>CM062814.1:127673764-128925863 GCA_031772625.1 Pinus tabuliformis | reverse complement strand
TTACCAGGCGAAGAGGAAGAAATGGAGGAAGAAAAATTAGGCGAAGAAGGTAAAGGGTCAACAGAAGGTTGGTGATGTTGAGATGGTGAACTCTGTGAAGGAGAAGCATCCGGTTGAGATGGAACAATTGGAGTATTTTGGGCCAACGAAGTTGAAAATAACCATATCGGTAAACCTATTGTAAATCCAGGTAATGACAAAGTAGCCATATAAGGAGGACCAACATTCCCAAAGTAAGGAAAATTACTAGGATTCTCATTAGGAGGGGTTCCTAGGTTGATAAATTCCGGAACATTTGCCATTATATTCAACTTCAGTGAATTTTATTAACAATTTAAAACTAAAATTAACAATCCACAATTCGCACCTAACAATTAAAATTCACAATTCACACCTATGGTCTCTAAAAGTAAAAACAAACAAATTAACATGCGCTATCAAATCTAGGAGTCAAACCACACACAAACAGTAAGCTCTCCGGACCGAAAACACTAGTTGGTGATGAAGCCCAACCTCGCAGAATTCAGTACAGAAATGGCGGGTGGAACAGTTACCCCGACAACCTGCTTAATGAATAGACTGGACCAAGTTCCTCCACTTTAACCGTCTCGAGTGAAGTGAACCCCCAAGAAAATCCAAGTGAGTATAGCCGACGTCTGCTCCAGGTACAGTGGGACCTTCCCTCCACCGTCACCTCGGTAGAATCCTAAAGATAATGGCCACTAAGGTTACCAACCGCAACAAATGCACCTGGGGGAACAGTCTAAACTCCGACAGCACGCAAGGGCAGAGTAGCAAGCTCAATCCCCTTGCCGGCTCCTTGACAATAATCCAAGGTTTACCGACAAGTGACCCCTGGCTCCTCGACAATGGTTAATCCGAGGTTTACCGTTTGTAATACGTGCGTGTTTGGCATCGTTCCCAACGAGGGGGAATGATCCCCTCACTGGTTCTGACACGAGCTCGTGCTTCTCCTTTAAGAGGAGCTTTCCCAGAGTACAAGTGAGACAATTGGATTTATTCTATCACAAGATAAGCTACTTGTTTGGTTTTGCTGTCTTGGAGAGTTAATTATTCTCCTACTCCAAGACACTAGCCTGATCTATATTGGTGCTTCAGAGCCCTAGAAATGTAAAAATTACTAGATGAATTTTAATTAAGCGCTGTGTTATTAAGGCTGTTATTACTCAAAGGGGTAAATGGAGACGAAACCAATGGTGTTATGACCCGACTCAACTGAATGCAATCGAATATGATAATGTAATCTTTTCAATTCGATGAATCCTAACTAAAGTAGGGAGAGAGTTTCCATTCACTTCCAACAATGCAAAAATTGATCACTAAGAGAAAATATAACAAATTCTCTAATGCACTAATTTCATCAAGAAAAACTAATGCATATCAATTCCAAACCATTTTTTATTTTTATTTTTGTGTAAATTCAAATCAAGAAAACTGATCTAAATCTACGATTGATTTTTTCAGAATGTAAACTATGCAATTGTAATCTATGCACAATTCACTTGAAAAGTATGCAAATGTAATCTATACACATTTTTCATTCATATTCTGAAAATGAGAATTCTAATTATACAAATGTGATCTATGCAATAGAATTCTCAAACATAAGACGATTCTAATGTGATCTAAGAACCAATCAAGTGCAAGTCGAGAAAATTGGGTGAGAGTTCCAAAGATCAAAAAATAAAAACACTCAAAGGCGATTAACACTCATACACACTTTTGCAAAAACAGAAGCAAAAAGATGCAAAATTGTGAAAAGACTGAGACAAACCTTCAAGTAATGACCAAAGGAAATCAAATCAAGAATTTCTCAAAAAAGAGACTCAAAACACCCAATTGATGAAAGCTTAAAGCAGGAATGCCAATGAAACAAGCTTAGGTGAAGATTTTTGACAAGGGACTAATGAATCTGGGTAGTAAAAACTAAGAAAAAACAAAATCTAAGAGTAAAAATACCAAAAAATGGAATTTTCTCAAATTTTAGCAGGGGACGCAGGCAACCCGTTAGCACAGGTGCGGACCCGCTCTGTGCACACAGCAAAAGTGCGTTCAGGGACGCACTGTGCAGAACTCAGAGGGTGCGTCCTTCTGAAAAACTCAAGAAAAACCAAAATAAAACTAATCCTAAGCTAACCCACCCAGAGACAGAATCACAGAGCCAAAATCAGAAAAATAAACCAATTTTCTCAAAGCAAAGTTCACACATAGGAAAAGACTTTTCTCATCAATGGAATCTATCCCCAGTGGAGTCGCCAATTTGTCACACGGAATCAGTCAAAAGTGCGGACACAACCGACCTTCCTAGAAGTCTAAGACATTCTAATGACAAACAAAACAAACTGGAGCTATCCTTCTCTAAACATGCATTATGATATGAGAAATCAAGTGTTTCGTTCTTACCTTTGTCCAAACGCTATTGTAGAAGTCCAAGCTTTGTTGATCCGGATGAGCTCCTCCTTTTCTCCAAAACCTGCAATCACCAACAGTCAAACAATTAAATAGCACCTGATTATAACATAAAACAAAGCATATTCAACATATAGACCAAGGAGTACATGAAATAACCCATAAACAACAAGTTATTGAGAAGAATGGACCAATTTGCATTAAAGGTAATCGAAAGGAACCATTACAACCTTAGCCTTGGTGTTATGCAAGCTCCTTCCAGGGTCCACAAGAGTCTTCCTCTACTTTGACAAAGCTCACCCACTTCCAAATAGAACAAGCAAAGATGGCAATCTCTCCTCACAAGCTTCTAAATGGGAGTCCTAATTCCTACAGCATTTACCCTTAGAAATCTATAGCTTTCAACCTCCCTCCTTCTGGCCCAATGCCTGTACTTATAGTTCTCAAGAGGAAGTTAATCAGGTCCACCATCAATGGGATAGTCCCCTCTTTGGATGGGATAGCTCCCCTATTGATGGGATAAGTTCCTCTTTGGTAGGAGTGCATGAACCATCTGGAGGCGCTCAATACACATCGAACAACCTTCTAGAATGCTCTAGAAATAACCACAAGTGACTTTTTAAAGATGAAACTTGCGCATTTTAACCTTTTCAGGGGGACGCACCTGCACCTTTACATACAGAGTGTCCAAAGACGCAGCTTTTGTGAACCTTGGGTGCGTCCCCGCAGGTAAGGTTGAGAGAACCTGCGTCCCCAGAGATAAATACATTTAGAAAGGCTTTCTCTCTTTTTGGAGTTTGACATGGAGAGCAGAGGCATAAGACTTGCTTAAGAAGGTAGTATGACTGTTGATAGAGCCATACCGACTGTAAATAGCCATGGTGACATTTTTTAGTGTAACACTTATCTACCTAGACGATATAACAGTGTATTCCAACAGCCATCAAGACCATTTACAGTATTTGAAGAAAGTGTTCCTGAAGTGTAGAAGGTTTGGGATTTCAGTCAATCCTAAAAAGTCACAGTTTGCTTTAGGAGAGGGCAAGCTGTTAGGACATGTTCTTTCTGTTGCAGGTGTCAAAATTGACCCAGAAAGAGTAAGAGCAATACAGACCTTGTCTGTCCCAAGATCAAAGAAAGACATCCAGTCTTTTCTAGGCAAGATAAATTTTGTAAGGAGGTTTATCCCAAGTTTTTCAGAACTTGTAAAGCATATTACGTCCATGTTGAGAAAAGGGTCGGAGATCAAATGGACTGATGCAACAAGAAGACCCTTTGAGTCCATTAAGAAAGCTATTACGGAAGCTCCCACTTTAAGAAGTCCAGATTACAACAAGGACTTCCATATATTTTCATTTGCCTCTGAAGGCACCCTTGCAACAGTTTTATTGCAAGCAGATGAAGAAGGTTCAGAGCATCCAGTGGCTTTTTTCAGCAAAACATTAAGGGATGCTGAGCTAAAGTATGATATAATTGAAAAATAGGCATATTCTCTTATCAAGTCTTTGAAAACTTTTAGAATTTACATTCTGCACTCCAACGTAATTGCATATGTACCCTCTGCTTCCATAAAAGATGTCCTAACGCAACCCAATGTTGATGGGAGAAGGGCTAAATGGATTGTAAAGCTTATTGAATTTAACATATAATTGAAGCCCACCAAGATGGTCAGAGGTCAGGGCCTTGCCAGATTGATGGCAGAAGAAAATTTCAGAACGTTGGACATGAATCTCATGAGCACAATTTCAGAGAATGGTCAGACAGAAGAAGAAACAGCTGAACCAGGGAAAAATCAGTCATTGGTAGAAAATTTAGCTTCTTGCAATTGGTACTCTGAAATAGCTCAATTTTTGTTGAAGCTAGAAATCCCTCCAGGTCTTAGTTGAAGCCAAGCCAGAACTATTAAGCTCAGGGCAGCCAAATATTGCATTCATGAGAACCTGCTCTACTGGAGGGACCCTTCTGGAGTTATTTTGAGGTGTATGGACAAAGAAAAATTCATTGAAGTCATGCAGTAGTTTCATTCTAGCCTATGTGGAGGGCATCGTTATTGGAAAACTACAACCCACAAAATCCTCAAAGATGGGTACTTTTGGCCCTCCTTGTTTTCTGATGTCTTTACATTTGTTAAATCCTATGACAGGTGCCAAAGATTTGAAGGGAAGCAGCAATTGAAGTCCCTTCCCTTAAAACCCATACATGCTAGTGGCCCTTTTCAGCAGTGGGGCTTGGATTTCATCAGAGAAATCAATCCACATTCCAGTGGCCAGCAAAGATGGATATTAGTAGCCACAGATTACTTGACTAAATGGATTGAGGCCATCCCTACTAGAAAGGCTGACTATAATGTGGTCATGAAGTTCTTGACAGAGAATATCTTCACCAGATTTGGTTTTCCACATAAATTGATCATAGATAATGTAGCAACCTTCAGGGCAAAATAATTGGTGGACATGTGTGACTCAATGGGCATTAAGTTGTTTCATTCCAGATCATACTACCCTCAAGGCAATGGTCTAGCAGAATCTTCCAACAAAAGCCTGATAAGGATAATTAAAAAGCTGCTGGAAGACAACAAAAAGAATTGGGATTCTAAACTCAAGTATGCACTGTGGGTTGACAGAGTAACCACCAAGAAATCCACATGGAATTCTCCTTTCAAGCTGGTATATGGCACTGAGGTTGTATTCCCAATTCAGTTAACCCTCCATGTGGAAAAATTCTTGTAAGAAGAGCAGGATGAGGAAGAAGACATGGCAAAAAGGATCGATGATTTAGCAGAAGTACATCAAATCAGAGAACAACTGGTTGAAAGATCTGTGGCACATCAGAAGAATATCAATGAAGCTTTTGACAGAAGAGCCAAAATAGATAACTTTCAGGTTGGAGATTTCGTTCTAAAGTGGGATGCACTGAAAGAGAAGAAAGGCAACCATGGGAAGTTTGGCGCTTTCTGGACAGGGCCTCTTATCATTTCTCAGATCCAAGGGAACAATACCTTCATACTGAGAAGTATGGAAGGGGAGGCAGTTTTTGATGGCCCAATTAATGGGTGTTTTCTAAAAGTTTATGTCATTTAAGGCCTTTGGTCTTAAGTCTGTAAATATGTTATTTTATCAGTTTTTAGTGTAGGCCCAGTTAGAATCCATGCCCAATTGAGCACTAGGAAATTTTGCTAATTTGGTTTCACAGGAAAGGCAATGATCTGCAGTTCTTGGGACCTCACAGGAAGGATCTCATCCCCGGAAGGAGCCAGTGTTAGCCCTGCCGCATATATTGATAGTTTGAGAATCAAATGCAAGCTTAGCCCTATTGTCCATGTTCAAAAGAGAACTCGCACTAGTCATCTTCCTCCTTCTCCCTCACTCTGCTCTCTCTCATAACCCCGCTGCCTCTGTTTTTCCTCCAAAACCCCGGATAAACACTTATTTCTCAAAGCCCTGAGCGCAAAGTCCAAGCCCTGTAAGTTCGTATTCACGTGCTCCCATAATCTATCGCCACCCTCATTTGCATCTGTTGATCTCCGCCACCCCCATTTGACAGTACCCCGTCACATCTGACAAGAAAACCAACTCGATTGAATCCCCACCGTCCGATCACCCCCCATCATGATTGGATGGCATCTGCTCTCCCCACGCCTGCGAAATAACGCCACGTTAATATACGATGGATGGTGGTTTTCCCCTCCCCTCCACTGCCACATGTCATCCTTTAAATGGTATCGCGCGCCACCACAACTTACCACCTTATGCCGTAAGGCAGTGCGATCAATACCGCCTATCGCCAAAACCACCCTTCTCACCTGATAAACTCCGTGCATCTTCAAAGTCGATGATCGTTGGATTCGTCCACCCGAGATCCAACGGCCTGCATCCACTCCGCTTCCATATCTCCCGGTACTCCTTGCCAAGCAATCCCTGTCGTTGATCCGCCCAATCTAACGGCTAGTCTTGCTCCGCCATCCAACTATTCCACCCACTGTGCAGTCCACGTACCTTAACCATTCCATGCTCCCGAAAGGATGAAGGTGACCTGTTTACCTGTACCTGGTGCATTTGCTCCGCAACCACCACCTTCAACAGACAGTATGGGTAAGAAAGAAAAGGACAGGGCCCGATGAGGTGAAGGCACTGAATAGTTATGGAATTTCATTCTTCACGACACTCCACCCACCCGAGAGGAGAATAGAGTGCAGAAAAAGATCACATCCATCAACTACAACAAGCAATCGCACTCAGAAGTTCCTCCAGGCAGTTAAAGCGGTTGGTGGTTAATTATGACCCCTCCATACCTAGAATGGTCGAGTGCCTTTGTGATGAAACTCTATATATACCCAAAAATTAGATGTAATCGAGGTTGATGGTTGTTGTTTTGATGTAAGGTTCAACTTCTGGAGATTGTAACTACTTTGATACTTGTAGCGTCTTGTCTTCATTTCAGCTAATACAATCTTATTTTGTTGTTAATTGCTCACTTTCTATTTCTATTCTGTCCCAGGTTGTGCCTGATATGCGGTTTTTCCTGAACTCTTGATGTTTAGCATTAGAGGAGCTATCATCCTATCTCTGTGTTAAAGTCTTATGTGTATCAGTGAATGAGTTATTCAAGTTTCTTTTCACCTAGTGCCAGAGAGATATCATCCTGTTTGTACACTAGGGAATTAGATTCACAGACCTCTTTACTGGTTGCAGTCGGCCATCACAAGGTCTTGTGCATCTGCTGGTGTGGTCAGTATTCTCCATATCCACACAATCTCTGAAATGTGAGTAATTGGTGGTCTAAAGCCTTATAGTCTGGGGGTGTTCACGCATGTCTGTAGTTAAGCATAGTAGGAGTGGTTATCTGGCTTGAAAAAGCATAATCTCTTCCATTCATCCATTTGCAACAATAAGTTCAATTTGTAATGTTCTCGAGCATCTCTGAGCTACAACCTAGGAGATTTTCTTGGGGTGATAATAGGATCCTTGACTTTGACCTCGAAAATCATCAATAATTTGCATTAAATACATGTTAGACCACATGGCACAATAACTAACTCAACTCACTCTATAAGCATAAATATAATCCAAAAATCATATAATAAGCTAAGAAAATGATTGATTTGACTAGGTTAGGAGGTAAAATGAGCCAATATAATTACCCATTTATGAGGCTCATCAGGTTGCTTGAGTGCAAGAGCTAACGAGATAAATATTAGAGTGGATGAGGTGTTGGCCATAGCGTGGGTGGAGAAAATCTCGTGAACGTGGGGTTAAACAATAATCTTATGTTTTTAAGCTCAAAAGGTTGTAATTTGGTTCTCAAACATCAACTGTCACACAATCGAGAATATGTCCATGTTGACGTTTTCAAATGTGTCATAACATGTGAAGCACAATGAGTGGAGCAAGGGAATGATGCTCCTGGATTAATGGTTGATGCAAAACTAGGCTTATGAACACCAAAGATGTGGTGATTACACTCTACAACACTAAAAAGGGTTATGACATATCACAATCATGTGATTGGTGTGTTTTCTTTGTGGTAAGAGTCATTGGGGAATATGTCAACAACCACAACCTACCATCGTGGTGGAAAAGTGATGTGGATGGTGAGAGTCATGGCATGGAATGGACATGCTCTTAGTCTCTATCCCATGAATGGCCACGGCCATGCGTCGTTAGTAGTGGGTAGTTTTTTCGATCCTTGCGAGGCAAAGGCTAATGAGGGTTTTCAAGATTTTACAGCAGGATCTTCCAACAGACATCATTATGATGCATCGGGATAATATTATTATGATTTGGAATGTCATAATTTTTTGGCTTGATAATGCGGGACAAAGGTACATTTCAGTTTCAGAGAGCCATTGACCATGAAATTGTGTTAGTGGAGAGCTCAATAGATGAAGTGAGGAAGAGAAAGTTAACTGACAACGATGAGAGGAACACCTGGATGCTGCTCAATGATGTTGTAATGGGATTCTTTTGTAGATCAGAAAATGCCTCAAATTGGGAAATTATGGCTTATCTATCCTGTCAATGAGAATCTAATGCTGAGCGATGGTGAGAAGATCCCAAAGAAGGATAATAGTTGTGGAAGAGGTGGTGTCTCTACATTTTAGTGTGCAAGAGGAGGTCACGATGGAGAAGAACTACAACATGCCAAGGCTATACATGCGCCTTGTCATTCTCTGGTAGTTTTGAGGGTTGTGGGTTGCATGCCTGCTTAAATCTATACATCGTTTTAATGACAACATCGTATTTAAAACTATATTTGATGACTAATTAAAGGAATGGTTACTAATGAGATTAGCAAATGGCATGGTGCCAATCCTTTGTGGGTTTGTACTTGTATGCATAAAATTCATGTCAAGGATGAGAATTCAATAAAGGAAACATTGACGAGAGGAGAGTGTTAGGCACAAAGTGTGTAAGGTGAGAGGATTTTCCATCAAGAAAAAAAAATTGTTAATTATTATGGTGGAGTCAATTTTTTGCATATAAATGGGCATACTGCTATGAGAACGGGTAAGGCATGCATACTGCTCGGTAATCAGTAGTAAAGTCTAGGCTAGACCTAGGTGATAGAGGAATCTTAGGTTAACTGACACTCCAAGCATAAAATTTGAGGGGGGTAAGGGTTAGACTGAGCGGGGTTAACTCACTTGGAAATGTTGGTTGGATTTAGTCAAGCAACCCCAAGTCAAGTTTAAGGGGAAACGTTAGGTAAACTTGACTTTGAGATAGATTCAAAATTGACCAAGTCTCACAATGATGGCTTTTGGGCACAAGGCATTGTGTACCCATAGTTTTCTTCCCATGTTATTTCATGTAATGTAGCCTTTAAAAGGCTAGGAGGGATTCATTGTAATGTAGCCTAGGGAGGTGAGTGGTGAAGGCTCACTTGGTTGAGTTGGCCAGGGTTTTGGCCAAGGCTAATGAAATTTTATTTGCTTGGGTTTTTCCTAGGGAAAATATTGTGTGCATATTTTAATATGTTCTTGTTGTTGGTTGATTGTTTTTCTCTCAGTAAATATTTTGCAGTAATTATTTTAATTATTTCTCCATTAAATTTCTCTTCACACCTACACACAACAACAAATAAGACAACTACATTAGCTAGAAGAAATCAACAGAAAAGGGACCAGGAAAAGTACTTACCTGAAAAAAAAGAAGCACAACAGAGTCACCCTCCAACATGCATTCAGCAAGCGAAGGAAGGCATAAGTATTGCACCTCGTCCAAATTCTTCCCTAAGTATGATATGATAAAAGTGTAGGAATATGAAAAAGGTTCAATTTTATAAGTTGGAGGTGGCCAGTTAACTTGGCCACCCTCAGCTCAAAAAGAAAAAGTGAACTCCTAGTTAGCATGCCACGTTGCAATGTCACATCAAGGAGAATGAGTCAAAAAGGTGGTCGAGTTAAGTTGTGTGAGAGTGGGTGATGGTTATGAGGGGAGGCTACATAATAACCAATGGCGGGCCAATGGTCTTGTTGTCAGTGTTAGACCTGCCAAAATTCAGGGGATCTCCCTGGTATGAAGTCCGAACTAGACCTCACACTATTTGGTGTAGGATTCCCATCCAATATGATCACTACAACAAAACCAACCATTTCTGCCAGATTTAGCACCAAATTTTAGTGCATTTTTTTTGTAATTCCGATGAGCAACTTGGCGCTAAATCTGGCTCTATTGTACAATTTTTAAAGCATCCTTTTTTGTGCCTAATTTTGCATCCTTTTTCACGCTAGATTTTGCATCAATTTTTACACCAAACTATGCATCATTTTTTTGCGTCAAATTTTGAACCAAGATTTTCATCTTATTTTGGCAGATTTTGCTTCTAGTTTTGTGTATTTTTGCATCTATTTTTCATTGTCTTTTGCTTCCTATTTTGTGTCATTCTTTGCTTCCATTTTTGCGCCATCATTTGAATCAAGTTTACACCATATTTTGCATCCAATTTAACGTCTTTTTCAGCATCCATTTTGTGTCAGCTTTGCATCTAGTCTTACGCTAGGTTTTGCATCTAGTCTTACACTATTTTTTGCTTCTATTTTTGCACCAGCTTTGGTGCCTATCTTTGCACCATGTGTTGAATTTGATTTAGCACCAAATTTTGCATCCATTTTTGTGCCCATTTATGCATCTTTTTTTGGATCATTTTTTACGTCCACTTTTATGTTTGATTTGCCTCCATTTTTCCCATCCCATTTTGCACCATATTTTGCGTCATTTGTTACATCCAATTTTGCATCATTTTTAACACCATTTCTTGCATCCAATATTACATCATTTTGAGCATCCAAATTTGCATTTATATTTGCATCTTATGTTAAGTCATAAGTTGTGTCCACCTTTGAATCTTATTTTGTGTCTAATGGTACATTCAATTTTGAGCCATTTTTTACATCTACTTTTGTATTTGTTTTTGCACCAAGTTTTGCATCCAATTTTGAGCTATTTTTATGCCCATTTTTGCACCATTTTTTGTGTCTACTTATGTGTCCAATGTTGCACCATTATTTACACCCACTTTTTCATCCAATTTTGCATTTTTTTGCTATCTAGTTTTACATAATTTTCACCATCCAAATTTGCATTTTTTTTTCCTCATTTTGTGTACACATTTGCATATAATTTTGTGTGTAAGTTTGAGCCTAAATTTTCATTTGATTATGCATCATTTTTTACATCCAATATGGCATCCTTGGTTTCACCTTTTTTCAGCCCCATTTTGCATCTTGTTTTATGTATTTTCTTACATTTTTTTTTTCCTTTTTTGTGCCCAAGTTTGCATCCCAAATTTACACCATTATTTTCACAATCATTTGGCATCTTAATTTGTAACATTTTTTTCTTGTTTTTAGCACTCAACTTTGCATCTTATTTTACATCTAGTTGTCTGTCTTTTTTTGCATCTAATTTGGTGCCCATTTATGTGTCGTTGTTTTTTCCCAATTTGATATCCTTTTGTATGCCATGTTTTGTTCCCCTCTTTGTGTCAACTATTGCACAATTGTTCACTTCTAGTTTAAAACACTTTGTATGTCATTTTTTTCATTTTGTATTGATTCCTAGTTTAACATCCTATTTTACTTTCAATTTTGCATCTATGGTTACATTCGCATTTGACTTCTTATGTAGAGTATATTTTTCTTTACATATATGACCCCCTTTATAAATTCATTTTACTAATTCAATTGCACAGTGAAATATATCATAGTTTCTAAATATCCTTAACGAAGATATCACCATCCAAAATCATTTGTAAAGAAATTTAAGGGAAATTGACAACATCCATCCAAAAAAATAACAATGTCATCATGTACAATGATTCATTGACAATTTTCAACACATATGTATAAAATAGAAACATAATACTAATAAGATCATTATTATTTTTAATCAAAACAAATAAAATTGAAATATGATTAAGAGATCAAAATATTTCATGAATATCATTATTCTACGATAAATTAACAACATACATACAAAGATGGTAATATCACCATACATTATAATTCTGTATCAAAATAATGATGATACTTTCCAATATATAAATCAAATAAAAATATAATAATGATAATATCATCATCATCTTTAATCAAATCAAACTCATCGTATGATTACAAAATCAAAATGTCTCAATGATATAGGGTAAATTCACAACACCCATCTAAACATAACAATGTCATTCTACACGATAATTTCTTCATAAAAAACAATGCATGTGCATGCCTAGCTACCACCACCAAGATCATCCTCATGATCATCTTGACCATCCTCATTAGTCTTATCCACATCATCACCAACACCACAACTATCATCATCATCTCCTCCTTCACCACCATCATCCTCATCCTCATCCTCATCATCTCCTATAATATATTGAGCATATAAATCGTGATCATCGTCTTGGCAATCACTACCTATAGCATTCTGACAAAAAATAAATATTACATGTTAGTATTGATTACATAACACAACACATGTTTTTTTCTATACAATGCTAACCATAAAATGAGGTAAGATATAATATCTAATAGTACTAAAATATAAAATGAAAATACGGTTCAAAAGTATATTGTAAATCCAACTAAGATTACATACCATAGAGTCCATGAAATTTGAGCCACCAGTTTAAGGCCAATAGAATATCCTAGCAAGGGTATGGTGAGATAAGACTAGGGGTAGCCTGTTGCATGTTGTGGGAAAACTATAGCTAGCTGCATTGATTAATTGATGAAAGATTGCCTTAGGGATCCACAACTTTCGGGAAAACTTGCTTACTTACTAGCGTGCCATGAAAGTTGAGCCACCAATTGAAGGCCAATAAAATCTCTCCTAGCAAAGATATGGTGAGATGAGACTAGGGGTAGCTTGTTGCATGTTGTGGGAAAACTATAGCTAGCTACATTGAAGTTCCTAATATAGTGCGCTTTAATGCATCACTTTCTTTTGGATTATCTGACTTTCTTAGAAGGTCAAGAACGTTTTGGCTTGACAGAAACAATTTATAAGTAGAAATTGAACATCTCAGTACATTATAATATAAAAAACTAGTAAAAGCTGGTGGACCGACAAATAAAAAAATTACTTAATTAAAAAACTTGAACCAAAACCTTACCTTGATAAAGATGTTGGTTTGTTTGAACAAGACACTTAGACATGTTTATGGCATTGTCAAATACAGATGAGTTTGCAGAAGCATAACCTATAGAAAAGCCTTTAGGATCTCCTCCTCCCAGTTTTTCTCTTAAATCTGTTTGTAAATTTGAATTCAGAACATCCTGCAAAAGAAACAATTACTTACTACAAAAGGGCAACAAACAAATCAAGCATATGATATCAACAATCTAAGCATGAAGTATTTTCAATTAAGATAAAATAATGCACAATACTGACAAATTGAACTTCTTACAAGGATCCACAGTTTTCATAGATTAGATATTTCTTTCAAGTCCAAATAGAGTGAATAAATTTAATACCTCTCTCGCATTCATAGTACTGTTTTGTGAGCATGTCCTAACCACCTTTGATTGCGCAAATTTTTCCTATTCAAGAGCCTTTTTTCCCTTGAGAATCCATGTTCACTATTCCTCTTAGAGATGAGTCTTGTTTAACACTTTCTGCATGCCACTGGTTCATTGAATCCATTCCTACTACCTGCTGGAGCATGTGCCTAGGGGGCATTCTCAACATATCATTTCCAGAACTTTCACTTGAACCAGTATTCATTTTACTTACCCAACTATATCACCATTGATTCAGTCATATTGATCGATTTCAGAGATCTGGGGATGTAATAATTCCCATTGATTGTACTATGTGTCAATCATTACTACAGTGTAGCATTTTATATGCAATGGTAAAAAAATTTAGAGATGCCTTTTGCATTGCTTGCTCAAAAATGCTACATATTAGAATTTCAATATTTAATTAAGATAAGATGATGAGAAAAAAATGGGAGTCATACTTAACAAATAAACAAGGAACAATTGCTAAATAATAAGCAGTCTCTATGGTCATGTTGTTACCTCATTATATGTGGTCTGACACTTGCTCTCAACCTTCTGACTAACTGGACATAGTTAAACAATCGACAGTAAGTGAAACAAACCCCTGAGGCCAATGTGTAATACAAATATAATTACAAGCATGCCCTAAGGACACCATGTATAACAAATAGAAACATTATTTGCCAGTGGATCAAGATTTTTTTTGAGCTAGTCAACCACAAGGATTAAACAAAACTCCACACATATTAGCTACCCACATTCTCTCCATGGCTGGAGAGGTCCACACCTAGCTTGCATTTGACCTCCCTCTGTGCCCCATGACTGCCATTACGAGAACAAACACATACGAATCTACTATCGATTTATATCAATTCCATTACCTCCAGCAACATAAAGACGTCCATCCATCAACATGTACCAAAAGAAAATTTCAGTCAGAAAAAGAAAGAGAATAGGTGAATTGTGAGGATACACCTTTCATGCTGAACTATCAGAGTCCCCTCTCACCCTTCTCCCCACCATTGACTCTAGGAACTCTTTTTCTCTTCTTTGTGTTGTTCAAGTGCAAAGGTACAACTGATTAGTAATGCTCTATCTCAAACATGACAAATACACAACCCCAAGAAGCTAGCAACATAGAGTAATGAATGAGACTCACCCTGCAGTATCTGAAGAATCTAAGTCCTGCTGATGAATATCTAAACGTTGTACCCTTGCCATATGATTGTTTCTGGAAGGTGTTGCAATTGCTACATCACTACCTCTTGATACACCACTTCCACTTTCCACAGAAATTGATTTCCCTGGTGCACTTGCAGAAGTTCCTAAACATCTACCAACAATTGCATTTGAAGGATATTCTCCCTCCCCTTGCTGCAGAGTTGATTTATTTTCATCAACATTCATTCCTGCACAGAATAAAGTTAAACATTTGCTCAAATTAAGAAAGGAATTAAATATCTAGAACTTTGTTAGGAAAGAAGACTAAAAGACATTTACAAGCCAAACTGCCATTAACAGTTGATAGTATTTGGAAAGCATGATCCTTCATTAGCAAATTTTCTCTTCCTATTAAATCCAAACATGTTTCTATAAATTGAAGGTTGGCCACTTCAACACCTTCACTGAGCTAGTAATCAGTACTATGATCTGATGTCTTTTTTCCTAGTGCAATATTATAAAATAAGTTTGTATTGTCAAGACCTGACGTCTTCTATAGGGGCAGAGGGGAAGAATTAGGAGGTAGGAGTAAATAACAACCAAGGAGAGACCTAACTCATTGAGCCTTATTGTATCCAAGTATATAAAACTTTTGAAACTTGATTGGTTTTCCTAATTATGCAATTTCTTGCTATGATTTGGATGATAGTAATAAAATCATGTCTTTGCTTCAGAACCTCTCTCTCACAAGGGCTTACCTCCTAGAAAAACCTTCAGTTAAACTTCAATTTAAGCATCTTCAAATGAGGCATGAACAAATCTTGAAGCAAACTGGGGTTACATGAGTAAAAGTAAAAGACCTAGAGTATCATTTTGTTTCTGTCTGTTTCTAATCCTTGGCACTAATTGAAACGATTCCATAAAAGAATTGGGACCAAATAGCTAGCCTTCAACATGTTTCTTTATGGCTTATATAGATTCTAAAATACAACAATGAACACATATTGATCTTCTGGAAACATAGAAAACATAACACCACACTTCAGCAGATTAGTAATTTTCCAAATATGAAGGTAGATATTTCTCATCGTAGTTTGCATTATGGTCCAAGTTCAATTTAAGTAGCATGTTAGTTTTAAATTTCTTATGTGGAGAGGCATTGTAGATCTGTTGTACTGTCCAAAAGTGGTTATTGTAACTCTGGTCATACAACTGCCAATTAGCTTCTATGAAAAGTAGATTGGATAGTATTGTTTTATTCATTTGAATTCAAGGTAAAACTCATCCAAATTGCAAAAACATATAAGAGATATCAATTTGTTATAAACACTACATCTTCAACTCCCTCTGCTGTCTGTTGTGAACTTTTTCATTTAGCTAGCCAACCTGTTATTTTGCTAGCCAACCTGTTATGTCAAATTAAACTAACTCAATAAGCAATTTTCTAAACTGATCCTTAAATGTCAACAAGAAATCGCTGGAAGAATCAGCTTTAACAAGGCATTCCTTCCTCTTCTTCTTGCTATGAGCCCTCTTTATTCCAACACCAATGGAAGTGGTGGCTATAGCTTGATGATTGGTAATAGGAAGGGTACTTTCATTATTTTCAATAGTATCGTGGACTACCTTTGTAGCCTTTTGTTTTGCATCTTCTTGATGAATTACAAAGGGATCAATGCCAACAGGAGCTAATAATAGAGATAATAATAGTTTTCTTTCAATTTAATAAAAAAATCTCTAATCCACAAGGTGCAAGCCAAGCAGGAACTACTAGAATAGTCACCATTGTCACCAAAGCAACCAATCCTCTCATTTTTGGTTGACTCTTCCCCAACTTAAGGACTACATACCTTTGTCTTTCATGATCACTAGAGGCTACTTCAAAGCCTTCTTCTTGATCTCACAGTCATGGGCATTGTTACTACCTTCAAGATTTAATTGTGGGCTTGCTTCAAATGATCCAATACACTTAAAAATGCCTCTGTTCAGGATGCCAAGCTAGAATAAGGCACTAGTATATTTTTATTTTTTAGCCATAAATCTGCAATTTCCACTCTATGTTTAACAGGTTGTGAGGCTTGGTTCAATGTGGATATTTAAAGGGCTTTGTACTGCCAAGGAAAATTCCCTCTAAGTTTAAGAGGCAGTGAAGCTTGGTTCAATTTGGATATTTAAAGGGCTTTCTACTGCCAAGGACAATTTCCAGCTTGCCATATCCATTAAAAAAGGGGTAGTGGTCTGTATTTCTGAGGTGAAAACAAGTTGGGTTGCTTGACATCAGCGGAT
The DNA here is from genome assembly GCA_031772625.1 of Pinus tabuliformis. Classification (NCBI taxonomy): domain Eukaryota; kingdom Viridiplantae; phylum Streptophyta; class Pinopsida; order Pinales; family Pinaceae; genus Pinus; species Pinus tabuliformis. The sequence goes on along the minus strand of CM062814.1, from coordinate 128,908,984 downwards.
ATCTTGAATCACAAGTTTTCTGGGAGGATGCCTCTCTTGCTGCACATTTAAAACAACACATACACAACATTTCTTTGGGTTGCTGTAACAGATATATTACTGTTGTGCAAAGTTTGTTTCCAAAGTGTTTGAAAATAAACTCATGCTTGTGTAGTAGTTTGTATTGATTTGCTTGAATGAAAGTTTCACGTGTGTGTTTGTGAGCAATAAACAATCCGTAATGCTTGGCAATATATTCCAGTTGTTCTTATGTGCATTATAACCATGTTATGTGAGTTTTAGCACTGAAATGTCTTATTATCTTGGGCATGAACAGATGAGTAGAACTGCATTCTAAATGGTTGATAAAATGGTGTGCATAAGTTATTCTTCACAGTTTATGCCCACTTCAACAAAGAAAATGCAAATCTGGGTTTTCATAGCAATATTTGACATACTGTTTATTTTTCTCATTCAGAACCAAAAGTGGCAATTCCATAGTATGTCTGGAAATACTTGAAAGACCTGCAATACTTTTTCTTTAATTCAGATGAAGTGTGACTGTTATCATTAATGGTCTTCATCAACCTTTAGTCATTCACTGATTGTAAAATATTTAAAGAATAGTCACTTAGAATTAATTCTCTGTTTCATGCTTCAACCCACTAGGATCAGGGTCTTTTCATAACAGTTGCAATCTGTGGATAGTTTCAATGATTACTCTTTCAGATTCAAGAAAATAAATGCATGAATGCGTTCAAGTGTTGGTTCTGAAATGTTGTTATTTCAAGTTGAAACTTAGATTGACTATTTGTAAAGTTATTACATGCATTTCACATCTGAATAGATTGTACCTTATCACTTGGAATTACAACATAAGAAAGTCTTGGTTTTGTCACTTAGGTTTCCAAGTAGTTTTCCTATGAGATATATTGTTGAATGTATGAAGAGATGATGTAAGAAAAGCACCTGGCAGATGTCTTGTTGAGAAATTTGCAGCAATTGACAGAGCCAAGTGTTGCCTTTATAGGTAGTATAAGATACACATAGAAACTTTACTTCCTTTTATGGTTATCGCCATCGGGATATATAGCAAGAGTCTTGTTCAGGGAAGCCTCCCTTGTGGTGATAAGATAAACCTTGAAGAGTGTTATATGCTAGGTTGCACCAGGCAGAACCTGAAGACCCCATGGCCCAATGTACAGGGCACTCATCATTTTTTTTTTCAGAAGACCAGGAGTCAACAGGTACCTATTGACCATTTCTCTCTCCTCTCTATTCTTCTCCCTCAAATTTCGCAACCCTGTGGGGAATTCTATTAAATTTCACTAGTATGATGACCTTTTATAAAAGGCCTAGACAACTTGGGACTTGATCGTCGAGTGAGTACACTCTAGAGTGTTTTTTCACCTAGCTAATTATTCTTGCTTTTCAACAATGAATAACTAACTGAGTTTTTTCAATCACCTACCTCTAAAGCTGGAGTGACGGATTTGATAATTGAGCCTAGGGTCTATCCTAATGCCTACAGCTGATGTATATTACCATACTAGGACATATCCAAAGTGTCATGAAATTTGATTAGGTTTTGATAGGATTTTTTAATTTATTAAAAATTCCTGCAAAATGGAATTGTTAATTAAATTGTTCAAATTTTTTTAAATAAATGAGCCTAAAAGATGTTTGGGTCTGGGAGCTTATAAGTGCATAAAAAATATGCCCTCCACCCCAACATTCTTCTAGAGTCCACTTTGAGGGTCAAAATATGACTTCTGGCCCCTCAAAATCCATTTTTCTTATTTTAGTGGTATAAAGTGGTGATAAAAATTGAGAAAAGTAATAAATGGTGGACGAAATAGATATGTCACCAAGTGGAAATGATTTGGAAAAACAAAGTGAATTCAAAGTCTAAGTTAATGATGACTTGGACAGCCACATAAGAGGGGCCAAATCTCAATGCCAAGTGGAGGGGTGAATTTGTGCTTGCTACAACAGTTTGGGGTGACCAAATCCAACCAAATGTGGTCCATCTTCAGTTAGAAAGAGGGCCAAGTCCATCAAGTTGAGGGATGGCAGTCAAGGGGTAGTAAAAATGGGAGTTAACTCCCCCCATCTAGCCATGTGTTAAGACATAGCTAGTGGCCATCTATTATAGCCCACGCAGGCCAGCCAAGATCCTCCATGCACAGGCCTGTACATATGTCATTTATTGGAGGATTATTCACAGCAGTTAAGCACAGGTTTTGAGGGAGTTTGTCTCCCATTCTCTACACTCATCTCATATGTGGCTAGCATCTACACCAATGCACATATCTCAAGAAGAATACACTGCCAGCAGAGGAGATGCTACAACAGTTTGACTTCACACTTGGGAAGCCCTTATGCCACATGGAGAATTCAACCCTCATTAGGATTTCCACCGCTATGCCACTTGTTGGATCACTTCTTCATTGGGATTTTCTCCCAAATATGCATAAATAAACCCACGACCTCTCATTCTCTCATGGTTGGGAAGCTAATGCTTGGGTATATGTTGTGATTTTATTATTGCACACGATAATAAAGAAAAGTCTTTGAAGGTTTTATCTTGGCATGATGTTGGTGATATTTTCTTGATGCAAGGTATATTTTTGTTCTTTTGAATTGGTTTTGTTGCATTTCTTTTGGTTGAGCAAGGTCCAAATAGGGGTAGTATTTCCTAGGAAGAGGTAGACAAGTATTTGACTATCCTCTAATAGTTGTGCAAATTTGAATAGATTTCATTGTGTGTTTGTGAATAACACAAGTTATTTTTTTCTCTTTTGCAAATCTATTCCTTGAGTTTATTAATTGTTGGATGCAAGTATCTTAAGTGAAGCACATGTTACTTTTGAAAGATTGAAGGTTTGGGCAAATTGTTGGTCATATCAACCAACCTTCAAGAGCTAATGAAGTCATGATCTTGCCATCATTAGGGGTAGCCAAAGACATCCAAAAGGAGGACATTGAATCTAAAAAATTCTTCCCTCAAAATTCTATTTTTTTTTCTCTTGGTTACCTTATTTATCTATTCATTGAAAATTTAAGCTATTTGAATGCTATTTAGTCGCTGACCTAAAGGCCACAAATCGGCCAAGAAGATTTGGTTTAACCCAACATTTCTTGCCTGCCATATGGTAGAGTTTTATTCAAGTCTTAGTATAGTTAATTTGTTAATTTTTTCTAATTGAGTTTGATCACTAATCTAGTGGATGCCCAATTAAGCTTGGCCTCTTTCACATTGGCTTTTGATAACCTTTTTTGTAGGTATCAAGTGTCTCCTAAAGCTTATTTGTCTCTCCTCTTTTGGACTGATATTGGGCAGCAAGGAACTTGCTTCTTGGCAGATTTCCTCTACATAAGAAAGCTGATTTTCATTGCATTTGAGTGGCCAGGTTTGCCCTTTTTTGGATTGATATCAATCAGTTGTACTAGAAGACCTAAAACTTCATTTTGAGATGATTTTGGGGCATCTTTTGAAAGGGAAAGAACATTTGTGGATTTGGACAACAAGGACAAGCAAACTCTTTAACTATTAGACCCTTTCATTATACCTTTTGTTATCACCAAAATAAGACCCTGATAGGCTGCTTATCAAGTCAATCTCAGTGTAACTATTTCAAACCTCAGGGTTAGCCTCCTTAGCCTGAGAGGGCTCTCTCAAGGGTTAATGATATTGATTAGAGATATAGATAGATGGCTAACTCTATGGTTTGTGATTTTATATATTTATAGGTTGAAAGATGGAGACTTGCTACCATTGGGCTATGGAGTCAATGGAAGAGATAAATATAACAAATAGCTCTTCTTATAAAACTGAGGCTTGTATATACTTCAATGAAAGAGTAACACATTCAGGAAAGTCTCAATAACTTGAAGTTCATAGAAGTCAGAGCAAGTGGGCATGAATTCTGAGTAATGATACATCAAGGTATCCAAAAGGAAAGTATTAAAAGTTATTCATCAAAGTTTAATACTTAAAGAAAGTCAGAGCATGAATAACCATGAATTCTGAGTAATAAGTATTAAAACATTGAAGAAAAATATCCAAAGTTAGGACCCAAGAACTCAACTCACCATAGTTTAACACTTAAAGGAAGTCAGATCATGTTCCTCCATGAATTTTGAGTAATAAGCGTTGAGGTTATGGAAGTAAAACATATCAAAGGTAAAAGATAAAGCTCACTGAAGTACACTAAGAATTTCAGATTCAGAAAATTTAAACTGCTTCTGTATATGTCACACGGAATCGGTCAAGGGTGCGGACACAGCTGACCTTCCTAGAAGTCTAAGACATTCTAATGACAAACAAAACAAACTGGAACTATCCTTCTCTAAACATACATTATGATATGAGAAATCAAGTGTTTCGTTCTTACCTCTGTCCAAACGCTGTTGTAGAAGTCTAAGCTTTGTTGATCCGGATGAGCTCTTCCCGTTCTCCAAAACCTGCAATCACCAACAGTCAAACAATTAAATAGCACCTGATTATAACATAAAACAAAGCATATTCAACATATAGACCAAGGAGTACATGAAATAACCCATTAACAACAAGCTATTGAGAAGAATGGACCAATTTGCATTAAAGGTAATCAAAAGGAACCATTACAACCTGAGCCTTGGTGTTGTGCAAGCTCCTTCCAGGGTCCACAAGAGTCTTCCTCTACTTTGACAAAGCTCACCCACTTCCAAATAGAACAAGTAAAGATGACAATCTCTCCTCACAAGCTTCTAAATGGGAGTCCTAATTCCTGCAGCATTTACCCTTAGAAATCTATAGCTTTCAACCTTTTCTCCCTCTGGCTCAATGTCTTTATTTATAGTGCTGTAAAGAGGTTATTCAGGTCCACCATCAATGGGATAATCCCCCTCTTTGGGTGGGATAGCTCCCTTATTGATGGGATAAGTTCCTCCTTAATAGGGATACATGAACCAACTGGAGGCGCATCCATTTCATCAAACCGACCTCTAGAAAGTTCTAGAAGTAACCACAAGTAACTTTTTTAAGATGAAACTCGCGCATTTTGCCTTTTACAGAAGGACGCACCTGTCCCTTAACATACAGAGCGTCCATGGACGCAACTTTTGTGAACATTGTGAGCGTCCCCGCAGGTAAGGCTAGAGAGAACCTGCGACCCCAGAGATAAACACATTTTTTACAAGACTTTCTCTCTTCTTTGAGTTTGAGATGGATAGCAGAGGCATAAGACTTGCCTAAGAGGGTAGCATGACTGTTGATTTGAGCCATACTAACTGTAAGTATTCATGGTGACATTTTTTAGTGTAACAGATTGCCCCCTAAAGTGCGAAGCCTGGAATAGATTAGGGTTTTGTAATTCTAGGAAGGGTGAAGCGCTTTATCATTTCAAGGATTGTCTTGTGGATGACCTGGTTGGAACCTGCAATTTTCAACACAAAATACATGTATAAGATTATATCATCACTGAGGTAGGCATTCCCATACTCAGATTCAAAACTTTAACTAATGGACTAACTATTCTGATACAGGAATGATCTTGCAGTACATCATTTTTTATAGACTTTTGTAGACACAGTATGGACGCAGCCATCTGTTTATGATTAGTCTACATAGATAATGAATACAAAACTCCTCGCAGCCTGGATGGTAGAAACTAGATCTAGGGTCTTCACTTCTACTTCCCGAATTGGTACGATTCTAGCCATGTGATTAAATGATTTGATGTCGAACATGTTAGAAACCACTTGATTACCAGTCGATGATGTAAACTGTTAACAAGCATGAGAGAGACCACCAGTAATGTCAATGGTTCTCAAAGTACCAAGCACAACCCGTGAAATGTGAATAGATGTTTTGATGTCGAACACTTCACGGAATCCTTTGATCGAAAGTCAATGATGTAAACTGACGTCAAAGGCGAGAAACCTGCCATTGATGCATGCAGTCTTCAAGGTACTGTCGATTCCTAAGTCATCTTTCTAGATAATGTGTCGATGTCGATAGAAAGCGACCCGTTGCAGGCAAGCCTGCAACACGAAATCATTGTTCAAGTTGAAGAAATGTTGCTGTAAGGATTGACTCAGGGATGGTCAAATGGATGACAAGTATTTTGCAGATGAAAGTTTTGCTTGCAGACCTCTTGAACACATAACGACACGACAGATGGCTTGGTGACGAACAACTCAAAGTTAATCCCCGGAACCCGGTTAAAGACTTTCAAAGTGGTTTGGTCAACTGTGAGGTAAAAGATTTCCCAACCCAGGTGAATGAAAAGTGTCGTGTTCAAGAGTGGTAATAACGTTTCTTTTGAGACAAAAGGTAACAAACAGGTTCATTCTTCTCTCTTTTCCCCCACCATTTCTGGCAAGTACCTCTTTATTTTTAACAAGCTTGAGGAGGATAACATATGCTTGATTATAAGCTCATCCTTCGGAGGAGTCCAACCTAGTTTAAATTCGAACCCTAGGAAGGAGTGGTTCGTTCCTGTTTGTAATTGAACAGGTCCTTTACTGTAAAAGTTTAACGAGCCCAGTATAGGAGAAACTCGGCGTTTTTCATTTTTAGAGAGTCCGAAAAAACAAAAGGAGACTCCACGTTGAACTTTTTCGTATATTTGTGTCCCTCAAGCCCGAAAAAGTATAAAATAATACCTGGGGGAACCGCTTGATCTTGCGACCAAGGAGTACTTTCATAGTTAGTGTCACTGACCTGAAAAGTAAAAAGCGATCAAGGACACGTCATTTTATTTCCGTATCGAGTTTGAAACGACAAAAACCCGGCAATCTTTTCCTTATTTTACGGTCAGAAAAGAGCTATAAGGGGACCGTCTTTTAATTCCATTTTAACGAGTGTAAAAGAAACGCTCGGCAATATTTTCATGTTTTAGGAGTCTGAAAAGGGCTTAAAAGAGAACTCCGAGGTTTCACTTTTTCGTAAGTTTTAACGAGTTCGAAAAAATGATAAAAATGTACTCATGGTTTTCACTTTTTCGTAAGTTTTAATGAGTTCGAAAAAATGATAAAAATGTACTCATATGGCCGACTTTCAATTTAATTTACGAGCAGGAAAAGACGGAAAGAACTCGGCATTTTCATTTGTTTTACGAGAATGAAAGATAGCAAAATAGTCTCGGTATTCTCATGAGTTTAACGAGTCTTGAAAATAACTGGAATTGACTCGAAATAGGTTTCATTTTTACAAAAGCTTGAAACGGATAAAAACTATGCTTCAAAGTAATTTCATTTTTACACAAGCTTGAAATAGAGAGAAAACTGTGCTTGATGCCCCCTAAGCGTAACTGCTAGAGCGCATGCCCCCCAGCTTCATTTCATTCAACCAGTTGGATGAAATGAAGGTTCAAGTACGAGATCGTTTGAAAGACTCGACCTAAAACTGTAAGAAAATTATGCAAAAACTGAAATAACTAACCTAAACATACAACCTAACATCTATGAGGTCTAGTCAATCTCTCGACTCAAGTAGAGGAGGATTTGTTTCATTTTTTAACGAGCTTGACACAGGAAAAGAACTATGCTCGGATTCGGTTTCATGTTTACGCAAGCTTGAAACAAAAAACTATGCTTGTTATAAGTTCACATGCCCCCAGCATAATGACGCAAATCAAGGTACATGCCCTCCAAGCTTCATTTCATTCAACCAGTTGGATGGAATGAAGCTTTACTTTCAAGATCTTGTAAAGATTTGACTTGAAAAGGGAGTTGTTTCATTTTTTAACGAGCTTGACACAAGACAAAGAACCATGCTCATAACTACTCTCTACGATCTACCTAACAATAAACTCTACTCTAAAAAACCTTGATTCATTTTTTAACGAGCTTGACACAAGACAGGGAACTATGCTCTAAAATCCTTGATTCATTTTTTAATGAGCTTGACACAAGACAAGGAACTATGCTCATAACTACTCTCTACAATCTACCTATTTAACCTACCCTTGTTTCATTTTTTAAAGAGCTTGACACAAGACAAGGAACTATGGTCAAGAAGTTCACATGCCCCTAGCATAATGATGCAAAGCAAGGTACATGCCCCCCAGGCTTCATTGCATTCAACCGGCTGGATGAAATGAAGGTTTACTTTCAATATTTAACTTGAAAAGGGAGTTGTTTCATTTTTAAGGAGGTTGACACAAGAAAAGAACTATCCTCAAACCTGATTCATTTTTTAACGAGGTCGGCTTAGTAACAGGAACTATCCTCAAACCTGATTCATTTTTTAACGAGGTCGACTCAGTAACAGGAACTATCCTCAAAACCCTACTTTTTACAGTCTACCTACATAACCTAAAATCTACCTGATTCATTTTTTAATGAGGTTGACTCAGTAAAAGAACTATCCTCATTACAGCCTATTTCATTTTTTAACGAGGTTGATACAGGAAAAAACTATCCTCGTACTCACTGATTCATTTTTTAACGAGGTCGACATAGTAAAAGGAACTTTCCTCGTACCATCCAGTTCCATTTTTTAACGAGGTTGAGAGAGGAACAAACTATCCTCGTAACATTGATCATGGCTTCCAACTGGAAGAAAGACATGTCAATGGACACACCTTGATCATGGCTTCCAAAAGGTCTTCATCCGAAGGAAGAATAGTTTTTTGGAAGGAACACACGTCAAGGGACTCAAAAGGGATAAGAACATCGTGTTCAAATAATCCCATAGAGTTTTCCATGTCAATTACCGGATCTAAATCAAAGGAAGATGAGCAAACAGTGAGAGGCTCACTTACATGGGTAACTGAAAACATGGGACCAGTTGCCACATAATTAACCCGTGGCAGGGTAGATACCACTTTAGAATCAGGAACATTTAGGGGTGTCATATTATTGGTAGTTGAAACAAGACTAGGGAACGAAAGCTGGTCTACAGTCACAATACTGCCATTGTGAGGGAAAGACATCACGCGAAAGAGTGTCGATACGACAGCTTTCATTGCATAAACATAGTCTCGCCCAAGGAGTAAATTGAAATCCAAGGGACCTCGAACTACCATAAGATCAGTACAGACAGTTTTACCTTCCAAGGTAATAGAAAACTTAGGAAGGATCCCTAAAGGTTCACTAATGGTTCTGTTAAAAGCTTTCAGATTCTGCGTAATAGGCGCAAGCTGAGGGGAACCCAAAGCTTTCCAAACAGTTGAGGATAAAATACTAACAGAAGCACCTTCATCTACCTGAGTGCGGTGTATGTCCCTACCACCAGCCTTGACAATGATTTGGAAAGGGATGGAGGAAGGAAGACGAGGCTTTGTCAGTCTATTCCAATCAAAGGAAAAGACCTCAGTACTTGGAGGGGGTTCTGTAGAAACAGGTGAAATGCCCCCCGGCATAGAAGAATCTGATGTAACAAGAAGAACCTGAGCGGTATGAAGTTCACTCTCTAAAGGGAAAGTGGGATCGACCGAATGTGAAATTGAATCGACCACTTGATCAAATAATTGATCATCAACCTGAGTGACATGAGTTTCACTCTCCAATGGAAGAGTGTGATCGACTGTACTTGAATTTAGATCAATCACTCCGTCAGTTGACGGGAGGTTGGGAGAAAGTTTACGGTAACCAGTTGGAAATTCTTGCTATGGAACAGTAAGTTTTTCCAACAATGTTGAGGCTTCATCCATGTGAGGGCAAATGTGAGTTTGATGACTCCCTTTGCATAACTTACAAGGAAACCTAACTTTACCCTTTTTCCCAGGAACCTGACTATCACTGGTTGATGGATCAACGGAAAGTTGATGAGATTTTTCTGACCATACTTCCAAGACCTTTGGAATTCCAGGACAGTTGACAAGGAAGTGGTCACCCTTACAAAGCCTGCAAGGGTATTTGGGTTTACGGTGCATGTCGGAATTTTCCTCAACACAACTAACACTTACAACCATGGTTGGTTGGTTGACTTCTTTCTTATCTTGCTTCTTCTTCTTCTTCTTCTTCTTCCCTTTCTTCTTCTTCTTAGCCTCCTGGTTACTAGCCTCAAGGCTTTCACCAGGCGAAGAGGAAGAAATGGAGGAAGAAAAATTAGGCGAAGAAGGTAAAGGGTCAACAAAGGGTTGGTGATGTTGAGATGGTGAACTCTGTTGAGGTGAAGCATCCGGTTGAGATGGAACAATTGGAGTATTTTGGGCCAACGAAGTTGAAAATAACCATATCGGTAATCCTATTGTAAATCCAGGTAATGACAAAGTAGCCATATAAGGAGGACCAACATTCCCAAAGTAAGGAAAAGTACTAGGATTCTCATTAGGAGGGGTGCCTAGGTTGATAAATTCCGGAACATTTGCCATTATATTCAACTTCAGTGAATTTTATTAACAATTTAAAACTAAAATTAACAAGTCACAATTCACACCTAACAATTAAAATTCACAATTCACACCTATGGTCTCTAAAAGTAAAAACAAACAAATTAACACGCGCTATCAAATCTAGGAGTCAAACCACACACAAACAGTAAGCTCTCCGGACCGAAAACACTAGTTGGTGATTAAGCCCAACCTCGCAGAATCCAGTACAGAAATAGTGGGTGGAACAGTTACCCCGACAACCTGCTTAATGAATAGACCGGCACAAGTTCCTCCACTTTAACCGTCTCGAAGTGAAGTGAACCCCCCGGAAAATCCAAGTGAGTATAGCCGACGTCTGCTCCAGGTACAGTGGGACCTTCCCTCCACCGTCACCTTGGGTAGAATCCTAAAGATTATGGTCACTAAGGTTACCAACGGCAACAAGTACACCTGGGGGAACAGTCTAAACTCCGACAGCACGCAAGGGCAGAGTAGCAAGCTCAATCCCCTTACCGGCTCCTTGACAGTAATCCAAGGTTTACCGATAAGTGACCCCTGGCTCCTCGACAATGGTTAATCCGAGGTTTACCGTTTGTAATACGTACTATCTGGCGTCGTTCCCAACGAGGGAGGATGGATCCCCTCACTGGTTCGGACACGAGCTCGTGCTTCTCCTTTAAGATGAGCTTTCCCAGAGTGTAAATGTAACAATTGGATTTGATTCTATCACAAGATTAGCTACTTGTTTGGTTTTACTGTCTTGGAGAGTTAAGTACTCAGCTACTCCAAGACACTAGCCTAAGCTATGTTGGTGCTTCAGAGCCCTAGAAATGTAAAAATTACTAGATGAATTTTAATTAAGCGCTGTGTTATTAAGGCTGTTATTACTCAAGAGGTAAATGGATATGAAACCAATGGTGTTATGACCCGACTCAACTGAATGCAATCGAATATGATAATGTAATCTTTTCAATTCGATGAATCCTAACTAAAGTAAGGAGAGAGTTTCCATTCACTTCCAACAATGCAAAAAATTGATCACTAAGAGAAAATATAACAAATTCTCTAATGCACTAATTTCATCAAGAAAAAAACTAATGCAAATCAATTCCAAACCATTTTTATTTTTTATTTTGTGTAAATTCAAATAAAAAAAAACTGATCTAAATCTACGATTGATTTTTCAGAATGTAAACTATGCAATGGTAATCTAAGCACAATTCACTTGAAAAGTATGCAAATGTAATCTATGCACATTTTTCATTCATATTCTGAAAATGAGAATTCTAATTATGCAAATGTGATCTATGCAAGAGAATTCTCAAACACAAGATGATTCTAATGTGATCTAAGAACCAATCAAGTGCAAGTCGAGAAAATTGGGTGAGAGTTCCAAAGATCAAAAAATAAAAACACTCAAAGGCGATTAACACTCATACACAATTTAGCCCCCCCCGGCGAATGAGGGGGAAATTTTTTTGCAAAAACAAAAGCAAAAAGATGCAAAATTGTGAAAAGACTGAGACAAACCTCCAAGTAATGACCAAAGGAAATCAAATCAAGAATTTCTCAAAAAAGAGACTCAAAACACCCAATTGATGAAAGCTTAAAGCAGGAATGCCAATGAAACAAGCTTAGGTGAAGATTCTTGGCAAGGGACTAATGAATCTGGGCAGAAAAAACTAAGAAAAATAAAAATCTAAGAGAAAAAATGCAAAAAATGGAATTTTCTTAAATTTTAGCAGGGGACGCAGGCAGCCTGTTAAGACAGGTGCGGGCCCGCTCTGTGCACACAGCTACAGTGTGTCCAGGGATGCACTGTGCAACACTCAGAGGGTGCATCCTTCGGAAAAATTCAAGAAAACTAAAACTAATCTAGTCCTAAGCTAATCCACCCAAATACAAGTTCACACAGCCAAAAACCAGAAAAATAAACCAATTTTCTCAAAGCAAAGTTCATTCAAAGGAAAAGACTTTGAAATCAATGGTTCCCCAGTGGAGTCGCCAATTTGTCACACGGAATCAGTCAAGGGTGCGGACACAACTGACCTTCCTAGAAGTCTAAGACATTCTAATGACAAACAAAACAAACTGGAGCTATCCTTCTCTAAACATACATTATGATATGAGAAATCAAGTGTTTCGTTCTTACCTCTGTCCAAACGCTGTTGTAGAAGTCTAAGCTTTGTTGATCCGGATGAGCTCTTCCCGTTCTCCAAAGCCTGCAATCACCAACAGTCAAACAATTAAATAGCACCTGATTATAACATAAAACAAAGCATATTCAACATATAGACCAAGGAGTACATGAAATAACCCATTAACAACAAGCTATTGAGAAGAATGGACCAATTTGCATTAAAGGTAATCAAAAGGAACCATTACAACCTGAGCCTTGGTGTTGTGCAAGCTCCTTCCAGGGTCCACAAGAGTCTTCCTCTACTTTGACAAAGCTCACCCACTTCCAAATAGAACAAGTAAAGATGACAATCTCTCCTCACAAGCTTCTAAATGGGAGTCCTAATTCCTGCAGCATTTACCCTTAGAAATCTATAGCTTTCAACCTTTTCTCCCTCTGGCTCAATGTCTTTATTTATAGTGCTGTAAAGAGGTTATTCAAGTCCACCATCAATGGGATAATCCCCCTCTTTGGGTGGGATAGCTCCCTTATTGATGGGATAAGTTCCTCCTTAATAGGGATACATGAACCAACTGGAGGCGCATCCATTTCATCAAACCGACCTCTAGAAAGTTCTAGAAGTAACCACAAGTAACTTTTTTAAGATGAAACTCGCGCATTTTGCCTTTTACAGAAGGACGCACCTGTCCCTTAACATACAGAGCGTCCATGGACGCAACTTTTGTGAACATTGTGAGCATCCCCGCAGGTAAGGCTAGAGAGAACCTGCGACCCCAGAGATAAACACATTTTTTACAAGACTTTCTCTCTTCTTTGAGTTTGAGATGGATAGCAGAGGCATAAGACTTGCCTAAGAGGGTAGCATGACTGTTGATTTGAGCCATACTAATTGTAAGTAGTCATGGTGACATTTTTTAGTGTAACAGTATATATCAGTCCCTTCACAACATTTACAAAAGTAGTCATTTTCTATAACCTTTTCCAACCCTATGTACATCAAAGTTTACATTACTTATAGGAATCTAGCCTTTACAACAAGTATGCCAAGTGGCTATACCATTAGAATTTACAACTGACACCAAATCTAACTACTAAATAGATTCATAAAACTAGGACTGACACCTTTTCGAATTAAGAGTTGAGTCTTACTATGACTCAAACACCTAATTATTACATTTAAACCAAACTGATCCAAATCTTACTCAAAAGGAATCTATATTTTAACCATGTTGACCATCAACCGAACATTAATATTCTGACTGCCTTTGTGAAGTTACTCTACCTATCATTTAAGGAGATATCAGTTTGATGACCTGGCACATGTAGACTAGTGTCTTCAAACTCTTCCTTTAACTAAATATCTCCAGTTGTCAAATGACTGATCTGATACTCTTTGTCATGCTCTGATACTCTTTTTCATGCTGATGTGGAACTGCTTTAAGTATGTTTTACCTTTCTCCCTCCTCAAGAAACAACCTTTTCACCTTCAGCCACTTCATCAACCAATAAAAATAACTCTGTTTTTCCTGAAAAAGAAGGCTGCACTCCTGAGCTCCTATCTCTTGATCCCTGATAGCTGTTACAAAAATGGAGGATTTTTTTGTCGATAAGATTTTTTATAAGAAAAACCTCTCTCAGTTTTTTGAAAACCAGTTTCAGTTGTCCGGAATCTGCATTATAAAATCATGTATAAAACAGGAAAAATTCTGAATTCTGAAAATAGGTCTCAAAGGAAACTTCGAATCTCCAAATTGGTAGCACTTGGGAGAAATTTGAAAGAGGTTTTTGTTCCTTGTTATGTTCTTAGAAAAAACCTCCTTCAGATTTTTGAAAATCATCTTCATTTTCTAAAAAATCCTTTTGAAACCAATAGCTCAAAACAGTCCAAGAAACACACAAATCCCCTTGCAGCTCCTGGTAGAAATACATGTAACCTGTCTGGATGAAAGCTTGTGTGAAGCTGAGGTCATCCATGATTAGTTAAAGCTCTATAGGCTCCTATCCAAACACATAACCTTCTTTTTATGCTTTCATCTTCATGGCAATTTCCCTTTATAACCCAAACTACCCTCTTAAAAATATGATAGCTGTAAAAAAACTATTTGGACAGCAAGCTGTTTGTCACAAAGTTAACTTTTCAAAGGTGACAGCTGAATGATACATGCAAAGGTTGAAAATTAAATGACATAGAGGAGCTTGGGTAGCGATATTCAAATGTGGAGAGAAATGTGACAAAATGAGGGAGTGGAAAGCAAAAAATGAGATGGGATTTATTTAGAAGCATGACCTTGAAACTCTCAAAGATTAACCATTCATCATTATGGAGAAAAACGTTATAGACTGACACAACTTTCGTAGCACATTTAGTTTGAGTCATCAATTTCTCCCACCTCATAATGAATTTAAAGAAACTGAGAAACCTCTTTCAGTTTTCAAAAATGAGTTTTCAATTGCTCAGGAACCCCCTTGGAAGTTGACTACTAAAAATAGAAAAATAGGGTTTTTGCCTCATAGTGTGCTATGAAATTAGCTTGTTTTCGTAGCACAAATCACCTTTTTTGAACTAGTTGCACTACAAAACTGCAGATTCCTATATGATTGCAAAAATTTAACCCTAAACTTAATGGAATGACTTCTAAATGGAAAATGTGACCTATTTGACCATGAAGTGAACCTAAAGGACTTTATTTGGAAATGAAAGATGACATTTTAAGACTTCAAACCCTATCACTTACCCTTTTATCAAGACTAAAATGACTTTTAGACCTCCTTGAAATCATGACCAAAAGCAGAGTTGACACAATGATGTTTTGAGAATTTTTGGGTGATAACACCTTCCAGAGTGGTTCTACATTCCAAGGATTCTTCATGGATTCCCTATTTTGTAACTCATTTATACTTCTCTTCTCATCCATAAAGGGAGTTCTAAGTTTTGTTGGGTTTTGATCTTATCAGTGAGTGAAAGATCAAACCAAATTTTGTAACTATTTCCAATTAACATCTAGTTGATTTTTTAATCACTTCTAACTATTGGAAGGAGGTATCTCTCCCTTTTAAGGGATCATTTGTAAACTTCCTCCAAAAAGAACTTCCTTTCCATCCCTAATTTCATAAGAGGGAACCAATATAATATAGAAGCACTTGTTCTTGGGAGCTTGGTGACCTTTTCCCCTTGGCATCCAACACTTCCTCATTTGCAGAAGGTCTCCATGTGATTGATTGAGTGGTTTGTTTTTGTCACTTAACACTAAGTAGATTAAATGAACACTAATTACTTTCATTTTCATTCTCTTTTTTGCTTTCATTTCATGCATTGTAGTTCATATGCTCTAAACTTCACATGAAAAATACTTAGATGAGTCTTTTGAACCATTTTAATTTATTTTGAGCATTCCATTTTCTTATAGTCTATATCTTGCTCTATTGCAATTCCAAATCCATTTGCTTATTTGCGTAAGTTGCTCTTGTGACTTTTCTTAAAGGCATCATTTATTTATTGAGGCATCTTTATCACTAGTTTGGCAATTTCAAATCCTTTCATCTCCTTTTGAGCAATTAGTAGATTTGAATTTTTTTGCACTTAGAGGAAATTAACCTCTAGCTTAACTAGTTGTATAGTTTTATAGGGCTCCTCTTCACCCATTTCTTTTCCAAGCTTGGAAACGGTAAACACTTGACTTGCTAAATTAGTTTGGGCATGCCCAATGTTGGATCTACTTGTGAGTGGGTTGACTTGAAAAATTAGTTGGATACTCATTAATGAAGCTAAGCTTCTCCATGTTGGATCTCCTTGCAACCATACTTATCTTTTCTTAGATAAATTTTTGGATCCTCCACCCTCAGTTCAGTTAAGAACCCTAAAGAACCAACCGGCAACTATGCCTAATCGGAGCAAAAGGTTCCAAGGTATTTTCCAATGTTAAAGGATACAATAACTGTCTCAGATAATCACAAATTTATTCTGCTAGAAGTGGCTAGCTTGGCCTCTTTCACATTGGCTTTTGCTAACCTTTTTTGCAGGTATCAAGTGTCTCCTAAAGCTGATTTGTCTCCCCTCTTTTGGACTAATATTGGGCAGCAAGGAACTTGCTTCTTGGAAGATTTCCTCTACCTAAGAAAGTTGATTTTCGTTTCATTTGAGTGGCCAGATTTTCCCTTTTTTGGATTGATATCTGGCAGTTGTACTAGAATACCTAAAACTTCATTTTGAGATGATTTTGGGCAGAGTTTGAAAGGGCAAGAACATTTGTGGATTTGGACAACAAGGACAAGCAAACTCTTTAACTATTAGACCCTTTCATTGTACCTTCCAGAGTGGTTCTACATTCCAAGGATTCTTCATGGATTCCCTATTTTGTAACTCATTTAGACTTCTCTTCTCATCCATAAAGGGATTTCTAAGTTTTGTTGGGTTTTGATCTTATCATTGAGTGAAAGATCAAACCAAATTTGGTAACTGTTTCCAATTAACATATAGTATGATTTTTTAATCACTTCTAACTATTGGAAGGAGGTATCTCTCCCTTTTGAGGGATCATTTGTAAACTTCCTCCAAAAACAACTTCCTTTCCATCCCTCATTTCATAAGAGGGAACCAATATAATACAGAGGCACTTGTTCTTGGGAGCTTGGTGACCTTTTCCCCTTGGCATCCCACTCTTCCTCATTTGCGGAAGGTCTCCATGTGATTGATTGAGTGGTTTGTTTTTGTCACTTAACACTAAGTAGATTAAATGAACACTAATTACTTTCATTTTCATTCTCTTTTTTGCTTTCATTTCATGCATTGTAGTTCATATGCTCTAAACTTCACATGCAAAATACTTAGATGAGTCTTGTGAACCATTTTAATTTATTTTGAGCATTCCATTTTCTTATAGTTTGTATCTTTCTCTATTGCAATTCCAAATCCATTTTCTTATTTGCATAAGTTGCTCTTGTTCCTTTTCTTAAAGGCATCATTTATTTATTGAGGCGTCTTTAGGACTAGTTTGGAAATTGCAAATCCTTTCATCTCCTTTTGAGCAATTAGTAGATTTGACTTCTTTTGCACTTAGAGGAAATTAACCTCTAGCTTAACTGGTTGTATAGTTTTATAGGGCTCCTCTCCACCCATTTCTTTTCCAAGCTTGGAAACGGTAAACACTCGACTTGGTAAATTAGTTTGGGCATGCCCAATTTTGGATCTACTTGCGAGTGGGTTGAATTGAAAAATTAGTTTGATACTCATTAATGAAGCTAAGCTTCTCCATGTTGGATCTCCTTGCAACCATCCTTATCTTTTCTTGGATAAAGTTTTGGATCCTCCACCCTCAGTTTAGTTAAGAACCCTAAAGAGCCAACCAAAAACTATGTCTAATGGGAGGAAAAAGGTTCCAAGGTATTTTCCAATGTTAAAGGATACAATAACTGTCTCAGATAATCACAAATTTCTTCTGCTAGAAGTGGCTAGCTAATAGAATGTCTGCAATTCCTCTGCCCTAGGATAAAATAATGCTAACCTAGCAATAGAAAGTTAGGGCTTATAATAATCCATTCATTAACAATACTGAAAAATAACTCTACGCACAGAAAGTTTAGGGGATTCCATCAGTTGTTCACATAATGTGTATAAACAGCGCAGACAATGTCAAAGTTGGTGAGGGTAAGTTCAAATGGATCAACTAACCTATGTGTTGCATCTTTCTAAGCCACGCAGATTTATTCCACTGCCTCCCTGACCCGTGCACTTTCATTCTCTCCTACCACTGATAACTTCAATCTATGGATGATCTAGTATTGCTGACCCTTTTTCATTCCTATCGCGTCTTTTTCTGTTTCTGGTTATACTCCCAAGTCCCCTCCTTCCGCCATTTTTCCTATTCCAAATCGAGATTTTCCCAAAGTGAATGATCTATGGTCAGCATATTGAAGATGGGAGTGAGATCCATAGGTTCTAGCGCTAGCCCTTTTTCGTTCCCACTGCGTCTTTTTCTAGTTATCATCCCAATTCCCCTCCTTCCGCCTTTTTTCCTATTTTAAATTGGGGTTTTTTTGAGCAAATTGGGGTTTTCTGGTGTGAATGATCTATGATCAGTGCATCGAACATGGGAGTGAGATCCATAGGTTCCAGTGTTGGCCCTTTTTCATTCCCACTGTGTATTTTTCGGGTTATCCTCCCAATTCCCCTCCTTCCGCCTTTTTTCCTATTCGAAATCGGGGTTTTCTGGAGCGAATCGGGGTTTTCTGGAGTGAATGATCTATGGTCAGCGCATTGAACATGGGAATGAGGGCCATAGGTTCCAGCGTAGTTAGGGCAAGCCAAAAAAAAAACCTATTTATTGGCCATGTATATTTATTTCTTGAAATTACAATAATCTCTAGTAAATACATAAATAAATATATATACATATTCATCATCTCCAATTAACAACTACACATTAAGAAAGTTCATGCACTCCTATATGGATAAACATGCTTATTATCTTTCATGAGTTTCATCAAAGATTTAACATATTATTCATCAACTTTGGATATTCATCATCTCCAATTAACAAATATACATTAAGCAAGTTCATGCACTCTTATATCGATAACATGCTTATTATTTTTCATGAGTTTCATTAAAGATTTAACATATTATTCATCAACTTTGGATTGGGCGAGGATGAATTCTAGTATATTACCAAGTGTATGTTTTTTTTCAATTGTAGTTTTTACTTTCATGATTAATTTGGTTGTAGTTTTTACTTCCACGATTAATTTAGTCTAAGTTCTCTAGGTAGTCATTAATGATCTATTCGGTGCTATGTGGGGGTTTTACTTTTCAACAAATCTGAAGTATCTATGTTGCATTGGGATCTAGTGACCTTGTTGAAAAACCCTAGCAAACATCTTTGAAACCATCTACTACCACTAGTTGAACTTGAGATTTCCCAAAAACTGAAAGGAACAAATAAGGGTTGCTTTGCCAATCCACTCATAACCTAATCCAATTTGGTGATGAAGGGAAACCATCTATAAGATATCAAACACCTTCACTCATGCCCAATGTACATAGAGTCTCTACCCCTGTAAAGGTTTGAACATGTGTTGTTTACATTGTAATGCCCATAGTTGTACCATTTATACTTTACTCTTGTCTCTTTGGGAGGAATAGATCACTTAGACATCATTTTAGGATTTATTGATTTATGAAATATTTATTTTAGTCATTATTGACTTAGGGTGGAAATTCCATAGTGTTTTTTTTCCAATAAGAAAAAAATATCATTTGTGTATTAATATTAATGCAAAGGTGTAATTTAGATCATCTAACATATATTAAATATGCTTCACATGTATGACATGGTAGTATAATATGTTCAACATCGAATGTTCGGTTCGAAATCTCCATAGCATTCAAATAATTTCATGAGAATCTAGTACTGCTATGTTCCTAATGTACACTCAAACTAGATAAGCAACTTGATATCCACGTTAAAAGCTAGTATCCAAAATTCAATAGATATGACCCTAATAATCAGAAGTGTAGATCTGCATGAAAAGTTAAGACTTCAACTTGGGTTCAATCATTATCATAAGAGTGTCACAACAATGGTGGAGAATTTCATAACTAAAAATGCAAATAGCTAACATGAAAATTAGAATGATTAAAATAATGGAATAAGAAATAAGACTATAACAATTCCATAGATGACTTTAATAAAAATTGTTATCATTGTTGTGTATTGCACGTGCTAGGAGAGGCCATGGAAAAAAATGAATTTATTTCCAATGAAGACACACAACATGATTTAGGGCATCAGGTACTTAAATATTACATTAATTTATGAAATATAATAAAATGAAATTTAGTTTCTGATCCTTGTTTTCCTAAACCTAATAATTGATATAGTTTATTATTCAAACATGAAAAAAAATAATGCATGTCGTTGATTATTTTAGGTGGAAAATTTGTTTGCAACAAATACAAAGTTAAACCCTTTTACTGTAAAACAACCAAAATATGTACACAAGGGTGGACCCCATACTGTTAAAGCACATCACATGAGAAAGTGGGTGGAAGAAGATATGACAATTGAGTCTGCAAATACAATAGAAATTGGTGGCAATGAACAAGAGGTTAGTCATGATGATAATACATGGAATGAATACTTTGATACAATTGTTATACTTTGTGGGTGTTATAAATAAGTTCAGCTATAAATTAATGGACAATATAAGTACATTATATAGTCTAATCTCTAACCTTGGAAAAAATAATGCATGTATCAATTATTTTAGGTTGGCAATGGAATCAGAACAAATGAGGAGTTTAATCATTTTGATAGACCAATACAAATACCTACATATGGACGTGGCCTACGCCATACAATTAAATCATGCAAAAAGAAATGGGTGGAAGAGGATATGACAATGGAGTTTGTAAATGCAATAGAAAATCAACACAATGAACAAGAGGTTGGTCATGATGATACTACATGCATGGATGAATACTTTGAGACAATTGTTATTTTTGGATGTTCCTAAGGTAGAAAATCTAAGAATATGAAATTGACATGGCTTGCTTTTAAAATAATGTGTTCAAAAATAATATTTTTAATTTATTGTATATATGTATAATATTGTTTTATTGAGTAATTTATTGCGTATATCTTTGAAATGGATCCATGTTTTATACAGTAATTGCTATCTAACATTAAATAATGGTTGCATTTAATTATAGGTAAACGATGATGATGATACACCTACTAATGATCAAGATCCAACTAGACCATTAAGAATTCAACGAGATGATCCAATTCATCCTTTAAACCATACTAGGAGAAGAAGAGAAGCACTGAAGAGAGCACTACCATGTGAAAAAATTGAGGAATTGATGAAATTAGCATACATTGATGACATGCCATCCACTGCTTAGAGTAGAGATGTTGATGGAAATGTAATGCATGAAGAAGGATTGAACGAAATGCTCACAAGTTTCTTTTGGGATGGAAACAATGATGAGGGTGATGGCCTGTGCATAATAATGATGATGTTGATATAGAGGGAAATTACCACCAACATAATTATGATGATATCAACATCAATGAATCAATTAAGCAAGCAGCAAAGGCAGTGGTGTTCAAATCGGGTACAAGTAGAACATCCAAGCTTTCATGCGCATTAATATTATTGGAAATCAAGTCATTATTTGGTTGGCCAGACAAGAGCTTCACTACCTTACTAAAGTAATTTGAATTATTTTTCTAGTTTTGCACTGTCAATTTATGTCCTCAATTAGAATATAAGTACTAACTTCATTTAATTTAATTTGAGGTGGATTTTACATTATGGTATACAAAAAATGTTATAAATGGCATTTCTAACATGTGGGTTTGAAAAAGAAAACTTATAGGGCTCTAAAGGATAAAATATTCCCTGAAGATAATGCGTTGCCATCAACTTGTAGAGAAGCGTGTCAATTGTTAGTCAAGTTGGGGATTGAATATAAGAAAATTCATGCATGTAAAAATGATTGCATCTTATATAGAGATGAATATAAAGACAATGAAGAATGACCTGTTTGCAAAGAGAAAAGATATTGTATGAATGTACAAGGTTCTATAGTTCCAAATAAGGTTTTACGACACATGCCAACTATTCCTAGACTAAAATGGATGTTTCATTGTAAATCTCTTACACAATTGATGGATCGGAATGCAAATAATAGGAGTAAAGATGGATTCATGCGAATTCCCGTGGACTCCAAAGCAATGAAACATATAGAGGAAAAATGGCTAAGAAAATTCAAAGATGAACCTCGCAGTATTAGGTTAGGACTTGCAATGGATGGAGTGTGCCCTTTCTCTTTCCTAAGATCAAATTATAGTGTTTGGCCGGTTGGACTGATAGTATGCAATATTCCCCCATGGATGAGTGCTAGAAAGAAACACCTTATGCTAACTCTCATCGTTCCAGGAAAACATCAAGTGAAAAAAAATGGATGTTTACATTGCACCTTTTATTGATGAGATGCAATCGTTATGGAAAGGCTTAAGAATGTATGACACAACACATCCTCCATCAAAAAGGTCCTTCATGTTTTATGGAATACTATGTTGGTCAATTCATGATTTCCCAGGACTTGGTGTTTGTTCTGGTAAGAGATCAAATAATTTTCATATTCGTAGTACATCATAATTTATTTTCAATTCAAGTTGTATATAAATATTACACTATTATTGTTTTCTTATGTAAGCTAGTTATTGATTATAGGGCTACAAACAAAAGGGATTTTTGCATGTCCAATATGTGTAGAACAATTTGAGGGGCGATATTCTAAAGATCTACACAAAGTTATTTATGCAAACAACAGGGTTTTTCTACCACTTGACCATAAGTTCAGAAATTGCCTAAAGAATCAATTTGATGGAAAAATTGAAAATAAATCTCCTCCCAAGGTTATGGGTCCAGCTGATTGGCTTAAAATGTATGGAGATGTTGAATCAAAACACTGGAACCATTTTTTTCATCATGATCATTCAATTGAGGAACTAGAACAAGCTATGGTTGAAATGCCAAAAGGAATGAAAAGGAAATGCATATTTTATGATCTCCCTTACTGGAAGGATCTATTAATATCTCATTTATTAGATCCTATGCATGTTTTCAAAAATTTCCCTGATTCTATTTTTCGACATATATCTAGCAAAGATAAAGACACTTTATCATCAAGGAGGGATATTGCTCTTTCACGTACCAAATTTGATAGAAGACATTTCTGGCCAAGTAAGGAAAATGAATCATATGCAGCAGCTCCATGGATACTAAAAATGAAAGAGTTAGATCAACTAAAAAATGGGATTCGTTCAATAAGAACACCCACTGGATATGAATCATCATTGAATAAAGCTTTTACAGTAGAGGGACATATCACAGGATTCAAAGCACATGATTATCACAATTTTATGAAGGTATTAACATCAATTAATTTCTATTATTATCATTTACTTACTAAAAATTATTTTGATATATTATGATAAATCAATACTAATGAACTATAATAATTTGGTTTGATAGCATATCATGCCATTAGCAATAAGAGGGGATTCATGCCTTACAACTGACTTGAGGAATGCCATATGTCAATTTTCAGCCTTTACGAGGTATGTGGTCGCTTGATATTTACAAGGTTTTACGTGGTATGAAATGTTCCTCCATATGATACAATGATATATTATATCTCATTCTAAATGTCACTAAAAATTCATACTAACTTAATGACAATATCTAATTAGGTGGATGACCTCTAAAGAGATCCATGAGTCTGAAGTGCCAAGATGGAAGAAAGAAATCACACAAATTGTATGTGTATTTGAAAAGGAGTTCCCTACAAGTTTCATGGACCTACAGGTCCATTTACTTATACATCTAGTTGGTGACATTGAAATGGCAGGTATCGTTTCACGAGATGTATGTTTTTCTTTGAGAGATACATGAAAACCATAAAAAGATATGTTCGACAGAAGGCACATCTAGAGGGTTGCACGGTTGAAGGGTATGTACTAAATGAAGCATTTTTCTTCCTATGTGAATTCCTTGGTAAAGATTTTGAAGATGGTGCACAATTTTGGGATCAAGAACATGCATTTGATATTATAGATGGAGAAAAGCCTCAAACTAATGGTGTTCAAGAAGTAATTGGTATGTAAAATATTCATTATTATAGTTATTTTAGAACCATTTACTAAATCATTTTGGGCTTCGCAAATTGAAAGAATAATATTTTAAGTTTGAATTATACATGTTTATTTTTAATAGGTGTTAATGAAAATGTTGTGCTCAACAAGTTTGTCCTCTACCAAATGGGATTCATGGATAAATGGATTGATATGTATGATATAAAAAGGAAAGAAGTGTTAGAAGCAAGGAAATAATTTAAGATATCAAACCCAAGGAATACCCCACTTCCCACTGATATTTCCGAACAATGGGGAAAAGAATGCACAATAGAATGGGTTTCTAAACAAATTCAAAACCAAATAGACGAGGAAGGAATAGATGCAAACATAATAAAAGACGAGATCAACATGTTTAGAGGATGTGAGAAAAAGGTAAATATTGAATTATTACAAAATGTTGCTTGAATACATTAATCACACTGTTAACTATTTAACTATGCAAAGTCATATTTATTTTCACTCAAGTAAATGGCTTGTCACAGGTGAGGAAGTATCCTACAATGTGGGCATACGGTCATCATTATCATGAAGAAAGAGTATATGCAAAAAGTGGATCCTTCTATTTTGGGGTCATGGTTGATTTCAAGCAATCAAGTCGAGCAAGTTCAAAAGATAAAAATGTTATTGAAGGGAATCTTTAATACGTTGGAAAAATACAAGAAATTATTGAGTTATATTACCGCTCTTTTAAATGTAGTATTTTTAAATGTAAACGGTTTGAAGCATTTAATAGGGCACGAAGACATGATATCCATAGTGGATTTTTTTCTATAGATTCATCAAAATGCCTACCACATGATAAGGAGCCTTATGTTTTACCAATTCACTGTGAGCAGGTATTTTTTCACTAAAACAATATAATAAATATAAGAAATAATAGTCTTATGTAATTTTTTAATTCATTTTTTATTTTGGATATATACATTCTCATTGATAATAAAATTTGATACCATTGGAGATCTAATATATTTATCTTCTTCACATGTAGGTTTTTTTTCTATGAAGATATTTTGGATCCAAAATGGATATTTATCATTCATTATGATCCAAGATTAAGGCATATATTCGAAGATGCCTCAGTAATACAGAGGAAAGTAATGATGACCAACCGAATATAGTTCAAGAATCAGGGAACATAGAACAAATTGGCATCAATGATGATGTTTAGCCAGAAGACTGTGAACTAGATGGTGGTGACAACATTCCTTTAGCAGTATGGAGAAGCAGGGCTAGAGGTGTATTTTTACAAAATGATAAATTAGATGAGGTAATTCACCATGACAACCAACAATTTCCAAAGGAAAATGATCTTATAGAAGAAGGCAATATTGATGATATACAAAATGAAGATCAAATTAATAGATTTGGTAACATTGATATTTTTGATCTAGAAACAACTTTTATTGATACAGAATAGGACGAAGGTGAAGATGAGGATGATCACAATATGACTTTAGCAGAATGGTTTAGGAAGAGTAATATTAATTATCTGCAAGAACATATGAACATTGACAAGGAAGCATTGTAAGACATAAATGCAGACGATAACAAAAATGAAGACTTCTAGATAATTTACAGGGTATGTAATTCATATTTAAATATGGACAATTATTATGTCCCATTTTGAAATGATTCATTTTTATTTGGTTGTAATAGTCATTTAATTACCATGTTTAGAACTCATAATCTAAATTGGTGTTTTGAATATTCTTATAGGTATACTCATTACTTGATGCAATTAATGTCATTAAAATGTATGTTAGTTAATATGGTTTGTTGGTTGTAAATAACAAACACAATTAGTTAGATAAGAGTTACTATGGTTAGTTTCATCTATTAGTTGAAAATGGTTAGAAATGATATGAAGTTATGGCTGAGACAAAATGAAAATAATTTATGTGTGTCTAAATTGTTACATATTGTGCATATAGACAAATATAACTTAACACACAAATATAACTTGTTAAGTTGAATTTATGTAATTAATTAATAGAAATATATTAAACTACACTACAATAAAAATTCGAATTATTAAGGATATTTGGATGGGTAATGAAGGTGAATTAAAATTGTCTAATGAGTTTATTCATTTTTGTGATCAATTATAACTTTCCCACATGTAGGTAATATTTTTACCACATAGGGAATCCATGATGGCATAGGGTCCCTATCATTGTATTGTTGTCGTCATTATCATCATTTAATCATCATCCTCATTGCCATTGTCATCGTCATCATATTCATTGTCGCCACCACTATCATAGGTCATTTTTTGATGAGGATTATCATCATATCTAATATATATATATATATATATATATGATGATGATGATGAGAAAAAAAATCATTGGTCATAAAAGGTTACCATACATAGACTATCTTTAAAGGTAGATCAAATTATTTTTTTGCACACTTCCAAAACATATGGTTTCTATTCCAAGGTAGATCTTGAACACATTGATGAAGCCAACTTTGTCTTGGATGTATCATCCAAGCATTCTGTATATTTACAAGTTCACCTCTCATTTTCATTGTTTTTTAAAATGTTAAATATTTTCACACATGATATACTGAATAGTTAATGGAAAATACAAATAGTTTCCATGGTTCATATTATTATACTTATATGATCTTTGTAACTAAACAAAATTATTAATTTTGTCTTGAGAGTTAGATTTGTAGCATAAAGAACATGGTTGGGAATCATTTAATGGCTATATCAATTCACAACTACTAACAATTGTTTTTTCTTTCTCCTTAAGTTTTGCAACCCAATTTGACTTAAACATGCTTAACAGTGAAAAAACCATTTGTCAATACTTCAGGTTTTACAAAATTCCTATAAACAACTATCTCTACTTGGTAATCTAAAAAATATCAACAAATTCACAATCTCATATATTGGTCAGAAGAGGCCATCATCAAAGTGAATCAAATAACAAGAATGATCTATGTCTACTAAAACCTATAATCACATTGTTTCCCTAATAGCAACTAAAAACTTCTATACCGAGTTGTTGAACTTTTGCAACCAATTATAAACCTTCAACAAGAAGTTGTTTTCTAATGAGGATTATTGCCATATCTTCCTTGGTTTTATGAGGAAAAAGAAATAAAATTTCATTGGTTATCAAAGGTAAACTAAATTAATTATTTGCATACTTCCAAAACCTAGGGTTTCGTATCCAAAGTAGATCGTAAGCACATCAATGAAACCAACTTTGTTTTTATGTATCATCCAAACATTATGTACAATTACAAACTCACCTCTAATCCATTGTTTCTAAAAATGTTGAATATTTTTATACATGATATCCTGAACAATTGGACAATACAAATAGTTGCCATCACTATTCTTCCATTTATATGCTTTTTGCAACTTATTTGAAAGCTCAATTTTGTCCCAACAATTAGACTTGTAGTACAAAGAACATGGTTAATACATATGATTCGACCAAAAACTAGTTACTACCAAAATTCAACCAAAAAAATATTACTGCATAAAAATAGAATAAACAAACAAACAAAAACAAAAACAAAAATTTCCCAAATTAAAAATAAATAAATAAATTATCAACCTTTTTTTACCAAAATTTAATGATTTTTTTAGTGCTAATCCTAACATCACCATTACAACAAGATATTTTTCTAGTGCTAATACTACCATTACAACAAGATATAAGAGGGATATAATGCAAAAAGTTTAATAATAATATGTATGTAGAAGATGGTCTTCAAACTGGTGAATTCATGAAAATCAATGGGACTACAGTCAAAATAATTGTATGTTATTTACTTTTTTACATAGATTGTCAAAATAATTGCATAAATCAATTTTTTTAAACCAAAATTTAACAAAAATTTTGCTGGTACTAACATTAGAACCACCATTACAACAAGATATCTTTCTAGTGTTGACAACACCATTATAGTACGTAAGATACCTCAAGAGAGACAGAAAATGTAAAAAGTATGATAGTAATATGTATCTAGAAGATGGTATTGAAACTAGTAATTGTTCATGAATCCATAAGATTGTAAGGTCATTCTCATTATCATAATCATTGTCATCATCATCACCATCATCCTTGTCATCGTTATTTCCATCATTACATTATCATCATAATCACCATTCATGCCATCATCATCAACTCCATCATCATCATTGTCATCATCATCATTATGGACATTGTTTGCAATTGTTCATAATTATAGATGTTGTAAGAAATATCATCAACCCAAAAAATGTGATCAGTGCTAGAAAAGGGTTGTTTAGGACAAATTGATATACGTAAGAGAAATAGAAACTCTATTTTTGAGAGATGATTGATGATCATCATCATCACCACCGTTATCATCATCATTATTATTTTTATCATCCCCATCATCATCATTAATGTAATTTCTATCATCATTGTTGTCATCGTCATCATGGACATTATCATCATTCATGCCATTATTGTTTTTGATGATGACCTAGATGAAAATGATGATAATGATGACAAGGATGACGACACCAAAGATAATGCTTATGATTATGACAATGACAACATTTAAAAATTGGGAAGATTCACCAAGGTCATTAGCATCGTCATCATCATTGTCATTGTAACCACTATCGTCTTTATCATCATAATCACAATTCATGTCATCGCCATCATCTTCATTTTCATCATTGTCAAGATTATTGACATTGTCATCAATTGTTCATAATTGTCAATGCCATAAGGAATATCATCAATGCAGAAAATATGATGAGTGTTGGAAAAGGGATGCAAAAGTGAACACAAAAATGGGGGCAACAATAGAAGTAAAATTGGATGAAAAGTGTTGGAAATAATACTGAGAGGGGGGGTGAATCAGTATTATCAGATTAATCAAACTTTTTCAAATGCCCAAAAACATATACGCTACTTCAGTTAAGTGAACCAGCGTGTACACGCTACTGTGACGAAGTAAAACAGCGTATAAGCAGAAAACTCACAATTTAGTTGGCTTATTCTTCAATTAAGTGCATCAGGACATTATTCATCATATTAACAGTAAACATGTGCAGTATAACAGAACAGATAAAAAGCCACACACATGAACACCAAGATATAAGGTGGAAACCCAATGTGGGTGAAAACCACCTGCTGCAAGTTGTCTCTATCTTTCTTAATATGAAACTTCAGTTTACAATCTTTTGTACTGGTGCAGCCTTATACCAGTACGCAGGCTACAACCTGCAGAAGGCTTCAACCTTCTCTCGTTCTCCAAACTTCCTTGGAAGGGAGCTCCAACCCCCTTTTTTTCTTTTGTACTAGCCAAGATACTAGTACGTAGGTGCTGACCTACAATCTTCCTTCTTCCAGGTATCACTTTTCATACATTTTCAGACTTGGATATTCCTGAAGCACAACATTACAATCTGAAGACCACAATTCATTCAATTTTCACAACAGATCATTGAAGCATAAAACAACCCAACTTTGAATCACTGAACCCTGTCAATCACCAGTTACCAGAACACAGAGCAGACTACAGAACTCTGTAATAACAGTCAGACCCCACTGTAAACTCAAATCAAGCTTCAAAAGATATACGCTACTTTAATGAGCAGAAACCGCGTATACACGCGCTTTTACCGAAGCCAACCTGCGTACAGATCTAAAAATAAACTTTCTCAATTTGCAGCTGTACCAGATATTAGTTAGACTCAGAACGTAACATTGCGACAATATGCAGATCTAGAAATACGCATAATCAACCATATCATGATAGTGCATTTCAAACCATTTGATCCCGATCTCTCCTTAGATCTAGTTCTCCATCAACCGATGAGATCTCTCCTTAGCTCAGATCAACCAACTCAGAACCTGCATATCAGATCTCTTTCTCTCTTAGATATTCATGCCTTGTCGAAAGATGATCTTTGCCTAATGATCTTCTTCTCCTTATATAGCCTTAGGCCTTTCTCAATACCAAGAGCCAAAACCATAGTAACACAATACCATCAACTTTAAAACTAGGGATCGACACGCCCGTCGAGACATAATGGTCCGAAATCATAGGCACAACTTCCAAGGTCTAACCACCATGAACCAAAGGAACCTTTCCACATACACGCGCTTTTTCTGAATCTAACTTGCGTGTACACGCGACTTGGGCTTAACGAAAGAGCGTGTATGAGCTTTCTTGCCATGCTGTACTGAGATCTGTCTTCTGATTGAGTTGCCATCACCTGTACTAACCTTTGAGCACCTGTACCATCCACTGAGTGAGTTGCCATCAAGGACAACACTTGAACCATAATGCCAACAATCTCCCCCTTTGGACTTGATGGCAACCACCACACCAAGTCACTCTCCCCCTTTGACATCAAGGGCAAAGGGAGGACCAAGATATTCTCTTCCTTGGTAATCCTTCTGCTGTCCATACTGCTGTCCATACTCCCCCTGAGTACATGCTGAAATCTCCAAGTGTGCTCCCCCTTTGTGAATGCCAAAGAGTACCAATCTATCCATCCTGCTCACCAAGTGTTGTTCATGCTCCCCTTGACTGTAGGCAAGATCTGCAAAAGATGTTCTTCAAGAAGAACATGACTCTATACATCATAAAAGACCTTCCTATCACCAAAGACTCATACATACATCCATTTCTCAACTAAGTGAGGATATACAAAAAAAATGACTCATCCACCCAACCAAGTGAGGATACATCAATATTGACTCATCCACCTAACCATGATAATACATGAACATTTCATCATTCATCCCAGGCATAGTGGGGAAACCAACAAAGGCCGTTACATGACCTTGACACCATAAAAGAGACAAGAGAGATACATGACATAGAGACAACAGATCTAGACCAAGACTTAGGAAAGACATCAGCAGCATCTGATAAACATCTTGTTAGATCAGCAACTAGAATTTCTTTCTGAGCTCCTTCTCCTGAAACCAACAACCAAAAACATCTGAATGCCAACAATGCTTTATGAGACTTTTGAGCTGCTCCCCCTGAACCTGTGCCTGTTGCACTCCCTGAAACTGTGCCTGAATAATTCTGACATTCCTATTGCTGTTCAGAACTTCAGAGTTTTCCCTTGTTGTTCAGAACTTCATATACGCGTTTTCTCCTGTATAAAACAGCGTATGTACGCGGATATTCTTTCTGCAACAAGCGTCCAGCATACACGCGACTTTCCCACCCTGAATCCGCGTGTATACGCTCATACTACTTCCGTAACCTGCGTATACCAACTTTTCTGTAGAACAAACAAATTTCAACAACAGGATGAAGCATTAACTACTCCCAGCTTTTGTCTGAGATATTCAAAAGTTTCCCTGGGCAGTGGTTTTGTGAGAATATCAGCAACTTGCTCCTTAGAAGGAACATACTCCAACTTGACCTTCTGTTCAAGCACTTGTTCCCGAAGAAAATGGTACTTGATTGGTATGTGCTTGGTCTTTGAGTGCATGACTGGATTCTTTGAAATGCTGATTGCACTTGTATTATCACATAAGATAGAGACAGGTGGAGTGCAAGTGATTTGAAAGTCCTGCAAGGTCTGCATCATCCAAAGAAGTTGTGTACAACAAGATGCTGCAACTACATATTCTGCTTCAGCTGTAGATAAGGCAATCGAACTTTGTTTCTTGCTGAACCAAGATACTAATCTGGAACCCATGAAGAAAGCACCTCCACTTGTGCTTTTCCTATCATCCACACTTCCAGCCCAATCTGCATCTGTGTAAGCATGAAGAGTGAGATCAGTATTTCTAGGATACCATAAGCCATAGTTTTGGGTCCCTTGAAGATATTTGAAGATTCTTTTGACTGCCTGAAGATGAGTTTCCTTTGGGTTGGCTTGAAATCTTCCAACCATTCCTACTGCATGTGTAATATCTGGTCGAGTACCTGTCAAATAAAGCAAACTCCCAATCATGGATCTATAAGTGGGTTGGTGGACTGCTGCTGATTCATCATTTGCACTGAGGCTGCATCCTGTAACCATGGGTGTACATACTGGTTTTGACTCTTCCATGCCATACTTCTTCAAGATCTGCTTGAGGTATTTGGTTTGAGACAAGAAGATACCTCCTTCATTTTGTTGGATTTGCAATCCAAGAAAATATGTCAATTCTCCAAGAAGTGACATTTCGAATTCTTTCTGCATAACCAAGGCAAAGTTTTGACTCATAGTCTCTTCATTGCTGCCAAAAATAATATCATCTACATAAACAACAAGAATTAGCAATTTGTTATTTTCAACTTTTATATAGAGATTGCTATCTGCTGATCCTTTTGAAAAGCCTTGTTGGTGAAGATATTTGTCCAACCGATAGTACCAAGCCCTTGGAGCTTGTTTGAGCCCATAGAGAGCCTTTTTCAATCTGCATACAAGGTTTGGATCATTCCCAAGAATGAACCCATCTGGCTGCTCAATATATACTTCTTCTTCTAAGTCTCCATTCAGGAAGGCTGATTTCACGTCCATTTGAAATACCTTGAAGTTTTGAAAGCTTGAGAGAGCAAGGAACATTCGGATGGCCTCTAGTCTTGCCACAGGAGCAAAGGTCTCTTCAAAATCTATTCCTTCTTGCTGTGCATAACCTTTACAAACAAGTCTGGCCTTGTTTCTAATTACTTCTCCATTTTCATTTAACTTATTCTTGAAGACCCATTTTGTTCCTATTACATTCTTATCTTTTGGTCTAGGAACTAATTCCCAAGTGTTGTTCCTTTCGATTTGCTCAAGTTCTTCATCCATTGCTTTGACCCAACATTCATCTTTGCATGCTTCTTTCACATTTTGTGGTTCAATGGAGGAGAGTAGAGCCAAGTAGCTTGAAGCTTCTGCAAGTGTCCTTCTTGTTTGTACTCCTGCTTCTTTCTGCCCCACAATCTGAGTTTCTGGATGATTCTTTTGGACATATCTGGATGGAGTCTTCTCTTCTATTCTTGTCTGCTCCTCTGGTTCTTCTTGAGATTCTTCTTCTTCTTGAGGTTCTTCTTCTTCATCATTTCGCCTTTGAGAGTAACCTTCATCTTCTTCATGATGAACTTGCCTAGGAATATATCCCTTCTCATCAACCACTATATCAATACTGTCAACAATTCTGCCAAGTCTTTTATTGTAGCACTTGTATGCTTTGCTATGTGGAGAATAACCAAGAAGAATGCCCTCATCTGCTCTAGGTTCAAGTTTGCCAAGTTGCTCATCAGTATTCTTAATATAACATTTGCTCCCAAAGATTTTGAAATGCTTCACGGAAGGAGTTTTACCACTCCAAAGCTCATGAGGTGTTTGAGTGCTGTTTACTCGGACATTTGTTTTGTTAAGAATGATAACAGCAGCATGTGCGGCTTCTCCCCAGAAGGTTGCAGGAGTACCTGATTCATCGAGCATAGCACGAGCCATTTGTTGGATAGTTCTGTTCATTCTTTCCACAACCCCATTTTGCTGAGGAGTTCTAGCTGTAGAGAATTCTCTTCTTATCCCATGTTCATCGCAGAAATCAAAAAATTCATTTGATGTGAACTCCCCACCTCTGTCAGATCTGAGGCACTTGATTTTGTGTCCTGATTCATTTTCAGCCAATGCTTTGAAGGATTTGAATTTTTCGAATGCTTCATCTTTGTGCTTCATAAGCCCTAACCAAACAAACCTTGAGAAATCATCAATGAATAATATCAGATATTCTTCTCCTCGAGGTGTCCTTTTCCTAAATGGACCACATACATCTGTATGGACTAGCTCAAGAGGCAAGCTAGCTGATCCTTCCTTCTCTGGAAAGTTAGTTCTGGTCTGCTTTCCAAACTGACAAGATTTGCATATGGTGTTGTCTGGAATTTTGATATCTGGAAGATCGCGAACTGCCTGATATTTGCATGCTTTCCTTATTTGTGAGAAGCTTAGATGTCCCAACCTTCGATGCCATAACCAGTGCTCTTCATCCTTGCTAAGATAGCATTGTTGTTGTCCTTCTTCAAATATGTACAGATTATTTGGAGTTCTTTTGCCTTTGAGAACTGTTTTACCTGTATCAAGATCACGAACAAGACATCCATTCGATCTGAAAATAACCTCTGTTTTTTGATCACACATCTGGCTGACACTTAGAAGATTATGCTTCAATCCATCAACATACAAAACATTTCCAGCCTTGACCTTTTCTTTCAAAGGAGCAATACCTTTTCCTTTTATAGTTGCAGGAGTATCATTTCCAAAAGAAACTTTCTTTCCCTTTTCTAAAGTAGAATAAGATTCAAGTTTTTCTTTATCACCTGTCATATGTTTCGAACATCCACTGTCAATGTACCATAGATTTTCCTGTCCTTCTGCATAAAATGCTATCCCACATCTTTCTGTTTGAGGTTCCTTTATTCTCCATGTTTTGGTGCTTGTGGCTTGTTCCTTTTTCTCCTGAAACCTGCTCCTGCATTCAGAGTCTTTATGACCAAAATTATTGCAAATAGAACATTCAACTTCATTTTCAAGCACCGAAAAGTTGTTATAGGTCCTTTTTGTAATCCCTGTCATACTTCTTTGTTTTTGAGCTTCCCTAGTCATGATTGTTTTATATGCAACACATTGAGCTGCTCTGTGACCAAAGTTGTGGCAAGAAAAGCATTGTCCATTGAAGAAGCTTCTGCGGTTATTGAATCTACCAGCCAACTGATTGTAATTTCTATTTTCATCTATTCTTGAGCCAAACTGAGAAGATTTTACCTGTGGTTGGTTGTAGCTTTTGTTCATCCTTAAGGAGGATTGTCCCTGATAGTTTCTGTTTGTAACTCGTCCCTGCTTTACCTGATTATCTTCATTGTTCTTCCGCTCATTTCCTCTTGCTGCATCAAGATAACTTTTTGAGGTGGATGCTTGAGAGGTTTCTCCATTATAGCCCAAACCTGTCTTGTTTAGAGGAGACCGCTGCACACTGATAATCTCATCCAAAGTTTCAGATCCTTTGACAAATTTAAGATTAATAGCTTTTGTTTTCTCAATTTCTTTTCTGAGACCAACAATTTCACCTTCTAGTTTTTCAAGATGTTTTTCCTTTTCATCAATTTGAAATTGCAAAGTATCAATGATCACATTCTTTTCTTCTATGCCTCTCTTGAGTCTAGTGATTTCATTATAGAGATTATCCACATCTATAGCATCCTCATAATCATCATCTTCAAATGCCATTAACAGCTTATATTTATTACCTTGTTCATCTTCATCACTGTTTGATAAGCCATCACTATCTTCATGGGTGTAGTAGCTTTTCCTATTTGCACTTTGTTTCTTGTTCCATCTAGCAGGTTCTTTTCCTTTATCTTTATAAGGACATTTTGCAGCATAATGACCTACTTTCCCACAAGCAAAGCATTTGAAAGGTAGCTTACCTCTGAACCTTCCAGAACCCCTTTGAAGATTTCTGACAAAATTTGATTCCTCTTCCTCTTCTTCTGGAACATGGCTTGCTTCATAGTAATCTTCTTTTCCTGATGCCTTAAAAGCAGCTTCCCTTCTGTCAGATGGACCTCCCTTTCTCATTTCATAAGCGGTTAGAATTCCATGTAGCTGAGACATAGTGAGAACACGGAGATTTTCTTTTTCTTCTATTGCAGATACTTTAGATTCAAACTTGGGAGATAAAGATCTTAGAATCTTTTGAACTACTATAGTTTCTCTTATTTCTTCACCCAAATTTTTCATACAATTAACAATCTCATCTACCCGAAGAAAATAATTAGCCACACTTTCATCATTATACATCTTGAGAGTCTCATATTGAATCCTGAGTGTTTGAAGTTTAGCTTGCTTTACCTGTTCATCTCCTTCATAGCTAGTGATCATTTTGTCCCATATTTCTTTTGCTGATTTGAAGTGCATGACCTTCATGAATTCTGTTTGAGATATACTTCCTAATAGAGTACTGACTGCTTTTGCATTTGTTTCATATGCCTTTTTCTCAGCTGGATCTGTAGGAGTAGCTGAAGGAAAAGCATAGCCTGTTTCTACAATGTCCCAAACTTCTGTACCAAGAGATTGAAGATATGCAGTAACTCTTACCTTCCAATAATTGAAATTTGTTCCATCAAAAACCGGTGGCCTGATTGATGCTTCTTTCTCGTAGTTGCTCATGATGAATGATCTTCCTTCAAGCGATCAAGCTTCTCTGAAGGACCTGCTCTGATACCAATTGTTGGAAATAATACTGAGAGGGGGGGTGAATCAGTATTATCAGATTAATCAAACTTTTTCAAATGCCCAAAAACATATACGCTACTTCAGTTAAGTGAACCAGCGTGTACACGCTACTGTGACGAAGTAAAACAGCGTATAAGCAGAAAACTCACAATTTAGTTGGCTTATTCTTCAATTAAGTGCATCAGGACATTATTCATCATATTAACAGTAAACATGTGCAGTATAACAGAACAGATAAAAAGCCACACACATGAACACCAAGATATAAGGTGGAAACCCAATGTGGGTGAAAACCACCTGCTGCAAGTTGTCTCTATCTTTCTTAATATGAAACTTCAGTTTACAATCTTTTGTACTGGTGCAGCCTTATACCAGTACGCAGGCTACAACCTGCAGAAGGCTTCAACCTTCTCTCGTTCTCCAAACTTCCTTGGAAGGGAGCTCCAACCCCCTTTTT
This sequence comes from Pinus tabuliformis, assembly GCA_031772625.1. Lineage (NCBI taxonomy): Eukaryota > Viridiplantae > Streptophyta > Pinopsida > Pinales > Pinaceae > Pinus > Pinus tabuliformis. The sequence continues at coordinate 128,872,209 of CM062814.1, read as the reverse complement.
TTCTTTTGTACTAGCCAAGATACTAGTACGTAGGTGCTGACCTACAATCTTCCTTCTTCCAGGTATCACTTTTCATACATTTTCAGACTTGGATATTCCTGAAGCACAACATTACAATCTGAAGACCACAATTCATTCAATTTTCACAACAGATCATTGAAGCATAAAACAACCCAACTTTGAATCACTGAACCACTGAACCCTGTCAATCACCAGTTACCAGAACACAGAGCAGACTACAGAACTCTGTAATAACAGTCAGACCCCACTGTAAACTCAAATCAAGCTTCAAAAGATATACGCTACTTTAATGAGCAGAAACCGCGTATACACGCGCTTTTACCGAAGCCAACCTGCGTACAGATCTAAAAATAAACTTTCTCAATTTGCAGCTGTACCAGATATTAGTTAGACTCAGAACGTAACATTGCGACAATATGCAGATCTAGAAATACGCATAATCAACCATATCATGATAGTGCATTTCAAACCATTTGATCCCGATCTCTCCTTAGATCTAGTTCTCCATCAACCGATGAGATCTCTCCTTAGCTCAGATCAACCAACTCAGAACCTGCATATCAGATCTCTTTCTCTCTTAGATATTCATGCCTTGTCGAAAGATGATCTTTGCCTAATGATCTTCTTCTCCTTATATAGCCTTAGGCCTTTCTCAATACCAAGAGCCAAAACCATAGTAACACAATACCATCAACTTTAAAACTAGGGATCGACACGCCCGTCGAGACATAATGGTCCGAAATCATAGGCACAACTTCCAAGGTCTAACCACCATGAACCAAAGGAACCTTTCCACATACACGCGCTTTTTCTGAATCTAACTTGCGTGTACACGCGACTTGGGCTTAACGAAAGAGCGTGTATGAGCTTTCTTGCCATGCTGTACTGAGATCTGTCTTCTGATTGAGTTGCCATCACCTGTACTAACCTTTGAGCACCTGTACCATCCACTGAGTGAGTTGCCATCAAGGACAACACTTGAACCATAATGCCAACAAAAAGTGGATGCAACATAAGTAGATGCACAACAACATGAAAATCCTAACACAAAAGTAGATGCAAAATTAGATGCAGTTGTCAATGCAAACTTGGATGCAAATATGAATGCAAAGGTGGAAGCAAACATGGGTCTAATGGTAGGTGTAAAACTTGGTACAAATGTGGATGCAAAAATAAATGCAGAAAAGGACACAAACATGGGTGCAACAATGGACACAAAATTAGATGCAAAAATGGATGCAAGAAAAGTGGATGCAAAGACATACACAATATTCGATGCAAACTTGAACACAAAAGAGGGTGCAAATGTGGATGCAAAAGTGGAAGCAAATGTGGTTGCAATGGTAGGCGCAAGATATGGTGCAACAAAAGTGGATGTAACAATAGACAAAAAAATATGCAAAATAAGATGCAAAAAGGGATGTAAAAGTGGAAGCAAACATTGATGCAACAGGAAAAAAAATTGGATGCAAAAAATGGATACAATGGAAGTAGATGCAAAAGTAGATAAAAAATGAGATGCAAAACCCAATGCATAAACCTGACATAAAAGAGGATGCAAAAAGAGATGCAATATTTGATGCAAATATTTGATGAAAAAGAGGATGTGAACATGGATGCAAAATTGGAAGCAAACTTGGGTACAACAGTAAGTGCAAAACATGGTGCAAATTGTGGCACAACAAAAGTGGATGTAAAAGTGGACGTAATGATAGATGCAAAAAAAGAATCAAACTATGATGCAAACGAAGATGTAAAAAGGGATGCAAAAAGTGGACTTTAAAATGGGTGCAACAGTGGATGCAAAATTGTATGCAAAAGTGGATGCAATAGAAGTCGATGCAAAACAAGACACAAAACCTAATGCAAATCTTGATCCAAAAGTGGATACAAAAAGGGATGAAAAAATATATGTAGAAGTTGATGAAAACCTAGACACAAATGAAGATGCAAATGTGGATGCAAAATTATAATCAAAAGTGGGTGCAAAAAGAGGTGCCAAACTAGGCACCAATTGTGGCACAAAAATATTAGATGCAATAGTGGGAAAAATAATAGATGCAAATGAGGATGTAAATATGGATGCAAAACAAGATGAAAAAGTGGATGCAACAAAAGTATATGCAAAATTATATGCAAAATTAGACAAAAAACTCGATGAAAAACTTGGCACAAAAGGGATGCAAAAATGGATGCAAAAAATGATTTTAAAAAGGATGCAAAAGTCGATGCAAGTGTAGATGCAAAAAGTGGATGGAAATGAGGATGCAAAAGTATGTTAAATAAAATTAGGTGCCAAACTTGATGCAAAACCTGGAACAAAACTTGGTGCAAAGGATGACACAAAACTTGGCATAAAATTTCGTGAAAAACTGGGTGCAAAGCCTATTGCAATACCTGGTGCTAAACCTGGTGTAAGATTTGGTGAAAAACTCAATCAAATTTTGTGTCAAATTTTGCACCATATTTGATAAATGGATGCAAATAGCACCAAAAATGGGCTCTAGATGCAAAAAAAGAAGTAAAAAGGGATGCTAATCACAGGGATTTGTTGTAGTGGAAGGCCTGGTTTCCATTATCTTAAAGATTCTCCTTAGCTCTTGCTTGTTAACAGATGAGGTTCGCGTGCCTAGTGAGTGCTTAGTGTTACTTGTGTCAAGGTTATTTCACTACAGAGGGAGAGAGTGAGAGTGAGTCTCAAGTCAAAAGGGAATAGTCCCAACTTTGTTAGAGATGCACAACACAACATAACATGCCCAGCTTCCAGTAGACTAGTCCACTCGGATGCAATAGTCACAAACACACAATGAAAGGACAGCAGGTAGCACACCCAACAGAATAGTATACAAGAGTGTGACTGTCGTTATAACAAGTTTATGAAAATGAATTTGTCCAGTGTCCGAACATAGTTACTGATCAAACTGGAACTATTACATCAAAATAGGTACTTGAGCCCAAAAATCCAAAAAAAAACATGAAAAACAACCCAAAAATAAAAAGTGTTGATTCTGCATCACCATTTTTTTTATGAGTAAACTTTCAATATTTTTTAAAAATAATAGTAAAAAACAATAAAATCCATTTTATTTGCTGCAAAAAACGCCTTGAAATAAAAAAGTGTTGATGCCAGAATGAGGTTGTTTTTTTCAAGGTACATTTTCAACATTTTTTAATAATGACGTTAAAAATAAAATATCATGACCCTGAAAAACTTTAAATTTCCAATGATTTTCAAGCATGACATTAATGATAAAATATCCCGTCTTTGAAAAGCCTTAAAATTCCAATGATTTTTAAGCACGCCATTAAATTTAAAATATCACTTCTTTGAAAAACCTTGAAATTCCAACAATTTTCAAGCACGGTGCTAAGAAAAATATTTATAACTATTTTCAACCATAACAGTAAAGATAAAATATCACGACTTAGAAAAACATTAAAATCTTGACAATTTTTCAACCATGGAATTGAAACCAAAGATTATGACTACAAAATAATCTTAAATTTTCAAAATATTTCAAGTATGACATTATGGAAAATTTTTATGACTAAAAACACTTTAAAAATGAACACCTTAATGATAGAGTTATTATACCAAGAGTAATTTTTTTAAAATGCTAAATATATAGCGATTTTGAAATCTTAGCCTAAGACAACTTGATACATTGCAAAATAAAAACAAAAATCAACTATCAAATTGACATGTAGTGTAGGTGAGCTTAGCCTATTGCAATGGAAACTTAAAGACCAACCATAAAATTAATACATTGTGGGGCAAACTCGATTCATTATAATGAAGAATTTAAAATCAACTATCAAATTGCACATAACGGGATTAGGTTGGTAGACAAGCATTGACACGGACCCCACAATATATATATATATATATATATATATATATATATATATATATATATATATATATGAAAGATACATAAGAAAACAAAAATTCAAATATTGGAAAAAAATAAAAATAAAAAATAATAACAAGTAATAAAACATAAAAAAAAAAAAAAACATGACAAAAAAAATCAAATATAAAAAATATATTGTAATGACATAAAAGCAAACTATAAGATGTAAAAAAAATTAACCATACCATGTAAAATTAAAAAATAAAATAAAAAAAGGAATAAAATAAAATAAAAACCAAATAAAAAATAAAAAATTAAAAATTAAAAAAAAATAAAAAATACTACAAAAATAAAATACAACATTAAAAAAATTAAAAACTTAAAAAAAAAAATCATAGGCCACCCCGGGGAAGCAAGGGGACGATTCATGACAAAAAATAAATTAAATTTCATAAAATATATTAAAAAAAAAAAAAAGAGAGAACAAAACAAAAGAAGCCATAAAAATGTAAAAAGCAAATCAGAATTAACTTGTAAAAATGAAAAATTCAAGTAAAACAAAAATTAAATAAAACAAAATTAAATTAAAAAATATAAAAAATAAAAAATAAAATAAAATATATGCATAGTTTAAGAAGAAGAAAAAGAAAATATTTTTAAAGTTAAAAATAAAAAATAAAAACACTATTTTAAAAAATGTTAAATAATTACCAATAATAAAGTAAAATAAATAAAATAAATAAAATAAAAAAATTCAAAACAATTAAAAAAAATAAGTTTAAAATTAACATTTGAAAAAAACATTAAAACTAATTAAATTAAAAAATCATATTTTTTTAATTATATTATAAAATCTAAATTATAAAAAAAAAACAAAAATAAAATAAAATATCTATATTTAAAAATAAACAAAAAACAAATACACTCCGTCTGCCCTCCCCGTCCCAACCCTCGTCCCTCCCCTCTCTCCTCCCATCTCCTCCCATCCCTCGCCTCCCCTTGCCTTCCCACCCTCGGCCTTCCCCATCCCTCCGCCCCCGGTCCCCTCGCCTCCCCCCCAAGCCCCGCTCACCCCCCTCCCTCATCCCGTTCGAGCCCCCCCAGCCAGCGGCCAAGAGGTGCAACCCTCCCCTGCCTGCGAGGGCCTATGCGGGGAGGGGAGGGAGGTGTGAGGGGGTCGGGGTTGGGGGGAGGGGGAAGAGGGGAGGGTCGAGGGTTGGAAGGGGATGGGAGAGGGGAAGGGGGGGGGCAGAGGGGAGGAAACAGGAGTTGGGGGGGGGGGGGGTTGGTCCGGGGGAGGGGTCATGGGGGGTGGAAGAAAGGGGGAGGGAAGAGGGGAGGCCCGAGGGTGGTAAGACCCTCGAAGGAGGGGGGCAGGATGGGTTGATTGGTTTTTTTGTTCTTTCTAATTTTTAATGTTTAAAAAAAAATAACTTTTTAAATGGTTTTTTTTATGTTTTTAATTTTATTTTATTTTATTTTATTTTTTTATATTTTTTATATTTTTAATTTCTTTTAAAATTTGTTTTGATTTGTTAATTCATGAAAATTTTCGGATAAAATCACATAGAGAGTATTAGGTTGACACATTTCAAACAAACCATTGTTTTGATTTTTATTTTTATTTTTTTAATTTGTTTTGTTTTTTTTTTTTTAATATGTTTTGAATTTTTTTTTGTAATTTTTTTTTTTTAATTTTGTTTTTAATTGTTTTGATTTTCTTTAATCTTTTTGTTTTTTAATTTTTATAATTTAATTTTTGCTATTTTGTTATTCTTTTTATATTATTTCTTTATTTTTATAATTTTAATTAAAATTAATAATTCTTAAATTTTTATTTTATTTTTAATTTTGTTTGTTTAAATTATTTAATTTAAATATTTTTTAATTTGTTATTTTAATTAATGATTTTTTTAATTTTTAATTTCTTTTTTCTTTTTCTTTTTTAAACTTAGTTATTTTAAGTTTTCTTTTTAATGAGGTTTTTCTTTTTTATTTGTTTTTTTAACTTAAAAAAAATGTTTTTAGATTTTTTTTTGGTTAAATTTGTTTTTCTTTAAGTTATATTTTTTGTGAAAATTTTCATTTTTTTAATTTATTTTTTGATATTTTATTTATTTATTTTTTGTGTTTTTTTCGTTAATTCTTTATTCAATTTTTTTATTTTACGAGTTAATTTTTTTTTTTTTTTTTTTTTTTACATTTTTATAGGTTTTTTTTTTTTGTTTTTCCTTTTTCATATATTATTTTGTATTTGACTTTTTTTTGTCATGTTTTTTTATTTTTATGTTTCATTACTAACATGTATTATGTTTTTTTTTTGTCATGTATTTTTTATTTTATTTTATTTTTATGTTTTTTATTTTTATTTTATTTTTTATTATATATTTTTATGTTTTATTACTAACATGTTTTTATTATTTTTATTTTTGTCATTTTCTATGTTTTATGTTTATTTTTTACATTTTTATAGGTTTTTTGATTTCCTTTATTTTTTATATACATTTTTGTATTTGATTTTTTTTTTTTGTCTTCATTTAAAAAAAATTATCCACACTTAATTCAATAGAAAATTTAAAGTGTAAAAACTAAGTTGTTTAAACAAAAAGCGTTGATGCTCATCAACAATTTTCAAAATCAATATGAAAATCACTAACAAAAAAAATGTTCACACTTGCTACATAAAAAAGTTTGAAGTGTCAAAAATAAGCCCTCTAAAAAAATGTGTTGATACTACATCAACACTTTTCAAAATCAGCATGAAAATCACTAACATTTAAAAAAATTGTTCATTCTTGGTACAACAATGTAAACTTTGAAACGGGAACTGATACTATTACCCGTTTCATAGAGATAGCAAAAAAATGACCCGATTTTCAAAAGTGGTGATGCAGAATACACGTTTTTTTTAGAACATGATTTTTGGAACTTTAATTTTTTTTCATGTTCAAGGATGAAATCAAGTTTTAGAATGGTAGTGATTTTCATGCTGATTTTAAAAAGTGAGTATTCTCCATCACACCCTTTTTTTAAAAGACCTATTTTTTGGCTTTCAATTTTCTAGTGTGTGAAATGTAAAAAATTATTTTCTAAATTTGATAGTTTTTGAAGTCGTCATTTTATTCATATTTTCTTGTTCTCTATCTTATTTTTATTTTTTTTAGGGGGTTTTTATTGTTTTGCGTTTTTAAATTAGAAAGTCGATAGTTTGAATTTTAGATAATCTACATATTTATACATCCTTAATTAATTTTTCAATCCACATGAAATAATTGTTTCTAAAAAACAACATTTTTTAACAATGGACATAAAAATAACCATTTTTAACATAAATATAACAAAAAAACTAAACGTTTTGATAATTGTTTGCTAGAATTAACATGTCAAAATCACAATTTTTATACAAAATATTAACTAAAAATGGTCAAATAATAGTTTTTTTTTATGAATTTCATGTCAAAAAAATAATAATAACAACCTTTTTTTCAAAAAATAATAATTAACTTAAAAATCAATGCGAAAATCACAGTTGTGCTCTCTCTTTCTTTCACATACCAGACTCTTGATGGAAATTTCACCTCTTTTGAACTTTTCCAATCTGAGATTAGCTTCTTATCACTTAAAGCACTTGAAATATTTGTAGGCATGAGCTCAGGTGGAGTTCGTTCACCAATGTTTTTTGAAGATACACCTTTAAGACTCTTTGGTCCAGAAAGATTCACAGAAATTTTCCTTGATGCCATTTTCCTAAAAAAAAACACATAAATTAGTAAATAAAAAAACATATTAACTTAAATTGACAACAAAAATATACCATAAATTTTTTATTTGTATAATCAGAATTGCCCAGCCACCTCTAACGGGGAGGTGGGTCGATGGGCGAGCGGGAGGCCAGGTGAGGGATAATGAGACTAAGTGCACAATTAGGCAAGTATGGGCGAGCCCCTACCCATGCGCCCCCCACAACCCCCTGACGACTACATTGAAGCCCCGGCCACATTAACTTATTCCTCTCACGAGAGATCTCTTGTCTGGATTCACTACACATTAATAATTAAAGTAACACGCCTGATCCAATCTCCAAAAATGATGATGATGACAAATCCCTCTATATGATTACCAAGTTATTGTACTACTTGCATCCATTAAATCTGTGTTTTCTCTTTGTTTCGCTCGCCAACTTTGTATTTCTTCGTGGTCCATCCTTTGCATGCCATGCTAGATGTTTGTTTTCAGCTGAATTTTCTGTTTGAACGAAGCTTCCTAAGCTTCCCACCTCCCCGCCCCCCCTCTCCTTCCCTCACCCTACCCCTACCGTCCCCCCACACACACGCGCCCCATCCCCCCTCGCCCCCCGCCCCTCCCCCCCCCCATCCCCCCAAACCCCCTACACCCCCCAACCCCTCCCCGCGGCCACCCCTCGCCACTGCGCCCACCCCCGCAACCCCCGCCCAACTGTACCCTTCCCCAGCCCCCACCGACCGCCACCCCCGTGCCCTACCCCTACCCCTACCTCGTCCCCCCCCTCCTTACACCCTACCCGCACCCCCCCTCCCCCCACCTTACCCCCTACACCCTACCCGCACACCCCCCCTTACCCCCTACACCACCCCTCACCCCCGTCCCCCCTACCCCCTACCCCCCCCCCTACACCCCCTACCCCCCCAACCCCCTACACCCCCCCATCCCATACCCTTACCGCCCCCCCCACCCCCGCACACCCCCTACCCCCTTCCACCCACCCCCCCCTCCCCGGCCCACCCAGCCCCCCCCCCTCCCCCTCCCCGACGCACCCCCGCCCACCCCTCCACCGCCACTCCGTCCACCCCGCCCACACCCTCCCCACCCCCCCCTCCACCGCCACCCCGCCCACCCCTCCACCGCCACCGACCCTCCCCGGCCCTGCCTGCCCACCCCTCCCCCGCCACCGGACCCTCCCCGCTCACCCCTCCCCCGCCCCCTCCCCCGCCCACCCCTCCCTCGCCCCCGCCACCGCCCCCTGCCCGGCCACCCCGCCCACCCCTCCACCGCCACCGCCACCGCCCCCTCCCCGCCCACCCCCACCCCTCCCCCTGCCCCGCCCCCTCCGCGGCAGCGGCACCCTCGGGCCGCCCCGCCCCGCCCGATCGGCGACGGGTCGATTCCGGGAATCGACCCGCCGCCAATCGGGCGAGGCGGGGCGGCCCGGGGGTGCCGCTGCCGTGCGCAGCACCACACCCGGGCCGCCCCGCCCCGCCCGACCGGCGGCGGGTCGATTCCCGAAATCGACGCGCCACCGGTCGGGTGGGGTGGGGCGACCCGAGGGTGCCGCTACCGCGGAGGGGGGGGGGAGGGGTGGGCGGGGTGGGCGGGGAGGGGGCGGTGGCGGTGGAGGGGTGGGCGGGGGGGCCGGGAGGGGGCGGTGGCGGGGGATGGGTGGGCGGGGGGGAGCCGGGGAGGGGGAAGTGGTGGTGGAGGGGTAAATTATATATATAAATTATATATATGAAAAATTTATATATAAATGGAGTAAATTAATAAATAAAAATATTTATTTTTATATCTCATTTTTTTCAAATATAATAGGAATTTTGTTATTAGTTAAATTTTAAAAAATTTCACAATGAAATTTTGTTTTGAATGTTTTTATTCGTTCTAAAGGCATTTAAATCCTTAAATTTCAAAGTTTAATTTTATTCCATTGTTAACTTATTTTATATATAAATATATAATTAAATTTTATATTTCTTTGTTATTGTAAATATGTTTATGGTGAAAATAAATATATTTTTTTCTCATGAGATTATATGATAGAAAATTTTAGAATGAGATTTTATTTTAAAATTTAGTAGCATTTAAATTTTTAATAATTATAATTTCTATATAATATTTTGGCAAATTTTAGGGAAAAAATGATTTTCTCAGGTAAATTATTTTAAAAAATTGGAAATTGACTAATCGCATTTTAAGGAAAAAAACATGAAAAATTAATCATTTGTGAAATTTAACCTCTAATTTTTTCGCCAAAAAATTATTACTTTGTTCTCCACAACCAAAATTGTATTTCAATTTTATTTCATATTATGTTATCTTAAAAATAAATATCACATAAAAGTCATTGTTAAAATTAAATTAAATTAAATGGAAGTATTCCATTCTTCATTTTGCTAACTAAAAGCTCCCTTGTTTATGATGCATGTGATTAAAAAAAATATTTATAGTAAATAAAGTTGGTGACATTGTGTCCCATCACCATCTTGCATAGAAATGAGTGTTCTTTAACCTTTTAAAAATTAGAACCTTAAGAATAACTAAATATATGGACTTATAGAGAAGATATGGACTTTAAAAAAGTCTATATCTTAATATTTTTAAAAAGTATTCTTAACATTTAAAAATCTAAAATGTCAAGAGCAATAGAACATATAAATTTAAAAAAATCTTTCTATTTTTAAAATTGTTTTTAATATTTTGAAAACATTTTTAAAAACCAAGAATAATCATATGAAACATTTGCACTTAAAAAATACCAAAAAGGTATTCATAACATTTCATAAACCAAAACCTCAAAAATAACTCATATGGAACATATGGCCTTAAGAAAATGCCCATATCTTTTAAAGAGTATAGTTATAAATAATAGTAATTTAAAAGGCTTTTTAAAATGGTTGTAGAGAATCATGTAGTTGAGATTATCATGATAATGATTTTTAAATTTTCTTGTAAGATAAGGAATTAGCTATAAACTTGCAAGGATTTTAGAAAGAAATACCATTATGGAAACTTTTAAGCTCATAACGATGTGATTAATCCGAAAGACTTATATCTACATTATGGATCACAAAAATCTTTGATTTAACCTCACAATCATTATTTGAAAAAAGAAAAATTGAAAAACGATTTACATAGTTTAATATTTTATTGAACTTATGTAACATTGGGGTATTTATATGATTTTTTTGGTTCATCTGACAATTTTTTTTATAGGTAAGGTTGGTTAACACATTCAAGATAGAATTAAAGAAAATTATGGAAATATTAACTATACAATTGTTTAAGCTTTTATCCTTGTTAAACATTTAAATAAAACAAAGTACCAATTTGCATTAACATGTAAGATTATTAATTTGTAAAAACAATAGTATCAAAGAAATCACATCTACCCCCGATGGGGGTGTTAATGAAGATAAGACAAGGCTTTGGTTCTTGTGTTCACTGCCCTTGGCTATTAATGCTTCCATTTAATGTGGGAGTACATGACGTCTCCCTCACATGCATGAGAATGTTGTTAAATATTTGGAGAGAGTTTTGAGTGATGGCATGTAGCGAGAAGGAGATTGCGAGAGCTGAGGTTTATTTCTCAGCTTCATGTAGCATATCTTTTGAGTACTGGTTCATGGGGGCTCTCTTAGTGTGCTTCTTCCAAAGGTTTTTCTTGAGGGAGAGGAAGAAATGGAGATCATCCCCCTCATCATATGTGAAGGTGGTGTTATGGGCACAGGATTTTTGTTGGTTAATGTGGTGGAAAGCTCTTCCTTGTGGACTGGTTAATTGGGAATGTAAGTTTTGGTCCTCTGTTCTAGCTTTATGTCTCAGTGAGCTTGTTGTTTTTAATTTACTCTTAGTTTATTCGTTGTCTTGGGAGTGTCTTTCTCAACCTTGGATTATTTATAATTCTTGAATTGAGAGACTTCTTTATGCCTGGTCTTGGGTCTAGGATTTTGTTAGTAGGCTCTATCTATGTTGCATCGTGGGTGGTTATGTAGTCAGATTTATCTACGTTGTGTCATTGGTGGTTATTTTCATTGGTATTTTATAGAAGGTCACGTTGAACTTCCATGGTGTTGAGCTTGGGTTAAGGAGTTGTGTTATATACCTTTGGTTTTGGGTTTGTTTCTTACATGCTGTTGGGAATGGATGTTACACTGGTCAAATTTTGGAGGATTTAAAGCTTTTTGAGGAGTTTTTGTCACCCCACGTTTATACAAGTGGTGTACGTTCCAAGTATAGTCATTTCATTTCAGGTTATTGTGACGACCTGGTGTGCTAGTTTCTTAACCTAGTTGGAAAACATGTTAAATTTATACTTAGGAAAGAAAAATGATATTCTACCAGAAACATTAATGTGTTTTTTCCTTAAAATTTAACTTTGTTTGAGACATAAAAAATTGGTTTTATTAGCATTTTTTAAAAAGTTTGAAAATTGACCCTAAAAAAAAATCATTATTCCAGTATCAACACTTTCGTTTTGAAGCTATATTTTGCACGAAAATTTCGTAGTCACTTCCATTTTTAAAATACCTTCAAAATTGACACCTAAAAAAAAAAAACATCGTTCCAGTATACACACTTTTCGTTTTTAGCACTGTTTTTGATGTTTTTTTGGGGTTTTTTGGCTAGAGTTCCCATTTTGAGTTTATAGTTCCCATTTCAAAGTTTACATTGTTGTACATAAAAACATTTAAAGTGGCAAAAAATATGCTAAAAAAAAGGTGTATTCTGAATCACCATTTTTCAAAATCGAGTGATTTTTTGCTACTTTAAAAAAGAGGGTACTATGTCATTTTTTTGTTTGATCGATAACTATGTTTCCGACAGAATAGTCCACACGGGCGAGACAACGTTAACAACTGATACAACACATTTTCAAAAACATATGTACTAGAACAACCGAAACAGTTCAACTATATTAATATAGGTCAAAGAAACATGCATTACAAGCGTCCAAAGAATAGTCTTACAAACGAATACAATAGATGTGTGAAAACTTGATGGCCTATTATCAGGCCTCTGAATTAAGCGAAAATTCCAAGACACATCGATACACCATACAGCACTAACCCCAATAGCGGGGCATTAGAGCCACTGTTTGCTTCTCAAAGAAAAGACTACAGACACTCAAGACTATGTGGGAGGAGCCAAGGTGAAAAGTCTGTTGCATGTACAAATTACGAGTATATATACCCAAGGGTGAAACTGACCCTTGTGACTGTTCAAATTCCCTCATGACTATTTGACTTACATGACTCTTCAAGTTTACATGACTCTTCATCTTTACATGCGGTTTTCTTGGACTTCCACATTACATTACATTGATTACAATAGTATAGCCCACAGTAGTGATGTGGCCGAGATGACTCATGACATTACTCAACACGATAGTGCTACTATCTTCATGATGATGGTGGTGTCCATGTCGAGCTGCAGTGCTGTTGAGTGATGAGTGTGCTCTTGGTGTATCATAGCTTCACCTCTGCATGGAAAGGTGTATAGAGTCTTCGATGGTTTGGTGTTCACTTGATGTTGCATGTTCATGTCTCTCCTTCGCTTGTACTTGACATGCTTCATGTGTTCATCCATAAGTCTCCTAACATGCACTCCTTGTTCATCCCATTCATCATTGCACCATGTCTCATCCATGAACCTGTATCTGCAATCACTCATGATGAGATGACATCAAATCCAGAAATATCCTAGTCTACATGATGCATCATCTTTCGTTTTTGGATGCAAGTGACAGGGAGAGAGGACAAGGCTCTGAAACTGCGCAGAACACATTTCATGTTGGGATGCAGGCTTCAGGCACTATCAAGGAATATTGTGCAGAGGTCACTATGAGGCTGCGATGGGTAGTCAGGATCAGTAATGACTATCTCTGGGCTATAGCTCGGTTGAAGGGCAGATCTGTACAATTTTCTAGGGAGGCAGTGCAGGCAGTAGGGAGGACACTGACAGTAAAAACTGTGCAGATTCTCTGGGGAGGCTAGCAGCAGGCTGCGGGAGCTTGCTGGCCAAAACTGTGCAGAAATGGGAGGCTAGACTACAAGACATATTTTTGCAGTTTCTGGGCTAAGCAGGGTGTTAGGAAGCTAGAGGAAAGCATATGAAAGCTGCACAGTTTTCAGTTTTCATGAGGAGCAACAAGCCAGTTGACATGGTCACTCGCTAACAAAATTTCACAAATTTCGAGGACAGTGCAGCAATAGGTATCATGTGCCTAACCTTCATGTCTGCGCAATTTTTTCAGTCGACAGAGGCGAGCATGCTAGCAACTTTTGCATAATTTTTTCGAGGACTGAAGTCTGAGGTCCCTACCCGGTCAAACTATCTGATTTCCCAGTGAAAAGATTGATAGATTTTCTTGCAGGCAGCACAAAATGAGATGGTTTGCTGGGAAACTTCTGCACTATTATGGGTGACAGTTAGTTGGGTCGATTCCAGGATTGCGCAGTGCAGACTGTCTGGGAGGTAGCCTCAAGCTCTGCGTAATTCTGTGTAGTGGTAGATGATCACTGAGGGCTGAGACTATGCAGTGCATCTCAGAAGAGGTCTAATGGTTGGAGGGTGCTCTATTCAACAGAGTTTAAGAAAAATGATTAGGTGTGTGAGCGAGTGAACTTGTGCATACATGACCTTGCGAACACACACTCAACATGATTCGATGACAAGACACCTTGAAGCAAAAAGGCAACATGCTCAGTGTGACTGACCAATGGGTGTGGGCGACAAGCGTGACACTTGTGATAGATCATTGAACGACCATGACGACACTTGCATGACATTGCATACCAATTCATGTGTGAGTAAAGAAAAAGGTTGAGTACATGCACAGGTTTTCCTGATGTGGACACAAGTTCATGGTTGGACACAAGCTTCCCTTGTAGATGACTCGTAGTTTCCATCAAGGCTTCAATGGCCGAAGGTTACAACCAAGAATAGAGAAGATGGATGTAGGACTGGCCAAGTGCCATAGTGTCACAAGGCTCTTTGGATCTTAGCCACATACTCATTCAAAAGCCATGAAAACTTAGTAGAGGGAAACACTTATTTACAAAACCAAAAATAGCATGATATTAAACAAACAAAACAAAACAAAAATAGTAAGCAATGCGAAAAGACAACAAGTAGTAAACATACTATGTACATGGCGTGGGGCGTGACCCCAAATTATTGAAAATAGTGTTTGAGATCTTGGTCATTGACAGGAAGGTTGTCAACCCTCCATTAAGTGATTGCAGATGGTACGTTTATGGGCCAAGCTTCTCTTGAACCAGCGTCAAACTATCAGGTTCCGCTACTAGAACCCTCTTGTATCCTGACAAATCATTGAGCCAAGACAACATTCCTGCTCCAGATATTGCATGTAACATAGGTTCCATTGATAACACATGGTAGTTGTTTTTGTTCAGGGAGTGGTTCAAGTTTCAGAAATCAATGCATAAGCGGATCTCCCTAGATTTCTTACATACATGACTTAAATTAGAAACCCATGTAAAATGACGAACTCTATAAGTGATACAAGCATCCAAAAGCTTAATCAGTTCTTTTTGTATAAGGGGTTCAAGTGACGAATGTACTTTCCTTAGTTTTTGCTACAATGGCTTGACCCCTTCTTTGATTGGAATCATGTGTTGGATTATTTGCATGTCGTATCTTCTCAGATCATTGTATGTCCATGCGAACACCTCCTGTTACTGTTTGAAAAAGCGAACAAAAACTCGCTGCTTCTACTGTGTGCAACGTGTATCGAGATTGATGAACTTTGGATCGTGGTCTCTTCCTAGGTTTATCTGTTCATACATCATGGTGGAACTGTGGGTCTTTTTGTTTCTTGACCCTTGGAATTAGTTTTTCAAGTCATAAATATTATCAAGAGGTACCACACCCTTGGGGATGAGGTTTCCTTTCTTGTTGTCAGTTGTAGCTTGCAGAGAGTGCTCATGCTCATCTTCGTCAGTCGCTACATCCTTGAAGACATTAGTGTTGGCCATGAAGTGCAACATCTATTGATCATCTTCAAAAACACGTAGATTAGTTATTTTATTAGGGATAGAAGGCTTATACAAAATTTCAACATTAAATCTATCCTGCAGTGGTGACATCCTAGAAGTTGTGCTTTCTAAGGCATTAGGAGCTACATTATGTGTTCTTAGCACAACAATAATATTGAATTCTTGGAAGTTAGATATTAGTCGCAATACCTCTTGCTGGTAACTTTTGAGATGAGGTTACAAATAGTGTATGGTTTTACGTGCCATACCACGGTTTCTTAATCACCTACCACTTTGAGCGCAACAATGTTGAGGCTAATTGCCTTGTGCAAGCCCAACATGAGTGCTTTGTATTCAATAGTGTTGTTTGTGCACTCAAACTCCAAGAAGCTTGAGATCAAATATTTCCTATGCTTTGGGTCAATCAAGACACATCTATCTCCAGAGCTATCCTGTATCTTTGATCCATCAAAATACATGGTCCACAACCCATCTACTGCTACTACTACTGCTACTAGTGTCACAATGTACTGTACAAGTTTAATTTCCATTAGTTGGGCAAGGAAGGAGACCCAACTGCGTGTTTAGTGGAGTTGGAGCTAGGTGTGTGAGATAACACCCCATCATTGTTTCCAAGGGATAGTTGTTGAACATGAGCTCCACGAAAGCCAACGATTCATTCTCGCCATTGATGGGAGTGATATTGTGTCTCATGTATCTCTCGGGTAACACCCAAATTTTATTTCTTTTTCCCTGGTAGAGAAGCCACATGTGTGACTAGTTTGCAGTTTAGTACCCATTCAACTTGTTGGACTAGTCCCTACTAAGTACTAATCCATATGCTTCCCATATGTCCAAAACAATAATGTTGGTGCACTAGTGAACTCACCCGTCATGAGATAATAAGATGATCACATCTCAAAGTTCACCAATGGTTGGAAAGCATGTTCGATTGAGTTGGATGATCTACGCAGATGTCTTGCTCCATTGTGCATTGATCTTCTTGGCAATGGAGATGGCATGACATTGGTTGATGGGCCGGACTCAACCAAATAGTTGTGAACATTGCCGTTAAATATTTCGAATGAAAGCAAGAATGGAGGGAGAACAAAATTTGCTTCTTCCATCTGGAGTGTGTTGAGTACAGTTGTGAGTGAACTGGGAGATGAGATTTCTACCTTACGAGTAGAGGTTTCACTATCTGCAGATGTTTTCCCCAGTTCATGCAACAAAATATCCTGCCAACTTTGAATCTTAGCTAACCCGAACAAAGAGATGTTTGTGCACGTTTTCTTCATGTCCTCTACAATTTTGTAATCAAAATTGAGTAGAATCACCGAGATGTCCGGGGTTAGACTCGTGTTTGTACTGTCTGGCGGAGTGCTCTGCAGTTTACTTCTCATGGACGTACTCTTGTTTGCAACTATCTCCCCAGGCTTGCTTTGTGTTTTCTACTTTTGGATGGCTGGTGGATCAACCTTCCTCAATAGTTCAAGCTTTTCTCGCATTTCCCCAATCATAGGGGAGCCCCTTGACTTCTGAGATTGTATTGACCATTTTTCTTTTGGGACTGCTTCTCAGTGTTCTTTTTGTGCTGCTTGTGAGCACTGATACATTTTGATCACCTTCCCAGTGTCGGGTGCCTCATTAGGTGCAACATCTTCATCATCGTTTACGTCTCTTGTTTGGAACTGCGCATTATTTACTATGTTTAGCGAATGGTTGCATATTGAGTCTGCAACTCGTTTCCATTTCAAACAAGTCCCTTTCGGGTGCATGTATTCATGGAATGAGCAAAAATATTTGTTTGTGCACAATACCATCTGGAATACTGAGTTGGAGATCTATGTAGTTTTAGTCGGGAAGCAGTTGCTTCCTGATGACATGCTTCCCTTATGTTGCTTGGGAGGCTGACTACTTTCAGATGTGTCGATTGTTCATTGTTTCATCTCAGACACCTCTGTTTTCAAGTTCTTGAAAATATGAGTAAGGGTTTCAATGTCACTTGCTTCCTAGTATTTACCCTTGCTCGCTGCATCTTGGGTCTTCTTTCTCGCATCTCTGGAGTCCTTTGCTGGCTCATCATCCTTGATGACTCTAATTGTGTGCAGGTATTTTTCCACAACGATCGCCTCTTCGCAGTTCTCTAGTAATGTTGTTTTCGCAACTTGCTTGATGAATTGCACAATACTGGTTGGCCGGGCAGACATATAGTAGTCGACAGTGATGGAGTCATGAGATTTCATGTTTATTTCAAACTTGTTCAATATGCGCAAAAACCTCTGATTAAAATCTTTTACCTTTTCTTTCGACTCCATCTTCAAACTGTCCAACGCTTTGAGAAACATGGCCGGGGTCTTGTCATCAAATTTTTTTTCCAAAAATATCCTTTCGAACATGCCCCAATTATGGATGATATTGACAAGAAGGATGTGATACCATACCGCTACGTGGCCATCTAAGGTACACGAAAAGAATCTGCATGCAAAGTCATTGTACCATACCTTAAGTGTCTGCAACTGTAGGTAGAATTTTTTCCAGGTGGTCTTCTACCTTCACTGTGCTGTTAGGGTCATACTTTGTCAGCATCCTCTTCGAACACTTTGGAATCCTATGCAAAGCACCCAGGAGAGCTAATGGTCCCTGATTCATCCATTCCATGTTTTGGTCAGCCACGTCTTCTTCTTCTTTGTCTTTCTCCTATTCTTTAGAATATGATGGATCCAGCTCCGAGTTTGTTGGTTCGTCTCTGCCTCTACCTCCTTTTCTGCCTTCCCCTCTGTCTCCTATACTGGAGTCTGAGCCTAAGATCATGATGGTGTCTTTTTCTCATTGTCGCAAGATTAGAGGTTCCTATCCTTTCTCAACAACTTCTGCCAGACCTTCGAACGTGGAAAGAACTGCTTCTTCCTTCGATGATACAACAACTCCTGTGGGAGTGATCTTTGGCTTCCTTGATGTGTATGGAAGATCTTGTATTCCTGGGAACAGTCCAATTACTTTGGAAACTAATGGGTGATGGGACGGATAGAGTGGAGGTGCTGATACAATGCTTCATGTTCATGTCTGGGAGTTGAGGAGTAACCAAATTCAGAGTTGTGCATAGGTGAGAGGGAGTGTGAGTTACCACCTTGACTAGATGATTGATGAGTGGGGGTGAGAGGAAATTCAGCCATAAACAACTGGCATCCCTCCTTCTAGCACCATAAATGTTGATGGTCCTAGACCGCCCAACATTCAAGGGATCTCCCCGATATGAAGTACCAACTAGACCTCACACTGTTTGGTGTAGGAGTCCCATCCGGTATGATGGCCCAATTGCCATTATCTTAAAGATTTTCCTTAGCTCTTACTTGTCAACACATGAGAGTGGTTTGCTTTGTCTTCGAAAAACAATGTTTACGTGCCTGGTGAGTGCTTGGTGTTAATTTTGTCAAGGTTCTTTCACTACAAAGGGAGAGGGTGAGAGTGAGTATCAAGTCGAAAGGGAATAGTTCCAACTCTATTATAGACACAAAACACATCAGGACATGCACAACTTCTGATAGAGTAGTCCACTCAGATATGAGAATCATAAACACACAGTGAAAGGATAACACGTACAACACCCAATGGAATAGTCCACATGAGTGTGACAGTCGTTATAACAAGTTTATGAAATTGAATTTGTTAAGTGTCCGACGAAATAGTCCACACGAGCGAGACAATGTTAACAACTGATACACACATCTTTGAAAGCATATGTAGTAGAACAACTGAAATAGTTCAACTGTCTTAACACAAGTTAAAGCAATATGCATTACAAGCATCCAAAGAATAGTCTTACAAACGAATACAATACATGTGTGAAAATGTGCTAGCCTTTTATCAGGCTTTTGAATAAAGTGAAAGTTCCAAGACACATTGGTATACCATACATCACTGACCTCAATAGCGGGGTGTTGGAGCCACTTCTTGCTCCTCAAAGAAAATACTATAGACTCTCAAGGCTATGTGGGAGGAGCCAAGGTGAAAACTATGTTGCATGTACAAATGAGGGGTATATATATCCAAGGGTGAAATTGACCCTTCTGACTGTTCGACTTTCCTCATGACTATCTGACTTACATGACTGTTCAACTTTACATGTGGGTCCCTTGGACTTCCACATTACATTACATTGATTACAAAAATATGGTCCACAGTAGTGATGTGTCCAAGATGAATCATGACATGACTCGACATGACACTGTCGGTATGTTCATGTTGATGGTGGTGTCCATATCGAGTTGCAATGCTGCTAAGTGATGAGTGTGCTCTTGGTGTATCATAGCTTCATCTCCACATGGCACAGTGTGCAGAGTCTTTGATGGTATTGGTGTTTTCTTGATGTTGCATGTGAATGTATCTCCTTTACTTTTTTTTGGCATGCTTAATGTGTTCATCCATTCACAAACAAGACTCCTAGCACCCACTCCTTGTTCATCCAGTTCATCACCATGCCATGTCTCATCCATGTACCTGTATTTGTAATCACTTAAGATGAGATAACATCAAATATAGAAATCTCCTAGTCTACCATGATGCATCATCTTTCTTTTCGAGCGCAGGTGATCAGGAGAGAGGACAAGGCTCTGAAACTGCACAGAACACATTTCAGGTTGGGATAAGGGCTCCGGGCACTGTCAACAAAATTATTGTAGAGGTCACTGGGAGGATCAGATAGGGAGATTGGATTAGTAGTGACTATCTGAGCGATCTGGCTTGGCTGAAAGGTAGATCTGTGCAAATTTTCCAAGGAGGAAAGCAACAGGGAGGACACTGGCAGTGAAAACTGTGCAGATTCTCTGGGAGGATGGCAGAGAGTTGTGGGAGCTTGTTGGCCAAAACTGTACAGAACTGGAAGGCTAGCCTACATGACATCTCTGCACATTTTCTGGGTTGAGCGGGGTGTTAGGGAGCTAGAGGACAACCCATGAAAACTACGTATTTTTTAGGAGGATCAGCATGCCAGCTAACAGGGACATTGTAGTGACAAGAATCGGGAGCTTGAGTTTCATGTTTGAGCAATTTTCTTAGTCAATAGAGGCAGGCATGCTGGTAGCTTCTGTGCAATCTTTTGGAGGAGTGAAGTCCGGGGTCATTGCCCGATCAAAATCTCTAGTTGACCAACAGAAAGCTTTATAGATTTTCTTGTAGGAAATGTATATTGAGATGGATTACTGATAAAATTCTGCACTATTCTAGGTGATAGTCAGTCGGGTCGATTCAAGGATTGTGCATTGTAAACTGTCTAGGAGGAAACCTCAATCTCTACATAATTATGGGAAACAGTACATGATCACTGAGGGCTAAGACTACGCATTGTAGCTCCACGAAGGTCTGACTGTTGGAGGGTGGTCCGGTTGACATAGTTTCAGCAAAATGACTAAGTGTGTGAACGAGTGAACTTGTGCATACATGACCCTGTGAGCACACACTCAACATGATTCAATGACAAGACACCTCAAACCAACAAGGAAACATGCTCAGTGTGACTGACTAATGGGTGCAGGTGATAAGCGTGACACTTATGATAGATTGTTGAATGACCATGATGACACTGGCATGACATTGCATACAACTTTGTGTGTGAGTGCGACATATGCTTACTTACCGAATACAACTTGTACACACTAAGGCAAACTGTGAACATAACCAGAACATGACTGCAAGAATGACATCATGACCAACATACTAAAGGATGTCCAGTGAACGGTCAAGTGAGGAGGGTGCAAAGCCTCGACACAAACTCATGGGATGAGCCCAAATGCTTGCAAAAATCAAGGAAAAATCCAAGGAAGGATCCGAAATTGGATGCAGAACAAAATTTTGGAGGGTGTTGCAGCCGCTACAATAGGTCCCAAAGAGGAAATCTCATGTACATTGCTATTCAATGTAGTGCTCCAGAAATTCTAGACTCTCATGTACCATTTGTTCATTTCTAGATTAGAGACGACCAAGACCACCGTGGAAATCCATCGAGGGAGAAAACATGTTTTAGCCACCCTATAGGAAATAGAACTACAAGAACAACTACAAGAAACATAGAGAGCTACAAGAAGCATTGGAAATTCACATAGAACTCTACAAGGGGATGCTTAGGGTTCAACAGTTCAACAATTCTCCTCATCCAAAGCATCATAATGAAAGGTAGGTGGCCCAAATATCTTGTGTTTCGAATTGATAGCTAGGAAAGGGAAATAAAAGATCTGAGTTTTTTAAGTGATTACAGTGGGCCTAGGGTTTTAGATAGAATTGTGTGAAGTTTAAAAGTTGTGTCAAGATAATAAGAAATTGCAGCCATCCACCAATATTCTAAACTCTCAGTCACACTAGAAAAAATAAGGCTAGCCTACCAAACTCCCTATAGTCATCTAACTAGAAGCGAGACATGACAAGAGGATTTAATAGAAGGGAACCCATAGAGACATCCACGATACACCTCCATCCCCCTGTGGTAGAAATATTTAGGAGGTATAACTAGTTTTGCTTCTTTGAGATGCTCATAAGGTATGATGATGATGTAGCTCAAGAATTTTCCATGGCACTCAACCCTCAGGCTAGAACCAGTGCTACTATTGTGGTAAGAGGATTGTCAATAACAATTACTCCTGAGGTAATTAGTAGAATCACTACACTTCCTAAAGGGATGCAATGGAGAAAGTTGGATAAGGATGCAAGCACTTTTGCTAAGGAAAACTTCTTCTTAAGGCATGAAGAGCCAATTGAGGATGAAAATGGGATAAGAAGGGAAATCCTTCCCTATCCTTGGAATGAGGTGAGCTATCATATTCTCAAATATATCTCTTGTGAAGGGAGGCTCAATATAATCTATGGCTACCAATTTAGAATCCTCCATGACTTGAGATTTGGAGAGGAGATACCCATTGACATAAGACTTAGTGTACCCTACTTTTTGCTACAATCAATAATAGACATGAGCCTAAATGTCCAAGAGGGAAAAAATCAGCAATTTCCACACCATGGACTTATTAAGCTAATACTAGAGGATGCCTTGAGCCATCTAAGAATCCCTATTCAATATTGTGATTGAAATACAAGCCCTTGAATATGATAGGGACAATACCTCTAGTGGTGAAGAGGAGACAAAAGAATATGAAGAAGAACCCGAAGAGGAAGAACAAGAACAAGAGCAAGAAGAGGAGGTACAAACAGATTAAACAGAGAAATAAGCAACAAAAGAAGATGAAGGAGAAGAGAAAAGTGAGGAGGAAGAAAAAAAGGAAGAAGCAAGACTTGAGGAACATACCAAGGAAGGGGAGGAATCTCCAAGGTTGTCTCCTAAACCCATTGAGAAGGAGGAAATTTTTGCCTTGACTGCCCTAAACACACCTATCAAGTCAAAAGGGAAAATACAAATGTAGAATCCTCTCTATTTCAAAATGAGGAGGAACACCAAGATCAAACAAGGGAAACCACAAACACCCACTAGGACTCCAATCATAATTGAGGAGTCACCAAAAGAGAAAGAAAAGTTAGTTTCCCTGGAAATAAAAGGTGGAGAAGGTGCATCAAAAAAAGCTACCCCAAATTCTCCTATCAGCTATGTTAGGAAACATGTCACCAGGTCAACATCAAAAAATAAAGACAAGGCACCTGTGACCCCTTTACAGAGAGGAAAATTCCTTCTACAGGATCCTCAGATAGTCCTACAGGAAACTCTGTCTGCACTATAGGAAACACAAAAAAAAAAGCTACAGTAAGGATAACACGGGTAGAGGGAAGGCAAGGAAGTAACAACACAAGTGCACGATGGGGCAGCTTCTCCAAAGACTTTTGAGGGAGAGGTCCAAGAGTTGTAGGATCCTAGCCCACAAACCAATCTGAGTTCTTATTACAGATTCATTGAGGGAGGGAGAGTAATACCACAAAAATTTTCCATCACTCTCTTCTTTGATCTTGAGAAAGAGAGAGGAAGGACACATTGCTGGATGCAAATTTCCAAATCAAAGAAGGTAGAGGATGTGGGCCATATGGAAGAACAACTCCTAGAGTTGGGCAGGGAGTTGAGTAAGATGAGAGACAAGGAGAAAACTATGAGATCTCAACTAGAGGCACAAAACACATGGCTAAGGTGGTAGTTACAGGAAAAATAGAGCCAATTGGCCACCATGGCAAGCCTCTCCATGGAGGCACTCTATTGCAGGACGCCACCAAAATCATATGCCTTCCACCTCAAACATCAATGGCTGCAATTTTAGATCAAGACACAAGAACAATAAGGGACTATGCCTTTCCAAGAATATAGACAGTTAATTGAACTATGTGACAAGAGCACCCTAGAGTATAAGGCCAAGATATCTAAATTCTGCTTTCACAAATTGGTCTTAACAGACTTGAATGTGTGGGACCCCAATGGAAAGTTGGGGGACTTACAACTAATGGCCCTCGCATCATGGATGAGTCATGAGGAGGCCTGGGCTGAGGAAGTGAAGAGGGTGTTGGAAAGAGAAGAAGGGGATCCATTTATATTAGAGCAGAACAAATGAATTCCACAGTTGTCATTAGCAACCACAACATCATCGCAAATGATCCCCAACTTGCACCAAGATACCTAGCTAATCAAGAACAAGAAATCAACCACTTTGAAGACACCTTGAGGTTGCTAGGAAATGAAAGCCAACAAGCATGCCAAAGGAGATGGAGCACCCTACCATACAACCTAAGGATCAGAGAGTATCATTCCCCTGAGAGGATGAAATATGCAGTAGAAAGGACCACACTGTATAAGAATACAATGTAGAGACTCCAAATCAATTGGATTGGTTTGAAACTCAATCCAACCTTGCTATTGGGTATGCTAGAAGGTAGAAAAGAGGAAGAGAAAAGAAAACAATGAGAGGAAATAGAGAAACATGCAGGGTTTTATCCACAAGAGGAAAATCCATGAATAGGGGCTTGGGATGTCAGAGAGACCACAAGAGGTATGAAAGATATGGACATAGACTAAGTTGCTCAGAGGATGAGAAACACTTTCAGTAGGGGGGTGATGATGAGACTCATCAATAGGTAAATTATATGGGCCTTAATGGCCCTCCAACTTATTAAAATTAACTTTTCTCACATTTCTTTACATCTATTATTATGTTTTTCTTAGTGAGAAGGGTAGAGGTGAGATGTTATGTCATGTGGCCTAATGTGCATTAACTGCAAGATTTGGAGTAGTTTTGGGCTAATTTAAGGGCAGGAACTTGAAGTAGACAAGAAAGAGGGATTTTAGGAGATTTGGTCTCCCTCCTTAACTCCTCAATCACTCAAAGATTCCTCAACCATATCTCATTAGCTCGGAGTTACAAGCAACCAAGCCAACTGAGTTCATTGGTAGCCAAGCCAGTGACAATTGAATACAAGTCAATCTCGAGTTTGGGAGCCAAGCCTCCGTAATTTTTAGGAAGTTGTTGGTAAATTCAATTGTATAAATAAGAAGGCCTATGGCCTCATTAGGATTAGAATTTTTATTGTAGCCAAGTGGCAATTTAGAGCTAAGATATTGTGACTGTTATTCTCATTTTATTTTTGACATTTTGATGACAATGAAAAGGGTTAATTTGATCCAGCATTGAGTTGACTCAGAGAGTTGAAGCTCTTGGGTTAGGGCCCAACCCTAGAAGCAGAGTTTCCTCTTTTTCTACATGTATTATTAGATTAGAATCATAGATTAGTTTCTAAAGTTATCTCTGCTTTGTTTAATTTACAAGTCTTTGATTTATTGGTTAGTTTTGTTTCCATTAGTTGGAGAAGTAGATCAGTGTTACAATAGTGAAAGAAAATACTTTAGAAAGTATTGTGACAGTGGCCTCTTCCTCATCTCCCTCATGGGATCATGGTTTGAGGGCCCCTCTCACAATGCCAATTTTTTTTAATCTTTTGGTCATTGTATAACTTAAGATTTCTTGTTAAGTAGATCATTGTTTATGATTTCTTAGAAGCACCTACTATTGTCATTTTGGTTTATTGAGTTTGCTATAGATTAGAAAGCATTTCATTCCATAGATTTAAGCCATTAGCCATCAATAAATCAATTTCTCAAATTCAACTCATATTTTCCACATTTACATAAAGTTGTACATGAATGAAGAAAATAATATGTCATTTTGCAAGAGTTTTTGATCTACAAGGAGGAATTCATTCCACCACCCTCATCTAATTCTTCTCCACCTCTCACCCAATCCTAGCAACCACTAATTCATATTTCTTTTTTGTAGCCACCATGGACAACCACCTTGAGCAAATCCAACCATCCTAAAGAGTTGGGCTGATCCTTGGGTAGTGGGCACCTTAAGCATACCTCATTCTACCATCATACATATTTCCAACACTTCCTTTCACCTTCCCTACCTTCCTACAACCTTCAGCTAAGTTTTAGGTAGTAAACCAGGACATCCTATAGTAATTAGAGGAAATCATGTAGTAACTACAGGAAACCCTATAGCAACCTATGTTAGACTGGTTTGAGCAGAAATGATGATCAGAGCCTAGGGTAGGCCTTCAACTGGACCAGATTTTCCATACCTTCCTCCCCTGCAAAAGATCATATTATTAGCTTAGCATTTACATTTCTAAATTGAAAACCAAAAGACTCTTTTATGCAGTATTTAGCTAGTGCATGCATGCTTCAGTCATAACAGTGCTAGGATAATTTTGCCTACTTAGTCCATATAGCTAGATGATATAATGTAAGGTTAAATGAGGTTTCTTCTACAAGTAATGTGTGTTAACTCTTAGCTAGGTAATTTCATGTCATTTCATAGCATTTTCTATCCAGCACTTTCATTTCCTTAAAATAGGCAAGAATTTACTTTATGTATTAATGATATCTTTACATTCATTGTCAGTAGTTAGCCTCATTCTAGTCAATAGAAAATTGGTTTGAAAAACCCTAGTGGTCTATCACCCCAGTTGAGGAGTGACAAGAGTAAATTGTTGCATCTGTTGTGCATATAGCACCGTCACCCCCAAGTTTGTACGAACCCCGGGTTGAGAAAGTAAAATTCGTCTCCATAGGAGTTGCAACATCCTTACTGCAATATTAGGGCACATCAACTACTGCAAGCTCTGTTGATGAGATCTGTACATTCTGCTCCTACAGTTGGTTGCAACATGTCCAAACTTGTGACAACTATAACACTCTACCTCATCTATCAAAGGAAAGAAGGGCCTTCGATTCCTTTGAAATTTTACAAATCTGCCACAATCTTTAATCCTAGGAGCAAATGGTCTTCTAAATGTATGTTCTTCTTGAGGTATTATTCTCTACTGTTGCTGCATATGCTACATGTTTCCTCCTTTTCTACTCTTTCTACTATTATTGTTCACTAGAGGTCTTCCTTGTTCTAATTTATTGTTCCTACCTAGATGCAAGCTGGAGTTTCCCTTTTGAAAACCACGACTAGATCTATCCAATGGAGATATTTGGCATTCAAGCAAACTATCCAAGGATATCGTTTCTCTTCACTTGCTTCAGTTGGTTTTCTTTTTCTTCCAGTTTCTTCCTCAATGTGACAACTTCAACTTCAAGCTAAATAACTCAACCCTCTTGCTCTTTTTGTTGGTTCCTCATAATCTCTTCAATTCATTTCAATTCTACCAATTGCATCCCCAAATTAACAATCTCTTTCTTTATCTCCTTTTCTTTTTCATCACAAATCTGCAAGAGATTTTCTTGATCTTTTCATGTAGTTGTTATTTTATTAATTTCAATGGAAATGTTCTCAATAACAAGTATGGTAGACTCATACTAAGCTCTAATAAGCTTAACACTATCCTCATCTTCACTAGGAAACTCACCAAGAATAGAATAAGAACCATCCAACATATAAATCAAAATCAACTCATTAGTATTTGTACCTTCAGATCTACTCCATGGAAGCACACTAGGTTTTGTTGAAGCTTCATTTACTAATTTGTCAGCTTCATCGTTCGCCCTAGGGGGACTAATCTTCTTTGGCTAAGGTTCTTGCCTTTGATGAACCTTTTTATTTTGTTTCTTCTTACTTTTCTTTTCAACCTCTCCATTACTACTTCCATCACCTCCAAACAATAGTTATAGTTTGTCCCAAATCTCCTTGGCATATTTTAGATCTCTAGTTTTCTCCAAGTCGGCATTATGGAGATTCTAAAAAATGATACGTCTTGCTTGAGCATTATGCTGCATTATTTTAGGTGAAAGTCAATCCTTGCCACATCATTCATAAGCCAACCTCCAAATGTTACATCCACAAGAAAATAATTTATTTTTTACTCTCCCATGCCATACGTTGAAATTTGTAGCAATAGGACATAAAATCTTGGAGGATTCATTCTAAAAAACAAAAATTGCAAAATTTTCACCAAATCTACCTAGATCTACTCTCCAATGATTAAGTTGTAACTAAGATCCGCACTCTGATACCACTTGCTATAAACCTTGAACAATAATGAGAGGGGGGTGAATCAATATTATTCCTTATGATATATTTTGACCCCTTTTCACCTTCTTATCATAAACCTTGATTGATTCATTTATTAGCATCATAACACATAAGAAGATATATGCATACCCATAAATGAAAAGAAACAAACCAAGTCACATAACATAAGAACATCACATCAAATAAACACATGAGCAGTCATCAATAACATGCACACATAGAGACATCAAATGTAAGGTGGAAACCAAAAGGGAGAAAACCACCATCGAATGTGTTCCCTAATTTTCTTCTATCATTATAAAATATTCTTTTATACAGTCATTGGCCACCACAAGTGTGCAAGCCACAACTTTCCTATTATGCAAGTCACCACTCAGTCTAGGCCACAAGTTGTATGAAATATGCAAGCTAAAACCTATATGAAGCCACCATTCAATTGACTTTGCAGGCCACCACTTGAGGGGAGCCACCACTCCCAATAAGTCTCATCCAACAATCATTAGACTTATAAATATCTAGTAGGAATGGTTCCTTTTTAATATCCAATAATTTACGTGGTATTATATTGGATAATTATAGGTTTATTAAGGACATATATGATATAATTATATAGGTTACTCAAGGAACCAAAAGACAAGTCCAAGGTTTCTAAAAATTATATTACAACATTGGTTTCCTATAGACTAGGTTCTCCCATGAGTAGAGTACCATTTGTGAATTCAAGGTGGGACAAAGGGTCATAATGTTTGTGGAGATTTATGCAGGATTAAGTTTGTTAGATTCCAAGGATAGCTCTAATCTTCTCCCAAGTCCTTCTACCATTAGGATATAAAACAAGGGGGATAGAGGTTCCCTTTATCTAATACCTTGAGAGTGGTTGAAGGTAGGAGATGTAGAGAAATTTACCAATATTGAATAAAATATTGTGGAGATCCAATTATAAACACATAAAATCTATTTTGGATAAAATTGGAAGGAAACAAACATTTATTGGATGAATTCCTAGCTAATTGTTTCATAGGCCATAGATATATTTATCTTGATTATAATATTTGGGGATATTCTATAGTTCATGGAGTGTTTATATTAATCAACCACACTTATACCATCCAAACTTTTCCTTCCTTCAACACAACCCCCTAGTTGTTCTTGAGAAATTATCTTGCTCGTAATAAACTTCAGTCTATGAGAAATAACTTTGGTGATGATTTTATGAATGACATTACATAGTGAGATAGGTTAGAACTTCGCAATTGTGTTTTCATCCTCATCATTGAATATTTGAGCAAGAAAAAAATAGTTGAAATACTAGATAATTCTTCTTGATTCCTTCACAACATTCCATACATCTCTACATACCAAAACCCAATGGATTTGAAAGAAATTTGTGGTAAAAAAATCAAGACCTGAGACATAACTACTATTATATATTTAATGTTTCAAGTTGCTTCATCTAGAGAGATGGATCTCATTAGTATACTAATACTTACGAGGTAGAAAAGAGAATTAATCTTGTTATGAATTGGATTTCCACTTTGCCATTGTCTGTAGGATTTTTCAATAGTTGCTTGAAATGAAATTTAAGCTCTTACTCAATGTTTTCATGCTTCTCAAGATTTTTCCTGGAGGTTGATTTGAGAAAAAATATTATACTCCCATTTCTTTTATTTATCATCAATTTATAAAAAGACTTAGTGCTTTTGTCCCCTTTTTTTAACCAATGAAATAT
The DNA here is from genome assembly GCA_031772625.1 of Pinus tabuliformis. NCBI lineage: Eukaryota > Viridiplantae > Streptophyta > Pinopsida > Pinales > Pinaceae > Pinus > Pinus tabuliformis. The sequence continues at coordinate 128,842,403 of CM062814.1, read as the reverse complement.
TTAGTTTTGTTTCTAGGCAACTTCTTCTGGCTTTCCTTAGATTCCAATCTCATTATGAAGGTAGGATTATTAAGATATTGGTTCTTCTAATCTCCCTTCTCGAATGATATCTATCTATAAGGTTTCCATTTATTTTTGTAATTGCATTTTAACCTAATGTATGTTTCCAAATACTTCATTTCATGCTTCAATTATTTTATTTATTTCCTTAATATCCTTTGTTGATATTGGTACATTTTGATCTAGAAAATGTGTCTCCATCCTTCTAACACAATTACTAATCAAACGATAACTTGACCCAGTTCTCACATTTTTAGAGGTTGCAAAAAAACATATGATTTTGAAAAGTGTTGATAATACACATTTCTTTTGGAGCATATTTTTGAGACTTTATATTTTATTATGTATTAAGTATGCATATTTTTTTTTAAATGTTAGTGATTTTCATGCTAATTTCGAAAAGTGTTGGTGACCTATTTTTTTGGGCTTATTTTTGAAACTTTTAATTTTTTTATGTATTAAGTATAGATATTTTTTTTTAAATTTTAGCGATTTTCATGTGGATTTTGAAAGTAGCATCAACCTTTTTTCTTTAGGCATATTTTTAAAACTTAAATTTTCTTATGTCCTAAGTGTGCACAAGTTTTCTTTTAAATATTGATTATTTAAACACTTTTTGAGTTGTCTTTTAGGTTTTTAAGGGTTTTCTAAACTTGTGTTTTATTTTTTTCTTTTCAATGTTTTTTTATAATGATTTTTTTTCAAAGTTTAAAGAAATAATAAAATTAATATCTTGAAGTTATAATGTTTTATATATTTATATATCATTAATTAATACTTCAACACACATAAAATAATTCTCGCTAAAAAATAATAACTTTAAACACGACAAAAATGTACATTTTTCATATAGATTAATTTAAAAAAATACCTATTTCGGGACCTTTTTGCTAAAAATGACATGTTAAATAAAATATTTTTATGAAAAAATTCAATAAAAATTTGAAAAAATAACAAAATTTTATGAATTTTATATCCAAAGAGAATGACACTTGATTTTGTTTTCTCCCAAAAACCATGATTCACATAAACTTAGTAAAAGCAAAACAAAAAAAAATGTAAAAAATAAATAAATTAAAAGATACACTTAAAAAAAATCATTAGAAATAGAAAAAATAAAATAAAAAACATAAAAAATAAAACTTTTAAAATACAAAAAAACATTAAAAATAAATATAAAAATAAAAAACAAAAATTAAAGTTAAAAAAATTAAAAAACATTATAAGATAATTAAAATAGATAAATAAATGAAAAAATTTAAAACAATCAAAATAAAAAATAAAAGGCATTAATTAAAAAACAAAGATAACATCAACAAGGAATTAAAAAAAAAAATGAAAAATTTTAAATAAAAACATAAAAAAGAGTTAAATAAAAAACATTCAAATAATATTAAAAAAAAAAAAACATTAAAACAAATATACAACAAAAAACAAATCAAGCTCCGTCGGCCCTGGGTGTCACACCCCTACCCTGTGATAGTATTTCAACCACATAGAGGAGTGTGCGGCACTGCCAAACTTTTTCGTTTTACCACTACTCAAGTAGACATACTACGCCTACTCAACAGTTAGCCAAATTCTTCAAGTGTTCATAATGCAATGAAAATACCATTTATTAAATTATATTCTTCAATTATATTTCGTGTATGCAATGAAATCATAAATCATCAATAAGACAAGTTTACACACATTTATATGGGAGGGGAAACTCCCTGTCAAGTCTGCCCAACAATAATATAAATATGCAAATTTACTTCAAATACAATATTTTGCAAAGTCCTACAATCACCCAAAGTTGGCCTATAGACATGCCCAAGTTTGCTCGACGGCCATGCCCAGTTGTTTAGTTCTACCCATTTTGCTGCCGCTGCCACCAGTCTGCACTTCTTTGCCCATCACACTTCACCGGAAGCCCCAACTTTTGTGCTGTTATTTTCTGTCGATTCTACCTGCATTGTTCTATCCATTGTGGCAGTGTTCCACCCATTGCACAACTCTGCTGCACTGTGGCCTTGTTGCATGGTCGACAAACCAAATTTTTGTTCACAAGTTTGTTCAAACAAACTGTTGTGTTCTGTAGCACAACTTGAGTTCACCCGCCTAGGGTGGGGCATGGCCCGACCCACCGTTGTGTGTGGATGCCTTGTAGAACTCGACCCATGGTCTAAATGCTCTTTCCCAACCTGTGACCTGAGTGTGTAGACTTGCACTTCGCCTTCCGGTTGCATATCTCCTTTCACCTCAGCTCTGTTCCAAGTATGAACAAGTTGCTTGGTTGATGTGTTAACTCCATCACATCAACTCTAATATATATGGCATCCACCAAATGTAATTCACAAATGGATGCATCGATTGGTCTAACCATGAGTCAGCTCGTCCTCAAGTGCGTTCGGCTAACTTGCCCACCAACACGACACCTGCTTATCACATTTCAACTGAGATGACCTTCATCTGTAACCCGATCCACCCATCGATGACTCGCATGTTCAACCCAACTTGGTCGCTTGTCTCGTTGTGCGGGAACCCGCCCACTGGTGCGCCGGCTAGGCATATGCATTCACTCGTCACCTTTAACCATCAATGGGTCACACATAACTGAATGTCTAACCTCCAAGTCGCCTTTAACCGAATGATCCACGCAAGTTGCATTTAACCAAACATGGGCACTTGTCTCACATCTAGGCGGGCCCGTAATACGACTTCATTTTTTCGACTCCCTCAAGCGGTCCCGACTCGAGGTCTTGACATCCTCCCCCACTCTAAATAAGGCTATCATTCTTGAAAACTCCCATCACTCATCTAAAATCCATAATGATGCAAAGTGTTGCTATCTCCAAGGCACATATCCATGCTGCCCAACTTTTCTCTCCATCGTACACCTCCACGAAGGCTCATGACTCCATAAATGGGTAAGTCTTCTTAATCCATGGTTATCAACCAGCTGTTGCAATCCTCCATGCTTCCCATTCGTGGAAGTTTGGTCCCTCCAACTTGGATACATGTTATAACTGCAATATATATTGTGTCAATCCACCATGTATCGTCATCATGTGAAATCTCTACCATGATACTCCATCCCGACACAAAATATCTGGGTAAAACCTTGACATATCTCAGACATAGCTCGGTGCACTACATGCCCCCCTAACTCAAACTAGTCAGGTGATCAGTCCAACTGTCATGTCCAAATCCACGAGAATGCTCCTCCTTATGTTGATGTTGGTCATTTCTCTAGCATCCTATCACAACATCAGCTTGATCAAGAATCCATCTCATCTACATCAAGTGTAAAGTAAGCCATATCCATGTCTATGGAGTAGTCTCCATTTGATCTGCAATATGATTTCATCAATGTTAACGTCCATGTGCTTCCAGTGGTCATGTACCAATCAACCACATCTGTCCAAGCATCATCCCTGCATGTGTGAGAGGCCCCTTTTTCATGGTGGTCATAGTCCTCCTCATCATCAAGGCACTGCACACACCCATCTCCAAAGGTCTAGTGCATGACAACGGAAAGGAAGTTTCCTCCTTGACTCTCATCTACCCAAGTGTTAGATTGATGATGTGTCCTCAAGTATGCATGCACAACAACAACCCCCTCCTATGTACATCCAAGATTCTCAAGCTCGGCCTTCATTAACTCAAAGTCGTATATGCCCACAACATACCTGCAATAGTCCACAATTCCAGCTGGATCTCTACCTACATATCCTTCCCCAACCTTTTCCTTAGAAGTACTTAGAATTCCTCTCTCATCAACAACATCATGGTGAAGCCTCGTAGTAGAATATGCACCTATCATTTTCTCCATGATAGGTGGAACTACCTTTCCACCTCCATCCTTCTGTTCCTTCACATCTTTCGCAACAAAGTTGATCATCTTCTTCTCCTTCATTACTTGAGTCACACATCCAAGTTCCCTTTGCTCAACATAGTCATTCTTCTCAGTCGAGTCCTTTGGATACAAGGTCATCGAAGAAACCCCAGGTCTATACTCCAAGGGACTCTTCCTTGTCTTCGAAACGATCATGGTTTTTCCACCAGCCGTAATAAAGAGTATATCACAATCCACCATTAGTATGGATTGTGTAGCTACTAATAAATACTACCCCAAAACTATAGCATGATCATCCATCTCAATCACCCTAAAATCCAACTTTCCAAACCATGAAACCACTCTCACTTATGTGTTCCTCAAAACACCTATCAAAAATTTCATGGTTGAGTTAATAGTTTTCAAATCACTCAACTGTCTTTCCACTTCATCTTTCTTCCCAAAATATGTCACTACCTTTTTGCAAGGAAACTGTGTTTAGCTCTCGTGTCAATCAATGTAGCAAACTTATTCCCATGTATGGTCACCTACACAAAAATCAATCTCAAGGCATCTCCATCCTCCATAGGCTTTGTCTTGCATCTTATCTCAATTACCTTCAACAATTACACCTCAAAGTTGTCTTTCGACTTGTTCCTTGACTTGACTATCCTCTTAAGGTATGAAATTTCCCATTTCAGTTCATTCAAGTAATCTGAACCTGGTCTAGCTTGAGTTCCATCAAGCTTCTCCTTCTTCACATTTTGCTTAATTGCACCTACTTGGCATACATCAATTTTTTCCACCCAGAGTTTTCCAACCATCTCCAAGTCATCCTGCATGCCTTGATAGTAATCTCCAAGTTTGTCAGTATACTCAATCTCAACTTCTTCTATGACAATGGGTTTACGATCAAGAAAGTCCCTCTTGATCTCTTCCTCAAGTCCATTGAATTTATCCTACAACTTGGCACTTTCCTCCCTTAATTGAACTCATTCATCCATGTTTTCTTGGACTCTTTGGTCACATTATTATATTTTATCGTTAAGCTCCTCAAGTTCAACAAACCTCCCATGAAGATTGTTTAAGGCCTTCCACACATCCACTATTTCATCTCCAATGTGCCCCAAGAGTTCCCACTCTTTCACAAGAGCTTCATAATGTTGTTTCCTCTTTCCCTTCCAATAATCTATCATGTCTTCAAGCTTTTGAAAGTCTCTGAGATCTGCCATATAATTCCTTTGTTCAACTTGGCCCAAACTCACTCCTTTACCACTGCTCAACTATGTTGCATTGTGACCAAATCCTAATTCAGTCCTGATCTGAGACAATGGATTGTGGGATCCCAAAGTGTACCCACAATCGCTCAAAGAAGAGCTTAGTATCGGCCTTTGTTGTGATACTCTTCTTGTAGGCCACTATTATGGCCATCTTAGAGAATTTGTCGGTGACCAAAAAAACACAGTCATTGTCGTGCTTAGTAGAAGGAAGGCCCGACATGTAATCCATGGAGATGGATTCCCAAGGGTGAATAGGAGTAGACAAAGGAGTATATAGGCCTTTATTTTTAAAGATTTGTTTGGCAATGGCACAAGAAGTGCAGGATCGAATGTACTTCCCAACATCCCAATGAACTTTTAGCCAATAAAAATACTTCTATAGTACATCCACTGTTTTCTCTACTCTGAAATGTCCAGCAAATCGACTATAGCGTGCCTCCCAAATAATCTTGGCAGACTCGCTTGAAGGAACATATATGTATCCCAGGTGGCATAACAGTGCATCATGGAGGTGAAAATTTTGAACTTCCTTACCTTCCAGGAGTGTTTGGTATGTTTGTTGAATTTTGGATCGCTCTTGTAAAGATGCAGCCACCCCAAAGTCTCGTGCCCACATGAGTTGAGCATAATGATCAACACCATGATTGGTGGTCAGCTAAGGTAGTCTACAACATTATTGGTGCTTCCTTTCTTGTACTTAATGTTCAAGTGGAATTTGTGCATGTATGTGGACCATTTCTGATGGAAATCATTCTGCAGCTTCCCTTATGTCTATATGAACTGCAGGGGCTGGTGGTCTATGTGGATAACTATTTCCTTCCCCAGAATGTAATGCTTCCAATGATGACAAGCCTGCATAATGGAATACATTTCTTTCTCATAGGTGGGATACTTTCAGACTGTATTTGAAAGTGTCTCACTGTGGTAAGCCATTGGATGCCCCTGCTGAGTAAGAACTACACCAATAGCATAGGAGTCATCTGTCTCAATATCAAATGGTTGTTGCAGGTCTATTAATATGAGAATTGGTTTAGAAGAGAGGTGATGCTTCAACTCGACAAACTACTTCTGTTTGGTTTCAGACCAAAATAACTTTGCTTTCGCTCCACCCTTGGTGACTTGACTTAAAGGCCAAGTGATATGAGAGAACCCCAACATGAACCTGTAGTAGAAATTGGCAAGAACCAGAATGTTGTGGAGCTATGTTAGAATGGTTGGGTTTAGAAAATCTCGAATGAACTGTATCTTGGCTGGGGCCACATGCAAACCTTGCTCATCAATGATATACCCCAGATATTGAACATAGGTCATGCCACAAGTGAATTTCTCCAAATTGGCACACAACTTGTGTTGTCGCAAGGTTTGGAGGACATGTTGAATATGGTGGAGGTTCTCTTCCCAAATCTGGTTGAAGATCAATATGTCATCTAGATACACCAACACGAATGCATTGGTGAAGGGTCCCAAGATTTCATCCATCAATCTCATGAAGGTTGTAGGGGAATTTGTCAAATTGAAAGGCATGACCAACCATTCGAAAATACCCTCTTTGGATATGAAGGAAATATTCCACACATTGGAGGGTTCGATAGGCACCTGGTGATAACCAGACTTCAAATCGATCTTTCTGAACTACTTGGCCCCCTTGAGCTGGTTCAGAAGGTCATCAATCATTTGGTACCTATTCCATATAGTGATCTTGTTCAGCGCCTGATAGTTAATGCAGAGTCTCTAGGTCCCATCCTTTTTCTGCACCAATACAATCAGGCTCCCACATGATGATGAACTTGGAAACATGTGCCCTTTCTGTAACAAGTCTTAAATTTTCCTCTTGATTTCATCATTCTCTAGAAAAAAAGCATCGATAGATTGGTCCATTGGGTAGCGGTGCACCCGAGCTCATATTGATGGAGTGCTTGACCTGATAGTGTAGAGACACCCACATAGGTGAGGAGAAAATGTTCATGTACTCCTCCATGACCTTGTCCATCTGCTGCTATTATGCGAGGAACCATGTTTGGAATCTGTGGCCATAATATTTTTCTTGCCTTGAGGGTGAATCATAAGAAAAAAAAATTATTGGTCTGTGAAATGATCTTACTACATTGCTTTGCAATGATCAAAGAGATGGTGCTAGGCGGAGCTACCTACAGTATCATGTACAACTAATTGTCCAAAGTCATAATCAGAGAGTGAGGTCTAGGCTCATATACAACATGTTGCTTCCACAAGTATGGTTTTCCTAATAATACATCAAAAATTTCAATAGGGGAAACATCACACGGTACCTCATCCATGAAAGGCTTGACGATGTAGGGAAGGTGACACTATTGACTGATGCAGATATCTCATCCTTCATGAAGAAACCCAGTGGTGTACGGCTATGGATATGATGTAGTCGGAAGACCCAACCACTTCACATCCTTTGCTGAAATGAGGTTCTTTTGGTTCCCGCTATCAGCAATGAACTGTAGCAGAGAAACCTTCACCCATATATGTTAGTAGAAGAGGCATCCCCCCTCCTTTGTATCTTCAGGCTCATTCTTTTGGATCTTGGTGGTGGCCTTTGTGGCACTAGGCTCCACATCAATGATATGCTTCCCTTTGTTATTCCCCTTGTCGGGTTTTGACTCAGAGTCAGAACATACATATGATTCAAAAGCCTTCAGCTCGGCCACCAGTGACTTCTCGTCTTGACAATCACTTGTGTTGTGAATGGAGATATTATGAAACTAAAAACCATTTTCCTGTGTCTTTCTTTGTCTTTGTGGTGTTGTTCTTTGCTTGCGGCCTTGATAGGGTGTCCTGGGTTTCCCCACCTTGGCTTTGTCCTTTTCTCTGCAATTTGGGGGCCCCTTTCCCTTGCTTTGGATTCACAAATCCAAAGTATCGCTTATTCTGTTTAAACTTCTGCTCAATCTTGACTGTGTATCATTATGTTGTGCCAACTGAGGATATGTCCAAAAACTCCATGTCATCCTGGATATACTTGTGTAGGCAATTGTGGTACTTTAGTACCAAATGTTTCTCGGAATCTTGATACACAACTGTGTGCGAAGGGTATGAAAAAAATCGGTAAGCTCTGGCATGTCTTGGTCCCTTCCCTTCCGCAGTGTGGTTCACTTTATTTTTTTATCCTCATAGCTCCCAATAGGTTAGTAATGATCCTTTATGGTGTCTCAGAACAAATTCTAGGTGGGTGCGACTGAAAAATAGTGAGGGTGTACTTTCGTCCTTCTTCTCATAGTGGGTTTTTCATCAATCCTTGATGTGGGGGGATACTTTGAGAAGTGAAAAAAGTTATCTTTTCCCAGCTGGAAAAATCATGAACAAAAAAATATCCTTCGAGCATATTTAACCATTTATCTACGACGTCTACATCTATCTGACCTTCAAATATGGGGATGTCAAAGTTAAATTGTACCTTAAAGGGTGTGGTGCTTCTAGGGTAGCTGTTGGAAGGAGATGTGTCATGTTTGGGTAGCCGCTGAAGGATATCCTACCCCCTTGTCTTTTTTCTCTTCTGCCATGGGAGGCCATTGAGATTTGTGAGGTTCATTTTTCAAAGGTTCGACCAATTCGAGCCCTAACTCCTTATCTCCCGACCTCGTTGGGGAAATGAAAAGAAAAATATAGAAAGAGAAGATTTCTTTGATACCACTGATCTAAACTTAAACAAGAACACAACAAATTATAAAGAGAACCATAAATACAGAGATGCAGCAGAAACAACTCTTCATTTCATTAATATCTCATAATGAAATATGCTTACAAACAAAAACGAAATAAAAACAACTCGGGCTATCTCTAAGGAGAGATGTGGTGGCTACATGCCTCTGTACTATGTTACAATGAGGCTCTAAAGCCTATTTATTATTGATAAATAATAGAAGATCCTAAACATCTAAAAACCTAGCCCTAGGAGATGAAGCACCAAAAATATGGGCCCCATTTGTGTAAATTTATACATCAACTTCTTAGGGTCGTAACTTTGGCACATGATCTCCTTTTGATGTGCACAATACCTTGTTAGAAATATCTATCCGAGGACTACAACTTTCGATCATACTATTTAGTTTTCTCCAAAAAACATCGTTTAGGGCCTCAAAATGGCTCCGAATGTTTAGGGCCTAAAAAATTGCCAAAAATAGTAAATTGTGCTACAATTAAGGAAACTAAAAAACTAAAAGAGACAGTGGTGGGGGTCCAAGTGGAATGAGCAGGTGGCCAACAATATCCACTTGGATTAACATGTTTATAAATATTTATATGGGAGAGGCAAATCCCTGTCAAGTTTGCCCAATAATAATATAAATATGCAAATTTACCTCAAATACAATATTTTACAAAGTCATGCAACCACCCAAAGTTGGCCTGAACACTTACCCAAGTTTTCCCGATGGTCATGCTCGGTCATGCAACTCTACCCACCGTGACGTTGCTGCCACCCATATGTACTTCTCTACCTGTCACAGTTCACTAGAAACCCCAAATTTCATGCTGCCGAATTTTCTACCGATTCTTACCACACTGTTCTATCCGTTGTTGCAACGTTCCACCCATCACACAAGTATGCCACTGTGCGACCTTGCTGCATGGTGGAAGCACTGAATTTTTTTTCACAAGTTTGCTCAACTAAACTGTGTTTTTCTGCTGCCACTAATACAAAATGGTTAATTAGTTACTAAAAAAAGACTCAAATTTGCATATAAATGAATTTTTCAGTCGATGACCAATAGTAGCTAATTTACAATATCTTATAACGCGACAAACTTTTAGTCATTTTTAGCCTAGTCATTAATTGATTGTCTCAATTTTATTGTCTAGTAGTATATTTGATCATTAATTTGTTCATTTATTTAATCATTGATTTGGTCATTAATTTCCACAATTAATGACAAAATATACAACAAAATGTATTACTAAATGATCACCAGAGAAATCGAATTAATGACCAAAGAAATATGATCAAAATGTTGGTCGTGTTATAAGATACCGTAAATTAGCTACTAATAGTCATATATATGCAAATTTTAGTCATCGTTTGAAACCAATTAATGACCAAAGAAATATGACTAAATTTTGGTTGTGTTATAAGAAATGGTAAATTTGCTACTAATAATCGTATATATGCAAAATTTAGTCGTCATTTGTCATAAAAAAATTATCATTTGTTGTAGTCATTTATCTTTTTTTGGTATTTTCATATTCATTATATAAACGACTACTTTAGTAGTTTATATTCATTTCATTTAATTTCATTAACAATCGTTATAAACAACTAATTTAGTCGTATATTCATTTTATCTGTGTTCATCATTAATAAACATAAACTACTAATTTAGTAGTTTTAGTTTGATTTTATGTGTTCATTATTAATCAACATAAATTAATTAGTATGATTTTGCAACTAAATTAAAAAAATGTCATACAATATTTTACATATCTATCTAATATGAAAACATAAAGTTACATATGTTAATTACAATACTAAGTAATATCAAGTGCAACTATAAATAATTCCAGCCACATAAATTATATTATATAAAATTTAAAGTATTACAATAGGAGTTTCCGACTTAATGTTGGTTGGAGTACAATTTACACATGAAATATTGTTTCATCACTTCAAAACATTATCATTGGTTTTCCAAGACATTGCACGTGAATTCACCAACTTCAAAGGCTTGACCATTAGTCTCTATGTGTGTGTCTTATGTGGGATATTCGATCTACGGGTACCACTAGACCAATTCTCTTCCCTCTCTCTCTTTAATTTGCATTTTTCCACTCTAGTGCTATTGTTCTCCTCTTTCTTCAATTCCTACTTCTTACCATCAATATTGAGTTCCTTTTCCAAGAAATAAGAAAAAAAATGACACAATGGAGAGTATAAGACATGAAAGTCGATGAACACTGGGATATAAACTAAAGTAGACTATAAAGGATTTATATGATATATACCTCAACATCAACAATATTGTTAATGCCATTTAAGCCCATAAAAGCAAGAAACTCGAACAAATTTTCATCAGTTGGGCAATAGTAGCCGCTATGTGGTTATATGACCTGTATAAACAAAGCAAATAAAATGTCACCATAGAATAAATTGTGTACCTACTGTGTTCTTAGTGTACAACATTTGTTGATGAAATGTTATCTTCAACTAATGTAATAAAATGGACACGCACATTTCTATCCCAATATTTTGAATTCCCATACTTATGGTACATTGCAATTTTGATTTTATGCAACATAATCAAGCACAATAGAGCTGGAAATTTCTAATAAGAATGTCTCATGCTCCAAATTTGTAGTTGTGTTGTTTCCTCCAGTTATCTTTAAGAAGCAGTGACACTTAAAAATAAAAATTGGTCGATAGAAATCTAATGGATGGAGAAAATTATCATTGACAAAATATTACAACAAGAAACTAAAAAAGAATAAGAAAAGACTTTGTAAATTCTAATACTAACCAGGAATATAGCTTCAATATATTAATCTTAATTTTTTAGTGTATTATTCCAGGGGAAAGGAATCCAATCCCTAGAAGCCAACAAATTATGTATGCCCCTTGTTTTCCCTATAATTAATTGAGCAAGATTAACAAATTAAATTTCCATTTAGAATCTCCAAAATGATTCTATAAATATTCAAAACAAACTTAATGTTACTCATTCATTTTTCTCTGATGTAGGAAAAACTGAATATGCTAACTTGTTTTTGAGTTGAAGAGTTATGTAATTCATCACGTCCAAAATCATTGCTTATTGTCATGATTGCTTTATTTTAATGATCAAGAAATAGGCCTATATTAGATTAGAAAACATATTTTTCAGAATATATCCCATTTTTCTAATTCAAAGAAAATTTTCCTTCCATTTTATGACGTTCAAACAAACTAGAATCCTTTTCCTTTAACCGGTCATTGTTGTAATATACTACTAAACAGACAGCTACATAATGAAGTTATTATTGGTGTAATACTAATAAATCACAAATACAGGCAAGAAATAACACCACTATGTCGTAGGCATGCCAAATCTTTATCCTCTTGGTTGGAAATATTACTTCACGAAAACAACATATTTGACAAAGATAACTTTTTGAAACTAACCAACGCTATTGTATCTAACAACATTGACATTTTATATTTGAATGCGCCCAAAATGTGTGGAAGTATCAAACAAGTGTAGTGCACTTCCCTACACACACTCCTCTTTCTCCATGTGTCTTCGTAGGAAACCCTCAAGTTCAATACTCCTACAAGTACTGCTACAAAGTTCTAGCTCTAAAGGCACTCAGATGTCAAATAGATGAATGTATTGTATCTTGGTTCTAAATGATAGACACAGTGATGGAAGCATCAATGGATCCTAAGCTCGATTATATGTCTCTATGAAATAGCATTAAGGAAATTGTCTCTATAAATCTTTAGGTCCAACTCAACATGAACAAAGAAAAAAGGTTTGACTTAAAATCAAGCAAGACTTAAGAGTTAATTCAGGAAATTTGGTCAAAAGAAAATAACTTGGACAAAATTTTATTTTTTTTAATGCCAATTTTACCGGATTCTTGCCCAAGCACAAGTCAGATCTTGAGATAGTTCTTCTCGAGTCTGAGTTAGACACTAAATTTTGTCCAAGTTAAGCTTTGGCTCCATCTGATCTGCTCATATTTAGATCTCAGCTGAGTTATAGTAGCCAAGTTAAATCATTTGAGTCTAGTAACTATGGCTACAAGTACATTTACCAGTTAAGGTAGCAATGGCCCAAACATGATATGAAAAATAACTATAATGTGATGAATCATTTCTTATGATTTAGGATTGATACATTTCAGATTATGGAAATGTTATGATGTCATGTATGGATAGGGTTGACAAGGATATGGTGAAATGTTCAAAGGCTACAGGCTATCACAAATGATGGTACTATAATTCAAGACCAGTTGACTTCCTATGAAGAATTTTGATTATACTTATAGGACCATTTATTGCAGATGTGTTGGAAAAGGTATCAAAAGGTTTGTGTTAGGTCACTTTTTAGTTTTGATATCAACCCCAATGAACAATTTACCTTTAGGCATATAACAACATGAGTTTCCAGAATTAATATACAAAATTTAAGTGGCTTGATAGTCACTGCCTTGAGATCTTATTGTCGACATAAAAGGACAATGTATAAATGTGTACTATACAAAGTGATAATCTCATATGAAGCTTCCCATAAGTTTTGTTAATTGTCATTGGAATTATCTTATCGTTGATTTGATTTTTACTTTGGATGCAATGGGTTTTAAGCTTGAATGAACTCCTTTTTTTCATTAGATTTTACATGTACATTACAACTCAGTAAAAGGTAAACGATTCTTAGGAGTAAATCACAGCGTAAAGTATTGAAACAAAATTAATAAATCTACAATTCAAAAGATGTTACACTATGACTTATTGAACTGATTCATATATTCAATCATGGTTTGGCTTATCTTGATTTTATAATGAGGACTATAACCAGATTCTAGGAATAGATATATTAGGATTTTTTTGGGTAACTTCCAGATCTGTTGAACAAATGTAAGAGGAATTTAAGTAAGGTTTTTGTATGAATTTAAGATGGTATCTTTTCCTTTTATGCCCCTTGGGAAAATATGGTTTAATAAATTCTTGACAAGTTGTTTTATTGAAAGTATGAGGATTCATGAGGCTGCAAAATACATGCCTAATTGTCCCTATCCTTATTCAAATTGTCCAAAAATCTATCAAGTGAGTTTTCTGTCATAGACAAACTCTAAGATTATGAGGTGTAGGTATATTAAGAAATAATCATCTATGTGTACTACCATGCATAGAGAGATACATAAAAAAATGTGATGAATCATCTTGTGAAATGTATCAATCTGCTCATCTCGATTTTAGTTGATTTACAAAATTCATTTCCAAAATGGCCACTCAGGACATCTGTTGAACTGATTTTTCATTAGCGTATATGGTACAGAAGGAAAAACAAGTTTCATTAGCGTATATGGTATAGAAGGTGATAAAAAATTCATCTGGTTATTAAGTGCATCCTGAGTTCCTTTTGGAATTGCAAAACTAGAAATCAGTAAGCTAGACTTTGTTGGTGGTCCTTGAGGAGGAACCACCCATGGCCTAAGGAAAGGTAAGTGAAGAATCCAAGGAGTAGCACCTCCTGGTGTAGGGTAGTGTCCAAGTTGTACATATCGATAGAGATTCCTTATTGCAGTCATTTGATGGGGTTCAAGATGAAAGCTCCTATGAATGGTGGACCATTGCACCCCTTCATTCATAGGAGTACTCCACACTCATGGTGACAATGTGAGTGGGCGAGGTGGACTCATAATTTCCCTGGGGGTATTATTGCTACCACCCCTCCCTAAGTTGGAAGCCCCAGTCATTTTAGTAGGAAATAAATGGCTCCTTGACACTGCCAAGTCTTCTGACCTCATTGCTGAAACAAGATTCCTTGCATCCATGGCATTAACTCATGCAAAAGGAGTTGTAATACCCATGACTTCAATCATTTTTCTAGATATTTTTGTTGATGTGGTTGAGAAATTAGTGTGAAAAAATATTTATGAGGTATTAGAGAACGCCTTCCCATGAATATGATTTGCAGCAATATGCCAAGCATTCTCCCACATACTCCTACCTCCATTTGATGCAGAGGAACCATTTTGAGATGATAACACACAATATTCACACAAAATCAGACTATTCATCTTAGACATATTGGAGAGACAAAAAATAAATAAAAATGAAATATTACATAAACAATGATCATCCAACATAAATAACAAAGTCAACATAGAACATAGTCACACACATCCCCTATATCAGAAAAATTTATTATCACTAGTGCCTCATTTGGTAATGACCCTTGACTGCCAAAATACATCATGCATTGCTAGTTAGAATGTAGATCCGAATTAATAAAAAATGTGGGTTCTGAGATAGAATAAACACAATAGAGATAACTCACATAAGAGACTCATACATAAGAATATGTGCACACACTTGTTGTGAATCTATGAAAGGTTGTTGAAACAACATTGATGTTGGTACTACTGTTGCATTCAGATATGGTAATGTTGATAGCTGCATGGTACCTGATGGTGTAAATTATGGGCCAATATCAGGAAGATTTGTATGAGAAGGCTTTTGTTCCTGTCTAGCCCCAATTTTTGAGGAATGGCTCCCTGGCCTGACTGATGCACTACAGGTCATGGTCGTAGACTATTCCTTCATGAGCTTTATTGAATATACACATTATGAAGTGTCATAATAAATTTTACTTGTAAATGGGGATACCCCCTTTTATTTTATTTATTTATTTAAAAAATAACATAAAGTGAGAGGTGATAGGGAATGTTTCCTCTGTGTATCCTCAAGTTGACATCTTGATGAGGTGGATTTGAGTGATAATAGTTTTTGATCCCTTCCTGACATTAATTCTCACAAGTTTCAGACTATGTGAAGAATGGATACAAGTCCAAACATGGCCTTGAGGTTGAATGGATGGTCGTTGAACTCTGGTTGGATGATGGGCTAGGGCTATGGATGATGCATTGTAATGGAAGGGTGGGGATTCTCTTTGTTTTAGCCCAGTTAACCCAAAGTAGGCTATCCCCCCAGGTCTTGGAGCCATAGAGGACAATGTGTTTGATGATTGTTTCCAAGAGGTATATCTCAGCCAAGATATCTCTAGGAAGTGGAGTTGAAATCACTCTCTTGAATCAGGCAAGTGAACCATATGTCTTGTTAAGACTAGGCTAGAAACCATGCCTCAAATTGAATCAAGGCCCTAATGACTAAACCCCCATGTAGAATTAAGGTTAATTGTGAATTGTCAAAGGTTCCAGATGATCGATAAGGCATCAATATGTCTGTGTAGCTCCTCGGGTGAGTAGGCCAAGAGGATTATATTTTTTGCATGTTTTTGACATGCTTCACCTTCATCTTTCCCAATTTGGCATGCTGTAGAAGCCTTGTTCTGTGAAGAAAGATCCAGTAACAATAAGAGATTTTTGATAAACACCCTATTTTTAATTCTACAAAGCTAAAGAAAGGACCCACTCCAACCTAGTCCAAACAATGAAGTCAGAAAGAATAAGGCCTAAGAAATTAAATAATTGAAAACTTTTAGAAAAAAGAAAGGAATTTGGCTTCAATCACCACAACATATTCAATCATTCCAAACGACATTGTAATGAACATAAGCTTCAATTGTAAAACTTGTTCTACATGAAGAATTCCATTCTATTAACATAATAAAAACAAATTTCACATAATTAACGAAAGTAAAATTGAATCACTTCTCTTGGTTGGCTAGTTTGAAAGGGTTTCCAACATCCAACATTTTTATCTATCTCACCATACTGCGCCATTGGAATTCTAAGGTAATGGCTTCTTTGAGTGCTCATTGCCACCTACAACACCCCTAGCTCGCTTATAGAGTGTTTCAATTTTTGATGAGGTGACTAAAGCAATAGAAGAAATCGAAGATTGTGATATTTCGTAAATAACTGGAGAAGATATGGAAGAGCCTATTAATACAAAAGGAAATAAATAAGACATGGAGATTGCAATTATCCTAAAAATTGTAAAAAAAAATCTTAAAAAATTATGGAAGAAAAATATGACTATGTAGAGCATGAAGATAGTGAACAATGTGAATCCTATTACATACATATAAGTGTGGATGATGAAACTCAAGTTGAAGATAAAAATATAATGTTGAAAAAGGTAGCATTCAATTAGTCCTCATTCTCTAATATTATAGAGTAAATCCCAGTGGTCCCACATACTGTATATTCCAGTGCTTTAGGAAGAGATCCAGAGAGGGACTAGACAAGGTAGATCAATGAGATCAATGAAGAAAAAGGACGAGGAGAAATTTGTCCTGGAAGGCAAGACCAGCAAGGTCAAGTGCAAGGAGGGCCAAGGAGTGGCCTAGTATAGTTAGAAGGGAAAGAAGAAGGATCTAAGCAAGATCAAGTTCTTCCATTGCCATGAGTTTGGACACTATGCCACAATGTGTCCTAAGCAGAAGGAGGAGTCCATTAAGGATCATGTAGCTGCATCAACAAAGGTATATGCATTTTCTACCTTGTTCAAGAAAGATTTCGTATTGATAGATTCCATGGAAAGCTCAACAGACAATAGTGTATGGTATATTGATTCAAGATCATCCTTCCATGTGATCGAGAACAAGAAGAGTTTCAGCCACCTAAAGGAGAAGGACATGTAGTTTTGGATTGAGCTAGGAGATGATGGCATGTATGCAACTAGAGGAATTGGTACCATCAGTTTGAAGAGGGAGTCAAGTTATCCTCTTCATCTTAGAGATGTCCTATATGTTCCAGGATTAAAGCAAAATCTTGTTTCAATAGCCACTACCCTTGAGGACAATAGTTATGATGTCATCTTCAATAGAGGTAAGGTGATTTAACTATAAATCACACTTTACAACAATTTCTTTTGAAAATAAAACTCTCTATTACTAGATCAAATGAGAATTTGCTTTAAGGGCTTTGTTTTCTTTTTCTACAAAAAATTATATATTTTAGATTTTTACTTTTTTTTTTTAAGAACATACACTCACTCAACTTATAATGCCCGAATGGCGCATTTCAAGCACTCTCTTGACTTGCAAGAGCGGATTCTTATACATCACCCGCATATGTTTGGTCGAGATTTATATACCTATAGAAATCACATTTATATGTTAGTTGAATCATTTGAAAGAACATTATTTAGAATTTGTATTTAGCATTGATGGGTTGAAAAACTTTTCATTTTTGAAACAAGTTTAATATTAAACTTCAGCCTTCTATGCAATTCCATGATGCCACAACTCACTGGACCTTTTTCTCTAACCATTGGTAATTGCACACATGTCCCTTATTTCAAATTGGCACCCTAGAAAAATATATTTATGGCAATCTCTAACTATTTGAAGTTGCTTAAAGATTCTTGATTTCAAATTGACACCATTTAGTTGAATTATTTAAGTGATTGCTATTTTTTTCTAAAATAATCAACAATTTCTAAATATTTAAGACTATCTAACATAATGATGTTTAATAAACATTGTGTGCCAAATTTTAATCAATATTGTATGCCATTCCATAATACCATGCATTGTTGGATTGTTTTCTCATTTCCTTTTCAAGTTTAAAGACCAAAGTTTTTACTAATTTTCAATTAACACCATAAAAAAATAAAATCATATATTACAAAGGATTCCATGCCTCTTAAGGTTAGATAGGGTAATGTATAATTTGTTTTTATAGGCCATGTGAAACAAAATTGTTCTTCACCCATACTTTTTCCTAAAAATATATAAACCGATATTTTCTAGTACAAGCTAATTATAATTTTATTACCCATAGTATCATCCTGTGCAACTTCCTTCCCAATAGCTTCACAGAAGCCGATAGTTGCACTTTCTTCCCAAAACCTTCATAGAAAGCCAAAGGCATTTGAATCAAAAGCGTCTTCCAAAACCAACAAAATGGGAATACAAAACTTATCAATTTCTATATCCATTGATTTCCCAAAATCTTCACAAAAGTCAGTGACTGTATTTTATTCTTGAAAGCTTCACAACAGCCAATGGCATTGCAATCTCAAGTACTCATCCAGAATGAATAAATGGTGATAAATTAGTTAGAAAATTCATTTCATTCTCCAACTTCTCACGTAGTTAATAATCATAACGAATAATTTATTTATAATTAGAACCAAGCAGTGTCATTTTCCAGGAGATTATCTTAACCCCGTAGCATTTCATGGTCAATACATGCTTGGAACGTTCTTAACTAGACATCTCAATCGATTGAGAGCCCTCAAGGGAGATGAAAACACACGTCACCTTTTCCTTTGTCTTCATCGATCTACCATGTCTGGTCCCTCTTTAGATCTCTTCCTAAAGAACTGGCATATACAGTACGTGGGACAACTGGCATATACTATATAATATTAGATGATGGGGACTAATTGAATGATACCTTTTTGAAAATTATATTTTTAAATTCAACTTGAATTTCATCATCCACACTTATAAGTATGTAATATGATTCACATTCTTCACTATTTTCATGCTCTGCATAGAGTCATATTTTTCTTCTATAATTTTTTAAGCAAACGTTTTTACAATGTTTAGGATAACTCTAGTCTCCATGTCTTGTTTATTTCTTTTTGTGTTAGTAGGTTGTTCCATAGCTTCTCTATTTATTTATGAAATATCAAAATATTCTATTTCTTCTATTGAATTAGTCACTTCATCAATTGAATTAGTCACTTCATCAAAAATTAAAACACTTTGTAACTTAGCTTGATATTGATTAGTGTTTCTCTCCATTTTATTGTATTTTATTTATAGAATAATGCTAGCTTCTTTGGACCTAGTTTTTACTGGAATTATCAGAAAAATGATTTAATCCAAGCCTTGCTGAATGAGATACAATGATATTGCATCATCCTTTTGTTTGCTAGGAATTTATCCTCCAACCTTGAATCAAGCCTTCATAGGCTTCCTCATTTTAGGATTCTTCAAATCCATTCGACACAATATATCATAAATATTCTATACACACTTTGGTTCTCATCTTAAATACCCCCAAAATCATAATTTTTACTATATAAACTAAGGAGTGGTGGCAGGACCTTAGGGATTCAAGCCTCTGGCTCAACGCATTCACCATTGTCCATTGGGCCAAAGCCACCCCCAACGCTTAATAACGGTGTTAGGGTTATATGATTCAAGGTTCGGTCCCAAGAGTTATAACCTCAACACGATGCCACACATGGATGACCTCAAGATCCAACCATAATATTGGTCTCCCATGACACACACACACAAATATATATCTATATATCTATATATATATATATATATATTTCATTGGATGGGGGATAGGAATGACAAAAAATTGTTTAAAAACAAAACAAAACAGAGATTTTAGAAAATAGGACTTTGATACAACTCCATAAAAACAACAATTCTTAAATAAGAGTCCCAAATGACCTTGATGGTGCATATATGAAAACTTCAATGAAAGAATAATAAATTAGGGTGGAAGATTGTACCAAACAATGGAGTGAAAACTGCTTATAAAAAATTAAAAATGGTTTCCCATTATGAAAATGTACTAAGTATTCTGATGTACAATGCGTAGATGATATTTATCATGGCTCAAGTGTCAAATTAGTGAATAAAGAATTTTTGCCACATGAGTGAGTTTTGATAGGATGCATCTAGACATCTCCAAAATCATCAAGGGACATCATCCAGACCTCCCAAGTTTTGGAAGCGAAAGATACTAGGGTGTGGCGGTGATGGGGGGCTTTTCCCTATAGTGCCCATGAAGATGGGTTCCATGCAAACATTGTATTTATGCAATGTTTCATCTTCCTTGGTGCTCATTTGTTTTGTTTCCATGGAGAATGTGATCATACCACTCGATTTTGATGTGCTTTAGTCCAAAGAAGCCAAAGTTGGCAATTGGCAGAGGTATAAGTACTAGCCAATTGCAAGCTATTGCTCAAGTTTGATAACTTTAAGGACATTAATCTTGTTGTCAAACTTTGAACTAGTTATAAGGCTTTCAAAAAAAAATTAAAGGTAAATTGAATCCACATATGGTGTTTGTGATCAGGGTATCTAGTCACACTACTATACACATGGCTTCTTCAATAACGGAGAATGTTATACACGGTAACATATCACATAAAAATACTACAGAACAATGAGCATAATAAGTTTTTCATAAAGCGAACAATATATGTTTTACCTATTATATTCTCAGACAAATGAACTCTAGTAGCATACACATTTCTTGCCTGCACTGCATACTTTCTATCTCTTCTTATTTCTCTTTTCACATCCCTAAATATGATCTTCTCAATCTCGTAAAATACAATCATCTTCACATTCAACTACAGGCCCAAAAAACATTCAATTGGTTATTACCATTACACTTACCTCAAATAAGTACTATCGGCTGGCTCATTACTGTGTAGTTAGTTATGCAAACAAATCTTGTTGGACATGGTATATTGCTCAATGGTGAACTGTGTATAACTAGCGAACTCATTTACCACAGACTGCAGAGATTTCCCCTCGGGAATATAGAGATACTCATCTACATCAAAGGAAAAGGTCCAATTTGCCATGAATTTGTACATGTGCAGACAATCATTCACAACCAGAAACTGATCATGATACTACCCATCATATTGTTCCTGCTCAACTATATTTGGCAATGTCACACAACCAGCTGGAATCCATGGCTCCAACACCTTTATAACTTGGGAATGGACTCCACTAGCATCGTGAAAAAAAAGTTTGATCGAGGGCCAAAAAATTTGTCATGATAAGTCATCCATTTTCTCATTCTCTGAGGACTTGGGTCACCATACAGAGAGGAGCCACAATAGAGATAATCATAGGGAGGAGCTTGGCTATAAACAGAGTTATTGTAGCTACCTTTATCTTCCTTGAGAGCAACGATTCTCTCTGGTTTTCCAAAATTCTCGCCATGGAGTGCATGAAGAATGAGCTCTCCACCATTGCCATCTGTGCCCATGCTCTAAGAAAACTTGCAGTTGACAACAATGAATATGTAAACTCGGCCATAGCTCGAGTCTGGGAGCATTTTGTAGGCGCTACCCATCATTATTGTAGCAAATAAATTTTTTGGGATCCATTCGCATTCAAACCGTGGCTTTCCGTAAACATGGAGAGGCTTGGAAGCAAGCCCAACTACAACAAACATGGCTGGACCTCCTCTGTATGCTCCCATTTGGATAAACAAACATGCAACATTGCCATATGGACGAAATACCCGCTTGTTGTTGTTTCCTAGCTCAATTGCTTTCTTGGTGGGTTTTTTCCTTTTACTGTTAGGAATAGTATTTAGCTTTGTCCACGGGGGCTTCACTCACTGAACCTCTGACATAGCACGTGCGTTCATGGCATACTAAACAATACCCTTAATTTGACTACATATTGGAAAATACCTCTAAAAATCACATTATTTAACCCCCTACCAATATAAATCCAATACACCTTCCCAATTTAAAAAACCCCTATTTTCACTAAATATTGTATGTATCCATTTTTTTTCACATTTTTATACCCTTTTATTTTTATATCCTTTGTATAGTGACATGATGCCTCTCTTATGACCCCACATGCATTCTACAATGCACCTTTCTTCTTTTGATGGTGGGCTAGTTTGGCAGAGGATGCAAATGATCCATATGACAGAACCGTCCATATTGATTTTCAGCACAAGATATTTGTTGCCAAGGGTTACAATGCAAGGCATCTGGCTGCAGGAGCTCTAGGCATTCCTTTGTTCGAAATTTTCTTAACAAAAGACAGTGATAAAAAATACAAGGAGCGAGTGGTCTACTTCACGTCTACTTGCAACGAAATGGACAATCTACAGATGCTTCCTTTTCAGTATCACCTAAAGCTTCTAAAGACTCAGATACTAGCACACAAAAAATATGATGCAGATGTGGGAGATGAGGGATTGAGATAGGTTCTTAAATATCTTAAGGCTTCGATGCCTAGCCTAAAATTCAAGGTGTTGAAAGTTGTGACTCTAGAATAGGGAAACACAGATATAATCTCAGGGGTTTTTGAGCAGTTAATCCAAGATGTCAATAAAGAGAAGGATGATGAAACTTTGAATGAGATGACTTGGTAAAGAGAAGGGTTTTCAAATTAGTGAGAGTGGTTTGGGAAACCATTTATTTTTCAAATATATAGAATTGAGACAGATTCTAAGAGATTTTAGTTTGAATGGCTTGGTTAACACTTTGTTTTCTAATTATATAAAATTAAAGCTTCAATTTTTTGTAACTGTCCATTAATGATATTTATTTTAACTGTATGTTAACGATATTTATGGAATAATTGTTTCTAATGTAATAGTTGCAGTTGATAACGATTCTCCATCAATCTACATCACTATTAAAAAGGGAAAAAGACAATTGTTTTACCTCTCGAGTAGCCAAGAAAGATTGATACAAAACACATGTATTTCCAATGCATTCAAAGCTATAATCCACACCTCCTTGTATCTTCTCTTCTATTACCTGACATAAATATAACTTTCTCCTTATCGTGAACCAGAGATAAATCTGTGAACATTTTATTAAGAAAAAAACCATTTAGCTTACCTCTTGAATGGGCTTTTCATGGTCTTTTGGATTAATGCATTCAGTCATGCCCAAGGCTTTTGCTGCATTGAAAATGAAGTTAATTGGTGAGTTTCTACGTAATTCCCTGGTCTCAGTTATGATGATATTTAATTTAGTTGGTTCTACATAATTAGGACTTAGAAAATGTATGGTTGTCTGATCTTCATAGGAGAATCCACTTTACCTTTGATGAACTTGCTTGAATTTGTGTCAATACCAATTATCTTGGAGGCACCTGTCATTCTTACAGCCGCTGTGACCTACAGATTGCCCATGAAATCATCATGAGTACACTTTAGTGAATATCATGAAATCTGAAATCGTTTGTAGAGAATATCACATAAAATTGAACTAGTGTCATGACGATATTACTGACAGCAAGGCCAATGGTACCAAGGCCAAAAATGGCCACAGTTGATCCACTTTGGATGTCAACTGTATTGAAAACAGTTCCAACACCTGAAAAACCAAAAGAGATATTGCTCATTCTAATTGTAAGTTGAATATTGTAGCTCCAATATTGAGGCTTAGATGCATAAAAAAAGTCACAGTAAATATACTAGTGGCTATTCCACAACCAAACAAGCATGCTTTGTCCAGTGGAGCCTATGGATTGATTTTGGCAATGCAAGCATACTCAACAACTTTGTATTCGCTAAATGTAGAAGTGGACATGAAATAGTAAATGGGTAATCACTTGATTGAGAAACATGTCTTTCCACCGTTTATCATCACTTTTCTTGCGAGATCAATTTTGAATTTATCACACAGATTAGTCTTCTTAGATTTACAAAACACACAATCTCCACACTCTCCTGTGAACAAGGGAATTATATGGTCTCCAACCTTAATATCTATCACGCCTTCTCCCACGCTCTCTACTATCGTGAAATCATAAATTGTATGCTCTTATTTCGTAATTTGTTCGAAAAGAATATAATCAGACTCATATTAACTGTAACTAACAAAGGCTTACCCAACACCCTCGTGTCCAAGTATGTGAGGAAAATTTTGCATGTTTTCATCCTGCAAACATATATAAGTCGTTTGAAGTAAAATAGTTATGGCCAGCAATGAGTACCAATAACAAGCATAATGGTGGCTGGGTGTAGGCGTTAAAGAAAAATGCTCAAAACTTGATACAATCTCCTCTAATTCTAGCAGAATCCCTTCTTCTTTCTCGAGCAGAGTATCAGTCATCTATTACTAGATTGACTGTTTTATAAATTTTCCCCTTTGCAACCGCTATAATCAAATCCTTTACATTAATAGCCCAAACCTTCATTATCGGGCACAATTTCATAATAGAGGGGCTCTATATACTATCAGCGCTGTCTTTACAATAGAAATGGAACAATACACATAAAACCACTATCGGCGCCATTTAAAATGGCAAACATGCGAAAGAGAATAAAATACACTATCGACGCATCGCTTCCTGGTAGTCACAACAGACCAGGCTTAACACCTCCGCGGCATTTTCCCCGATGCAATATAGTTCCGCGATCCAACGGTTGCGGTTAATCGCAATCCGACGGTCAACTATTCATCTGATCAATAAAGTTGCTTGGAGGTTCCCCGTCGTAGATCTAACCCCCAACTGATCCGATGACCGAAAGCGATTTCGGGCGCACAAAATGCATGACCCTTAACCAAATTCTGGACCTAATGGTAATTATAAATCTCCAATCTAATAAAGTTCGGGTCCGACCTCTCGCTTAACACCCGTTCACTTTTTCAACCCGAAATCCACCAGATGACAAGGCCGAGAGATCTACGGCTTGCAGGATTCAACTAGCACGCAGGTTAGTCAATGAAATCAATGGTGTAGGATGATTGTGGTACGTCACTTGATTTAAGAATTTAATTCTTTCAACCGTCTATAGTTATAAATATAGCGACAAAGACTTAAACAATCACACTGAAAATAATTTATGAAACTGAACATGAATTTAAAGTACCTTTAACAATTCAAGCCGAACCAAGAATCAATGAAAAATAGAGGATTACAGAGAAACGCACACCTCCGGGATTGACCAATTTACAATGGAAATACACAAAGCTTAAGTTTCTGCAATTTTTATTCATATAAGGCTAGACAAGCCAAATCAATTCCAATCAGTCCAAAAATCCAATCGGTCCAAATCCATTTTACATCCTTTGAAACTTACATAAATACAACTCCACTCTAACTATAATATCCTTAAACAATGGATCAAATCTGTCTATTTTAAACTAAAATCAAATCTGAGAAATATTCTCCTCTAGACTCTCAACTAAATCAAACTATTCTAATTAATTACAAAATCATTCAATTGCTACTTTCTAGCTCACAATCCTATCTAGAAAGCTATAAATTGATGGCTAAAGGATCCCACTCCTTTGCTTGTAGATTTTTTTGTATTTTTGGAATAAGTTTGAAGCTTTTTGCCTCCAAGCCTCATGCTCCTGCATCACATAACAAGCTCCACAACCTTCATGGAAAATATATAGCATAACAAGCTTGAAACCACATTAATAACCAGTGGCTGCTTAGCTTCCCATGCTACTGCAACTACTTATCAGGTCACAATGCATCTCTTAATGTTGCTAATTCTGAACTGAAACCTCTAGGAATAGAATCTAACTACATAATTTATGCATATGCAAAACTATACCTAGGCAAGTGATAACTTCGCCATGAGTACTTTTCTGAGGCAAGAGACAATCTTCACCATTATAGCTTGTATCTAGTTTTTGAATCTGCTGGCTTAGATGGCTAACACTTTCTTCAGGAATAAGAGCATTGGAAGTAGACTCCCACAATGCAAATTCATTTCCAGGTCTAGGTGATGCCATGGTGATGCCCAATTTTTACCAAAAGAAAAGCCCACGAAAATCCTCTAAAACCATCACAAAATAGTCTCTATTAGATACTCTAATGAGGAGAAAGAGGTCTGGTGTGACTCTTATTCCTTTTTGAGTGAGAATTTCCATGATATGATGGCCTATTTAGCTATGTAAGTACATGCGTAGCCAACTTGTAGCCTCATAAACCATCACAGAATAGTCTCTATTAGATACTCTGATGAGGAGAAAGAGGTTTGGTGTGACTCTTATTCATTTTTGATTAAGAAGTTCCATGATATGATGGCTTATTTAGCTATGTAAGTACATACGTAGCCAACCTGTAGCAAGACCACAGTGGAATTAGAGGTTAACCCTACAGCTAGAAACATAGCATGATGAATTAGAGGTTAACTCTGACCTATTGAAGGAATCAAAGTGGCGCAGTGAAAGCAAGGATTAAAGACCTATAATTGATCAGACTGCCTATAAATCTAAAGTATCAGAGAAATATTTAAATAGCCATGAGAGAGGATTGATTGAAATTCCAACAAATTATTTCTAATAGTCATTACAGGTACCAAAATTCTAGCAAGGATAGAGACATATCTTAGAAGTAAAGCCTTGGAGAGAGCTGTCAAGGGTTGAAAAGAGCCTTCATTTGACATCATATAATTAGGGTTTGAAATCAATGAATAATGAATGGGTGCTAAACCAATCACCATACATATGTTAAAAGTGCTCAGTGAGGAATAATTGTTTACATTGATACAATTATCTAAAATAAAATAGATCGCCCCAAAATTGCATTGTTGAAACACTTTTATTAGATCTTTTTATCACATAAACCCTCATTGTTTTTCATAAAGTCCTAAAGATCAAGAAAATATTTCATGTAGCTAAGAGGGAGACCACTATCACCTAACCCTCTCTCCTTTACACTTTAAGCTGCCTCTCCCCTACTCAAGGGAGGCTTCCTAGGGATAAAATTGTTGAAATTTTAGGCAATGTGAGGAAAAGAGATATGAAGAGTAAATTCCAACCAAAGAGTTTCAAAGAATTAAGAAAATAAAATAGGTGGAAGAATAAAAAGCTAATATCTTTCTATTGGCCAGTGAAGTTTGCTACAATACCTTCTGTAGACAGTGCTAATGACAATGGCTCATGCAAAGAGATCCCATAGATCTCCCAACACAGTCACCAACAGGAGATTGATTAGATGCAATAGCTTCCCTTGAGATAGAGGAGGATGAAGGTGAATCATAAAGAGAGCCCGGTATATTCCTCTGTGGAAAAATAGACCTAATTAGGGGCAAAATCCTAGACCCAGACGATGGTAGAGCAGGATGATGCAACTGCTGCTAAAAATGATGATTGTGACTAGAACTGAAGCTCGAACAAACTTCTACGGGAAAATCAAAAGAAACCCATTGTGATGTTCCTCCAGCCCAGGGTTCATAATGTTGGTGTTCAACAAAATGGCTACTACTCTCTCTCTCTCTCTGGGTGAGCATATTTCTCTTGGATGTTGAGTGTTGTTGTTTCAACTATTGGGACAATGTTATCTCCTTGGACCTATGTTGTGTAAATTCTCTGGCAACTGTGATTTTCTCTTGCTTATCTTTACATTCTCCCTTTGCTGGTGTTTGTGAGCAAAACCCAAGTTGGTGTGCCACTACCATCCCACAAAAACCAATAAAATTAGCATATATAAATCATACATACTAAACTATTTAGTAGCAAGGAAGAGAAACAAATGGAATACATAGAACCATACATGTCAAAGCAAAGATGTCCATTGTCACCCAGGTCCCATACTCTTTCAACTTTATATTGACGATTTAGAAGATCTCATTTCAAAGTGATACAGGTGGTTTCCTTCTCTATGGGATTTCCAACTGGGATGTAAGATCACCTCACTTCTCTAGGTGCAATTATGGTTGAACTTTCCATC
Source organism: Pinus tabuliformis (assembly GCA_031772625.1). Classification (NCBI taxonomy): domain Eukaryota; kingdom Viridiplantae; phylum Streptophyta; class Pinopsida; order Pinales; family Pinaceae; genus Pinus; species Pinus tabuliformis. Next base: position 128,814,225 of record CM062814.1, on the reverse strand, counting down.
CACAATTTATTAAAGCAATATCTTATACATCACTCAAGGCAGTTGTAGGTTACACTATAAATATTTCATCTTTGTAATGAAATTTTCATGGAAGTATGAGAGATTATAGAATAGGAGTTTCATGTGATGACTTTATACACATCTTAAGTTTCTGGGCATATTTTATTTCTGTGTATCATAGAATAATAGGTTGTCACACAAAAAACTTCTCCTCCTAGCTATAGCAAGGAGCTTCCATAGTTTGAGGGGAACTCTTTTTCTATTGCCCCACATGTCCTAGAATTTATGAAGCATATATGAGAATTGATGGAAAGACATGAAGATTCCATGATAAGGTTATTTATGCTTTCTTTAGGACAAGGGCATGGCAGCTAGCTGAAGCATTCTTGTAGCCCAAACAACATACATTCTCTAAAATCTCTAGTTGAAATATTCCCCAAGCATTGCAACCCAAGGTTCAGAAATTTGATGGTACATATTAAGAGTTGTTGACAAGCCTACAAGAGGAAGGCCTCCTTGGTCTTTTTGAAGGAAATGATAACATTGTTGGGGATGAAAGTGGAGCATCTATGGAAGAGGGATTGTGCTCAAAATTTGAATATGAAAACACTAAATATTTGTAACACGAACAACCTTGCAGCAGCAATGACGGGAAAGAGGGCCATTTTATCATCTAAAGTGATTTCTTAACACATAAATGAGTACCAACATGAAAAATGTTATGGCATTATTACAACACCTTCAAATGATACATGTGCCACTCTTTCTAGTGAGGATTGGCATCAGGTTGGTGATGTTTTTTTTGGATGCTCCATGGGAAACAGTGTTGCAGATACAAAAGAAGAAAGTAGTAGCAATTTTGAGATGAATTTTGGTGTGGAATTTATGCTCACAAATAAAAACAAGAACACTCCCTTCTCTTATGGATTATGTACATGATAATCATAATAATGAAAACATAAGCCTGGCCACTCATAATGATCCTCTCATCAGTATCAATCAATCATCAGATCATATATTTTGGGTTGCATAGAGGCAAGTCCTATACATGACTTTTATGGACCATTGATGTCTGGTGATCACGAAGAAGAGGGGAAGTTTGATTCTGAGCCCTTCACAAGCATCCGCCATGAGGGTTTTGAGACTGTGTCATGTTATAAAAGTGTTGGAATAACCTCCCTAGACTTGTCACGAGAATTGAGGATAGAATATTCCTCCGAGGACGAGAGACTTTGCTCCAAATATGATAGCAATAAGGATTTTGCACCAAACATTGGCATTTCTGATAATGAGTATCAACATTACACAAGTTATGAAATCCTCATTGATGAATTTGTTGCTCTAGAGGAACACAAGTATTTCTGTTTTGTACACCAATTTCCCCAAGTCTTGAACAATGAAAAGTAGAAATCAACGGAGTCCTCTTATCTATACAATCAACACTACAAACCTTCTTTATTAGAGCAAAGTCATAAGGACCATATTTGCGAAGAGTCAAAGGAATTATCTAGCAGCGTAATAGAAGCCACACCTCTTCACATTGGAGCAACAAACAAAAAGGTGCCCCTTAGGTCTAAATCTTCCAAATCAATGAATTTATGAACATCTACATAGACTTTGGTATGTACATTATTCATTAGTGAAATGATTAAGAATGGATTGTTCTAGTTTTGCAAGGCACTTAAGGCCCTTCTATTGGCAACTATATCAATCCTATAAAGGAGTAAAACCCTTTGTCTGTAGTTTGAAATTTGTGGATGGTTTTGTGCATAATCCCTAGAAGGATAATCTCAAAAAAATCCAGTCCTATGCATTAGTTGAAGGTCTATGATGGGCATTAGTCCTATTTTGAGACCACTATCAAAGGTTACCAAATTTTTGAAGTTCAAGGTACATGAAGAAAGTTCTGAGAATGTTTTGCAAAGTCAAAATCCAAATTGAAGAAGCTAAAATTCTGAAGTCTCAAGTTATCAATTTTTCTTAAAAGAAGTCGAAATTGTCAGCATGTTTGTGAAGGAGTCAAGAGAATTATTTGAGGATGTACTTGTATATTATAGAGATTCGTTGACTCCTCTGAATCAACTACTAATACCAACTGTTGCACTCCACAAGCCGACTCCTATGAATCAACTGCTAATATCACCTATTGAACTCCACAAGCCAACTCCTCTGAATCAACTGCTAATACTGCTTGTTTCACTCCACAAGCCGACTCCTCACCTCTTCTTCTATTTGTGTTGGGTGTTCATAGAACCCGTCATTTTTTAAATCCTTGATCCTGAAGGTTACCGTAGTTGGATAGAACATGGACAGAACACATTAATTTTAGGTTATGGACTCCCTTCGGAATGAGAATGAGAGAGTAGCTAGGTGGGTGTAAATAAGGTAGCATGGTTGTATAAGTAAGAAAACATGCTCAGAGATTCGAATGAAAGCAATAGGTCTCACTCAAGCTGGAAAGGCAAAAAGGTGGTCAGACAAAACTAAACTTAATGAATATCACTATCCACCCGGTATGACAACACATCTCCTTCTGTATCTCTTTTTGTAACTGAGTATCCATTTCATTGATCATCCCCACCTCATCTTGATTTTCTAGATCGATCGACAGTGACAAAAGCTTGTCTTGCCTTCCTTTCTTAGTAGTATCCTTCCATCCAAGCGCTCCTACCTACTTATCGGGTATCTGTTGGTAGGTCTCGCTCATGTGCTCACTGCAGTTGGAGAAGCCCTCTACTATGACACAGTTGATGTGTTCGTTATAAAGAAGTAGGGTAGTTGGACACGGGTTCGAACAATCAAGAGGCAGGGCGAGGATTTGAGGAGTGGTCCTATCTGGTTCAAACTCAAAAACTCAGCTCCTCTTAGGGTTCAAAAGCATAAAGGCTTAAGATTGCAGTGTGGTTGCAGAGAGGCTCAAGCCCACCTCGACTCCAAAATCAATCATTTCCAACTCCTTCCCTCCGACTGAGTGCGTGTAGCCCAATATTTTTCCTAGGTTTGCAAAGTGGTTCGACTCCACCTCGACTCCAAAATGAATCATTTCCAACTCTTTCCCTCCACCCCTGTGTGTAGCCGAGTGTGAGCTGAGTGCGTGTAGCCCGATATTTTTCCTAGGGTTGCATAGTGGTTAGACTCCACCTTGACTCCAAAATGAACCATTTCAAACTCTTTCCCTCCACCCCTGTGATGTAGCCCAATATTTTTCCCTCCACTTGGCCAAAAAAATGTATAAAAAATACCTTAAGATATATATATATTGTTGTATGGTATATTAAAACCCTTTACGCCCTCATTATAACCCCAATATATTATTTTGTGAATTTTCCATTTTTAATGCCCCAATATGAACACATGTGATAGAATATTAGTTTGTGAGTGACACCCCGTGGCTTTGTCATCTGATAGATTTGATCCATTTTTCTGATTTAGACACTGTATCCATAATGATACGAATCTTCCTCGAGAAATATTGGGGTAGGATTTGTACACAAGGGGATATCTTGGGGCATAAACTGGGCTAGTATCAACAAAAGCCCCATAACCATGATGGTCCCCATGAGAACCTTGGTCTCTATGCACCATATGGAAATAAATCCAGGTAGATCCTCTTTCTCTCTATTCTTTACCACTGAGATCATAACAGAAACTGAAAGCAAAAAATCCTAAAATATAGATCTCTATCGTTAAGCCCACAACAACACTGATTTGAATATGTCATGGCGCTTCTGACTCGAAGAAGATCATGTTATCAGAAAAATTGAATGCGGGGTTATCTGATTTACAAGTGATATAATAAATGGAGGATGCGGGGTTTGTAGAATATGGGTGTTTTTTTTTCCTACAGCAAAATCTCTGTTTTAGATTTTTAATTTTTTTTAAAAGAAAATTGACACTCACTCACCTTATAATTCCCAACATGGCACATTTCGAGCACTCTCTTGACGTGCCAGATCATATTCATGTACATCGCCCGCATATGTTCGGCTGAGAACGACATGGCTGCAAGCTGATCGGTTATATACCACATGTCGAGATCGAATCCGGCCACGATGAGCCTCCCCGTCTTCTTCGAAACCAAGTTTCGAATGTAGTAAGCCCTCGACACAAAGTTGAGAAATTTGTAATGTTGCCCAATCCCCCATCCATCCCCAGACTTGGCCCCTGTCGTTCCCGTTCACAAACAAAACCCCCAACTAAATTTAACAGGACCTCAGCTAAACGAACCCCCTGAACCTGTATATTTTCTTATTTTTCTTTCTCATGCCCCCTGGTGATTTTTTCAGCATTTATTGGGGGAATTTTTGAGTTTGTTTCACTTGCTCCACATCCGATCTATCTCAGTTTTCGAAGAAACCTTTGTTCTAATTCCCATCGGTGCCGAAATTCAAACGAGTGCTTGAAAATTCCCCATGGAGGAGTTTGCAAACGATCCATCGATTATAAATGGAAATACTAGTGCATGCATGATATTTGAATAGTGTGGGAGTGTGAAAGGCATGTAAATTTACGGCTTTTCATTTATTTATTTTCAATTTATTTTATATTTCAATTGGAAGCCAACATCAAGAATAACAAATTAATAAATGACTTTTAGAAATAGGTTTAGGAATAATAAAATAACACAAGGCACTACTCTCATTAAGCTTGGTAGCTAAGTAGGTGTTTTTTTTCAAGTTTCTTCATAGATTGACTTGTTAGACTTGTTCCTTTAGTTTCATGCTACATTAACTTGTTCCACCTCATGAGTTGGATTGACTTGTTGCTCTAGTGAGAGAGGAGAATGCGGAGGCTTTTTTTTAGGAGGTATCAATAGTCAAATGAGGGTTTTGAGATGCAGTAAACTAGGAATGAAGTTAATGTTTTGAAGGATAATGTTTATGGGTTGATTGGGGGGTTGTGATATTAGGAATGAAGTTAATGTCATGAAGTATATTATTTTGTCTAGTTTATTATAGGTAAGCATTTTTTAATAAGTTTTATGTTTATATTAACTTGTTTTTATAGATTAGGGTTAGAAAAACATTTAGAAGATTAATAAAGTTAAAAAAGGAGTTTTATAAGATGAATTAGAGGATAAACAAAGTCAAAAGGAAGCTTATAAGATGTAGGTGTTAAAGGGTTAGAGGAGGTGGTATTTGAATATAGTGTATTGGCAATGCATTTTGTATTTGGAAAAATAATTGTAATAGTTAATTGAATTATGTTTTAGTGTTTAAAAATAATTATATCAATTTTTTTTTAATAATTAATTAAATAAATTCATTTTTTATTTTTTAAATTTGTATTTGTGATGATTCATGATTCGCCATATTTGTATTTTAGTCTTTTCTTTTAGTATAAGCTTATAAAGATGTAGGTGTCAAAGGGTTAGAGGAGGTGGTCTATAAGATGTAGGTGTCAAAGGGTTAGAGGAGGTGGTCTTTGAATATAGTGTATTGGAATTTCATTTCATATTTGGAAAAATAATTGTAGTAATTAGTTGAATTATGTTTTAGTGTTTAAAAATAATTATATCAAATTATTTTTATTTTTTAAATAATTAATTAAATAATTTATTTATTTTTAATTTTTTAAATATCTATTTGTGATGATTCATGATTAGCCATATTTGTATTTTAGTCCTTTTTTAGTATCGTCATTAGTCATATTTGTATTTTGTGAGGGAAATTTAAAATGAAAAATACATGTAAATGTGTAGAGCACGGGTGGGACTACTGCAAATTGATTCCAAACACCAAAACTCCAGAGGTCGGAGTTGGTAGAGGGAAATTTAAAATGAAAAATAAAACAAACTTGTGATTACTAAAAAATATGGAGGGAAGGAAACAAAGAGGGCTTTGTTATAGCTTCACCGAAACCATATGTTAATAGTAATAAAGGACTAATTTCCTATGTTCAAGTGTTTATTCCACATTGATACAATACACTTTTTCTTATTCTATGAATATTTAGATATTGAATTGTTAAAAAAAAAATTAGAGTGAAAATGTGGTGGTCATGATAGTCATTGAGAAGAACCCCATATATATATATATATATGTATGTATTATTTTCTCTATTTATGACAAGGATATTGACTATGTTAATATGTGTTGTGGTTAATCATTTTAATAGCAACTTCTATGATGGTTTAGTAGTGATTGTATAAAAATATTATAATTTTAGTATTATAAATGGATTCATGGACCCCTTTAAGGGGGTCGTTGAATCCATCTACCTAAATTTTAACATTGCAGATGAGGGTCCATAAATTGTAACACTACAGATGGACTCAGAAACCCCTTTGTCTCTAAATTTAACACTATAGATGGATTTAAGGAAGGGGGTCTCTAAATCCATATGTAGTGTTAAATTTTAAAGACAAAAGGGTATTCATAATTTTAACACTATAGATGGATTCAGAGACCCCTTGGTCTCTAAATTTTAACACTACAGATGGATTCAGAGACCCATGTAGTGAAATTTAACACTTCAGTATCAAAATTGAAATTTTTCATTTTTGCAGTGACACAATTAAAAATTACTAACATAAATGACTAATTCATATACTTGTTGTACTTGTTATTTGGTCATATTTTTAGTTTTGGACTATAATAGTCATTTACGTTAATCATTATTAATTTTGTCACTTATTATTTGGTCATATATTTTAATCCTAGACTAAATTAGTCATTTAAGTTAGTCGACTTTAGTTTAGTCACTTATTATCTACTCGTATATTTTATCCCTAGACTAAATTAGTTGTTTAAGTTAGTCATTTTTACTTCGGTCACTTAAAATTGCTCAAATTTAGTAGTAATTTAGTTGAAATAATTGCGGAGACTAACTTTTTTAGTCACCTAGTCACTAATTTCATCATTTTCTACTAGTATGACCAACCTGAGTTCACTTGCCGAGGGCAGGGCATGGCCTGACCCGCTTATGTGTGGATATGCCCTGCAGAACTCGATCTGCAATCTGAACGCTTTTGCAAAACTTGCGACCTGGGCATGTAGACTCGCCTTTTGCCTTTTGGTTGGCTATCTCCTTTCACCTTTGAACTGTTCCAAGTATGAATGAGTTTCTTGGTTGATGTGTTAACTCCATCACCTCAACTCTAATATGTACGCCATTTGCTAAATTTAATTCAGCAATGGATGTGTCGGTTGGTCTAACCATGAGTCAGCTTGTCCTCAAGTGTGTTCAACTGACCTACCCACCAGCACAACACCCATTTTTCATGTTCTGCCTGAGCCAACCTTCAGTCGCAACATGACCAGCCCATCGGTGGCTCACCCGTTCAACCTAGCTCACCCGTGTCGCCTCAACTCAGTTGCTCGTCTCGTCGGGTGGGCGCCAACCAACCAGTGTGCATGCTACACATGTGCATTCGCCCGTCACCTTTAATAGATGATGGATTGCACATAACGGAATGTATCACCTCCAAGTCAAATTTAACTAAACGCTCCACCCGAGTCACATTTAATTGAACATGGGCGCTTGTTGCACATATAGGCATGTCTGTACTATAACTTCAGTTTTTTGACTCCCTCAGGCACTCCCGACTGAAATTCCTGACACTGGGTGTTCCTTTGGCCCCTAGCTGGTGGATGCCCGATTCCCAGAATCAACCCTCCACCAGCCGAGGATCAAAGAGACGACAAGGTGATATTTGAATACTGCTTGCTGACCCTGAGTCGACTATGCGGCTCCCGACTCGTGGAGGAGCGATTCTTGGAATTGGCCCTCCGCCAGCCAAGGGCAGGGCCAATGCAAGGCCATTGATTTATTTTATTTTAATTTTTTCAATATATATATATATATATGTTTTTTTGTTTTTCATTTTTAATTTCAATTTTATTTTAACGTTTTATTTTATTTTATTTTTTTAACTATCCAATTTGTTTTTATTTATCTCTCTGTGTTAATTTTTTAAGAATTTTCATAAATTGTGGCTTTTTTGGAATTTTGTTTTGTTTTTCATTTATTTTTTATATATTTCTTAATTTAAAAAAAATATTTTTTAATTTAATTTTCCTTTTTTATTTTTATCTTTTATGAATTAATTTTGTTTTTGTTTTTTTTATACATTTTTTAGGTTTGATTTTTTTAAATGTTTTCTTATATATTTTATATGTTTGATTTATTTTTTGGGTAATTTATTTATTTATGTTATAATATATATTTTGTTTACTTGTGATTTTTTTTAGGTTTTAATTTTTTTCAATCTTTTAATTTTTGTTTTGTGCTGTATTTTTCATTATTATTATTATTTTATATATATATATATATATATATATATATATATATATATATAGATATATATATTCTTCTTTCTCTTCTCTCCAAGATGTGTGTCGATATTTGGCTAGCAACCTGACCTCATTATGTATCAATTTTATAGTTTATTTTAAATTTTTCAATGAAATGAATCAAGTTTTCCTACACTACGTGCCGGTTTGATTGCTGATTATTTATTTATTTATTATTGTGTCAAGCTGTCTTAGGCTAAGATTTTAAAATAGTTATACTTTTTGCATTTAAAAAAGAAATTACTCTTGGTATAATGATTGTTTCTTTTTTTTCCATGGAAAAATCATAATTTTCATTGATTGATCAGAAAATTACATGTTGTAGATGCAAAAGGCATATGTAGAATATTGGGCTGAGCCACTTACAGTTCAAAACTCCAAATGGAGTATCCGTGAAAATCCCGAAGAACAAGATTCAAAGCAATACAATAAACAGGTATGAAAACCCCAGCAATCCTGCAGAAACAGGTGCCCAAAAACCCCAAAGGGGCAAATACAATATCCAGAAAAATCATGATAGGCACATATGCCCGCCAAGGCCAAAAAGCCAAAAACCTACATAAACCAGTCACAATCTGCCTAGAAAATTTGAAATGCCCCGGAGTAGGCCTGTAGAGGGTAACAGAGTAAAGAACCCCATACCCACTACAAACACAAAAATAGTGGAGCAGCCCCAGTAGAGTGCCCATGGTAGAGATGGGAGATGTTGCGCCAATTGGACCACGAACAAGTATTACTCAGCTTCGAACCAACACAAGTGAAATGTGAAAAATCCTGTAAAAGATTCAGCAATAGGTGTGCACAAACCCCAGAAGCCCAAACAAGAAAGAAAGGCATGAAATAGGGGAAAAACAGCTAGGGTAGCCGCCCCTCCCCTCCTCCCTCAAACTCTCCTCCCGTAACAGGTGAAACAGAAAAACCTTGCAAAGAAACCCCAACACCGAGCATCCACAATAGCCATTGGAAACCCTAAGAGATCCAGCAAAGTTGCAGTAGCACAAAAGAAGAGCAGTGTCTGCTAGGTTAACCTCCACACCCCTGTTCCCTCAATGCTCCAACTCCCAAAAAACGACAAGCCAACATGCCGCCAGCATGCACTGTCTGTATCAGCAAAAGCCACTAAGTCTCGTTCATGAAGTAGAGGCACGAACAAGGGGCAGAGGCGGCTAGGGTTCATCCTCCTCGTCCCCACTCATTTGGATTAACCTTGTTACCAGTAGTGTGAATTTTTTTTGCAAACCCACTTGGGATATTGCTTGTAAAAGGGCCACAGTATAATGATTGTTTCATTCATGTGTTTATTTTTAATGTTTCTTTAGTCAAATATATTTTCTATAATGCCATGGTTTAAATATCTTGAAAACTTAAGGTTTTTTATAGTCATGATATTTGGTTTTAATTCGATGGCTGAAAATTTGTCAAAATTCAAAGGTATTTCTCAGTTGTGATAATTTATTTTTATTGTTATGATTGAAAATAGGTATAAGTATTTTATCTCTAACAACATGACTGAAAATTGTTAGAATTTTAAGGCTTTTCAGAGATGTAATATTTTATCTTTAATGCCATGCCTGAAAATTGTTAGAATTTTAAAGTTTTTCAAAGTCATGATATTTTATTTATAACTTCATTGCTAAAAATGTTGAAATTTACCCGTAAAAAAAACGTTCCAACATCAACACTTTTTGTTTTAAGGGTGTTGTTTTGCGTATAAAAAAATTGGGTTTCACTGTCATTTTTAAAAAATGTTGAAAATTAACCTTAAAAAAAATGTCACTTTAGCATACACACTTCTTGTTTTTGGGTTGTTTTTTCATTTTTATTTTTTTTGTTATTTAGATTGAGCTCTCGTTTTGAGGTCATAGTTCCATTTGATTGGTAAATTTGTTTTCTACCAATTTTCTTTTATGTTTTACAAAAAATTAAGCTGAATACCAAAATTTCTTACATCCAAAAGCTTTGGTCTAGGGGTAAAGTTAATTTCACGTGAATGAATTATAGATCAATGATTTGAACTAGCATTGGGAGATTAGACTATTGAGATAGAGTCCTTACTATGAAGGAAGGATTGTAAGAGTCAAAACTAGTCTGGTCTAATTGCAATTTGATGCACTCCACCTCTTTTATTACTATAGGTGTTTTATACATCATTTTTTATATCCTCAAAAAAAAATCTTATTGATGGCTTCCTTAAACTCTAAAATATCCGTGTAATCGATGTTGGGAACCTTTATTCTCTTGTAAGGAAGTGACCATATTAAATTCATCCTATAGAATCATGTCCTACCCTTGTAGAGATATTCTTAGAGCATTGATGGATTTGATAAAGGGATTTTTAAGAGTAGGATTGGAGGTCCCATAAGAAGTGGTGATTTATGCCTAATACTAAGATCCAACAATTTTGCAGCTAGCTAAATTATATCTATTGGTCTCCATTGAAATTGTGAGAGTAATTTGGTATGGGTCCCGTATGAATGTTAGACGTCCTACCTCTCCATTTGCGTACACAACTAAAAAATCACTTTCTTTCCATAATTTTCTAGCTATGATTTGCATCATAACATGGTCACATTTAGTTTCTTGTATCATGACAACTCCTATTTGTTCCTTTTTCATTCACTTTCCTTAACAATGATGTTTAATTTTGGCATTTAGACATTTAATATTCTAGGAGAATACCTCCATTTTAAACTTTTAGCTGCAAGGAGAAGTATTTATTTGGAATCTCTTTATCTTGGCCTAATTCTACTAGAAGATCCCTTGATTTCTCCAACTTCTGTTTAGCTATTTTTATACTTGATTTCTTTCAGAAGGACTTCAACATGTTGACCAATATATCATCATGCTCATTCAAAAGGTGAGGTTTTAAAATTGTAATATATGTGGGGTATTGAGAGTGTTATAGACATATTTGGGAACTACAACCGCAATCACATATGTCCATAAACCAAGGGTTTCTAAACCCATAAAAGTGTTGTTTCATACCCTAAAGGAACAAGGTCAGTTGATTACATCATCTCCCAGAAGTTCTCCATGAAAAACTACTTAGAACTGGTCAAAACAGGACCATACAGACTACTCCATGCATAGGGTGCAATGCATCTCACCTATTACACATGGGGGGTGTGATGCATACTGGAAAGCCCTTCTGTAGGGTATGATGAGTGAGAGCAGACAAATGGCAGAAGAAGTTTGCTAGGTGGAAACCCAAAGAATCTTCTAGAAACTGCTCATATGACACTTGTCTCTCTGAATTCGCCCAGGGATGAGTAAGAGATCTGAAATCTCCAAGTGGAACCAAGAACTATTAGTGAAATGACACTAATCAAAATCCCAAAAGCTGACTCACTCTCCTGTAAATATCTATATATGGATACCTCATCCAAGAGTTCCAGGGGCTGGAATTCTGTAATTTGCAAGGAAGTGTTGTTGGTTTCTCTTTGAAGACATTGTTGGGTGATTTTACTTTGTATGAGGTGAAGAGGGATTTCATGCTGGGAGGATGATGCTGGATCAGACACCATGGTTGTAATCCTCTCTTCTACTACTTCTATCAATAAAGCTACTTGATTTTTCCTCCATATGCTTGTATATCTCTAAGTCTTGTTTGTGTATGCATTTATATGGTTAATGTACATTTGATCCTACATTATTTATGGTTATAGATCTCTATGCTTTGATGGTATTTTGCTGCCTTGGCTCTACAGGTGTTCTTTGAAGCGAGACAAGTGAGAAAGGAGTGGCGAAAGCTCTATCAAAGGAGAGAGGAAACAAGCAAGGAGACTAGCAAAAGACCGAGGTTGGTACTCTCTGTTTCTCTCTCATCTATCTCTCATAAAGGAAAACACAAGTGACTTTAGTTTGTTTGTTTCTAAGATAGCTACCCATCTTAGTGGGACTAGCAGCTCTGAATGGACACTATTTTTCCCAATAACAAAATGGCGACTCCACTGGGGAATGAATAGTTTGTTTGTTTTGTTACTGTTGTTTTCTTTATAAACCACTGACGGAGCCTAAATTCAAGCCAGCTAGCCTTCGAACTGCTTTTGCTATGCAACTGCAAAGTAGATCAACACTACTTCAGTCAATCTCCAGGTTGGTTTATGAATTGAACATCTATCTTGAAAACATCCTAAGTTCCCTTGTGGTAGCTCAAATAACCTCATTAGATCATCCCCTATACCTTGTGTTTACTGACTATCATTAGCTAAGATTAAACCCCTGAACTTAGCTGCAAACTATGAGTGAAAACCAAGCACAGTCTCGTCCCTGGACCATCGCACTATCTCTTCTTGGCAACCTCGATGCATCGCATCTCCCGTTTGTTGTAGGTGAGATGCATCCCTGTTTCCCTGTGTTACAGGTGAAATGATTGACTAAGACTATTTCTGCCTCCAGATTTTGGTTTTTTCTTCATTGTCTTTAGCTTTATTCAGTAGTTTTGTTGTTTGTGATTAGTATATCTCTGTTGAAACCATCTTCCTTTGCATTATTCAGCCTCCATCAGAAGGAATTGTGAATGTTTTTTTATGTATTTTTCATCATTTATAGTTCTCCTTTGCAAAAAGTAGCTTAATCGAACTGTCATCTTTTGATTTGAAAGTGTTGCAAGTGTCGTTTTCAGTGAAGAAAAAGAGTGTCACAAAGCATTCCTCTTTTAGATAGTCGATTACACTTTTGCCATTGTATTTGATTTGGATCATTAGTATTTCAAGTGTCAAAAGCAGTTTTAAATTCAAAATCACAAAGTGTCGTCTTAGCTTCCCTTTCGTTTTTTGAAGAGAAAATTGTTAGTACTGTCGCTTTGAAAGAAGATAGTTTAGATCTATACTTTGTTTTCTTTTTGTCATTCTCACATTAAGGAAACTGAAAAACAATACATGCATGTGCATTTGCATTAAGACTGCATGCTGAAGTTGATTTAGGAAAAGTGCATCTAGTGTGTGCTCTCTGCTCTATGTTGAAAGAATTTCATTTCTCTTTCCTTAGTAGCTAGGATTTTCATTGCAAAAAGAAAGTAAATGACTATTTATCATCTTAGATTGCATATTTAGGAATTGTATATCTACATCATATGGTGAACCTTAAAGGCAAACTTCTTAAAAAAGATCAACTGTAAAATAAACTTCAATGAACAAAAAAACACTTTGGAACCTCACACAACATTTAGAAGTCTAGGCTAGAGACGTATTTCAGCGTCGTAAAGCCTGGTAACTATCGCTTTCATCGTAGGTTGGGTGATTCCTCTTCTTTGATATGGCAAGTGCCAGTATGGACTTGTGCTCCCATGTATCATCGAGTATATATTGGGAGACCACGATAGGCTACATCCTTTATCCTTAGGAAGCCATGTCTTTTGCCCTATCGATCGTAATGCACTGAACACAGCATTCGGGAAGATTGACTGCTGTATCGTGAAACGTATTTTGTAGTTTTGCAATTGGTTTTGTAATCCCTCTGTTTACATTTCCACAGTAGTCACTTTCGTTCCTTTTCAGAATCCTTAAAAGAAAAGGTACATCTGAGCACTTGTCACTTCAGGCTCACTAAAAATCGAAGGCAACTAGAGTCATCTTTACTTTTTTCTTGACTCTTAAAAATTGAAAAAGCAAATTGTGTTAAAGCATCATAAAATTTATTTTAATCGAAATAACGTCATTGTTCCCTCGTTGGTATTTAGGTTGAGAAATGGAGTCTACCAATCAAGGATTTCCCCTTGGGGGAAATCCTAGTCCCTTCTCCTCTTCAAGGGATGTTGGTGCTCCACACATGGCTACATTGTCCCTCCCAGGACTCACAATTGGCATGCCAGTATGGCTTTTCTCGACCTCTCATTAAAAACACCGCGATTCCTCAACAGTCCAATCAAAAACCAGATGAAGTTGCTCCCCAACCTTCTACTTCATTTGTTTCTCCCTCTCCTTCTTCCTCTTCACTTGGTGAAGCCGGTAACGTTAAAAACCAAGTGACTGAGAAGAAGAAGAAAGGGAAGGAGAAAAAGAAGAAGAATCCAACCATGAAAGGGGACAACCGTGCATCGTCTGGTGAAAATACACACACTGCACCTTCCAAACCTAAATCTCTGTGTGTCATTTGCAAAGGAGACCACTATCATCGAGACTATCCCTGTATCCCACGAATCCTGAGGGACTGGTCTCCCCATTTGCACAATTCAGTGTCTTCAACTACTAATGATCATGTTGAGAGCACACCGTCAACTAGTGAAAACGAAGTCAATGGAAAAAAAGGAAGATCCAAATTTCCTTGTAGATTGTGTGAAGGCGATCATGCCCTCCATCATTGTCCCTTCCTAGACGAAGCTAAAAGAGTCTTGGATGACCATCCTGCGTCACTGCAACGACTTCCTCCTGGATATAAGAAACTCTTGCCGAGTCCATCACTAATTGAAAATCCGACTGACACATCATTTTTTTCGGTTGAAGCACCTATCATTGAAGATAAACCCTCTAAGTCCACACCAGACCAAAGTCAACAGGTCGATATGGCAATCGACCCAATCTTATCTTCAAAGGGCCCACCTTCAGATGATACTGTCACTAAAGAGAATGAGAACGACACCATTCAAATTCTCTTTGTAAACACAGACTCCAATGAACATGGGGGAAATCTACCCATTCCTTTATCGTAGGAAGGAATTTCGTCAAAGATTTATCCGGTCGTTTATTCAATCCCACCTCCAAGCAACCTAGTCGTTTCCTTCGATTGGAATCTACTAGGCAGACCCCGCCTACCATCTAATGTACCATTCTGAATCATAGTACAAGCTTACAGAATGATTATGGTTGGTACTATTATATATGAAGGGGCTTCTGTGAGCATCCTTTCCTCAACTGCTTGGAAAGCGCTTGGTTCGCCATCGCTTCTACCTGAGATTCAAAATCTGATAGGCTTCAACAAAGGAACCAGTCGACCGTTAGGGATCCTTCCAAATTTGCCTATAACTTTGAGAAGGAAAACCATTCATCTAAATGTGATGGTAGCCCAAGGACCTCTAGATTACAATCTACTCCTTGGACATGACTACATTTATAGCATGGGAGCTATCGTTTCCTCACTCTTTTGAGTGATGTGTTTTCCACATGAAGGCAAAGTGGTTCAACTCATAGACTAGCTTTTTTTCCCTCGTTCAAACATAGCTATTAGTCAAATGCCATCCCTAATTGGTCTTTTTGCACAAGGAATGTCTAATCAATCTCTAGTCCGTCCACCTGATGATCGCGAGTGATTCGACGATTGTGACTAAAACCTAGGAGGGATGCGCCCTGGTCTGCTTCGGTAGGAAAACCTCGGATATAAGGTAGGTTTCCATGTGGGAATATGACTAGTTTGACAATCCTGTTCGTCTAGGAAAATAGATCAGACTAGAAAAGGGTTCCCTCGTCAAAGGTTATGTGATTGGCACTGACACTAGTCACCTTTGTCCATTTCAATGGACATCACCAAGGAAGAGTTTTGTCTGTGACACGGATGGAACAATCTTGCTAATGCAAGAACTTCCATATGGTGACTTGAAAACTCTACTTTATACCTGGGGGCATGCAAACCGTTTTGCATGCAAGTGAAAAGCGACCATTTATTTTCTTAGTTTGTAGCCTCTTAACCCTTTAAACTCCTAGGTCTGTCATTCCTAGCTTGCGTAACGAAAGGCTCTAGAGCAAAGTTTCAAATGGTGCAAGCTCCCTAGAAAATGAACCTATCGATGAGACATCCTTATTATACGACTGGCACGAGCAGTTTTATGCAAAGTTCAAGCTTGTTAAAAAATAAACCTTTCCATGAGCAGTTTTACGCGAAGTTCAAGCTTGTTAAAAAATAAACCTAGCAATGAGCAAGTGTTTCCATAGAGTTCAACCTCATTAAAAAATGAACCCCACCTTCAGTAAATAATCTTTGCAATCGCATAATTATTAGCTTTTGAACCTTGGTCATGTTCTTACCATCACCTCCACTCTTTTTTAACCGATCATATGCCTCCATTTGATTGTTTACCCTTTTGAGGAATAGTTGCGATGAGTGATTCTATTAGCCACCTTCTTTACACTTCCATGATTGAAAAGTTCCAAACGTTACCTGGAACCAGTTGCTATCCAAAAACATCACTCGTTCCTCAAAAAACAAGTCTCCTTTAAGCTCTTTTCATCTGACTCGTAAAATATGACAAGATTACCGAGCAATTGGCCTCTCAAACTCCTTAAAGTGATTGGAAGTGTCATCCCTCATCTAGATTTTAATCTTTTTGGACCTGAGGGATTATTACACAAAAAGATCGAGCGCTTATCTTGTTTGGCTCGTTAAAACTATCAAAAATTCATCCCTTTCATATTATTTTACACTTTTTCGGACTTAAGGGATTACGTTACAAAAAAGGACCACTGGAGTTGCCTTTACGTCCCTTTTTAAACTATCTAAAATTGAAAAGTACCTAGTTATCTTTGTGATTAAACTCATTAAAACAATAGAGACAAACTTGTCCATGCAGATAAGAGCGAGTTTCACTGTCTCTAGGCTCATTAAAACATAGTGACGGGTTTGCCCGAAGGGAAAATTATACAACAAGCATATGTTATCCTCCTCAAGCTTGACAAAAATAAAGAGGTAATGGTCAGCAATGACTGGGGAAAAAGGGAAGAAAACTTGAATAGCTTCATTGGTAGCAGATCGCTCTTGAACATGACACTTTCACTTTGTCATCATGATTGAGTTAGGTTGGGTTATTCCGTTCATCGGTCATATCACCATTGGTCAACTGTACCATCCACCTTGGGGTTAACACTACCAATCCATCTTAGTGTTGCCGATATGTTCAAGAGAAGTCGCTTAGAGAATTCACCAACGTAGCTAACGTCTCATCCACTATACCTTCACTCTCCACTTTTCATGACCACCACCCTGAACCTTATATCATCAGATAGTTTTCACCTCCACAAAATCATTTGCTCCGTTCTGTGTCGTAGATGTGGGGTTCATTAAGGCCCTCCTATGACATGTCACTTCTTGTCAACATCAGCTCATTATCCAAGAAGTTTACTTAGGAACAACCCTTTCAGTACTTTGAAGCTTACATGCCTTAATGGCAAGTTTCTCACTTCCGGCGATAGGTTTACGTCAATGGCCTTCGACCAAAAGATTTTACGTGGTGTTCGACATCAACTAATGTATTCACACCACGTGAATTGTACTGCAATACCTTGAGGGTCATCATCATTATCAATGATTCCTCTTGCGCCTATTAACAACTTACATCATTGGCTGGTAATTAGGTGATGTCTTTCCATGTTCAACATCAGAACATCTTTTCACATGGATTGACTTGTACTTCGGGCAAAGATTGAACGAGTTTGAATACCCCAGATCTAGTTTCATCCATCCGAGCTGTGATATATTCAAGAAAATAAAGACATCAAATGTACATCACAGCTACACAAATAATCATCCAAACTAAAGGATGATGGCTCTACCAGAATCATCAATCTGCCACACAGACGATTGTCTGTCTTATGTACATGAGTATGAATTTATAAAGCTGAGCATGGGAATGCCCACCTCAGCTAGATCATGAAAATATTATGAAGATAATGTATTGTATTGTATCTTATTACAGGTCACCTTCCCATTCGAAAAACCTCAGATCCTCATTATAAATCATTTCACCTGACATTAAAAGGATTTACGACCTCATGCTTTAGGGGGCAACTATTATAGACATATTTGGGCACTACAACCCTAGTCACATATTTCCATAAACCAAGGGCTTCTAAACCCCTAAAAGTGTTTTTTCATACCCTAAAGGAACAAGGTCAGATGATTACATCATCTCCTAGAAGTTCTCCATGAAAAACTACTCAGAACTGGGCAAAACAGGACCATACAGACTGCTCCATGCATAGGGTGTGATGCATACTGGAAAGCCCTTCTGTAGGGTGCGATGAGCGAGAGCAGACAAATGGCAGAAGCAGTTTGCTAGGTGGAAACCCAAATAATCTTCTAGAAACTGTTCATATGGCACCTGCCTCTCTGAATTCGCCCAGGGATGAGTAAGAGATCTAAAATCTCCAAGTGGAACCAAGAACTATCAGTGAAATGACACTAATCAAAATCCCAGAAGCTGACTCACTCTCCTGTAAACATCTATATATGGATCCCTCATCCAAGAGATCCAGGGACTGGAATTTTGTAATTTGCAAGGAAGTGGTGTTGGTTTCTCTTTGAAGACATTGTTGGGTGATCTTACTTTGTATGAGGTGAAAAGGGCTTTCATGTTGGGAGGATGATGCTGGATTAAATAGCCTGTTTGTAATCCTCTCTTCTACTACTTCTATCAATAAAGCTACTTGAGTTTTCCTCCATATGCTTGTATATCTCTAAGTCTTGTTTGTGTATGCATTTATATGGTTAATGTACATCTAATCTTACATTATTTATGGTTATATATCTCTATGCTTTGATGGTATTTTGCTGCCATGGCTCTATAGGTGTTCTTTGAAGCGGGACAAGTGAGAAAGGAGTGGCGAAAGCTCTATCAAAGGAGAGAGGAAACAAGCAAGGAGACTAGCAAAAGACTGAGGTTGGTACGCTCTGCTTCTCTCTCATCTATCTCTCATAAAGGAAAACACAAGTGACTTTAGTTTGTTTGTTTCTAAGATAGCTACCCGTCTTAGTGGGACTAATAGCTTTGAATGGACACTAGTTTTCCCGATAACAGAGAGGTTTACAAATATTTGGTGGTATAAAATGGGTATCTCGTAAAAATAAGTTTTTATTGGAAAGATATATTAGGAGGTTGAGTTAACAAAATTATTTTGGAAGGTATTTATCAATATTTAGTGAAAATAGGGATAGTTATATATATTCAATGAATGCATGTGCTATATCATATATTCACTCATTGATAATGTTTTGGTTGCTTCTCCTATAAAATTAGGCTTTTCCCATATTTTGAGAGACATGGTTCAAATTCTTAGGCCATTTATAAAATAATGGATTTGGGAAGAGTTTTTCAATATTCATTTTACCTTTCATTAAGTCTCTTTTAAGTTTTTGGAGTAGAGTTTCTAGAAATTTAATGAGGTGTTGTTCCCGTGCATGCTTAGTAAGGATGCGATGATAATTTCCACTTATTTTAAGTCCATATCTTTTTGTAAATTGTCCTTCTTTGACCCTTCATGCATTGAATTTTTTGTACTCGTGTATTGATATTATGTTTCTTCTTTATAGACCTTAGGATTCCACACTTCTATAAATATTTTCCTCCATTTTGGACCCTCTTATGGGATACTATACTTTTGATTCTCCTACTTGATGACTTTTGAGGGTTACCCTATTTATTTTCAACATCCTCTACCAAGGTTAGGATATTTAACATGTTGGCATTATTTCCATGATCTATAGTGATGGAATTCATGGCTTTCCTTTCAATTTGTTTTTTTTTTGGTTCTCAGAATTTTGGTAAAACCCTTTTTGTTAGTGGTGTCTTTATATTTGTCTATAATATATTCTACATTATGTGGAAAATCTGTAAATTGGTGGACATGCTCATGCCACTTTTGATTAAGGAAATAAGATCATAATAAAAAGTTTGTATCTATTTATATCCATTGAAGTTTACGTTAATGATTATGGAAGACACAAATACTTGAAATTGAGGTGTACCTTCCATATTTATTGACCTTTGGAATTTTAATGAAAAATCCAATGGTATTCCCTATGCATTCTGATGTGTCTTTTTCCAAAAACTCTTAATGAAGGGAGTATATATGAATCCATATCATGACTTTAGTGAAATATTCTTTCATGTAAGAAATCCATCATATCTATTACCACATATATAGGCCCATCAAATTGAGAAAATAAGGGCCTTTATCTTTTATATAGGAAAATCAACAAGGAAGAAACCCTTAGATCGTAATTTTAGGTCCATTTGGACTTTCAATTTTCATATGGATTTGACCCAACCTAATGAAGAATACTTAAAGAGACATATGCTCATCAAGTTTTTAATGATTACATGATCTTTCATATATTGGATGTATTGAATAAAGTGGGAGACTTGACTTCATACATTTTTTTTTAAAGCTAGACATATGTTATATAACATGTTTTCTAATTATTCCACCTTCCAATTCTTTTAAATAGTTACATTCTCCATTGGGTCATTTCCTTCACATACTTCCTCACTCCTCCATTTTAGATCCAAAGGTACTTGATTTCATCTCACCTTTGACACATCTTTGAAGGATTTGTTTGTTGCTTTTTACTAAATACCCATTAACATTGAACATGGTTGTATCTATCACCACCTAGTTTGAATCTTTGCATACCAAAACTTACCGCGCCTTATTACTTAACCCTATGTCCTTCCATAAATATCAGTACTTCTAAACTTCTTTGTCAACTTTATAATATGTCAATAATACAATTATATTGTGTGTTTTAATACCATCATCACTCTTAATCTTATAATATTATACAATTATGTTAGATATAATATAAAATAAAATATAATAATACAAAACTACAATTCAATTTATACATTTTCATACACATACACATTCCAATTAGAGGAATACAAACTTAATAATTACACTTATAGTTGTGTTTATTTTTAGAATAGGGCTTCCAATATTTTAGTTTAATTAGAAATAATTATTGCGGGAATGGTACTGATTTAATCTCCATGGAACGCTTTAGAATATTTTTAGCAGTAGTCACACATCAATGTTTGATATATATTTCAAAAGTATTTATGTATTTTAGGCACTTTTAATTAAATTGATTAATTAAAAAAATATTTTATGAACAAGTGTCATGTGAAACGAGTTATGATTTTTTGGTCTATGATATTGTAACAAATCCTTTTTGCATGTTAAGAATCTCCAAGGTTAAATAGTGAGAATCTCTATGGTTGTGAATCTTCTTATATATATATATATATATATATATATATATATATATATATCTTAACTCACTCAAAAACAAAATAATAATTTAGTTAATTTTTATGATTTTTTTAATTTTGGCAATGCGAGATGAAGCAAATGTTATAATTATTCTTGTGGATTGATGTCTGGGAGCAATTTCTACATGAAAGACAACTGAGTCACCTAAAAAAAATTTATATATTAACCCTTTTTTTACAATTTAATAATAATAATAATAATAGTTTAAAACAAAGTAATAATTTAGCTAATTTTTATGATTTTTTTTTTTAATTTTGGCAATGTGAGATGAAGCAAGTGTTTTAATGCTTCTTGTGGATTGATGTTTGTCAACATCTATTAGTCATTTAATTTATATGGATACATTAGTTATGTTCCTCTCATTTTAAGCATCAATATTCAAAACCTTCTTCTACTTAAAACCACAAATATGCTTTGCTTAAAAGCAGAGAATAAAATACTTTTAATTACTCCCATAGACATATCTCTTTTGGAATATGACTTCAAAAAAATTAATTGAATTATCAATACTTAATAGATGGATGGCAAGGATTTAACATTCCACGCTATATTTTTAGTCAAGACAGTGTTGAAATGTGGCAACAAGAATATTCCAATTTTAATTTGTCCTTGAATTAAAATTGTGAATTAAATTCAAATTTAGTCTCACTAGTTGTTTGGAATTAATTAGTTGGAGAAATTCAAGTTAGAAGTCTTTCTGAAGTCATGAAATAGTTATCCCTTAAATTAAGGAGATTATCCATTAATTAAGGAAATAAGATTGAGTTATATTTGAGTTGTAATTAGTTGGCTCAGTTTACTGAGTTAAGTCCAGTTAAATTAGTTCCAAACTGTTTGAGGAACTAATTGTGAGTTATCAGTCAGTTGATGCATGCATGCACTCAACCAGTGTACTCCAGATAGATGAAGATTCCCTCATCAGAAACTCATGCATGTCTATTCTAAGAAAGACTCAGGTGAGCTAAATGTCAAGGACAATGTACTATCAATTGCATGTGTTTTCATATAAAGGAAACTCATGCATGCAGTCAAGGTAAGGTTCCTTGAGGATTGCACAGTTCATACAGGGTGTGGGATCAATGTTCCACTTGGTAACAGGAGGATCACCCAGGAGAAACAGTGCAAGGAAATAGGATTTTGGAGGGCAAAGGAGAAGGCTTGTGAGAAGCTTTGATTTCTTATGAACATCCAAGAGGATTGTACTAAGAGATGGCTAGCTATGATAGCTAAGGCTTTGTATAATTCTGATTTATTTCCACCTTGTATGATAATACAGATAGTGGGGTTTTTAGCTGAGGCTTTCCCCTGAGTATTTTTTGTGTGTCATGTGCATTGATTCTTCTTCTTCTGGTTATATGTGTTTAGCTTGATCTTGCTCAATCTTTAAGCTTCCACAAATTGATAGTAGAAGTAGATTATAGTATTTTTCTTTGGTTATATTGCATTATTGGGTTAATCTACAGTCAGACCTTCTACATGGTATCACAGCTAGCTGATCTATAGAGAAATTTCTACATGGTATCAGAGCTAGCTGATATATAGAGAAATTTCTACATGGTATTGGAGAAAAGTTTATCGGAGATGTGAACAATATAGAAAGAAGAGAATTCGAAGTTTGAAGTTCGGGGTTGCAGGTGCAAATCAAATTCATATCATACTTCAATTGAGATGGGGCATTATGTGACTAATTTCCCATCGAAGAAGTCCATGAAGGATCCTCGGATGGATCGGAAGGTGAGGAATTAGCCTCTCTGCTCGAAATGGACTTTACCCTCATCGCATGCATGGTGTCATCGATGATGGGTTGTGTTTGGTTTATTGACAGTGGAGCCTCATTGCACATGACCGGCGAAAAAAGTTTATTCAGTACCTTGGAGGAGAAAGACCTCAAGATGCGCATAGAGATGGGTGATGACGGAAAGTATAGTGTTTCAGGAGTGGGCATGGTTGCCTTTCAGAGGGAGCATGGAGTTCCTGTCACCTTGACAAATGTGAAGTATGTGCCCAGACTGAAGAAGAACATGGTATCGGTCGTGATGTTGGAGGACAAAGGCTACGATGTTGTCTTCAGTAAAGGAAAGGTGTTCTTAAGACACATAGCCACAGTTCATACCAAGAGGATAAGGATTCGGGTGAAGAATCTCTATAAACTAGAGGTAGATGATTATGCAGCATTAAGTAAGAAAGCAGAATTGGTGCAAATCCAAGACATTGGTGAGTTATGGCACAGGCGGTTGGGCCATTTACATCATGGGGCTTTGAAGATAATGCAACAGATATCTATAGGACTTCCCTAAGGTAAACTTGAGCAAGTTGACACATGCAAAGGTTGTACCTTAGGAAAGTACACCAAGTCTTCCTTTCATGATTAAGACAGTCGAGCAAAGGCTATCTTAGCACGAGTTCATACTGATGTGTGTGGACCATTCTGA
The DNA here is from genome assembly GCA_031772625.1 of Pinus tabuliformis. NCBI lineage: Eukaryota > Viridiplantae > Streptophyta > Pinopsida > Pinales > Pinaceae > Pinus > Pinus tabuliformis. The sequence continues at coordinate 128,790,522 of CM062814.1, read as the reverse complement.
ATGGCATCCAAGGCGAAGGAAAGGTATTATGTGGTTTTCATTGATGATTTTTCTTGTAAATGATTTATTTCATGCAAAAGAAGGACCAAACCTTCTCAAAGTTTTGTGAGTTCAAAACTTTGGTTGAGAAAGAGTCAGGGAAGAAGATCAAGGCCTTGAGAAATGACAACAGTGGAGAATAGGTCTCTCAAAAGTTTAAGGACTTCTGTGCAGTGGAAGGAATTAAACGAGAGTTGACGTCACCTCATAACCCACAATAGAATGGGGTGGCCGAGAGGAAGAACAAAACTATTGTAGGGGCAGCTCAGGTGATGCTACATGACCAAGCCACTTCACTTGTGGGTTGAGGCATGCAACACAGTGGTCTATTTGCAGAATAGAAGCCCACATCGCAAACTTCGGATAAAGACACCTGAGGAAGCTTTCTCCGGTAAGAGACCAGATGTGGGGAACTTCAAGATCTTTGCATGTGACAAAGGATGCACGGAAGAAGCTTGAGCTGACAACAGGTTTGGGGATACTTGTGGGGTACACTGATACACCTCACAACTATAGGGTGTACTTGCCTACCAGTCAGAGGACAATGGTTCGTAGAGATCTCAAGTTTGATAAGTAGAAGGCCATGTGAGTTTCCCTTCAGGGGGAGCTCCAACTACAGGCTATGAAGGAACTGTTTGTTCCTAAGGAGGCGGAGCCACAGATTGATGTGGAGTAGCCACATGCAGAGGTTCCAGGAGTGGAGACATCCACTCAAGCAAAGTCTTCCAAAGATGGATGGAAGCGCACAAGAGAAGCTGACAGATTATTGCAAGATGCAAGAGAGAATGTGGGAGTACCATTTTCTTAGCACAGACAGAGGAGGTCACCTGAGAGGTAAACTGGATACATGGCCCTTGCTGGGAAATGTGTTGAGATAGAGCCATATTCCTTTAAGGAAGCAATGCAGCAGCTGATTTGGGTTGATGCTATGGTCGAGGAGTATGACTCCATAGTTCATAACAGTGTTTGGGATGTGGTTCTGAGACCGAAGAAAAAGTCAGTTGTGAGTTCTCTTTGGCTTTACAAGGTAAAGCAAGTTGCTGATGGTAGTGTGGAGAAGCATAAAACAAGATTTTTTGCCTGTGGCTTTTCACAGGTCAAGGGGATTGACTATGATGAGACTTTTTCCCCTATCGCAAGGTACTCATCTATCAGATCTATGTTGGCACTATCAGCAGAGATGGGTTGGAAGATCCATTAGATGGATGTGAAGACGACATTCCTCAATGGCGAGCTTGAGGAAGAGGTGTACATAGAGTAGCCAAAAGATTTTGAGACCTTTGATCGTGAGTTGCATGTGTGCCGACTCAATAGAATGTCGTATGGGCTGAAGTAATCACCTCGTGCTTGGTACACCAGGATAGACAACTACTTCACCGATTTGGGCTTCACAAAGAGTGAAGAAGATGCGAACCTGTATAGCATCATGGTGAAAGGTAACTTGTTGATCATCATTCTTTATGTTGATGATCTCATATTGACTGGTGATGATCAGTTGATCGTGTCTTGCAAGGAGGACTTTGCAAGAGAATTCGAGATGAAAGACATGGGTCTCATGCATTGCTTCCTTGGTATGGAAGTGTGGCAGAAGGATGGGGAGTTGTTTGTGTCTCAAGGAATGTATACCAACGAGATACTCAGGAGATTCCACATGGAGAAATGCAAGCCCATGCAAACTCCTCTAGCACGCAATTGAACGAAGGAGGATGCTACTTCAGGAGAAGTAGTGGAGGCTATTGTATAGAGGCAGCTTGTTGGTTCACTGATGTACTTAGTGAACACATGACTGGATTTGTGCTATGCGGTGAACCAGCTGAGCCAAGAGATGGTTCAGCCTACCAAGATGTTTTAGAAGGCAACAAAGCATGTATTGAGATACCTCAAAGCCACATCTTAGTATGGATTATGGTATAGACTAACAGAGGGAGTGAAACTACAGGGCTTCACCGATGTAGATTGGGCAAGGAATCCATCAGATCGGAAGAGCACATTAGGACGGATTTTCAACCTTGGGTCAGCGACAGTTTCTTGGTACAACAGGAAACAGAGGTCGGTTGCACTTAGCTTGGCAGAGGCAGAATACATGGCTACAAGTCAGGTATCATGTGAGGCCATCTGGATGTGGAAAATCCTAGTTGGTTTGTTTGATCAGAGTATGGATCCAACTGTGATATATTGTGATAATCAGAGTTGTATCAAACTCTCTGAGAATCTAGTATTTCATGATAGATCCAAGCACATCGACATCTGGTATCATCATCTTAGATATTGTGTAGCGAGGAGGATCATGTTGCTACAATATATTTCGATAGAGGAGCAAGATGCTGACATTTTGACAAAGGCATTGTCAAAGTGTAAATTTGAGTTCCATAGAGACAAGATCGGGGTGGTAGATAATCACTTTCTTGTTGAGAGGGAGTGTTGAAATGTGGAAACAAGAATATTCCAATTTTAATTTGTCCTTGAACTAAAATTGTGAATTAAATTCGAATTTAGTCTCACCAGCTGCTTGGAATTAATTAATTAATTCATTATGGATTAATTAGTTGGAGAAATTCAAGTTAGAAGTCTTTCTGAAGTCATGCAATAGTTATCCCTTAAATTAAGGAGATTATCCCTTAATTAAGGAGATAATATTGAGTTATATTTGAGTTGTAATTAGTTAGTTCAGTTTACTGAGTTAAGTCCAGTGAAATTAGTTCCAAACTGTTTGAGGAACTAATTGTGAGTTATTAGTCAGTTGATGCATGCATGCACTCAACCAATGTACTCCAGATAATTGAAGATTCCCTCATCAGAAACTCATGCATGTCTATTCTGAGAAAAACCCAGTTGAGCTAAATGCCAAGAACAATGTACTATCAGTTGCATGTGTTTTCCTATAAAGGAAACTCATGCATGCAGTCAAGGTAAGGTTCCTTGAGGATTGCACAGTTCATACAAGGTGTGAGATCAGTGTGAGAGATCAGTGTTCCACTTGGTAACAAGAGGATCACCCAGGAGAAACAATGCAAGTAAATAGGAGCTTGGAGGGCAAAGGAGAAGGCTTGTGAGAAACTTTTATTGCCTGTGAGCATCCAGGAGGATTGTACTGAGAACTAAGGCTTTGTATAATTATGATGTATTTCTACCTTGTATGATAATACAGATAGTGGGGTTTTTAGCTGAGGCTTTCCCCTGAGTATTTTTTGTGTGTCATGTGCATTGATTCTTCTTCTTCTGGTTTTATGTCTTCAGCTCGATGTTGCTCAATATTTCAGCTTCCGCAAATGGATAGTAGAAGTAGATTATAGTATTTTTCTTTGGTTATATTGCATTATCCGGTTAATCTATAGTCAGATTTTCTACAGATAGAGGGTTGAGATTTACCTTAAAGGTAGTTATTTTTTTTTGCTTTTCAATTTAATTAAAATCATGTGGTATTGACAAACCATGTTCTTGATCATGATTGTAACAAATCCTATTTATAAGTTAAAAATCATAATCTTGTTACATGTTTTTTTTAATATATTAATAATTAAGAGTATTAATAATAATTAAATATAAAGTTATAATTCAGTTAATCTTTATGAATAATTTTTTAGGTTTTTAGGTTTATAATCTAGTCAATTTAGGATTACTAATTAGTATATTGAAGTAGTTTAATAATTATATTGCATGTATTAAAACAAGTGCTACATAGTTATGAAATGTATTATAAAAAAGTGCTACATAGTAGCTAGTATGGCCACTTAGTTTAAATATAGTGACAATTCTAATGTCTTCTTGTAATGATAATGTTTTCATTGAGAGTATTTTGTTGTTTGAATGGAAAACTATTTTAATTTATTATTAATAATCTTTTACTAATTTTTCATTGTTCATTAAGTAAAATTATAATTATAATTATATATATATATATATATATATATATATATATATATATATATATATATATATAACTATCATTTAATTTATTTGTTAAAATTCATTTCATATTAATGCCTTTAAACTAAAATCCCTAATAAACAATAAATACTTAGATAATATAAATGAATAGTTCATCTTATTACATTTGTTTATAAACAAAGTTATTTAATTCTATTAATAAAAAAATATAACCGGTATAAACAAAGTTATTTAATTCGATTAATAAAAAACTTAACAAAATGACTAATAATATTTATTAATTTTAAACTAGTTAATTACCAATATTTATTATAAAAATGATTTACATATTATAAAATATATTAAATTACATTTTAATTAATTAATAATTAAGACTACACTAACAATACCTAAAAATGATATTACAAATAAATAATTTTAAATATTAATAGAAAATCATAAAATTCAATAAAAGTTTTTGTTGGAGTAATGCCCAAAAAATATCATCCAATAACATAAACGCAATCATATATGCCCACTTTCTCGAGAACCACAGAATAATATAAACCAAATTGTTTGGTTTGATTTCGACAGAAAGTGGGAGCCAAACAAATTAACGAGATAAGACCACCTCATCGATTTCGTTCCACACGTTCAGTTCTTGCGTACACAGAAGGGTATTTTCAAAATGTGTCCTACGCTTGCAAAATATGTTTGATGATGAACGTGGATGACTGACACCTTTAGGCTCTTTGTTTCAGAACTTATTATAAAATAAGCCATGTTATAATAAGCCAGGTCCATGGTTTTAAATGTTTAATTCTTTCTGTAATTAATATGTTTAATTTTTTCTATAATTAATTGTGTCAAGAGATTCTATTCAGTTCAGTGTGGAATAGATGTTGTAATGTAATGTTTAACATTTTGACTAAATCAATTTATGTTAAAATAAATAAAATTAAAAACAAAAATAAATAAATAAAAATATTAATATAATGTGATGTAACATTTTAATTAGGTCAAAATAAAAATAAAAATAAGAATCCTTATGTGATGGATCTGGAAGAGAATCTAAACAAAAATAATCTTATAGAAGCAAAAATAATCTTATAGAAGTAAAATAAAAATGGCCAATGGTATTTAGAACCCAGGGTATTGACCCATATTAGTCATGTGGAATATAGCCTATTGAAAATGGTAAATTAAACCTACCAAACAAATATCTTGATATGCAAACTTCTTTTAGAGTGAAAAGAGATTTGATCTCTTAAGTAGCAATATAAAGAACCTCCATCAAACTAAAAAAATTAATATCTATTTTGAAATAGAGCTTCCAAAATTTTAATTCAATTATCAATAATTAATAAATGGATGACAAGGATTTAACCTCTATGGAATATCTATAGAATATAATTAGTAGTGATCAAGATAGAGGGATGAGATTTATCTCAAAGGTAGTTATGTCCCTTTTTCTTTTTGATTTAATTAAAAAACTATTATAAAATTAAATTAAAATATAATATATAAAAATATTTTGATGTGAAATGACTTATAATTTTTTAGGATGTGGTATTTATAAACCATGGTCTTGACCTGATATTGTAACAAAGCCTATTTTAAAGTTAAAAATCGGAATAGTAAAGTGTATGTGAACCTCCATGATTAAGAATCTTGTTTTAAATATATGTATACCGTGTATTTAACTCATATATTATTCTTTTTATTCAATAATGATTTAAAATAAACTTTTAATTTAATTATTTTTTAATTTTTTAATTCAATAAAATAAGTCTCTTGATCTCAATATGGATTGATGTTTATCCAATTTTACTCATTTGGTTTATATAACTAATTTATATGTATAACAATATTACAAATACTTTATTTCTTTCTTTTCTTCTTTAAAGGAAAAAAAACTTTACCTTTGTTATTGTAACATAAATCAAAAAGTACAGTGTCACTTGTTAATTTGTCCATGCTTTTAACTTAGAAACATTGCTTACATCAAACTTAGATAAAACCTTCTCTCTCCTCAAAGGATAAAACCTTTCTAACTATCCAAAACCAGCCTTCTTTATTTATTCACATCTACATTGAACTCTTTACGACCACCTTCAGACCACCCGCTTATGATCTTTCCGATCATGTCCCTCACCCCCAAAAATCCATACTCAAAGGCAATCATATATCCCCACTGAATCCATACTATAAGCAAGATTGTTTGGTTTGATTCCGAGCTAACACGTTGGAGCCATTACAGGATAAGACTGACCCAGATCGATTTCGTTCCACACGTTCAAATCCACACATTCAGTCATTAGAGGATAAGGATACTCCCTGACGCTGATGGATTTAGTTCCACACGTTCAGTTTCTGACATCCACGGAAGGGTATTTCAAAATTTGTCCTATGCTTGCAAAATCTAGGATCCTGCGTTTGATATTGATTGAGGACGACTGAAACCTCTAGGCTCGTTGTTTCAGAACCTATTATAAAATAAGCCATGTCCATGGTTTGGGGTTCAGCTGTATCAGTGGTGCAAAAGGCCCAACAGCTTGAGAAGCCACCACTTATATTCACTCTATTTTTGGCATTCATCTTCTTTTGGGTGATCAGGAAGAAGAGAACTCAAGGAATTCCACCCGGCACCTTTGGATGGCCTTTCATTGGGCAGACGTTACAATTTCTGGGATGTCAGAGAAGAGGCAGTCCCCAGGAATTCTTTGACGACCGGACACAAAAATATGGAAACGTCTTCACCACTTCCCTCGTTGGCCACCCGACTGTCGCACTTTGCAGCGCCGAAGGCAACCGCTTCTTGTTCTCCAATGAGAATAAACTCGTGGTCATGTCATGGCCCAGCTCCATGGCAAAATTCTTTGGAAGTTCTCTGCTTAATGCCACTGGAGACGATTCAAAGAGATTGAGGAGAATGCTGATGACGTTCTTGAGGCCGGAGGCCCTTCAGAAATTTGTGGGGCGCGTGGATTCGATCACAAAACAACACCTGGCCGAGCACTGGATGGGTAAGAGTGAAGTGACGGTTTTCCCTCTGATGAAACGCTTGACTTTCTCTCTGGCTTGTGATTTGTTCGCTACAATAAACGATCACGATGATGTAGCCAGGTTTTCGCATCAGTTTATGGTTCTGCTGAAAGGACTATTGCAGATTCCTATAGATCTACCCGGAACGAGATATAGTAACGCCAAACGTGCGGCTAACGCCATTCGCGAATTACTTGACGGTGCTATTCATGAGAGGAAAAATGCGTTGCGGGAGGGAAAGACTTCTACCGATCAAGATCTGTTGTCATTTCTGCTCTCTAATGTGGACGAGAAAGGTGAATCTCTCACAGACGACGAGATTAAGGACAACTTCGTTTTGCTTTTATTTGCAGGTCACGACACTACCAGCTCAACTTTGTCAGTGCTGTTTAAATTTTTGGCAGAGAACCCTCACTGCTATCAACAAGTATTCAAAGGTACTCCAAATGATATGTTCTTTTTAATCAATCCATTGCCATATTAAGTTTTGTCAAAGAAATATGATATTATTAACTGCTTTTATGTTTTACTCGCTGCTATGAAGTAGTATTAAAAGGTATTACAATTCATAGTATTATCGTATTATGTTCATAGTATTCAAAGGTATTACAAATCTTTGTCGTATTATGTTTTGTCCAAGAAATTTAAGCTTATTGATCTATATTAATTGGTTTTATATTTTTCCTTGGCACAATTGAGTGATTGTTAACATGGGATTTGTATTTTTTAGTTGATTTCAAATCCCAATGGGAGACATCTTTGGCCCCCTTTGGCCCCCTGTGATAAAGCTCAAGGAGTAGGCTCCATGCCCTCATATACTTTGGGTGTTTGGTGTTATACTCTGGAATATACTCTTGGTGTTTGGTGTTATACTCGATATACTCTTGGTGCTATAGTTACAATTTTAGTATATTTTTTGGTCAATTTTGTTGTCGAGTCACATGTTTGAGTTATTTGTTGTGTCACATGTTTGAGTTATAAAATATGCATAAGTTGAGTACTTCGTGATTTTTTAGGGTGTTCAATCCATTTTTATTACTATGAAACAAACCAAAACTTAAAAAAATAGACTATATTCATTAAACAATGATTTCATTATCATTATATATAACTTAAGTTTAAGGTCACAAACAAGACAAACATTATATATATATATATATATATATATATATATATATATATATATATAAAACAAGGGACGCCTCTTCATATAGTGATTTCACTGCTAAAATGTATAGAGTTGTACTCCCCTCCTTATAGCATTTTGATTGCTAAAATCTATAGACGTCTACATACTCTAACCCCTTTAGATTTACTTAGTAACTTTAGATGTCTTTTTCCTTTCTCCAAGCATTTTTCCTACCCAATTTTGCCTAAAACCTAGTATGGATTCCTTGGAATGGTAAGGAAGGATTTGTGCACTAAAAATGCATTTTAAACAACTAAAATTCATGACTTAAAAATTGCCAAATTTCTAAGAAAAAAGAAAAAGCATGGAATAGTTACATTGCTTCCATTAGACTTGGCCATAATAATTAATTTGGATGGTGCATCATTTTCAAATTCATGCTTGTGATTTACACAATTAAATTTCTCTGCAAATTTCTACTTCATGTGATCCGAAGATTCTCAATGCTTGGCCCAACAACTCAACCCTAAGCCTTTGCACTACTAACCTCACATGATACAACGATTCGATTTAACTCAATCCCAACTATTCTAAGTCTCTATTGTTGCTTGCAACTCTTGAATTGCTATAATTTTTGGGACCTATTAGATGTCATGGAGCATTTAGGCTAATTAGCCACAATTATACCATCCTAACATTCCCTTCCTTCAACATAACCCCCTAGTTTTTCTTGAGAAATCATCTTGCTCGTAATAAGCTTCAATTTATTATAAATAAACTTTGGTGATGGTTTTATGAATGACGTTATAGACTGAGATAAGTTGGAACCTCTCAATTGTGTTTCTATCCTTGTCTAAAGTGATTAAAGTAAGAAAATTTCAATTGAAAGACTAGAAATTCTTCCTAATATTCTTGATTCCTCCACAATATCCCATACATCTCTACCTACCAAAAACCAATGAGTTTGAAAGAAACTTGTGGAAAAACCATGAGAACGTAGAGATTTTCCTACTTCCATATCTTTAACGGTCTGAGATACTTCATCTATATGGATGGATCTCATAATGATACTTCTACTTAGGCATTAGATGAATTTTAGATAAAAAAATGGGCATCAAAACAAAAATACGTACAAAAAAATCAACTTTTAAAGAACCATTAGGATTAAAGATGATGATGTCATCCCCACAGGTAAAATTCCATTCACATTTACATTTCTCTTTATAGGTTTACCCAAATTTCATTTGTAGACATCAGTTGGATGCATAATAAAATTTTAGATCCAATGAGTATAGACCCTACAGACCCTATATACTTTTGGGTAGACCGATGAAAAAAAAATTTGCAAATTCATGGAAAAACATGTTTCATGGTGTATACTTGTTGGATGTGAAATTTAATTATGAATCCAATGAGTGTCTATGCTTGACATTTGACTAAATCTAAGGACATATGCATAAAATATAATAAAACAAGTAGTTTTATTTCCTTTTCTTTAAAAATCCATAACTCTTATTTTATTATTTTAACTATTATTTTATTAATTTCCTTAGGAGGTCCATTTTAGACCTCAAAATTCCCCTAATGGAGATACCATTGGGGGAATTAAACTTGTTATGAATTGGGTCACCACTTTCCCATTGTCATAGAGCTTAGTCAATAGTTGGTTGAAGTGACGTTTAAGCTCTTGCTCAATGTCTTCGCTAGACACTAATTTGAGAGAAACAATTCGATTCTTGTTCCTTATATTTATAATCGAATTGTGAAAAAAGTTAGTGCCTTTGTCCCATTATTCTCACCAATGAACTCTTGATTTTTGTTTCCAAGGGAATTCTTCTTGCTTGTCTGAGAATCTAATCTCATAATGAAGGTAGGATTATAAGGTTACCAGTTTGTCTAATCTCCCTTCTTGAATCATACTTATCTATAGGGTTTCCATTTATTTTTCTAATTGTTTTTAAGCCTAAAATATGTTCCCAAATACTTTGTTGTCCCTTAAGAAAACAATTTCCTAGTTGTGTAGAAATTGCTTAAGACATTAATTTTTATTATGCATGTCACTTATTTGTATAATTTATCCTCATGTGAAGGACATGAAGGACCTCACTTTTAACCCTTAATATTTAGATGATATGAAAATCTCAAGATGCCATGTCATGCTGGATATAAATGCTATGTGAAGAATGCCTTGATAAATTAAAGATAATATGATGTGTTTGACAGGAACTACTATCTGTAACTTAGAAGAAATATAGAGGAAGGAACTTTAAAAATAGGACTGCTCTTTTAAGGAATTTTAACTTCATTCACATAACTAAACAAAGACCTGCAACTTCATTACCATATTTAAAGAAAGGAAGAAACATGATGACACATAACAGAGAAATTACAAAATCATACCCAACAATGTGTGGAAAACGCCTCATTCTTTCATTAATCATCAATTTATCAAGAATACAATTGCATAGTCTCCAGGTTCTTTAAAATTCAGACCTTTTACCTATAATTTTGCCTCTTTTTATACATCATGGGATAGTTGGTAACTACCAAAACTATCAAACTGCTTAACTACCTTCTAACTGTCTAAAGTAAAAGTCATTACAGAATATTACATTAGAGGGTAAAAGACACCTCATTTTCCTCGAGAAATAAGATAACAAGAAGTAACAAAATTTAAAGTATGATTGGTGATTGTTTCTCGCTGTTTGAATCTGTGGCTTGAGTAGAAGGTCTTGCTGATGCATCCTTGGTCTGCTCTATCATCCATTCTTTGCACTTTCTCCATAATGGTACATTTGACTTTGGTGCTTCCTCTAACTTGTCAAGTGTTATTCTGCAAGTTGTAATCCTACTATAAGTAGGCTTATTTGTAAACAGAGTCTTCACCATCCAGAGAAGCTTAAAATCTTTGTTAAGGTAGTTTACAATAGTGGCCCCCTTTAATACTGTCGTGTTTTCATGATTGTTATCAACTTTTCTCTTTGCCTCAAATAGCAAAGTCTCAATGTCTTCCATGGCAGCAAATTTTCTTATAGATCCCAACAAGAAGGAAGTCCGGCTCTGACTCTTTTATCAAACAGGATATTAAACTTGGAAACCGCTTCCTTCATCTCAGTAATATTCTTCTTTGCAATATTCCTATATATATTTCTAACAATCATTTTGTTAAAATCTATTTCACACGATGTTCTGTATGGCATGTCATGTTCCTTTAGTTCTGCAATAGATTTAGTTAATGAAATCTATCATCCTCTTTGTAAACTTTGATCTATCTAAATACATTTGTTTATTTTTCATGACTACCTCTTCCATCTCTCGAACTAGTACTTTCCCTTTAGATATAATAACAAGAAGTTCCCAAATACCCTTGATAACCTCAATGACTTCATCCCATAGGATTTCTCTGGCTTGAATTAAGGACATATTGCCCTTGTTTTTCTCCTATAGCGTTTTGATTTCATCTTCAACCCTTAGGAGGTCTTCCCTATATTTCTTTGCATTATCCATCTCCCTTCTTGCTTCTTCTTCACTCAAATTCAATAGCTTGCAAGTTGTTTCCAACTCTCTTTGGGCTTTCTTAACATCATGCTCAACCATTTTAAGCTATGTTCCCAACTGTAAAACCTCTGCTACTGGATCATCTGTGTTGGCTAGAATTACTATTGTACAAACATGAGTGTCCACCTGTCATTGCAGCTTGTCCAAAGATTCTTTAAGTAAAGAAACTTCTTCAGTTTTATGCAACACATCCTGTAGGAGCTTCTCCTTTTCATTTTCTACTTCAGCTATCCCTGCAGCTATGGGATGCTCACCTACAAGTAGATTCAACTTCTTTTTCAAAACCCCAATCTCTGACTTGGAAGATTGCAATAATTTTTGAACAACAGGTTGGTCATCAGGATTGACACCTATTTTAATGATGATTTTCTTTAGCTCATCCATCTGAGCATTCAAATCTCTAGAGTTGGCTTTCTCCAACTTTAACTACTGAATTACCTTATTTAGCATTTTTTCTGCCTTAACAGCTACAACATCTGTCTTACATAAATCATTTATGATCAATTGCCCAGTTTCGATGTGCAAATTGATCTTGTCAAGCATTGGAAGCTTGTGAGTGTCAACAATTAAATTCACAGTCTTGAAATTGCTAGTAGACCCCACTGATATTTCAGTAGGATGAGAAAAAGCAATTTTAAGTTGGCTCCTCTCCAAATCCATGGCAGATAGCAATCTAGTTTGTTCAGGAGTTACCTGAGACTCAGCTTGAGCCTCCATATTTAACTTCACCTTCTGATTTCTCTCAGCTATTTGAGCAAACATACTTTGAATTAAAGGAACTTGATTATGAACAGGTTCTTTGGAAGATGGGGAAGCTGGGGCACCTTATATTTCTCCTAATTGAGTCACCAAACTAGTTTGTGCTAAAGACATTGCATCTTGAAGCTTGGTACTTTTTGTTGATTCAGATTCTTCCTCATCCAGATCAATAACTTCCTCTCTAACCCTCTTGACACCTTTTTTCATAATGCCATGGGTTTCAATATCTATCCCGTGAGTGTTTTGCAAACCTCCATTTGCCAATTTCTCTGTTTCAGGTCTACTTTTATGTACAAGGCTAAATATCCATTCTCCAGTCTTCTCTTTGAAATAATTTGATGAGGGTCAGAAGCCCACTCAACCACATGTAAAAGACACATGGCATTCAACAATCTTTCAACCTCTTGGGCAACATGTCTAGTGTTTACAATGAAGGGTCCCACTGCTTTAGGCAACTTGAAGAAAAATCCTTTCTTCATAGGAACAAAATGAACTCGATCTACCTTCAAGCTTTGCCTAATAAAGTCAAGGGCAAAAAGCCTCATTGGCCTAATCTCTGCATGCTCTTCACAGGTGAACCAATCCCCAAATCTCACATCCTTACTCAATTGAAGAAATTCTTGAGCTTTAGGAAGAAAAGTTGGGGGTAGGGTTCCATTCAAGATTTTATAAGCCACTGGAAGGAATAAAGAAGTAAGCTCAAATAAAACACTATCTCTTGGATCACCCCTTATTAGGTCTATCCAGAATACCACTGACTGCTTCTTTTTATTGATATCAACAACATTTAGAGCCAAATTAGAAAAATGTTCAACATTCTAGTATAGAAATAAATAAGTAATGGTTGAAGGAAATCTGAAGGACCCAGTGAGAGGCAAAGTCATAAATTGGGTATTGATAGTATCTACCCAAAATGCTAGAATGTCTAGTACTGTCTATGGCTTCATCATTAAGGAGAAAAATCCCAACACAACTTTATCCACCTACTTGGAGTCTTCTTTTTCCTAGAATCTTGGCAATTACTTGCAAAACGGGTCTTAAGTCAACTACAAATATTTCTAAAGAGAAGAGATTCCCATCTACGGAGAATTGACCAGATTTAGGGGCTAGGAAAGAGGTGACATGAGAAAGTTCTTGAGGAGACACATTATCATAATATGAAATCAGAGATTCTTCATTAAAGGTGGTGTACGTTCAAGACACAAGGTAATTCAAAGCTTCGTGTATTAATTGTGAGGTTACTTGAAAAACACTCTCCCCTGACTGATTCATTACGAAACCTTTCTTGGGGTATATTGCTGAGGCTAGCCATTGAATGAATTCAGGGAATAAATGAGTTATCGAGACAAAAGCAGTTAAAACACCTGACCTAACCATTACCATGAATATAGGAGACTTTTTATGGTTTAGGATGACCTCTTGATACATTCAAAGATGTTTAATTGTGCAGAGGGTATCAGAAATATCTCATTCGACATCCATTAATGGGGTATGGATAACTGATGAGGAACTTTCTTGTTTGGCCATGGTGACTATAGGTGACAGTTGCTGCTGATAGTTACTGATGACAATTGTCGTGACATTTGGTGACTCAGACTGCTGAACTAGATGCAAGGTTTCTTAGTACTAAAACAAAAGATTAATGCAATGGGGTTTTTCTTGTCTTTTATATATATGATAATAAAATGGAGGGAAAACTTGTAATTAATGTAACTAATTAATGGAGTGGCAGATGAGGTGACAGGGTACGGTGGATGGGGTGGATAGTAATGAATGAGGATGGCAGATGACATGGAGGGGATGAGATGAAGTGAAACGATGGGGGTGGCCCGCTGCAGGGGAAACGAGTGTACGAGAGGATCATTGGGCTTGAACCCCCATGACAATCTCAGGTTGTATATCTTAGTTAAATACCTTGACGTCATGGTCAACTATGGGGGTTCAGCTTGAGTGATAACTCGTGCTCGTTTTTCCCTCGCAGAGCACTTTACCCGCTTTGTGAGCCCACACTTTCTTATATCTTGTATTATCACTCAAACTTTAATATATGGGTCGAGGCCCCACCTTATATTGGATTTGAATGCCATAAAAAATAAATCATTGTTTTCAAACTTTCACTTTTTCTTTTAATTTTTAAAACATAATATTTGATTTTTATTTTATTTTTTGTGATAATATGGAAAATGAAATTTAAATGACGATGGATGCTACAACATCTGGCTCCACTTGGGGATAGTGCTTTTTCCATATAAGCACTAAGAACCGCAGATTAATGCCTTCACCTCGGGCATGGAGTCATATACTGCTTTGCCAAATTTAATTCTATGGAATTTGTACAATGAATTGACTCTGGTATCTACAATGACAGGATGCTTGTGCTTCAGAATTGGAAATAATATTTGAGGTATTGCCCATTAACAGGAATCTATAGAGTCTCAGCCTCAAGATTATCTAGGAAGAATGTATTATTTTCCCTTACTTCTATAATCCTGAATGGGCCATACCAGAAAGGATCAAACTACCCATGTTTTCCCTTATCTTCACTTCTAGTATCCCACCTTAACACCTAGTCTCCAGCTTTAAAATCAATTTCTTTGGATTTTCTGTAAAAAATGCCCTTCATTTTTTATTGATACATAATCAAATTATCTCTTACCTTATCTCTGCTCTCACTCAAATCCACTATCTTATGCATCCTTCTTATCAGAGCATTGGGTTCTTCTTTTGCCTCTTGAATCATTACAATCATAGGCTTCACAAGCTGACTAGGAAAAAGAGCTTGAGTTCCATACACTAACTCAAAAGGTGATTTTCTTGTAGACCTTTTTGTAGTCACTCGGACAGCCCAAAGAGCAAACTTTATTTTCGAATCCCAGTCTTTCTAATTCTCTGCAATAGTTTTCTTACGAATTTTCACCAATGTTTTGTTAGTGGATTCAACCAATCCATTTCCCTGAGGATGATAAGATGTTGAATGAGATAAAATGACGTTATATTTCTGACAAAAAGCAACAAATTTAATTGAATTGAACACCCGAGCATTGTCAATTATGATTTTTATAGGGCACCCAAATCTTCTTAAAATATTTTCTTCTAAAAACTTCATCACCATTGGTCATTTGACGTTTTAGTAGGTATAGCTTCTACCCACTTGGTGAAATAATCAGTAGCTGTAAGAATCCACTTGTGTTGTCCACTTGAAGGTGGGTTAATTTCTCCAACAATGTCTAGCCCCCATTATCTGAATGGTTCTTCTATGAAAAATGGGATCAATGCCAAGGGAGCTAACCTATTTTTCTTAGCAAAAAGTTGACACTTTTGAGAGCTTGTGACAAACTTATATATATCACCAAATAAGGTGGGCCAATAAAAGCTTTCCTAGAGGATTTTGTGTGCAGTAGCCTTCCAACTGTAATGTCCACCACATAACTTCTCATGGTAATCTTTAATTGTCTCTATAGATTCATCTTCTATCAAACATAATAATAAAATTCCCACAAGATCCTTCCAATACAATCTTCCCTCCACAATCACATATGGTTGTGCCTTGATTTTTAATGCTCTGTTGACACCTAATCCGAAATGGATGGGTGAACTGGACAGTCATCTAGAAGATGAACTGATCCGTTTTTATTTTTGTATATAAACATGAGTTACCTAATGAATAAGATCACTCAGTTTTCTCTCTTGTTCAATGTGGAGTTACCCTGGCCTGACATGGTATCAGAGCACAGGTCCCAAAATAGTGTAACTCCTGCTGAGAGCTGCTCATACCTGAGCGTTTCTGCCTCTGTCCTTAGACTGCGCACTGTCCTGAGACTGCGCTCCTCTGCCCTGAGCACTGCCAACACGTTTGTTCATATTCCATAATTAAACTAGTGCCTAAACGTTGGTCCTGCACTGCTCTGTCTGACATTCTCTGCGCCTCATAATGTCATCTAATACCTCTGCCCGTTGCTTGTCCAGCTTGTAACCCTCGCACTCCAATCTCTCATATTATGCTTCTTCAAATATTTCTTTGTCAGTACTTCAAATATCTTTTAGAGAAGGCGCTCTCAGAGGTGACAGAAATCTTTACGATTTCTTCTAAACCTCCTAGCCGTTTGAAATACCTTCAAACCTGAGAAAGCTTCTCTTTCTCATGTTCTGCTCCATGAATTCAAATGTTTTTGTCATAGCTCTTGGCGTCGAAGTTATTTCCGGCCGGATCCACAGCTGCCATTTCCTAGTTTTATCTTTTCGCTAAAAAACCCTGGAACGCTGCATTGAAGCTCCTCAATGAAAAGCCTGAAGCATTGATTCGTTGAAGCGTTGATAAGTTGAAGTTCAGTTACCCTGGAACGCTTTTTTGAAGCTCCGTTACCTTGATGCGTTGAATCTATCGTTCAAGACTGCCAACTACGGAATCAACTGTTTCATCATCGAAAGCAACTGGTCAGTCGACTTCTGAATCTACTGCGAGGAGACTACAACAAAAGTAGATGCAAAATTAGACACAAAACTCGATGAAAAACTTGGCACCAAAGGGATACAAAAATGGATGCAAAAAATGATTTTAAAAAGGATGCAAAAGTGGATGCAAGTGTAGGTGCGAAAAGTGGATGCAAATGAGGATGCAAAAGTATGTTAAACAAAATTAGGTGCCAAACTTGATGCAAACCCTAGAACAAAACCTAGTGCAAAAGATGACACAAAACTTGGCATAAAATTTGGTGCAAAACCTATTGCAATACCTGGTGTTAAACTTGGTGTAAGATTTGGTGCAAAACTCAATGCAAATTTTGTGTCAAATTTTGCACCATATTTGATAAATGGATGCAAATAGCACCAAAAATGGGCTCTAGATGTAAAAAAAGAAGTGAAAAGGGATGCTAATCATAGGGATTTGTTGTAGTGGATGGGCCGGTTTCCATTATCTTAAAGATTTTCCTTAGCTCTTGCTTGTTGACA
This sequence comes from Pinus tabuliformis, assembly GCA_031772625.1. Lineage (NCBI taxonomy): Eukaryota > Viridiplantae > Streptophyta > Pinopsida > Pinales > Pinaceae > Pinus > Pinus tabuliformis. The sequence goes on along the minus strand of CM062814.1, from coordinate 128,773,175 downwards.
CATGAGAGTGGTTTTCTTTGTTTTCGAACAACGAGGTTCACGTGCCTAGTGAGTGCTTAGTGTTACTTGTGTCAAGGTTATTTCACTGCAGAGGGAGAGGGTGAGAGTGAGTCTCAAGTCGAAAGGGAATAGTCCCAACTTTGTTAGAGATGCACAACACAACATAACATGCCCAACTTCCAACGGAGTAGTCCACTCGGATGCAACAGTCACCAACACACAATGAAAGGATAGCAGGTAGCACACCCAACAGAATAGTACACATGAATGTGACGGTCGTTATAACAAGTTTATGAAAATGAATTTGTCCAGTGTCCGAACATAGTTACTAATCAAATTGGAACTATTATGTCAAAATAGGTACTCGAGCCCAAAAATCCCAAAAAAAACATGAAAACAACCCAAAAATAAAAAATGTTTATTCTGCATCACCAATTTTTTTTATGAGTAAATTTTCAATATTTTTAAAAAATAACAGTAAAAAACACTAAAATCCATTTTATTTGGTGCAAAAAATGCCTTGAAATCAAAAAGTGTTGATGCCTCTTTTTTTTCAGGGTACATTTTCAACATTTTTTAATAATTACGTTAAAAATAAAATATCGTGACTCTAAAAAACTTTAAATTTCCAATGATTTTCAAGCATGACATTAACGATAAAATATCCCGTCTTTGAAAAGCCTTAAAATTCCAACGATCTTTAAGCATGACATTAAATTTAAAATATCACTTCTTTGAAAAACCTTGAAATTCCAACAATTTTCAAGCACGGTGCTAAGAAAAAATATTTATAACTATTTTCAACCATAACAGTAAAGATAAAATATCACGACTTAGAAAAACATTAAAATCTTGATAAATTTTCAACCATGGAATTAAAACCAAAGATTATGACTACAAAACAATCTTAAATTTTCAAAATATTTCAAGTATGACATTATGGAAAAATTTTATGACTAAAAACACTTTAAAAATGAACACCTGAATGATAAAGTTATTATACCAAGAGTAATTTTTTTAAAATGCTAAATATATAGTGATTTTGAAATCTTAACCTAAGACAACTTGATACATTGCAAAATAAAAACAAAAATCAACTATCAAATTGACACGTAGTGTAGGTGAGCTTAGCCTATTGTAATGGAAACTTAAAGACCGACCATGAAATTAACACATTGTGGGGCAAATTCGATTCATTATAATGAAGAATTTAAAATCAACTATCAAGTTGCACATAATGGGATTAGGTTGGTAGACAAGCATTGACACAGACGCCACAATATATATATATATATATATATATATATATATATATATATATATATATATATATATGAAAGATACATAAGAAAACAAAAATTCAAATATTGGAAAAAAAAAATAATAAGAAGTAATAAAACATGACAAAAAAAATCAAATATAAAAAATATATTGCAATGACATAAAAACAAACTATAAGATGTAAAAAAAATTAACCATACCATGTAAAATTAAAAAAGAAAAGAAAAAAATAATAAAATAAAAGTAAAATAAAATAAAAACCAAATAAAAAATAAAAAAATTAACAATTAAAAAAAATAATAAAAAAAAAAATATTACAAAAATTAAATAAAACATTAAAAAAAATTAAAAACTTAAAAAAAATAAAAATTCCTAGGCCACCCCGCGGTAGCAAGGGGACGATTCATGACAAAAAAAAAAATTAAATTTCATAAAATATATTAAAAAAAACAAAACAAAACAAAAGAAACCATAAAAATGTTAAAAACAAATCAGAATTAACTTGTAAAAATGAAAAATTCAAGTAAAACAAAAATTAAATAAAACAAAAATAAATTAAAAAATATAAAAAATAAACAAAAAATTAAAATATATACATAGTTTAAGAAGAAAAAAAATTCATTTTAAAGTTAAAAATAAAAAATAAAAACACTATTTTAAAAAATGTTAAATAATTACCAATAATAAAGTAAAATAAATAAAAATAAAAAGAATCAAAACAATTAAGAAAAATAAGTTCAAAATTAAAATTTGAAAAAAACATTAAAACTAATTAAATTAAAAAAAATTCTTTTTTTTAATTGTATTATAAAACCTAAATTATATATATATATATATATATATATATTTTAAAAATTTTAAAAATAAATAAAAAACAAATACACTCCGTCCACCCTCCCCATCCCTACCCTCGGCCCTCCCCTCTCCCCTTGCCTCCCCTTCCCACCCTCGGCCTTCCATCCCCTTCCCACCCTTGACCTTCCCCATCCCTTCCCCCCCCCCCCCCCCCCCGGTCCCCTCCCCTCCCCCCCCCCCCCCCGGTCCCCTCCCCTCCCCCCCAAGCCCCGCTCGGGCCCTATCCAGCAGCCAAGAGGTGCAACCCTCCCCTACCTACTGGGGCTTGTGTGGAGAGGGGAGGGGGGTGTGAGGGGGTCAGGGTTGGGGGGAGGGGGAAGAGGGGAGGGTCGAGGGTTGGAAGGGGACGAGTGTGAGGGAGGGGAGAGGGGAGCACCGTGGGGACGGGGGGAGAAGGGAGGGAACAGGAGTTGGTTGTTGGGGGGGGGGAGGCGGCAGGGGGGGCGGAGCCGAAGAAAGGGGGAGGGAAGAGGGGAGGGCTGAGGGTGGTGAGGAGGGGGGCGAGGCAGGTTAATTGGTTTTTTAATTTATTTATTTCTTGTTTTTTTTTTTTTTTTTTTTTTTAATTTTTAATGTTTTTAAAAAAATAATTTTTTTAATGTTTTTTTTAATTGTTTTTTTTTAATGTTTTTAATTTTATGTTTTTAAATATTTTTTTTTTTAATTTGTTTTGATTTGTTAATTCATGAAAATTTTCATATAAAATCACATAGAGAGTATTATGTTGACGCATTTGAACCAACCATTGTTTTGATTTTTTTTTTTTTAATTTGTTTTGATTTCTTTTTAATATGTTTTGAATTTTTTTTTTAAATTTTGTTTTTAATTGTTTTGATTTTTTTAATGTTTTTGTTTTTTAATTTTTATAATTTAATTTTTGTTAATTTGTTTTTTTTTTTTTTATATTATTTCTTTATTTTTATAATTTTAATTAAAAATAATAATTCTTAAATTTTTATTTTATTTTTAATTTTGTTTATTTAAATTATTTAATTTAAATATTATTTTTTTTTTATTTTAATTAATGATTTTTTTAATTTTTAATTTCTTATTTCTTATTTATTATTTATTTTTTCTTTTTCTTTTTCTTTTTCTTTTTTTTTAGTTATTTTAATTTTTTTTCTAATGAGGTTTTTCTTTTTTATTTGTTTTTTTAACTTAAAAAAATGTTTTTAGATTTTTTCTTTGAGTTAAATTTGTTTTGCTTTAAATTATATTTTTTTTTTGAAGTTTTTCATTTTTATAATTTATTTTTTGATATTTTTTAATTTATTTTTTGTTTTTTGGTTTTTTTCGTTAATTCTTTATTCAAATTTTTTTATTTTTAGTTAATTTTGGTTTTCTTTTTGTTTTTTTACACTTTTATAGGTTTTTTGTTTTTTTTCCTTTTTCATATATTATTTTGTATTTGACTTTTTTTTTGTCATGTTTTTTTATTTTTATGTTTTATTACTAGCATGTATTATGTTTTTTTTTGTCATGTATTTTTTATTTTATTTTATTTTTATGTTTTTTATTTTTGTTATATTTTATTATTATTTATTTTTATGTTTTATTACTAACATGTTTTTATTATTTTTATTTTTGTCATTTTTTATGTTTTATGTTTTTTTTACATTTTTATAGGTTTTTTTATTTCCCTTTTTTTTTATATACATTTTTGTATTTGATTTTTTTTGTCTTGTTTTTTTATTTTTATTTTTATGTTTTACTTTTAACATGAAAATCACCAACATTTAAAAAAATTATCCACACTTAATTCAATAGGAAATTTAAAGTGTAAAAACTAAGTTGTTTAAACAGAAAGGGTTGATGCTCATGAGCAATTTTCAAAATCAATATGAAAATCACTAACAAAAAAAAATGTTCACACTTGATACATAAAAAAGTTTGAAGTGTCAAAAATAAGCCCTCTAAAAAAATGTGTTGATACTACATCAACACTTTTCAAAATTAGCATGAAAATCACTAACATTTAAAAAATTTGTTCATTCTTGGTACATAAAAAAATTTAAAGTGGCAAAAAATATGCTAAAAAAAAGGTGTATTCTGAATCACCACTTTTCAAAATCGAGTGATTTTTTCCTACCTCAAAAAAGAGGGTACTATGTCATTTTTTTGTTTGATCGATAACTATGTTTCCGACAGCATAGTCCACACGGGCGAGACAACGTTAACCACTGATACAACACATTTTCAAAATCATATGTACTAGAACAACCAAAATAGTTCAACTATCTTAATACAGGTCAAAGAAACATGCATTACAAGTGTCCAAAGAATAGTCTTACAAACAAATACAATAGATGTGTGAAAACTTGATGGCCTGTTATCAGGCCTCTGAATTAAGAAAAAATTCCAAGACACATCGATACACCATACATCACTAACCCTGATAGCGGGGCATTGGAGCCACTGCTCACTTCTTAAAGAAAAGACTACAGACGCTCAAGATTATGTGGGAGGAGCCAAGGTGAAAAGTCTGTTACATGTATAAATTAGGGGCATATATAGCCAAGGGTGAAACTGACCCTTGTGACTATTTGAATTCCCTCATGACTATTTGACTTACATGACTCTTCAAGTTTACATGACTCTTCAACTTTACATGTGGTTCTCTTGGACTTCCATGTTACATTACATTGATTACAATAGTATAGCCCATAGTAGTGATGTGGTCGAGATGACTCATGACATTACTCGACACGATAGTGCTGCTATGTTCATGTTGATGGTGGTGTCCATGTCGAGATGTAGTGCTGTTGAGTGATGAGTGTGCTCTTGGTGTATCATAGCTTCACCTCTGCATGGAAAGGTGTATAGAGTCTTCGATGGTTTGGTGTTCGTTTGATGTTGCATGTTCATGTCTCTCCTTCGCTTGTACTTGACATGCTTCATGTGTTCATCCATTTACGAACAAGTCTCCAAACATGCACTCCTTGTTCATCCCATTCGTCATTGCACCATGTCTCATCCATGTACCTATATCTGCAATCACTCATGATGAGATGACATCAAATCCAGAAATATCCTAGTCTACCATGATGCATCATCTTTCGTTTTTGGATGAAAGTGACCAAGAGAGAGGAGAAGGCTCTGAAACTGCGTAGAACACATTTCAGGTTGGGATGCAGGCTTCAAGCGCTGTCAAGGAATATTGCGCAGAGGTCACTATGAGGCTGCGATGGGTAGTTAGGATCAGTAGTGACTATCTGTGGGATATAGCAGGGAAAATTTTAAGAACCCCCCCTAAATTTATAAATATAATAAACGGGCGAATCTCCATGGTATATAGGAAAAATGGAAGGCGATTTTATCAATAATATAATATGTATATATAATTTTTTTGGTGAATCTCTCACCAGGGATGGCAAATATTTTACTCAATTATAAAATCTTGTAAGATCTTGGCGAGTCTTTCACTAAATAATAAAACTTTGTAAAGTCCTAGTGAATCTTAGCATAGGCTACATGCTGGTTTAATTCCCCCATTTAAATAGGCTACATTCCAGGTGAATACCATGGGTCAATACCATGTGCCATTTTGGTGAATACCATGGGTCAATACCATGTGCCATTTTTATTTTTATTAATTCTAATATTAGGGTTAATAATGGTTTTTTGCATGGTATTAATAACAATCTAGTCCATGGTATTTGTCCCATAGTATTTTGGCCATAGGTTTCACCTAAATATAACCCATTTTTTGAGTGTTTGTAAATATAAGGTGACTTATGGAGTAAATATAAAAAAATGTTTTATTTGTTTACCATACCTCTCGTTTATTTATATTTTTATTAATTTACCATACCTCTTTTACAAATATGTTATTTGGCCCATAGGATTCACTTAAATAAAACCTCTTTCTTGAGCCTTCATAAATAGAATGAGGGTTATGGACTAAATATAAAAACAGGTTTTATTTATTTACGATACATATAGTTTATTTATATTTTTATTTATTTACTATACCTTTTGAGTAAGTATAAAAAGACGTTTTATTTATTTACCATACCTCCACTTTACTTATATTTTTATTTGTTTACACCCTTACATGTATATAAGGTGACTTATGGAGTAAATATAAAAAATGTTTTATTTATTTACCATACCTCTCATTTATTTATATTTTTATTAATTTACCATACCTCTTTTATAAATATGGTATTTGGCCCATAGGATTCACTTAAATAAAACCTATTCTTGAAAATGGGCGAATGGAAGGTTGTAAGTCCTAATTTCAAGGGCTAAATTTAACTTTTTTACCCTCTCCCTTTAAATAAGGTGGGCTATTTGAGGTGATTTGTAAAAATGTACTATGATACAAAATATTCGCCCACTAAAAATTTAAAACCCCTTAATTTCTCCAAAGGGCGAACATTCACCCCTAAAATTATCCTTGGGATATAGCTCGGTTGAAGGGCAGATCTGTACAATTTTCTAGGGAGGCAGTGCAAGCAGTAGGGAGGACACTGACAGTGAAAACTATGCAGATTCTCTGGGGAGGTTAGCAGCGGGCTGCAGGAGCTTGCTAGCCAAAACTGTGCAGAACTGGGAGGCTAGACTACAAGACATCTTTGTGTAGTTTCTGGGCTAAGCAGGGTGTTAGGAAGCTAGAGGACAGCCCATGAAAACTACACAGTTTTCAGGAGGAGTAACAAGCCAGTTGACATGGTCACTTGCTGACATAATTTCACAAACTTCGAGGACAGTGTAGCGATAGGCATCATGTGCCTAACCTTCATGTCTGCACAATCTTTTCAGTTGGCAGAGGCGAGCATGCTAGCAACTTTTGCGTAATTTTTTCGAGGAGTGAAGTCTGAGGTCCCTACCCGGTCAAACTCTTTGATTTCCCAGTGAAAAGATTGATAGATTTTCTTGTAGGCAGAACAAAATGAGATGGTTTGTTGGGAAACTTCTGCACTATTCTGGGTGACAGTTACTTGGGTCGAGTCCAGGATTACGCAGTGCAGACTGTTTGGGAGGCAGCCTCAAGCTCTGCACAATTCTGTGTAGTGGTAGATGATCATTGAGGGCTGAGACTATGCAGTGCATCTTAGAAGAGGTCCAATGGTTGGAGGGTGGTTTGTTCAATAGAGTTTAAGAAAAATGACTAGGTGTGTGAGTGAGTGAACTTGTGCATACATGACCTTGCGAACACACACTCAACATGATTCGATGACAAGACACCTTGAACCAAAAAGGCAACATGCTCAGTGTGACTGACCAATGGGTGTGGGCAACAAGCGTGACACTTGTGATAGATCATTGAACGACCATGACGACACTTGCACGACATTGCATACAAATTCATGTGTGAGTAAAGAAAAAGGATGAGTACATGCACATGTTTTCCCGATGTGGACACAGGTTCATGGTTGGACACAAGCTTCCCTTGTAGATGACTCATATTTTCCATCAAGGCTTCAATGGCTGAAGGTTACAACCAAGAACAGAGAAGATGGATGCAGGACGGGCCAAGTGCCATAGTGTCACAAGACTCTTTGGATCTTAGCCACATGCTCAGTCAAAAGCTAGAACTTAGTAGAGGGAAACACTTATTTAGAAAACCAAAAATAGCATGATATTAAAAAAACAAAACAAAACAAAAATAGTAAGCAATGTGAAAAGACAACAAGTAGTAAACATACTATGTACATGGCATGTGGCGTGACCCCAGATTATTGAAAATAGTGTTTGAGATCTTGGTCGTTGATGGGAAGGTTGTCAACCCTCCATTAAGTGATTGCAGATGGTATGTTTGTGGGCCAAGCTTCTCTTGAACCAGCGTCAAACTGTCAGGTTCTGCTACCAGAACCTGGTTGTATCCTGACAAATCATTGAGCTAAGACAACATTCCTGCTCCAGATATTGCATGTAACATAGGTTCCATTCATAGCACATGGTAGTTGTTTTTGTTCAGGGAGTGGTTCAAGTTTTAGAAATTAATGCATAAGTGGATCTCCCTGGATTTATTACATACACGACTTAAATTAGAAACCCATGTAAAATGACGAACTCTATAAGTGATACGAGCATCCAAAAGCTTAATCAGTTCTTTTTGTATAAGGGGTTCAAGTGATGAATGTACTTTCCTTAGTTTTTGCTACAATGGCTTGACCCCTTCTTTGATTGGAATCACGTGTTGGATTATTTGCATGTCATATGTTCTCAGATCATTGTATGTCCATGCGAACACCTCCTGTTACTGTTTGAAAAAGCGAACAAAAACTCGCTGCTTCTAATGTGTGAAACGTGTATCGAGATTGATGAACTTTGGATCGTGGTCTCTTCCCAGGTTTATCTGTTCATACATCATGGTGGAACTGTGGGTTTTTTTGTTTCTTGACCCTTGGAATCAGTTTTGCAAGTCATAAATATTATCAAGAGGTACCACACCCTTGGGGATGAGGTTTCCTTTCTTGTTGTCAGTTGTAGCGTGCAGAGAGTGCTCATTCTCATCTTCGTCAGTCGCTACATCCTTGAAGACATCAGTGTTGGCCATGAAGTGCGGCATCTATTGATCATCTTCAAAAACACGTAGATTAGTTATTTTATCAGGGATAGAAGGCTTATACAAAATTTCAACATTAAATCTATCCCTAAGTGGTGACATCCTAGAAGTTGTGTTTTCTAAGGCATCAAGAGCTGCATTATGTGTTCTTAGCACAACAATAATATTAAATTCTTGGAAGTTAGAGATTAGCGACAATACCTCTTGCTGGTAACTTTTGAGATGAGGTTACAAATAGTGTACGGTTTTATGTACCTGCCATACCACGGTTTCTTAATCACCTACCACTTTGAGCACAACAATGTTGAGGCTAATGGCCTTGTGCAAGCCCAACACGAGTGCTTTATATTCAACAGTGTTGTTTGTGCACTCAAACTCCAAGAAGCTTGAGATCAAATGTTTCCTATGCTTTGGGTCAATCAAGACACATCTGGCTCCAGAGCTATCCTGTATCTTTGATCCGTCAAAATACATGGTCCACAACTCATCTACTACTACTACTACTGCTACTAGTGTCACAATGTACTGTACAAGCTTCATTTCCATCAGTTAGGCAAGGAAGGAGACCCAACTGCGTCTTTAGTGGAGTTGGAGCTAGATGTGCGAGATAACACCCCATCGTTGTTTCCAAGGGGTAGTTGTTGAACATGAGCTCTACAAAAGCCAATGATTCATTCTCGCCATTGATGGGAGTGATATTGTGTCTCATGTATCTCTCGGATAACACCCAGATCTTATTTCTTTTTCCCTGGTACAGAAGCCACATGTGTGACCAATTTGTAGTAAAGTACCCATTCAACTTGTTGGACTAGTCCCTGCTAAGTAATAAGCCATATGCTTCCCATATGTCCAAAAAAACAATGTTGATGCACTAGTGAAATCACCCGTCATGAGATAATCAGATGATCACATCTCAAAGTTCACTAATGGCTGGAAAGCATGTTTGATTGAGTTGGATGATCTGCATAAATGTCTTGCTTCATTGTGCATTGATCTTCTTGGCAACGGAGAGTGGCATGATGTTGGTTGATGGGTCGGACTCAACTGAATAGTTGTGAACATTGCCATTAAAGATTTAGAATGAAAGCAAGAATGGAGGGAAAACAAAGTTTGCTTCTTCCATCTGGAGTGTGTTGAGTACAGTTGTGAGTGAACTGGGAGATGAGCTTTCTACCTTACGAGTAGAGGTTGTGCTATCTGCATATGTTTTCCCCATTTCATGCAACAAAATATCCTGCCAACTTTGAATCTTAGCTAACCCGAACAAAGAGATGTTGTTATGAAACCAGCTCAAGAAAAGATAGAAAAGATAGATCAACGCCTTAGAATTCAGCCCCTTCGAGGGGGCAACCTCCTTTACATTACATAAATGAACAATTCTTGGATGATTCAAATGAAAAAACGTCCTTTCTATATATAGGAGTCTAAGGAGTCACAATATAATCCAACCGACCTAACAATAAAAATATAAAGCCACAAAAATAAGAATAGAGGGATTCTATGGGGCACAGTAATAACGATATGGGGGAAATAGGGGCACAACAATATTAATAAGGGGTATAACTACAATAGTAATGGGGTAATCACTAGTATTATAGGGACCCAACATGCCCCTCCCCTTCAAAAAAGCATTGTCCTCAACGCTTGAGTAGTTATGGATACTTCTACATAAAATTCTCATCCGCCCATGTGGAATATTCAGTGGATAAGTTCTTCCACTTGATAAGATACTTTGAAATTGATCGATTTCGTAGCTATCGAGTTCTTGTTTCTGTGACTACTTCCAGTTCCAATATAATTTTTCCTTCCTCGTCAAGTTCTAGCAATATTGTTTGAACTGGGAGCTTGTCGCCTATAACCTTCTTTAAACATGAAACATGGAAAACTGGGTGCAATCGAGAAGCTACAGGAAGCTCCAATTTGTATGCCATAGTACCAATCTTTTGCAACACCTTGTACGGACCATAATACTTTGGTGATAATTTATTATCCTTCTTAGCTTGCTTGAGGGACATTTTCTTATATGGTTGTAGCCGTAGGAATACCCACTCACCTACATCAAAACTTTTTTCACTGTGATGTTGATCCCCCTGTTGTTTCATTCTATTCTGTGCCAACACGAGGTTATCCTTTAAGAGTTGGAGGACTTGTTGATGTTCGATGTGATGTTCCACTGCCTGAACTTTAGAATTTTCTCTTAAATATGATGTGATGGATGGTGGTTGATACCCATAAAGTGCCATAAATGGGGTCATTTTTGTTGTTGTATGGAAGGAAGTGTTATACCACCATTCAGCCAGAGGCAACCATTTGACCCATTGTGTCTGTTTATCAGATTCAAAGCAACGAAGATATCCTTCCAAACATTTGTTTACTATCTCAGTTTGCCCATTAGATTGAGGATGATAAGATGAGCTATGAGCTAACTGAGTACCAAGACAAGAAAATAATTCTGTCCAAAAATTTCCCGTGAAAATGGGATCTCTGTCACATACAATAATCTTTGGGTTTCCATGTAGCTTTTGAATTGTTTCCATAAATGCGGTAGAAATTGTGTTGGCTTTAAATGGATGTGATAATGCACAAAAGTGTGCTTACTTGGTAAGTCTGTCAACTACCACCATGATGACACTCTTTCCCTCAGACTTGGGTAAACCTGTGATAAAATCCATTGAAACCTCCTCCCAACATTGGCTTGGAATGGATAAATGTTGTAATAGACCTGGTGTCTTAATTGTTTCAACTTTATTTTGTTGGCAAACCAAACATTCCGCCACAAAATTTTGAATATCTGATTGAAGGCCATCCCAAAAAAATTCCTTCTTAACCTTGTGGTAAGTTTTTAAAAATCCTGAGTGCCCTCCTAAAGGAGAAGTGTGCAATTCCATAAGAATCTTTTGTTTTAGTTGGGAATTCTTACAGAGGTATAAGCGATCTTTGTACCATAACGAATCATTTTGCCAGCTAAATGTATCAGACGTACTGGAATCTTGTTGTAACTTTCGAATAAGTGCCCACACTTCTTCGTCATTCTTCCATTCCTCCCTTGCTTCATTTATCCAATCTGGTTGGATAATAGAAATGGCGTGCAACAATGCTTCCACATCCTCATCCTTTCTTGAGAGTGCATCTGCCACCACATTTTGCTTCCCTTTTTTGTAGATGATTTCAAAGTCATAACCCAACATCTTTGTGAGCCACTTTTTTTGCTCTTCAGAGGACAATCTTTGTTCTAAAAAGTATTTAAAGCTATCATGATCCGTTTTTACCTTGAAGTGTCTTCCCATTAGGTAGGGTCGTCATTTCTTAAGTGCATGGAGTATTGCCAACATTTCCTTCTCATAAATAGCTTTGCTTAAAAACTTTCCCTTGATTGGACGACTTTCAAAAGCAATGGGTCTTTCATCTTGCATTAGAATAGCACCAATTCCATTTCCTGAAGAATCACATTCCAGAATAAAGGTTTTTGTGAAGTCCGGTGTAGCTAAGACCGGTGCTTGGCACATTGCTTCTTTAAGATGTTCAAAGGCCTTTGTTGCTTCCGAAGTCTATGAAAATGCATCTTTCTTCAATAATGTTGTTAGAGGTGCTGCTATTCTCCCATAATTCTTAACAAACTTGAGATAATACCCTGTCAAACCGAGAAATCCTCGCGGATGCTTTATGGATGTGGGGATTTTCCATTCCTTAATGGCTTTAATTTTGCTAGGGTCTACCTTAACTCCTTCATGAGATACAATATGATCCAGATATTCCACCTCCTAGACTCCGAAGAAACATTTGGATCTTTTTGCATATAATTGTTTCTCCTCGAGTAGTTGTAGCACCCTGTCAACATGTTCAACATGATCCTTCCAAGACTTGTTGTAGATTAGTATATCATCAAAAAATACTAACAAAAATTTTCTAAGAAATGGTTTGCATATTGAATTCATCAAACCTTGAAATGTTGAAGGTCCATTGGTAAGGCCAAAAGGCATGACCAAAAATTCATAATGACCCTCATGAGTTCTAAATGTTGTTTTCGGAATGTCTTCAGTCTTCATTCTGATTTGATGATATCCTGAACGAAGATCCAACTTGGTGAAGTAAATTGATCCATGCATTTCATCCAGTAATTCATCAATGACAGGAATGGGGAACTTATCTTTAATAGTGATCTTGTTGAGCTCTCTATAATCTGGACACATGCGCCATGATCCATCCTTATTTTGCACCAATACTACTAGAGCAGAGAAAGAACTTTGACTCGGTTGAATTATACTAGCCTCTAGCATTTCTGCAACCATACGTTCAATTTCACTCTTTTGGACATAGGGATATCTGTACGGCCTGATGTTTGGAGGAACACTTCCTGGAATAAGATGAATAGCATGATCATGATCACGCATAGGTGGGAGACCTTTGGGAGTCTCAAATACCTTAGAATGATTGTCCAAGACTTTTTGGAGATCTGGAGAAATAGATGATTCCAATGTGGAAACATCTAGCGAACATAATTGTGCAATTACACCTTTTTGCTCCTTTTTTAGAAGTTTTGTCATACCATTAGAGCTGATTATCTTTCCTGGTTTCCCTGCAATACCCCTTAATTCAACTTCCTTTCCTTCCGTAGAAAATTTGATGAAAAGTTCTTGAAAATTAAAAGCTATTGTACCCAAGGATTGTAGCCATTGGACTCCTAGTACAACATCAGCACCTCCCATTGGAATGGAAAGCATTGAGCTAGTCAATACATATTCTCCCATGGATAGCTTGATATTATGGCACTTTCCAGAGCAATTTATTTTTCCTCCATTTGCAATCATCACTTGACACTCTGGTGCTGGATATAGGAAGCAATTCAATTCTTTTGCTACCTTACAATGAATAAAATTGTGGGTGCTTCCTGAATCAATCAACACTATTACCTTTTTCTTCTTGATTTGTCCTTCTATCTTGATGGTTTGAGGAGTGGTAATTCCCGCAAATGAATTTCAAGGTATGGTCGGATTTATTTTTTCTTCATCTAGGCTTTGTTCCTAGAGTATATCCTCTTCTTTTGACCTTTCTTGCTCATTTTCTTCTTCCTCTTCACAATCTATGTAGAATAATTTCTTCTCAGCACACTTATGACCTTTAGTGTATTTGTTATCACAACTGTAACAAAGCCCTTTTTCTCTTTTTTCTTCCAATTTTTGTGGTGTCAACCGTATAGGTTGTGGAAGACTAGGGGCAACAACACTTCCGTCTTTATAGTTGTGAGTGGTATGCTTCCTAGTTTCGATAATTTTGCTTTCCATTTTTCTTGCTAACTTGAATGCCTTCTCTAATGAATCAGGTTCCCAAAGGCAAAAATCATGTTGGATATTATCCTTTAAAGACCCTATGAACACATCAATCCTATGCTCCTCTGGAATATCTTTTACCTTTATGTTCAATTTTTGGAACTCCTCAATGTGCTCCATTATTGAACCCTTTTGTTTGAGACTTATCAATTGGCTAAAAAAAGTGTTTCTTTTTGTATCCTCATAATGCGCTATCAATTCTTCCATAAAAATTGCCCAAGTGATAAATTGTTTACGAGAGCAAAGCCATTGATACCATACAAACTGATTTGGTTCCAAATATAAAGTTTCCATACGTACCTTTTGTGTGTTTTGCACATTATTGAGATCGAAGAATTGCTCCATCTGTAATATCCATGTGGCAGGATCCTTGCCATCAAACTTCCTCATATCGATTTTTGGAATATGGTGGGTCTTTGATCCAACATTAGAGTCTATGGAATCATGATTAACATTTCTTTTGTTCACATCATGAGTTTCCTTTACAACCTTTTCACCATTAGTAAGTATTTCTTGTAGAAAATTTGTTAAATCTGTCTTCAACTCTGCCATGTTTGTCTTCAAATCTGTCATGTCTCTCTTCAAATCTGTCTTCGAATCATCCATCTTGGCTTCCATGCCCTTCATCTCAGATTCCACATCATTTATCTTAGATTCCACGCCATTTATCTTAGCTTCTGTTAGCTTTTGTGAGCGTGACATTTGTTGCACTTGTTCTTGTAATTTTGATATATCATGTAGCATTTCTTCCTCTTCTTCATGAGTCATGCTAGAGCTTTCAAGTTCCTTACCAGGTGCTTGCATTTTCTTTCCTCGGGGCATAATTTACCGATAATAATGCTTTACTATGCCCTTTGAATTCCTTCAAACCAAGCTTACGCAAAAACTAAAAAAAAAAAAACTACACACCTTTTTTCACTTTCTAAAAGCCTGATATTGAATCTGATGTATCTCTGTAATTTCAGATCCTCCAGTTCTGAAATTGCGACCTGTAGTAGCCTTCTGCGTCATCTTTCCAATGCCATAAGTTTGACCCAAATTGGATTCTCCAAGGAAGAGTTATGCGAAATCTCCCACAGTGACTTGATTATAGACTAGTTCAGTAGAGCAAACTTGTATGACATGCCACGAGTCACTTTTTCGACCTTTGGATCTAAAATATGCATACAAGAAACAATAATCTGTCCTAGTTCTGTACCTTCTTACGAAATTTCAATCCGATCCCCAGAGAGAAAGTTATGACGATTTTTCCCAGGTCACCTGTTTGGAATGTAATTCAGGACTTTGCAAAAAGACCAACCTCCTCAGATCATATCTCCGCAAATATAGCGTGAAAAGCTCTGAAATTTGGACCCGAGGTTTAGCGCAATTTCTTCTCAAATGGGTTTTTTTTTAACTTCTGAAATGTCGCAGAAAAAAAGTTATAGCGAAAATGCCACGATGACCTATTTGGAGCAGTGAAACCCTATAATCCAAAGCTCTGATACCAAATGTTATGAAACCAGCTCAAGAAAAGATAGAAAAGATAGATCAACGCCTTAGAATTCAGCCTCTTCGAGGGGGAAACCTCCTTTACATTACATAAATGAACAATTCTTAGATGATTCAAATGACAAAACCTCCTTTCTATATATAAGAGTCTATATAAGGAGTCACAATATAATCCAGCCGACCTAATAATAATATTATAAAGCCACAAAAATAACAATAGAGGGATTCTATGGGGCATAGTAATAACAATATGGGGGCAATAGGGGCACAACAATATTAATAAGGGGTATAACTACAATAGTAATGTGGTAATCACTAGTATTATAGGGACCCAACAGATGTTAGTGCACGTTTTCTTTATGTCCTCTACAATTTTGTAATCAAAATTGGGTAGACTCATCGAGATGTCCGGGGTTAGACTCGTGTTTGTACTGTCTGGCGAAGTGTTCTACAGTTTACTTCTCATGGACATACTCTTGTTTGCAACTATCTCCCCCCGCTTGCTTTGTGTTTTCTACTTTTTGATGGTTGGTGGATCAACCTTCCTCAATAGTTCAAGCTTTTCTCGCATTTCCCCAATCATAGGGAAGCCCCTTGACTTCTGAGATTGTATTGACCATTTTTCTTTTTGGGACTGCTTCTCAGTGTTTTTTTTTGTGCTGCTTGTGAGCACTGATACATTTTGATCACCTTCCCAGTGTCGGGTGCCTCATTAGGTGCAACATCTTCATCATCGTTTACGTCTCTTGTTTGGAACTGCACATTATTTACTCTATTTAGTGAATGGTTGCATATTGAGTCTGCAACTCATTTCCATTTCAAACAAGTCCCTTTCGGGTGCATGTCTTCATGGAATGAGAAAAAATCCTTGTTTGTGCACAATACCACCTGGAATACTGAGTTGGAGCTCTGCACAATTTTATTCCGGAAGTAGTTGCTTCCTAATGACATGCTTCCCTTCTATTGCTTGGGAGGCTGACTCCTTGCAGATGTGTCGATTGTTCATTGTTTCAGCTTAGACACCTCTGTTGTCAAGTTCTTGAAAATACGAGTAAGGGTTTCAATGTCACTTGCTTCCTAGTCTTTACCCTTGCTCACTGCAGCTTGGGTCTTCTTGCTCGTATCTCTAGAGTCCTTTGTTGGTTCATCATCCTTGATGACTCTAATTGTGTGAAGGCATTTTTCCACAATGATCGCCTCTTCGCAGTTCTCTAGTAATGTTGTTTTCGCAACTTGCTTGATGAATTGCACAATACTGGTTGGCAGTGCACACATATAGTAGTCGACAGTGATGGAGTCATGAGGTTTCATGTCTATTGCAAACTTGTTCAATATGCGCAAAAACCTCTAATTGAAATCTTTTACCTTTTTTTTTGACTCCATCTTCAAACTGCCCAACACTTTGAGAAACATGGCCAGGGTCTTGTCATCAACAAATTTTTCCAAAAATATCCTTTCGAACATGCCCCAGTTATGGATGGTATTGACAAGAAGGATGTGATACCATACCACTACGTGGCCATCTAAGGTTCACGAAAAGAATTTGCATGCAAAGTCGTCGTACCATGCCTTAAGTGTCTACAACTATAGGTAGAGGTTTTTCCAAGTGGTCTTCTACCTTCACTGTGCTATTAGGGTCATACTTTGTCAGCATCCTCTCCGAACACTTTGGAATCCTGTGCAAAGCACCCAAGAGAGCTAATCGTCCTTGATTCATCCATTCCATGTTTTGGTCAGCCACGTCTTCTTCTTCTTCGTCTTTCTCCTCTTCTTTAGAATATGATGGTTCCAGCTCTAAGTTTGTTGGTTCGTCTCTGCCTCCACCTCCTTTGCTATCTTCCCCTCTACCTCCTAGACTAGAGTTTGAGCCTAAGATCATGATGGTGTCTTGTTCTCACTGTTGCAGGATTAGAGGTTCCTCTCCTTTCTCAACAACTTCCGCTAGACCTTCGAGCATGGAAAGAACTGCTTCTTCCTTCGATGATACAACAACTCCTTTGGGTGTGATCTTTAGCTTCCTTGATGTGTATGGAAGATTTTGTATTCCTGGGATTAGTCCGACTGCTTTGGAAACTGATGGGTGATCAAACGAACAGAGTGGAGGTGCTGATACAATGCTTCATGTTCATGTCTAGGAGTTTAGGAGTAACCAAATTCAGAGTTGTGCATAGGTAAGAGGGAGTGCGAGTTACCTCCTTGAATAGATGATTGATGAGTGTGGGTGAGAGGAAATTCAGCCATAAACAATTGGCATCCCTCCTTCTAGCACCATAAATGTTGATGGTCCTAGACCGCCTAACATTCAAGGGATCTCCCCGGTATGAAGTACCAACTAGACCTCACATTGTTTTGTGTAGGAGTCCCATCCGGTATGATGGCCCAATTTCCATTATCTTAAAGATTTTCCTTAGCTCTTACTTGTCAACACATGAGAGTGGTCTGCTTTGTCTTTGAAAAACGAGGTTTACGTGCCTGGTGAGTGCTTAGTGTTAATTTTGTCAAGGTTCTTTCACTACAAAGGGAGAGGGTGAGAGTGAGTATCAAGTCAAAAGGGAATAGTTCCAACTATGTTATAGACACAAAACACATCAGGACATGCACAAATTACGACAGAGTAGTCCACTCAGATATGAGAATCATAAACACACAGTGAACGGATCAATGGAATAGGCCACATGAGTGTGACGGTCGTTATAACAAGTTTATGAAATTGAATTTGTTAAGTGTCCGACGGAATAGTCCACACGAGTGAGACAATGTTAACAACTGATACAACACATCTTCAAAAGCATATGTACTAGAACAACTGAAATAGTTCAATTGTCTTAATATAGGTTAAAGCAATATGCATTACAAGCATCCAAAGAATAGTCTTACAAACGAATACAATACATGTGTGAAAATGTGCTGGCCTTTTATCAGGCTTTTGAATTAAGTGAAAGTTCCAAGACACATTGGTATACCATACATCACTGACCCCAATAGCGGGGTGTTGGAGCCACTTCTTGCTCCTCAAAGAAAATACAACAAACTCTCAAGGCTATGTGGGAGGAGCCAAGGTGAAAAGTTTGTTGCATGTACAAATGAGGGGTATATATATCCAAGGGTGAAATTGACCCTTCTGACTGTTCGACTTTCCTCATGACTATTTGACTTACATGATTGTTCAACTTTACATGACTCTTCAACTTTACATGTGGGTCCCTTGGACTTCCACGTTACATTACATTGATTACAAAAATATGTCCCACAGTAGTGATGTGGCCAAGATGAATCATGACATGACTCAACATGACACTGTCGGTATGTTCATGCTGATGGTGGTGTCCATATTGAGTTGCAATGCTGCTGAGTGATGAGTGTGCTCTTGGTGTATCATAGCTTCACCTCCACATGGCACAGTGTGTAGATTCTTTGATGGTATTGGTGTTTTCTTGATGTTACACATGCATGTATCTCGTCTACTTTTTCTTGGAATGCTTAATGTGTTCATCCATTCGTGAACAAGACTCCTAGCATGCACTCCTTGTTCAGCTAGTTCATCACCATGCCATGTCTCATACATATACCTATATTTTTAATCACTCAAGATGAGATAACATCAAATATAGAAATATCCTAGTCTACCATGATCCATCATCTTTCTTTTCGAGTGCAAGTGATCAAGACAGAGGACAAGGCTCTAAAACTGCACAGAACACATTTCGGGTTGGGATAAGGGCTCCAGGTACTGTCAATGAAAATTTCATAGAGATCGCTGGGAGGATCAAATGGGGAGTTTGGATCAGTAGTGACTATCTAAGGGATCTGGTTTAGCTAAAGGGTAGATCTGCGCAAATTTTCTAGGGAGACAGTGCAGGAAACAGGGAGGACACTGGCAGTGAAAACTGTGCAGATTCTCCGGGGAGGCTGGCAAAGAGTTGTGGGAGCTTTTTGGCGAAAACTGCGCAAAACTGGGAGGCTAGCCTACATGACATCTCTGCGCATTTTCTGGGCTGAGCGGGGTGTCAGGAAGCTAGAGGAAAACCCATGAAAACTACTCAGTTTTCAGGAGGAGCAGCATGCCAGCTAACAGGGACAGTGTAGTGACAGGAATAAAGAGCTTGAGTTTCATGTTTGAGAAATTTCCTTAGTCAATAGAGGTGGGCATGCTGGCAGCTTCTGTGTAATTTTTTGGAGGAGTGAAGTCCGGGGTCATTGCCCGGTCAAACGCTCTAGTTGACCAGCAAAAATCTTTATAGATTTTATTTTAGGCAATGTATATTGAGATGGATTACTAAGAAAATTCTGCGCTATTCTAGGTGATAGTCAGTTGGGTCGATTCAAGGATTATGCATTGTAAATTGTCTCAGAGGCAACATCAAGCTCTACATAATTTTGGGCAACAGTACATGATCACTGAGGGCTGAGACTATGCATTGCAGCTCCACGAAGGTCTGACTGTTGTAGGGTGGTCTGGTTGACACGGTTTCAGCAAAATGACTAAATGTGTGAAGGAGTGAATTTTTTCATACAGGACCTTGCGAGCACACACTCAACATGATTCGATGGCAAGACACCTCAAACCAATAAGGAAACATGCTCAGTGTGACTGACCAATGGGTGCAGGTGACAAGTGTGACACTTGTGATAGATTGTTGAACGACCATGATGACACTTTCATGACATTGCATACAACTTTGTGTGTGAGTGCGACATATGCTTACTTACCAAATACAAATTGTACACACTAAGGCAGACTGTGAACATAACTAGAACATGACTGCAAGAATGACATTATGACCAACATACTAAAGGATGTTCGGTGACTGGTCAAGTGAGGAGGGTGCAAAGACTCAACACAAACTCATGGGATGAGCCCAAATTCTTGCAAAAATCAAGGAAAAACCTAAGGAAGGCTCTGAAATTGGATGCAGAACATAATTTTGGAGGGTGTTGTAGCCACTACAATAGGTCCCAAAGAGGAAATCTCGTCTACATTGCTAGTCAATGCAACGCTCCAGACATTCTAGACTCTCATCCACCATTTGTTCATTTCTAGATTAGAGAAGACCAAGACCACCTTGGAAATCCATCGAGGGAGAAAACATGTTTTAGCCATCAGTCATTTGATGCATACATGCACTCAAGTAGTGTACTCCAGATAGCTGAAGATTCCCTCATCAGAAACTCATGCATGTCTATTCTGAGAAAGACTCAGGTGAGCTAAATGTCAAGGACAATGTACTATCAGTTGCATGTGTTTTCCTATAAAGGAAACTCATGCATGCAGTCAAGGTAAGGTTCCTTGAGGATTACATAGTTCATACATGTGTGGGATCAGTGTGAGAGATCAGTGTTCCACTTGGTAACAGGAGGATCACCCAAGAGAAACAGCACAAGGAAATAGGATTTTGGAGGGCAAAGGAGAAGGCTTGTGAGAAGCTTTAATTGCCTGTGAGCATCCAAGAGGATTGTACTGAGAGTTGGCTAGCTATGATAGCTAAGGCTTTGTATAATTCTGATGTATTTCCACCTTGTATGATAATACAGATAGTGGGGTTTTTAGCTGAGGCTTTCCCCTAAGTATTTTTTGTGTGTCATGTGCATTGATTCTCCTTCTTCTGGTCATATGTGTTTAGCTTGATCTTGCCCAATATTTAAGCTTCCACAAATTGATAGTAGAAGTAGATTATAGTATTTTTATTTGGTTATACTGCATTATTGGGTTAATCTACAGTCAGATTTTCTACATGGTATCAAAGCTAGTTGATCTATAGAGAAATTTCTACATGGTATCAGAGCTAGCTGATATATAGAGATATTTCTACATGGTATCAGAGAAAAGTTTATCAGAGATGTGAACAATATAGAGAGAAGAGAATTTGAAGTTTGAAGTTCGAGGTTGTAGGTGCAAATCAAATTCATATCATACTTCAATTGAGATGGGGCATTATGTGACTAATTTCCCATCGAAGAAGTCCATGAAAGGATCCTCAGATGGATCGGAAGGTGAGGCATTAGCCTCTCAACTCGAAATGGACTTTACCCTCATCACATGCGTGGTGTCATCAATGATGGGTTGTGTCTGGTTTATTGACAGTGGAGCCTCATTCCACATGACCAACGAAAAATTTTTATTCAGTACCTTGGAGGAGAAAGATCTCAAGATGCGCATAGAGATGGGTGATGATGGAAAGTATAGTGTTTCAGGAGTGGGCACGGTTGCCTTTCAGAGGGAGCATGGAGTTCCTATCACCTTGACAAATGTGAAGTATGTGCCTGTACTGAAGAAGAACATGGTATCGGTCGTGATGTTGGAGGACAAAGGCTACGATGTTGTCTTTAGTAAAGGAAAGGTGTTCTTAAGACACATAGCCATAGGTCATACCAAGAGGATAAGGATTCGGGTGAGGAATCTCTATAGAATAGAGGTAGATGATTATGCAGCATTAAGTACGAAAGCATAATTGGTGCAAATCCAAGACATTGGTGAGTTATGGCACAGGTGGTTGGGCCATTTGCATCATGGGGCTTTGAAGATAATGCAACAAATATCTACAGGACTTCCCTAAGGTAAACTTGAGCAAGTTGACACATGCAAAGGTTGTACCTTGGGAAAGTACACCAAGTCTTCTTTTCATGATTGAGACAATCGAGCAAAGGCTATCTTATCGCGAGTTCATACTGATGTGTGTGGACCATTCTCAACGGCATCCACAATGAAGAAAAGGTATTATGTGATTTTCATTAATGATTTTTCTTGTAAATGTTGGATTTATTTCATGCAAAAGAAGGACCAAACCTTCTCAAAGTTTTGTGAGTTCAAAGCTTTGGTCAAGAAAGAGTCAGGGAAGAAGATCAAGGCCTTGAGAAATGACAATTGTGGAGAATAGGTCTCTCAAAAGTTTAAGGACTTCTATGCAGCGGAAGGAATTAAACGAGAGTTGACGTCACCTCATAACCCACAACAGAATGGGGTGGCTGAGAGGAAGAACAAAACTATTGTAGGGGCAGCTCAGGCGATGCTGCATGACCAAGGCCTACCACTTCACTTGTGGGTTGAGGCATGCAACACAGTGGTCTATTTGCAGAATTGAAGGTCACATCGCAGACTTGGGATGAAGACACCTGAGGAAGCTTTCTCCGGTAAGAGACCAGATGTGGGTCACTTCAAGATATTTGGCTCATTGATATATTGCCATGTGACAAAGGATGCACAAAAGAAGCTTGAGCTGACATCAGATTTGGGGATACTTGTGGGGTACACTGATACACCTCACAACTATCGGGTGTACTTGCCTACTAGTCGGAGGACAGTGGTTCATAGAGATCTCAAGTTTGATAAGTAGAAGGCCATGTGAGTTTCCCTTCAGGGGGAGCTCCAACTACAGGCTATGAAAGAACTGTTGGTTCATAAGGAGGAGGAGCCATAGATTGATGTGGAGCAACCACATGTAGAAGTTCTAGGAGTGGAGACATCCACTCAAGTAGAGTCTTCCAGATATGGATGGAAGCACACAAGAGAAGCTAACAGATTGTTGCAAGATGCGAGAGAGAATATGGGAGCACCATTTTCTTAGCACAGACAGAGGAGGTCACCTAAGAGGTAAACTGGATACATGGCCCTTACTAGGGAATGTGTTGAGACCAAGCCATATTCATTTGAGGAAGCAATGCAGCAGCTGATTTGGGTTGATGCTACGGTGGAGGAGTATGACTCCATAGTTCATAACAGTGTTTGGGATGTTGTTCTGAGACCGGAGAACAAGTCATTTGTGAGTTCTCGTTGGCTTTACAAGGTAAAGCAAGTTGCTGATGGTAGTGTGGAGAAGCATAAGACAATATTTTTTGCCTGTGGCTTTTCATAGGTCGAGGGGATTGACTATGATGAGACTTTTGCCCCTGTCGCAAGGTATTCATCTATCAGATCTATGTTGGCACTATTAGCACAGATGGGTTGGAAGATCCAGCAGATGGATGTGAAGACTACATTCCTCAATGGCGAGATTGAGGAAGAGGTGTACATAGAGTAGCTAGAAGATTTTGAGACCTTTTATCGTGAGTTGGATGTGTGCCGACTCAAGAGAGTGTTGTACGGGTTGAAGCAATCACCTCGTGCTTGGTACACCACGATAGACAACTACTACACCGGTTTGGGCTTCACAAAGAGTGAAGCAGATGTGAACCTGTACAACATCATGGTGAAAGGTAAGTTGTTGATCATCATTATTTATGTTGATGATCTCATATTGACTATTGATGATCAGTTGATTGTGTCTTGCAAGGAGGACATTGCAAGAGAATTTGAGATGAAAGACATGGGTCTCATGCATTGCTTCCTTGGTATGGAAGTGTGGCAGAAGGATGGGGAGTTGTTTGTGTCTTAAGGAATGTATACCAACGAGATACTCAGGAGATTCCACATGGAGAAATGCAAGCCCATGCAAACTCCTCTAGCAGGCAACTGGAGGACGGAGGATGCTACTTCAGGAGAAGTAGTGGAGGCTATGGTGTACAGGCAGCTTTTTGGTTCATTGATGTACTTAGTGAACACATGACCAGATTTGTGCTATGCAGTGAACCAACTGAGCCAAGCGATGGTTCAGCCTACCAAGATGTTTTGGAAGGCGACAAAGCATGTATTGAGATACCTCAGAGGCACATCTTAGTATATATTATGGTACAAACTGACAGAGGGAGTGAAACTATAGGGCTTCACCAATGTAGATTGGGCAGAGAGTCCATCAGATAAGAAGAGCACATCAAGAGCGATTTTCAACCTTAGGTTAGCGACAATTCCTTGGTACAGCAGGAAATAGAGGTTGGTTGCACTTAGCTCGGTAGAGGAAAAATACATGGTTGCAAGTCAGGCAGCATGTGAGGCCATCTGGATGCAGAAAATCCTAGTTGGTTTGTTTGATCAGAGTATGGATCCAACTGTGATATATTGTGATAATCAGAGTTGTATCAAACTCTCTAAGAATCTAGTATTTCATGATAGGTCCAAGCACATCGACATCCGGTATCATCATCTCAGATATTGTGTAGCGAGGAGGATCATTTTGATGCAGTATATTTCGATAGAGGAGCAAGACGCTGACATTTTGAGAAAGGCATTGTCAAAGTGAAAATTTGAGTTCCATAGAGACAAGATCGGGGTGGTAGATAATCTCTTTATTTTTTAGAGGGAGTGTTGAAATGTGGAAACAAGAATATTCCAATTTTAATTTGTCCTTGAACTAAAATTGTGAATTAAATTTGAATTTAGTCTCACTAGCTGCTTGAAATTAATTAATTAATTCATTATGGATTAATTAGTTAGAGAAATTCAAGTTATAAGTCTTCCTGAAGTCATGCAATAGCTATCCCTTAAATTAAGGAGATTGTCTCTTAATTAAGGAGATAAGATTGAGTTATATTTGAGTTGTAATTAGTTAGTTCAATTTACTGAGTTAAGTCCAATGAAATTAGTTCCAAACTGTTTGAAGAACTAATTGTGAGTTATTAGTCAGTTGATGCATGCATGCACTCAACCAGTGTACTCCAGATAATTGAAGATTCTCTCATCAGAAACTCATGCATGTCTATTCTAAGAAAGACTCAGTTGGGCTAAATGTCAAGAACAGTGTACTATCAGTTGCATGTGTTTTCCTATAAAGGAAACTCATGCATGCAGTCAAGGTAAGGTTCCTTGAGGATTGTGCAGTTCATATAGGGTGTGAGATCAGTGTGAGAGATCAGTGTTCCACTTGGTAACAAGAGGATCACCCAGGAGAAACAACGCAAGGAAATAGGAGCTTGGAGGGCAAAGGAGAAGGCTTGTGAGAAACTTTGGTTGCCTGTGAGCATCCAGGAGGATTGTACTGAGAGCTCGCTAGCTGTGAGAGCTAAGGCTTTGTATAATTCTGATGTATTTCCACCTTGTATGATAATATAGATAGTGGGGTTTTTAGCTGAGGCTTTCCCCTGAGTAATTTTTGTGTGTCATGTGCATTGATTCTTCTTCTTCTGGTTATATGTCTTCTGCTCGATCTTGCTCAATCTTTAACCTTCCACAAACTGATAGTAGAAGTAGATTATAGTATTTTTCTTTGGTTATATTGCATTATCCGGTTAATCTTTAATCATATTTTCTACATATAGAGGGTTGGGATTTATCTTAAAGGTAGTTTTTTTGTTCTTTTCAATTTAATTAAAATCGTGTGGTATTGATAAACCATGTTCTTGATCACAATTGTAACAAATCCTATTTATAAGCTAAAAATCATAATCTTGTTACATGTTTTTTTAAATATATTAATAATTAAGAGTATTAATAATAATTAAATATAAAGTTATAATTCAGTTAATTTTTATGAATAATTTTTTAGGTTTTCAAGTTTAGAATCTAGTCAATTTAGGATTACTAATTAGTAGATTGAAGTAATTTAATAATTATATTTCATATATTAAAACAAGTACTACATAGTTATGAAATGTATTATAAAAATGTGCTACATAGTAGCTAGTATGGCCACTTAGTTTAAATATAGTGACAATTCTAATGTCTTCATGTAATGATAATGTTTTTATCGAGAGTGTTTTTTGTTGTTTGAATGGAAAACTATTTTAATTTATTATTAATAATCTTTTACTAATTTTTTTATTGTTTATAAAGTAAAATTATATATATACTTTTAACTATCATTTAATTTATTTGTTAAAATTCATTTCATTTTAATGTCTTTAAACTAAAACCTGTAATAAACAATAAATACTTAGATAATATAAATGAATAGTTCTATCCTATTGCATTTGTTTATAAACAAAGTTATTTAATTCGATTAAGAAAAAACTTAACAAGTTAACTAATAATATTTATTATAAAAGTGATTTATATATTATAAAATAGGTTAAATTACACTACAATAACAATACCAAAAATCTTATTACAAATAAATAATTTTAAATATTAATAAAAAATCATAAAATTCAATAAATTTTTTGTTGGAGTAATGCCAAAAAAAAATCATCCAATAACATAAACGCAATCATATATGCCCACTTTCTCGAGAACCACAGAATAAGATAAGCCAAATTGTTTGGTATGATTTCGATAGAAAGTGGGAGCCAAACAAATTAACAAGATAAGACCGAACCTCATGGATTTCGTTCCACACGTTCAGTTCCTTGGGTACACAGAAGGGTATTTTCAAAATGTGTCCTACACCTGCAAAATATGGTTGATGATGAACGTGGATGACTGATACCTTTAGGCTCTTTGTTTCAGAACCTATTATAAAATAAGCCATGTCCATGGTTTGGGGTTCAGCTGTATCAGTGGTGCAAAAGGCCCAACAGCTCGAGAAGCCACCACTTATATTCACTCTATTTTTGGCATTCATCTTCTTTTGGGTGATCAGGAAGAATAGAACGCAAGGAATTCCACCGGGCACTTTTGGATGGCCTTTCATTGGGGAGACGTTACAATTTCTGGGATGTCAGAGAAGAGGCAGTCCCCAGGAATTCTTTGACGACCGGATACAAAAATATGGAAACGTCTTCACCACTTCCCTCGTTGGCCACCCGACTGTCGCACTTTGCAGCGCCGAAGGCAACCGCTTCTTGTTCTCCAATGAGAATAAACTCGTGGTCCTGTCATGGCCCAGCTCCATCGCAAAATTCTTTGGAAGTTCTCTGTTTAATGCCACTGGAGACGATTCAAAGAGATTGAGGAGAATGCTGATGACGTTCTTGAGGCCGGAGGCCCTTCAGAAATTTGTGGGGCGCGTGGATTCGATCACAAAACAACACCTGGCCGAGCACTGGATGGGTAAGAGTGAAGTGACGGTTTTCCCTCTGATGAAACGCTTGACTTTCTCTCTGGCTTGTGATTTGTTCGCTACAATAAACGATCACGATGATGTAGCCAGGTTTTCGCATCAGTTTATGGTTCTGCTGAAAGGACTATTGCAGATTCCTATAGATCTACCCGGAACGAGATATAGTAACGCCAAACGTGCGGCTAACGCCATTCGCGAATTACTTGACGGTGCTATTCATGAGAGGAAAAATGCGTTGCGGGAGGGAAAGACTTCTACCGATCAAGATCTGTTGTCATTTCTGCTCTCTAATGTGGACGAGAAAGGTGAATCTCTCACAGACGACGAGATTAAGGACAACTTCGTTTTGCTTTTATTTGCAGGTCACGACACTTCCAGCTCAACTTTGTCAGTGCTGTTTAAATTTTTGGCAGAGAACCCTCACTGCTATCAACAAGTTTTCAAAGGTACTCCAAATGATGCCTTCTTTTTAATCAATCCATTGCCATATTAAGTTTTGTCAAAGAAATATGATATTATTAACTGCTTTTATGTTTTACTCACTGCTATGAAGTAGTATTCAAAGGTATTACAAATCTTTATCGTATTATGTTCATAGTATTCAAAGGTATTACATATCTTTGTCGTATTATGTTTTGTCCAAGAAATTTAAGCTTATTAATCTATATTAATTGGTTTTATATTTTTCCTTGGCACAATTGAGTGGTTGTTACCATGGGATTTGTATTTTTTTTAGCTGATTTCAAATTGCAATGAGAGACATTTTTGGCTCCTTGTGATAAAGGTCAAGGAGTAGGCTCCTCACCCTCTTTGATTTCAAATCCCAATGGGAGACATCTATGGTCCCCTTTGGCCCACTGTGATAAAGCTCAAGGAGTAGGCTCCATGCCCTCTTGGAGTTTTTGCACTTGCATATATTTGGTTTACTACTTATGGTGTCATAGATATACTTTGGGTGTTTGGTGTTATACTCTGGAATATACTCTTGGTGTTTGGTGTTATACTCTGGGATATACTCTTGGTGCTATAGTTACAATTTTAGTATATTTTTTGGTCAATTTTGTTGTCGAGTCACATGTTTGAGTTATTTGTTGTGTCACATGTTTGAGTTATAAAATATGCATAAGTTGAGTACTTGGTGATTTTTTAGGGTGTTCAATCCATTTTTATTACTATGAAACAAACCAAAACTTAAAAAATAGACTATATTCATTAAACAATGATTTCAATATCATTATATATAACTTAAATTTAAGGTCACAAACAAGACAAACATTATATATATATATATATATATATATATATATATATATATATATATATATATATATATATATATATATATATAACAAGGGACGCTTCTTCATATAGTGATTTCACTGCTAAAATGTATAGAGTTGTACTCCCCTCCATATAGCATTTTGATTGCTAAAATCTATAGACATCTACATACACTAACCCTTTAGATTTACTTAGTAACTTTAGATGTCTTTTTCCTTTCTCCAAGCATTTTTCCTACCCAATTTTGCCTAAAACCTAGTATGGATTCCTTGGAATGGTAAGGAAGGATTTGTGCACTAAAAATGCACTTTAAACAACTAAAATTCATGACTTAAAGAAAAATTGTATTGCCAAATTTCTAAGAAAAAAGAAAAAGCATGGAATAGTTACATTGCTTCCATTAGATTTGGCCATAATAATTAATTTGGATGGTGCATCATTTTCAAATTCATGCTTGTAATTTACACAATTAAATTTCTCTGCAAATTTCTACTTCATGTGATCCAAAGATTCTCAATACTTGGCCCAACAACTCAACCCTTAGCCTTTGCACTGCTAACCTCACATGATACAACGATTCGATTTAACTCAATCACAACTATTCTAAGTCTTTATTGTTTCTTGCAACTATTGAATTGCTATAATTTTTGGGACCTATTAGATTTCATGGAGCATTTAGGCTAATTAGCCACAATTATACCATCCTAACATTCCCTTCCTTCAACATAACCCCCTAGTTTTTCTTGAGAAATCATCTTGCTCGTAATAAGCTTCAATTTATTATAAATAAACTTTGGTGATGGTTTTATGAATGACGTTATAGACTGAGATAAGTTAGAACCTCTCAATTGTGTTTCTATCCTTGTTTAAAGTGATTAAAGTAAGAAAATTTCAATTTAAAGACTAGAAATTCTTCCTGATATTCTTGATTCCTCCACAATATCCCATACATCTCTACCTACTAAAAACCAATGAGTTTGAAAGAAATTTGTGGAAAAGCCATGAGAACGTAGAGATTTTTCTACTTCCATATCTTTAACGGTCTGAGATACTTCATCTATATGGATGGATCTCGTAATGATACTTCTACTTAGGCATTAGATGAATTTTGAGATAAAAAAATGGGAATCAAAACAAAAAGACGTACAAAAAAATCAACTTTTAAAGAACCATTAGGATTAAAGATGATGTCATCCCCACAAGTAAAATTTATTCACGTTTACATTTCTCTTTATAGGTTTACCCAAATTTCATTTGTAGACACCAGTTGGATGCATAACAAAATTTTAGATCCAATGAGTATAGACCCTGCAGACCCTGTATACTTTTGGGTAGACCGATGAAAAAAAAAATTGCAAATTCATGGAAACACATGTTTCATGGTGTATACTTGTTGGATGTGAAATTTAATTATGAATCCAATGAGTGTCTATGCTTGACATTTGACTAAATCTAAGGACATATGCATAAAATATAATAAAACAAGTAGTTTTATTTCCTTTTCTTTAAAAATCCGTAACTCTTATTTTATTATTTTAACTATTATTTTATTAATTTCCTTAGGAGGTCCATTTTAGACCTCAAAATTCCCCTAATGGAGATACCATTGGGGGAATTAAACTTGTTATGAATTGGGTCCCCACTTTCCCATTGTCATAGAGCTTAGTCAATAGTTGGTTGAAGTGACGTTTAAGCTCTTGCTCAATGTCTTCATGCTTCACCATATTTTCCCTAGACATTGATTTGAGAGAAACAATTCGATTCTTGTTCCTTATATTTATAATCAAATTGTGAAAAAAGTTAGTGCCTTTGTCCCATTATTCTCACCAATGAACTCTTGATTTTTGTTTCCAAGGGAATTCTTCTTGCTTGTCTAAGATTCTAATCTCATAATGAAGGTAGGATTATAAGGTTACCAGTTTGTCTAATCTCCCTTCTTGAATCATACTTATCTATAGGGTTTCCATTTATTTTTCTAATTGTTTTTAAGCCTAAAATATGTTCCCAAATACTTTGTTGTCCCTTAAGAAAACAATTTCCTAGTTGTGTAGAAATTGTGCTTAAGACATTAATTTTTATTATGCATGTCACTTATTTGTATAATGTATCCTCATGTGAAGGACATGAAGGACCTCACTTTTAACCCTTAATATTTAGATGATATGAAAATCTCAAGATGCCATGTCATGCTGGATATAAATGCTATGTGAAGAATGCCTTGAAAAATTAAAGATAATATGATGTGTTTGACAGGAACTATTATCTGTAACTTAGAAGAAATATAGAGGAAGGAACTTTAAAAATAGGACCACTCTTTTAAGGAATTTTAACTTCATTCACATAACTAAACAAAGACCTGCAACTTCATTACCATATTTAAAGAAAGGAAGAAACATGATGACACATAACAGAGAAATTACAAAATCATACCCAACAATGTGTGGAAAACTCCTCATTCTTTCATTAATCATCAATTTATCAAGAATATAATTGCATAGTCTCCAAGTTCTTCAAAATTCAGACCTTTTACCTATAATTTTGCCTCTTTTTATACATCATGGGATAGTTGGTAACTACCAAAACTATCAAACTTCTTGACTACCTTCTAACTGTCTAAAGTAAAAGTCATTACATAATATTACATTAGAGGGTAAAAGACACCTCATTTTCATCGAGAAATAAGATAACAAGAAGTAACAAAATTTAAAGTATGATTGGTGATTGTTTCTTGCTGTTTGAATCTCTGGCTTGAGTAGAAGGTCCTGCTGATGCATCCTTGGTCTGCTCTATCATCCATTCTTTGCACTTTCTCCATAATGTTACATTTGACTTTGGTGCTTCCTGTAACTTGTCAAGTGTTATTCTGCAAGTCGTTATCCTACTATAAGTAGGCTTATTTGTAAACAGAGTCTTCACCATCCAGAGAAGCTTAAAATATTTGTTAAGGTAGTTTACAATAGTGGCCCCCTTTAATATTGTCGTGTTTTCATGACTGTTATCAACTTTTCTCTTTGCCTCAAATAACAAATTCTCAATGTCTTCCATGGCAGCAAATTTCCTTGTAGATCCCAACAAGAAGGAAGTGCAGCTCTGACTCTTTTATCAAACATGATATTAAACTCGGAAACCGCTTCCTTTATCTCATTAATATTCTTCTTTGCAATATTCCTATATATATTTCTAACAATCATTTTGTTAAAATCTATTGCACATGATGTTCTGTATGGCATGTCATGTTCCTTTAGTTCTGCAATAGATTTAGTTAATGAAATCTATCATCCTCTTTGCAAACTTTGATCTATCTAAATACATTTGTTTATTTTTCATGACTACCTCTTCCATCTCTCGAACTACTATTTTCCCTTTAGATATAATAACAAGAAGTTCCCAAATACCCTTGATAACCTCAATGACTTCATTCCATAGGATTTCTCTGGCTTGAATTAAGGACATATTGCCCTTCTTTTTCTCCTATAGCCTTTTCTTTTCATCTTCAGCCCTTAGGAGGTCTTCCCTATAATTCTTTGCATTATCCATCTCCCTTCTTGCTTCTTCTTCACTCAAATTCAATAGCTTGCAAGTTGTTTCCAACTCTCTTTGGGCTTTATTAACATCATGCTCAGCCATTTTAAGCTATGTTCCCAACTGTAAAACCTGTGCTACTGGATCATCTGTGTTGGCTAGAATTACTATTGTACAAACATGAGTGTCCACCTGTCATTGCAGCTTGTCCAAAGATTCTTTAAGTAAAGAAACTTCTTCAGTTTTATGCAACACATCCTGTAGGAGCTTCTCCTTTTCATTTTCTACTTCAGCTATCCCTGCAGCTATGGGATTCTCACCTACAAGTAGATTCAACTTCTTTTTCAAAACCCCAATCTCTGACTTGGAAGATTGCAATAATTTTTGAACAACAGGTTGGTCATCACGATTGACACCTATTTTAATGATGATTTTCTTTAGCTCATCCACCTGAGCATTCAAATCTCTGGAGTTTTTTTTCTCCAACTTTAACTGTTGAATAACCTTATTTAGCATTTTTTCTGCCTTAACAGCTACAACATCTGTCTTACATAAATCATTTATGATCAATTGCCCAGTTTCGATGTGCAAATTGATCTTGTCAATCATTGGAAGCTTGTGAGTGTCAACAACTAAATTCACAGTCTTGAAATTGCTAGTAGACCCCACTGATATTTTAGTAGGATGAGAAAAAGCAATTTTAAGTTGGCTCCTCTCCAAATCCATGGCAGATGGAAATCTAGTTTGTTCAGGAGTTACCTGAGACTCATCTTGAGCCTTCATATTTAACTTCACCTTCTGATTTCTCTCAGCTATTTGAGCAAACATACTTTGAATTAAAGGAACTTGATTATGAACAGGTTCTCTGGAAGATGGGGAAGCTGGGGCACCTTCTATTTCTTCTAATTGAGTCACCAAACCAGTTTGTGCTAAAGACATTGCATCTTGAAGCTTGGTCCTTTTTGCTGATTCAGATTCTTCCTCATCCAGATCAATAACTTCCTCTCTAACCCTCTTGACACCTTTTTTCGTAATGCCAGGGGTTTCAATCTCTATCCCTTGAGTGTTTTGCAAACCTCCATTTGCCAATTTCTCTGTTTCAGGTCTACTTTCATGTACAAAGGCTGAATATCCATTCTCCAGTCTTCTCTTTGAAATAATTTGATGAGGGTCATAAGCCCACTCAACCACCTATAAAAGACACATGGCATTCAAAAATCTTTCAACCTCTTGGGAAACATGTCTAGTGTTTACAATGAAGGGTCCCACTGCTTTAGGCAACTTGAAGAAAAATCCTTTCTTCATAGGAACAAAATGAACTTGATCTACATTCAAGCTCTGCCTAATAAAGTCAAGGGAAAAAAGCTTCATTGGCCTAATCTCTGCATGCTCTTCACAGGTGAACCAATCCCCACATCTCACATCCTTACTCAATTGAAGAAATTCTTGAGCTTTAGGAAGAAAAGTTGGGGGTAGG
Organism: Pinus tabuliformis; assembly: GCA_031772625.1. Lineage (NCBI taxonomy): Eukaryota > Viridiplantae > Streptophyta > Pinopsida > Pinales > Pinaceae > Pinus > Pinus tabuliformis. The sequence continues at coordinate 128,739,623 of CM062814.1, read as the reverse complement.
GTTCCATTCAAGATTTTATAAGCCACTGGAAGGAATAAAGAAGTAAACTCAAATAAACCACTATCTCTTGGATCACCCCTTATTAGGTCTATCTAGAATACCACTGACTGCTTCTTTTTATTGATATCAACAACATTTAGACCCAAATCAGAAAAATGTTCAGCATTCTAGTATAGAAATAAATAAGTAATGGTTGAAGGAAATCTGAAGGACCCAGTGAGAGGAAAAGTCATAAATTGGGTATTGATAGTATCTACCCAAAATGCTAGAATGTCTAGTACTGTCTATGGCTTCATCATTAAGGAGAAAAATCCCAACACCATTTTATCCACCTACTTGGAGTCTTCCTTTTCCTAGAATCTTGGCAATTACTTGCAAAACGGGTCTTATGTCAACTACAAATATTTATAAAGAGAAGAGATTCCCATCTGGGGAGAATTGACCAGATTTAGGGGCTAGGAAAGAGGTGACATGAGAAAGTTCTTGAGGAGACACGTTATCATAATATGAAATCAGAGATTCTTCATTAAAGGTGGTGTACATTCAAGACACAAGGTAATTCAAAGCTTCGTGTATTAATTGTGAGGTTACTTGAAAAACTCTCTCCCATGACTGATTCATTACGAAACCTTTCTTGGGGTATATTGCTAAGGCTAGCCATTGAATAAATTCAGGGAATAAATGAGTTATGGGGACAAAAGCAGTTAAAACACCTGACCTAACCATTACCATGAATATAGGAGACTTTTTATTGTTTAGGATGACCTCTTGATACATTCAAAGATGTTTAATTGTGGAGAGGGTATCAGAAATATCTCATTCGACATCCATTAATGGGGTATGGATAACTGATGAGGAACTTACTTGTTTGGCCATGGTGACTATAGGTGACAGTTGCTGCTGACAATTACTGATGACAGTTACCGTGACATTTGCTGACTTAGATTGCTAAACTAGATGCAAGGTTGCTTAGTACTAAAACAAAATATTAATGCAATGGGGTTTTTCTTGTCTTTTATATATATGATAATAAAACGGAGGGAAAACCTGTAATTAATGTAACTAATTAATGGAGTGGCAGATGAGGTGACATGGTACGGTGGATGAGGTGGATAGTAATGAATGAGGATTGCAGATGACATGGAGGGGATGAGATGAAGTGAAACGATGGGGGTGGCCGACTGTAGGGTAAAGGAGTGTATGAGAGGATCATTGGGCTTGAACCCCCATGACAATATCAGGTCGTATATCTTAGTTAAATACCTTGACGTCATGGTCAACTATGGGGGTTGAGCTTGAGTGATAACTCGTGCTCGTTTTTCCCTCGTAGATCACTTTACCCGCTTCGTGAGCCCACACTTTCTTATATCTTGTGTTATCACTCGAACGTTAATATATGGGTCGAGGCCCCACCTTATAGCGGATTTGAATGCCATAAAAAATAAATCATTGTTTTCAAACTTTCACATTTTCTTTTAATTTTTAAAACATAATATTTGATTTTTATTTTATTTTTTGTGATAATATTGAAAATGAAATTTAAATGACGATGGATGCTGCAACATCTCGCTCCACTTGGGGATAGTGCTTTTTCCATATAAGCACTAAGAACTGTAGATTAGTGCCTTCACCTCGGGCATGGAGTCATATATTTCTTTGCCAAATTTAATTCTATGGAATTTGTACAATGAATTGACTCCGGTATCTACAATGACAGGATGCTTGTGCTTCGGAATTGGAAATAATTTTTGAGGTATTGCCCATTAACAGGCATCTATAAAGTCTCACCCTCAAGATTATCTAGGAAGAATGTGTTATTTTCCCTTACTTCTATAATCCTGAATGGGCCATACCAGAGAGGATCAAACTACCCATGTTTTCCCTTATCTTCACTTCTAGTATCCCACCTTAACACCTAGTCTCCAGCTTTAAAGTCAATTTCTTTGGATTTTCTGTCAAAAATGCCCTTCATTTTTGTTGATACATAATCAAATTATCTCTTACCTTATCTCTACTCTCACTCAAATCCACTATCTTATGCATCCTTCTTATCAGAGCATTGGGTTCTTCTTTTGCCTCCTGAATCATTGCAATCATAGGCTTCACAAGCTAACTAGGAAAAAGAGCTTGAGTTCCATGCACTAAATCAAAAGGTGATTTTCTTGTAGACCTATTTGTAGTCACTCGAACAGCCCAAAGAGAAAACTTTATTTTCGAATCCCAGTCTTTTTAATTCTCTGCAATAGTTTTCTTACGAATTTTCATCAATGTTTTGTTAGTGGATTCAACCAATCCATTTCCCTGAGGATGATAAGACGTTGAATGAGATAAAATGACATTATACTTCTGACAAAAAGCAACAAATTTAATTGAACTGAACACCCGAGCATTGTCAATTATGATTTTTACAGGGCACCCAAATCTTCTTAAAATATTTTCTTCTAAAAACTTCATCACCACTGGTCATTTAAATGTTTTGTAGGTATAGCTTCTACCCACTTGGTGAAATAATCAGTAGCTGTAAGAATCCACTTGTGTTGTCCACTTGAAGGTGGGTTAATTTCTCCAACAATGTCTAGCCCCCATTGTTTGAATGGTTCTTCTATGAAAAATGGGATCAATGCCAAGGGAGCTAACTCTTTTTCTTAGCAAAAAGCTGACACTTTTGAGAGCTTGTGACAAACTTATATATATCACCAAATAAGGTGGGCCAATAAAAGCTTTCCTAGAGGATTTTGTGTGCAATAGCCTTCCAACTGTAATGTCCACCACATAACTTCTCATGATAATCTTTAATTGTCTCTGTAGATTCATCTTCTATCAAACATAATAATAAAATTCCCACAAGATCCTTCCAATACAATCTTCCCTCCACAATCACATATGGTTGTGCCTTGATTTTTAATGCTCTATATCTTGTTCTATCCATTGACTAGGGACAAGAGAGAAAACATAAATAATGAACTATATGCTTGTACCATTCTGAACATAAAAATTTATATCAGATCTTCACACCTGGATTTGATTTTTCTTCACCCTCTTCAATTATTTCCTCATTTACAAGTGTTAGCAAGTTGATTCCCAATGCCTGAAAATTTGACTCTGTCAACATCTTTGCCAATCCCTGCCCTTTCACCAACTTTGTGGGCTTTATGTCTAGGTCATACTCTTGGATCTTAGCTATCTATTTTCCTCTTTTACCTTCCACATCACTCTGGACTAAGACATCCTTTACTGCAATATTTGGCACATAAGCAATGATCTGTGACTGTAGCACATAAGTCCTAAAGGCCTTTAGGGCTTTTACCAAGGCATATACTTGTTTTTCAAGAATATTGTATTTGAGTTCAGCATCTCTGAGAATCTTGCAAAAGAAAGCAACTGGCTGTTCTTTTCCTTCATCATTTTTCTGTAACAAAATAACAGCTATTGAATTGAGTGATGCAAATGAAAATATATGAAAGGTTTTTTGATTATCAGGGCTAATCAAAACTGGAGCTACTTGTAATTCTTCTTTGATCCTATAAAATGACTCTCTCGCTTGCTTGGTCCAATGTACTTCATTCTCTTTCTTCAACATATTGGTAATCTCCTTTACAATTTTAGCATAATTGGACACAAACCTCCTAATTTTTTTTTATTTTTCCGAGAAATTTTTGAATGACTTTGTTACTCCTGGGTAGGGGTAATTTTTTCACAACTTGCACCCTTGCTGGATCTATCTTTACTCCATCTCTAGAAACAATGTGCCCTAGTAGTTTACATTCTTCTAGAGCAAAAATAAAATTCTTAGGATTAAAAGAAAGCCCAAATTTTCTACATTTCTCAAAAGTATTTTTAAGATGGTCCAGATGCTCCTCATCTGACTTAGAGAAAATAGTGATATCATCCAAGTATATCACTACAAACTTATCACCCACAAATGAAATTTCCATAGCCCTCTGAAATGGTGGACTTGCATTCATCAACCTAAAGGGCGTTCGAGCATACATGAAGGTTCCTCAAGGAGTTCTGAATGCAGTCTTTTTCTGATATTCTTTATCAACAATCACTTGGTTATACCTAGAGAACCCATCTAGCATTAACATTCTGAATGATCCAATTACCTTTTGCAACACGTGATCCATTTTAGGTAATGGATAGTTATCTTTTAAGGAAGCCCTATTCATATTTCTAAAATCCACACATAACCTTACTTCTCCTTTTTTCTTCCTTACAGGTACTAAATTGGCTACCCAGTCAAAGTATCAGAGTAGAACTATTATCTTGGCATCAAGAAGCTTCTTGACTTCTTTCTCAATCAATGGCAAAAGAAAAGGATTGATCTGCCTAATTTTTTGCTTAAATGGTTTAATCCCTTCCTTCAAGGGAATCTTGTGTTGAATAATGCTTACATCATATGTCTTGAGATCCTCATAGGACCAAGAAAAAATGTCAGTGTACTTCCTAAAAAGCTCAATATATCTCTCCTTATAATTAGGTGGAACTCCCTTAAACAATTTGACTAACCTGGGCTCCTTCTAGGTTCCAATATTGTCATCTTGAATCTGCTCATCCTGTGAAACTTTCTCTGAACTGATAGCTACATCATTGGAGTTAAAAAGTCTTTCAAGATGGACAAGTCCCCTTGGAAGAATATTATCTTTCAATTGATTAATTGTTTGATTAACTATGGAATTTTTAAAACCACTTACTTCTACACGCTCTGTTGTTTCATCTCTATCTTGATCAATTTCGGTGCCTTGAAAATCTTCAATCATAGTCAAGAATTCCTTAATCTGCTGATCATCCTCAAAACCCTGCCAGTGTATTATGTTATCTGGAACAGAATGCCTGTGCCTCATTTCAACCTCATATCTTAGCTTTGGATTTATAGGAGGCCTAAAGGTACTAGTAGCCACAACCAAGGAGTCTGCTAACCTGTTCCCATCTCTTGGAATGAATTGTACGTTGAAAGCCTCAAAGAAATTCTCAAATAAATCCCACACTTCATTTATATATGCCCTAAGCCTAGGGTGTTTTGTTTGACAATGGTTCCTAATTTGGTTTATGATAAGCTCTGAATCTCCAAAAACGGAAATTGACTAGACTCCCATTTTTTTTGCTGTTTGGAGAGAAATGATCAAGGATTCATATTCTGCCACATTATTAGTTGCTTCAAACTCTAATTTAAAAGAAAATGGGATCGTATTATCTCTAGGTGTAATTAAAAGGAAACTGGCACTTGTTCCTTCTTTAGAATAGGCTCCATCAAAGAAGCACTTCCACGGCCCTTCTGTTCGGAACTCTATATTTACACAGGCTAAAGTAAGTTGCCTCTGATTATCTTTAGCCAACTCTGCATTGTCGTGCAGCATGAAACAAGAAAAGTCATATTTTTCTTGGCTGTACACAAGTGAATTACTTGCTCCATTTTTTGTGATTGTTTTAACAAATCTTGTTTCTCTGTACAACCTTCCCTCTTATCCACCAAAAATTGGTATGATGGCATAAGTAAAATCCAATTTCAGAACTCCCCCCAATTTAGCCCCCCATGACCTCGATAGCAACATTCCAAACCTAGTAAGGATATCTGCTACCACTACATCCATTACCAAGATTCTAGCTGGGATCTAGGCTAATGACACCACCATATCTTTAATGACCCCGAGACACTTAACTTTATTTGAATCAAAAGAATACAGGTCTCTGTAAGGTTTAGTAACTTGTAGGTTTAATTATTTCATTACTGATAGTGACATAAGCTTGTGTGAAGCTCCTGAATCAAACATACAATTATGCAAGAGGAAATCACGAATCAATAAAGAAATGTAGAAAGTAGGTGTTGAAGAATCTACCTCCTCCACACGTGGACCAAAAACCACTACTCGTTTATCTTCTTGTAGATTCACAGTGATTTATATTCACACTCTGAGACATGTTGATAAACTCAGCAATCTCTCTTTGATAAACTGGTGTTTTGACTAACTCTGTGAGGGGCACCTGAATTATAATTTTTTCTAACTCTTTAGTGAGACTAAACACATGGACCTGTTTGGTATTATTTTCAGTTTCATCTTCACTTTTCTTCATCACTGAAATATCTTATGGAATGGAAACATTTTTTTCAAAGGAATTTTATCAATTTTATCTTGAGAAGACTCACCTTGAAGTATCTGAGTTTTCCTATTTGTATTCTGTTGTTGCTTTCCTTTATTTAATTGTTTTGTAGGTTGTGGTTCTTGTGGAGTCGCCTTTTGTAGGGGTGCAAGAACATGCTGCTCACCTTCATTTTCTTGAATTCTAGATCTTTTCCTTGATCTCAAGTCATATTTCATATGTAATTTTTCTTGCATAAAATCAATAAATTTATTCTTATATTCATCAATTTCATTCTTATCATAAACAACATCTGTTTCAGTATATTCTTCTCCCTCAACACCTAGTTCATCGTCATCTCCTGCATATAATGTGGAAATATGATCATCATGATCCTCAGAATGCTTTGGTACTTCATCAGGATCTGCCTCTCAGTAAAGTGGTGCTTGAACCTGATCTTGGTATTTTCTCTCCTTCTGCAAAATTTCAAAAGGTTATCTTCTATATTGGGGATTAAAGTTTCTATTTTTTTGTACTTTCCTTTGAGAATTCTTACTCTCCAACTCCAATTTAATCAATTTTCTAGACAAAATTTTAATTACATTATTCATATCCTCTAATGTTTAACTTTGAGAGGATTCCACTTTGGCCTTTCCCTTATCTTGGGTAGGCCGTGCCTCTGGGGCTTTACCTGCAACCACTAGATTTGCTTCTATTTCTAAAGCATCAGTTTGGATCTTATCAAGGGTTGTGGATCTTCTCTCCCTTAATGTGAACCAAAAATCTGATTCAAATGCCCCTGCAAAAGTTATTTTTGCACTAGTAGGAGGGGGTTTGATCTCCACTATAACATTGTTGTAAAGCTTATTGAACCTTCTAATGAACTCAACAACACTTTCATCAGATTTATTTTTAATAGCATTGAACTCTGTAAGTTAATACCCATGGTCTCGTTTATCTCTCGATCTCTGGGTGAATTGGCATTCCATCTCTTCCCATGTAGGAATAGAGTTATTAGTAAGCCCTTTAAACCACTTTCTTGCTTCACCATCCAAGGATTACACAAAAATCCTTAAAACAACATCCATGTGTTCAACATTGAGATTTTCTGCAAAATTACAAAACACTGCTATATGCTTCCCTGTTGTTTGTTCATCCTCCCCTGAGAAATGAGGAAGAATTTTTAAGTATTCTTGAGGCATTGGATTCAATTTTTGTGGCAATTGAATAGGTGCATACCTAGTCAACAAGAATGCAGGTGCTGCCATGTTTGCACCTGAACTTATTGAACCTTGATTACTAGCAGATGTAGAACCTATCTGAGGGGTAAATGGAGTATGAAAAGGTGGTAATGTAGTTATAAGTTCAGGTTGAACAACTATAACAGATATAGTTTTGAATACTGAGAAAGAAATAGACTCTAAAGATTGTTCTTGGCAGTTGGGTTCTTGAAATGAAGTGGATGTAAAAGGCAGTTCTTGGTCAATAAAAGGTGAATGTTTGGATGAAAGATGTGTTGAATTACTGCCAGGTGCAGACAGTGTAGGACTTGGTGTAAATAGAGTTTTTGGCTTTCCAACCCTCTCGGAAACTAATCTCTCAGGGTCTCAAAGGGCTTGAGCCTTCTTCTGTGAGGTATCTGACCTCGTACAAGGCTTTTGAAGCCATAGTTATTGTTTTTTGTTTAATACAGCCAAATATTTCCTTCTCACTAAACAACCAGAGGAAAATATTAAAAACCCAGGGAAAAATGTTCTTGATTTCATTCCCTGGCAATGGCGCCAATTATTGTTGTCCATCAAGAAACCAATTTCATGGTTGTGTAGAAACTGTGCTTAAGACATTAATTTTTATTATGCATGCCACTTATTTGTATAATGTATCTTCATGTGAAGGACCTGAAGAGCTTGACCTTTAATCCTTAATATTTAGCTGATATGAAAATCTCAAGATGTCATGTGATGATGGATATAAATGATGTGTGAAGAATGCGTTGAGAAATTAAAGATAATATGTTGTGTTTGACAAGAACTATTATTCGTAACTTAGAAGAAATATAGAGGAAGGAACTTTAAACATAGGAGCGCTCTTTTAAGGAATTTTAACTTCATTCACATAAGTAAACAAAGACATGCAGCTTCATTACCATATTTAAAGAAAGGAAGAAACATGATGACACATAACAGAGAAATTACAAAATCATACACAACAATGTGTCAAAAGCTCCTCATTATTTCATTAATCATCAATTTACCAAGAATACAATTGCATAGTCTCCAGGTTCTTCAAAATTTAGACCTTTTTCGTATAATTTTGCCTCTTTTTATACATCATGCGACACTTGGTAACTAACAAAACTGTCAAACTGCTTAACTACCTTCTAACTATATAAAGTAAAATTCATTACAAAATATTGCATTAGAGGGTAAAAGACACCTCATTTTCCTCGAGAAACAAGATAACAAGAAGTAGCAATTTAAAGTATGATTGGTGATTGTTGCTCGCTGTTTGAATCTATGGCTTCAGAAGAAGGTCGTGTTGATGCATCCTTGGTCTGCTCTATCATCCATTCTTTTCGGTTTCTCCATAATGGTACATTTGAATTTGGTGCTTCCTCTAACTTATCAAGTTCTATTCTACAAGTTGTAATCCTACTATAAGTAGGCTTATCTGTAAACAGAGTCTTCACCATCCAGAGAAGCTTAAAATCTTTGTTAAGGTAGTTTACAATGGTGGCCCCCTTTAATATTGATGTCTTTTCATGAGTGTTATCAACTTTTCTCTTTGCCTCAACTAGTAAAGTCTCATATGTCTTCCATGGTAACAAGTTTCCTTGTAGATCCTAGCAAGAAGGAAATCCATCTCTGACTCTTTTATCAAACAAGATATTAAACTTGGAAACTGATTCCTTCATCTCATTAATCTTCCTCTCAATAGTATTCCTATATATATTTCTAACAATCATTTTGTTAAAATCTATTGCACATGATGTTCTGCCTGGCATGTCATGTTTATTCAGTTCTGTAGTAGATTTAGAGTTAATGAAATCTATCATCCTCTTCGCAAACTTTGACCTATCTAAATCTTTTTGTTTATTTTTCATGACTACCTCTTCCATATCTCGAACTAGTGTTTTCTCTTCAGATATAATAACAAGAAATTCCCAAATACCCTTGATAACCTCAATGAATTCATCCCATAGGATTTCTCTAGCTTTAATTAAGGACATATTGCCCTTCATTTTCTCCTTTAGCCTTTTTATTTCATCTTCAACCCTTAGGAGGTCTTCCCTATATTTCTTTTCATTATCATTCTCCCCTCTTTCTTCTTCTTCACTCAAATTCAATAGCTTGCAAGTTGTTTCCAACTCTCTTTGGGCTTTCTTAACATCATTCTCAGCCATTTTAAGCTATGTTCCCAACTGTAAAACCTGTGCTACTGGATCATCTGTGTTGGCTGGAATTACTATTGCACAAACATGAGTGTCCACCTGTTGTTGCAGCTTGTCCAAAGATTCTTTAAGTAAAGAAACTTCTTCAGTTTTATGCAACACATCTTGTAGGAGCTTCTCCCTTTCATTTTCTACTTCAGCTATCCCTACAGCTATGGGATGCTCACCTACAAGTATATTCAACTTCGTTTTCAAAACCCTAATCTCTGACTTGGCAGATTGCAATAATTTCTAAATAGCAGGTTGGTCATCAGGATTGACACCTATTTTAATGATAATTTTCTTTAGCTCATCCACCTGAGCATTCAAATATCTGGAGTTGGATTTCTCCAACTTTAACTGCTAAATTACCTTATTTAGCATTTTTCTGCCTTGACAGCTACTACATTTGTCTTATGTAAATCATTTACGATCAATTTTCTAGTTTGCACGTGCAAAAATATCTTGTCAGGCATTGGAAGCTTGTGAGTGTCAACAATTAAATTCATAGTCCTGAAATTTCTAGTAGACCCCACTGATATTTCAGTATGATGAGAAAAAGAAATTTTAAGTTGGCTCCTCTCCAAATCCATGGAAGATAGAAAACTAGTTTGTTCATGAATTACTTGAGGCTCAGCTTGAGCCTCCATATTTCACTTCACCTTCTGATTTCTCTCAGCTATCTGAGAAAACATACTTTCAATTAAAGGAATCTGATCATGAACAAGCTCTCTGGAATACGGGGAAGATGGGGCACCTTCTGTTTCTCCCAACTGAATCACCAAACTAGGTTGTGCTGAAGACATTGCATCCTGAAGCTTGGTCCTCTTTGTTGCTTCAAATTCTTCCTCATCTATATCAATAACTTCCTCTCCAACCCTCTTGACAACTTTTTCTAAAATGCTAGGGGTTTCAAACTTTGTCCCCTGAGTGTTTTGCAAACCTCCATTTGCCAGCTTCTTTATTTCAGGTCTACTTTCATTTATAAAGGCTGAATATCCATTCTTCAGTCTTCTCTTTGAAATAATTTTATGAGGGTCAGAAGCCCACTCAACCACCTGTAAAATACACATGTCATTCAACAATCTTTCAACTTCCTTGGTAGCCTGTCTGGTGTTTACAATGAAGGGTCCCACTACTTTAGGAAACTTGAAGAAAAATCCTTTCTTCATATGAACAAAATGAACTTGATCTACATTCAAGCTCTACCTGATAAATTCAAGGGAAAAAAGCCTCATTGGCACAAATTTAGGTAACCTGTAAGGCTTGACAGAGGCTCCATAAAGCCTAATATTTGCATGCTCTTCAAAGATGAACCAATCCCCACATCTCACATCCTTACTCAATTGAAGAAATTCTTGAGCTTTAGGAAGAGAATTTGGGGGTAGGGTTCCATTCAAGATTATATAAGCCACTGGAAGGAATAAAGAAGTGAGCTCAAATAAACCACTATCTCCTAGATCACCCCATATCAAATCTGTCCAGAATACGACTGACCACTTCTTTTTATTGATATCAACAACATTTAGACCCAAATTAGAAAAATGTTCATCATTCTACTATAGAAATAAATAATTAATGTCTGAAGGAAATTTGAAGGACCCAGTGAGAGGCAAAGTCATAAATTGGGTATTGATAGTATCTACCTAGAATGTTGGAATGTCTAGTACTATATTTGGCTTCATCATTAAGGAGAAAAATCCCAGAACAACTTTATCCACCTGCTTGGAGTCTTCTTTTCCTACAATCTTGGCAATTACTTGCAAAACAGGTCTTATGTAAAATCCAAATATTTCTAGAGAGAAGAGATTCCCATCTAGGGAGAATTGACCAGATTTAGGGGCCAGGAAAGAGGTGACATGAAAAAGTTCCTGAGGAGACATGTTATCATAATATGATATTAGAGATTCTTCAGTAAAGGTGGTGTAAGTTCCGGACACATGGTAATTTAAATCTTGGTGTATTAATTCTAAGGTTACTTGAAAAACGCTCTCCCCTGACTGATTCATTATAAAACATTTCTTGGGGTACATTGTTGAGGCTAGCCATTGAATAAATTCAGGGAATAAATGAATTCTAGGGACAAAATCAGTTAAAACACCTGACCTAACCATTTCCATGAATATAGGAGACTTTTTAATGGTTAAGGATGACCTCTTGATATCGTGAAAGATGTTTAATTGTGCAGAGGGTGTCAGAAATATCTCGTTCCACATCCATTAATGGGGTATGGATAACTGATGAGGAACTTAATTGTTTGGCCATGGTGACTGTAGGTGACAGTTGCTGATGATAGTTGTTGGGATGGTTGCTGATTCAGACTGCTGAACTGGATGCAAGGTTTCTTAGTACTAAAAAAAAATACTAATGCAATGGGTTTTTGCTTGTATTATATATATATATGATAATCAAACAGAGGGAAAACCTGTAATTAATGTAACTAATTAATGGAGTGGCAGATGAGGTGATAGGGTATGGTGGATGAGGTGGATAGTAATGAATGAGGGTGTCGGATGACGTGGAGGGGATGAGATGAAGTGAAACAATGGGGGTGGCCCGCTGCGGGTGTAGAGAGTCTACGAGAGGTTCATCAGGCTTGAACCCTCGCAGCAATCTTAGGCTGTAGATCTCAGTCAAATACCTTGACGTCATGGTCAACTTTGGAGGTTGAGCCTGAGTTATAACTCATGCTCATTGTTCCCCCGCAAAGCACTTTACCCTCTTCGTGAGCCCACGCTTGCTTATATCTTGTGATATCACTCGAACTTTAATATATGGGTCGGGGCCCCACGTTATATTGGATTTGAATGTCATAAAAAATAAATCACTATTAGGGAAAATTTTAAGGATGGAAATTTTTCTTAAAGTTTAGAAACCTTAGCAAATACCACTAGTCCATAATATGAAATCTATAAAATGTTTGGAGATATTTTTGTAAAAAATTCAAATCTGGAATATTTTTATATAGTCTATATATATATTTTTGGCAATTTTTAGGGTAAAATAATTTTATTCTATAAAATTTGGGTGAATCAATTTTACAAAAATATGGAAATTAACAAATATTTTTTTGGAAAAAGTATAGAAAATTAGCCCATGGGCGAATATTAGCCCCTAAATTTTCCCTGATCACTATTTTCATACTTTCACATTTTCTTTTGATTTTTAAAACATAATATTTGATATTTATTTTTATTTTTATTTTTTGTGATAATATTGAAAATGAAATTTAAATGACGATGGATGCTACAACATACTTCATTCCAAAATTTAGTTATTTTATTTTTTCTGAATATTCTTTGTTGATATTGGTACATATTGATCCTAGAAATTTATCTCTTTCCTTCTACCAAGTTTCTATGTTTCTCATAAAATTATGGTGAAAAAAGGGCTCTTAAATCTAAAAGGTTTTAGTCTAAGGATAAGAGTACTTCCACATGAAATAATTATTGAGTAATGATTTGAATTGACATAGGGAAAGGACTCTATTTAAATAGAGGACTTTCTATGAATGGAATATATTGAGACTCCAAACTTGTCTACTCTAATTGTTATTTGATGCACTCCACCTCTTTTATTTCTCTGTGTGTGTTATCCATTGTTTGTTAGGATATCCACCAAACATTGTTTATGGATGGATTCCTTGAATGCTAAAATATCTAAGTCTAATTGGTGTTGGGAACATTTCTTCTCTTAGGAAGTGATCAAATTAAATTCACCCCCTAAACTAATTTTCTACCCTTCTAGAGCTATTCCTAGAGTGTTGATAGAGTCCACAAAGGGAATTTTAAGAGTAGGATTGGAGACCCCATAAAAGTCATGATTTATCCCTAATATTGAGATCTAATCATTGTGTAGCTAGCTGATATAAATCTATTGGTCTCCACTGAAATCATGAGAGTAATTTGGCTCGGGTCCCATAGGAGTGATATACCTCCTACCTCTTCATTTGCATCCAGAGTTGAAAATTCACTCCCTTTCAATCATTTCTTGGCTATCGTATCCATTATATTATTGTCACATTTAGTTTCTTGTAGCATTGTCACTACTCCTAGTTGTTCTTTTGCAATTATTTTTCCTAACAAGTGATGTTTACATGTGGAATTTAGACATTTAATTCTCTAAGAGAAGACCTCCATTTTAAAATTTTGGTTGAGTAGAAGTATTTATCTTGGCCTAATTCAACTAGAAGATCCCTTTCTTCCTCCAACTTTTTTTTAGTTATTTTTCTACTTTATTTCTTCCACAGGGGCGTCAACATGTTAACCGATATCTTATCATCCTCATTCATACATAGAGTTTTAAAATTGTAATATTTATTTGGGGGGGGAGGATAGATGTGGGGTATTGAGGGGTTTATAAATATTTGGGTTATAAAATATGGTATCTAGTAAAATAGGTATTTTGTTAATTATAAAGATATAATATGAGGGGCAGAGGTCAAAAAAAACATTTTGGAAAGATTTATCAATATCTAGTAAAATTGTGGGTATTCATTTATATCCCATGAATGCATGTGCTATTTCATAGGTTCACTTAATGACAACTTTGTGGTTTTTTATCCTCTACGATTACATATTTTTCCCTATTTTGTGTGGAATGATTCAAATTTCTAAGCCATTTATAGAAGAATGGAGTTGGGAAGAGTTTCCAACATTCCTTTTACCTATCATTAAGCCTCTTTCAATTTTATTGGAGTAGATTAGTTTCTATTAAGTTAATGAGGTGTTGCTCTATGTGTATGCTTATTAAGGTTGAGATGTTAATCTACACCTATTCTAAGTCCATATCTTTTTGTAGATTGTCCTTCTTTGACCCTTGATTCATTTTTCATACTTTGTACTTATGTCTTAATACTATGTTAATTCTTCGTAAACCTTTGGATTCAAATGTTGCACAACTATTTTCTCCCATTTTGGATGCTCCTATGGGGTATTATAATTTTTATTCTCCTACTTGGTGACTTATGAGTGTTACCCTATTTAGGTTTCAACGTCCTTTCCCAGAGATATGATCTTCAAGATGTTGCAATCCTTGCAATGATTTAAAGTGGTGGAATTGATTGTTTCCCTTCCAAAATTATTTTGGTTTGGAAATTTGGTAAAATCCTCCTTATTGGTAGTATATTTATCTTTGTTTTAGATAGATTCTACATTTTGTGGGAAATATTTAAACAGGTGGCCATGCTCATGCCATTTTTGGCATTTTAAAGAAATAAGTTCATAATATAATTTTTGGATCCATTTAAATTCATTGAAGTTTGTGTTATTAAATATAGAAGAGCTCTTGATACATTTTTAAACAAAAATCCTTGTATAAGGGGTGTACCTTCCATATTTGACAACCTTTGTATTCTTTTTAACTAGACATCCTTTATATAGCCTATTTTCTAATATTTCACATGTTATTTCTTCCTAATAGCTACATCCTACATTGGGTCATTTCCTTCCCACAACCCCTCACCCACCCATTTTAGATCCAAGGGTACTCAATTTCATCCCCCCATTACACATCTTTCAAGGATATGTCGACTAATTTTGATTATGTACCCATGATTGTAGTTATCACCACCTACTTTGAATATCTGCAAACCAAAACCTATCACCTTGTTATGTAACCTTAAGTCCTTCCACACATATCATTTTCTCCTAAAATTCTTTGTCCACTTTATAAAAAATTATGTATATAATATTATAATATTATATACATAATTTATCTTATATATAAATATAAAATAATTATGTCGATAGGCATGTCTATTTTTGAACAGGGCTTCTCTAATTTAATTTTATTATCAATAATTATTAGGTGGATAGAAGGAATTTAATCTTCACATAAAATTTTAGAATATTCTTAGTAGTATTGTTAGATTGGTTGAGATTTATCTCCAAAGTAGTTATTCCCTTTTTCCTTTTTAATTATATTGATCAATTATAAAAAACTTATATGAACAAGTGCCATATGAAATGAGTTATGGTTTTTTAGGCATGTGGTATTGATAAGTTATAGTATAGGCCCATGGTATTGTAACATCCATGGAATACTTTGGAATATTCTTAATAGTAGTGGCAAATCAAAAGTAGAGATTTGTTTCAAAAGTAGTTATGCTTTTTATGAGATTTTAATTAAATTGATTAATTAAAAAAATATCTTATCAACAAGTGTGATATGAAATGAGTTATGGTCTTTTGGGCATGTGGTATTACCATGGTATTTTAACAAAGCCAATTTATAAGTTAGGAATATCCATCTTCAATAATCTTGTTATATGGTTATAAAGCCCGATTCTTAAAGTAAATAGACTCTTAAATTAAATCAATTAATATTTTATAACAATATGACATGATTGTTAACCATGGATATTCACCCCCACTTTATCATGGATATTATTGACATGTAAATAGGCTTTTTTACAATACCATGAGCCAATATTATGACTTATCAATACCACATGCCCAAAAAACAGAACTTATTTCAGAATCAAAATATCATATTTTATTTTTTATTTTTATTTTTATTTTTACATTTTTTTAATTAAATCTAAAATGAAATAGGTTATAATTACTTTTAAGATATATCTAAACCCTCTATCCTCACAACTACTAAAAATATTCCCATAGAAATTAAATCAAGGTTTCAATAAAATTAAAAATGAGAATGCTTTTATATATAAAGATGTGAAATTTATATAACATAAATAATTTTATTAAGAAGAAACTTAGATCCATCTTACTAAGGATCCAAGCTATGAGAGCAAGCATATTGACTAAAAATACTAGAGAAAAGGTAGTGCGTGATTGTTTTAAGTTTTTCATTATTTTATTTTCTTTGACATGTTTGATCCAAAATATAGGTTTAATATTTTACAACCAATTGAGTTTCTTTAATTTAGATACTTTCTTAAACACATTAGAATGAGATCAAATTTAAGATAGAGAGAGGATAGGAGAGAGCGAGGGAGGGAGATAGGGAATTCCTTAATTTAGATACTTTCTTAAACACATTATAATGAGATCAAATTTAAGATAGAGAGAGGAGAGGAGAGAGGGAGGGAGGGAGATAGGGAAACAACTGGAATAGAGAGAGACACGGGAGGAGAGAAATATAGGGAGGTGGGAGAGAGAAGGAGAGAGGGAGAGCGAGAGAGGGATGGAGTTAGAGGGGGAGAGATAGGGATGGAGTTAGAGGGGGAGAGAGGGGGAGGAAATAATAAATACATAGAGAGATATAGGTAAGGAGAGAGGAGGAGAGAGGGAGGGAGATAGAGGGAGAAATGGGGAGATAGTGATGAGTTAGAGGGAAGAGAGAAAGAGAGTTATGGGTGGGAGAGAATGATAGAGAGAGAGGAAGGAAGAGAGAGATGACTCAAGAAAGAAGGAGAGAGAGAGATTGTGTTGGAGGGGGGATAGAGGGAGGGAAGAATGAAGACATAGAGGGAGAAATATGGAGAGAGGGAGAGGGAGTGACAAGGGATATATGGAGAGGGAGAGAGGAGAGTGGGAGGGAAGAGAGGGAGAGAGAGATAAAGGGAAGAGAGATAGGGAGAGGCAAAGAGAGAGAGAGATGGAGTTGGAGGGGGAGAGAGATGGAGGGAAGAAGAAAGATAGAGGGATAAATGTGGAGAGAGAGAGGGAGGGACAAGGGAGAGATGGAAAGAGAGAGTGGGGGAGAGAGGAGAGTGGGAAGGAAAAGAGATGGTAGAGAGAGGGAGAGAAGGTTAAGAGAGAGAGAGAGAAGGGGAAGAGAGAGAAAGGGAGGGAGAGGAAGAGGGAGGGAGACAGAGAGGGATATGGAGAGAGATTCTGCATGTTTGGGGGATGATATAGAGAGAGGGAATAAGAAAGAGACATATAGATACAAATATAGATATTATATAGTATTATATAACCAACCTAGATCCATGTTATCCCTATATTTATCAAGAACCGAGAGAGAGATCAAATCTCTCAAGGTGAATTTTTTTTTTAGTGCAAAACTTGAGGAAAGGTTTTCACCTCAAGAAATTTGATCCCTCCTAGTGCTTATAGATCTAGTGTTAAGATGGATCTAGGTTTGTTTTAAATGTTTAATTATTTCTATAATTAATATGTTTAATTCTCTCTATAATTAATTGTGCCGAGAGACTGTCTCCAGCTCAGTATGGGAGAGATGTTGTAATGTAATGTTTAACATTTTGACTAAGTCAAATTACATAAAAATAAATAAAATTAAAAACAAAAGATAAATAAATAAAAATATTAATATAATGTGATGTAACATTTTAACTAGGTCAAAATAAAATAAAAAATAAAAATAAAATAATCTTATAGAAATAAAATAAAAATGGCCAATGGTATTGACCAATGGTATTTAGAACCCAGGTTATTGACCCATATTATTCATGTGGAATATAGTCTATTTAAAGGGGTAAATTAAACCTACCAAACAAATATCTTGTTATGCAAACTTCTTTTAGAGTGAAAAGAGATTTGATCGCTTAGGTAGCAATATAAAGAGCCTCCATCAAACCAAAAAAATGAATATCTGTTTTGAAACAAAGCTTCCAAAATTTTAATTTATTTATCAATAATTAATAAATGGATGACAAGGATTTAACCTCTATGGAATATCTATAGAATATAATTAGTAGTGATCAAGATAGAGGGATGAGATTTATCTCAAAGGTAGTTATGTCCCTTTTTCTTTTTAATTTAATTTAAAAACTATCATTAAATTAAATTAAAATAAAATATATAAAAATATTTTGATGTGAAATGACTTATAGTTTTTTTAGGATGTGGTGTTTATAAACCATGGTCTTTACTTGATATTGTAACAAAGCCTATTTTAAGGTTAAAAATAGGAAGAGTAAAGTGTACGTGAACCTCCATGATTAAGAATCTTGTTTTAAATATATGTGTGCCTGTGTGTTTAACTCATGTATTATTCTTTTATTCAATAATAATTTAAAATAAAATTTTAATTTAATTACTTTTTAAATTTTTGAATTCAATAAAATAAGTCTCATGATCTCAATATGGATTGATGTTTATCAAATTTTACTCATTTTGTTTATATGACTAATTTATATGTATAACAATATTACAAATACTTTATTTCTTTCTTTTCTTCTTTAAAGGAAAAAAAACCTTACCTTTGTTATTGTAACATAAATCAAAAAGTGCAATCCCACTTGTTAACTTGTCCATGCTTTTAGCTTAGAAACATTTCTTACATCAAACTTAGATAAAACCTTCTCTCTCCTCAAAGGATTGGTAGAATAAAAAAAATTAAAGGAAAATTTAGAAACTAAAATATCAACTATGAAATTTTGCATCAGAAAAAAATGATTCATCTAGCAACAAAGTTTGTTTGAGAGAATAACTACTATGGAATTTTTCTCCCTATAAGTATTCAAGATTTGAATATCATCAAATTGTTCGTGCAATTGACGAATATTCTTCTTCCATGATTCTAAATGGAGACTTCTGAGCTCAATCCTCCCATTAAACCAATCTACTAAAAACTTTGAATCCCCTATCAACTTGAATTCCTTTACATGTTTCCAAACTGCAAATCAAATAAGAATCCACATTTCCTTTAATTTAACAACAAAGTTGGTTCCTTGACCTATTCCAAGCTTTCATTTGATCATCAAATTATTAGACAAGAACAAAACAACTCTTGCTCCATAGCTTCCGCATTGTGTGGGTCCATAAAAAAACCCACACTGCTCCCTTAGAAATTTCTAGCTCCCTCACACCCCTTTTTTTTTGCACATACGACACTTGTTCAGGGTAAGAAACCCTTATGTTATGAGAAATTAAACTCAAAAAATCAACTAAATTTTGGAAGGGAACTTTATTCCTCCCTAACCAAATTCCCCACAAAACAAAGATGGCAAGAAATTTTAGAGATGAAGAATTGACTCTATAAATCTACGCACAAAGACATTTTCCCACATAAGACTCGATCCACCAACTACTTAAATTAGAGGTTTAAAAACAAATTTCACAAAGGGGAAAATATGAATATGTGTTCGATAGTTTCATTATCTTTGCAACAAAGAATACACATTCCTTGACCTTCCAATCCTTTTTTAAATAAAATATTCCATGTTATTATTTTCCTTTGAAGAACCAACCATAAAAGGAGTCCACATTTAAGAAAAACTTGGCCTCTCCAATCAAAGAAATACCACCATTTGCATTTTCAAAATGAACTTTCCTATATCAAAACATCATACCCTTTTTCTCTTGTAATGTATCCACCTTGTTTATTTAATACCAAACAATTTTGTCTTCTTCATTGTTCTCCCACGAGAATAAACTCGTAGTCATGTCGTGGCCCAGCTCCATGGTAAAACTCTTTGGAAGTTCTTGGAAGTTCTCCGCTTAATTCCAATGGAGACGATTCAAAGAGATTCAGATGAATGTTGATGACGTTCCTGAGACCGGAGGCCCTTCAGAAATTTGTGGGGCCCGTGGATTCCATCATGAGACATCACCTGGCCGAGCACTGGCTCGGTAAGAGTGAAGTAACGTTTTTGACACGGTTTACTTTTTCTCTAGCTTGTGATTTGTTCGCAAGCATAAACGATCATGATGATGTAGCAAGTTTTTCACATCATTTTATGGCCCTTCTGAAAGGATGGTTGTAGATTCCCATGGATCTACACGGAACGAGATATAGTAATGCCTAACATGCAGCTAACACCATTCACGAACGACTTCATGCTGCGATTTATGAGAGGAAAAGTGCTTTGCGGGAGGAGAAGGCGTCTACCTATCAAGACCTTTTGTTGTTTCTTGTTAAAATAATAATTTCAACTGCAGGTTTATTTGCGATGCGATCCATCGCAGATCGCATATCGCTGCCCCCTCCACTTCTTGTCCCATGCGCTGCGATGACGATGATGATGCGATGCGATCTGAACGCATATCGCAGTTCGCTCCATATGTTTGTGCTTCAATTTGTTGTGTTTAGCCAAATGTGATTTCGCGATGCGATTCGATCGCAAATCGCACCAACATAATGTTCCATTTTTTTTCCTCCCGATAGCCTTCTGCGATGCGATCTAAATGAAGTCAATGGTTGAAGTACAGGCCAGCAACAAAATAAATTTGATGTGATGTAAAAGTTTCTTTACCGCCAGTAAACGCCAGTAAAACAGTAAATGCAATTTACTGTGGGTTGGTAAGTTTTGGTGAAGATTTTAATTTTATTTCAGCGGGAGTATGGGCACATGTAAAAGCTAGTAAAACCACTTAATTTTTATTATTTCTTTTACGGAAGCATGGCCAGTGAAAACGTGAAGTAATTTCCTTTTAGTTGTCATATATATGTAATGTTCTTTTTGTGTTTTTGGTGATGAAAATGAAAAGAGATGCACAGTAGTGCGATGTAAAGAAGGAGCACACAGCAGCCGTGAATGAAACAAGCAGTAAATGTAAATGTAAAGTTTTTTTTTTTTAAAACAGTGAATGTAAAAGAGATCTTTACACACAGCAGTGTAAAATCTCAGGAGAAGACAGAGTAATTTTTTTTTGTTAAATGTTCTTGGTGAATCCCTCTGAGAGAGAGGAAGAAGTTTGTAACAGCAGTTGCTTTTATTAATGAATAGGAATTTGTTGATGTGTGGAAATCTCTGTCTGCCCAGAAATTTTAAAGCTTCCCTGTGCTAAGATCCTGTGGAGAAAACAGAGCATTGTCTCTGTGTTTAGTCACTTTGTTTTTGGAATTTTACCAGAAAAATTCCCAACAGTGGTATCAGAGCTAATCCAGGCTCTTTGAAGGGTTCAAAGAAGCTGAAGGAAGGATTCTTATTACAGCAACTTCTCCAGCAGTGTGAAGACTCAGGCAAAAGAATCCAAGGTATTTTTCAAGTTTTTTTTTTTTTTTTGTGTGTTACTGTTGAAGACAGTCTGTTATTTTAAATACACAGTGAAGTATTTGAAGCATAGTTAAGAGTGAAAAAATGGTTGACACCAGCACCAGCAATAGCATGGGTATGCAGCTCCCATTATTTGATGGTAAAAACTATGACTATTGGGCAATAACAATGAAAGCCTTGTTTGCTTCCCAAGACTTATGGGAAATAGTTGAGGATGGTTTTGAACAACCAGCAGATAAAAATGAGTTTAATGCATTAACTCACGGAGAGAAGGATCTGTTAAAGATCCACAAGAAGAGAGACTCAAAAGCCCTCTTCTTCTTGTATCAGGCAGTGCATGGAAGCGTGTTTCCAAGGTTAGCAGCAGCTAAGACATCCAAAGAAGCATGGCAAACTCTCAAGACAGCCTATCAAGGCATGGAGAAAGTGAAGACAACAAAACTACAGTTGCTGAGGAAAGATTTTGAGAACCTATGGATGAAGGAGTCAGACAATATTGACTCATTCTTCACTCAAGTAATTGGCCTGGTCACACAAATAAGATCTCATGGAGAGATACTTGAAGAAAGGAGGATTGTGGAGAAACTATTGAGGTTCCTACCCTCAAGGTTCCATGTGATTGTCACCACCATAGAAGAGACAAAGGATCTCTCAAACTTTTTAGTTGATGAACTTCATGCATCACTGATCACACATGAGCAGAGGTTGAGTAGAAATGAAAACTCATCTCTAGAGCAAGCCCTCAAGACCTAGATGTCCTTTGGAAGAGGAAGAGGTCAAGGCAAAGGAAACAAGAGAGGAAGAGGTAGAAGCCAGAATAGAGGCGGAAGGAACATTCCAGCGAATGCTCAAGGAAGAGGCAGCAATCCAAATCAGAACCAAGGTCAAGGCAGCAGCCAACAAGGAGGACAACATCATGCTCAAGGACAAAGGTATGAAAAATCCAATGTCCAATGTTATTATTGTAAAAAATATGGGTATTATGCCAGTGAATGTAGGAAGAAGCAACATGATGTGAATAATAGATCTAATGCAAATATTACTAGAGAAAATGTCAGCCAAGATAATGTGCTGTTATCTTGTAACATGGCTGAAACAAATAGTGAAGATATATGGTTTCTAGGCTCCGGTTGCAACAACCATATGACAGGAAACATAGCTTTGTTTTCTGCTTTAGATCAAAGTGTGAAGTCACAAGTCACACTTGGGACTGATAGCAAAATTTCTGTTATGGGTAAAGGATAAGTTAAAATATTTAAAAAGCAAGGAGAAAGGAAAACCATAACAGATGTCTATTATGTTCCTGGAATGAGATGTAACCTCTTGAGTATTGGACATCTTGTTCAAAAGGGTTACAATGTCTTCTTTGAGAATGATGTATGCACCATCATGGATAGAGCACCCAGCAAGCGATGCATTGCTGAAGTGAAGATGACAAGGAATAGGATGTTCCCTCTCAGAATAAGAGCAGAATTGAAAAGCAAAGAAGTAATTGCATTAGTTTCCCAAGAGGCTCTCCAAAGTGTGCCAAAGGATGAAAATTGGTTGTGGCACTTGATATTTGGACATCTCAACTTTGGAGGTCTTAACTTGTTGAGTAGGAAAGGAATGGTAAGAGGATTACCATTGATAGAGAAACCAGACAACCTTTGTGAAGGCTGCATATTGGGAAAACAACACAGAGAAAGTTTTCCATCAGGGAAAAGCATAAGGGCGAAGGCACCCTTAGAAATTGTCCACTCAGATTTATGTGGACCAATGCAAACCCCATCTTTAGCAGGCAGCCAATATTTTCTAACATTCATTGATGATTTTACAAGAAAGACTTGGGTTTATTTCTTGAAGAACAAATCGGAAGTGTTTGAAAAATTCCGAAATTTCAAAGCACTTGTGGAAAATCAAAGTGGGCTGCGTATCAAAGTTTTGAGAACTAACAGAGGAGGTGAGTATATCTCCAAATAATTTTTATGTTTTTGCAGAGAAAATGGAATACATAAGCAGTTTACAGCAAGGTACACCCCACAGCAAAATGGAGTTGCTGAAAGGAAGAACAGAACCATTATGGATATGGCGAGGAGCATGTTGAAGGAAAAGCATTTGCCAAATGATTATTAGGCTGAAGCCGTAAACTATGTAGTATATATCTTGAATAGGTGTCCTACAAAAGCTGTGATGAACAAAGTGCCGGAAGAAGCATGGAGTGGGAGAAAGCAAGGAGTCACCCACATGAAAATTTTTGGATGTGTGGCCTATGCACACATTCCTGATCAGTTAAGGAGGAAGTTGGACAACAAAGGGGAGAAATGTATCTTCATTGGATACAGTGAGGAGTCCAAAGCTTACAGGTTGTATATCCCATCCACCAAGAAGTTTTTTGTAAGCAAATATGTTCAATTTATTGAGGAGGAAGCTTGGGATGGAAGCATAGAGAAAACAGTTAATGTTAAAAAGTGTTTGTCTCATGATGAAGATGATGAAGAGATGGCTGAAATGCATCCCCAAACAGCAGCGCCAACCCAAGGACAACAAGGAACACCTTTGAGGATAAATGAAAGTGGTTCTCCAAGCACACCACAAGGAGGAAATTCAAGTGCATCTTCAAGCACTTGCACACCAAATGAAAGAGGTAAGAAGTTCAAAAACTTGAGTGACATTTATAATGAAGGAATGAATTCTTTGTTTGCATTATATTGTCATGTTGATGATCCTATTCATTTCGAAGAGGCAATTAAAGACAAGAAATGGATAGAAGCTATGGATGAGGAGATGAATGCCATAGAAAGAAACAAGACATGGGATTTGGTTGAGCTACCAAAAGGTAAAGAAGTCATTGGAGTTAAATGGGTCTATAAGACCAAGTGCAATGCTGAAGGCAAAATTGAAAGACACAAGGCAAGACTTGTTGTCAAGGGATACAAGCAGCAATATGGGAGAGATTATGAGGAAACTTTCGCACCGGTTGCAAGAATGGAAACCGTGAGAGCAGTGTTGTCCATAGCAGCACAAAACAAATGGAAAGTTTACCAAATGGATGTGAAGTCGGCATTCCTAAATGGAGTGTTAAAGGAGGAGGTTTACATTGAACAGCCACTAGGCTATGAGAAGAAAGGCCAAGAGCACAAAGTGTGCAGATTGAAGAAAGCTCTTTATGGGCTGAAGCAAGCGCCAAGAGCGTGGTACAGTAGAATAGACTCCTATCTACTGGAAAATGAATTTGACAAATGTGAGGGAGAACCCACAGTCTACATCAAAGAAAAGGATGGCAAGATTTTAATTGTTGTCTTGTATGTTGATGATGTTATTTTTACAGGTAATGATGACTACCTCATTGAAAACTTCAAATCAGTCATGAAAGAAGAATTTGAGATGACTGACATGGGTTTGCTGAGATACTTCTTAGGAATAGAAGTAGATAAAAATAAAAATGGGATTTTTATCTCTCAAGTAAGATATGTAAATGAAGTGTTGGAAAGATTCCACATGCAAGAGTGCAAGGCAGTAATCACTGCCACGGTAATGGGATTAAAACTCAGCAAAGAGGACAACAGCAAGGATTTTGATCCTAGCTTGTATAGGAGCATAGTTGGCAACCTTATGTATTTAACTGCAACTAGGCCGAATATAATGCATGCTGTTAGTTTAATTTCCAGACTCATGGAGAAGCCAAAAGAAGCACATTGGCAGGCAGCAAAATGAATTCTGAGGTATGTCAAAGGTACAAAAAGATTTGGCATCTTGTATACTTTTTCAGAAAGTTCAAATTTAGTTGGATATACTGATAGCGATTGGGCTGGAAGTGTGGATGATCGGAAAAGCACTTTCGGTTATGTCTTTCACATGGGTGCAGGAGAAATTTCATGGGCTTCCAAGAAATAGCCAATCGTGGCGTTGTCTACAGCAGAAGAAGAGTACGTGGCAGCTACAGCAGCAGCATGTCAAGCAGTTTGGATGAGAAGAATGTTGAGGAGCTTAGGCCAAGAGCAGGCAAAAGCAACAGTTATTTTTTGTGACAATAGCTCAGCTATTGCGTTGTCCAAGAATTTTGTGTTTCACAAGCAAACGAAACACATTGATACAAGATTTCACTACATCAGAGAATTGGTGAACAATGGAGAAATTGTTTTACAACATTGCAGCACTCAGGAACAGGTTGCAGATATTCTGACCAAGCCATTGGACCAGAAAAGCTTTGAATTTTGGAGGAAATGTCTGGGTATGATTGATAACCCAGCAGTTGAAATTAAAGGGGAGTGTTAAAATAATAATTTCAACTGCAGGTTTATTTGCGATGCGATCCATCGCAGATCGCAGATCGCTGCCCCCTCCACTTCTTGTCCCATGCGCTGCGATGACGATGATGATGCGATGCGATCCGATCGCATATCGCAGTTCGCTCCATATGTTTGTGCTTCAATTTGTTGTGTTCAGCCAAATGCGATTTCGCGATGCGATTCGATCGCAAATCGCACCAACATAATGTTCCATTTTTTTTCCTCCCGATAGCCTTCTGCGATGCGATCTAAATGAAGTCAATGGTTGAAGTACAGGCCAGCAGCAAAATAAATTTGACGTGATGTAAAAGTTTCTTTACCGCCAGTAAATGTCAGTAAAACAGTAAATGCAATTTACTGTGGGTTGGTAAGTTTTGGTGAAGATTTTAATTTTATTTCAGCGGGAGTATGGGCACAAGTAAAAGCTGGTAAAACCATTTAATTTTTATTATTTCTTTTACGGAAGCATGGCCAGTGAAAACGTGAAGTAATTTCCTTTTGGTTGTCATATATATGTAATGTTTTTTTTGTGTTTTTGGTGATGAAAATGAAAAGAGATGCACAACAGTGCGATGTAAAGAAGGAGCACGCAGCATCCATGAATGAAACAAGCAGTAAATGTAAATGTAAAGTTTTTTTTTAAAAAACAGTGAATGTAAAAGAGATCTTTACACACAACAATGTAAAATCTCAGGAGAAGACAGAGTAATTTTTTTTTGTTAAATGTTCTTGGTGAATCCCTCTGAGAGAGAGGAAGAAGTTTGTAACAGCAGTTGCTTTTATTAATGAATAGGAATTTGTTGATGTGTGGAAATCTCTGTCTGCCCAGAAATTTTAAAGCTTCCCTGTGCTAAGATCCTGTGGAGAAAACAGAGCATTGTCTCTGTGTTTAGTCACTTTGTTTTTGGAATTTTACCAGAAAAATTCCCAACATTTCTGTTCTCTAATGTTGACGAGAATGGTGAATCTCTCACAGACGACGAGACTAAGGACAACTTCATTTTTCTTTTATTTGCAGGCCACGACACTTCCAACTCAACTTTGACAGTACTTTTTAAATTTTTGGCAGAGAACCCTCTCTGCTATGACGAAGTGTTCAAGTACTCCAAATGATGCCTTTCTTTTTAATCAATCCATTGTCATATCAAGCTTTGTCGAAGGAATTTGGTATTATTAATTTTTCTTGTGTTTTCCGGAAAGATGCCTGGTTTTCGATTCTCGCAAAGTAGGTTAGCGCAGAATTTGTGTGCCAATATTCTCGCAAAGTAGGTTAGCGTAGAGTTAGTGTGCCAATACAAACATCAAGTTTGTAGCAAAGCATTGCAACGTAGGTATTTTTTTTATCGATCATTAAGGTTGTGCAAGGTTTATCATTGCCCATGTTCATCATTTTATTTTACTAAGAATTCTTTATTTTTATTTTGTGGTAAATATTTTTGGGTTTTGTTTTTTTTCCTTTTTTTGGGGGGGGGTATATTAATTTGCTTAAAAAAATAGTTTAGATTAAAAGTTTGAGTTATGAATTTTACATAATTTATGTGTTTTAGCTTCATCTAAGTGAACATTATCTGAAAATTTATTTTAAAAAACAAAAAACAAAAAAACCAAAATCTTTAATGCCAAATTTCTAAAAAAGCAAACTTGTATGTATTAAATATTGCTTTGAATATTGTTTTATTATTAATGATAAAATAATAATAATTTAGTTTAAAGTCATGGTAGTCAAATATCATATTATATATGAGATCTCTTTGTTTGTGAGACAAATGACTCTCCTCGGACAAATGATTCTCTTTGGTATAGCTATTTGACTGTTAAAATATATGGAGGTTTATTCCCCTCCATATAGTTATTTGATTGCTAAAGCCTATAGAGGTGTACATACCCTACCCAGTTTGGATTCACATAGTCTAACTGTTAGATGTTTTTTGTCTTTTCCGAGCATCCTTTCATGTCATTTCTTGGAATCCTCAGTTGTATAATTTGCAAAATTCAAGTGCCCCAAGGATATTTCAAGGTGTTGAATCCATATATGCATTAAAAAATGTCAAGAAAAATTCATAATCTTTTCAACAGTTGTATATTGATGAACTTTTTGAACAATTTTCTTCCAAAAATATGATCTTACAATATGAATAACTATGAAATATGCATAAGATAAAAATTGTATAATTAAATTGTTCCCTTCCAATTTGAACATAATAATTAATTTAAATGGTACCTGGTTTTCACAATCCTCACTGTGGTATCTACTATTAAAGTTCTCTTTAACTCTATTGTTCGCATGATCCAAATCTTCTCAATGCTTGGCTCCAAAACTCAATCTTTGACCTCTAGGCTCCTTTACCTCGCATGATATATTGATTTGATTTAAATTGACCTACAACTATTCCAAGTCTCTATTGTTGCTTGCAACTATTCCACTGCTACTTGTTAATAAGTCTATCCTCATCCATGACTATTCACACAGCTAGTTAAATGATGGTAGAACCCTCAACCCTATGAATCTGCACCTCATGCACTCCAAATTCAATCACAATTTTGTTTTCATCATTCACAAATGGCTTTCCCATGATTGCACACATTAAAGAATGATTGTCAATGTTTAGATTCATTTCTCCCATTTCTAACCTTAGCTACTAATTCTAATCATGCTGGATTTGACTTGCATGTCAAAGTTTAGACCAACTTCAAAGAGAACCAATAAGTCTTTTGCCTTCACTCAACCCAAATCCATACTTTACTTTGTTGCTTTGGCTCAATGCTTATATCTCCCCCTTCTACCTCTCCCTCTCCACCTCCTTTTCTCTACATCACCCCTTCATTTTTCCCCTTCTCTTTTGAAAACCTCCTCTCATATTTCCTATTTCATTTACACCATCATTACTCTCACCCCACCCATTCAAACTCCACACTACTTTCTATTCTAGATCAACATGCACATAACCCATTTCTATAGTTTTGAGCACATAAGTACAATGATTTCATATTAGAAATGTGGATTATGCAATGAATGTGAGGTTTGTAGAAAAGTAACCTAACCTAATTATTCAATGATAGGGGAAAGTACATTTATGTAAGTCTTTTAGCTAAAAATATCACCCCATTGGGTTTTGTTGATGGTGCTGGACC
This sequence comes from Pinus tabuliformis, assembly GCA_031772625.1. Taxonomy (NCBI): domain Eukaryota; kingdom Viridiplantae; phylum Streptophyta; class Pinopsida; order Pinales; family Pinaceae; genus Pinus; species Pinus tabuliformis. The sequence continues at coordinate 128,710,840 of CM062814.1, read as the reverse complement.
CACCAACATTCAGGGTATCTCCCTAATATGAAGTCCCAACTAGATCTCACACTGTTTGGAGTAGGAGTCCCAAAGTGGGTGGTAATGTTATGCATTGACTACGAAAATGCACAGAGGGGAGTATGATAACTTTGGGTGAGAGAAAGTGTGTGACTCTACAGAGAGTCAAGTGCGATGCATGAAGGTTCCAACACAAAGGAAAAAAAAAAAGTGCATCCCTTGGAAGCCTGTAATAGTACGCAACTTGAAAAGACTAGACGAGTGAAATCACATCACAAACTAAAGATGCATAATAGTCCACAAGTTAAAGTGATGAGTTAATAAAACAACACGCATCCAACAAGTTTAAAACAAATGCAAACGAAATACTTCATAAGAATAAGCATAAGTTAAATAACATACATTGCAAATACAACAAGAATAATCCTACTATATTCACAAAATATGCATGAAAGCATGTTGGATTTGATTTTATTATTATAAGTGAAATTTCCATTCATCAGGGAAAATTTTAGGGGCTAATATTTGCGGGTGGGCTAATATCTATGCTTTTTTCAAAAAAAAGATTCACCAATTTCCATTTTTCTAAAAATGATTTCGCCTAAATTTTATTGTATAAAATTATTTTACCTTAAAAATTGCCAATTTTATATATTATCTAATATAAATTAATTATAGATCTAAACATTTTTACAAAATTATCATCAAGAATTTTAAAATTTGGATATTAGAGACAAGTAAGATTTGTCAAAGTTGCTAAACTTTAAGATAAAATTTAAAATTTTCCCTGCCATTCATAAATACATCATTGACGACCACTAGCCCCAATAGTGGAACATTATAGTCAAGAAGACATGCTCCTCCAAAGCTCTACGCTAGGGGGAAGCCGAGGCTTCACAATACTCCCAAGCTCCTTCTATGCCTAAGCCTAGCCAAAAGCCTGGCTCCAAAAAGTCCTTTACATGAGTTATGAGGTTCTATTTATAACAAGAGGGGGGTGACCCTTCAACTACCCTTTGTGACCTTTGGACTACCCTCATGACTCTTCAACTTCTTTACAAAATGACACATTACATTACATGATGACTCTTCATATTCCATTATTGGCACTTGGAATTTCACTTACAAAATAATTACAAACAATATTACATTTTACACATGTACCCATATAAGACAAAATAGGGTAGAGACAACTTGACAGCCTAATAAGACACAACACTATGATGATTGAGTTTGGGTGAAGTATAGCTCAACAACCTCCACTTGCTACTTCTGAGTCAAATATTGGTGCCAAGCTTGATACTATGTGATGATGTCCCCAAATTGCATAATGTTGTCTGGCTAGAAGTAGACTCTAACCTCTATGGCATCCAGGTACACTGTCATGGAACCTATGTCCAGTTCATTCTAAAGCATGAGCAACATTGTTCTGACTTGGACATGACCACCGATGAAATTTTTCGTGTTCTGTCTGTTAAGCTCCAAGTCTTCCCTAGTGGAATTCTATCTTAGCTACTCCAAGTACTCTTTGATCTCCTGGCGGACTTGGTTCTTGAATTTTACTTTGGTGAGGGAACTGACTAATGGGATATGGTGTGTTCTCATAAAGGCATTCCAACTACTAAAAAATCATACATATGAGGTGTGAATGCTACCAATGAATGAGGCGAGTTGCTTGTTGTTCTGAATCAACATTTCAACCTTCACTTTCTCTAGCTCTACTTGTGGCTTCGTTTTCTTCACTAAGTCAAGCGGTGCCCCTTTGTATTGCATTGTACACTCTTGCACATAGGAAAAGGTAGCTTGTATCTTCTTGAGAGTTTTAACAAACTCTTTGCTCTACTGATGTAAGTCATGAAAACGGAAAACTTCTTTATGTACGGTGACAAACCACTCATAGAGATTCCACATGGCTTCTCCAAGTGTTGATACTTGATAAAGTATCGTTGCTCTCATCTCCTCCAAGTAAACCTGTGCAGAAACTACATTTTGCGCTACTGCATGGAGTTGTTCTCCATCTTGCTTAGCAGCACGCAAGTTCTATGCCAATTGCTCATTCTTGGCCATCCAATACTGAATGTTTGACCCTATTTCTCCTGCATATACCAAGTTGGCTTCAACAATGGAATTTGGATGCTTCTTGGTGTCTAACACTATTACCCTTTCTCTAATGAATGTAGGTGATGCTTGATCATCCAAAAGGTATTTCCTTTGTGCTTGTACAATCATTTTTTGGAACTCATCAAGTGATAAATTATACACATCCATTACCGGATCATCATTAAGTGGAACAACACCCTCTTGCTTGCTTGAGGCTGGCTGTACTACTGGAGGTGGTGGAGACTGAGGATTACCTGTGGTGCTATCGGTATCATATCAACATCTTCATTTTGAGGCTCTTGTTCCATATCCATGCCTGCTACTTTCATAAATTTCTCAATCTGTTGAGCAAGCTCCAGATCCTACATTTGTTCACCTTCCTCCTCAGATGCTAGTTGGTCCTGTTCCTTCTCTTCAACCTGTATCGACGTTGTTTCCTATTTCATTTTTCCTTGCCTCTGTTATTCTTCCCGCTTCTTCTTCTCTTCTCATTCTCTCCTCCTCAGATCTTGTTCTTCCTTCAAATTTTGCTATGTCTCCTCCAACTTCAGTTCTACTTCCTACAACCTCGGCTTTTCTCTCTCCCTCCACTCTACTCTTTGTATCCTCTATTTCCTCTTCACTTTTTCTACCAAAACTGCTTTCACGGGACTATTATTTTCTTTCATCTTGCAACTTTGTTCTCCCTCTAGCCTATCAACAATCTTCCTCTTTCCCTTTTCCTACATGGGATTTCTGCCTTCTATTTTTGTTGCTTCTAGAGTTGTTTCCATTTGTGGAGAAGCTTGTGAAGTCCCTGCTAAGCTGATTGACTCATGGAGTCTGGAGGCATTTTAACAGTGCCTTCATGGATCCTCCTCTGGCCAATGAACTATGGCACTGATCCATGGAAAGTAAACTCTTGCACAATGGTTTTTACAAATACTGTGGGGATCATAAGGATGAAAGTCCCAAGTGCCAAATTCAAATCTCACTATCTCCTTTGCCTCGACATCCGTGACTTTCAATTTCCTTATCTCGTATAATCCAATCTGTAAAGGAAGAGTGGGCCATTTTTCTTTCTTCTTCCTATGTTGTGATGTTGATAACCCTATGGCGATATGGTATGATACTTCTTGCATGACAAGTTTGTCAATGGCGTACATTGGTAAAACATGTTGAGACTTCTCTTCACCAAACACTCTAATGAAGGCACCACTTGGTGAGGCATACCAATCTGTGATGTCTTCTATCACCTCCATTGCTTCTTGTGACATGCAAGGTGGATATTCTTCAAAGATAATCTTGTAGAGCGAGATGATGAAGTGGTAAGTTTGTTGTTCCATTAATCCTCAATAACTGCATTCAAAAATAAACTTGCAATAGATGTGCACAACAATTTCTCATGGTGTCCATGTCCAATTCATGCCAGGGAACTACTGTTATGAAAACATTACATCCCAATGTTCACCACATGGTCTAATAAGACTACTCACCCTTCAGTAAAGGTTTTCGTGCTCCCTTGATCATGGATCCTACAGGTAAAGATATACAAGAGTTGGTAAGCCTTCCTAAGGGACTTTTTCTTATACACTTGGGTGGGTGTTTGTCGAAACTTTGATGGCTCCTTCACTCAGCCTTTGACAATGTATCTTGTGTTCACATGGCTATGGGTGGCATCGAAGAGTGAGTCCATGCACTCTACTAGCTTGGGAAACTAATACATTCGATGAAATTTTTCTGCTCGGAAGGTGGCAAGCTTCTTCCTTCTAACCCTACTCAATGTCATGGTCTTCTCATCAATGTGTGAGACAATCCAGCTAATGACATCTGCACACGAGAATGATGGATACTTGCATGAACCTTGTATAGCCCCGACTTCCAGATGCTGAGATAAACTTGCTGGTCCTCTAAGTCTACCTCAAAGTCCTTTCCAAAAGTATCTTTAACTTGTTTCCATGTGAGTGATGATCCCTTTTCTATAAAAAAACTAAGTATCTACATACACTGGAAAATCAACTGATTTTTTGTCAATTTCTTCCCCTGTAGTGCTCTTAGTGGTTTATCTTGAAGTAGATATCTTAGGTGCCATGGTAACAATGACTGTTGGAGAGATGATCAACCATTGTTGTACCTGTGGGATAAAAGGACACTCATGGCAAGAAAATGACAATCTTAAGAAAATCTACTTATAAGGAAAGTTCAAGCAGCAAACCAGGCAACTGATGGGGATGATTGCACAATTCTTAATGACAAGAGGGATTGACTTCTTGTGGGAACTGCACACTGTGCAGTGCCAAAAACCAAGGTAGAATTGTGTAGATTGAAACTGTGCAATGTACAGTTCAACCTGAGCAGAGGCTTGGGAAAGACTCTGCATTGCATAATCTTAGTGGCCAAGATGACATGCTAGGTCCAGGAACTTCGCAGTGCACATTTGGAGCTAGCTTAGACTACGCATTGCACAATTCTAGAGGCTAAGCTTGTGGCTTGAGCCTTTGGATTGCATAGTGCCAACTAGGCAAAGTGAAAACCAGCCAAGGGAAATGCAGATCTGCCCAAGAGAAGTGTGGAAAATGAGCAGATCTAAGAGAAAGTGTGAAGCTGAGTGCATATATGACTAAGTGAGATTAAATGCATATGAATCAAGTGTCAAAATTAATCAAATGGAAGGAAAATGAGGTATGTGAAGAGAGTGGTTGCAACAATGACCATTGGTCCAAAAACATGAAAACTGATGTGACACTTGAGAAAGACAATTTAAAACTTAAAACAACACTTCTACAAGTTAAAACTCCAGCAACCATGAAGATAAAAATTTGAAAAAATACTCACACAAGCCAAATGACAAAAAGTGACAAAAAACATGACAAAAGCAAAACGCACCCAGAAAAGCGACGACGATCGCACCGAAGGTTCCTTGATCTCCACGGGAACGCTAGAGCTCCAATATTGAGTGTGAAAATGAGCTCTAGATGCATTGATTAAATAGATTTGGGCGAATTAGGGTTTATGACATGCATGCCTAAAATCAAGGAAAAAGTGACACTTGGTCGAAGTTTCTAAAAATTAGTGAAACTACCTCATTCGGGATACTAAAAAATAAATCCCTATTTTTAAGGAATGCTTTTTTTCTTTGTTTCGGGAAAACCTGCCATGTACACTATCGGGAAAGATGATGCAGAACTGGGGAACTGGGCAACTTTCTGGCTTAGTGCAGTACGCAATTTCTGAGCTTAGTGAGCGTTGTGTAGTTTTTGGGCTCAATGCTGGGCTGTCTCCCAAGACTGCACAGTTTTTGTGCTGAAGGATGAATGTTAGTCAGGACTACATAATTCCCATCATCAAGGTCACTTGCCCTCAAGGATTACACATTTTTTGGAGGAAATCCCAAAATTATTGTGAGAACAAGTTGAGAGATCAACTTATGACTTAAACGAATAAGCTAAGTGAGAAAACACAAGTCAAAATGAAAAGATAAGTCTCAGTCGAAGCATGAATACTTGCATTAGTGCAAGATGAGATGTTATAGATAAGAAGGGAGGCTCCAAAATCGAAGTATAGGAAAAATTTTGGAGTATGGTTGTAGCCACTACAATAGGTTCATTAAAGAATAACATCATACTGCAAACCAAGATGTACAAATTGGTGCATGGAAGATTTAGGAAAACTCATGTGTTGCACATTCAACACTCCTCAAACACTAGAAGAAATAAATATTAGGTCTAATAACACTCCAAATGACTTAATAGGGAGAGTTGAATGGCTCAGCAACTCTCCAGTTACACTATAAAAGAGTTGAAGTGGCAATGCTAATGGATAAGGGAAAACAAGGTCAAAGTTGATCAATTTTTTCGGATAAGGATAAAATAACCATATCAAACATGGTTAACAAAGTGTCTAGGTTCAATGTGATCACTCTTCAAAGCTATCTATAAAAGAAATTCTATCTATGAAATAAGAGAATAAAATTTTAATATAACAAAGTGTTATCAGAATACAAACTTGTGGCCTTCCTTATGATAAGCCATAAACATTGCTTGTGTTGATATTGAGTTTTGTTAAGAGGAAGAAGACTGACTGCGGACTTTAGAGGAGCAACGATTGTACACCATGGTATAATATAAACAATTTATTCTTCCCCTAGAAAATCATTTCCCTCATTTGATTAATGCATTTGGTTTCAATTTTCATGCTAATTCTAATAGGTGTTAGAAGAAGCTCGAGAGCAAGGTTTTCGTGAATTGTTGTTTGTGTGCAGGGAATTGGTGCAAGGTGCTTAAGGGAAAGTATTGATGAGCCCCAAAAATGGATAATTATTTGGGCTCATTCAACCTCCTATTTCGACTTAATCCACCATTCTCATTAGTTTATTGCATGTTTTTTATTATATTTATGCTAATAGAGTGAACTGGGTTAGTCATTATGCCAACTAGTCTAATGTGTGCTTTGTGTAGCCTTTTTGGTCAATTTGGAGACAAAATCAAAGGTTTAAATGAGCACTTGGCAGCCAAATTCGTGGGAGAACAAGGGAGAGGATTTGTAGGAAGGTTTCCCCTTCATTTATGGGCCCCTAACTTGAATTATCCACCATCAGATCGGAGTTCAAGGGCCACCAAATCAATTAACACAAGGGCAGCCAAGAAAGTCAAGTAGGACTGCTGTTAACTACAAGTTTTGGGCAGCCAAGTCCCTAAAGTTTAGGAGGACTGTTGGGGTCCTCAATTTGTATAAATAAGAGGGCTTAGGGCCTCATTTCAGTTAGTCATTTTGTAGTCACTTTATAGTCATTTTGTAGTCATTTTTTAGTCATGGTGTAGGCAGAAGTTAGCTAGTTTGTAGTTCGATTTTTAGGCAGTAGATTAGCTTTGCTCTCAGCACATTTTCAAGTTCTCCTTGTGGACAGTTTTTGGAATGTAACATTTCTTGCTCAATAAAGATGAATCCAGCTTTGCACCAGCTCTAAATCTCTCTTAGGAGTCTAGCTCTTGGGGTTGTGCCCTTCTCAAGTGCCCAATACCTCCTTTGTTTACTTTCATGTGTCTTTGCTGCATTCTTAGAATAAGATCTGCTATTTAGATTTAAATCTTGTTTTGTTATTTAGGTTTTTTTTTATGAGTAAAATAACTTTTCATGCTCAGATTTAGTTGATCGGTTGCTAACAAAAAAAGCTTCAAGAAAAGGGCCAACAAACATCTGTGGTTTCACCTCTCCCTCAGTGGGATCAGGAGCTGTGACTAGGATGACTTTGCTGCCCACAAAAACACTGATTTTTCTTTGCCATGCAATCACTAGTGTTTGATATTCATGTGTAGAAGTTGGTTACAAGTTCAGACTTTCGTTTGCTTAGTTGCATGAGTTAAAATACATGGTTTCATTGCAGGTCACACTTCTGTTCATTCTCTTTACTGACAGCTAGCAAATTAGGTCAACGTAACTAGGTCTTTGAATTTACAAGTCTTTGTTGGTTCAGATTGGAAAAACGACTTGCAGAGCACCTGTACCACTCCTTCATCTACTTATTCTCCATCAGCACCATCCACTCCACCCTCTACTTAGAATCCTTACCTCATGTTTGCCACATTTGCTCACATAACCCTAGTTTTTGTACATCATTGTTTCAGCCTTCTTTGAGCCAACTTAGCTATCTACACCTTCTCACCACTCCATCCACCAGTCCCTGGGCCACTTCAGACCCCTATCCTACCTCCATATCCATTCATGCACCTTCCCTCACTCACCCATCCTCCAAAATCCAATTTTTAAACATCCTGTAGAAATTTCTGAACATCCTGTAGAAATTCCTGAAACATCCTGTAGAACCCCTACAGACTTCCTGTAGAAGCTCACGAATGAGGTTTCTTGATAGCCAAACTATGTGAAACTCTTTGGAAGGGTGTTAGGGACCCCTTAGGCCCTCTTTGAACCTTCTCGACCTCTTCCAAGCATTTCCTCTCACCAATCCACTTCTGCACAGTCAAAAACAGTTTAATTGTATGCATGATAATTGTGACAACTTATTCAAAAATACAAAAATATGTTTTCTTCAGATAGTGATAACTTAGACACATGCATTTTACCTTCCTAGAAGTCAATGGCATCTCTTTCAGTAGCTTGCATCCTCTTTTTCGCATCAGTAGGGCTAGCTGGTAAAATTAGGGTTTGCTAGGGTTTGCATTTCCTTTCCGCTTTCCAGTTTCTTTCTGCAAGTAAATTAGCCCCTTTGAGTTAGCTTTCATTCATCAGTTAAAAAGCTTCTTCTAAGAGCTCATAGAAGTTGGCTTAAGCTCCTAGCGGACTTGTGCCAGCTGACAAAGTGACAACTGCGGCAAGAGCTAGTACTTGTGCATACAGCACCGTCGCTTCCAAGTTTGTTACGAACTACCAGGTTGATAAAATTAAAGAAGGGAGTTCCAGGAGTTGCAACATTATTGCTGCAATACTGGGGCTCACCATTCTTTTTGGCACCGTTGCTGGGGAAGCGTAAGAGTATTGGTGATTGCTGCTTTTCTTCTATTTTCCACTACAACCTTCTGCTAAGTAGTTTATTTCATTTCCATTATGCAATTTCGTTTCTGCAAAAGTAGATTAGCATTTCCCGCTTTCATAGATTAGCATTTCAATTCCGCAATTTCATTTCTGCAAGCATAGATTAGCATTTCAATTCCACAAGCGTAGCCTAGCATTTCATTCCTGCAATTTCATTTGAGAAAAATAGATTAGTCCTTTCCTGCTTTCATTTCAATTCCGCATTTTCATTTCAGCAAGATAGTTAGTTGCAGTTCAATCTATTTTAGTTTTTGTAGGTACAAGAAGGAAAAAAGAAACAAAAATCAACCAAAAAGATTTCATTTCATGCCTGGTAGGAGTAGAGATAAGTCAAAAAAATATTTTCATAACACCCCCCATTGCTTCACACAACCAACCTTCTCTCTTCTTCGATGGCTGTGACTAAGAAGAAACCCTGGGTGGACATCAAGGCATATTTAAAGAACCTCTAGGGGAGGAGAAGAAGGAAACATTCCTATGGAGAAAATGGCTACAAGCAGAAATGTTGGGAGCATTACCTTGTCCAAAAATGAATTTGAAAATCAAATGGAAGATTTCAAGAGTGATATGAGGCAGTTTCTTGCCATGCAATTGGATACCCTGCGGATCCAAAGGAAGCAAGAGGAAGCCAAGAGGGCTTTGGTCATCTTTTGTCCTAGGTGCACTAGAAAGCATCCTAAAGACGAATGTCCAATGCACTCCCTAGAAGTGTGTTTCATCTGTGAAGAATACCATCCTACGAATCAGTGCCCTTCCTTGCCTGGACTTAAAGCTGCATATCAGAGAGCCAAAGGAGCCACTGAACCACTCTATTATATGAACCAAAGGAGGCCACATGGACCTAGATCTTACCAGCAGGAACTGCAAGGGACATCTGAGACCTATTATGACCCCTATCAAGCCACTTTCATGCCTTCTTGGGGTCCCCCTTCTCATCCTTCCTGGTTCACACCTCCTCCTTGTTCCTTCACAGATCCATATTATTCCCAACCAATTGCTCATTCGTTCCACTCTTATGCTCAGCCGCAGCCTCAGTGGAATGCACCTCATCAAGGGTGGAGGCCCCAATACGACTCTCCTCCCACTCCTTTGCCTCCACCACCTGCTCAACCACAACCATCGCCTCCTCCTCCACCAAGGCAGCCCCACATGCCTACCCAACCACAACCCCATCCTCATCCATCTCAAATATACACCCCAACTCAACTACCCATACCACCATTCTCAAACCTGCCCATTGGAGCAGCTCAACACAATTGCAATGCTGAGACACAACATGTCCAAATGACTCCTCTTGATCTCAATGATCTTCAACCTAGCTCAAGAAGAGTATTTCAAAACAGAGATTATATTGACAACATTGAAGGACCAAAGGCAAAAGAAGATTCCAAGGAGGAGATCAAAGCACCATGGGTTGCACTTGATGAAGAGAAGACATCAAAAGCAAAGATCAAGAAAGCTCCCTCATGGTTACCATCAAACCCTCCATGTAGTCAAGAGAAAAATCAGCAGTACTCTCTTCTTCAGCTATGTTTGATCCCTTCAAAGTCAAATCATTTGGTCTCTGAAATCCGGATAGCTGTCAAAGCATGCATTTCGAGCCTCCACATCATTTTGTCTCTAATCTCAATGTTCACATGGCTCCATTGGAAGTATTCTTATACTTGAGAACAATTTTGTTTTTCAAGTAGGGTAGGATAGAAAAAAAAGTAAAAATAAAAAAGAAAAAAGAAAAAAAATAAGAGGAAAAATCTAAGGTGAAAACCTCCTCGGAAGCGCCTTAGATTGGCTCATTGATTGAAAACCTCCATGAGGCGGTCAATGGGTTGGAAAAAAGAAAAAAAGAGAGAAAAAATAGAAAAAGAAAAAGAGAAGAAGATTCATGGGTGAAAACCTCCCTTGGATGCACCCAGGGCAGGCAATTAGGGTGAAAACCTCCATGAGGTGCCCTAGTTGTTTTAAAAAAAAATGAGAGGAAAAGAAGAAAACAAAAACCTAATTTCTAATTGCAGGTTGCAAGAAGGACATTGCAGGTCAGGAGGATCGCTCAAAACAAAGACAAAGGAAGTTTTGTGCCTTCTACAGGGAGTTTTGTGTCTTCTACAGGAAGTTCTGTGTCTTCTACAGGAAGCCTACAAACAAGAAAAAATTGATCTCTGAAGAGGACCTGAAGGCTGGGAATCTGTCTGTGAGGCCTGCAAGCATCCATGTTTTCGTCGCTCACCCTTCTCCATCATTTTTTCTATCTCATTGTGCTTCTTCCCTCAAGACTGTGTGTTCTACAGGAAGTTCCTGTAGAAATTACAGGATTTCTACAGGAAGCTAGAAATGGATTTGAAAAAGGTATTTTGGCAAACATGATAGCTTCATCAAGGGTTCAGAAGACCTCCTCCAATCTTCAAACTCATCCTCCATCATCTCCATGCCTGCATCACAGTCCAAGCTTAGTTTTTCTTTCCATGCAAAAACTTGCAGACTACTTTGAAGAAAAAAATACATAGAACAAAATTTGTTTTTGCCATAAATTGAAAACCATGCATCCATTTTAAAAACCATTTTACGCAGAATTGTATACGGACGATGGAAACATGCCCGAGCAATTTCAGCCCATTCCGGTGCACGGTTTCCAAGAAATCCACCTCCATCACCGTCATCCATTTTTGAATTTTCTCCATATCCATGCATCTGTTTCAAAACCTGTTTCATGGGGAGATGCATATGGGTGATAGTAACCTACCCAAGCAGTTTCAGCCAATTCCGATGCACGGTTTCCGAGAAATTGATCTCTAAAATATTCAACCATTTTCCATTTTTCTCAAAATCTGTGCATCCATTGATCGCCATTTTGCTATGGGAGGTGCATCATGATGATAGGAACATTCTCAGTAATTTTTAGATCGATCCGATCTATCGTTTGGGAGCAATGGCGAAAAAAAGTTTCGGTCCTGTAAAAATTCAGCAGCAACAGCTTGAGGGTGCAGATCTGAACGTGGAAATGAACTCCTGCAGCTTAGATCCGGCTAGACGATACCTACACAAGAAAAATAACCACACATCAGACAGCAAAGATCTTATAGCACAAAGGAGCCATCATGCAACCACCAAAACAGATGCATGCAGCAGCAAAAAGCACCTCACAACAACCATTTGACTTCAGGAACGTGACTAAAACTTGTTCCTCTATTGCATGAATCTAATCTAAGCACTGCATGAACGAATGATATGGGGGGATTCAGCCAGGAAGCTAGCCATATTCGATTGCACTCATGTAGGCAAAAATCACGCAGCATGCGTGTATAGTCGTTCACGTGGAAGTTGAAAAACACAGGCAGTGGTAGACGTGTTGAAATCCAGCGCACATGACATCAAATGATTAACAGATAGAAGAAGACATGTAGTTCATAACATCACTGAAGTTCGAAAAAAGCAAGTGCACATGTTTTTGCCACCTCACCACAAATCACACAACAACTAAAGGTGGCTTAGCTGAAACTCACAAACTTTTGTTCATCTGCACTTTCCACATCCTCAACTGAAGTGTGCACAATCAGTTAACCTATCGTCCTCCACTGAGTTTTTCTACCTATCTTCGAGATTCTCCTGCGTATCAGGCTCGCTCAGAGGCGTAGGGGCACTCTACAAGCGTTTCTATAGGAAGCTGCGCTACAAGAAACCCAGCATACGAAGAAGCTTGGACTGTTCATGGCGAAGGTGGCAATTCTCAGTGAGGTAGGCCTGAACATAACTTTTCCATGCAAATAATTCAAAAGGTGGTGAATTCGACGTGTTGAGGGGGTAGGGAAAATGTGAATGCAAGTTTGTTTATGAATTCAAAAGCCGTTTTCTTATTTTTGCCTGGAATTGTCTTCAGTGCAACATAGCCCATGCTTTGGAGGAGACCGAATACTCAGATTTAGACATATACTGAAAAAATATGAAGAAAAATACCATTTCTCTTACCAGTTTACTGTAGATCTAATGAATCATGCAGATTTTATTATCACTATCACCTATCAAGAGATTGTTGGAAGCAAGGATACTGTTGGACAGTATGAGAGCCACACTGCTTTCACCCTTCCTGGTCTTTATCGTGTGGTTCAAGGAATTGATGTTTTTGATCCCAAGTTCAACATTGTTTCTCCTGGAGCAGACATGCAGATTTATTTCCCTTATACAGAGAAGCAGCATCGTCTTACTGCTTTACATGGTTCAATTGAGGAACTCTTGTTCAATCCTGAATAGACAGCTGAACACTTGTGTATTTTGAATGACCATAAAAAGCCCATTATCTTTTCTATGGCAAGACTCGATAGAGTGAAAAACATGACAGGACTAGTTGAATGGTTTGCAAAGAACAAACACTTGAGGGATACTTTCCTCCACGTTCTGGGGGGAAACCATATATAGAATTCCCATTCTAATCAGTGCACAAGCCAAAACAAAGCGTGAGGAAGCAAGATATTGAGGCAGAGAAGAAAACTAAGGGTAAGGAAGCTAAGGGGAAGAAAACCTAGGGCAAACCATCACAGGAAAAGCCACAGGAAAAGCAAAGAGGAAAAGCAAGAAAGAAAAAGAAGGAAGAAACATAGAGAAAAAACAAGGTTAATCCTTGGAAATTGTTGCAGGAACACAATGCGGAAAGGGGGCCTCCCAACACGAGCAGAAGGGTCTCTACCAAGTTCCCAGGCATCCTTACATCCATCCCCTCCATGAACACTCATTTTCTCAGGGTTTGGACACAATCTAGTCATGGTTCAACCTTCTACAGGAAGCTACAGGACTTTCTACAGGAAGTTTGGGGAAAGGGAAGCAGAAGGAGGAATCGCCTGAGATTTTAACTAGGGAGGCAGCAGCTGTGCTGGCCACCTTAAACACATCTCCCAAGCAGAAGGAGAAGAAAAAGAGGGAGCCCTCACTGTATTTTAAGACAAGAAGGAACGTGAGGGTAAAGACTGGCAGACCGCAACCACCATCCAAAGTACCAATCACCATTGTCGACACCCCTACCACACCAAGGAAAAGGTCCCCCTAAAAGGCATCCATCGCCTATGAAGAAGGAAGCTTGAAGACATCCACCTGGAGGGAAAGAATGAAAATGTTGGACACCAAGGCCTCTCTACAGGATGCTGAGACAGTTCTACAGGATGCTGAGACAGTTCTACAGGAAGTTGAGAATTCTCCAAGAAAAGGAGCACAGGCAGTGGGAAGAAGCAAAGAGAAAAGCATGGATTCATGACCAAGAAGAGGACATTACTTCAGAAGCTTGGCATGATAGGGAGGCCACCAAGGCCATCAAATATGGGGAGATAGATGAGTTGCTCAGAGGATGAGCAACACTTTCAGTAGGGGGGTGATGATGAGCCCCAAAACTGGATAATTATTTGGGCTCATTCAACATCCTAATTCGACCTAATCCACCATTCTCATTAGTTTATTGCATGTTTTTTATTATATTTATGCTAATAGAGTGAATTGGGTTAGTCATTATGCCAACTAGTCTAATGTGTGCTTTGTGTAGCCTTTTTGGTCAATTTGGAGACAAAATCAAAGGTTTAAATGAGCACTTGGCAGCCAAATTCATGGGAGAACAAGGGAGAGGATTTGTAGGAAGGTGTCCCCTTCATTTATGGGCCCTTACCTCGAATTCTCCACCATCAGCTCAGAGTTCAAGGGCCACCAAATCAATTAACACAAGGGCAGCCAAGAAAGTCAAGTAGGACTGCTGTTAACTGCAAGTTTTGGGCAGCCGAGTCCCTAAAGTTTAGGAGGATTGTTGAGGTCCTCAATTTGTATAAATAAGAGGGCTTAGGGCCTCATTTCAGTTAGTCATTTTGTAGTCACTTTATAGTCATTTTGTAGTCATTTTTTAGTCATGGTGTAGGCAAAAGTAAGCTAGTTTGTAGTTCGATTTTTAGGCAGTAGATTAGCTTTGCTCTCAGCACATTTTCAAGTTCTCCTTGTGGACAGTTTTTGGAATGTAACATTTCTTGCTCAATAAAGATGAATCCAGCTTTGCACCAGCTCTAAATCTCTCTTAGGAGGCTGTAGCTCTTGGGTTTGGGCCCATCTCAAGTGCCCAGTACCTCCTTTGTTTACTTTCATGTGTCTTTGCTGCATTCTTAGAATAAAATTTGTTATTTAGATTTAAATATTGTTTTGTTATTTAGGTTTTTTTTTATGAGTAAAATAACTTTTCATGCTCAGATTTAGTTGATCGGTTGCTAACAGAAAAAGCTTCAAGAAAAGGGCCAACAAACATCTGCGGTTTCACCTCTCCCTCAGTAGGATCAGGAGCTGTGACTAGGATGACTTTGCTGCCCACAAAAACATTGATTTTGCTTTGCCATGCAATCACTAGTGTTTGATCTTCGTTTGCTTAGTTGCATGAGTTAAAATACATGGTTTCATTGCAGGTCACACTTCTGTTCATTCTCTTTACTGACAGCTAGCAAATTAGGTCAACGTAACTAGGTCTTTGAATTTACAAGTCTTTGTTGGTTCAGATTGAAAAACGACTTGCAGAGCACCTGTACCACTCCTTCATCTGCTTATTCTCCATTAGTACCATCCACTCCACCCTCTACTTAGAATCCTTACCTCACATTTGCCACATTTTCTCACATAACCCTAGTTTTTGTACATCATTGTTTCAGCCTTCTTTAAGCCAACTTAGCTATCTACACCTTCTCACCACTCCATCCACCAGTCCCTGGGCCACTTCAGACACCTATCCTACCTCCATATCCATTCATGCACCTTCCCTTACTCACCCATCCTCCAAAATCCAATTTTTAAACATCCTGTAGAAATTTCTAAACATCGTGTAGAAATTCCTGAAATGTCCTGTAGAACCCCTGCAGACTTCCTGTAGAAGCTCACGAATGAGGTTTCTTGATAGCCAAACTCTGTGAAACTCTCTGGAAGGGTGTTAGGGACCCCTTAGGCCCTCTATGAACCTTCCTGACCTCTTCCAAGCATTTCCTCTCGCCAATCTACCTCTGCACAGTCAAAAACAGTTAAATTGTATGCATGATAATTGTGACAACTTATTCAAAAATACAAAAAGATGTTTTCTTCAAATAGTGATAACTTAGACACATGCATTACCTTCCTAGAAGTCAATGGCATCTCTTTTAGTAGCTTGCATCCTCTTTTTCGCATCAGTAGGGCTAGCTGGTAAAATTAGGGTTTGCTAGGGTTTGCATTTCCTTTCCTTCAAACTCATCCTCCATCATCTCCATGCCTGCATCACAGTCCAAGCTTAGTTTTTCTTTCCATGCAAAAACTTGCAGACTACTTTGAAGAAAAAAATACATAGAACAAAATTTGTTTTTGCCCTAAATTGAAAACCATGCATCCATTTGAAAAACCGTTTTACGCAGAATTGTATACGGACGATGGAAACATGCCCGAGCAATTTCAGCCCATTCCGGTGCACGGTTTCCAAGAAATCCACCTCCATCACCGTCATCCATTTTTGAATTTTCTCCATATCCGTGCATCTGTTTCAAAACCTGTTTCATGGGGAGATGCATATGGGTGATAGTAACCTACCCAAGCAGTTTCAGCCAATTCCGATGCACGGTTTCCGAGAAATTGATCTCTAAAATATTCAACCATTTTCCATTTTTCTCAAAATCTGTGCATCCATTGATCGCCATTTTGCTATGGGAGGTGCATCATGATGATAGGAACATTCTCAGTAATTTTTAGA
Organism: Pinus tabuliformis; assembly: GCA_031772625.1. NCBI lineage: Eukaryota > Viridiplantae > Streptophyta > Pinopsida > Pinales > Pinaceae > Pinus > Pinus tabuliformis. The sequence continues at coordinate 128,694,498 of CM062814.1, read as the reverse complement.
TCGATCCGATCTATCGTTTGGGAGCAATGGCGAAAAAAAGTTTCGGTCCTGTAAAAATTCAGCAGCAACAGCTTGAGGGTGCAGATCTGAACGTGGAAATGAACTCCTGCAGCTTAGATCCGGCTAGACGATACCTACACAAGAAAAATAACCACACATCGGACAGCAAAGATCTTATAGCACAAAGGAGCCATCATGCAACCACCAAAACAGATGCATGCAGCAGCAAAAAGCACCTCACAACAACCATTTGACTTCAGGTACGTGACTAAAACTTGTTCCTCTATTGCATGAATCTAATCTAAGCACTGCATGAACGAATGATATGGGGGGATTCAGCCAGGAAGCTAGCCATATTCGATTGCACTCATGTAGGCAAAAATCACGCAGCATGCGTGTATAGTCGTTCACGTGGAAGTTGAAAAACACAGGCAGTGGTAGACGTGTTGAAATCCAGCGCACATGACATCAAATGATTAACAGATAGAAGAATACATGTAGTTCATAACATCACTGAAGTTCGAAAAAAGCAAGTGCACATGTTTTTGCCACCTCACCACAAATCACACAGCAACTAAAGGTGGCTTAGCTGAAACTCACAAACTTTTGTTCATCTGCACTTTCCACATCCTCAACTGAAGTGTGCACAATCAGTTAACCTATCGTCCTCCACTGAGTTTTTCTACCTGTCTTCGAGATTCTGCTGCGTATCAGGCTCGCTCAGAGGCGTAGGGGCACTCTACAAGCGTTTCTATAGGAAGCTGCGCTACAAGAAACCCAGCATACGAAGAAGCTTGGACTGTTCATGGCGAAGGTGGCAATTCTCAGTGAGGTAGGCCTGAACATAACTTTTCCATGCAAATAATTCAAAAGGTGGTGAATTCGACGTGTTGAGGGGGTAGGGAAAATGTGAATGCAAGTTTGTTTATGAATTCAAAAGCCGTTTTCTTATTTTTGCCTGGAATTGTCTTCAGTGCAACATAGCCCATGCTTTGGAGGAGACCGAATACTCAGATTTAGACATATACTGAAAAAATATGAAGAAAAATACCATTTCTCTTACCAGTTTACTGTAGATCTAATGAATCATGCAGATTTTATTATCACTATCACCTATCAAGAGATTGTTGGAAGCAAGGATACTGTTGGACAGTATGAGAGCCACACTGCTTTCACCCTTCCTGGTCTTTATCGTGTGGTTCAAGGAATTGATGTTTTTGATCCCAAGTTCAACATTGTTTCTCCTGGAGCAGACATGCAGATTTATTTCCCTTATACAGAGAAGCAGCATCGTCTTACTGCTTTACATGGTTCAATTGAGGAACTCTTGTTCAATCCTGAATAGACAGCTGAACACTTGTGTATTTTGAATGACCATAAAAAGCCCATTATCTTTTCTATGGCAAGACTCGATAGAGTGAAAAACATGACAGGACTAGTTGAATGGTTTGCAAAGAACAAACACTTGAGGGATACTTTCCTCCACGTTCTGGGGGGGAAACCATATATAGAATTCCCATTCTAATCAGTGCACAAGCCAAAACAAAGCGTGAGGAAGCAAGATATTGAGGCAGAGAAGAAAACTAAGGGTAAGGAAGCTAAGGGGAAGAAAACCTAGGGCAAACCATCACAGGAAAAGCCACAGGAAAAGCAAAGAGGAAAAGCAAGAAAGAAAAAGAAGGAAGAAACATAGAGAAAAAACAAGGTTAATCCTTGGAAATTGTTGCAGGAACACAATGCGGAAAGGGGGCCTCCCAACACGAGCAGAAGGGTCTCTACCAAGTTCCCAGGCATCCTTACATCCATCCCCTCCATGAACACTCATTTTCTCAGGGTTGGACACAATCTAGTCATGGTTCAACCTTCTACAGGAAGCTACAGGACTTTCTACAGGAAGTTTGGGGAAAGGGAAGCAGAAGGAGGAATCGCCTGAGATTTTAACTAGGGAGGCAGCAGCTGTGCTGGCCACCTTAAACACATCTCCCAAGCAGAAGGAGAAGAAAAAGAGGGAGCCCTCACTGTATTTTAAGACAAGAAGGAACGTGAGGGTAAAGACTGGCAGACCGCAACCACCATCCAAAGTACCAATCACCATTGTCGACACCCCTACCACACCAAGGAAAAGGTCCCCCTAAAAGGCATCCATCGCCTATGAAGAAGGAAGCTTGAAGACATCCACCTAGAGGGAAAGAATGAAAATGTTGGACACCAAGGCCTCTCTACAGGATGCTGAGACAGTTCTACAGGATGCTGAGACAGTTCTACAGGAAGTTGAGAATTCTCCAAGAAAAGGAGCACAGGCAGTGGGAAGAAGCAAAGAGAAAAGCATGGATTCATGACCAAGAAGAGGACATTACTTCAGAAGCTTGGCATGATAGGGAGGCCACCAAGGCCATCAAATATGGGGAGATAGATGAGTTGCTCAGAGGATGAGCAACACTTTCAGTAGGGGGGTGATGATGAGCCCCAAAACTGGATAATTATTTGGGCTCATTGAACATCCTAATTCGACCTAATCCACCATTCTCATTAGTTTATTGCATGTTTTTTATTATATTTATGCTAATAGAGTGAATTGGGTTAGTCATTATGCCAACTAGTCTAATGTGTGCTTTGTGTAGCCTTTTTGGTCAATTTGGAGACAAAATCAAAGGTTTAAATGAGCACTTGGCAGCCAAATTCATGGGAGAACAAGGGAGAGGATTTGTAGGAAGGTGTCCCCTTCATTTATGGGCCCTTACCTCGAATTCTCCACCATCAGCTCAGAGTTCAAGGGCCACCAAATCAATTAACACAAGGGCAGCCAAGAAAGTCAAGTAGGACTGCTGTTAACTGCAAGTTTTGGGCAGCCGAGTCCCTAAAGTTTAGGAGGATTGTTGAGGTCCTCAATTTGTATAAATAAGAGGGCTTAGGGCCTCATTTCAGTTAGTCATTTTGTAGTCACTTTATAGTCATTTTGTAGTCATTTTTTAGTCATGGTGTAGGCAAAAGTTAGCTAGTTTGTAGTTCGATTTTTAGGCAGTAGATTAGCTTTGCTCTCAGCACATTTTCAAGTTCTCCTTGTGGACAGTTTTTGGAATGTAACATTTCTTGCTCAATAAAGATGAATCCAGCTTTGCACCAGCTCTAAATCTCTCTTAGGAGGCTGTAGCTCTTGGGTTTGGGCCCATCTCAAGTGCCCAGTACCTCCTTTGTTTACTTTCATGTGTCTTTGCTGCATTCTTAGAATAAAATTTGTTATTTAGATTTAAATATTGTTTTGTTATTTAGGTTTTTTTTTATGAGTAAAATAACTTTTCATGCTCAGATTTAGTTGATCGGTTGCTAACAGAAAAAGCTTCAAGAAAAGGGCCAACAAACATCTGCGGTTTCACCTCTCCCTCAGTAGGATCAGGAGCTGTGACTAGGATGACTTTGCTGCCCACAAAAACATTGATTTTGCTTTGCCATGCAATCACTAGTGTTTGATCTTCGTTTGCTTAGTTGCATGAGTTAAAATACATGGTTTCATTGCAGGTCACACTTCTGTTCATTCTCTTTACTGACAGCTAGCAAATTAGGTCAACGTAACTAGGTCTTTGAATTTACAAGTCTTTGTTGGTTCAGATTGAAAAACGACTTGCAGAGCACCTGTACCACTCCTTCATCTGCTTATTCTCCATTAGTACCATCCACTCCACCCTCTACTTAGAATCCTTACCTCACGTTTGCCACATTTTCTCACATAACCCTAGTTTTTGTACATCATTGTTTCAGCCTTCTTTAAGCCAACTTAGCTATCTACACCTTCTCACCACTCCATCCACCAGTCCCTGGGCCACTTCAGACACCTATCCTACCTCCATATCCATTCATGCACCTTCCCTTACTCACCCATCCTCCAAAATCCAATTTTTAAACATCCTGTAGAAATTTCTAAACATCGTGTAGAAATTCCTGAAATGTCCTGTAGAACCCCTGCAGACTTCCTGTAGAAGCTCACGAATGAGGTTTCTTGATAGCCAAACTCTGTGAAACTCTCTGGAAGGGTGTTAGGGACCCCTTAGGCCCTCTATGAACCTTCCTGACCTCTTCCAAGCATTTCCTCTCGCCAATCTACCTCTGCACAGTCAAAAACAGTTAAATTGTATGCATGATAATTGTGACAACTTATTCAAAAATACAAAAAGATGTTTTCTTCAAATAGTGATAACTTAGACACATGCATTACCTTCCTAGAAGTCAATGGCATCTCTTTTAGTAGCTTGCATCCTCTTTTTCGCATCAGTAGGGCTAGCTGGTAAAATTAGGGTTTGCTAGGGTTTGCATTTCCTTTCCACTTTCCAGTTTCTTTCTGCAATTAAATTAGCCCCTTTGAGTTAGCTTTCATTCATCAGTTAAAAAGCTTCTTCTAAGAGCTCATAGAAGTTGGATTAAGCTCCTAGCGGACTTGTGCCAGCTGACCAAGCGACAGCTGCGGCAAGAGCTAGTACTTGTGCATACAGCACCGGTGCTCCCAAGTTTGTTACGAACTACCGGGTTGATAAAATTAAAGAAGGGAGTTCCAGGGGTTGCAGCATTATTGCTGCAATACTAGGGCCCACCAAGTATCTCCAAGGACATCTCCATCTGATTACACTAGACATCTACCTCTTAATAGAATGTGCAATACAAGTCCCTTTCTCTCATATTCATTTATTTGCATGCCAAATGATGTTGGGTGAATAGATTGGGAACACTATTTTCAGTGATAAGCCTTGGGCATGCTTGTGAGTACAAATTACCCTATCACCATATGGGAAATTTCCATTAACAAAACTAGTGACTCCACTAGGGAGCATCCCAATGAGTCCTTTTTTGTACTCTTTGTCTGATAATCGAGCAAATTTTGTTTATTTTTCTTAGTTTTGTATAGTGATTAAGAGTCATAAGATAACTAGTTTCTAAATCCATTTTACCTAAAAACTTCATATCTGGGTTTAATGAAGAAATTTCAACCCCCACTCCAGTTATCAGTTTTCCTTATCACTCCATGCATTTAGTTTTAAATCCAAGCATGATAAAAATTCTAAAATTTGGAAATGATAATATTTTCTGAAAACACAAATTTAGAGATTTCGCACTGTTGAAATTGCAAAAATAAAACACAGCAAAATTATTACAGCCACACACAAAAAATAACACAGTGATTTTTGGTCAATGTGACCCTGGGAAAACCCCCTACAACTCTTGGGGAAAACCAGTTTGAGAGATCTTCTTTATTTCTGAAAATTATTTTACAGAGAAACTGAAATACACAGTAAAAATTCCAGCAACCACAAATTACAACTTATCTCGATTTCGTGCTTGCACTCTGCCTCGAAAATAGTGCCAATCAGTAAATAGCCAAAATAGAAATTTTCCAGCAGTAAAACAACATTAAATGTTGTATGGCTAGCCTAGAAAAACATGCCCAAAACTTGTTATACGGACTGTACAGACCATATGAATTTCAACAATATGGCTGCCTCAAAATTTGTGCCCAAATCTGCCTCAAAATTTGTGCCCTTGTTGTTGTCCCTCTTCATCGATTTTTGTGTTATCCCTCTTCCTCAATATTTGTGCCTTTCTCCTGTTGTACGGTTTTGCCTTCGGATGTGTTCCAATAAATGCTACTACCCAAATTTGCTGAAATGTCTTCTTGCTGCTCTCCTTCACTTCCTCACTACTCAGAAATTTTCTCCTTGCTCTCTCTTCTCTTTCTATCAAATGCTCATGAAAGAATGAATTGATATTTTCCTATCCTCTTCTCCTTTTATTCTCTAAATGACCTCTTGGGTTACCTTAAAATCTAATGGTTGAGACTCATTTAGATCTAGGGATGAGAATAAATGTGCATTTAATTCTCACTTTCTATTTTTTTTAACTCACCCACTTAAATAAAGACCCACTTAGCCTTTTTCCATAGTCACTTTTTCACTTTCTAATTCTTCATTGACTTTAATAAAGTCACCTTTAAATTAGAATGTAACTTTACCACTTATAAAGTCACTTTTAAATTAGATTTACTTACCACATATAAAGTCACTTTAGGAGAAAAGTAAAAAATAAATTTAGACACATTTCCCTAGGCCAAAGATCAAAGCTTTAGGGAACCACTTGTCCTCTGGTACCCAAATTTTAGCACTCCCTATTACCAAGGAAAGTGTTCCTCTCCATTCCCATCTTGTCTCTGAAGTAGACATGCTTTGCCCGTGGTAAGACTTTGGTGAAAATGTCCTCTACTTGCTCATTTGTGGAAATGTACTCAAGCTTGACAGCTCCCTTTTAGACGTAGTCTCTAATGAAGTGATACTTGATCTCAATATGCTTTGACCTATCATGAAAAACTGGATTGTTGGTGAGTTTTATGCAACTTTGATTATCACAGTAAAAATTTAATTAAGGTCTCAATGCCTGACCAAATAGCCCCACAACTAGCCAAACTAGTAGCCATATACTCTGCCTCAGTTGAGCTCAATGCAACTAACTGTTGTTTTCAGCTGATCCACAACACAACTACCAAACCCAACCCAAAACAACACCCAAAAGTACTCTTCCTATCCAAAGCACAACCTACCCAATCTGAATCCATGTACCCTTCCAGTCTCACTCCATCACCTGGTCTATAATCCAGACCAAAATCCAGAGTCCCCTACAAGTAACAAAGAATGTGCTTTACAGCCACCCATTGCACTCTCTTGGGCTCACATGTGAACTGAATCATAGTGTTATTTGAAAAACATATATATGGTCGAGTGTTGACCAAATACATCAAACAACCAATCAGCTATTTGTATAGAGTAGGATCCACCAACTCGGAATCAGAAGCATGAAGCTTATTCCAGTTAGTGATCATAGGTGTAGACATGGTTTTGCAGTCCTCCATGTGAAATCTGCTAACAATATCCACAATGTACTTCCATTGTCCTAGGAAGAAATTCCTCTCATCCGGCCACACCTCCAATCCCATAAAATAATGCATCAAGCCAATATCCTTCATCTCAAGCTTTGAAGCAAGATCTCTCTTGCAACCCTCAATGAGTCTCGCTGCACCAGTGATGATCAAGTCTTCAACATACAACAATAGAATGAGAGGCTCCTCACCCACCACAATGAAGTATAGGTTCGGATCAACCTCACTCTTTGTGAAACCCAACTACTACAAGTATGTATCAATCCTCGAGTACCAAGCTCTAGGAGCTTGCTTCAGGCCATAGAGTGCATTTTTCAATCTGCATACATGGGACTCCTTCCCATGCACCTCAAAGCTCTACAGCTGCTCAATGTAAACCTCCTCCTGAATGAAGCCATTGAGAAATGTGGTCTTCACATCCATCTAGTGGATCTTCCAACCCATCTCTGTTGCAATCGATATAATGGAGCGAATAGATGTATACCGATCTATGGGAGAGAATGTCTCCTCATAGTCAACTCCCTCTACCTGTGAGAACCCTCTCGCCACAAACTGGGCCTTGAAATTCTCAATGCTGCCATTTGAAACATGCTTTATCTTGTAGAGCCATCTGGAAGTAACATCTGATTTATCTTCAGGCTTCGACACTACCTCCCAAACATCGTTCTTCGTAATAAAAGAATACTCCTCCATCATGGCCTCTCTCCAGACCTGTTGGTTGGCTGCCTCCTCATAACTAAAAGGCTTAGAGTCAATAATGATTGTTACCAATGCCATGTCTACAAAGCCGCTCAAGTGGTTTACTCTCTCTAACTTGTCTCTTTGGCCCAACAGCTAATGTGGCCTTAGGCAAGGTATCTTGAAGCCACTTGGGCTTCCTCTTCCCTGAGCATACTTCTCCCACCATAGTGAAAGAATCCTCATCATCATTATAAGCTTGAACTCCTGAAGGCCTTCCAATGGACCGCATGCCTGAATCTGTGCCTATAGATGTTGAAGTACCATGCGAACTATCCATTAGAGGACTACCCTGTGAACTACTCTGTGGACTGCCCTACATGCTGCCCGAAGAACCACCCACCTGACTTTGAGAGCCACTGCTCACATATGGACCTGACACTATAATCGACGTACCTCCTGATCCCTGACCACTGGATCCCTATGACTGACTCAGCTGCTCCTGAGGTTCTGGTGACTCTGGATACTCTAACTCCCGTGACGTCCTGAAATCTCTCTCCTCCTCAAACTTCACATCTCGCCTGACAACCACTTTCCTCTACACAGGAATATAAATCCGATAAGCTTTCGAGGTCTTGTTATAACCCACAAAGATGCCCATGTCTTTAGTGGGATGTTGACACCTAATCCTCTGCGATTGGGTGAATGTGGAATGTGAACAGTCATCAAGAAGATGAACTGATCAGTCACATTCATGTATATAACAATAGCTACCTAATGAAATAAATGAATCAGTTTTTCTGCCAAGTCTGGAGTTACTCCTGGTCTGACATGGTATCAAAGCCAGCCCTTTTTTTAGCCTTTGTGCCCCTTGTAACTCCTCTGCCTGCCTCTGTCCTGACATGGTATGCGTTGGTGCCTGCCTCTGTCCTGTAACGGTAAGAGGGTCATGAGCTTCGGTTTCCTTGCAAAATACCTCACAGTTCTGACAAAATCCAGCAGCACCTACAATGGAAGCCATGCAGATTCCCCCAAACTCGCAGATCTTTTGCATATCCATCTTGTGAAACAGAGAGTTTCCCGTCAATAGCTCCACATTGATGGCTGCCGCAAACACAATCTGCAAATCCATGAGAAATTCACAGCATGAGGGCATCCAAACATGCGAATGCTAATAGCTTGACGGAAAATTCGAATCAGAATATCAAGAAGATTTTCTCACCATTGCCAAACGACCCGACAGAATTTCCCAGTCTTTGAATTTGGCTGCATGGTCGATACTGGCGGCGAGAGAATTGAAGAAACTTGGCATTCTGTCATCTCCACTATCAGCGAAAGCTCTGAGAGTACACAAGCGAGGGGGAAACACAACTTTGCGATCCTTATTGTCGTCTGCTAATGACAGATAGAAGTCACTCCAACAAGTTACTTTGTCTCAAATTGGATGAATATATTCCAACCTGAATATGCGACTTACGGAGCAGCTATTGCAATGATCGAGAAGGCAACATCGTTTTTAAACTAGTAGTGTTCTAGATATGCCCATGGACCTTTCAATTTGGTATCAATTGCGAATTATTTTGTGAAGTGATCATTGTAAAAACCTCAGATACCAAGGCCGATCCTTATTGTCGTCTGCTAATGACTGCTACTTGCCATATGATGCGACAGAGAAGACATTGTACTGAAAGAAAACTGAACCCGGAGCTTGGCCGTCCAGCACTTTAGTAACATTGTTGTGCTGAAGTCTTTTTTTTAAAGTCGTCCAGCACTTTAGTAACATTGTTGTGCTGAAGTTTTTTTTTTAAAAGTTGTCGAGCACTTTAGCAACATTTCCATATTTTTTATTACTGGCTTCAAGGTCTAGAGAATCAAAGGGATTTATGGTGATTTTTTAGTCTCTTCACTGAACTTTAAAATTGATACCGTTGCTGCTCCAACTTTGTAGAGCTCGCGGTGAATGATTGATTATTTCCCACAGAGATTTTTTTGAATACAATTTCACTGTATATCAGCAGAAGTAATTTTTTTTTACAGAATGCATTCAATCATCTCTATGGTAGGAATAGTTCTCACTGGCAAGGAGAACTATCCTGAATGGTCCCGGATGATAAAACACACCCTCATCTTCAATGAGTTGTGGAAAGGAGTGTGTGTCGGAGAAGGAGACAATGACCCAGTGCAGCCTACATTAGACAAGGAGCTTGTCATTTGGGAAAACAATAACAGCAAAGCCTATGCATTAATCGCAACATCTGTAAATGAAGAAGTAAGTCGCCATATTTCATCACATTCAACTGCCTTTGAAGCTTTACAAAAGCTGAAAGAACTCTATGACTCACATTCTGCACTTGAAGTTGTTCAGCTCATGATTAAACTCTTCACTCTTGAACTGAAAAATAATGATCCTCTTGCTCTTGCATCTGAAGTAAAGTCTATAATGCATGATATTAAATCCACTAAGGTTGAGCTGGATATCCCTCTTATTGCTTTTCTCAAGGCACTCTATCCTACTTACTCCAATTATCTTAAGTCTCTACAAGAAAATGGAAATCTTAAAGATATAACCTTTGATTCTCTTGTGAAAAAGTTTGCTGAAAGAGAGAAAGCCTTTGGAAAGAAGATAGTCCCTGAATCTTCTGAAGAGACTATTTGCCTTGCTCATAAAGAAAAGCATCATGCTCAAGATTCTACAAGAGGAAGAGGTGGACGAAGAGGAAGAGGAAGATACTTCAGAGGCAGGGGGTAGACATTCTCAAGCAGAAAAAGCAGATCTGCATTGCATTCACTGCAAATGAAATGGATCACATGATGCTTCTACATGCAAGCTACCATGGGACAAAATTGAGCAGAAACGAAACCAGCAGAAAGGTAAAACTGATGATACAGACAAAGGTAAAGCACTTGAATCCGCTCACTATATTGAGGCACAATGTAACATTGGAGTAAATGAAGATTTGTTTAATGCTTCACTTGCTTCTTCGAAAAATGATTGGTTGCTTGATTCAGGAGCAACCTGTCATATGACTCATAGGAACGATTTTTTTGAAGATTTCACTGACAATGTTGATGGAGCAGTATACTTTGCAGATCAGTCAAAAATCAAGCCATCAGGGCTTGGCACAATCAGGCTTAAACTGCCTGGTCTTCCAAACTTTCTTCTGGATCATGTTCTATTTCTCCCACAGCTCAAGAGAAACTTGTTGTCCTTGGTCCACATCCGCCAGCAAGGTCACTCCATTCATATGTTTGATGGCAAGCTTGAGGTAAGAAAAGCATCTGACCACTCACTTTTCATGAGGGGAATAGAAGAAGAAAGGCTTCTCAAACTGCAAGGAACCTCTGCTCATGCACAACATTTCTCATATATTTCTCATCATGAAGAAGGTACACTTCCATCAAGTTTATTATGGCATGCTAGATTTGGACATTTAAACTATGACAGTCTCTGCTTATTGAAGAAAAATGGTGTTGCTGGTTTGCCTACAATTCCTCGGAAACATAAGCAATGTGATGCTTGCATTCTAGGAAAGCATAGCGAACAGTCTTTTCATGATTCACATTCAAGAGCACATAGGAAGCTTGAACTCATTCATTCAGATTTATGTGGTCCAATGCCTGTTCCTTCTGCAAATGGAAATAAATATATCATGACATTTATTGATGATTACACCAGAATGTGTTGGGTTTATTTATTGAAGAACAAATCTGATGCTTTTCAAACATTCAAGAATTTTCATAAATGGATTGAAAATGATGCACAATCTAATATTGGGTCTATTCGCACTGATAATGGAAAAGAATATACATCAAATGAATTTGAACACTATCTTCTCCAACATGGGATTAAACATCAAACAACCGTGCCTTATAATCCCCAACAAAATGGTGTAGCTGAAAGAATGAATAGAACAATCTTGAATATGGTACGATCCATGCTCTTTTTCAAAAATGTAAAGATAATGTTTTGGGCTGATGTTGTTCTATGTGCTGCATATATAAAGAGTAGATGTCCATCTAATGCTATAAGAAACAAGACTCCTTATGAATTGTGGTATGGACATGTTCCTTCGGTAAAACATCTCAGGATCTTTGGTTCCACCTCCTATGCTTTGATACCAAAGGTACATAGAAACAAACTTGGTGCTAGAAGTCGTAAGTGTATCTTCCTGGGGTATTCAAACACCTCTAAAGCATACCGCCTCTATGATGAAGTAAATAAAAAGTTTTTTGTATCTAGAGATGTCATTTTTCTGGAATCATCCAAATCTGACAATGTTGTTGAGCGGCAACTTGATCGCTTGGATAGATTCGCAAAAACAAAGTCATTTCAAGAATTTGATAATCAGATTCCACATCTTGAAGGGGGGATTCCTATACTAGATCAACATGTGGAATCTTCTTCTGAAGAACAATCTCCCCTACATAAAACTCCAACAACGGATGATGCTTTAAGTGAGGTAATTGATAGAATTGGGAGACTCAATCTTGATTCAGTCCCTACTCAATCAACAGAGCAGCATGGACCATCTCAGAAAGGTCCCCAAAAGTGGCTGACAAAGACACTTGAAAGTGTTCATCCTGATGAAATTGGAAAAACAGGAACCAGAAATTCAAACCGACAAAATGGAGGTGATGTAGATGACTCTAATTCACCTGTTGATATGGATGTTACTTATGATTGTGAATTGAACTTGTCTACAGATTTTGAACCAACTTCCTTCAAAAAAGCTGCTTCTCATGATGAATGGAAAGCAGCGATGAAAAAGGAGTATGATTGTTGGAAATAATACTGAGAGGGGGGGTGAATCAGTATTATGTAGCAATTTAACAAATCTTCCTTATTTGATCTTTTGAATTATTCTTGCATATCAGTACCATAAAATAATGAGCATGAACAAAGAAAATAGACAGTCACACCAAAGAACACAAGATGTAAGGTGGAAACCCAATGTAGGAGAAAACCACCTGCTGCAATATGTCTCTATCTTCTTTCAATTTAGAAATTCTTTTACAATGATTTTATACTGGTGCAGTCCTTTACCAGTACGCAGGCTGCAACCTGCAGAGAGCTACAACTCTCTCTCGTTTTCCAGTCTCTCCTGGAAGGGAGCTACAACCCCCTACTTCTTTTCATGAAGAATCAAATGATCAACAAGTATACAACAGTTATAGTCCACTACAGTTATCAGATCAGTAATCACAGAACTAACCCAGAATACCTTCTGAACAGAAAAATACAGTCAACAGATCATCTTAAGACAGGGACGCAATTTTTCTTTCTGTGGCCTGCGACTAGACGCAGTTTACCTTCTGCTGCTCTGCATGCCGACGCACTGTTCCTTTAAACTGATCTGCGTACCGGTGCACCCAACAATACTATCGCGCCGCGTCTTTTGCTTCAGAGACGCATCCAATAATACTATCGCACCGCGTCTTTTGCTTCAGAGACGCATCCAATAATACTATCGCGCCGCGTCTTTCGCTTCAGAGACGCACCTGAGCCCTTACTGTACTGCGTCTCGACGCACTTGCCCTTCACTGAACCTGCGTCCCTTCAGATATAAAAGATATGAAGACTTCAGAACTAGCCCAAACAGTCAGATCTGCAGATCTGATCATGCGCCATAGAGATCACAGTCCATTAGAAGATTCGCCCTCATAGATCTGGACTAGATCTCACCAAGAGATATTCAACCAAAGACCATGATAAATCCAAATGAACTCCTTTGCTTTATATAGGCAAGCTCCTCCCCAAAACATGGAACAATACCACGAGCCGACACCATAGAAACACAAAACCGTCGGCTAGATACCACACAAGAAACCCCCACGTGCTTTTCTCTGTCTTGAAATGTGTGCACTGGGTGGACGCACCCCCTGAACGGCCGGCCGGCGTCCCTGGACGCGGTTTCTGCATGGTATACCTGCGGGGGCGCACTTTCTGAACCGATTGCCTGCGTCCTCCTTAATTTTCATCAAACTGAGAGCCTTACCACTGGAGTTGCCATCAAGTACAACATCTGTAACATACAGTCATACCAGAAAACATAATGCCAACAATCTCCCCCTTTGGACTTGATGGCAACCTCATGATCTTCAGCTTCATTCTCCCCCTTTGACATCAAGGGCAAAGGGTATGCTCCCCCTACGCTCATGCTCCTCCATATCTGCAACAAATAACCAGAAATCTACCATGAAAGAGATAGAGACATATTGCAGCTATTTCCAAGATCTCCTTCTCCATAATGCCAACAATGCATTATGTGCTCCCCCTGAGCTTATACCACCAATAAGAAGATGTTCAACAATAAGATGATGCATCAACAATCCCCAGCTTTTGCCTGAGGTATTCAAAAGTGTCCCTGGGCAACGGTTTGGTGAAAATATCAGCAACTTGTTCCTTAGAAGGAACATACTCCAACTTGACCTTCTATTCAAGTACTTGTTCCCGGAGAAAATGGTACTTGATTGGTATGTGCTTGGTTTTTGAATGCATAACCGGATTCTTTGAGATGCTGATTGCACTTGTGTTGTCACATAAGATAGGGATTGGAGGTGTACAAGTGATTTGATAATCCTGCAAAGTCTGCATCATCCAAAGGAGTTGGGTGCAACAAGATGCAGCAGCAACATATTCTGCTTCAGCTGTAGACAAGGCAATTGAACTCTGTTTCTTGCTGAACCAAGATACCAGTCTGGAACCCATAAAGAACGCACCACCACTTGTGCTTTTCCTGTCATCCACGCTTCCGGCCCAATCTGCATCTGTATAAGCATGAAGAGTGAGATCTGTATCTCTAGGATACCATAAGCCATAGTTTTGAGTCCCTTGAAGATATTTGAAAATTCTCTTCACTGCCTGAAGATGAGTTTCCTTCGGATTTGCCTGAAATCTTCCAACTATTCCAACTGCATGCATGATGTCCGGTCGGGTACCTGTCAAATATAGTAAACTTCCAATCATAGATCTGTAGGTTGGTTGATGTACTGCTGCAAATTCATCATTTGCACTGAGACTACATCCTGTGACCATGGGTGTACATACTGGTTTTGCATCTTCCATGCCATATTTCTTCAAAATCTGCTTGAGATACTTGGTTTGAGATAAAAGGATTCCTCCTTCCTTTTGTTGGATTTGCAAACCAAGGAAGTATGTCAGTTCTCCTAGCAAGGACATTTCAAATTCTTTCTGCATGACTGAGGCAAAGCTTTGACTCATAGCTTCTTCATTGCTGCCAAAAATAATGTCATCTACATACACAACAAGTATTAGCAATTTGTCATTTTCAACTTTTATATACAGATTGCTATCTGCTGAACCTTTTGAAAAACCTTGTTGATGAAGATATTTGTCCAACCGGTAGTACCAAGCCCTTGGGGCTTGTTTGAGACCATAGAGAGCCTTTTTCAATCGGCATACAAGATTTGGATCATTTCCAAGAATGAACCCATCTGGCTGTTCAATGTACACTTCTTCTTCCAAGTCTCCATTCAGAAAGTCTGATTTTACGTCCATTTGAAATAATTTGAAGTTCTGAAAACTTGAGAGAGCAAGGAACATTCGGATGGCCTCAAGTCTTGCAACAGGAGCAAAAGTTTCTTCAAAGTCTATTCCTTCTTGCTGCGCATACCCTTTACAAACAAGTCTGGCTTTGTTTCTAATTACTTCTCCATTTTCATTCAATTTATTTTTGACGACCCATTTTGTTCCGATAACATTCTTATCCTTTGGTCTAGGAACCAACTTCCAAGTGTTGTTCTTTTCGATTTGCTCAAGTTCTTCATCCATTGCTTTCACCCAACATTCATCTTTGCATGCCTCTTTCACATTTTGTGGTTCAGTAGAGGAGAGTAATGCCAAATAGCTTGAAGCTTCTGCAACTGTTCTTCTAGTTTGTATACCTGCTTCTTTCTGTCCCATGATCTGAGATTCTGGATGGTTCTTCTGAACATATCTGGATGGAGTCTTTTCTTCTATTCTTGTTCGTTCTTCTGCGTCTTCATGAGGTTCTTCTTGAGATTCTTCTTGAGGTTCTTCTTCTTCATCATTCTGTTTTTGAGGATAGCTTTCATCTTCTTCGATATCTTCACGATGTATTTGCCTAGGAATGTATCCCTTCTCATCAACCACTACATCAATGCTGTCAACAATTCTGCCAAGTCTTTTATTGTAGCATTTGTATGCTTTGCTATGTGGAGAATAGCCAAGAAGAATGCCTTCATCTGCTCTAGGATCAAGTTTGCCAAGCTGCTCTTCAGTATTCTTGATATAGCATTTGCTCCCAAAGATTTTGAAGTGCTTTACCGAAGGAGTTTTACCACTCCAGAGCTCATGAGGAGTTTGAGTGCTGTTCACCCGGACATTTGTCTTGTTGAGAATAATAACCGCAGCATGTGCAGCTTCACCCCAGAAAGTTGCGGGAGTTCCTGATTCATCAAGCATAGCACGAGCCATTTGTTGGATTGTTCTGTTCATTCTTTCAACAACTCCATTTTGCTGAGGAGTTCTAGCCGTAGAGAATTCTCTCCTTATCCCATGTTCATCACAGAAATCGAAAAATTCATTTGAAGTAAATTCCCCACCTCTGTCGGATCTGAGGCACTTAATTTTGTGACCTGATTCATTTTCAACCAAGGCTTTGAAGGATTTGAATTTTTCGAATGCTTCATCTTTGTGCTTCATAAGTCCTAACCAAACAAACCTGGAGAAATCGTCAATAAATAATATCAAGTATTCCTCTCCTCTAGGTGTTCTTTTCCTAAATGGTCCACATACATCTGTATGTACTAGCTCAAGAGGCATGCTAGCTGATCCTTCTTTCTCTGGAAAGTTAGTCCTGGTTTGTTTTCCAAACTGACATGATCTGCATATGGTGTTGTCAGGAATTTTGATATCTGGAAGATCGCGAACTGCCTGATATTTGCATGCTTTCCTTATTTGTGAGAAGCTTAGATGTCCCAACCTTCGATGCCATAACCAGTGCTCTTCATCCTTGCTTAGATAGCATTGTTGTTGTCCTTCTTCAAATATGTATAGATTATTTGGAGTTCTTTTCCCTTTGAGAACTGTTTTACCTGTATCAAGATCACGAACAAGACATCCATTTGATCTGAATATAACCTCGGTTCTCTGATCACACATCTGGCTGACACTTAGTAGATTATGCTTCAATCCATCAACAAACAAAACATTTCCAGCCTTAACATCTTCTTTTAAAGGAGCAATACCTTTTCCTTTTATAGTTGCAGGAGTATCATTTCCAAAAGAGACTTTCTTTCTCTTTTCTAAAATAGAATAAGACTCAAGTTTTTCTTTATCACCTGTCATATGCTTCGAACATCCACTGTCAATGTACCATAGATTTTCCTGTCCTTCTGCATAAAATGCTATCCCACATCTTTCTGTTTGAGGTTCCTTTATTCTCCATGTTTTGGTGCCTGAGGCTTGTTCCTTTTTCCGCTCTTGTTCCTTTCTTTCCTGAAACCTGCTTCTGCATTCAAAATCTTCATGACCAAAATTATTGCAAATAGAACATTCAACTTCATTTTCAAGAGCCGAAAAGTTGTTATAGGTCCTTTTTGTAATCCCTGTCATACTTCTTTGTTTTTGAGCTTCCCTAGTCATGATTGTTTTATACGCAACACATTGAGCTGCTTTGTGACCAAAGTTATGGCAAGAAAAGCATTGTCCATTGAAGAAGCTTCTGCGATTATTGAATCTACCAGCCAACTGATTGTAATTTCTATTTTCATCTATTCTTGAACCAAACTGAGAAGATTTTACCTGTGGCTGGTTGTGGCTTTTGTTCACCCTTAAGCTGGATTGCCCCTGATAGTTTCTGTTTGAAATTTGTCCCTGCTTTACCTGATGATCTTCATTGTGCTTTTGCTCATTTCTTCTTGCTGCATCAAGATAACTTTTTGAAGTGGATGCTTGAGAAGTTTCTCCATTATAGCCCAGACCTGTCTTATTTAGTGGAGACCGCTGCACACTGATAATCTCATCCAAAGTTTCAGATCCTTTGACAAACTTGAGATTAATAGCTTTTGTTTTCTCAATTTCTTTTCTAAGACCAACAATTTCACCTTCTAATTTTTCAAGATGTTTTTCCTTTTCATCAATTTGAAATTGTAGAGTATCAATGATCATGTTCTTTTCTTCTATACATCTCTTGAGTCTAGTAATTTCATCATAAAGGTTATCCACATCTACAGCATCCTCATAATCATCATCTTCAAATGCCATTAACAACCTATATTTATTACCTTGTTCATCTTCATCACTGTTTGATAAGCCATCACTATCTTCATGGGTGTAGTAGCTTTTCTTATTTGCACTTTGTTTCTTGTTCCATCTAGCTGGTTCCTTTCCTTTATCCTTATAAGGACATTTTGCAGCATAATGACCTACTCTTCCACAAGCAAAGCATTTGAAAGGTAGCTTACCTATGAACCTTCCAGAACCCCTTTGAAGATTTCTGACAAAATTTGATTCTTCTTCCTCTTCTTCTGGAACATGGCTTGCTTCATAGTGATCTTCTTTGCCTGATGCCTTAAAAGCAGCCTCCCTTCTGTCTGATGGACCTCCCTTTCTCATTTCATAAGCAGTTAGAATTCCATGTAGCTGAGACATAGTGAGAACACGGAGATTTTCTTTTTCTTCTATTGCAGATACTTTAGATTCAAACTTGGGGGATAAAGATCTTAGAATCTTTTGAACTACTATAGGCTCTTTTATTTCTTCACCCAAATTTTTCATACAATTAACAATCTCATCTACCCGAAGAAAATAATTAGCCACACTTTCATCATTATACATCTTGAGAGTCTCATATTGAATCCTGAGAGTTTGAAGTTTAGCTTGTTTTACCTGTTCATCTCCTTCATAGCTTGTGATCATTTTGTCCCATATTTCTTTTGCTGATTTGAAGTGCATCACCTTCATGAATTCTGTTCGGGATATACTTCCTAATAGAGTACTGACTGCTTTTGCATTTGTTTCATACTTCTTTTTCTCAGCTGGATCTGTAGGAGTAGCTGAAGGAAACGCATAGCCTGTTTCTACAATGTCCCAAACTTCTGTACCAAGAGATTGAAGATATGCAGTAACTCTTACCTTCCAATAATTGAAGTTTGTCCCATCAAAAACCGGTGGCCTGATTGATGCTTCTCTCTCGTAGTTGCTCATGATGAACGATCTACCTTCAAGCGATCAAGCTTTTCTGAAGGACCTGCTCTGATACCAATTGTTGGAAATAATACTGAGAGGGGGGGTGAATCAGTATTATCTAGCAATTTAACAAATCTTCCTTATTTGATCTTTTGAATTATTCTTGCATATCAGTACCATAAAATAATGAGCATGAACAAAGAAAATAGACAGTCACACCAAAGAACACAAGATGTAAGGTGGAAACCCAATGTGGGAGAAAACCACCTGCTGCAATATGTCTCTATCTTCTTTCAATTTAGAAATTCTTTTACAATGATTTTATACTGGTGCAGTCCTTTACCAGTACGCAGGCTGCAACCTGCAGAGAGCTACAACTCTCTCTCGTTTTCCAGTCTCTCCTGGAAGGGAGCTACAACCCCCTACTTCTTTTCATGAAGAATCAAATGATCAACAAGTATACAACAGTTATAGTCCACTACAGTTATCAGATCAGTAATCACAGAACTAACCCAGAATACCTTCTGAACAGAAAAATACAGTCAACAGATCATCTTAAGACAGGGACGCAATTTTTCTTTCTGTGGCCTGCGACTGGACGCAGTTTACCTTCTGCTGCTCTGCGTGCCGACGCACTGTTCCTTTAAACTGATCTGCGTACCGGCGCACCCAACAATACTATCGCGCCGCGTCTTTTGCTTCAGAGACGCATCCAATAATACTATCGCGCCACGTCTTTTGCTTCAGAGACGCATCCAATAATACTATCGCGCCGCGTCTTTCGCTTCAGAGACGCACCTGAGCCCTTACTGTACTGCGTCTCGACGCACTTGCCCTTCACTGAACCTGCGTCCCTTCAGATATAAAACATATGAAGACTTCAGAACTAGCCCAAACAGTCAGATCTGCAGATCTGATCATGCGCCATAGAGATCACAGTCCATTAGAAGATTCGCCCTCATAGATCTGGACTAGATCTCACCAAGAGATATTCAACCAAAGACCATGATAAATCCAAATGAACTCCTTTGCTTTATATAGGCAAGCTCCTCCCCAAAACATGGAACAATACCACGAGCCGACACCATAGAAACACAAAACCGTCGGCTAGATACCACACAAGAAACCCCCACGTGCTTTTCTCTGTCTTGAAATGTGTGCACTGGGTGGACGCACCCCCTGAACGGCCGGTCGGCATCCCTGGACGCAGTTTCTGCATGGTATACCTGCGGGGGCGCACTTTCTGAACCGATTGCCTGCGTCCTCCTTAATTTTCATCAAACTGAGAGCCTTACCACTGGAGTTGCCATCAAGTACAACATCTGCTACATACAGTCATACCAGAAAACATAATGCCAACAATGATGCCCTCATAAAGAATGTCACTTGGAAGCTGGTTGATCCTCCATTTGGAACCAAACCAATTGGCTGCAAGTGGGTCTACAAGAACAAATACAAAGCTGATGGCTCACTTGACAAGCACAAAGCTAGGCTTGTGGCAAAAGGCTTTGCACAGAAGGAAGGGGTCGATTATGAGCAAACTTTTGCCCCCACAGCAAAATGGGCCACCATCCGGACACTCTTTTCACTAGCTGCTCAGAACGGTTGGAAAGTCCAGCAAATGGATGTAAAAACTGCATTCTTGAATGGAGATCTAAAAGAGAATGTTTTTATGTCCCAGCCTGAAGGATTTGCTGTGAAAGGACATGAACATAAAGTATGCAAACTTGTGAAGTCCTTGTATGGCCTCAAACAAGCACCACGAGCCTGGTATGAAAAACTAACTGAGCATCTTCTGAAACCCAACTTCAATCATTTTGATCTTGATGATGCAACTTTATTTGTCAAGAAAGTTGGCAAAACAGTTGTATATCTTGTGGTATATGTAGATGATCTTTTAATGACAGGGAACAATGAAAGCTATATTTCATGCATAAAGAAAGAATTAGGAAAAAGTTTTGAAATGACTGATTTGGGCTATGCTCATTACTATCTTGGCATTGAAGTAACCCAACATCCAAAATCCATATTTCTTTCTCAAAAGAAATACATTGGAGATTTTTTAAACAGATTTGGCATGACAGAGTGCAATCCTCTTTCTACTCCAATGGAACAAAACTTAAAGCTCACATCTATTGAAAGAAAGGAATTTGAGGATGCAACAAAGTATAGACAGCTTGTAGGAAGTCTCATCTACCTCACTACTACCAGACCAGACATTTCATTTACTGTTGGAATCCTCTCCAGGTTCATGCAAAAGCCTTGTGAGGGACATTGGTCTGTTGCAAAAAGAGTTCTAAGGTACTTGAAGGGAACTCAAGACCTTGGAATCAAGTATACACAGGTGGACGACTTCAGCTTGATTGGATACTCTGATTCAGACTTCGATGGAGACAAAGAAACTGGAGTATCTACTATATGCTATGAGTCTGGGATCAGGAGTTGTCTGGGATCACACAAACAATCAATTCCAGCAGATTCCACAATAGAAGCAGAATACGTGGCAGCAGCTGAAGCAACGAAAGAAATTGTGTGGCTCAGGAAAATTCTTGAAGATTTGTAGGTAAAACAAGTACAATCAACTCCACTCATGATTGACAACACCTCTGCAATAAAGTTGGCCAAGAACCCAAAGTTCCATGATCATACAAAGCACATCAATACTAAATATCATCTGATCTGACATCATGTTGAGGCCAAAACAGTCCATCTTCGTCATTGTTCCACAAATGAGCAAATTGCAGACATCTTCACCAAAGCGCTTGGAAGAGAAAAGCTTGAAAGATTCAGAACGATGCTTGGACTCACCAACATCCCTTCAGATTAAGGGGGGGAATGTTGACACCTAATCCTCTGCGATTGGGTGAATGTGGAATGTGAACAGTCATCAATAAGATGAACTGATTAGTCACATTCATGTATATAACAATAGCTACCTAATGAAATAAATGAATCAGTTTTTCTGTCAAGTCTAGAGTTACTGCTGGTTTGACATGGGCTCTAGCTTGGTCCTGTTCTCCTTGGGGACATAGGAATATGTAAGGCACCCAAAGATACGAAAGTGCCCAACATAAGGCTTCTTCCCAGAAAAAGCCTCCTCCAGAGTCACATTCCCCAAGGCACGATGTGGACTTCTGTTCTGCAAGTACACAACAGTGTTGCAGGCCTCTGCCCACAAAAATAAAGGTAACCATTAATCACGAAGCATGGCTTTGGCAACCCCTGCAATGGATCTGTTCTTCCTGTCTACAACCCCATTCTACTAGGGGTAGTAAGGAACTGTGAACTCCCTCCTAATGCCCGCCTCAACACAAAAATCAACAAAATCACCAAGGGTATACTCCCCTCCATTGTCCGACTTGAGGACCTTGACCTTCCTACTTGTCCCGGTCTCCACAAGAGCTTTGAACTCTTGAATCCACTTGAAGACCTCACTCTTGCTCTTCAATAATAAATCCAGGTCTTCCTAAAGTGGTCATTAATGAATAAAACATAGTACTCATAGCCACTCAAGGATACATGAGAGATATGACCACTCACATCAGTATGAATCAAGTCAAGGATCCTGGTCGCTCTGATGTCACTATTGGGAAAAGGGGATTTGACAAACTTCCCCATAGCACATCCTTTGCATACATCAAGGTGACCAGAATTGAAATCTGGCACACCAGTGGTGATCTCCCACAATGTGCTCAAGGCCCCATGATACATGTGCCCCATCTTGTGGTGCCAAATCTCACATAACTCTGAACTTCTAGATCTGTTGTCGGTCGTCTCCGGTGCTGCTACTCAATGCCATCAAGGGATGGAATGAGAACTTGTACACCTTGGCATGGCACACACCAATCTCTCTAGCTGAAGAAGCTAGAGTTTCCCTAGGATATATAAGCACCTGCCCTCTCCTGAACAACACATCACACCCTCTGTCCTTAAGTGCTGAGACAGGTATCAGGGTCTTCTTCATTCCAGGCACATATAGAACATCTGACACCTTCAAGGGAGGTTTGGGTCCCCTATAAAATGTCAATGTCCCCACACCTAGTGCTCTAACAATACTGTCACCAACAAGTACCACCTCCATATCAGTATCACCCTCTGAGATCTCTTAGAAGTACTCTCTGACTCCTGTCATCTGGTGGGAATTGCCATTGTCAACATACCAAATGCTAGAATATGCTTTGCTAGTAGCAGGGAAAGCACACTCCCTCTGAACTTGTGTGGCAGGTGATCCTACACTAGTGGGCTCAAAAGATATGAACCCAAAATCCTTATTAAATCTCTTTGAGAAGCTCTCTATCTCTACAGAAGTTGCCATGGGTTTGTCTTTACCTTTCTTGTTTTTCTTCCTCGGACACACAACAACATAGTGCCCCAACTTTTGATAATTCCAGCATTTGATTTTGCAATAGTCCTTCTCCTTGTTATGTTGCTTGCATTTGCCTTTTCCTTTGCCTCCCCTGTTGGATGCTTTCTTCTTCTCTCTGCCCTTCTTGCCTATTGCTCACAATGTCACATTTTCATCCTCCTCCACCCATTTCGCTGCCCCAAGATGGTTCTTTCTGATCTCATTCTGATCTCAAGATGGTTTTCTCGTGCAACAATGCCATCCACAAAATTCTCCCAAGTCTTGGGAAGACCATTCAAAGCAATCCTCACCAACTCAGCCGGTGCAATGATCTCGCCTACGACTGCCAACTCATCTTTCACTGAATTGATATTTGTGAGGTATGTTGTAGGAATGTCAGCCTTAGCCATTTTAATGGCTTTCAGTTTCTCCTTTAGGACCATTTTTTTGTTTTCATTTGAGCTTTGATAAAGACTAGTCAACGTTGTCCACATCTCACGTGCATAAGTCTTTCCTCTCACATGAGGAATGACATGGTCTTTGCTTCCTTGTAGAATCAATCTTTTTTCCTTAGCATTATTTTTGTTAAAATCTGCCAAATGTACAGGGTCAGCAGGTACTACTACTGGGTTCTATGTGGTATTTACCATAATGCCCCAGACTTCTGCTTCCTCGAAGATGCTTTGGATTCTCTCCTTCCATGCACTGTAGTTGTCCTGCCCATCCAACCAGTCTTTGACTATCAAACCCAAAGACATGTTTCACTGTCCTACCAAACTGAAATTTTCAAATATGTGCTAAAGGTTTCTGTTTTTTGTGTAAAAATTAGTTTGCTATAATTTTCACTTTGTTGTCCCAAACTCCACTTTTCAGCCAACCAAGCTTTGATACCATGAAGAAATTTCAACCCCCACTCTGGTTGTCATTTTTCCTTATCACTCCAGGCATTTAGTTTTAAATCCAAGTATGATAAAAATTCTAAAATCTCGAAATGATAATATTTTCTGAAAACACAAATTTAGAGATTTCACAACTACTGAAATTGTAGAAATAAAACACAACAAAATTGTGACAGCTACACACAGAAAATACACAATGATTTTTGGTCAATGTTGTTGAAAAATGTGCAACGAGAAATGCTAAAAATAGAAGTGCTAAAAATAGCAGTTTGGCCAAT
Organism: Pinus tabuliformis; assembly: GCA_031772625.1. Taxonomy (NCBI): domain Eukaryota; kingdom Viridiplantae; phylum Streptophyta; class Pinopsida; order Pinales; family Pinaceae; genus Pinus; species Pinus tabuliformis. Next base: position 128,670,212 of record CM062814.1, on the reverse strand, counting down.
GAGCATTTTGGCCACCTTGGGTGAGAGGTGAAACTGCTAAAAATAGAATCTTCTAAAAATAGCATTTCTGGGTCCCTTCCTATTTTTAGTAGTCCCTGGTCTAACTATAGGAAGTAAAAACGAATTTGGTCTTAACAGTAGTTCAAAATATTAATTAATTAATCTCCATGAGTTAATTAATTATGGAAAATTAAACTAGAAGTCTTTGTGAGAACATGTAATTAGTTGTCCCACTGATTAAGGAATCAAGTATGAGTTCTATAATGAGAGGATTAGTTGACTTAGTTTTACTTAGTCAAGTCTAGTTAGATTAATTTAACAATTTGTTAAATTAATGAGATATAGTTTGTTAATTCTTGCATGCATGTGCCAACTATTATTTCAGATAACTGAGCATTCCCTCATGGATAACTGATGCATGTCAGTTGAGACAGAGACCCAATTGAGTTTAGATGGGGAACAATGTACTATCATATGCTTGGATATTTCTAGTAAGTATTCCTTGCATGGAGAAGGATCTATTTCCAGGAGAAATACGTAATATAGGAGATTGGAGGACTTATGGCCTATATATTGAGGCCTAGGTAGTCTATGATCTTCATCTTTTGATTGCAGAGAGTACAAGATAGCTCTTGAGCTGATTCTTTTTGTAAACAGAAGAGGACTTCCACTTGATTGATAACACAGATAGGGGTTTTATGTTGGTGCTTTCCCCAATGATATATCTTGTGTTATGGTTGATTATTTCTCTTTATTAGTTATATGTGTTTATGCTTGATGTTTCTCATGAAATCGATTATGCTTCCGCTTAATGTTTTGTAGAACTAGATCAAGTATTATGCTTTAGTACATTGCATATATCAGTTTGATCTACAAGTGTGAAATTTCTACAAATTTGACTGTGGAAAAACCCCCTACAACTCTTGGGGAAAACTAGTTTGAGAGCTCTTCTTTATTTATGAAAATGCTTTTACAGAGAAACTAAAATACATAGTAAAAATTCCAGCAACAACAAATTACAACTTATCTCGATTTTCGTGCTTGCACTCCACCTCCAAAATCATGCCAATCAGCAAAAAGCCAAAACAAAAATTTTCCAACAACAAAACAACATTAGATGTTGTACAACTAGCCTCGAAAAACGTGCCCAAAACTTGTACGGACCATATGGATTTCAGCAATACGACTACCTCAAAATTCGTACCCTTGCTACTATCCCTCTTACTCGATATATGTGCCTTTCTCCTGCTATACGATTTTGCCTTGTGATGCATGCCAATAAATGTTGCTGCCTAGATTTGCTTAAATGTCTTCTTGCTACTCTCCTTCACTTCCTCACTACTCAAAAATTTTCTCGTTTCTCTCTCTCCTCTTTCTCTCAAATGCGCATGAAAAAATGAATTGATCTTTTCCTCTTCTCTTCTCCTTTTATTCTCTAAATGACCTTTCGGGTTACCCTAAGATCTAATGGCTGAGATTCATTTAGACCTAGGAATGAGAATAAATGTCCATTTAATTCTCACTTTCTATTTTTTTTAACTCACCCACTTAAATAAAGACCCACTTAGCCTTTTATTTCCATAGTCACTTTTTCACTTTCTAATTCTTCATTGACTTTAATAAAGTCACCTTTAAATTAGAGTGTAACTTTACCACTTATAGAGTCACTTTTAAATTAGAATGTAACTTTACCACTTATAAAGTCACTTTTAAATTAAATTGACTATACCACTTATAATGTCACTTTAGGAGAAAAGTAAAAAATAAGTTTGGACACTTTTCCCTAGGAAAAATATCAAAGCCTTAGGGAACCACTTGTCCTCTGGTACCCAAATTTTAACATTTAAACCCTTTGGTCTCTCCTCTACAAGCTAAGTATGACATTGTTACCAATAACGACACTCTAGTTTTCACACTAACATAACATTGTTAGCCCTTTCAGTTCTCTACTATTTCTCTAATAGTGCATTGAAGCTCTCAACTAAGGGGTTTTGATAGCGTTTCTACCCAAATTTATGTTTTCTTGCATGCATTTTTGTCTACTTATGGTTTTATCTTCAGATTTGTTTTTCTTTTCATTCATTTTTGTCAAAAACTCTCATATCTGCCTCAAGTAGGTGAATTTGTCTTATTTGTTAGGGTTTTGAATCCTCTTAGGTTTAATTCCTAATAGACACAATGGGGGTTAGATATATCTCTACCACCATTGTCTTGTAACCCTTCACCTTTCTGTTTGCTTGTAAGTGTGAGTTAATCATTGAATACTTCCTTTGAATGCATGCTTGTTTTCTTCTAGGGTTTTTGTTTTGAGTGTGCTATATTTATAGTTCTTTTGGTTTATTTTGTTGTTTGCATGCATTTTCAATTTTGATTTGGCTTTTATGTTAAAGTGAAAAATGATAGGGCTATAAGAACTATCTTCATATTTCATTTGAAAATATCTAAACTTCTGTTATATAGATTTCATTAAAAAAAAGTTTGCATATACATTCTCTACACATATTTCTTTGAGGCAAGTGACAACACCATAAACATTTCATGTCATTTACCTTTGACATTAAATAACAACCATTAAAATTAAAACATAGTAAAATCAATTCAACATGTTTTCTTTTCTTTGGTAGCACACCAACATTAGTTTATGGTTTTAGGGCATTGGAATAAGGTAGTGAGGTAAACTCTCCAAGGTAGGAAAAACAAACATTATAATCTTGAGTTAGGGAATAGAAATGCCTTTCTGGTCACACTTTTCCTCGAAAGCCCTTCTAACACAAGGTGCAATCATGAGGTCACATTAGGGAAAGTGGAGTAATCTACCTTGCTTCACTTAGTCTTTGTGGCATGGTCTGCGTGTACTCATGGGGTCTCCTTAGGGAATCTTTGAGCTCAATACAATGCCTATGCATTTTGATTTGACTAATGATTATTCCCCTAGGTTAGGTGGTTGTACCCAGTACCATAGTGGCCATAATCATAAAGCCCTCACATGGGTGCCGATAAGGGAGGATTCCCTAGGTGGGGTGGTTGTTAGGTCCCTATAATACTAATATATTCCCCTTATTATTTTTGTTAGTGTATCCCCTATTGTTATTGTTGTGCCTATGTATCCCCCATGTTGTTATTCTTGTGCCCCATAGAAGCCCACTATTGTTATTGTTATTCCCTTACATTATTATTTATATGTAGGATATACTTATATTGTGACCCCTTAGACCCCTATATATACAAAGGAGGTCTTATCATTTGTATCATCCAAGAATTTTTCATTTATTTAATGTAAAGTAGGTTTTGCCCTTGAACAGGAAAAATTTTAAATCATTGATCTATATTTTCTTCTATTTTGTGAGCTGGTTCCATAACATTTGGTATCAAATATTTGGATTATAGTGTTTCATTACTTTAAATAGGCCATATTGGAATTTTCACTATAACGTATTTTTATACGAAGCTTGAGAAGTTCAAATTACAACCATGTGGAACCGAAATCTTGATCAATTTCATGTTCGAATTTCAGATCTTGGTTCACTATATTTTTAGAGATATGGGTTGAAGAAGTTAGGGTTTCGACATGCTCCATAATTCAGTCTTAAACAAGTGACCAAGGGAAAACAATCATAATTTTCTCTTCAAGCATCGGATTTGAATTTCGTAAAAAGTGACAGAAATAGAAGGAATTGTCATTTCTCTTATAATAATTTTAGGGCAAGAAGTCAAAATAGTGACACGTGGCATTTCATATAAGTTCGATCTACTTAACCGGTCCATAATCAGGCCATCATGGGATATTGAGCATAAATTTTGCTTGAAGAATCCAATTTTGGTCTGACTTGTAGAGTTGGAAATAAGACTCAAAGGGCTACCATAGGGTAAATTTTCAGGCCTTGGAGAGCCTAAATTATAGAGTTACAGCCATTTTGATATCGAGCTCCTAAAATAAAGAAAAACATGTGAATTTTTTTTTTTTAAATTTGCATAACTTTTGTTTGAAAAATTAGTTTGAATTAATTCCAATGGATTATTGAAGCATAGATATCAGTATTGGGTTCTAAAATGCCTAAAAAAAATGATTCTACACCCATTAAGCCTTCAAAGAGCTCTACTATGATGCATGATGAGGAAGAATTGCAACATGATATACCAAAATTACAGGACCAAGTGCAACAAATTTCACTCTAACAAAAAGCAATGAAATATGAAATTAAAGGGGATATGGATGGTTTAAAGGCATAATTAAAAGGTGACATGAATGATTTAAAAGCAGACATAGAAGGGTTGAAGGAAGGGTTGATAAATTTGCTACAAGAAAGACTTACTAGTGGTGACAAGGTAATCGATATAAATCACGATGAGGACAAAAGGAATATGAATTATGATTTTAGAGACTCCAATGTGGAGTTTAAGAACCACCGCATTCCAAATATAGATATGATGAAGTTTGATGGAAAGGATCCGGTAACATGGATACTACAGATGGAGCAACATTTTGATCTATAAGGTGTGAAACCCTCACGAAAGGTATGTATTGCATCTTTATATTTAGAACCCAATCAGTTTGTATGGTATAGATGGCTTTGTTCTCATAAACCACCTTTCCCCTAGTCTATTTTTACAGAGGAAATTATAGCACATTAATAAATCTTAAACAAAAGGGTTCAATGGCGGAGCACATTGAAGACTTCCAACAATTGAATATTAGGGTAACCAATATTTCAGAGGAGCATATGATTGATGTCTTCTTGTGGAATCTAAAAGATAACATCCAACATGAGTTTTGCCTTTAGGAACCTGATTCATTGGAGAATTCATTCAGGGTGGCAAGAAAAGTTGAAAGAAAAATTATGACAATAAGGAAGTCTACCACTCACAACTATACATATGGAAGTGTTGTTTCTCCTCGTCTTCCACAAAGTCATAAGTGTGCTGAGAATTAATTATTCTACAGATATTGTGAAGAGGAGGAAGAAAAGAAACAAGAAACATAAAAAGAGGAGGATATACAATAGGAACCAACCCAAGAGAAAGAAGAAATGGATCCGGCCATATCTTGTAATTCATTGGAAGGAATTACAACTCCTCAAACTCTTAAGATAGAAGGATATATCAAGAAGAAAAAGGTAATAGTTCTTATTTATTCAATTAGTACCCATAATTTTATTCATTGTAAGATAGCCAAGGAATTGAATTTCTTCCTATATCCAGCACCAGAGTGTCAAGTGATGGTTGCAAATGGAGGAACTATAAATTTCTCTGGAAAGTACCATAATATCAAGCTAACCATGGGGGAATATCTATTGAATAGTATAATGCTTTCCATTCCAATGGGTGGTGCTGATGTTGTACTAGGAGTCTAGTGGTTACAATATTTAGGGACAATATATTTTAATTTTCAAGAAATTTTCATGATTTTTTTTTGGGAAGGAAAGGAAATTGAATTAAAGGATATCGTAGGGAAACCAGGAAAGATAATCTACTCTAATGCCATGAGAAAGATTATGAAGAAATAACAATGAGGCGTAATTGCACAATTATGCTCACTAAAGGTTCAAACATCAAAATCATCTATTTCTCCAGATCTCCAAAAAGTCTTGGACAATCATTCCAAGGTATTTGAGACTTTGAAAGGCCTCCCACCTATCCGTGATCATGATCATGCTATTCATTTTATTCTAGGAGGTGGTCCTCCAAACATTAGACCTTACAGATATCCCTATGCCCAAAACAGTGAAATTGAATGTATGGTTACAAAAATGCTAGAGGCTGGTATAATTCAACCTAGTCAAATTTCTTTCTCTGCTCCAACAATATTGGCACACAAGAAGGATGGATCATGGCATATGTGTTCGGATTATAGGGAGCTAAAAAGCTCACTATTAAAGATAAATTTACCATTCCTATCATTGATGAACTATTGCATGAATTACATGGAGCAATTTACTTCACCAAGTTGGATCTTCATTCAGGATATCATCAAATTAGAATGAAGACTCAAGACATTTAGAAAACAAAATTCAAAGCTCGTGAGGGTCATTATGAATTTTTGGTCATGCCTTTTGGCCTTACTAATGCACCTTCGACATTTCAAGGTTTGATGAATTCCATTTTCAAACACTTCCTTATAAAATTTTTGTTAGTATTTTTTGATGATTTACTAATCTAAAACAAGTCTTGGAAGGATCATGTTCAACATGTTGACTGGGTGCTCAAATTATTGGAGGAGAAACAATTATATGTAAAATCCTCCAAATGTTTCTATGGAGTACAAGTGGTGGAATATTTGGTTCATATTGTATCTCATGAGGGTGTTAAGGTAGACCCTAACAAAATTAAATCCATTAAGGAATGGAAAATCCCCACAACCATAAAGCATCTTCGAGGATTTCTTAGGTTGATAGGGTATTATCGCAAGTTTTTTAAGAATTATGGGATAATAACAACACCTATGACAACACTAGTGAAGAAAGATGCATTTTCATGGACTCAAGAAGAGGCTCAGGCCTTTGAAAATCTTAAAGAGGCAATGTGCCAAGCACCGGTATTAGCTACGCTTGACTTCACAAAAACCATTATTGTAGAATGTGATGCCTTAGGAAATGGAATTTTTGTTGTTTTAATGCAAGAAGGAAGACCCATTGCCTTTGAAAGTCACCTAATCAAAGGAAAGTATTTACATAAACCTATTTATGAGAAAGAAATGTTGGAAATACTACATGCACTAAATCAATGGACACCTTACGCAATGGAAAGACACTTCAAGGTCAAAACAGATCATGATAGTCTTAAATACTTTTTGGAAAAAATATTATCTTCAGAAGAGCAGTGAAAATGGGTCACAAAGATGTTGGATTATGACTTTGAAATCATCTACAAAAAAGGGAAGAAAAATGTTATTGCAGTTGCACTCTCAAGAAAGAATGAGGATTTGGAATCATTGCTTTGTGCCATTTCTATTATCCAACCTGATTGGATAACCAAACGAAGGGATGAATGGAAGAATGTCGAAGAGTTGTAGCCACACATTAAAAAGTTGTAGTAAGATCCTAGTACATCCGATATATTTAGCTAGAAAAAATATTGATTATGGTACAAAGATCACTTATATCTTTGTAAGAATTCCCAACTCAAGAAAAATATTCTTTTGGAATTGCACACTTGCCCCTTACGAGGGCACTCAGGGCTTTTGAAAACTTACCACAGGGTTAAGGAGGTATTTTTTTGGGATGGCCTTAAATCTGATATTTAGAAGTTTGTGGTAGAATGTTTGGTTTTCAAACAAAATGAAGTTGTGGAAATTAAGACCCTAGGTCTGTTACAAATTTTAGCCATTCTAAGTCAGTGTTGGGAGGAAGTCTCAATGTATTTGATCATAGGTTTACCCAAGTATAAAGGAAAGAGTTTCATCATGGTGGTAGTTGATAGACTTACCAAGTATGGACACTTTTGTGCATTATCTCATAGTTTTAAAGGCAGTGAAGTTGTTACTGCATTTATGGAAACAATTCAAAATCTACATGGAAACCCCAATATTATTGTAAGTGACAAAGATCCCATTTTCACTGGAAATTTTTGGATAGAATTATTTTCTTGTCTTGGTATTCAACTAGCTCATAGCTTATCTTATCATCCTCAATCTAATAGGAAAACTGAGATAGTGAACAAATGTTTTGAAGGATATTTTAGTTTCTTTGTATCAGATAAACAAATACAATGGGTTAAGTGGTTATGTCTCATTGAATGGTGGTATAACACTTCCTTCCATATTGGAGAAAAAATGACCTCATTTATGGCACTTTATGGATATCATCCACCATCCATCACATCATCTTCAAGAGAAAATTCTAAGGTTCAAGTAGTGGAAGATCAAATCAGGCATCAACAACAAGTTCTCGAACTCTTAAAGGATAACCTCACTCTGGCACAGAATCAAATCAAACAACAGGCAGATCAGCATCACAGTGAAAGAGGTTTTGGTGTAGGTGACTGGTTATTTTTATGGCTACAACCATACAAACAAATGTCCCTCAATCAAGATAAGAAGGATCATAAATTATCACTCAATTACTATGGTCCTTACAAGCTTTTGCAAAAGCCTAGTACTATCGCATACAAATTACAGTTTCCTGCACACAAACTAGAGTTGCCTGCATCTTCCCAAGTACACTTAGTTTTCCATGTTTCATGCTTAAATAAATTTATCGATGATAAGATCCCAGTTCAAACAGTGTTGCCATAACTTGATGGAGAAGGACAACTCACATTTGAGCATGAAGGATTCACGAAAACAAGGACCCGACAACTACAAAATCAATTAATTTCAGAGTATCTCATTAAGTGGAAGAACACACCCGCTGAATATTCCACATGGGAGGATGAGAATTTTATACAGAAGCATCCAAAACTACTCAACCTTGAGGACAACACTTTTTTGACGGAGAGGGGAATGTTAGGTCCCTATAATACTAGTGTATTCCCCTTATTGTTATTAGTATATCCCCCTATTGTTATTGTTGTGCCCTTACATTATTATTGTTATGTAGGCTCTGATTATATCGTGACCCCTTAGAATCCTATATATACCAAGGAGGTCTTATAATTTGAATCATCTGAGAATTGTTCATTTATGTAGTGTAGATGAGGTTTCCCCCTTGAAGAGGATAATTGATCCAGGTGGATATTGGTGGCCACCCGCTAATTCCACTTGGATCCCCTCTAGTGCTTCTTACAGTTTTTTTCAGTTTCCTTAATTATAGCATAGTTTACTATTTTTAGCAATTTTTCGGGTCCTAAACTTCCGGAGCCGTTTGAGGCCCTAAACGATGTTTTTTGGGAAATCCACCGCCAACGATTTTTCTGATAAAAATCGTCCTTTCCATCGTAGTCCTCGGAGAGATCTTTCCAACGGGCTATCATGCACGTCAAACGGAGATAGTACGACCAATTCGCGACCCCGGGAAGTTGATGTACCAACTTACCCAAAAACGGGGCCCACAATTTGGCGTTTCATCTTCTAGGGTTAGGTTTTGGAATGTGAAGGGTTTTCCATTGTTTCTCAACAATAAATGGGCCTTCGAGCCTCATTGTAAGACAGTTCAGAGGCATGTAGCCACCACATCTCTTCTCAGAGATAAGCTACCATTGCCCTAGCTGGTTTATTTCCATTTCTGTTTGTAAGCATATTTCAGTATTTTACAGTAATGAATTGAGGTATTATTTCCGCTGCATATCTGTCTTTATGGTTATCTCTGTATTTTATTACGCTCCTGTTTAAATCTGGATCAGTGGTATCAGAGCGGTCTGCTTTTCTTCTTTGTTTTTCTTTGCATGTCCCCAACGAGGTCCGGATATAAGGAGTTAGGGCTTGAACTGGTCGAACCTTTGCAAGACCAGCCTCGCAAATCTCGACGGCCTCCCATGGCGGATGAAAAGAAAGATGAGGGGGTAGGAGATCCTATTAAAATCTTGCTCGAAGAAGCCCTCGAGCGACAAAGGAATGCGATGATGGACAACTTTTCCCAAATCCTTCAACGGATACCCAGGGGCGACGCATCGGCTTCCAACAGCAACTCTGGAAACGCCACACCATTTAAGGTACAATTTAATTTTCAAATCCCCATATTCGAGGGTCAGATAGATGTAGATGCCATCGATAAATGGTTAAATGTGCTAGAGGGTTATTTTTCTGTTCATGGTTTTTCCAGTCGGGAAAAGATTATTTTCGCTCTTCTCAAAGCAGCCCCCCACGTCAAGGATTGGTGGGAAACCTATTGCGAGGAGAAAGATGAAAGTACAGGCTCACTATTTTCAGTCGCACCAACTTGGGATTCATTCTGAGATGCCATCAAGGAGCAGTACTACCCCGTCGGAAGCTATGAGGATCAATACATAAAGTGGACCACGCTACGGCAGGGAAGGGACCAAGACGTACCAAAGTTTACCAATATTTTCCATACCCTTCGCACAAAGTTGGTTATCAAGGATACAGAGCAGCGTTTGGTACTAAAATATCGTGGCTACCTGCACAAGTACATCCAAGAAGAAATAGAATTCTTGAACATCTCCTCGCTCGGCATGGCATACCGATATGCCGTCAAGGTCGAGCAAAAGTTTAAATAGAAGAAGCGAGACTTTGGGTCTGCGAATCTGAAACAAGGGAAAGGTGCCCCCAAACCGCAGAACAAAGGACAAAGCCAAGGCGGGGTGGCCCAAGACAACCCGCCAAAGCTGCAAGCAAAGAACAGTGCCGCGAAGCCGAAAAAGGACACCGGAAAGTGGTGTGAGTTCCATAAGAGCTCCACTCACAACACAAGTGAGTGTCGGGCCAAGCAGTCACTAGTGGCCGAGCTAAAGGTTTCAGAATTAGATGCGTGTTCTGACTCTGAGTCAGAACTTGATAAGGGGAATGACAAAGGGAAGCAGATTATCGATGCGGAGCCCAACGCCACTGTTGCCACCACGCAGATCCAGAGGAGGAGGAGCGTCTCTTCCACTCCTAGATGTGGGTAAAGGGCTCCCCGCTACAGTTCATTGTAGACAGCGGGAGCCAAAAGAACCTCATTTCGGCAGAGGTCGTGAAATGGTTGGGCTTACTGACCACAGCACATCCACAACCATACACCATTGGGTGGCTGCACCAAGGACGGGATCTTCGCATGAGCCAATAGTGTCGCCTTCCATACAACATCAAGCCCTTCACTGATGAGGTATTGTGTGACATTGCACCCCTTGAAGTTTGTGATGTGTTATTAGGACAACCATACTTGTGGAAGCGACATGCTGTGTATGAGTCAAGGCCCCGTGCTGTTATTGTTACTTTGGGAAATAAGTTGTACAGGATACCAGAGGTAGCACCGCCTACTGCCATCTCTTTGATTACTGCAAAACAATGCAGTAAGCTCATTTCCAAAACCGGGAAGTTTGTTTTCCTGATGATACGCCCTCAAGAAAAGAAGAAGAAGGTGGCCACGACCTCCAGATAGGGCCCCTCCGCACGACAACTACAGATGGAAAAGGTCGTGGAGGAGTATGAGGACATCTTCACCTCCCCCGCAGGGGTTCCTCTGCACTGTCAGGTCAAGCACTCCATTGATCTAACCCCAGGTTCGTCGCTGCCCAATGGACCAATCTATCGGCGCTCTGTTCTGGAGAACGATGAAATCAAGAGGCAGATTCTTGAGCTGTTGCAAAAAGGTCACATCTGTCCGAGTTCATCGCCCTGTGGGAGCCCGATCGTGCTGGTACAAAAGAAGGATGGGACTTGGAGACTCTGTATTGACTATCGGGCGCTGAACAAGATCGCTGTCCGTAATAGGTACCCAATCCCACGAATTGATGACCTCCTCGACCAACTAAAGGGGGCAAAATATTTCAGCAAGATTGATTTAAAGTCAGGATATCACCAGGTACCAATCGAACCCTCCGATGTGTGGAAGACTGCCTTCAAAGCCAAGGAGGGCCTTTTCGAATGGTTGTTTATGCCTTTCGGATTGACGAATGCTCCTGCAACCTTCATGAGGCTAATGGACGACATATTGTGGCCACTCACCAACTCATTTGTAGTGGTATACTTGGATGACATCTTGATCTTTAGCAAGACTTGGGAAGAGCACCTCCACCACATCCGACAGGTTCTCCAAACATTGCGACAACACAAGTTATGTGCCAATTTGGAGAAATGCACTTTTGGCATGACCCAGGTTCAGTATCTGGGATACATTATTGATGAACGGGGGGTGCATGTGGATCCATCCAAGATCCAAGTCATTCGGGATTGGCCATCTCCAACCACTCTGACAGAGCCTCGCAGCTTTCTAGGCCTTGCCAACTTCTACCGCAAGTTCGTGTTGGGATTTTCTCATATCACTTGGCCCTTGAGTCAGGTCACCAAGGGAGGAGCGAAAGCAAAAAAAAATTGGTCCGAATCTCAACAGAAGGCATTCACAGAGTTGAAAGATCGACTCTGCACAACACCAGTTCTTGCATTACCAGACTTGCAACAACCATTTGAGGTCGAGACAGATGCCTCTGACTATGCTATTCGGGCATTCCTTACTCAACACGGGCATCCAGTGGCATATCACAGTGAGACACTTTCAGACACAGTCCGAAAGTATCCCACTTATGACAAAGAGATGTATTCCATTGTGTAGGCCTGTCGACAATGGAAGCATTACATCTTGGGGAAGCAAACGGTCATCCACACAGACCACCGACCCTTGCAGTTCATACAGACCCAAGGGAAATTGCAGAATGATCGCCATCAGAAGTGGTCCACATACCTGCAACAGTTCCATTTGAATATCAAGTATAAGAAGGGCAGCACCAATAATGTCGCAGATTGCCTCAGTCGACCACTGATCATGGCATTAACCACCGTGCTCAACTCTTGTGGGCACCAGACTTCTGATTGGCCATTGCTCTACAAAAGCGACCTGGAATTCGGCCACACAACCAGACACTCTTGGAGGGTCAACATGTTCCAGATTTTCACCTCCAAGACGACCTGTTATGCCACCTGGGTCACCTTTGTGTTCCTTCAAGCGAGAGTGCCAAGATGATCTGGGAAGCACACTACAGTCGGGCCGTTGGGCATTTTGGGGTTGAAAAAACGGTGGCAGTACTGCAGAAATATTTCTATTGGCCAAATCTTCGACAGGATGTCGGGAAGTACATCAGATCATGCACTGCTTACGCCATTGCCAAACTGACCATCAAGAAGCAAGGCCTCTATATCCCACTGCCTACCCCTAGTTGACCTTGGGAATCCATCTCCATGGATTACATGTCAGGCCTCCCTTCCACTGGGCATGGAAATGACTGTGCTTTTGTGGTCGTCGACAGGTTCTCGAAGATGGCCATTATGGCGGCCTGCAAGAAGAATATCACAGCAGAAGCCACTGCTAAACTCTTCTTTGAACGAGTATGGGTACACTTTGGGATCCCACAGTCTATCATTTCGGATCGGGATAGCAGGTTCCTCAGTACATTTTGGTCTAGCCTCTGGTCGATGCTGGACACCAAACTCACTAAGTCCACAGCCTTCCATCCTCAAACTGATGGCCAGACTGAGGTCGTCAACAGGATGATCGTACACATTCTACGCATGTACAACTCAAAGCATCCACGCACATGGGACGAGAGCCTCCCCTATGTTCAGCACAGCTACAACCGGGCTCTCCACAGCTCGACTGGCCACAACCCTTTTCAGGTGGGATTGGGATTCCAGCCACTATGTCCCATCGATGTGGCCATGCCATTTGCAGCTACTCATGCAGATTCTGCTCATGTTCGGTCTGAAACAGATAAGGCAAACAACTTCATTGAGCACATCCAACATATTTGCCAGCAGGTCCATGACATTCTGGAGAAATCAAATGCCAAGTACAAGCAGCGACATGATCAACATCGGGTGCTACACAAGTTTCAAGTGGGCGACAAAGTCTGGCTGCATTTGCAAAAGGAACGCCTTGCCGGAGCCTATCGGAAACTCAGACCACTCCGATATGGCCCTTACACCATTACCAAGGCGGTGGGAGACAATGCATTTGAGCTCAGCATTCCCCCATTCCTTGGCCTGCACCCGGTGTTCAATGTCGACCGCCTTCAGCCATACTTTCCACCATTACTAGACACGTCCGACATTGCAGAACAACTCACACCCACAGAGTTAAAGCTAGCTTGCATGGAACAAGTTGAAACTGATTGGATCATGGACACACAAATCAAGCACACTCGCCAGCAGAATATCCAACTGTATCGAGTTGTCAAAGCAGGACAACTCCTTCACCAGGGCAAGTGGCTCACCAGGGACCAAGTGCAGCAGAAGTTCCCTCATATCATGGAGGAACTCAACGCAATGGGGACCATTGCTTCCTAAGGGGGGAGGAATGATCCAGGTGGATATTGCTGGCCACCCGCTTATTCCACTTGGATCCCCTCTAGTGCTTCTTACAGTTTTTTTCAGTTTCCTTAATTATAGCACAATTTACAATTTTTAGCAGTTTTTCGGGTCCTAAACTTCCGGAGCTGTTTTGAGGCCCTAAACGACGTTTTTTGGGAAATCCACCGCAACGATTTTCCTGATAAAAATCATCTTTTCCATCGTAGTCCTCAGAGAGATCTTTCCAACGGGCTATCATGCACGTCAAACGGAGATAGTACGACCAATTCGCGACCCCGGGAAGTTGATGTACCAACTTACCCAAAAACGGGGCCCACAATTTGGCATTTCATCTTCTAGGGTTAGGTTTTGGAATGTGAAGGGTTTTCCATTGTTTCTCAACAATAAATGGGCCTTCGAACCTCATTGTAAGACAGTTCAGAGGCATGTAGCCACCACATCTCTTCTCAGAGATAAGCTACCATCGCCCTAGCTGGTTTATTTCCATTTCTGTTTGTAAGCATATTTCAGTATTTTACAGTAATGAATTGAGGTATTATTTCCGCTGCATATCTGTCTTTATGGTTATTTCTGTATTTTATTGCGTTCCTGTTTAAATCCGGATCAATAATTTTTAAGTCATTGATATATCATTTCTATGAGCTGGTTGCATAACACACACCTTGTTTGGTCAACCTTTTTGTCTAGAAGCATCTCCTCTTAGCACACCCTCTCAGAAACCTTTTTGGAATCCATTTATTTTCCTTGGGGAACTAACCTTCATGATGTTTACATGGGTATTGGATTTAACTCCTTAGTCAACTCACTTCTCAAAACCATGTGTTGAAAATAGAAACAAGAAATGATAAATATAGAATCCAGAATATTCCAATTTAACTTTGTCCTTGAATTAAGATTGTGAATTAGAATCGAATTTAGTCTCACCAGCTGCTTCGAAATAATCAATTAATTCATTATGGATAAATTAGTTGGAGAAATTCAAGTTAGAAGTCTTTCTGAAGTCATGCAACAGTTATCCCTTAAATTAAGGAGATTATCCCTTAATTAAGGAGATAAGATTGAGTTATATTTGAGTTGTAATTGGTTAACTCAGTTTACTGAGTTAAGTCTAGATAAATTAGTTCCAAACTGTTTGAGGAACTAATTGTGAGTTATCAGTCAGTTGATGCATGCATGCACTCAACCAGTGTACTCCAGATAACTAAAGATTCCCTCATCAGTAACTCATGCATGTCTATTCTGAGAAAGACCCAGTTGAGCTAGAAGACAAGGACAATGTACTATCAGTTGCATGTGTTTTCCTATAAAGGAAACTCATGCATGCAGTCAAGGAAAGGTTCCTTGAGGATTGCGTAGTTCTGACAGGGTGTGAGATCAGTGTGAGAGATCAGTGTTCCACTTGGTTAAGAGTTTTCCACTTGGTAACAAGAGGATCACCCAGGAGAAACAATGCAAGGAAATAGGAGCTTGGAGGGCAGAGAGGAAGGATCGTGAGAAGCCAAGTTCACGTCTGAGCATCCAGGAGGATTGTACTGAGAGCTGGCTAGCTGTGAGAGCTAAGGCTTTGTATAATTCTGATGTATTTCCACCTTGTATGATAATACAGATAGTGGGGTTTCTAGATGAGGCTTTCCCCTGAGAATTTTCTGTGTTTCATGTGCATTGATTCTTCTTCGTCTGGTTATATGTGTTCAGCTCGATCTTACTCAATATTTAAGCTTCCACAAATTGATAGTAGAAGTAGATTATAGTATTTTGCTTTGGTATATTTCATTATTGGGTTAATCTACAGTCAAATTTTCTATATGGTCTGAGAGCGAGATTTGTAGAGAATTTGCAGAATTTCTACACCATGTTATGGGCAAAGCACTTCCTCCACTTAGATCACAAGGGACACTTACCCCTCCCAAGCATCATTTTAACTCACCTTTCTTGGAAACCCTGGTGCTTATTCATATTTAAAAGTTACTTGATGATCCCTTCAAGCATAACCCTTCATGGCACATGGTCCCTCTTAAGCGTCCAACTAACATACTCAAGTTCGATGATAAATCTAGAGAATACCATTTAGCTCATATTACCATTTACTACTTATGGCACTCATCCAATTCTTTCATGGATGATAGCACCAGGATACATCTTTTCCAATAAAATCTTATTGGTGGTGCCTCCAAATGGTACATTGATCTCAAAATTTCTTCTTATGATAAATTTATGTCTTTAGCACATACCTTTTTCAATCATTACCAAATTACTATTAGGTACAAAACTAGAACTTATATACTCACTAACTTCCATCAGGATACCTACACCCACATCTTTTATCACATTCATGAGTAGATAAGGAGATGAAACCTCTTTTGAACGTAATTTCTTACAAGTTGCTTGGTTAGTGGTTTACCAAGTCCCTCTTGCTTAGGGTTGTTGAACATGTTGCTAAGGAAGGAGCCTAAATTAAGGAACAATCCATCAATTAGACTTGATTTATTCTCAAGTAGGTACTCTATATGAAATCATTCCTAATGATTCTCAACCATCAACTAATGTTTTGAAATCTCGACCCAGATCCCACAATGATTGTATGGTAAGATACATATCCTCTATAAGCATAGGCTAGTTAGCCATTAGATGCGCCAAATTAACATCTTTTCTAGTTCCTTGAGTACTAATATTAGTACTCAAACTCCTTATGCTATTGTTCAAATCTCTAAGGTGAACTATGTCTAATCAAACATGTGAAGGATCATTAGAAATCAAGGGGTAAAAGGAATAAACAAAAATTATAATAAATCGTTGAATACTAAAAATAGAGCACCTTCAACCCCAAGAGATCACTAAAGGTGGCACAAAAGAGAAAAAGAAAATATTTTTTCCTTGCAATATTTGTGGGGAAGACCACGTTACTCATGAGTTTCACCGGATGGATGAGATCCATAGTTACTTCTCATAATAAACTACTTCTCATCAGCCTGCTATCTTGATGAAGCCATTTCCAACCTAGCAACAACATATGGTTGTAAGCCCTCCACCTCCTCAGTAAGGGAGGAGTGGGGGAAATTCTTCCAATACTACCTCATCATCCATGCAAGATATCTTTATGGTGCAACAACCAACACATGTCATGACTAGAATGCATAACTATGATAATTTTGATAGTGGTACTTCCACATCAAAGCCAATGAACCCTCCTCCACCCAGTGGTATTCTTTACTTTGATAAACCATTGTTGAACATTGTGTTATGTCCTCCTAAAGGTGCAATTCATAAGACTACACATAATCATAATGTAAATCCCACTCTCAACTATAGTATTATTGGAGATCTAGCCCAAGAACCCTTTGTTATGTCTACAATAGAAGTTTTACAAAGTTTCCCAACATAGTGTAACGAACATATAACTATTATTGGTGAAGTGGATCCCTCAAATTCAAATATCATCATCTATAATCCATTCTAATGGGAACATCATCTTCCACATCATTTAGCCTTCCAGATAAGGGTACACATTTTCAGAGGACAAGTTCATAGGAAAGCCTTGGACAAAGTGGCATCTACCTATATCATGTCATTGAAGTGCTCAATAGCTCATCGTCTCTGTCCTCAACTAAGTTTGTGTTAATGGACTTTGATGGAAATACCTTGCAACTTCGAAGGTTTTTTTTCCTTTGTCTATCTAACTCAAGGGTAAAATGATATCAATCGAGGTAGAGGTCACTGATGCCCCATTAGACTATAACCTCTTGCTCAAGTGAAGCTGATTTTATGCCATGACTTCTATTGTTTCTTATGTCTTTCCTGTCTTGATGTTCCCTCATCAAAGTAAAATATAAAGATTTAAATATAACATCAAAGAATTTAATACTTGAGATTATTTCTTCTTTGTATATTTTAAATAATTAATATGTTCATATATAAGCTTTAGAGTTTTATTAGTCCATAAATTGTTACAATTCATCTAATTTAATTAAGATTATTATCTAAGATTAATTCTGACTACTGTTAATTTATATTACTAGTACTCTAATTAAAATATGTTGACAATGATATAACAAATTTCAAGCAATTATAATAATAGAAGCTAAGCATTATTTTTAAGTCTTCCCATTAATTCTTAATGAGACGCTTTGAAACATCTTTGTCATGTAATGAAACTTCTCTTTTAGTAGCGTTTCCTTGAAAATGTGATTTATTTTATTTAAAATTTTCCTTTTGTGACACAAGTTATAAAATGATATTAAATATCAATATGTTTGGTGTGATTATGAAACAATTTTTTACTTATGGAAATTGAAAAATTTCTACAAGAATGAATAATTATGACATTTTTTATCCCATTTCAAATTTATTAATATTCTTTTTAAACCAATTTGTATCAACTGTTTTTTATTTTGGCACACTATAATCCTATTTCCAATCTATTAAGATTATTTTCAATTGAATTGTTCCATGTGTTGTTGATGTTGCCATAATATACTCTGCTTGTATAGAAGATAATGAAAGACTTTATTGTTTCTTTGAAGACCATGACACTACACATAATCCTCAGCTAAAAGCATAACTTGAAGTACTTTATCGATCATAAAAAATTCTATCCTATTCATTATCTTTCTACTCCATCTTTCATAAGAAATTTTTCATTTGTGTTGATAGGTGTTTTCATGGGTTTACTATTTTCCTTTTTTCATTTGAGAAGAAGGTTCGCAGCATAACCTTTTTTTTCCAGATAAACATACCATCATTCATTTTCCTCACTTCTTTGCCAAGGAAAGAATGTATTAATCTTTCGAATTTAGTCACCATAACCTATATGAACACCTCCACCGAGAAACTATTTACGTATGTGTCAGTCATTTAAACATAAGAAAGCCATAAGTATATTATTTATACCATTTGACTTGATATAGAATGAGCACACTTTCACTTATTTTCAATTTATATTTTAGAAAATAATTATATATCCTACAATACCATTCCCATGGAGCTTATTTAAACTCATGAAGGTTCTTTCTTAAGTTGTAAACTTCATGTTCATTTCCTATAATGTCATATCCTTGGAGTTGTTGAACATGGATTTATTCTACCCAAACAACATTTAAAAATATTGACTTTACATCAAATTGATAAAGAAACCAATTATATTTATCCTAACATAATTCTTATTTCATTTAGTCTTTGAATAGGCCATATGTTTTATTGTAGTCTATATATGGCCACTAAAGATACCCCTTTCCCACTGACCTTGCTTTATGGATTTGTATGGGCCCATCACCTACATACTTTGCTTTGTGCACCCATTTATCCCCAATTACTTTGTATTCAATAGGAAGACACAAAATATCCCATGTTTCTTTCATTTTAATGATTTAAATTTCTTCATTTATTTCTTACCATCATGGTTCATATTTATAGCATCCTCAAAAAATCATGGATTTTCTTCAGTTTGAGACATCAATGAAAAATTAGAGTATCCAAAAATTTCAATTAAAGATTTTACCTTTCATGGAAGGGGACTTTGACTTGAAACATGTCTTACGGTTGAATAGGATGACGAACTGTGACTTATTGGAGAACTACTTAAACTACTACATTGATATGTAGAAACATAAGATTCATATTCTTGTATAATTATTCCTAGATATTCTTGTTGCACTCCTTGGCTCCACTATCATTATTTCGCTTCATAAAAAAATAAATCAAAACTAACCAATAGTTTTGCGATTTGTGGATTATGATAATGATGATGATTAATGTCCTATGAGGCTAAAAATGGTTTGTTAGACCTTAAGAGGGGATGTTTCTCAGATTTTTTTATAATTTTTTTTTAATGTTAAAAAAGAATTAGGAGGAGTATTCTGAGATCACCATAGTTTGCTAAGTTAAAAGGCCAATAAGGTTGACAGTGTGACACGCATTTTGAAACTTATATATAATATAAGTATATGGTAGACAATTTAAAAGAAATTTATTTTTATATTCAACCCTCTTAGTGCTATAAAGGTTGTAAACTCTTTCATCCCAAGGGGTTTTGGGGATTGACCAACCCCTGGTTTCACTACAAAGCTCATGAGAATTTATTCTTATTTTAGAAATAATTAGTTTCCTCTATACAATAGTCAAGATAGAGATATACTTTGAATTTTTTATATTTGGATTGATCGCCTTCTTATATTTTGGAGCAACTCAGTTATAATTTTTGGAGATTGCACAGTGAATTCTTCACGTACCTCATGTACATCGATCTCTTCTGCGGCTGATCTCTTCTGCGGCCAACACTTTTTAATGTATTCATAGGCTGCGGCTGCGGCTGATCTTGTGGCTCCCTCATTTGTTCTGCGGCTCGCTGATATTTTTAAGAACTGATCTGGGGCTGCGGTTGATCTGCCACTGATCTACGGCTCCCTTGTTTGTTTTGCGGCTCTTCTGCCGTTGATCTGCGGCGGCAGGGTTTTGATGGTCAGTTTGTAAAAACGAAGACCTATACAAAGTTAAATTCAAATTGAAATGCATAGATATGTCTGCGGGTCATGCAATCAAAATATGTTAAGGGTTCTTTTGCAGATTAAAAAGCTTATAGAGATTCTGCTGCTGGGTTCTAGATCTAATCTTCTGCAGCTAGATCTAGATCTTCTTTGCGGCTAGGTTCTAGATCTAATCTTCTGCAATTAGATCTAGATCTTATCTTATCTTCTACTTTATTTCTCTGTGGCTGGGTTCTAAGGGCAAGTAAAATATGGCTCCCAGCTTCGTGAAAATAGCTACTGGCTCATCTTCGTCCGCTTCTGGAGGGAAAGCTCCTACCCATATTGTTAGTGAAGCCCCAGCTCCCACTGTCCAGGTGGTCTAGGCCTCACTTGATGAGGCTTTTAAGTTTTCCAAAAGTGCCCTAATCTGTCGGTTCAATGGTTTTTGGCCGCGACTGACAGCTCTCCACAATTGGATCTTGGAGGTATGGAAGCCTATCATTTCTAATGAAATTAATATCTACCCCTATGCTAGGGGTTTCTTTATAGTAGATTTTGAAAATCCTGAAAGCAGACAATGTATTCTAGATTCCGGCCCTTGGTTTTGGGAAAAATCAGGCCTATTCATGAAGCCATGGAACCCATCATTCGATCTGTCAACAGCAGTCATAGCTTCAGCACCAGTTTGGGTGAGATTGCCAAGTCTACCCTTGCATCTCTGGAATCTCTCCTCGCTAAAAGCCATTGGAAATGCAATTGGGGAATTTTACTACAGGAACCCCAGAAACAGAGGAATATGCGAGAACCACCTATGCATGCATCTGTGTGGAAATGGACTTCAGTGTCGAATTCCCAGCTGAAATAAACCTAACAAGTAAAGACTATGTGTGGAACTAGAAACTCGATTATGAAAGTGTCCTCTTCAGATGTCGATCCTGCTTTGAGACAAGCCACCTAGCCAAAAATTGCCCAAAAGCCTCCGAGAAAAACTCTGCTAGAAAAAATCACCACAGAAGAATACTTTAGAGAAAACTCTGAATCACAAGAAATCGGGCAAGAAATAAACAACTCTCAAGACAAGTAGGGAGAAATCCCTGCCCAACAACCAAAAAGTGAACTCGACAACCCCTCAAGCATCAACAGTTATGAGGATTGTTGGAATTTACAGGGTAAGTTCCACAAAAAGAATACCAAAAGGACACCGCTCACAACCAGATCTCAAATCAATACACCAATATTTTTGACGTGGTTAAAACCCTCAGAGTGCAAGGAGGGAAACAGTCCACGGCCTGTCCCAACGTGGGTACTACAGGCAATTTATTAATCAAAGAATGAAAATTTACATAAGATTCTCTCATGCACGGATTACACGAACAATGACCCTCCATGCGCTTTAAATAGAACTCATGGACCAATCGGGTGTCAAGCCACGGATCAAGTGTCGGTAATACCGAGGTGAGAGTGAACCATCAGATCACTACATATCGTGACTGTCGGATTGTAAGTTACAAAATGTACAACGGTAAAGAAACACACTTTACCTAACTCTAACCTAACTCTATGCTAGACCAAGTTGAACTTAACTATATCCTATGTGTCGGAATATCCTAACATCCCCCCTTAAGAACAACTTGGGATAGGATTGAAGGATTTACAAATATGACACAATAGGAGAAGGAAGGAGGCACTAGAGCCTATCCCCCCTTAGTGACAACTTCCTGAACTCCAAGCATATATCGAAGTTTAGTGAACTTCGCCTCTGTGAGAGCCTTTGTGAAGATGTCTGCAACCTGATCATCTGTTGGACAATATTGCACTTCAAGAACATGGTCATGAATGAGCTTTCTGATGAAGTGCATGTGTAGTTCAATGTGTTTGCTGCGCTGATGCTGGACTGGATCTTTGCATAGCTGAATGGCACTTTGATTATCACACCAAAGTGTGGTTGGATGCTGCTGCTCAAAGCCAAACTCTGATAGGATCTGACGAAGCCACAAGGCTTCCTTACTAGCTTCCACGGCACCACGATACTCTGCTTCTGCTGACGAAAGAGAAATGGCAGCCTGTTTCTTACAAGCCCATGTAATAGGTCCTGAACCAAGAGTGAAGACATAACCGGCAGTAGACTTCCGATCATCAAGGTCACCAACCCAATCAGAATCAGTGAAACCAACTAACAGAGGAGCTGCTTTGGCACTGTAATGAATCCCAAACTGTACTGTACCTCGAACATAACGAAGTATTCTTTTAGCTGCTTTCCAATGACTTTCACGGGGGTTTTGCATAAAACGAGCAACAAGGCCAACAGCAAAGGAAAGATCAGGACGAGTATGGGTTAAATACAAGAGTTTTCCGACAAGTTGACGGTATAAGGTAGCATCAACTTCAGGAGAAGTACAAGAGACTGAAAGTTTGACTCCAGACTGAAAGGGAGAAGGGGCTGGCTTACAGTCTTCCATGTGAAAATGACGAAGAATATCACAAGCATACTTGGACTGGGAAAGGAAAATACCCTCTTGGGATTGCAAGACTTGAAGACCGAGAAAATAGTGTAAGTGTCCTAAGTCTGTCATTTCAAATTTCTTTTTAAGGCTGGACTTCACATGGTTTATAAGGTTGGGATCACTACCAGTAAGAATAAGATCATCAACATAAAGAACAAGGATGATAAGAGAGTTGCCCACTTTCTTGGTGTAGACAGTATTGTCAGAATGACACCTAGAAAAGCCAGATTCTAAAAGAAAGCTATCCATTTTGGCATACCAAGCCCGAGGAGCTTGCTTGAGGCCATAAAGGGATTTCTTAAGTCGACAAACGAGGCTGGAGTCTGTTTGTATGAAGCCAATGGGTTGTTCCATATAGATTTCTTCCTGCAAGTCCCCATGCAAGAAGGCAGATTTAACATCCATTTGATGGACTTCCCATTTTAAAGAGGCAGCAAGGGAAAGAACAAGGCGGATAGAGTTCATTTTGGCAACTGGAGAGAAGGTTTCAGTGTAGTCAATGCCTTCAACCTGTGAAAAGCCCTTAGCAACTAGACGAGCTTTATGTTTATCAACTTTCCCATCTGGTCCATACTTGGTTCTGTAAACCCATTTGCATCTAACAAGTTTGCGTCCCTTTGGTAGAGGAACAAGATCCCATGTATCATTTGTCATCAATGAATGATATTCTTCATTCATAGCTGCTTCCCAATGTGGATGGCCTGAAGCTTCTGCAAAAGTGTCAGGATCATGATTTACTGGAGCTTGAGCCAGTAAAGAAGAGGCTCTTTCAAACTGAGAACGTGTACGTCGCTGATCTGTAGGATCACCGGCAAGATCACCTGCTGCATCCCGAGTAGCACGGACCCATCTTGGAAGTTGAGGATCCTGAGAAGGTGGGGGAGGATTATCATCCTCGCTTTCATCATCAGAAGAAGAAATGTTTTCAAAGATAGAAGAGATAGGAAGAGGTGGCACATCCGCCGGACTAGGCTCGCAGGCCGATTTATTTTCATCAAATTTTACATCTCTTCTAATGATAACATTTTTGGACTTAAATGGAATAAGTCTATAACCTTTTACATCTTCAGAATATCCAACAAAAGTACATTTCTCACTCTTAGGTTCTAAAGCTTTATGCTTTTCATCTGGAATATGGGCCCATGCTTCACTTCCAAACACACGAAAGTGACTTACATCTGGTTTAATGGAACTCCAAGCTTCTTCTGGAGTGATATTCTCTAGAACCTTAGTAGGAGTGCGATTGATTATATAATTTGCACAATTAATTGCTTCGGCCCAAAAACTAAGACTGAGTCCTTTAGATTGCAGCATACAATTAGCCATTTCCTTTAAGGTGCGATTTTTCCTTTCAGCTACACCATTTTGTTGTGGAGTGTATGGAACAGTATGTTGCATTTGAATTCCATTTTCGGTGCAAAAGTTGATGAATGTGTTTTTAACATATTCTCCACCATTATCAGTTCTTAGCTTAAGAATTTGATGTCCAGATTGTTTTTCAACAAATGCTTTGAAGGCCAAAAAAGTGGTAAATACTTCGCTCTTGAGTTTTAAGAAGTATACCCAAGTGCGTCTGGAGAAATCATCAATGAAAGTTAAGAAGTACTTGCAGCCAGAGAATGAAGCAACAGGAAGAGGACCACATAAATCACTGTGCACAAGCTGTAAAGGGGCTGAGGCGTGCCAAGAGGCACGTTTGTCAAAACTGTCCCGATGATGTTTTCCGAGTACACATCCGGAACAAACACCATCTTTGCAAGATACCATAGGAAGACCTGTCACCATATTTTCTTTACATAGATGCTGAAGGGAGCGATAGTTTAAGTGACCAAACCGCTCATGCCAAAGTTTGCTCACTTCATCATTATGAGCAACAAATACTGAGGGAAGATGGGATGACCCAAAGTTGTGAAACTTATACAACCTTTTGGAATCATCAGCAAGACCAGTAGCTAGAATCTGTTTAGGATCTTTTAGATCCTTGATTACAACATCATGAGGTGAAAATTCAACAATTTTACCTTCACCTGAATGAGTTATCTGATAGACAGATAGAAGGTTGCAGGATAAGTTTGGAACACATAATACATCATTGAACTGACCATTGTCTAGATGAACAGTTCCAGTCCCTACAACATTAAGAGATCTATCATCACCAATATATATATTTTTGGTGTTACAATCATTTAAAGAAGAAAACATGGCTTGGTTTTTGGCCATGTGACAAGAGGCTCCAGAATCAATGAGCCACTCATGAGAATGAGAAGAAGAAGAAGATACATTTAATGCATAACCAGACTGAGATGATTGACGATGACATGCAGAAAGTGCCGTTCCGGAAGTTGAAGTTGAAGTAGGCTCCAGATGGATGTTATGTTTCTTCATTGCGGCTTCCAAGGCTTCCATCTTCTTAAAGCATTTAGATTCTAAGTGGCCATCTCGATTACAAAAGTTACAATGTCTATCAGTCTTCTTCCATTTGTTTTTATTGGTCTTATCATTTTGCTGAAATGATCTTTCATTTTGAGGCTGAGATGGTTTAGGACCATTCTTTTGAGGATATGACTTCTTAGGATTCTTTGAATTTGGGTGCTGCTGGGCGGCTAACGCTTTCGTGGAAGAGTTTCCAAGATTAAGAAGACCAAGGTGTAAGAGTTTTTCTTGTTCTCTTATTAAGGAATCACAAAAGGAGTCAAAGGAAGGGGCCTTGTAGTCTTGTCCTTGACAAATGAAAGCTTCCCTTGTAGAATGGAAAGTGGAAACAAATACAGAGTAGGCTGGTCCTAACTTAGTAAGGATGGAATAAATAAGGTTACCATCATCTTTCTTAACTTTAACACCTTCCAAGAGATATCTAAGGGTCTTGAATTTGGACAAGAAATCTTCAATGCAAGAAAAATTATTAGGATCCAAAGTAAGCAGCTCATTTTCAAGTTGATGGGCTCTAATTTCATTTTTAATCCCAAAAACTTTAGCAAGTTTTTCTAATGCTTCATGAGGAGTCTCAAGTCCTGCAATGTGGAATCTAAGATCAGGAGAAATAGACATCCCTATCAAACCACGTGCTTGATCTTGTCTATTTTCCCATTTTGCCGCCTTGTCTTCATCTGTTGGTTTCTTCTCTTGGTTTGTGGCTATTCTGAAGAGACCTTTACTTCTAAGTAAATCTTCCATGTATTCTACCCATTGGAAGTAGTTAGTGCTGTCAAGAATGACTTGGCATGGACTTTCCATTTTTTTTAAAAAAATGAAGCTGAAGATGCTGAAAGTAAGTGTACCAACGGATAGATCTCGAAAAAATAGGCGGTTTTAAAAAAACGGCTCTGAAAAAGGCTTCCGGATGAAGAAGTTATGGCTTTTTGAAAAAAAACTTGTTGACGTTGCCGGCAAAGTGCGCGAATGTGCGGGAATGAAAAAATCCGCCCCCACAAAATGGAGACTTGAACCCAAGACCTCTACTCTCTAAAAATAGCTTTGAACCAATTGATCTATACAAAAAATTTGAGAGAGAGAGAGAGAGAGAGAGAGAGGGGGGGGGCCTCAGTTTGCGTGCTTGCCTTGAGAAAGCTCTTTTTCCCTACAAAACACAAAACCCAACACGAATATGCAAAGAAAAACGAACCTTGCGGCTCGAAGTTAGCTTTAGCCAAAAAACTAGAATTTTTTTAAAAAAAAATCTCAAAGTTAGCTTTAGCCGAAAAACTAAATATTTTTCTCAATGTTTCTGATTTTCCGAGATCACACTAAGGTGCAGGGAAAAGAGCATACGCATGAGAAAAATCCTTCCTTTCTGTTTCTGATTTGCCCAGATCGCACAGAGTCGCAGGGCAAAGAGCATACGCAGAAATGAAAGGTATAGATCCGGTTTAAAAAAAGGCTAAATAAACTGAGACCGAAATAAGCAGAGAGAAAATAACAGTAAACTGCAAAAAAAAACACTGTATACCTCCCGATCTGAAAAATGACGCAGCTAGGGCTACCGGAAACCTTTTCGCATGAAACGAAAGGGGTTCCTCACTGGAACAGATGCTCCGAACGCAACAGAGCAGTCCTCTCGGCCCGAAAGCAGTCAGAAACAACAGATCTAGGAAACGACAGCCGCATGCAGTTCTACCGGCTTCAGATTTGGATCACCAACGGACACGGCCCTCAAATAGCTCTGATACCATGTAGGAATTTACAGGGTAAGTTCCACAGAAAGAATACCAAAAGGACACCGCTCACAACCAGATCTCAAATCAATACACCAATATTTTTGACGTGGTTAAAACCCTCAGAGTGCAAGGAGGGAAACAGTCCACGGCCTGTCCCAACATGGGTACTACAGGCAATTTATTAATCAAAGAATGAAAATTTACATAAGCTTCTCTCATGCACGGATTACACGAACAATGACCCTCCATGCACTTTAAATAGAACTCATGGACCAATCGGGTGTCAAGCCACGGATCAAGTGTCGGTAATACTGAGGTGAGAGTGAACCGTCGGATCACTACATATCGTGACCGTCGGATTGTAAGTTACAAAATGTACAACGGTAAAGAAACACACTTTACCTAACTCTAACCTAACTCTATGCTAGACCAAGTTGAACTTAACTATATCCTATGTGTCAGAATATCCTAACAAGGATTCGAATACTGCACAAAATAAATCTTCATTTAACAATGAAGCAAATCTCCTAGACCAAACTTCTTCTCCGACTACCTTCAAAAGGACGAACACAATGGATCGTGAAGCTAAGACACCAATGTCCCAAGAACCAGAAGAGATGAAGGAGATGCAAGATAAAGGAATTTGGAAGACCGTAGAGAAAAAAAAGAAAGCTACAGTGCTAATCTCGCCAAGAAAGACGAGGAGCCAGATAATTAAAAACTAAATTGTAGGTCCGATAAACTAATTTGGTCTCAATGGACGTTAACCATCATCATCATCATCATCATCATCATCATAATATCTTAATTTCTTTTTTTCCTCTAACTCCTTATTACAGCATAACGTCTCCTTAAATTTGAGAAAATAATATTTTTAATATAATCATTTTGAAAAATGATCTCTTCCCTCATCCCTTAATGGTCTAGCCAAAATTGGCGTCCTTATACCCCCTTTGCTTCATTCAAATATGGTTATAGCTAGAGTTTGAAGCAATTTTTGGAATTTTCTTGTTTTCCATGTTTTTTGACCTCTCCTTTATACATTTGATACCTAGTCATAGCTATGTTGTCAATGGGGAGAAATATTTCTTGAATAATGAGTATAGTATATGGTGTATTTCCTTTATTTTTTAGATTATACGTTATAAATTGTTTTGGATCAATTGCATCTTTCTCCACATCTCTATAGATATTGTATCCCAAATCTCATATCAATATAAAATAACAAGTGTAATGAGAATCTAAAAAACGAGGTATTTTTTATCTCATATATCATACCATATTTTTTATACCATAATTTTTTTTCACCTTTCATTAATCATTTTCTCACTGTTCAAAGTCTAGTTGAGTTTGTGATGGATATTGATTCTAACATATCTATAGGAATTCACATCATCCAAGTTGTTATCATATACAAAAGTATCATATGTGATCTTTTTGGATTTAATTATCATGACTTCTCTTTTATTAGTATTAACATTTATAACAATCTTGTAACCTAAATATTGGAGAATTATTATTTCTTCTCAAGGTCATATGGAATCCTTTCTCAAATAGCAATATCATTAGCATATAGAAGAAGATTGGTTACTATACCAATTATGGTTGTGCCAACGTAATATGCTTCCTCCAAACACTCTTCAACTTATAAATGTATGTGCCGAAAAAGGTATGGGACAAGGGACACTCTTGATATTGTAGTTAATTTCTTCCAACTATCCCTAAGTGGTCCAAAACATGGAAAAAACATTCTCATACAATATTGTCACAATAGCCTCCAACTCAAAAAGAACCTTTAACTCTTTGAACTTTTTCTAGTTTTTATTTCTAAGAATGGTGTCAAAAGCTTTTTTAAAGTCAACAAAATAACACATGATATTGGTTTTATTATTTCAATAATCATTCACAATGATCCTAAGCGTAAGAAGGTGTTCCACAATTTAATAGTACCTCCTAAATATAGCTTTTCCTTTAGATACTTTTTCATGTATTTCCATCTATAGGCTAATCTTGTTTTTCAAAATAATTTCATACATCTTGGCTAAAATGGGAGAATCTACAAGTTTTTGTCTCTTGACAATAACTAATAAAAAAGCATTTCAAACTTTATCATCCCATTTTTTTTTCCTTTTTAACATGAACATGATCATAATTGCTACAACCAAACAATTTCAAATGAACAACATTTTTTTTTCTACCCCATGCTTGATATTGAATCATATTTTGTATACTTCTCGTTGGACATATAATAGAAACATAAACAAATTTAGTTATAGCTTCAATCCAAAATGTATTTGAAGACTTTTACCTTGCAACATGCTCATAGAAATGTCAACAATTCTCTAGTGTTTGTGTTCAACTACACCAATATGTTAGGGATATATTTTTTTATCAATTTGCTACAAATGTCATTCTTTTTGCAATAATCATCAAACCTATTAAAAATAATTGCAACAACAAAACATTCAAATGTCTTTAAAATAACTACTTTTCTTTTCAGCACTAGTTTTAAATTGTTGATCAAATTTTATTTTAACCAAATATATAATCATGCTTTTCTTCTCAAATCATCCACCAAAATAATAAAATAATTATTTTTTCAATGACATATTTTGCATAGAATCACATATATTTGCACATACTATCTCTAATGATACTTTTATCTTCAAGATTTTATTAATGGAAATGAGTCGTTAATAAAAATAATAACTTTCGTACTATTTATTTAGATGTACCATGATGAAGGATCATCATTAGAGCCAACTTTTTATTAATGAAAATGAGTCATTAATAAAAAGAATAACTTTCGTACTATTTATTTAGATGTACCATGATGAAGAATCATCATTAGAGCCCACTTTTAATGACCTATTTCATTCATAAGAAAATTTGAAAGCAAAGAATCTATTTGAAGCATGATAATATTTTTGATAATTTGATTACTTATAGATGTATTCATTTTTCTTGAAAACAGGGAGAAATCCCTTTTCAATAACCTTTTCCACATTCAACAAATTATGTGTTAAAATGGCATTATTCATAAATTTTATTTAGTCTTGCTTTGTTTTTACTACGACTTCCCCTTTGTAAATTGACATGCTATTTTCCAGGAGTACTGCAGAGTTTGGTAGATTGCTCTATTTAAATTAATTTTATATAACCACTTTCCACCAAATCTAATCATTTCTAGAAAAGAAATAAAACATAATTGATATTTAATTTAGTATTTGAAACTAAAAATTATTACAAACCCCTCAAATTATTGGTCATTTGTTTCAACTTTCGAAGACTCTTACATAATTTGAATTTTCACAAAGGTTAATTAAACAAATTTGATCTTATACACCAATTCAAAATAAGATGGTACCCAATCTTGAATAAGAACAAGAAATAATAATAATAATATTTGTGAGGAGTTTTATTTTTTCCCTTATCTATTAAATAAGGAATCCATTCATATATGAAGTTTAGATTTTTATAAATTTGTAAATTAAAATTATCATGCGAGGTTAACTCTATCTAACCCTAACAATGTTATTATCTTCAATGAGACGAATATTGCAATTTTTCGCATGGAAAGAAGAGAAATATTGTTTGTGATAGGTTTTCCATAGGTGCAAAGTTAGATTTGAACACTCGGCTTGGCCAACTGCAAATCAAAATATCATTTGAAAATCAAAATACGGGCGGAGCACATGAGCAATGCAGTTTCCTAAGATTCATCGATTCTCCGTTTTGTTTGATATTTGCAGAGCAACAAGACATTGCACGTTCAAAGGAGGCAGGGCAACGTCTGGAGTGGGAAGACCTTCAAAAGATGAAGTATTCCTGGAGCACTGCTCAGGAGGCACTGAGACTGCTGCCTCCTGTTCAAGGAGGGTTTCGGAAAGCCATCAAAGACTTTAAGTACGGTGGATACACAGTCCCTAGAGGATGGAAGGTAATCCCCCTGGCTGAATATCAAATCCTTGTTACTGAGATTATCTCATTATTATTGTATGTGACTATTAACTTGATCCGGAAGAAGTTTGCGCGTGTCACTCTTATTGCATTGGACATGTATGTGCAGATGTATTGGACTGTCAACTCGACCCACAGGAAGTCTGAGTATTTCAGCGATCCAGAAAAATTTGACCCATCGAGATTCGAGGGGTCTGGGCCTGCTCCCTACACGTTCGTCCCATTTGGAGGTGGGCCGCGAATGTGCCCAGGTATTGAGTTTGCGCGAATGGAAATTCTTGTTTTCCTCCATTATGCTGTGAGGAATTTCAAGTGGACTCTGGTGGATCCGAGCGAGAAGATGACCATGGATCCTATGACTGCTCCTGTCAACGGACTGCCTATAAAACTTTTTCCACACTAATAAGAAGGAATTTGCTCCTTGCAATATTGCAGGACCATTTTATGGATTATCTTTCACACTTCTAATATCGCTCATTTTCAATGTGTATGGAGTTCTATGTTTCTTCCCGAGAGGCATCCAGAGTTTAAATGAATGTTCAATCTGTAAACTTTCGTTTCCGAATGTGTTATTTTAACAAATTCATATTAATGTTCAACTTTATGTACTCAAGCTTATGTGTGACCGACTGTGCTTTGTAAAGCGAAGGGCTTCAAATTTCAAATTTCTATATGAGAAAAACTATAGTAATTTAGTTATGAAGGCTATCTTTCATTGAGTGTGTCTTTCGAAAGCAAGGCTCGTAAATTAATTTATGATACAATGCAGGGGTAGGAAAAAATAATATATTTATTTTTTAATAATGAGAAAAATTCTCTCCCCGATGGGGTGGGTGAACACAGTGTATGTAGTTTGGCACAAGGAAGATAGGACCCCTGCCAATGGGGTGGGTGAACACAGTGTATGTAGTTTGGCACAAGGAAGATAGGACCCCTGCCAAGGACATGTGCATTAATGGGAAGGGGTGACCAGGAAGCACTCGAGATGGCAACCTCAAGAAGGCACAATATTGGTGCAACTATGGTTTTTTTTGTTTTTTTTTTTTGTTTTTTTTTTTTTATCTCACTTTTGTGATCCATAATGATGTTTGAGACTATCTTTCGAATTAATCATATCGAATAATTTTATGGCTAACATTTCAAACCTACCAATGAGGTTCATCTTTGTTACTGGGCTCTTGGTATGTGTGATAGCAAGGGTAGTAATATTGACGCTGAGTATGCAAAGGACGCCAACCTGTGCATGCTCATTTGTTTGGGTAATTTGACTCTTGTTGTTGTCATTCGTCTTGGAACATGCATGTTTGGAAGTCAGTTCGGATAGTGTGGGATCCCAGGGAGAGGGTTTGTCGAAGTTCACATTGCAATCATGTAGTGCTAGCTAGAGATTTTTCCCTACTAGTACAACTCGTGGAGCCTAGTCTCTGGCTATCCCTAAAAAACTTTAGTGGTGCTTCAGTAAATTATGTATCTTCTGTTTGGATAAATCTTTCCCTTGGTTTTGTGCCAGAGGCATGTTTCGTGTTTTTTTTCTAATTCTTTCTCTGGTGGGGTGCTTTTCTATGGCGAAAATTTGAACCAAGGAATTTTAAAAACTATCTCCCACTGTACTAGGAGGCGGGAATTGGGTTTTGTATTAGCCACTGAGGTTCTCATGGGAGAAATTATTCTCTAGCTCTAGATAATTCACTTGACCCTAAAGGGTGGGGGCAGTACTAGAAATCTGGGAGTGATAGTCGAAATTGTGAAAGTTGAAATTGTGGTTTGTTTTCTCTTCCGCCTGGGTGCTAGGACAGGGGGGTGTGTGGGCGTGGGTCGCATGCTTGACTTGCATCAGAGTCACTTTCCTAGTGTACTATTAGTTCTGGTGGTAACACAACCATGTTGAGGAAACATAGAAGAGCTCGACAAGGAGTGGGGCCTCAAGGCTAACCAGTGGGTAGGGTTGGTCGGGTGGGAGAAGTGCAAGAGAAAGGGGTTGTGGGCATTGAGTTGGTGGGGGAGGTGGCCTAGGTTCAGGTTTAGTTCCCTGGTCGAATAGACTATCTGCCCTAAATGGAATCCCTTGACACGCAGATGAGAAGTATATTGGCCACTTTAGAGGAAATGAGACAACACAGACATGTTGATCAAAATAAGGTCATGGCATTCCTAAATGACTTGAAACAAAATCGATGGGATATGACATCTTTGACTAGGAACCAATGATGTACTAACAATGAATTGATGAGATGGAGGCGTGCCTTGCTCATGTAAAATTCCATACTCATAAGGATCCACGTCCTCCTGTGGCTCCAAGCATTGCTCATGTACCTAATTTTCCTCCTTGAATTATGTTGATTGTTGCTTGTCTTTTATTCTATGCATTTTTTTTTTATATCTGGTATTTTTGTCTTTGAAGATCATATAAAAGTGGCATTTTCTACTTAGCTTTTGCAGCGAGAGTCATGGGCTTCATGTATATCCAATGTAACATTTCGATGAATGAATGAAAAAAAATTACCGACAAAAACTTTAGTAATCAAACATTGATTGTTAGTTACAAATATAATTATATCATCTAAAATAATTTATTGATAATGAATTAGCATAGATTCATATGTCAAATTTATTAAGCCTTGAGAGGGATCTAATTTATCAAGATGCAAGTCTCATTTGAGAAAATATTTGTATCTCGAGATATTTTATTCTGTATTGTGGGTTTTCTCAGAGCATTATATTAGATATCATTTTTTGGGATTCAACTGCGTTAAGTAAGTCATTCATCTATGACCATTTCCATGAGGGGTAGTTGTAACTGAGGCACTCATTGCATCAGGTGATGCTCACAGGGTCAAGTGGGATTGAAACTAGTGAAATAAATCACATAGCGTCAATCATCACTTTCGGGGCTTGCACCCGGTAACTAGGACTCCCTGGGAGGTCACCCATCCTAGATTGCCTCTAGCTCAAGCATGCTTCACTGTGGAGTTTTCCCCACAATCAAGCCCACTTAGCTTGCTACCCCATTTTCTAAGTGAACTATTAAAAAATCATGAGAAATTAGTCAATTACGACTACCTCTCATAGAAATGGTCATAGATGAATGACTTAGTTGAATCCTGAAAAATGATATCTAATATTTTATTCTTCTGAGTCTTTGTTAAACTGGAATTAAGTAACACTTTATTGGTTCTTAATGATATAATTTATTTACATAAATTTCACTTTTCTATACGTTTGAAATTTTTTATTTCATTTTCTTAAAATCTTAATAATACATAAATTGACATATGTGTGTGTGTGGGGACAAAATTATTATAAATAATAAATTTTAATATTAAATTAAATATGAACTTTTGTCACCAATATGAATTATTATTTTCATTTATATGATCAAAAATATTTTATTTTCTCTTTCTCTCAAATATAGTTACTTCTAATTATACATTTATTAATTAACTTTATTATGTTTTTGTATGTTTATTAATTATATGTTCAAAATTACAACTAAATGGAATTTGTTGTTTTTATTACTGTTTTTTATTTAGCTGACATGTCTTACACATTGATTCAACATTTAAATGTTTACACTCATTTAAAATAACTACAACGTCTCCCCCATACTGTAGAACGACTCTCGCATGTTGCAATAAGAAGATAAACTTTCACTCATAATAAATTCAACTATCAAATATACTCAGTACTAATTAAAAATAATAAATAAATAGAAATTACATTTATTAAAACAACTTTGGTGAGATTGTTTTATATAAAGAAAAAGAATATTAGTTAACAAAACGTATTAATATTTAATTTGTGAATTAGGCTTATCTAGGATGATGTGGAGGAATGATTGGGGCCTGAGTTAAGTTCAATTCTAAAAAGTGACATGATAAGCTTTGATGTAATGACTTCAAGCGTATGTATTGATATTTCTTGTATATTAATAAAAAGTATTTATTTTATTTATTTATTTATTTTATTTTTCTAATAGATGCATGTGGCAGAGAAGTAGGTGAGGAATGTGCTCCATGTTGAATGTGATGGAGAAGTAGGTGAGGAATGTGCTTCCATGTGTTGGTAGGTTCACTTCCTTTTAATGTGTTATAGTTCAAAAAACCACACCATAGGGTCCAACATAAGAATACAACGCCTGCCAAGTCAATGTGTCAATTGTTTTTTTGGAAGGCTCCAAAAAGGTGAACTGGAGGCTTCAAATCTCCCTCCCAATTCCAGCTAAGCAACAATAGGACTAAAAATGCCCAATGTCATAGTAACTTAAGAAAAGAAAAAATGCTAAAATTGGCCTAGTGCCATTGATTTGGAGAAATAGAGAAAAATTTACATGGATAACACTTGATTAGGTCATATTTGATCACTCTAGGTGTTGTTGGGAAAAGTATCTACTCAGAACGCCCCTATCCCACTCTAAGGTGTGACAGTGCCTTAGCAACAAACAAGGAAAACTACTTTCGTATTCTTCTTTATGAAATGTAAACGAAGAGGAAGGATGAACTAACCTGTGTCTTGCGCTAGTTTGTTGATCCAATCGCTCTCCTCTTTGAGAGCTTCCAGCTACCTGCTCCCTTACTTGCCCAGCTTCACCAAGTTCCTGCAAGATCACAGAACAGGAAAACTACACAAAGATATAGATTTACATTCATAACTAGCTTAGGATCAGATTTAAGCTAAACATGCAAATATAACAAAACATCATTGATACACAAGAATGTAGGAGAAACTCAAATAGTTTTATTGATATAACGAGAAGATCCAGGAGGAGATACAACCAAGTGAGTCCCGATCCAGCATCAACCTCCCAGCAAAGGAATCCCTTCCTCACCTCCAACAAAGCATAAATCACCCAATACACTAATCTCAATCTCAAAACCAACAGCAATTCTCTGCAAAGTACAAAATTTCAGCCTCTGGATCTCTGGGATGAGGGATCCATATATAGATGTAAGCAGAGAGGATGAGTCAGCTTATGTTTTGACTTGTGGCTTCTCTCTGTCAGTTCTTGCTTCCACTTGGAGGCTGAGAGCCTCTTACTCATCCTTGGTCGAACTCAGGGAGGCAAGTGTCATTGAGGAAGATTCTGGAAGCTTCCATTGTCTGTCCACCTCGCGGAATGACACTGCCATTTGGCATTTCCCGCTCAGCGCACCCCAGTAGTGCATTTAGGTGCGTTGCAACGCACCTAGCTAGTGTACTTGGGTGCTATGCAACGCAGGCAGCTAGTGGAGCAGCTGAAATGATCCTGATTTGACTATTTCTGAGCAGTTTCTGGTGGAGAACTTCTGGGAGAAGCTGTAATTGGTTGACCTTGTTCCTTTAGGGGTAGGAACAACACTTTTAGTGACTTTGGATCCCTTGGATTATGGACATTTCATGCTTAGAGCTGTAAGGCACAAAAATGTCTATAACAGTTGCCCCCTAAAGTATGAGGCCGTTTATCGGGTGAAATGCTTTATTAGGAGGATCCGAAGTTCATTCAATGTTGGGAGGAGACCTGTAATAAGATATAATACAATACATTATTTTCATATTGTTTTCATGATCTAGCTGAGGTGGGCATTCCCATGCTCAACTTTATAAATTCATTTTTATGTACATAGGACAGACAATCGTCTGATGGTAGACTGATGATTCTGATGAAGTCATCATCCCTTTGGTAGGATGATTATATGTGCTGCAATGATGTACATGTCAATGTCTTTATTTTTCCTGAATATATATCATAGCCCGGATGGATGAAACTAGATTCGGGGTCTTCAATCTCATCCAATCTTCACTCGAAGTACAAGTCGATCCATGTGAAAAATGTTTTGAAGTCGAACATGGAAAGACATCGCTTGATTACTAGTCAATGATGTAAACTGTTAACAAGCGCGAGAGGAATCAGCGATAAGGATGATGACCCTCAAGGTACTGCAGTACAATTCACGTGGTGTGAATAAAGGACTTGGCGTCGAACACCACGCAAAGTCTTTCGGTCGAAGTTCATTGATGTATACCTGTCGCCGGAAGTGAGAAACTTGCCATTGAGGCATGCAAGCTTCAAAATACTGAATGGGGTGTTCCTAGATCAACTTCTTGGATAATGAGCTGATGTCGACAAGAAGCGATCCGTCAAAGGAGGGCCTTGATGAATCCCACATCAATGACACGGAACGGAGCAAATGATTTTGATGGAGGTGAAAACAATCTGATGATATATGGTTCAGGGTGGCGGTCATGAAAGAATGAAGTATAATGTATGGTAGTGGATGGGACACGGGTGACTTCTCTGGATGACTTCTCTTGAACATGTCGGCGACACTTATGTGATGGATCAGTAGCATTTACCCCAAATGTGGATGGTATGGCGAGACCATGGTGATGTGACCGGTGAATGAAACAACCCAACCCGACTCAGGCACGGAGTGGAAGTGTCATGTTCAAGAGCGACTTGCTACCAATAAAGATTCTTTGAGTTTCTTCCCAATTTTTCCCCAGTCATTGCTGACCAGTACCTCTTTATTTTTGTCAAGCTTGAGGAGGATAACATATGCTTGTTCTATAATTTGCCCTTCGGGCAAACCCATCGCTATGTTTTAACGAGCTTAGCAATAGTGAAACTCGTTCTAGTCTAAAGACAAGTTTGTCGCTATTAATGTTTTTAACGAGTTTAACGACAAAGATAACTCGGTCCTTTTCATTTTTAGAGAGCCTGAAAAGGTACGTAAAGGTAACTCCGGAATTCCTTTTTCGTCATCTAATCCCTAAGTCCGAAAAAGTATAAAACAATACAGAAGGGATGAATTTTCGATAGTTTTAACGAGCCGAACAACACAAGCGCTCGATCTTTTTGTGCAATAATCCCTCAGGTCCAAAAAGATTAAAATCTAGAGGAGGGATAGCACTTCCGATCGCTTTAATGAGCTGGAAGGCCAAAACTCGGCAACCTTTTCATGTTTTACGAGTCAGATGAAAAGAGCTTAAAGAAGACTCGTCTTTTGAGGAACGAGTGATAAAATGGGTAGCAGCTGATTCCAGGTAAGGGTTGGAATTTTCCAAGCACGGCAGTTTCACAAGGATGGCTAGTGAGATCACTCTTCACAGTTGTTCCTCAAAATGGGTAAACAATCAAATGGAGGTGAATGATCGGCCAATGGAAAAGTGGAGGTGACGGTGCAAACACGACCAAGGCTTTAATAGCTGATAATGTTACATTCACGGTGGTTATTTACCGGAGGATAGTTCATTTTTTAACGAGCTTAAACGCGGATTGAAACACTTGCTCGGTCCTATGTTTATTTTTTAACGAGCATGAACTATGTGCTAAAACTGCTCGATAATCTAGTCATATGATAAGAATGTCTCATATAAAATGGCAACATTTAGATTTTTTCCCCACATCCTTTCTTTATGCAAGTTAGGAAACAACTAATCCTACGAGTTTAAAGGGTTAGCCTACAGGTTTAAAGGGAGGACCTAAAAATATAAAAAATAAATAGCTGCCCCTTGCTTGCATTCCAAAAGGTTTGCATGCCCCCAGGTATAAAATACGATTTCAAGGTTACCCCTCAATTTGCAGACAAAACGTTTATTCTATCAGGAAAGGCCTACCTCTTTCAGGTTACCAAAGATTGTCTCATTCGCGTTACAAATGAAACACTTCCTCGGCGATGTCTACCGAGATAAACAAAGGTGAGTGAAAACGAGCGCCACACACATAACTTTGACAAGAGAATCTTATTCTAGAATAACCCCTCTTCCACTGACGGACGGGGTACAGACTAGTCATATTCTCCCGCGGAAACCTACCCTATGCCCGAAGTTTTCCTGCCGAAGCAGACGAGGACGCATGCCCCCTGGGTTCCAGTCATATCCCTCCGAATTACTCGCGCTCATCGGGAGGACGGACCGTGGGTTGAGACATTTCTTGCGTGAAGAGACCATTTAGGGATGGTATATGACTATTTGCGACGCGTGATCCGGGAAATGAAAGCTGGTCCACGAGCTTGACCACTCTTCCTTCGTGCGGAAAACACATTACTCTAAAGAGTGAGGAGAGGATGGCTCCAATGCAATAAATATAGTCTCGTCCAAGGAGTAGGTTATAATCCAAGGGTCCTTGAATGACCATTACGTTCATTTGAACTGTCTTCCCTTTCAATGTTATGGGCACATTGGGGAGGATCCCTAAAGGTTGACTGGTTCCTTTATCAAAGCCTGTCAGATTTCTCATCTCAGGCAAAAGCAATGGTGAACCAAGTGCTTTCCAAGCAGTAGAGGAAAGGATACTCACATAAGCCCCCTCATCTATGATGGTACTAGCCATGACCATTCTATATATTTGGACGATAATTCTGAATGGTATGCTTGCTGGTAAACGGGGTCTACCTAGTTGATTCCAGTCGAAGGAGACAACTAGGTTGCTTGGAGATGGGACCGAGTAGATGGCCGGGTACGGCTCTGACGAACTTCCTTCCTGCGGTAAAGGAATGGGTAGGTTGCCCCTGTGTTCGTCGGAGTCTGTGTTGATGAAGAGAATTTGGACGGTGTCATCCTTGTTCTCCTCAGTGACTATGTCATTCGAAGATAAAACCTCTAAAGGCAAGACCGGGTCAACTGCTTCCTCGACCTTTTGACTTTTGTCGGGTATGGATTCAACTGGTTCATCTTCAATGGCAGGCGCTTCAGCTGACCACTTGAGCGGGCCAGCTGTATTCTCAACTAACGAAGGACTCGGCAAGAGTTTTTTATACCCAGGAGGAAGTCGTAACGGTGAAACCAGACGATCATCCAAAACTCTTTTAGCTTCGTCTAAGAAGGGACAACGGTGGATGGCATGATCGCCTTCGCACAGTTTACAGGGAGATCTAGCTCTCCCTTTTTGTCCTAGGACTTCACTTTCGCTAGTTGACGGTGTGCTTTCAACATGGAAATCAGAGGTTGACGACACTGGATTATGCAAACGGGGAGACCAGTCCCTTAGTATCCGAGGGATGCAAGGACAATCTCTGTGAAAGTGGTCTCCCTTGCAAATGACACATGGCGATTTAGGCCTGGTCGATGCAGTGTGTGGATTTTCATTAGACGACACTCGTTTGCCCCCATTCGCTTTTGGCTCCTTCTTCTTCTTCTCTTTCTTCTTCTTTTCCTTCTTCTCCTTAGGAACCTGACTTTTGGCTTTGCCAGCCCCATCAAGCAAAGAGGAAGGAGGAGAGGAAGAATTAGAGGAAGTAGAAGGTTGGTGGGTAACTCTGGACTGGTCTAACTGCTGATTCGATTGTTCAGGAATAGTGGTGTTCTGAACGACATTGGTTGAGAAGAGCCAGACTGGCAAGCCAATTGTCAGTCCTGGAAGCGACAATGTGGCCATATGGGGTGCACCAACATCTCCCCAAGAGGAGAAGGGACTAGGATTTCCACCAAGGGGAATTCCTTGGTTGGTAGACTCCATTTTCTCAATCTAAGATCAACGTAGGAAAAGGGTATGAATATTCCGTTTAAAATAAATTTTATGACGCTTGGACACAACTTGTTTTTTCAATTTTAAAGAGTCGAGAAAAAACAAAAGATGACTCTAGTCTCCTTCGATTTTTAATGAGCCTGAAGTGACAAGTGCTCAGATGGACCTTTTCCGTTAAGGAGTCTGAAAAGGAACAAAAGGGACTGCTCTGGAGATCTAGGTAGAGGGTGTGCCAAACCAATCACAAAACTGCATAATACGTTTTATTGTACGGCAGTAAATCTTCCCGAATGCTGTGTTCGGTGCATTGCGATGAGTAGGGCGGCCGACACGGCTTCCTATGGATAAAAGGTTTTAAGCCTATAGTGGTCTCCCAACATATACTCGACGGTACGTGGGAGCACAATCCGTACTGGCACTTATCATCTCACAGTGGAGGAATCACCCAACCATCAGTGAGGACAACAGTTACCAGGCTTTACGACGCTGGAACGCGTCTCTAGCCTAGACCTCTATGTTGTGCGTTAAGTTCCAATGCATTGTTAGATTCATTCAATTTATTTTAAGTTGATATTTCTTAGAAGTTTGCCTTTTTGGATCACCACGAGATGCAGATGTAATTCCTAAATGCAATCTAAAGATGATAAGCAAGCTTTTATCTCTTTTCAACAATGAAAATCCTAGCTACAAGGGGAAAAGAAAGACACAATCTTTTCTCAAAGAGCAAAGAGCACACTGTAAATGCACTTTTCCTAAATCAAGCCATACAAACTATCAATATGCAAATGCACATATGCATGTATTTGTTTTCACTTTCTTAATATTGATGCCTAAAAAGAAAGTTGATGTACAAATTTGAATTTGATTTCAAGTGAAAAAACACAAACAAGCTTCTTTTCGAAATCAAAAAGGTAGAGAAGATTACGATACTTTATGATTTTGAAATAAACACTCATTTCGACACTAGAAAGTGACAAATTCAAACCAAAAGTAAAAGTAAAAGGATAATCAACTATCAACAGCAAGCAAACTTTCTCCTAATATCAAAATCGACACTTACGACAGATATAAATCTAAGGACGACAGTATGACTATTCTACTCTTTCAATGGAAAACTGTAAATGATGTAACAAACACACAAAGAACATCTACAGTCTTTTTGTACAAAGGAGGCGGAATTAAGGAAAAGAAAAGGGGTTTTAGATAGGTACACACACTGATCACAGGCTGCAAAAATCAGAGATAAAACTGGACAAAATGAAGCAAAGAACCTCAGCTGCACAGGGAAAAGGCTGATCAGCGCACCTGTTGCACAGAGAAACTGAATTTCAGCGCAGGTAGCCCTCTCAGGACCTGCGTTGAAATGGAGAACCTCTTCACAGAGCCTGCGCTGGGGCAGAAACGAGACTTCTATCCGGGTTCTGGGTCACGGTTTGCAGTTTAATCTATGGATTTTGGCTGAGTAAAAGTAATCAGTAAGGTACAATCAGAGGGATGATTTAAAGGAGGACTAAGAGCTATCACAAAGGGCAATTAGAGAATTTGTGGATCAGCTGTTCAAATCATAAACAAATCCAGTGAGTGGATTGAAGTAGCAGCTACTTTGCATTTGATAATGGCAAATGCAGTTCGATTGCTACTTCTGTGTTTATGAAACAAACAACAAGAGAAACACAAACAAACTAACTAGACACGGTCCCCAGTGGAGTCGCCATTTTGTTGTTGGGAAAAGTATCTACTCAGAACGCCCCTATCCCACTCTAAGGTGTGACAGTGCCTTAGCAACAAAGAAGGAAAACTACTTTTGTATTCTTCTTTATGAAATGTAAACGAAGAGGAAAGATGAACTAACCTGTGTCTTGCACTAGTTTGTTGATCCAATCGCTCTCCTCTTTGATAGCTTCCAGCTACCTGCTCCCTTACTTGCCCAGCTTCACCAAGTTCCTGCAAGATCACAGAAGAGGAAAACTACACAAAGATATAGATTTACATTCATAACTAGCTTAGGATCAGATTTAAGCTAAACATGCAAATATAACAAAACATCATTGATACACAAGAATGTAGGAGAAACTCAAATAGTTTTATTGATATAACGAGAAGATCCAAGAGGAGATAAAACCAAGTGAGTCCCGATCCAACATCAACCTCCCAGCAAAGGAATCCCTTCCTCACCTCCAACAAAGCATAAATCACCCAATACACTAATCTCAATCTCAAAACCAACAACAATTCTTTGCAAAGTACAAAATTTCAGCCTCTGGATCTCTGGGATGAGGGATCCATATATAGATGTAAGCAGAGAGGATGAGTCAGCTTATGTTTTGACTTGTGGCTTCTCTCTGTTAGTTCTTGCTTCCACTTGGAGGCTGAGAGCCTCTTACTCATCCTTGGTCGAACTCAGTGAGGCAAGTGTCATTGAGGAAGATTCTGGAAAATCCATTGTCTGTCCACCTCGCGGAATGACACTTCCATTTGGCATTTCCCACTCAGCGCACCCTGGTAGTGCATTTAGGTGCGTTGCAACGCACCTAGCTAGTGTACTTGGGTGCTATGCAACGCAGGAAGCTAGTGGAGCAGCTGAAATGATCCTGATTTGACTATTTCTAAGCAGTTTCTAGTGGAGAACTTCTGGGAGAAGCTGTAATTGGTTGACCTTGTTCCTTTAGGGGTAGGAACAACACTTTTAGGGAATTTGGATCCCTTGGATTATGGACATTTCATGCTTAGAGCTGTAAGGCACAAAAATGTCTATAACACTAGGTGATGAGGATCAAATCACCAGACACAGTAAAACAAGTGTCTAGATTCAATGTGATCACTCTTTAGAAAAACTTATATAAACAAGCTCTCCATAAGTAACAGGGGAGGTAAAATTAGAATACTAGAATTTTGTTGAAAGTTTGACCTATTGTTTACTTCTGTGATAAGCTTGTACAAACAAATCTAGATATCAATGAGTGTCAGTGAGGAGGTAACTTAGACATAGGTTATAGAAGGTACAACAATGAACAATTGATTGGTGTTAATGCAAAGTTATAAATATTTCTCTCATTTCATTCATGTTTTCCATTGATTTTACATGCTTCTCTTGGATTCATATGTATGCATGCACTAATATTATGTTGCAAGAAAATAGTGGTTTGGTTTCTTGTTTATGTGCGAAAGTTTAGAAGTAGGATTACAAGATGAGATCTTTGGGAGATATCCTATAAGCTAATAGCAACACATAGTTGAGTTCTCTCTTCGAGGTGGGAAATGTAACTTTCTCCACTTTATTCATGACTTTTTTCTTGTATTCTTGGGATTGTTTGTCTTGCATTGTACTA
Source organism: Pinus tabuliformis (assembly GCA_031772625.1). Classification (NCBI taxonomy): domain Eukaryota; kingdom Viridiplantae; phylum Streptophyta; class Pinopsida; order Pinales; family Pinaceae; genus Pinus; species Pinus tabuliformis. The sequence continues at coordinate 128,626,468 of CM062814.1, read as the reverse complement.
CACTTTATTCACACACCCTCCATCTAGGAAGACCCTGAGTAGGTTTATTGGATGTAAAGTAACTCACTATATGAGTGAAATTTATATGTGATAGAATTAGCAAGTTCATTGTGAAAAGGGTGAAAGCATGAAGATGGGTTACACTTTTGGGGCAATGAAATTTCAGGTTTTTCCTATTTTATCGAATTGAAACCCTCAAAACTCATGTAAGCACTATGAATTTTGATTTGGGATAAAAAGAAAAATTGTGAACAATTATGTTGTTATCCTAATGATATTTTTTGCAAAAATATTTAGTGTCGTATAATATGTCAATTTTCCATTAAATGAAATTCTTTCCCTTGCAAATTTTCACACATATTAAGAGGTATGTGTGTGCTCGTGTAGCATAACTTAGTCTAAAATGTGAGATTTATATATTAGTATGATCTACATGGAGAGAGATAAGTTTTTCATATTAAAAAATTATTTTTTTATGAAAAAATATATTTTTTATTATTTTTTTAAGTTGGCGAAGTAATATTTCAATTGCATTTTGCAGACACATGTGTTCACATAATGTTTTTTTCAACTACTTAAATAAATTGAAAAACCAAAAGTAACCTTTTGAAGAGGACTCATAAACGAAGATAGTGGTATTTAAATTTTTTTATTGTTTATATTTTACGATATTGACTTTTTATTCAGCCTCTCTAAAACCATTAAATTAAATTTCAAACATTATGTTTAAAAGAAATTAGATGAAAATATCATATGAATTCGAAAATGTCAAACTCATATGCCATTGGATAGAGTATTCCTTCATGAATCCAACATGATCAACTTTGCCACCTAAGGACAAATTTAGCCCTAAGTCTACTAGGGTACAAAATGGAGTTGTAGGAATTTTTGCAGAAGGGGTGCTGAAATTGTTGATTTTAGGACTTAAGAGGCTCGATCGAGCGCCTAAATTTGAAATTTAAATGGCTCGATTCAGGTTTTTGTAAATCCTCAATCGAGCCATTTACGTGTTTAATAGGATCTCGAACTAGCCTTTATAAAAAACAGAATTGAACTATCTAAAATTAAACATTTTAAAATTCCAAATCTGATTAGATTTTTTTTTTAATGTCATGTAAAAGCATTATTAAAATTAATATTAATATTAAAAGATTATTATTATTCATTTATATCGTGAAATGATATTAATATAAAAAATAATATTAATATATTTATTAAATTTATTCATTTTGGATTAATATAATATTATTAACTTTAATATATTATAGAATTTCTTATATTATAATATATACTAGCACAACCACATTAGTAAATGTGGTTGATATACACCATAAGCATTAACAAAAGAGTTGATCGTTAACACAAAAAGAGTCATACAAGCTCACTAAATATATGTTAATTTTATTTAACCTAATTTTTCTATAAACTTAACATAATAAAATATATAATATTTTTAAAATTCTAAAGTAATCAAAACCTAAAGCTACCTTTAAAGAAATAAAACCTAAACAGTTTCAATTGGAAGACATGAAGTGCTCAGTGTATATTTGATGGAAGTAGATAGAGCATTAATATTTTGGAAAATTTTAGAATATATTTCCATGGAAAATTATAATTTTCCCTCGAGGTGAATGTACAACACAAATTTGAAATCTTGCATTTTTAAATATGTATTATATAAAATAAATAAATTGTTGTACGGCATCAATATACATATATAAACATAATATTTTAATTGTCAGTATTTTGAAATTTTTGAAATATAGAGTAAGAGAGAGTGGGAGAAAAGGGTAAGAGAGAGAGAGAGAGAGGGAGAGAAGGGAGATATGGAGAGAGAATGTGTATGTTTGAGGGTGAGATAGCAAGACAAAGAAGGAAAGATGGAGAGAAGGGGGAGAGAGAATGAGAGAGGGAGGGAGATAGTCAATAGAGTTTTAGGATGAAGCTCTAGAGAGAGAGAGAGAGAGTGAGTGAGTGAGTGGCATGGGGGAGAGACAAAGGGAGGTGGGATAGAAAGGAAAAGAGAGAGGACTTGAGAGTGATGGAGAGAGAGAGAGATGGATTTGGAGTGGGAGATAAAGGGAGGTAAGAAAAAATACATATAGAGAGTGAAAGTTGGAGAAAGGGAGAGAGGGAGAGAGGAGAGTAGGAGGGAAGAGAGATAGAAGGGGAGACAAAGGGAGAGAAGGGGAAGAGAGAGGGAGAGGGAGAGGGAGAGGGGGGAGATATAGATATATAGAGAGAAATAATGTGTATGTTTGCAGGTTGATATATAGATATGAAGAAGACAGAGGGAGATACAGATATAGATGGAAGGGAGAGAGAGGGAAGAAGAGAGAGATAGAGGGATGGATGGAGAGATAGATAAATATGAAGAGAGTGTGTGTGTGTTTCTTGGTGGGGTGATATAGAGAGACAAAGATGGAGAGATGGAGGGAGAGATAAATATAGATGGAGGGGGGAGAGAAAGGGAAGAAAATTTCTTTCACTACATGCATTGATTTTAGTGTACAAATGTTGATTTCTAATACTATTTGATTTCTTGCAAATTAGATGCATTGATTTCTGTGAAGATGTTAATTTCTAATTTTATTTCGTTGCTTGCATTAGATGCATTCATTTCATTAAAGATATTAATTTATAATCTTGTTTGATTGAGATTACAATAAATGCAATGATTTTAGTGTAGATGTTGATTCCTAATCCTATTTGATTGCTAGCACTAAATGCATTAATTTCAGTGTAGATGTTTATTTCTAATCCTATTTGATTGTTTGCATTAGATGCATTTATTTTAGTGTAGATGTTGATTTCTCATCCTATTTGATTGCTTGCATTAAATGCATTGATTTCAATGAAGATGTTGATTTCTGATACATCATGTAACTCGATATATGGTGTATATTAATTTAAAGGTAATCACTTTAACATTGTGCACTGGTTTCAGTGTAAGCAAAAATAAATAAAAATTGACGACATGCATTATGACTAAGATTTTATAGATAACCTCAAACAAAATAAAATCAATAAAATTTGTATAAATCAATAAAACTTGTATTTGCAACTTTTACATCTCCACAAATTTAAAAATGGAATATATAAATTATTTCAATCATATTTGTGTTTTTAAAAATTGAATACAACTTAAATGTCCATTATAAGGAATTGATTGAAATACTTGTATAACTAGTAAATTTAGGAAACCCCTAAGGCTTAGCTCAACTGGTCGAGTCCCCGTTGTTAAGTACCTTGCCAATCGGGAGGTCACAGGGCCAATTCTCTTCGATGCCCTTGGGGTTAGGCACTGCTAGTTTGACCAAGGGGATTGATTCCCTTTTGGGTTGATCAACCCAGATATTTCCGTGGGCGTAATAGCCACCCAATGTCTGTGAACCACACTGAAAAAAATAAATTGTAAATTTAGGAAAGCTGATAACATTATATAAAATTGTAGAAATTTTTCCATATATTGTTGTTTGACCTATATATTAAATCTCAATATGATTGACTTATATCATGTTATGACTAATCTCCTTTAGATTATCTCAAAATAAATAATTCTCAATAAAACCTATTTGTTGTTTACATGACATGTTTTAATATTAAAATTATTTCAATCATATTTGTGTTTTTTAATTGAAACTTTAGATAAATTATTGAAATAATTAAAAAGATTGTCCATGCATTGTGGTATATGGGCGGTCACAATTTTTTTCATATATATATGTAGATATGACTTTATAATTCAAACAAATTATTTTTAAAATTAAATTGTAATAACATATGTGTTGATTGCACTAAAAGACACTTTCGACAAGGCAATATGAAGCACGATTGTAATTATTTCCGTGTTCAATATTAAAATGATACATGATATATTTTAGTTCATTTTAAGTATCAAAGTGACCTGCATCATAACTTTTAAAATTGCACTTATTTTCTTAGTCTATGAAACTGAAAATCAAAATTGAACATATATTTTACTAATAGAAGTTATAGTATATAGAAAAATAATTAAATTAGCAAAATAATTTTAACATGTCCATTTAAACTTCAAAAATTAATGAGCATCCATAAACAATATTAATAAAAATTCATAAACTGAAATAGAAAATACATGTATCAGTAAATTATCCATATGAAAATATATACAAATTACAAATATCACGTGAACATCCATAAACTGAAATAATAAGAATCCATAAACTAAAATAATTTCCATGTTGTACATCCATACACTATCCATGTATGAAAATAAACAAAGTTTGTATCACACATGTGAATATGCCCTATGAAATGAGCCTAAAAATTTACAAATTTTGACACTCTGAGTACCACCAGAACTCCTATGTGAGTTCTTCCGCGCAAGGTAAGTGTCCATACGCTGGTATTTCAATATAACACATTCAAATTCAAACTAATTAGACAATACGTAAATAAATTATATTGAACCACATTTTTAATTGTAAACATGAATCTACTAACCTCAGTCAAGTCCAAATGTAAGTCTTCTAGGATGGGGGTCTGTTCATGAATCTAGGTTTGGTTCTCCCCTACCCATGGCTTGATGACTGGGGCCTACATCAATGTACATGGATCATCAATGCCTCTAAACCCAACATCCCACTCATGTCTCCACATAATAGTGGCATCAAACTCACTTTGTATATGGGCATGTGTACATAATGGCAAGGACAAATTATAACTAATCTACAAATTATAATTAATCTAAAAATTAATTACCATATGTATGCAACTTGAAGAAACAAAATGTTGAAATATTAGGAATAAATAAGTTTACTTGAACTATTTTTCCATGTGGTTGTACATATTGACTCTCCTCCACATTAGTGAACATATAATGTGGAGGTGGAGATGGAGGAGAATCCATGGAAATGTGCTCTAGTTAAGGATGCCATTGCTGATCAACTACCCCCTCAGATGATCTCGTAAGCTCATCCATGTAGCTAGGACATGTCTACATATTATCATGAACTTATTAATATAGATTTTGCAATCTAATATGAACTAGAAATTTTAATATAAATAATTATGCATAATTTTATAATAAGAGTCAAAAATTTTGTAGAAATATGTACATGGTCTACGTCACATAGTCCATGCACCCTCCAAGCCTCACGAATGACATCACGATACATACATGTATGTGTCAAAAGATGATCAAAGGCTAAAATGGCGAGAAATTCATTATCATATAAGGGCACTAGTGGGTCACAGGGCAGTGGTGGTGGTATCCATATTTCTCCATGGAATGCAAGATGCACACTAGCCAATGACACCCACATGCTATTTGCAATGGTCTCCTGCATCTCACCACCAAGCTGCGACAACTCATCTAGCACTCCAAGTAACACCATTCTCTGAGATGGTAGTGGAAAGAATATCAAAGGTGGTGTTCCATGCCGATGGTCCCTACAAGCCCCCTCATGCTCATAAGTACACCCCCTACCGGTACCATAAAAATGAGATCTAGTATCAGTGTAATTCGACCTCGTATATAACTCAAGCTCAACATATAAATGCTTAGCAAAATAAGTTGTGAACTGGTCATGGTTGGGGCACTTTCCCCAAGCTCCAATGAATCTATCATACACTAAAGGGGTTGCATTAACATTACTAAAATATCTCAGTAGGGTTGGAACTCTATCTCTAGGAGGATTCCAGAGGGATATCGAACAACTCCCCATGAACATCAATGTCCTTTGTGGCCTCTTTCACCACCTCCCAAGAATCTAGTGTTGGCATTATGATACAGGTGTTGTCCTTGATGGCAACTCACTCAGATGAAAGATCACAATACAACAGGTCAACAACAAATAATTACATATCAGACTCCAAATAATGAAGAAAAAGAGGTATACGCAGGTTCGCCTTGTCCAAGCTATGTATACACGTAGGTTTATTGAACAAAAGGAGCGTATACGTACACACACACGTTCACAGAAGGAAAAGCACATATATCTTAGAAAACCAAAAGTTTTTGGTCCAAGGTATTTCTTGTTTCAAGGTATTTGACTCAAGGTAATTGGTTCGAGCTATTTGGTCCAAGGTATTGGTCCTAAGTAGTTTTGGTCCATGGTATTGAGAAAGGCCTAAAACTAGAAAAGGAGGAGAAGATCATTAGGCTAGTGTGTTCAAGGATTTGAATATCTTATGAAGTGTTGGATCATATATGCAGGTTAATGAGCTTTTGATGGTCTGCTTGACCTAATCTAAGGTTGCACCTATATGGCTGATCAAGGTTGATGGACCGGGATCATAAAGTCTTAAAAGTATTATCATTATGTGATTTGATCTTGAACAATCTGGATCTGAATACTAACACATGTTTTATTCTGTAAATTTGATGATCTGGGTATGACTAAAGTCTGGAATAGTTGTGATGTTTTAAGTTAGCATTTACAGATTTGTACACAAGTTTTCTTTAGTAAAAGAGTGTATACACGTTGGTTCAACATATCAAAGTAGCATATACATCATAAATTTGAATTTGCAGATCTGTACGCTGGTTTCTTTTGTTAAAAGTGCGTATACACACTGGTTTAACGCATGGATATAGCTATACCTTATGAAGTATGATGTTTAAAGCTTCAGTTGTTTCTGTTTGTTGTTGCAAATTTCTGGGTTCTGCTTTGGGTTCTGGTGACTGTATTCTGGTGACAGTGTTCTAAATGATCAGATTTATTGATTGTGATTTACTACAACGATGATGGGTTGTCAAGTGATTAATTGATTCAGTTGTGGTTGATTCAGAAAGTGATGATTGAGTTTCAGTGATTGGTTGATGCAGATGTATTAGATGGTTGTATTGTAGTTATGATTTTCTAAATTTCAATGTTATTGATGGGTCCAGTATGAAAATTGTATGAAACATGGCCTTTAGATTGTGGTTTTGTGTTCCAGGAGTATCCATTCTGAAAATTCATGAAACGTGGTCCCTAGTGGAAGAGTGGAGTTTTCAGTAGGCTGGCACCTACATACTAGTATATATAGGCTAGTACAAGAGCTAGGGGGTTGTAGCTCCCTTCCAGTAGTAGCTGGAGAATGAGAGAAGGTTGTAGCCTTCTGTAGGTGGGTGCTTGCATATTGGTATGAGTCTACACTAGTACAAGATTGTAAACATATTTTCTTATTATTAAAAGAAGACACAGACAACAACAGCAGGTGGTTTTTACCCACATTGGGTTTCCACCTTATATCTTGGTGTTCATGTGTGTTGCTTATGTGTGATGCTTTATTCTGATCTTACTGCACTGTCTAATAAATCTCTGATATACTGGTTTAAGCTCAATACATGATAAATTGTCTAAATCAAAAGTTCTCTGCATATACGTTGGTTGCTTTAAGTACAGTTGCATGTACATGCTATGTCACTTCACTGAAGTAGCGTATATAAATCTGTTTGGGAAATAAAATTTTAAATTTGATAATACTAATTCACCCCTCTCTCAGTATTATTTCCAACAATTGGTATCAAAGAAGGTCCTTCAGAAGAAGCTTGATTGCTTGAAGGGAGATCCATCATCATGAATAATCAAGAAAGTGTGGGATCCATCAGACCACCAATCTTTGATGGGAGAAACTTTTTTTATTAGAAAATATGAACCACGGCCTATCTATAATCACTTGGAATGGATGTCTGGGAAATTCTGGAAGGATGTATGAAGAATCTAGGTGAAGAAATTAAGGAAGTTTCCTTAGTTGAGAAAGTTTTGAGATCCTTGTCTGCTAAATTTGAATCCAAGGTGTCTGCCATAGAAGAAAAATAGGATCTGCAGAATATCACTATGATGCAGCTTCATGGAATCTTAATTGCCTTTGAGATTAAAAACGGAGGACCATCGGATATGAGAGAAGTCGTATTCAAAGCTTTAGCAAAAGGAAAGGAAGAACACAATGAATCAGGACATATTTCAGAAGAATAAGATGAGGTAAACTTTGTCAAAAATCTTCAACGGGGTTCTGGAAGGTTTAGAGGTAAGTTACTCTTCAAATGCTTTTCTTGTGGCAGATTTGGTCATTATGCTACCAGATGTCCTCATAAAGATAAATTTGAAAAAGGAAAAGCATATGCAAAAGGGAATAGAAAACATGTTATGAATAAAAGGAGTTACTATACTCATGAAGATAGTGATGGTTTATCTAATAGTGATGAAGATCAAACTGGACAAGATTACAGACTTCTCATGGCTTATGACGATGATAATTTTTGGGATGCTTTAGAAGAGGAACACCTTCATGAAGAAATATCTAAACTCAAAATTTGTTTAGAAGAAAAGAATATGATTATAAATACCTTAACATACCAACTTGCTGAAAAAGAAAAACACAATGAAAAACTAGAATGTGAAATTGTGGGTCTAAGAAAGGATCTTGAGAAAACGAAATCTCTCAATGTTAGATTTGCTAAAGGATCAGAAAATTTAAATGAAATTATCAAAGTTTAGTGTTCTCCTCTGATAAAGACAGGTCTTGTATATATTTAAGAAGCATCTCAATCACAGAAGTCATCAACCTCCACCAAAAGCTATCTTGATGCAGCAAAGACCAGTGAACAGTATGACAATCGTAAGCAAAGTCATAAAGCATATCACCAGGTAAATCAAACTCTATTTACTCCAAGGATGAATAGAAGCCACAACCAACCTCAGGTAAATCACACTCAATTTGCTCCAAAGATGAATATCAATAGAAACTACAATCACCAGGTCAATAGATTTGATAGTCGGAGGAACTTCTTTAATGGGAAATGTTTTTCATGTCATAAATTTGGACACAAAGCTTCTCAATGTGTTGCTTACAAAACCATCATGACTAGAGAAGAACGAAATTAAAGGAATGTAACAGGGATCAAGAAAAGTTCCTATAATAACTTTTCTCTTCTTGAAAATGAAATAGAATGCTCAATATATAACAGCTTTGGTCATGAAGAATCTGAATGCGGGAGAAAATTTTGGCAAACATCTCAAAAGGAGAAAACTCCATCAAATCCCAAGATATGGAGAAGGAAAGAATCTCAAACATAAAGATGTGGTATAGCCTTGTATGCAGAAGGACAAGAAAACCAGTGGTACATCAACAATGGATGCTCAAAACACATGACAGGTGACAAAGAAAAACTTCATTCATATAATTCCTCAAAAAAGTAAACGAATGTCTCATTTTCAAATGACACTCCTGTTGTCATAAAAGGTAAAGGCTCTGTTTTCTTGAAAGAAAAGGTTAAAGATGGAATTGTTATGTATGTAGACGGTTTAAACCATAACCTGTTGAGTGTCAGTAAAATGTGTGATCAAGGAAATGAAGTGGTGTTTCAATCAAACGGATGTGTTTTTCATGAGCTTGATACAAGAGATACCATGATCAAAGATACAAGAACTCCAAAAAACTTACACATACTCAAGGGAGGACAACAACTGTGCTATCCAAGCAAAAATGATGAAAATTGGTTGTGGCATAGAAGATTGGGACATATAAGATTTTATCAAATAAGAAAAGCATACAGATTCAAGGTTGTTCATGATCTTCCAAATATTAGCATCCCTGAAAACACAATATGAAAACCATGTCAAATCAGTAAGCAAACCAGAGCTCACTTCATGGAAAAAGAAGGGTCAGCTAGTAAGCCTCTTGAACTTTTCCATACTGATTTATGTGGACCATCAAGGAAAAAGTCACCTCGTGGAGAAGAATAATTTATTTTTTTCATTGATGATTTTTACAGAATGTGTTGGATAGGTCTTCTAAAGTATAAAGATGTAGCATTCGAAAAGTTCCAAGCCTTCAAAGCTTTGGTTCAAAATGAATCAGATCGAAAAATCAAATGCCTCAGATCCAATCAAGGAGGGGAATTTACCTCGGATGAATTCTTTGACTTTTGTGAACAACATGGAATAAAAATGCAATTCTCCACCACAAGGACTCCTCAGCAAAATGGACTGGTCAAAAGAATGAACAGAACTATTCAACAAATGTCTAGAGCTATGCTAGATGAATCTGGAACTCTTGCAACCTTCTGGGGTGAAGCTGCATTTGCTGTTGTAACTATTCTCAACCAAGCAAATGTTCGGATAAATAACACTCAAACTCCACATGAACTTTGGTATGGTATGACTCCTACTGCAAAATACTTTAAAGTTTTTGGAAGCAAATGTTATATCAAAAGGACTAATGAAAAACTTGGTAAGTTTGAGCCCAGAGCAGATGAAGGAATTCTTCTTGGTTACTCTTCTCGAAGTAAAGGATATAAATGTTATAATAAAAGACTTGGGAAATTTTTTGAAAGTATTGATGTTGTAGTTGATGAAGCATGCAAAAATCCAAAACAGATAAAAACATAAGATTATTACAATGAAGAAGATGGGGATTATTTTCCCACATCAAATCACAATGATGTTGAAGAAGAAACCAATGAAGCACCAAAAGAAGAGATAACGATAGAAGAAAAGACTCCACCCAGTTATGTTCAGAAAAATCATCCAAAAACTCAAATTTTAGGGGAAAAAGAGGCAGGTGTATAGACAAGAAGAACTATTATAGAGACCTCAAGCTCTCTAGCATTACTATCCTCGATCGAAACTCAAAATGTAAATGAAGCATGCAAATATGAATCTTGGGTCAAGGCCATGAATGAAGAACTTGAGAAAATTGAAAAGAATAATACTTGGGAATTAGTTCCTAGACATCATGATAAAAATATTATAGGAACTAAATGGATATTCAAAAACAAGCTAAATGAAAATGGAGAAGTCAATGGAAACAAGGCCAGACTTGTTTGTAAAGGGCATGCTCAACAAGAAGGTATAGATTTTGAAGAAACTTTTGCAACTATTGCTAGACTTGAAGCCATAAGGATGTTTCTTGCTCTTTCTAGCTTTCAGAAATTCAAAGTATACCAAATGGATGTAAAATTTGCTTTCCTTAATGGATATTTAGAAGAAGTTCATATTGAACAACCAGAAAAACATTCTTGGAAATGATGCAAAACTTGTATGCAGACTCAAAAAGGCTCTCTATGGTCTGAAATAGAGTCCAAGGGCCTAGTATTACTGTCGTGACAAATATCTACACCAACAAGGTTTTTCAAAAGGTTCAGTAGATAGCTATATATATACAAAGATTGAAACTGATAAATTGCTAATTAATGTTGTTTATGTTGATGATATCATTTTTGGTAGCAATGAAGAATCCATGAGTCAGAATTTTCTTTAGTAATGCAACAAGAATTTGAAATTTCCTTGCTTGGTGAAGTTACCTATTTTCTTGGTCTACAAGTTCAACAAAATAAAGATGGTATTTTTCTTTCACAAACAAAATATCTCAAACAGATCTTGAAAAGCTACGGCATGGAAGATTCTAAACCTGTATGTACCCCAATGGTAATAGGATACAGTCTCAACTCAAATGATGAATTAGCAGCAATACATTAACCAACTTACAGATCCATGATTGGCAGTCTGCTTTATCTAACAGGTACCGGACCTGACATCATGCATATAGTAGGAATAGTTAGAAGATTCCAAGCAAATCCAAAGGAATCACACCTTCAGGCAGTTAAAAGAATTTTCAAATATCTTCAAGTAACTCAAAACTTTGGTTTATGGTATCCTAGAGATACAGATCTTACTCTTCATGCATATACAAATGTAGATTTTGCAGGAGTGTTGATGATAGAAAAATCACTAGTGGTGGTGCATTCTATATGGGTTCCCGGTCAGTGTCTTGGTTCAGCCAGAAAAAAGTTCAATTACGTTATCTACAGCTGAAGTAGAATATGTGGCTGTTGCATCTTGCTGCACACAACTACTTTGGATGATGCAAACCTTGCAAGACATTCAGATCACATGTACTCCACCCATATCCATTCTATGTGATAATACAAGTGCCATCAATATTTCAAAGAATCTAGTCATGCACTCCAAGACTAAGCACATACCCATCAAATACCATTTTCTACATGAACAAGTGCTTGAACAAAATGTCAAATTGGAGTATGTTCCCTCCAAAGAATAGGTCACTGATATATTCACTAAACCACTACCTAGAGAGACATTTGAATATCTCAGAAAAGTTGGGAGTAGTTATTCCATCATCCTGTTGTTAAATCCATTTTTTTAGAGAAAGGTTATTATACACATGTTTCATGAAGTATAGTCGCGTACACATGTGGGTTTCTATGGGTCAAGGAGTGTATATGTATTTTTTAGACAAGAAAAACAGTGAGGCGGGCTCTGATATGGGTGCTCTGACCTATATTGATGATTAATGTCTATCGATATGCTTTGTTCATTAATTTTTATATGACTAAAAAAGATGCCTATTAACAATGCACAGTTAGCACAGGTTTAGGGGTAGCATTAGCCTTCACATACATTCAACATTGTTTCCATTATGGTTGTTGAGTCCAGCTATGGCTTAAAATATTTATACCATTTGTTGCTTAAGTCATGTAAAAGTCTAGGGTGTGATATGTCTTCTGATACATTTGAATGAGTTCCTCTTGGACAAATGATGTAATTTGTATCCCCACTGTACATGAGATGGATGATGTAATATTTATTGTTTCTGTCATGTATAAACAATTGGTATATCCCCACTTGATTGGCTGGATGAGTCAAATTTGGTATATCCCCATTTGGTTGGGAGATGGATGTATGTATGAGTAATTGGTGATAGGAAGGTAATCCTCACATAGTTGAGTTATAGAATCATGTTATTCTTTTAGAAAATATTCTTGCAGACTCTGCTTGTGCTCAGGGGGGACATGGATGGTTTCAGTGCATCTCAGCATGTACAAAAGGGGAGCTCAATCAGAGAATTTAGCATGTACTCAGGGGGATCATGAACGACATAATGTATGTCAAAGGGAGAAAATATCTTGGTCCACCCTTTGCCCTTGATGCCAAAGGGGGAGACTGACTTGGTGTTGTTGTTGCCATCAAATCCAAAGGGGGAGATTGTTGGAATTATGATACAGGTGTTGTCCTTGATGGAAACTCACTCAGATGAAAGATCACAGTACAACAGGTCAACAAACAAAATTACAGATCAAACTCCAAAGAATGAAGAAAGAGAGGTATACGTAGGTTCACCTTGTCCAAGTTGCATATACACACAGGTTTACTGAACAAAAGGAGTGTATACGTACACATGCACGTTCACAGAAGGAAAAGCGCGTATATCTTGGAAAACCAAAATTTTTTGGTCCAAGGTATTTGACCCAAGGTAATTGGTCCGAGGTATTTGCTCCAAGTTATTGGTCCTAAGTATTTTTGGCCCATGGTATTGAGAAAGACCTAAAACTATATAAGGAGGAGAAGATCATTAGGGTAGTGTGTGCAAGGATTTGAATATCTTATGAAGTTTTGGATCATATATGCAGGTTAATGAGCTTCTAATGGTTTGATTGATCTGATCTAAGGTTGCACCTATATGGTTGATGAAGGTTGATGGACCGAGATCATAAAGGCTTAAAATTATTATCATTATGTGGTTTGATCTTGAACAGTCTAGATCTGATTATTGATGTATGCTTCATTCTTTAAATGTGATTATCTGGGTATGACTGAATTCTGGAATAACTGTGATGTTTTAAGTTAGCATTTATAGATCTATACGTAGGTTCGCTTTAGTAAAAGAGTGTATACACGCCGGTTCAGCATATCAAAGTAGCGTATACATCATAAATTTGAATTTGCAGATCTGTACGCTGGTTCCTTTTGGTAAAAGTGAATATACACACTGGTTCGACACATGAAAGTAGTGTATACCTTATGAAGTATGATATTTAAAGTTTCAGTTGTTTCTATTTGCTGTTGTAGATCTCTGGGTTCTTCTTTGGGTTATGGTGACTGTATTCTGGTGACAGTGTTTTGAATGATTAGATTGATTTATTATGACTTGTTATAGTGATGATGGGTTGTCCAGGGATCGATTGATTCAGTTGTGGTTGATTCAAAAATTGATGATTGAGTTTTAGTAATTGGTTGATGTAGATGTATTAGATGGTTGTATTGTAGTTATGGTTTTCTATGTTTCAATGTTGTTGATGGGTCCAGTATGAAAATTGGATGAAACATGGCCTTCAAATTGTGGTGTTGTGTTCCAGGAGTATCCAGTCTAAAAATTCATGAAACGTGGTCCCTAGTGGAAGAGTGGAGTTTTTTGTAGGCTGGAACCTACATACTAGTAAACATATTAGCTAGCACAAAAGTTAGGGGGTTGTAGCTCCCTTCTAGTAGTAACTGGAGAATGAGAGAAGGTTGTAGCCTTCTACAGGTGGGTGCCTGCGTACTGGTATGAGTCTACATCAGTACAAGATTGTAAACAAATTTTCTTATTGTTAAAAGAAGACAGAGACGACAGCAGCAGGTGGTTTTTACCCACATTGGGTTTCCACCTTATATCTTGGTGTTCATATGTGTGATGCTTTATTCTGCTTTTACTATATTGTCTAATAAATCTCTGATATACTAGTTTAACCTCAATACATGTTAAATTGTCTAAATCAAAAGTTCTCTGCATATACGTTGGTTGCTTTAAGTACAATCGTGTGTACACGCTATTTCACTTCACTGAAGTAGCATATATAAATCTTTTTGGGAAATAAAATTTTAGATCTGATAATACTGATTCACCCCCCTCTCAGTATTATTTCCAACATCTAGGCCTCTAACCTCATGCCTCTTGACCTTATGTATGAACTATAATATGTGGCTATGTGGGCTTGAACTCCAGTATGTATAAATCAACCTAGTCATTCTATCCAACATCAAAGACAATGCAAGGTGAGTCGGTGAATTGGCAGGGCTATTCTTTATCTCTGTTGTGTTCTATGTATGACGAGTCATAACATCATATAATGTGATTTTATATATAGAATAATCCCATGGAAGGATCGATGTTGCACTCTAATCCTCAACTTCAGCCTGCTAAGGACCTGTAAATCATAAAATTAATTTACATATATATAATTAATAAATTTTGAAGGATTACCTTAAGAGAATTGGTCCACTCATTGAGACTAGGTTGGTTCTTGGAATTGTAGTTGAGGATTGGAGTCCCCATTCAACATTAGAACCTTGAAAAAGTTAGAGTTTATGTTTTAAAGGTTGGAGCCTTAATTTTTCAAAAAGAGGATTAGAGTCATCATTATCTTTATTAATAAAATTATATTTTTCTTTACTTATTTTGTTTTGGTTTAAAAAATATTAACTAGCATAATATAAAAATTGAAAGAAATACTAATTCAGTCTCAACCTAACAACTAGAAGGAAGATACCCTAGAACAAATGGCAAGATCAATAAGGAAAGTCTCCAAACTCTAAAATATCTTTGTTGAGAAATGTAACTATGGTCGGTCTTCATAATTGTTATTATATTTGTATAATTATATATTTATTGCAAAAATGAGAAAGAAGAAAAAGAAAATTATTTTTGAAGCATGGATTTCATTATCCTTCGTATTTTCCAACTAGGTCAAGCATGTCCTTCATGATTCTAGGGTTTACCTGAGTCAAAAGAGTCCTTATTATATGTATAAGACCCTTCTTGGCCATTTTTATCATAAAAGAAAAAAAAATTATGTTAAGATAGTCTAAAAGACCTACCTCACCAGGTCAACCTTGCTTGACAAGAGAAATCATCACAGAAGAGGCCTATTCGACCATTGAAGAAGGCTATATATAGATGATGAATTCGACCTCCTTGTTATTTACTCAATTCACTCATTCGATCTACAATAAGAAGCAGAAATAAGTGTCAAAAGAATAGAGAAAAGTCAAATTCAAAGGAAGGATGAAAACCTGTTTTTTATGCTTAGAGTCTCTTATACGTGCGAAGCTAGGGTTTCTCAAATCTTTCTAGAAGTCAAAATTACAGAGGGCTAAAATTTTATTTTGACAAAATTGCAGAAGCTTGCCTTTTGTTGACTTGAAGGAGGAATTGTTTAAGGGATAATTTGGCGGTTGGAGAATGTTTTGGGATTGGTCTAGAGGTCTTGGATGTCTCATTTTGATTTTTTTTCTATAATAAGAAGAAGAACTTGACTGGGATTTTCCCATGGGAGAGGGGTTTTTCCTTGATTGAGAGCCTACATCTTGTGTCTTTTTCTCTTGTGATCTTCATACATTTTTTATTTGGTAATTGCTTGTTGAAAGAAGAAATAATAAAATATTAAAGGCCAACACATGTCACAAGTAATTATCAAGAGAAGAGGAATCTAAACCATAATTTCTATCTAAATTTATTTCTGAACAATCTCCTCCTCAATCATGAAATCAAAATTCAATTAGGTTGGAAAAGCTCCCTTGTTTGATGAAACAAACTACGTATGATGGAACTCAAGAATGCAATTAATTTTTATGGCTCTTGGTTGTGAGGTATGGGGATTGATTGTTACTGGAAGCACAATTACATAGGAGTTAAAAGAATACAATACAAAATGATGAAAGAAATATTGAATAATCCATCAGAATCTGTAAAAATCAAGGTGGGTCAATGGTTTTTGGCTCAAAGTATTTGGGAAAAAATACAAAAACTTTATGGAGAATTTGGCTTTGTTTTCACTAAACTAGAACTAGAGCACATGGAACAAGAACACAAATATGATCTGACGCAGGAGCATTTGGCTCAGAAATATTCTGTATCTTAGTAGACATAGGGGGTCTTGTGTTTCAAGGAAGTTGGTTTCTTACGCATCAAATTAATGTAATTCTAATGTTTTTGAGCGATTTTATGAGAGTAGGATTTAATTAAGTATTGTGAGGCACATTTGTAAATGTTCTCAAATGTTGGAGAACATGAGTGATGATGAGTGATTAGTGAGGATCGAGAGATTTTGAAATATTGTAAATCCTAGATTAGGAATTGGTTTCATGATTTTGGGGATTAAAGAGAATCCTTAGGATTTAGTTTAGTTGAGATCCTCAAGGGATCATTGAGATATTTTAGGACTTGATGGGCAGATTAAGGATCTAAACCAAGAAGTGGGTTACAAAACCTTTTGTATAAATGTAAGCCTAAAAGGCATAGAAGAGGGTTAGCTAGTTAGAGATTTACTAGTTAGTTAGTTAGAGAGTTTGATTGTAAGCCTACGAGCAGGAAAGGGAAAAGGCCACTGATTAGAAAATCAGGCCAGAGAGAGAGAGAGAGAGAGAGAGAGAGACTCATTATGTAATTATTTGTTTATATATACGTAGAGACTTTGATTCCTGAGTGTGTGACGTGTGTTGATTGATGGAATTATAGATTGTGTGTGAATTATAGTAATTATGCATAGTATATGTATGCAGGTGGAATTAAGCAGAACGTAGAGAAGAAGTGGATGATTTTGAATCCGTTTGAAGGATCAAAGTTGAAGCTCAGGAGAGATAGTGTTTAAGAGTACGTGAAAGTAATTTCAGGAGGAAGTTGCGTTGTAGAACAACCAAAGACCAAAAACCCTAGAGAACACATAATACACAGAAGAATAGAGAGAGGATAGTGCACAGAGGAGTATAGCAAACGGAAGTGATTGAATAGTTTAGAAGGAATAAGTGCACAAAGGATAATATAGGTGAGTCAGGTAAACAGACCAGAACACTGAGAAATTGCATAAAGACGAAGGAAAGGAAAGGCATGAAGAAATGAAGTAATCGTGCACAGGAACCGTTGGATCAGTCAAATCAATCTACGAGATTGTGTGAGATGAATGGTAGAGATATTATCGCGCAAAATAAAGTTAAGAAGTGAAGGGATCATATTAAGCCACGTGTTAGCTGAATAGTGGCGCAGTCTTCATAGGAGGTAAGTAGTTTCTCGCGCGGGCTCAAGGCTGTAAATGATATTTCTAAATTCTACTCGATTAACCTTATGGGTTGACACGTAGCACCGGAGGAAAGAGAAAACCACTTTTCTCATGTGATCTCAGTCTAATATTGATCGTTCATGTAATCTGCACGAGATTACACGATCACCATTGGATTGAGGTTAGAGGAACAAATGGTGGAGATTTAATGCACTAAGGGGTCAATCTGAAGAAGTGAGCGGACGATGCGATAACCGTCGGATCAAGGAGACAGATCAATGGTGCAAAATGAACACGATAAAGTGAGCATCGATATATGTGCAAAGATTTGAAGAATGGCAAAAAGGTAAGGTTAAGTGAGTTTTATGGTATATTTCTATTATATGGGAATTATAATAGAAATGAGTGGGTTTAATGTATTATGGGTTAAGTTGAGTCTTAACCAAAGTCCATCAACCATGGTATGGTTGATAAGAATGGGTGATTAAAATCAAAGTCGAAGCTTATATGATATTTTGTTACCATAGGTAATAAAATCAACCGAAGGTTTGAGTTGTAAGGACTAAGAGAGAACCAAATATATTTCTGCTTAAAGAATTAACCTTTGATAGAGTGGGTTTTTGTCAGAAGTTATGTTTCTAGTTAAGGATTTAATTAAGAGCAGCTTAGGCTGGCATCATTTGGTATCAAATCTGAACAAGGAGATTTTGTGTGTAAAATTTCTTTGAGAAACTTAGAACAGAGTTATGTTTTGAAGGTGTGTATACAGGTGAATGGCAATGAAAGCAGGCAAGAGGAGATCAGATTTTAAATTTGACAAATAGTAGGCACATAGAGATAAACTGTAGCAGAATTTGCAGATGCAAAGAAAGAGATAACAATCCATTCAAAGTGTAGATGAATGGGAGAACAAGATCATGCAGAGATCTTCAAGGTGAGATGAAATGTTTTGTTTTAATTTGGTTTAAATATTGTGGTTACAGAATTCAGGTTGTAGATGAAAGAAGGTATCTCAGTAAAGAAGTAGTAATGAAGAAAGTTGGTAAGAATTTATGAATGAAAGCAGAATGTCGTCAGAACCTAGTATTTCATTAGTGATTGAAATACAGAGGGTAGTTGTGTTCTTAAAAGGTGCAGATGAGTTGAAGCATAGAAGGATCATAGAGAAGTGCTCAAAGATGTTCTAGAGATAGAGAAGCAAGTTCTTGCCAAATGACCAAGTACAAAGGAAAGCTTGGTGAGGTAAGTGGCAGCAGGGAGGACTTGCTGCTACAAAGGCTTTAATGCAGCTCATAGTAAGTGAGTGAGTAGCTCATGAATATAGAGGAGAAAATGAATACTAATAGTCATAGTGAAGGTTCTAAGGAAGACCACAGCAGAAGAAAGGTGAAGAAAGAGGATGCCAAGGCAAATGGCATACAGAGACAATTAAGTGAAGAAGAATATGAGAGGGAGAAGGATGAGATTGTAGTCCATCTTGGGTTATTAATGGAGATGTTGCAGATGAATAAGCATGACCAAAAGCATGGTTATGTCATGAGGAAGAAAGTAAAGTGGAAGAGGCTACAAAAGAAGAGAAATCAACATGTGAATATGCAGTTAGTAGAAGAGTTGAAGAAGCTTGAACAGATAATGAGTGTTCAATTGAGATCTAAAAAACTCAGAGAAGTTGAGTTGAAAATGGAAGTTTCCATTTGTGAAGCAGAACAAGGTGAAGTTCTGGGTGAAGATGAAGACTAGAGATCTGTGAAAGATCTTGAGAATTCAAGACAGCAAGAAGTTTACTTTGCTGAGGAAGGAATTATTGATGATTTTCTGAACTGTTGGACAAATTCAGATCAGTAGGAGGATATGAAACCTTGTATATTTGAATCTGATAATTTTGATGTGATTACAGGTTTTGTAGAAGATGAGAAATATTTTGAAGTTGTCAAAAGTATGGAAGAGTATCTTTCAGAAGATAAATACTCTAAAGTAAATAATGATGGAGAATGTCTCTTGAATGAGAAAAGCAGTGAATTATTGTAGCAGAAATAATTTAACAAATAATTGATGTTTGAAATTGTTCAACACAGGAAAAATTTCTTATGAAAGAAGGAGATGAGATTCAGTCTGAAGAACTGATATGTGAAGCAACAGATGAGACTGTTGAACCTTGTAATTCTCAAACTGATAAATTGTGTATAAATGCAGGAATTATAAGTGATGATGAAGTACTGATGAAGTGTCACAAAGAAATTAAATTACTAGAGTATTTCCTGGAAAACTCAGAGTATGACAGAGTGATTGCAGAAGAAGGAGTTCATTACAGTGGACAAGAGCAGAAAGACATCATTGAAACACATGGTGTGTAAGAGAGACTTTCTGATAGTCTTTAGAGTACTTTGGAGAATTCTTTGAAGAGGTTGAATTAGCATATTGATGTGCTGATAGAGGAGGAAAAATCAAAGCAGCATACTAAAATGTCGCCAAAGGAAGAAGAGGCACTGAGACCTTGTGTTTTTAATTTTAATATTTTTTTGTGAGTGTAGGTTTTGTTGCACATGCTGGAGGAAATTTGGCAAAGATGAGCAGCCAAGTAAAGATGGAAGAGCAATATTTTGTGGAAGTATTTAATCCATGGAACAAAGATATTATGTTGCTGCGAAGAATGCTAGAGAATCAGGATTTGATGTAGAAAAATATAATCATGAAAGAGGGTAAGGATGAAAGGGTGGTAGTAAGAATCCGACAACTTCAAAGAGAAGATAATGAATAGCAGGTTGAAGATAAGTGGATAGAGTACAACAAAAAATGGCAGAGTATGTACCAACTCAAGGATATGCTAGAGATAGAGATTGCAGAATTATGGCAGTTAATGATGAAGCAATCAAAATGGAGGAGATTGATAGCAATAGGACGAATGATCAATCAGAGTTTGAAACTGATTGACAACAAGAAGAATATGAAATAGAAGACAACAGACATACAATAGCACCAAAGGTGCAGAGAATTCAAACAACTAAAAAATAAGGTTTGGGACTCTGAAGGTTTTCTATCAACATATGAGAACACATGATTTGGAGATCATGAATGTTTTCAACCTTGGGAGTCTGATGCAGGAGCATTCCACTCAGAAATATCATTGTATTTTAGTGGTCTTGTGTGTCAAGGAAGTTTGTTTCCTATGCATCAAATTAATGTGATTTTAATGCCTTTGAGTGATTTTATGAGAGTGGGATTTAATTAAGTATTGTCAGGCATATTTGTAAATGTTCTCGAACATTGGAGAACATGAGTGATGATGAGTGATTAGTGAGGATTGAGAGATTTTGAAATATTGTAAGTCATATATTAGGAATTGGTTTCATGATTTTTGGGATTAAACAGAATCCTTAGGATTTAGTTAAGTTGTTGAGATCCTCAAGGGATCATTGAGAGATTTTAGGACTTGATGAGCAGATTAAGGATCTGAACCAAGAAATGGGTTACAGAACCTTTTGTATAAATGTAAGCTTAAAAGTCATAGAAGAGGGTTAGCTAGTTAGAGAGTTTGATTGTAAGCCTGTGGGCAGGAAAAGGAAAAGGCCACTGATTAGAAAATCAGGCCAGAGAGAGAGACTCATTATTTAATTATTTGTTTATATATACACAAAGGCTTCGATTCCTTAGTGTGTGATGTGTGTTGATTGATGGAATTATAGGTTGTGTGTGAATTAGAGTAATTCTGCATAGTATATGTATGCAGGTGGAATTAAGCAGAACGTAGAGAAGAAGTGGAGGATGAAGGATCGTGATCTAATCGTTTGAATTCGTTTGAAGGATCAAAGTTGAAGCTCAGGAGTGACAGTGTCTAAGAGTACGAGGAAGTAAGTTCAGTAGGAAGTTGTGCTGCAGAACAACCAAAGACCAAAAACCTTTGAGAACGCCTAATACACAGAAGAACAGAGAGAGGATAGTGCACAGAGGAGGAGTACATCAATCGGAAGTGATTTAATAATTTAGAAGGAATAAATGCATAGAGGATAATATAGGTGAGTCGAGTAAATAGAACAGAACACTGAGAAATCACATAAAGATGAAGGAAACGAAAGGCATGCAGAAATTATGTAACCGTGCACAGGAACCATTGGATCAGTCAGATCAACAGACAAGATTGTGTGAGATGAATGGCAGAGATCTTGTCATGCAAAATAAAGTCAAGAAGTGAAGGGATCAGATTAAGCCACGTGTTAGGTGAATAGTGGTGTGGTCTTCATAGGTGGTAAGTAGTTTCTCACATGGGCTCAAGGCTGTAAATGATATTTCTGAATTCTATGTGATTAACCTTATGGGTTGACATGTAGCACCCGGAGGAAAGAGAAAACCAATTTTCTCGTGTGGTCTCGTCTAATATCGATCATGCATGTAATATGCGCGATATTACATGATCATCGTTGAATTGAGGTCGAAGGAATAAATGGTGGAGATTTAATGCACTAAGGGGTCAGTCTGAAGAAGTGAGCGGATGATGCAATAACCGTCGGATCGAGGAGACAGATCAACGGTGTCGAGTCAACACGATAAAGTGAGCATCAATATATGTGAAAATATTTGAAGAATGGCAGAAAGGTAAGGTTAAGTGAGGTTTATGGAATATTTTTATTATATGGGAATTATAATAGAAATGAGCAGGTTTAATGTATTATGGGTGAAGTTGAGTTTTAACCAAATTCCATCAACCATGGTATGGTTGATAAGCACGGGTGATTAAAATCAGAGTCGAAGCTTATATGATATTTTGTTACCGTGGGTAATAAAATCAACCGAAGGGTTGAGTTATAAGGA
Source organism: Pinus tabuliformis (assembly GCA_031772625.1). Classification (NCBI taxonomy): domain Eukaryota; kingdom Viridiplantae; phylum Streptophyta; class Pinopsida; order Pinales; family Pinaceae; genus Pinus; species Pinus tabuliformis. The sequence goes on along the minus strand of CM062814.1, from coordinate 128,603,856 downwards.
CTGAGATAGAACCGAATATATTTCCGCTTAAAGAATTAACCTTTGATAAAGTGGGTTTTCGTCAGATGTTATGTTTCCGCTTAAGGATTTAATTGAGAGCATTAAACCTTAGTTTAAGAAGGTTTTACTTGGGACATAGTGTGACATGCAATTTTAATTTGCATATTGTGGGTATATGTGGCTTAGATTGCATCATTATGGTGTTTACAGCTTAGGCTGACATCGTGATCAATCATTAAAGGAAATAGATGAAGGCACCAAAAACATGAAAAACTATGAGGATAAATAATACTTTGAAGTAGAGGATGAAGTATATCATAAAGAAGAACTTGTGGTTGCTCTAGAAGAAATAAATAGATTCAGAAAATAAAATGAAGAATTTAAGAAGTAGATGTAAAATGTTCAAGAAAAGAATTATGACCTTGAGGATGAAGTTGTCCTTCTAGGATTCCAATTAGAGGAAATATCTGAGGATTTTAACAAGCTTGAGGAAAAATTTGGTCAACAAGAAAGGAAACATGAAGAAGTAGTTATCTCACTAACATCCCAACAATGACATCATCAACTTTTACATGCCAACACAATTGCAACAATGATCACCACCATGCATACATAACAAGCACAAATACAACCTTCATGTTTGCATGACAAACACATTTCGCCCATCTAGTCCAAGGGTTGAACCATGCTCTTATACCAATCTATAACACCCTCCTCACACACTTACCAAATTTAAGTGGTTCACCGGGGTAAATATGTGATGAAGAGCTACTACGATATGACTCAACCTCCTAGTTCACCTTAAGGAAGTGGAATCAACAACACCAAAACCTTACCAACTTCCCTTGGGTGCTAAAATACCCCCAAGGGCTAAACCACCTTTCCAGGTGCCCAACCCATGATTTAAGCCTCTTTTTCAATATCTTGAACTCCCAAACACCGAAATGACACTGCAAAAATTCAATTGTAACCCTCCAGTCGCATGCATAAGCCTACAAGGGAGCCTTTTTCACCCAATTCTATGCATACTATTGTGAGATATGAGGCACTTTTTCATGACTAGTCTCAAGACCACTTCCAAAAACTTAATGAAACTTTCTAGAATAATGAATGACTTAAAGAAAAAGCCTTTAACTCAAAACTTGATCAAGGACTCAATCTGACCCATCGTAACCATGACAGACATTTCATCAAATATATCATGAACACGTAATCTACAGGTCATAATTACACATTTGATCATAGGAGTCTCATACTTATCTGAGAATTGTCAAGAAGGTCTAATGCCTTCTCTAAATAGTTTCATTTTCATCTGTTAGGTCTTCAATTAATTAATCATTCATTGATTAATCAAAATATGTTGAAAGTCATAACTAAAGTTTGTCATAAACCATGCTTATAACCAACATATAACCATCATAATAACAATGATAGAATAACCATCAAAGCCACATAATAAAAAATATAAATACTCATGAAATAAAAGAGGGAAAATATCTCTTATTAACATATGGAAAATCCAATGAGGTCAGGGACTTCCACGTACCACCTTACCATAGATTGGGTTGAACCAAATCTTCCTTTTAGCCAATCACCCCTGTGCCATATTCTAAGCATGAATATGGGAATCACAATAAAGCAACCAGGGCTTCCTCAGGCTTTACTATGTATCCTGCCATTAATGGTCAAGGAATTTTTAGGCCTGAAACCCTCATCTATACAACCATGTGTTACCACAATCCCACCATTACCAGTCAAGGTATTTATAATCCAAACAATAAACATACACTACAAGGATTTACCATAATCCTGCCAAAAATAGTCAAGGGATCACTAGGACCTAAATAAGCATGGATGTCTCCATATTTCTTCCCCAATATATTGAGGAATTTTCCCATCTCCACCCTCAGGCTTTATCATGCATCCCTCCATTACCGGTCAAGGGATTCCTAAGCCCTTGGGAATTTTCCTGAGAGCACCTCACCTAGTTCCAAAACCATCTAGCAATCTAGCTCAACCGAATGAAAGAACCCCATCACACCTTAGCTATCCAAAAATGGCAAGGAAAGGTTGAAACCACTTTCACACCTGGAAAAAACTATGTCAGTGACAACAAGAGAACCAATCACACACATGCATGTACCATGCATGCCAAAACTAGCAAGGAAATCATACATGCAATGCGATACCTACAATTAATCCCATTGTAGCCACTTGATCCAACTCTTCCTTGCTTGATATTTTCTTCTCTTTGCTTCCTTTCCCTTCCTTTTCCTTTCTTTCTCCAATGCTAGAGTGCTCCAAGAATTCTCTAAGTGTGCAAGAGTATGAGAGAGAGAATAGAAGGAGATCTCCACCCAAAACTGTCAAAAGGTTGTGAACTAATCCTCAAAAGCCTTTTTATCAATGAGGCCTCTATTTTCTTCCATTTTCATATTTTTTCCTTTAATTTCATCCTCACATGAAACTTGCGACTCTTTACCTTCCTTTACTCTGATTTTCCATTATTTTCATAAATAAAATGTCAATTAATGCCTCTTTTCCTTTTCAAAGCCTTTGTCATTTCCCTTGCAAAATTCCCCTTAGCCATAATAAACCAAATGAACACCCACTGGAATGTTTTTACCAACATTCAGATTGGAATATGTATCCCATGACCTTAGTCTTATTTTTCCTTTATTAACTTTATTACATGAACTTTTCACCCGGGGATGTTACAATCTTGTAACCTAACTATCTTTTAGTACCACATATCATCCTTAAACATATGGTCAAATAGAAATAATGAATAGAATTCTAGAGTACATGCTAAGAATTTTTGTCATGCATCAACTAATGAAGTGGGAATAATTTCTACCATTAGTGATCTGAATTGGATCCTAGAACACTCTCTAAGTTTTCATAACTCTGTAAAATTATGCCAAATAGATTCAAGTCTTAAAATGATCGAGCTATCAGAAGGAATCCTCATGACAATTGCAAATTGTGACCAGCAAGGAGCAATAAGGACCCTCGGTCAAGCGCGCAGACTGAGGGCCCATGGTAACGCGCGCTGGGGACAAACTAGAAAAAACTGGAGTCATATCAGAGAACTGGAGTAGATTCTGATATGCGATTAGCGCCTTAGTGCTAATCATGTATCGCATGGTATCCCCCTCAGTGAAGGAAATCCCCGAAGTGCCAAGACCTGAAATGGTTATAAAATGCAGAAAAGTACTAGTTTCGGTTCCGGAGGTGCAGGATCCCACAAAAACCAGGCAAGATATTGGAAGGGCCTCAAGGTAGTAAGCGGTTTAGACCAAGTCCTCGCTCGATGCCACACAGTGAGTGACACGCGTCCAATGGAGGAGAGAGAAAACCGCTCATATCGGATGGGTAACCGTCGAGCTAATATCCGCCCGATATGCAAGATGGCTGTAGGATCTGGGGGGGCCAAAATCAACGGTGGAGGCGTGTCCTGATGATAAATCAAGATTATATGGGATTTGGAGTCCGATGTGGACGATGAGTTGGTAAAAGTTTCGTATTTCACTGGCAATCTTGGAGAAAACGGAAATAACGACCGTTTGAATGTGTCAAAGGAACTTGACACACTCACCCATTTTGGAATAAGTGGCCACCTCCCTAGGAAGTATTACTTGCGATGATGACGTGGAACAGAGGAATTCAAATGGACAGAGAGGTAGGAGAACCAAAGCGCCAGGAAGTGGAAACAAATAGTCAGAAAGAAGATTGGCTTTAAAGCCACGAACTGACAGAAATAAAGTAAGCAGTAAGCAGAAAGCTAGAAAGAGTTTGCGAAGAGTAGAGAATAGACTTGAGCTGACTAGAAGGCAGCATCGAGCCAGACAGAGCAAGAGAAAGTCAGAGAGTCTGTGTGCTCTAGGGAAGGCTTGAGAGTTTCAAGAAAACTCCTTGATAAATTTATGTCATGTACTGAGTCTCATATTGGGCTCATACTACTGTGACCAATAGAGGTCGAGTTTCAGTAATCTAGAGACTTGGGGAATCTAATTCCAGTCCTACTAATTTATATCTACTAAGTGAGACTCAAATTGAGCTCACTGTTATAAAAAATCTACTTTGAAAACATAATATAGAGGACACGACTGAAGGCTGGACCAGGAGACGTAGCCCAGGAGCATTGGGTGAACTCCTTATTAAACTTTTTGTGTTTACATGTTTTACTGTTATGATTTCACTAGTTGCTTTAGTGTCTATGTATTTCACAATCATATCAATCTGTTGCATAAAGTAACATAGGCACCTCCATGCACATGAATCTGTAATACCTTTAATTTTTTTTGTCTTGGATAAATTCCAGATCAAGTGGTATCGGAGCTCAAGTTTACTAAGGTTAGACAAGCTTGTGCTAGATTCTGTTGTTGAATGCTAACTAGATCAAAGCTTAAACTAGGAGAAGGAGATTTGGTTGAAACTAACCCTGAAATTGGAAGAGTCTATCCTAAGAGGAAAATGTCAGAAGAAACTCCGTTGGAATTAGATCCTCAGTTCATGGATAGTTTCATGACCATGAGAGCCATGGTAGAGGAAATGTATAGCGAATTTAAGAAAGGTATAGAGGAAGATTCATCAAAATTCAAACAAGATAAAGGAGCAGAAGAATCTTTCCTCCATGACCACTCTAAAGGCAAAGGGAAAGAAGAAAAACTTCCCACACCTTCTAGTAGCCCTGAAAACAAAAAGAAGACATATTTGATTAAATTAGATGTTAAATTTGATTTACCAATATATGATGGAGAGTTGAATGCAGAGAAGTTGGATAATTGGATTAGACAGATTGATGTTTATTGCAGAGTGCAGAGCATCGATTTGGACAGTAGCAAGATTCAGCCGGCCAGCCTACGCCTTGGAGGCACTGCCTTAGTATGGTGGGAAAGCAGGACACAAGCTGACCTAAAGAAGCATGGTAAAATTCTTTCTATCTGGAGTGAATTTGTTTCTGCAATTAAAAAAAAGTTCTATCCACTAGCTTATATGCAGCAAGCCATGATGAGTTGGCAAACTCTTCGACAATTAAACGGGCAAAGTGTACAAAGTTACACTCAAGGATTTAGGAAAATATCTTTGATTCTAGGAATTTCTTTAGACTCACCTGAAACTCTGTTGAGGTATATAGGTGGTCTACACAACTACTTAAGACACACAATTCTCATGTTTAATCCCACTAGCATAGATGAGGTATCTGTTCAAGCTACACATCTAGAGGTTAGAGGCAAGAATGTGAACCCAGAAGTTGGGGGATCATCAAAACCCACTACAAGTAAGAATAAGGAGAAAAGAAAATAGAAATGGAAAGAGAGGAAGACAAATACTATACAAAAGACCAAATCTTCATGCACTCACTGTAAGAAGGATGGGCATGATGATGAACATTGTTGGATTCTGCATTCAGAGTTGAAACCCCAAGAAGTATGATGGCAAGAAGAAGAATACTGCTGCAACTATTCAAAAATATTTGGGGTCAGACTCAGGAGATGAAACAACAATTGCAGCCATAGGTATAAAAGGTAATAATTCCAAAGCATCTACTAGTAATTCTGCACAATCTACTGGTAATGAAGAAAATGAGAGGAAGAGACATGAGTTGTTTCATATTAGAGTTGTTTCCAAGCATCAAAAGGTTGATACTTTGTTTGATAGTGGCTCACAAGTAAATTTAATTTCTGAAGCAATTGTAAAGAAGTTGGGATTACTAACCACACCTCACAAAAAGCCATATCCATTAGGTTGGTTATGTGATAAAGCACAGCTACAAGTGACTAGATAATGTAAACTTAGGTTTTCTTTTGGGTCAGCGTTTGTAGATGAGGTTGAGGTAGATATTGTTCCCTTGGATATATGTGGAATTGTTTTAGGAAGTCCTTACTTGTATGATAAGACAACTATTTTCTATAGAGCTGAAAACAAGTATCAACTCTTTAAAGATGGAATTGAATATATTGTAAGGGCTCATAAACTCAAGAACAATTATACCCTCATAAACTCAGGGCAGATGAAAAGAATTGTAAATTCATGCAAACAATTTTTACTGATGGTTGTAAAGGAAAAGAAACCTGATAAGACCAATGTATTTGAGGGTTGTAATGCTAAACAGCAAGCTGATTTAGAAAAAGTTGCTTCAGAATATGATATAATATTTCAAGAACCTAAAGGTCTACCACCCAAAAAGGAAATAGTACATGATATCAATTTGCAGCAGGATGATCCATTGCCTAACATCAGAATGTACAAGTTGTCTACTTTAGAGAATGCATAAATCAAGAAGCAGGTACAGGAGCTACTCGAGAAAGGGTTCATAAGACCTAGCACATCGCCTTGTGGGTCTCCAATTGTCTTGGTGAGAAAGAAAGATGGCTCATGGAGAATGTGCATTGATTACCAAGCACTGAATAAGATAATGATCAAAAATCGTTATCCCCTTCCTCACATAGATGATCTATTAGATCAGTTGAAAGACGCTGCTTATTTTTTGAAGTTGGACTTGCATAGTGGCTATCATCAGGTCAAAGTTGCAGAGCAAGATGCATGGAAGACTACTTTCAAAACAAAGCAGGGATTGTATGAGTGGTTGGTTATGCCTTTTGGCTTAACTAATGCTCCTGCTACTTTCATGAGAATAATGAATGATGTACTCAGACCTTTTATTGATGATTTTGTCATTGTATATTTGGGTGACATTATTATATTTAGTAAAACAAGGGAAGAACATTTAAAGCATGTCAAGCAGACTCTAGATGTTTTGAAGAAAGAGAATATTTATGTTAAGCTCTCAAAATGTGAATTTGGCAAAAAATCTTTGAATTATTTGGGTCATATTGTAGGGGGTGGTGAATTGAAGATAGATCCCTCTAAGGTTGCAGTCATTATAAACTGGCCTATACCCAAATTGGCTACAGAAGTTAGAAGCTTCTTAGGAGCAGCATAGTATTGGAGAAAGTTTATTTCTAACTTTTCCTCCATTGCAACTCCCTTACATTCTTTAACAGGATTGAACAAGGTGTTTCAATGGGGAGGCAAACAACAGAAAGCCTTCGACACCTTAAAAGAAAAGATTAATATAGCACCAGTACTAGCACTACCCGATCTTCAAAGACCATTTGAGAATGAAACAGATGCCAATGACTATGCCATGGGAGCATTGTTGATGCAGCACGGTAAACCCATATGTTATTGTTCTAAGACATTTAATTCTATAGTAGTTAATTATACCACATATGATAAAGAATTGTATGCGTTAGTACAGAGTGTGAAAAAGTGGAAACATTACCTAATGGGCAAAGAGATGATTATACATACTAATCATCAACCACTTCAATATTTACACTCACAAACTAAGTTGCAGCAATCAAGACACTATAGGTGGATGGGTTTTCTACAACAGTTTCATCTTGTCATCAAATATAAAAAGGCCATACAACAAATTTTTAGATATGTTGTCCAGACCAATCATAAATGCATCCACTATACTTAAGCATAATTTAGTATTGCATGAAAGCTACATCGAACAGTATGCTCAAGATATAGATTTTAAAGATGTATATGCAACTTTAAGTCATGGCGAACACGTACAAGAATTGGATTATCATGTTAAGGACCAACTCTTGTATCATTTGGGAAAGTTATGCATTCCTCAAACAGAAAGAGTAAGGATAATACGAGAAGCACACACTTCTCTAATATCAAGTCACTTTGGTGTAAGTAAAATAGTTGCACAGTTGCAAAGATTTTGTTATTGGCCGAAAATGCATGAGACAATTTCTAGATATGTAAGATGGTGTGCCATGTGTGCTAAAAGCAAGCCCAGCAATAGAAAACTAGGCTTGTACACTCCACTACCAGTCCCTTCTCATCCTTGGGAAAGTGTTGCCATGGACTTTGTTGGGGGATTGCCTAAATCTAGAAAAGGTCATGACTATTTATATGTTGTTGTGGATAGGTTCAGCAAAATGTGTATTTTAATACCTTGTAAAAAACAGATTACAGCTGAACAAATTGCAAAGATGTTCTTTCAGCATGTATGGGTTCATTTTGGATTACCCACCTCTATTATATTTAATCGAGATACCTGATTCGTTGGGAAATTTTGGTCAAGTTTGTGGGAATTGATGGACACCAGACTGAAGAAGAGCACAACCTTTCATCCGCAAACAGATGGCCAAACAGAAGTGGTCAATAGGACAGTGATCCAAATGCTTAAAGGATATTGTTCCAAGAATCCCAGGCTTTGGGATGAACATTTATGTTATGTGCAGCATGCTTACAACTGATCTATACACTCTTCTACACAAATATCTCCTTTTGAGACCTGTTTTGGTTTCACACCAAGGTCTCCCTTGGATTTTGTCTTTGGTAAAGACATAGCAGTTGATGGACATAGTGATGTGGACAAGGCAACCAAGTTCATCGAACAAATCCAAGAGATTCACTAGGCGGTATAGGAACAGCTGGAAAAGAGCCAAGCCATGTACAAGGCAAGGCATGACAAGCATCGGATTGAGCATAGTTTCCAAGTTGGTTGTCAAGTCTGGCTGTATATCAGCAAAGAGAGGATGCAAGGTGAAGGTAAGAAGCTGAAGCCAATAAGGTATGGAGCTTTCAAGATACTTGAGAAAATTGGTGAGTGCTTTTTCCCTTGATTTACCAGCTTCCATGAACATCTACTCAGTAGTTAATGCAGACAGCTCGAGACTATTTGAACCTTCATTGATTGAAGATCCCAAAGAGTAGAGTCAATTGCCTTCTATTGATGATATTTTACCGGAATATCTCAACGAGTTGCAGGAAGATACAGTTCTGGACAGGAAGGTGAGAACTACGCACAGGGGGGATGTTGAGTACCTGAGAATTGGACTCAAAGGTTTGAACCCAAGCAGTGTGAAATGGATAGAAATTAAGCAGGTGAGGAAACTATATCCTCATTTTATTGGTGCTTAAAAGCCAACTTTTGGTGGTCCAAAATATTTTACAGTGGGAAGGCCTTGATCCCAATTGAATCCTATAACACTCTCTAAGTTTTCATAAATATGTAAAATTATGCCAAAAAGATTCAAGTCTTAAATAAATCTAGCTATCAGAAGGAATCCTCGTGACAATTGTAGATGGTGACCAGCATGGAGCAACGAGGACCCTCGGTTAAGCGTGTAGACCGAGGTCCCATGGTAACGCACGTTGGGGACAAACTAGAAAAACCGGGAGCCGGATCAGAGAACGGGAGTATATTTTGATAAGAAATTAGTGTTAATCGCATATCACAGGGCGTCCCCCTTAGTGAAGGAAATCCCCGAAGCACCCAGACTCGAAAAGGTTATAAAACGTAGAAAAGTAAGCATTAATTTCATATCGCAGGGTAACCCCCTCAATGAAGGAAAGCCCCGAAGCGTCCAGACCCGAAAAGGTTATAAAACACAGAAAAGTACCAGTTTCAGTTCCGGCGGAGCAGGATTCCACAAAAACCAGGCAGGATACTGGAAGGGCCTCGAGGCGGTAAGCAGTTTAGACTGAGTCCCACCCTATGCCACACAGCGAGTGACATGCGTCCAATGGAGGAGAGAGAAAACCGTGCATATTGGATGGGCAACCATCGAGCTAATTATCTGCCCAGTATGCACAATGACCGTAGGATCTGGGGGGCCCAGATCAACGACAGAGGCGCATCCCGATGAATGACTGGATTTGACCGATGATAAAGCAAGATTATATGGGATTTGGAGTCTGATGTGGATGATGAGTTGGCAAAAGATTCATATTTCGTGGGAAATCTTGGAGCAAACAGAAATAACGACCGTTCAAATGTGTCCAAGGAACCTGACACACTCACCTGTTGCAGAATAGGTGGCCACCTCCCTGCGAAGTGTTACCAGTGATGATGACGTGGAACAGAGGAATTCAAATGGACAGAGAGGTAGGAGAACCAGAGCATCGGGAAGCGAAAACGAACAGTCAGAAAGAAGATTGGCTTTAAAGACACGAACTAATAGAAACAAAGTAAGCAGTAAGCAGTAAGCAATAAGCAGAAAGCTAGAAAAAGTTTTCCAAGAGCAAAGAACAAAGTTGAGCTGACCAGAAGGAAGCATCGAGCCAAATAGAGCAAGAGAGAGTCAGAGAGTCTGTGTACTCTAGGGAAGGCTTGAGAGTTTCAAGAAAACTCCTCGACAAATGTCTATCATGTACTGAGTCTCAGATTGGGCTCATACTATTGTGACCAATAGAGGTTGATTTTCAGTAAGGAGAGTCTGTGTACTCCAGAGGCTTGGGGAATCCAAGTCCAGTCCTATTGATTTATATCTGCTAAGTGAGACTCAAAATGAGCTCACTGTTGTAAAAAATCTGCTTTGAAACATAATAGAGAGGCCACCAGTGAAGGCTAGACCAGGAGACATAGCCTAGGAGTGTTGGGTGAACTCCTTATTAAACTTGTTGTGTTTACATGTTTTACTGTTATGTTTTCACTAAATGCTTCAGTGCCTATGTATTTCGCAATATTATCGATCCGTTGCATAAAGTAACATAGGCACCTCCATGCACATGAGTCTTTAATACATTTAATTTTTTTTGTCCTGGATAAATTCCAGATCAATTATTGGAGTCTGTATACAAAAATGGGTATCAGGAGTCACTAAAGATGATTCATTTTGAGGCATTGTATGGTAAAAAATGTAACACTCCTATTAGCTCGGATGACCTAGTGAACATATTGGTTGTTGGACCTGACATGTTGAATGAAATGGAGAAATAAATAATCAAGATCGAGTAGAAACTGAAAGCATCCCTAGATAGGAAAAATAGTTATGCAAATTAGCAGAGAATGCATCAGGAATTGCAAGTGGGGGAGCTTCTATATCTCTACATGAGATCAAGGAAGAGCTCACTGAAGGTGGGGTCTTGTGCTAAGTTGACACAAAGATTTTGTGGACCATTTTAGATTTTGGAAAGAGTAGGATAGTGTCTTATATATTGGCCTTAGCACCCACAGTGAAAACACATAATGTTTTTCATTTTTTTATTGCTTAAAAGGTATGTACATGACACTAATCATATTGTCAACTAGTTTGTGATATTGTTACACATTATTTTGTCACATTCATGGAAATTAATGTTGTACCTTTATCCTTCATCATCTGAATCATTATTTCCATTAAGCCTTGAAGAAATTGAAAGAAGATACTTTCCTTGAATGATGAAAATCTTGTTCAAATCCCTTTAAAAACCCTATTTCAAGAGGATGTTGTAGGATGAACATTGACAACATGTGACATAGCTCATTGTTGCATGTTAAATAACTATTTGGTGTGACACTACCGCAAGTTTCTCTTTTACAAGGTGCAACATTATTTTTACAAAGAAAAAAATAAAAAGAACGAGAAGTTTCTAGAAGATAAGCCTTATGGGTGCCATCTAGAAGGATCCCATACACCTTGTGATCAAATAAATGAAAATAGTGATATTCTAGGGAAAGCTTTTGGTAAAATGATGAGGGAAAGCAATGGTGAACTTCAAAGCTAGTATAGTGGTCAAGTTGCATTAGCTGAATATGTATTCCAACAACTTCTCAATATTCCATCCAAGCTCCCTAGAATTGATTTTAGACCTTGTTCTTACATGATTGATCATGCAAATCATTATGGATACCACTGAAGGAGGTTTTTCGTGGATTGCTTCAATAAGTGTGAGAAAGGGGAATCAATGGTCGATGGGTGTAATGTGGTGAATAATTCTTGAACTAGAATTGTGAAATAGTATTCAATATTTATTATTGTGTCAGCCTTGTTCAATGTACTATATTATTAGTTTAGTTTGGGATGGGAGGATTGGTGGCATAATTTTCTTACGAATAATGAAGGAAGAGGTTGTTTTCATTTTATTAAGTTTTTCTTATATACATTCAAATATATGTGACGAGTGAGTCACTAATTATATTGTAATTAGTGTACCAATGTTCTAAGAGTTAAAAAAATTTATATGTAAGATTGCTTATGGTGAAAAAAGATAGTTGGTTGAGAAATATGTGATCATGATGTAGTTATTTGAGATATTAAAGCCCTAGTGAATGAGAAATAGACCAAACTTCAGGATGGTGATTATTTTCACATTGAATTTAATGTCAATTTTCTTTCTTTGTTATGTGAGTTCACTTCAGTTATTGTGGTTGATTTGTTAGGCACCTGCACTAGCAAGCACGATGTAGGAACCTGTAAAATGAAGAATCTTGAAAGGGAGCTAAGTGAGGGATTAAGAACAATAGAAATGATAAATCATGCAATGGATCCCAACAATATTATGAATCTGAGGCATGAATATAACAACGAGAAGGCAAGAGCACATCTATATACTATTACTAAAGTGGCATGTGATCAAGATCTTATAGATCAAATTGGTAAGAATATATATTTTGATATTGAAGATCATAGCAAAGTCCAGTTAAAATTATTAATGGAAGAAAAGCATGGCCCGAATCTTTGCCTCCTTCCACCTATTGGAAAGAAGATGATTTTTATCTCAAACTGTCAAAGTTGGACAATTATTAAGATGTTATTATGTGGGTTTTAAACTAGGATGGTTTAAATGGTCATTAAAACTTAGGTTCACTTCATGTAACTATTACTTGCAACAGCTAAAACCTCAATTAATCACACATCAAGGTGTTGATCACTTGAATGATTAGTTTGTGAATCATAATTTTAAGGTTACGTTTCATCATGTAGTGAATGACGAGATATCCAAGTTTGTAGTGGTGACAAAACACATAACTTTTCATAAGGAATAGGGAAGCCATATATGCCCTTGGCTAAGCTTGTGGCTTTGAAGTATGGATGTGAAGAGAATATGAGATGAATACCATGTACTTTTCAAATAAGGTATGGTGGTTACAAAGGTGTTGTAACAATTGATATGATATCCTCTCATAAACTCTTTTTGTGGAAAATCATGTGGAAATATGATCCAAATAATACTAATTTTGAAATTATTTCTCAAACAATATCATGTATGTGTTTCTTGAATCATCAAATCATTGCAGTATTATCTACATTAGTATTTTCAAATCAGAGCTTTAAAACTCTATAGTATTAGGTAGTTACACATCTATACTAACTCTTAACCAATCAGGAGATGTATTTTGAAGTCCTACAAATTATGTCTTCCAGTGAAAATCACAAGGTTGTTATAGATATGCTTTCCTATGGCTATTCCCCAAAATTTGAACCTTATATTTCGATGATCTTTAAAGAGTTTCAATTATGTAAGCTACTAGACTTAAGAAGTAGGGCAAAGTTCACAGTGGAGAGTGATGGATCATCATCAAGTTGTAATATTCATCACAATATTTCCTTTTATAATTTAATTGACAATTTGACTAGAAGCTTAGTTTTATAGTTAGAAAATCTAGTGCAAATATCATAAGTGTGGTTGCTAAGTATGAAATTTAAACAAGAGAATGGTCAAATTTGTTGCCTTTGTTATTTTAGTGAAGTCAAAGTGTTCAAGAACATCATCAAGAAGTTGTGGTGATCATCTTTAGCTCTTTAACAAATGTTATAGGAGATTTCTTGAGACCATATTTTCTACGCTACAAAAAATATTTGTAAAATTCCTACAAGATGAAAGAAGAAATCACATTAGGATGGGAGCATTGAAGGCCATCAGGTCATTGGTGGAATGCATTTAAATTGAGATGGAGGTGTTGATATTTCAGGAACTTACACCGCATATTTTGGTTATTTCATGGCAATTGTTTGCTAATGGAGATAAGGAGGTAGCTCTTATCGCCTCTAAAAAATTTTAATGAGTAGGTAGAACCTTCAAAACCCATTATTGGTTCATCTATATAACTTCTTGTTCAATTTTATCTTGATGCCTAGATAGGTAATGACCTAGAGATAAAGACTCGTCATCACGTAATACAAAAGATCTCACGACTGGTGGTCTAGTATATGTTGATGTCATTCAATCATCTGGAAAATAGTGGGGTATATGTATTATGTTATTATGATAGTGCTATTTGCGAATATTTGAATGGATAAGGTTCCATGCATTTACTTGATGGAGAAAAAAAATCCAAACAGTTGCCAAGTAGTTAAACAAGTGCAACCATCCAAGGCCCATCCAACCATCGATTCAACCCCTCAAGAATGATCTTAACCATTGATCGGCCTCATTAAATTATATAAGAGGAGGAAACCATTTAAATCAAATGATTCCAAGATTTATACACCAAAATTCTACCGAAATTATGAGTGGGGTTGTTCTAGTTTGAGAGACTTCTATTTCTTGTTTTCTTAATTGTTTTATTGCATAAATTTATGCAAAGTTTGATGAATTTTTTTATTGTACGTTTCCCTTTCCAGTGTATCTAAGGAAGTAAGAGGTGGAGATCTATGAAGGGATGGTTAGATCAAGGTAATAATTTTGTTTCTCTAATTTTTGCTACAACTCCTTATCATCTCATTGGTATTGATCACATGTTGGATTGACAAAATCAAAGTCACACCTCCATTTGGAAATTCATTTAAATTTGACTCTCATTCACTCACCTTTCTACATGCTGTTAGGAAAAATACTGAGAGGAGGGGTGGATCCAATATTTTAAACTACTTAAACTTTTCTTTTCTTATTCAAATTTTTGTATGCGACCATTATGAAGTAAACCTGAGTATGCACACGACTATAATGAAGGAAACTACTGTATATCCAGTTCACTGACTTTTTTAGTTAAATCATCGTCAATTTAACTTGAATCAGTACATCAGTAATACATTAAACATTAATTAAATAGTAACTATGTGCAGTACGAACAAAATAATCCATCACACACAGGTAAGACATGAACATCAGGATTTTTAGGTTGAAACCCAATGTGGGAAAAAACATTGTTGTTGTCATCTCTATCTTCTTATTTTATTATAAAGAGAAATTTCTTACAAACTTGTACTACCGTAGAATCATACCAGTACGCAGGCACCCACCTATAGAAGGCTACAACCTTTTGTTGTTTTCCAACTTCTACTGGAAGGGTGCTACAACGTCCCTTATCCTTTGTGGATCGCATTTTAGAATGTTTCAAACTGGATCCATTCCAAATATCAGAAAACAATACTGAAACCAACACTCTACCAAGTCACTTAGTCACTGAATCAACTGTATCATCAAGTCAAACATAGAAATAACTTTTTCAAACAACCAGATCAACTTATATCACCCTACACCATTTCATCAGAATACCAGACAACATATTGTTCATCATTCAAACCATATTTTGTCACTGCAAACCCTGTCTGAACACATGTAATAATACACACGCTGATGTTATTACTCATACCTATGTATATACATTTTTCCTCTAAAGCATACTCATGTACATATCTCAAAATATTGATATCTGAATCTGTATCCCTATACCACTAAATCAATCACCCAAATAGATATTGAAGCCAACATAAATGACTGAACAAAATATAGATTATCACCTAGAAACATCATCACTTAATGTTTTACGTCATAATTAATTCAAGCGAAACTATATTATCAAACACAGATGATTATAAGAGACTTCATTGACATAGAACAACGAACATAACAAAATAGATCAACTATCATCTCATACTACAAAACCCTAACAGATATATGTAACTCTTATAAATCCTTTCCACGTATGTACGCGCCTTTTACACTTTACACTCATGTACATATATGTCTATTACGCATATTGTATACATGATTATCCAGAATCAGATCCACGTATGTACGCAATTTTCTGAAGTGCATCTACATACATATCTGTAATTACTAAGTTCAAACCTTCACTTCACACCAGAACACCTATCAGACACAAATCTTGGCATAAACCATAAAATACACATCATAAAATCTTCATCACAGATTTATGAAACCATAATGAGATTATTCAATAAATAGTCATTTTAGATCTAATAGACTTGATCTATTATCATATTCCATGGTGCACACTTATTTCAGATCAAATCAGTGATCAATAACCCAATACAAACCCAATACATGCACACTTAGCACTTTGATCTCCATCTCCTTATATAGCTTGGGCCTTAGCTAATACCTTAGGCCAATTCCATAGTTACGCCAATGGAATTCTTTGACGCGATCAAATTATATGGTGCCAAAAATGTATGTGACTTTGCTTCACCATACCTGCATATGTACGTAGTCTTTGTTCACAGGATCCGCATATACTTCTTGAAATGTCACCTTTATCCTTCCTCTGTCTCTGAATTGATATTTCTTTTTCCAATCTCTCGATCACAGTTGTAATCACATGTATACTTATTCTGCTACCATCATGTTGACATCTTTATCAAGTAGGTTGCCATCAAGGAAAACAGAATAGTCACAATGCCAACAATCTTCCCCTTTGTACTTGATGGTAGCCACTTCTGTGTTTGGTCACCATCACCTGTAGATACCTATAACCACATTTGTATATATACCAAGCTTTTTCCCAAGTCACCAAGCATTCCCAAACACCAAGCTTCTCTCCCCCTTTCACGTAAAGGGAAAAAGGATGACTAATGTTGAATGAAGACTTTCATTGTAGAGATTAGCACCATAGATATAATGTTGTTGAATATGAGAACTGGCCATGCTCCCCTTGAGCATATGTTGAAACTTATAGAAGATATACAAAGAAGTACATGATGCTATGACTCAACCAAATTTTACCTTTCCTATCACCAATGACTCATGCCTACATTAATTACCAAATATAGTGGGGTTACATATATGACTCAACATTATATCAAATGCCCAAAATAATGGGATTATAGATAATGAACTTAACTCTGATATGGCTAAATATAGCAATTTTACATCATGGGTTTTTATATGATCTTTACATCAAGAGACAAATATGACATTTATAAAAAAAACTAAAGAGATTAATAGTGAGGTAGCAATACCATGACAGTCATCAGTAACCATCATTCACCATATAAGGATGATCATATGTCAGCAGCAATATGAACACCATTATGCAATAAGGAATGCTCAATAATTCAAATTTCAACAATGCGCATTATTAGAAATATAGCAAATGCTCCCCCTGAACCTGTGTCATTTGTTCACTATCAGGCCTGATCATATTCACGAGTAAAGTCATCAAAGAAAATTCATCAATCAGTAAAGCCATCAAAGTAGAAATGTCATTTAGAAACCATCATTAGCCAATATCACTTCTAAGTTTCATTTTCGCAACAAAAAATTGTAACCAGTCAATATCAGAAGCAGAGGGCCAAAGAACCACTAACTGAAGTATACCAAAACCTCTCTTTGACTTAATTGTCCCGTAGTGTCTTCTTCATATAGAAACATACACTACTATTAAGAACCAAACTTGCATATATACATGACTGTCCTTCATGGGATTCACATACAGAAAGTAAAATTGTAGTCATTCAGACTCAGCTCACCTGAACATGAAAGATCTGTCAGAATAATTAACAAAGTGATGAAGCAGAGACCACTCCTAGTTTTTTTCTAAGATATTCAAAGGAATCATGTGGAAATGGTTTAGTAAATATGTCTACAACTTGTTCCTTTGAGGGAACATATTCTAGTTTCACCTTTTGTTCAAGTACGTGTCCTCTTAGAAAGTGATATTTGATTGGAATATGCATGGCTTTTGAGTGCATGACATGATTTTTTGAAATACTTATGGAACTAGTATTCTCACACAAAATAGGTAGAGGTTGAGGACAAGTGATTTGATAATCTTTTCATGTTTTCATCATCCATAAAAGTTTAGTACAACAAGATGTATCAACAATATATTGTGTCTTAGTAGTAGATAAAGAAATGGAGCTTTTCCTTTTGCTGAACCATGATACCAAGCGAGGTCCCAAATAGAATACTCCACTAGTACATTTTCGATCATCAACATTGCCTGCCCAATCTACATCTGTGTAAGCATGAAGAGAAAAATATGCATATTTGGGATACCATAGATCATAATATTGAGATCCTTGTAAGTACTTAAATATTCTCTTCACCGCATGGAAAAGAGTTTCTTTAGGACTTTCTTGAAATCGTCAAACAATCCCAACTGCATGCATGATGTCTGGTATTGTGCCTATAAGGTGGACAAAGCACCCGATCATAGATTTGTATTTATGTTGATTTACTAAGGGAGAATCATCATGTGAACTAAGGTTAGATCTTGTTATCATTTGTGCATACATGTTTGCAATCTTCCATTCCATATTTATTTAAAATCTGCTTGAGGTACTTAGTCTGCAAGAGAAATATACCATTCTTTGCTTGCTGAACTTGAAGACCAAGAAAGTATGTTAATTCACCAAGTAACAACATTTCAAATTCTTACTGCATGACTGAGGCAAAAAATTGACTCATAGAATCTTCATTACTTCCAAATATGATTTCATCTATGTAAACAACAACTATCAAAAGTTTACCATAATCCATCTTTATATATAGATTTCTAGCTGCAGATCCCTTAGTGAAACCTTCATGTTGAAGATACTTCTTAAGGTGATAATAACATGAACGGGGAGCTTGTTTTATCCCATATCATGCCTTCTTGAGTTTTCAAAAAATAATTTTATGATTTCCTAGAATGAACCCTTCAGGTCGTTCAATATAAACTTCTTCTTCTTCTAGGTCCCCATTCAGAAATGCAGAATTAACATCCATTTGATATACTTTAAAGTTATGAAAGATTGAAAATGCAAGGAAAATTCGTATGGCTTCAAGTCTGGATACAGGTGCAAATGTTTCTTCAAAGTATATTCCTTCTTGTGCATAGCCTTTGCATACAAGTATTTCTTTGTTTCTAATTACCTCTCCACTTTCATTTAGCTTACTTTGAATACCCAATTTGTCCCAATAAAATTTTTATCATGAGCTCTTGATACTAATTCCCATGTATGGTTCTTTTCTATTTGGTCAAGTTCTTCATCCATAGCCTAAACCTAACATTCATCTTTTCTAGCTTGATTAACATTTTGTGGTTCAATTGTGGATTGTAAGGCTAGATAACTAGAAGTTCCACTAGTTTGTACTCCAACTTCCTTATCACCTAAAATTTGATATTCTAGATGATTTTTCTAAACATACCTTGATGGAGTCCTTTCTGATTCTTTTGCACTATCAATTCCTTCATTTGATGCTTCATTGATTCCCTCTCCTACATCCTTTTGGCTTGTTGTAGGATTATCTTAGTCATCTGAAGGTGCTTCCTTTTTGGTACCTGTGAATGCTTCATCAATCATGACATCAATGCATTCAACAATATTTTGAAGCAGGGAAAATTTTAAGAACATCCCTAAATTTATATGTATAATAAATGGGTGAATCCCCATGATACATTAGAAAAGCGAAAGGCAATTTTATTAATAATATAATATGTATATATAGTTTTTTTGGCGAATCTCTCACTAGATTATATTATCTTGTAAAATCATGGCAAATCACTGGTAAACAATGGCGAATCACTAAGAAATCCGAGGGTTGAT
Organism: Pinus tabuliformis; assembly: GCA_031772625.1. Taxonomy (NCBI): domain Eukaryota; kingdom Viridiplantae; phylum Streptophyta; class Pinopsida; order Pinales; family Pinaceae; genus Pinus; species Pinus tabuliformis. The sequence continues at coordinate 128,584,339 of CM062814.1, read as the reverse complement.
GTAGTCACTTTGCAGGAAGTTATCCATAAACTACCGTGGATATTCCACTGGATAGTTCATCACAACAAATCTGATAATATTATATTTAAAATCTGAGATTCTACACTATTATTATTTAATTTCTAGATCTGTAAAATTAACTGTAATTAGTGCATGCATGCAAAATTAAATCAAGCAGAAAATTAGAGAACGAAAAAGTAAGCTCACCCACACATAATGCACAAGATGTTCTCTCTAGGAAACCCTTTATGGAGAAAACCCTACTAGAAGGTGAGGTCGCTTTGCTCTCTTTCTCGGTCTAGAAATATTGTTGCAGATACAAAGAAGTAATGCATGTGGCATGTGGGCTACTACAGTGCATAGATCCTCTCCATTTTCTCTACCTCCTATCTCTCCTGGTTATCTTTGCTCAGCTATGGAACAAAATGCCTCGAAAGAATGGAATGCCTCTTCCTCCTAGTGACCTGATTATAACACAACTCGGTAGCCTACTAGTGCTTAAGTTTGACTACATCAACTATTAACTAGAGTTACAAAATAGACTCTTCTAGATCCTTTTACATCAAAAACACATGGCTAGCCCATTTTCCATGAATAATGGGGGCTGACCTGGCATCCTCTCGAACTATAGGTGTGAAACCAGGAAGGTCAACTTCTGAGTGCCATAACGTTTGCATACAAACTTTGATTGACGTGATTATTGTGCTATTGGAAAGATTTTTGTTTGTAGTAGAACATTAAAAGGTGTTTCCCATGAGTGAAATATTTTACCCCCAAAATACGTCGTTTGATGGCTCAAAATGCTCCTGGAGGATTTTAGACCCCGTTTCTCCAAACTGGGTCCTACTGGTAAAAATAGTTGCGTGAGTTGATTCCTTCACTTTTTCCATTGTAAATTCATTGATATGGATGAAAAATAATATAATGATCCAATTCAGATAACCAAGAGGGTATTCAAGAGGAAACTATAAAATAACTTGACTACCTTGTTGGTGAATCAGAAGAGCATGACTAGTTATTGTCAAACATGTCACTCTAGTGACTAAATCATATAGATCTAGAACGAGTCATTTCAGCCTAACAATTTATTTCAAAAATGATAGTGAAATGATAGTTGAGATACTCTCTAAATTTATAAAGAGTGGAAGTTGGAGAAGCATCTTTAATGAATCATTTGAGATGGTTGTATTTGCATGTCTCAAAAGCATAACAAGTAAATCAACAAAAGACTGCATTAATGGACTGTCACTCTTTCTTGATGTTAGGACCATATTAAAAACTAAGGAGGCAACATTTCTACTGTGAATATCAATATATGGAAGGGGAAGTCTCAATAGTCAAGCCAAACATTTCACAGAATGTGATATAACTCCTTCATACCTAGATTTCAGAAAATGCCCTGATAGTTCTATAAAAGGGTCTAACATCAATATTAAATATTAATCACTCTTATCTACTTTTATTTTTTTCATATGGTTCTCAAGAAGCCTCAGTGTAAACACTAAAATTAGACACCTATTAGGTGTATATAGCTTATCATCAGTAGGTCCCTTCGTTGATTTTTTATATAATTCCAATGATATTGTAGATGTTAGGCTAGGTTTAATAAACAAAGTAGTCTTCCTACCCATATTTTCTTCCTCCATACCATCCTCAATCAAGCCGTATACAAGAAAAAAAAAAAAATTCTGACTTAATGATGCATTAGCTTGAAGATTGGTTGCTAAATAATGTAACATGGACTCAATATTAACTTTTTCTTCTGGTGTAAGTGTTTAGTGAAGATTGCATCTAAGAGGTACCAACAATGTACTAGCATGCATAGAGAAAGTAATATTCTGAGAAATTAACTAGAAAATTTCAAAAGATTTGGTACTCCATGTCTCCATTTTGAAGGCAATTTTTTCAACTTCCTTTTCTTCAGCGACTTATCCCATGATATAATTTTTCTCAACTTCTAAAAGTTGTCGCACACAACAATCAATATCTCGAATGTCCAGGGAAGATGAAACTTTCAATAGGACAAGGGGACAAAAAAATTAATATGTATATATACATATTAATTATATATAATATATACCTTAGCCAAATTCAAAGTCATGTTCACCAGGTTTGTTAATTTCCATTATCAATCTAAGAAAAAACAAATCATCATTAATTAAATATAGAAAAACTATGCCCACGAGGCTTTGAATTGATGTTGAATGGATGTAGTGTTAAGACGCTCTGTCACTAGCTCAAATCCCCCATGGATGTTTACCCCAAAAACTATATAATAATAAAGAAACATAACAACCCCAGATAACAAAATTGGCTAAGAGAACCATGCTCCAAAATAAATACAAGGGTGAAATGTGCAAAGAAGAAACAACTTAATCTCCCTATCTATTTGGTTGCAGCGGTTCCTCATACTCAAGGTGAAAACCAGAATGTAGTGACAAATTCCTTCAAGATGAAAACACATTGAGGTTTGTGCCTTGATTTTTCTACTTCCTCTTAGCGCTAAATAGATCTAGAGCTTAAGATGGCTCCATTATAAGAAATAATCTTCCCTTTTTTGTCATTTGGAACATTATGCATACACTCATGCATGGAAACACAAATTCTTGGAAATATCCCCCATCTAGGGTGTAGAATATACCTCTTGTAGCCATTAGGACTAAAACCAATAAAAAAAACTTACCTAACATAAACTGAGCACCCCCCAACATCTCGAGCAACAACATGGTATTCACCTACTCGATGAAGACTCTACATTATAAATATATAATAATCAACTACTTTTCGTAGACTTGAAGCTCAGAAAATAAACTTGGTGGTACATACAGTATATATATTATAAGGGGCATTCCATGGAACATATCCCAATTAGGTTGCATAAACTCTCCAAAGAAAATGTTGTTGTAGGCTACAGAGGCAATATGAATGGTATGTGATGTAGGATCCCTTGGCCAGAAATCATCAGAGGCTCTTGTACCAATAGTCTGTTTGGAACTGTATAAACAATTCAATACAAATTTGTTATTGTTGCGGTCAAGGGAGAGAGAAGATTGGTCAAATTGTTTTTTTACTAGAAGAAAACATACACAATTCTATGGCACTAACATTTAAAAATCATCGATGTTATGACTCATACAAGAAATTATCCCTTTATGAGGGAAATTTAGAGCAATAGAAACCTCCATTGCTTGATGATATTTGATGGCCAATTTAACACAACCACCATAGTCTGCACCTAATGTTTTTTATAATATTCTGGATTCTCACTTTGACACCATTAATTCCAGCACTTGCTAGGTATGAGTGGAGATCATGATAGAATTGAAACACATTTTTGGGATGGATTAATCCCAATCCATTTAATTTTATGCATTCTAATGCCTCGTTTGGTTGGTGATGAATAATCCCATGAGGTTGAAAAGGGAAAGAAAAATTTGAATTATAATTCTCCATTCCAGAAACATTAGGCTTCACTCCTCCCTAGTAACTAGTGATAGCATGCCAAACATAAATGTAACTGGAATAATGCAAATTTAATATAAATTAATAAGAAAGTAGCATGCAAAATTGACTATGGAGGTAAGTAGTCTGCATATACAAATGATAGTTTAAATATATCGACTAGTCACTAAACAAATAATGTAGCTTATGAATTCATGAGGCAAGTGCTAGAATCCAGGGTTTGGAGCATATAGATAAATAAGGAGTATAATTGAGTAATTACTAATGGACAACTAAGGTAGATTACTTTAAATTGTGGGTCTTATTTACCTAACAATGTTTCTGAAGCCCAAAGCAGGATCCTCTTGTCTAACTAGTCTTTCCATATTTTTGAAACTTATAATTCTCTTTTATATAAGTCAACCAATTTGTAAAATTCAATTATGAGCCCATAGAATGGTTAGAGTTCCACTATAAAATTGAGAATCAAAATGAAATTATCTTCAAATTATAATAACTTTGAGAATAAAAAGGAAATTATCTTCATATTACAAGAATATTGAGAACCAAAAGGAAATTATCTTTAGATTTCAAAGAGAGATGAATTATTGCCTTCAATCTCATATTTGAACAAAAAATAAGGTCAAACCTACTTTGTTGTATTTCCAACTAGAGGAGGATTTTCCTTAGGGTCCATTTCAACATATTGTAAGCCATCATCAAGAAGCATAAACTTTGGAGGGGCACCTCCTTTATCTAGATTGTTAAAGAAATACAAAAAAATTCACAAACATTTAGAATTGGACCCTTAGGATAAGTTCACCATGTAACTACATCTTGACAAGAGTTGATATATGATTATAGAACATAAAATGGGGGTGGGAAAAATAATATACGTTTCTAAACCTTGTTTTACACCCTCGGCTATGACATCTGTGTAAAATGTGTCCCATGTACACCACCCAAACCAGTTAAGTATACCATGTAACTTTAAGAGAAATATTCAAATCATAAGGCTTCAAAGAACCAACGAAAACTTATAATGACTTAGTAAAACAATACACAGATGTATTCCATTCTCAATTAAAAGTTAAGGCGAGGTAAACTTTTTAGCACACAAAACAAATTCAAACACCATCGTAAAGAACCAAGATTAAATTCATGAGACATTGCCATCTTTCTTTCACAATGGGAAAAGGGTTTAGAATGACTCTCAACAACCCTACACTATCAATAATTGATGTTAATCATATAACATTGATTCTGAAGTCTGAGAAGTTCCAAAAAAAGGAAATTAAATAAGAAAGGTTTTAGAATTCCTCTCAACAACCTCACACTATCAATAATTGATGTTAATCATATAACATTGATATTGAAATTTGATAAGTTCTGAAAGAGATGAAATTAAATAATAAATTTGAAACATGGAAAGGTTGTCACTTTACTGCACTAGTAATCACTTCATATGGATTCATTCCAGCACCAACAAAAACTCAATAAACTCCTTGAGTTTCTCAACTATGAGATCTCTTGTAATGCCAAATACGAAGTAAATTCAAGAGAAAATCAAAATTCCTATTTTACTCGAAGGGATCAAAAATTTGAGTCATATTAAAAAATTTATACCATTTATAATTCCTGCAATTCTTACCTCTTTCCAGATAGATTTCAAGCTCATTATTTTCATTTCCTTGCAAAACTACTATGAAAGATCCTTCCAATAGTGGCAAGAAAACAATATAGATTTTTGGCTCTCTAATGCCGTCGCCCACACCAGTGCTTATAGGTGAACCTTCACTACCCTCATCTAGCAAAAATTGAGTCTTAAATGGGACATCTCTGCGATAGGAGTCAATCCTTTGTGTCATCCACCAGAGCTTGAAGCGGAACAAAGACATAAAACAAAGGCCTCTACAAAAATACATATAAAGTCATCCATTGTAACCCATAGAAAAGAATTGTGATCAGAATAATAATAAAAGTTGCCAAAAAGTGCTCTTCTTGCAACTGTTAGAATGCATTGTAAATGTCCTACACATTGCAGTGTAAGAATTTACAGGGTAAGTTCCTTATATTGAACACCAAAGGATACCGCTCACAAACAGATCATGGATCAGTACACCATTATTCTTGACGTGGTTAAGACCCTCAAAGAGGGAAAGAGTTCACGACCTGAGCCAACATGACCACTTTAGGAAATATTATTAATAAAAGGAAAGAAAATTTACATAAGATTCTCTCATAAATGGTCATCGGACAAATGGCCTTCCATGCTCTTTAAATAGAGATCATGGACCAATCGAGTGTTAAGCCATAGATCAAGTATCAAAAATACCAAGGAGAGAATGAACTGTTGGATCACTTCATGTCTAGAAGAGATCTTGATCGTCATATTATAAGTTACAAAAGTACATACTAAAGAAACACACCTTACCTAACTATACAGTGGACCAATTTATACTTAATTATTTCATATGTGTCGAAATATCCTAACATCCCCCCTTAAGAACAACTTCGGATAGGATTGAAGGATGTACATAGATGACACAATAGGAGACAGAAGGAGGAATTAGATCCTATCCCCCCTTAGTGACAACTTCCTGAACTCCAGCCATAAATCGAAGTTTAGTAAACTTCACCTTTGTGAGAGCCTTTGTACAAATGCTTGCAACTTGATTATCGGTTGAACAATATTGCACTTCGAAAAAATGGTCATGAATGATATTTCTGATGAAGTGAATGTGTATTTTAATGTATGTGTTGTGTTGATGTTAGACTGGATCTTTCCATAGTTGAATGGCACTTTGACTATCACACCAAAGTTTAGTCGGATGTTGCTACTGAAAACCAAAGTCTGATAGGATCTGACAAAGCTCCTTACTAGCTTCAACAGCACCATGGTACTCTGCTTCTACTAAAGAAAGAGAAATGGAACTTTGTTTCTTGCAAACCAATGTAATAGGTCCAGAACCAAGAGTGAATACATAACCTACATTAGACTTCTGATCATCAGGGTCACCAGCCCAATCAGAATCAGTGAAATCAACCAATAGAGGAGACAATTTTGCACTGTAATGAATCCCAAATTGAACTATACCTCCAACATAGAAAATTATTGTTTTAGCTTCTTTCCAATGACTTTCATGTGGTTTGTGCATAAACCGAGCAACAAGGCCAACAACAAAGGAAAGGTCAGGATGGGTGATGGGTCAGATACCAAGCTGACAGAATAAGGTAGCATCAACTTCAGGGGAAGTACAAGTGACTGAAAGGGAGAAGGGGTTGGCTTACAGTTTTCCATGTGAAACTGGCGTATAATATCACATGAATACTTGGACTGGGAAAGGGAAATACCTTCTTTGGATTGCAAGACTTGAAGACCGAGAAAATAATGCAAGTGTCCTAAGTCTGTCATTTCAAGCTTCTTTTTAAGGCTAGAATTCACATGGTTTATAAGGTTGGGATCACTACCAGTAAGGATAAGATCATCAACATAAAGAAAAATAATGATAAGGTACTTACCCAGTTCTTGGTGTAGATAGTATTGTCAGAGCGACACCTAGAAAAGCCAGTATCTAAAAGAAAGCTATCCATTTTGACATACCAAGCTTGAGGGGCTTGCTTGAGACCATAAAGGGATTTCTTAAGCTAACATACAAGGCTAGTTTCTTTCTGTATAAAGCCAGGAGGTTGTTCCATATATATTTCTTCATGCAAGTCCCCAGGGAAGAAGGTGGATTTAACATCCATCTAATGCACTTCCCATTTGAAAGAGGCAACAAGGGAAATAACAAAGCGGATAAAGTTCATTTTGGCAACATGGGAGAATTTTTCAGTATAGCTAATGCCTTAAACTTGTGAAAAACTCTTAACAACAAGATGAACTTTATGTTTATCAATTTTTCCATCTGGTCCAAACTTGGTTTTGTAAACCCATTTGCATCTAACAATTTTTCGTCCCTCTGGAAGAGGAAAAAGGTCCCATGTATCATTTTGCCAATAATGAGTGATATTCTTCATTCATAGTTGCGTCCCAATATGGATGGCCTAAAGCTTCTCCAAAGGTGTCAGGATCATAATTCATTGAAACTTGAGCCAGTAAAGAAGAGGCTCTATCGAACTGAGAACATGCATGATGTTGATCTATAGGATCACCTGTAAGGGCATCTGTTGCATCTTGAGTAGCACGGACCCATTTTGGAAGCTGAGGAGATGAAGGAATATCCAAAGAATATGGGGGAGGATTTTCATCCTCGCTTTCATCATCTGAAGAAGGAATATTTTTAGAAGTAGAAGATATAGAGAGAGGTGGCACATCCACCGAACTAGACTCGTAGGTCGATATATTTTCATCAAACTTTACATCTCTTCTAATGAATATATTTTGGATTTAGGTTGAAGAAGTCTATATCCTTTGACATCTTTAGAATATCCAACAAAAATACATTTTTCACTCTTAGGTTCTAAGGCTTTATGTTTCTCATCTGGAATATGGGCCCATGCTTCACTTCCAAAAACATGAAAATGACTTACATCTGGTTTAATTGAGCTCTGTGCTTCTTATGGAGTGATATCCTTTAAAACCTTAGTAGGAGTGTGATTTACTATGTAATTTTCACTATTAATTGTTTCTATCCAAAAGTTAAGACTAAATCCTTTAGATTGAAGCATACAATAAGACATTTCCTTTAATCTGCAACTTTTCCTTTCAACTACACCACTTTGTTGTGGAGTATATGGAAAAGTATGTTGCAATTGAATTCCATGCTTAGTGCAAAAGTTGATGAATCTTTTGTTAACATATTCTCTGCCATTATCAGATCTTAGCTTAAGAATTTGATGTCCAAATTTTTTCTCAAAAAAGGCCTTAAAGGCCAAGAACATGTTAAAGACTTCACTCTTGCGTTTTAAGAAGTATACCCAAGTGTGTCTATAGAAATCATCAATGAAATTTAAGAAATACTTGTAACCAGAGAATGAAACAACTGGAAGTGGACCCCATAAATCACTACGCACAAGTTGTAATGGGGTTGAGGCATGCCAAGAGGCATGTTTTTCAAAACTATCCCAATGATAATTTCCGAGTACATATCCATAACAAACACCATCTCTACAATATACCATAGGAAAACCTGTCACCATATTTTCTATACATAGATTTTGAAGGGTGTGATATTTTAAGTAACCAAATCTTTCATGCCAAAGTTTGTTCACTTTATCATTGTGAGAAACAAATACTGAGGGAAGAGTTGATGACCCAAAGTTGTTAAACTTATACAACCTTGTAGAATCATCAACAATGCTAGTAGCTAAAATCTATCTAGGATTAGGTCCTTAATTATAACATCATGAGGTGAAAATTCAATAGTTTTACCTTCACCTGAATGAGTTATTTAATATATAGATAGAAGGTTGTAGGATAAGGTAGGAACACATAATACATCATTAAATTGACAGTTGTCTATATGAATAGTTCTAGTCCCTACAACACTAAGAGATCTAGCATCACCAACATATATATTTTTGGTGTTATAATCATTTAAATAAGAAAACATCGCTTTGTTTTTGGCCATGTGATACGAAGCTCCACAATCAAAGAGCCACTAATGAGAATGAGTAGAAGGAAATACATTTAGTGCATAACCAGATCAAGATTCTTGACAACCACATGAAAAAAGTGCCATTCCTGAAGATGAAATTGAAGTTGAAGAGTGCTCCAAATGGATGTTATGCTTCTTCATTGTTGCTTCCAAGGCTTCCATCTTCTTAAAGAATTTGGATTCTAAGTGGCCATCACGATTACAAAAGTTGCAATGTCTATCAATCTTTTTCCCTTTGTTTATTTGCCTTATCATTTTGTTGAGTTAATTTTTCATTTTGAGATTGAAATTGCTTAGGACCCTTGTTTGGTTTAGGACCATTATTTTTAGGATGTTGCTTCTTAGGATACTTTGAACTTGGTTGCTACTAGGCTGCTAAGGCTTTCGTAGAAGAGTTTCTATTAAAGACCAAGACGTAAGATTTTTTCTTGTTATCTTATTAAAGAATCACAAAGCCATCAAAAGAGGGGAACTTGTAGTCTTGTGCTTGAGAAATAAATGCTTCTCTAATAGAATGGAAGGTGGAAACAAACACATATTAGGATGGCCCTAACTTAGTAAGAATGGAATAGATAAGGCTACCATCTTTCATCTTAACCTTAACACCTTCCGAGAGAAGTATAAGGGTCTTGAACTTGGACACAAAATGTTCAATGGAAGAAAAATTATTGGGGTCCAAAATAAGCAAATCATTTTCAAATTGATGGGCTCTAATTTCATTTTTAATTCCAAAAATTGTACTGAGTTTTTTCATTGCTTCGTCGGTGGTATCAATTTCTGCGATATGGAATTTAAGGTCTGGAGAAATAGACATCCCTATCAACCCACGTGCTTGATCTTTCTTATTTTACCATTTGGTTAGCTTACCTTTATCTTGAGGTTTAGACTCTTGGTTTGAGGCTATTCTATAAATACCTTTACTTGTAAGTAAATCCACCATGTAGGTTAGCCATTGGAAGTAGTTGGTGTTGTCAAGAATAACTAGGTATGGACCTTCCATTTTAAAAAAAATTGAATCTGTATATGCTGAAACTAAATGTTCCAATGGAAATATCTCGAAACATTAGGCTGATTAAAAAAAATGGCTTTGAAAACGACGTCTGGATGAAGAACTTATGGCTTTTTGAAGAAACTTTGTTAAAGATGACGACAAACCACGTGAATGTTGGGAAGTTGATGATAATGTTATATTTAAAAAAAAAATCCCCCCTTTCCAAACTTAATCTAATTAGCTCACATTTTAAAAAAAAAGATTACTTTATGTGACCCACTTTTATAAATAAGTGAGAGTCACTTTTACAATGGTACTTTATGAACTATCTACTAAATTGTAACTTAAATAAAAGATAAATTGACTTTAGAATTATAAGTGACTCACTTTTATAATGGGTGAGAACACTTTTACATAAAGTAACTTTAAAACATAAGTTACATCTATTTTTTGAAGTAACTCAACAAATAGAAAGACTTGAACCCAAGACCTCTATTATCATAAAGTAACTATAGACCAAGTGACCTAGTTAAAAGATTTAGTAATTGTTGGAAGGAAGGGATTTTTTTTCTTCACTGAAGCTTTGGGGTGCGTGCTTACTTAAAAAACCCCTTTTTGTCTACAAAACAAAAAAACAACTACACAAACCAAACAAACAAGCAAAAAGTATCTAAGCCTTATGGCTTAAAGTTAGATCTGGCATTAGTTCCTTGGAAACTAGATATTTTCCTCAATGCTTTTGATTTTCCAAGAACACACTAAGGCATGGTGAAAAAGAGCACACGCATGAGAAAAATCCATTCTTTCTATTCTTGGTTTGCACAGATCGCACAGAGTCATGAGGCAAAGAGCATACGCAAAAATCAAAGGTTTAGATCTGGTAATAAACAATTTATATATGATTATGAACCAAGATAAACAAAGAGATAAATAACTATAACTACAAATAAAGACTATACACCTCCAAATCTTAAAAATGACATAGCTAGGGCTACCAGAAACCTTTTTGCTTGAAACAAAAAGGGTTCCTCACTAGAACAAATTCTCCCTAACACAATAGAGTATTCATCTCATTCGAAAAGTGGTTAGAAACAGTAGATCTAGGAAATGACAATCAGATGTAGTTGTACCGGCTTTAGATTTGCATCCCCAATGGATGCAGCCCTCAAATGACTCTGATACTATGTAGGAATTTACAAGGTAAGTTCCTTAGATTGAACACCAAAGGACACCACTGAAAAAAATCACAGATTAGTACACCAGTACCCTTGATGTGGCTAAAACCCTCAAAGAGGGAAACAATCCATGGCCCGAGCCAACGCGACCACTTCAGGAAATATTATTAATAAAAATAAAGAAAATTTACAGAAGCTTCTCTCATAAACTGTCACTGGACAAATGACCCTCCATGCTCTTTAAATAGAGATCATGGGCCAATCGGGTGTTAAGCCACAGATCAAGTATTGGTAATACTAAGGAGAGAATGAACCATAAAATCACTTCATGTCTAGAACATATCATGACCATCAGATTGTAAGTTACAAAAAGTACATAATAAAGATACACACTTTACCTAACTATAAAATAGGCCAAGTTATACTTAATTATTTCATATGTGTCAGAATATCCTAACATGAAGTTGACATTTTCTGAATACAATACATTGGTAATAAGGATTTCATACACTTAAGCATGCACTTTCAATAAATTAATGAAACCCAGTCTTGACAATAAAGAAAACATCTAAATTGAAGACAAAAAATATCTTAATACAGTGGTATCCTACATGAGATTTTATTGCATTATTAAACATGTAATCTTTAGTACGTCCTTCAAAATTCTCATAAATTATTAAAATTGAGTCCTCATCAAAACATATCAAAAGTTCAAAACCAAAACATAAAAGATCCAAATATCATTCCGGTGTGTATTATCATACATGAACATGTAGTTTCTTCATAAATTAATGAAACTCATTATTAACCGAATCATGTTGCAACTAAAAAAACATAAAACAATAGATTTCAATACCCAACATTCTACTATTTTGGGTTTTACATAATTAAATGATGTAAACTATGAGACTACTGAAAAAAATAATAGTTAAAATGACCTTCAAATTAGGCCTTTGAATACAAGATCAAGTTCCCCCCAAAAAAGTGTAAAACAAAAAAGAAAATGCAGTTAGGCTTCTGAATACAAGATCAAATTCTCCCAAAATGAAGGTGTAAAACACAAAAGAAAATGCATCTATGCTTCTGAACACAAGATCATGTTCCCCAAAAAAGGTGTAAAAGACAAAAGCAAATGCAACATTTTGTTGCTTAAGATCATACAAAACCTAACTACATTTTGTTGTAATATAAACAACTAGTAAAATCAATCAAATCGTTACCCCAGAGAAAGCCACATCAAAAAAGTTAACAGTGCAAACAACCTTCAAATTAAGATTGATTTTGAACCCCTAATTTTTAGAAACAATCATTTTCCATGAACAATTTCATTGCAAGGAATATTTGTTCTATGAATTGGAGAATATTGAATTTTCTAGTCCTAATAAAACACCAAATATAGCTTACAAAACTGCAAATCACACTACTGAAAAGAAGATAAAACCCTGACCCCAAAGAAAACCATAAAAACTGCAAAATAATCTATTTTAGTAGCATCAATGAGGAAAATGCATCAAAAACATCCTACAATATAGGCTACTCAAAAGTAGATCAAGATTCCTTGAAAACCAAATGAAAAGTTGCATGCATCACTAAGACACTTATGGGCAAAAACAACTAATCAAAAACTTGCAATAACAATTATAAAAATATTGTAAGTAGAAACTCAATCAAAATCAGTACCCCTAATAAAATCAATAAACCTCAAACTAAAAAGTAAAACAACTTGATGACTATCTCACTCAACAGATAATCAAGCCTTCAACATTTATGCACACAAACAACCAATCAAAAACTTGTAATAACAATTATAAAAAGATTTCCAGGAGAAGCTCCATAAAAATCAATAACCTTGATAAAATCAATAAATAGAAAACCTCAAGCTAAAAAGTAAAAAAATTGATGAATACCACATTCAATAGATAATAAAACCTTCACCCACAAGAAAATACAACCAAGAAAAGCATTAGAATTTAGAATGGGCATCAAATAAACAATATCTGTTTTATTGTTGAGGATTTCCCATTCTCATTAGTCACAACAAAAAATTGTTGTATTGATCCAGGATGGATCTTGATTGAGTATCATCATGTTGGCTATGTAATGTTTGAGACCAAGATGGTCATAAATAGCATCAGTTCCTGACATGCTCATAATTTTACAATATCGGATGCTCATGAAACCAGTGCCAAGTTGAATATCTCATTGCACTCATTCTAGTGGTATGTTCAGTTTGCAAAATGGAATTCGTATGGAGTTACACAAAGTTAAAGTTCAAGTCAAGCTGGGAAAAAAGTCAAAATTCAACTGGTCAAGGTCAATGGTCAACTCATGGTTCCACTGGTAAAAAATCATGGTTCCAATTGACACATGGTGCATCCAGATTTTGCCAAGTGTCTTCTTTTGGTTTGTGCAAATTCCTGTGTTTATGATTAGTTGGTTTGATTTTGAATTTGACCAATAATGGAGGGCCACGTGGGCCAATGAATGGCTACCATGTGGCCTCCTCATGGTATATTAAAAGTTTTATATGAGCCTGCAGGGTCTTCGGTAGATTCGAACCATGAACCAACTATCAACATCCAAGCTCTCTACCATCAAGCCACCAATTGTTCCTTGTTGCATATAGTGGAGAAATTATATAAAAAGGCACACATTGTTGGTGAAGGGGGCTAGCCCCTAAGGGTCTACCTCAATGGCATTTGCATGGTCATGAGACCAACGACAATGGAAAAAGGATGAGGAGTGGCGTTTCTTAAGCCCCAAGGCATATGAGAGCCACATGACCACAGTTGTAGGGAAGCACTAAGTTGGTGCTGACATGGAACATTGATATGCCACAAGACGAGGTTCTATGTTGCCACACTGCTAGAGTATGTTAGACCATATGCTGAGGTTACAATATATGCCACGAGTCAAAATTTATGTATCACCGTTGATGTTTGTTATAATTGCGCGGGAGTTGTTGTTGTCCTATGTGATATGAAAAATATCTCCACAGGTATCACCACAGAATTACTGTGCTATGTCAACACAGTTGGTGCAGAGTGGTTACAACTCATGCCATGGTATTATACACCACGGGGTCCGACGATTTGTTGTGCCAACTCCAATAGAAAGACACCACTGAGCCATGTCATATGTCATGGGGTATTACCACTGAATAAGGTTGTTAACCATATGTTATACATAACATATGTTTATCCACTGATACACTAAAATTTCAAAAATATAATATATATCATATGAATATTGTTAAAACAACATATATTTAGTGCAGAAGTTGTAACCAATTTTCCATGTATTAAAAGATATTACTATGTTTGCAATATTGTTACTAGAACTCTAAAGTTAGAGTTTCGAAACCTTATATAAGGGATTTCCAATGCACCAGAATGCAAGGGAGTGGTGAGAGAGCATGTCAAAGGTGGAGGTGTGGTTAAGCCAAGTTGTGAGAATAATTTGTATTTGGCATTCCAAAATCATACAGAAGCCAAACTGAGCGTTTTAAAAACCAAGATAGGGGTTTTGAGGCACTCCAGACACACTAGCAGAGTCTGTTTTTTATTTGCAACAGCTCATTCTTGAAGAATAGTAGCCATTGGTGCCTGCGAGCACAGTCCAGAATGGTGAAGTTAATGAAAGGGACTTTTTGAAATGGACATATTTCTTGTTGATCTCAACTTGAGTACAAGGACCGTTGTTGCTTAGTCCTCCTTGTATTTGGCATAATCACTGCTTTGTAGGATTGAATCAGTTTGAGGGTGATATTTCTCTGTAGGGGGACGTTTCCAAAAGGGATACATTGCCACTCTCTCATCAAATAGACTCTACGAAACAAATATTAATGATGTACTCACTTTCCATGCGAGATAAATAAAGTGAGCTAGCCTTTGCATAGTGCCCGGAGATGTAGCCCAAGAGGGGTGAACTCCATCATCAACTGGTTATGTCTCTTACCTTGTGTCATGTTTATGCTTTTGAATAATTTTCATCTTATAGTTCATTAAAGTTTGATTATTCATATGTGAATAGATTATGAACTAAAGATATAATTCTAGAAGATTGCAAATTGTCAAAGGACGATCACACTTTTTCAGATCATTTTTGGTATCAGAGTAGGTTCTGGCTAAACTAAAAGGATGAGTAGATGCACGAAGCAAAGTTGGATGCAAGAATTAGAAGAATCCAATCAGCAATATCGGCAAGAGAATGTTTCATTGCGACACATGGTGAAATCATTGCAGGAAGAAAAATAAAGACTACGAGCGAGGATTGAAACCACACAGAAAAATCGACAAAGAGGAAGTCTCTCAAAACAAAGTCCATCCATAATTAGAGATAATGAATCATATTCACTTCATCAGTCAAAGGAAGAAATATCATGTCCATCTGCTTCTCCAAAAGTACAGTCGGTGGAAGAAGCGATTGGTACTTTTTCCTCACCTTCTAAGGAACATTCTTATGTACCAACATCTCCAAAAATGGATTCGGAAACTGAGAAGGAAGAGACTTCAAGCGATCGAGAGATCGGAGCTTTAGAGAAACATACCAATGGAATTGGTATGAAGCTAATGAACAGAATGGGATACCAGCAAGGTAAAGGCCTCAGCAAGCATGGCCAAGGCCAAGGCAAGCTCCAGCAAATAATTGTTCAGAAAATACCCCAATACGAAGGATTGGGATTTGACCAATAAACATGTGACTACTGCGGGAAGAAAGGTCACATAGAAGATCAGTGTTGGTCATTACATCCTGAGAAAATGTCAAAAAATCTATAGGATCGTAAAGGTAAGCAGACAAATAATTGTAGCAGTGATTCAGAAGGTGAGTCTTTCAATCAAAATTTTATTATGAACATTGTTAAACAGGCTTACCCATGTACTTTTTGTGGAAGTAACAACCATTGTGTAGCTGACTGCTAGACACGGAAGGTTTATAACAAGAAGTTGCATTCTACAAAGAGTATTCAGCGAAAGGATGACGTGACATTGCAGGTAAAGAAAAGTATCGAAAATACTTTGATGCAGTTAGGGAAGTATTTGACATTGTCACAACAGAGCTCAGATAAATCGAGCAAGAAGATGACTGTTGCAAACTCTGGAGAAAGGATTTGTTCACGGTGTAAACTAAAAGGACATTAAGAAAACATGTGTCCAATACTACCACATGAATTGATAGTATCACAATCAAACCAAGGGGAAGCAACGAGAATTGGCAACGAAGAACGTAAGTCTCCAGAGAAGTCGCTTACTTGGAACTAGGCAGATTTCATGCCTTATATGTAAATTGTCAATTATGTGTCGTGATTTGTCATCACATCAGTAAGTGTAGTTGAGTTTGTAAATAGGGTCAAGATTTTTTATGTACTGATGAATGATGTAATAAATTCCTTATTATAATAAACTTTTGGTAGACTAAAAGTCTTTTAGTTGGGAGGAATGATCTAGGATGGATCTTGATTGAGTATCGTCATGTTGGCTATGTAATGTTTGAGACCAAGATGGTCATATATAGCATCAATTACTGACATGCTTAGAATTTTACAGTCTCATATGCTCATGAAACTAGCACCAGGTTAAACATCTCATCGTGATGATTCCAGTGGTATGTTCAGTTTGCAAAATAGACTTCGTATGAAGGAGTTACACAAAGTCAAAGTTCAGGTCAAGATGGGAAAAAATTCAAAAGTCAATTGGTCAAGGTAAACCGTCAACTCATGGTTCTGCTAGTCAAAACTCATGGTTCTAATTGACACATGGCATGACCAAATTCCTCCAAGTGTCTTCTTCTGGTTTGTTAAAATTCCTATGTTTATGATTAGTTGGTTCGATTTTGGATTTGACCAATAATGGAGCGCCACATGGGCCAATGACTAGCTTCAACGTGGCCTCCTCATGGTATATTAAAAGTTTTGTATGAGCCTACAGGGTCTCTGGGATATTTGAACCATGAACCAAATATCAATATCCAATCTCCCTACCATCAAGCCACCCATTTTTCCTTGTGGCATATAGTGGAGAAACTATATAAAAAGGCATGCATCATTGGTGAAGGGGGCCAGCACCTAAAGGTCTAGCCCCAAGGCAATGTGCATGGTCATAAGACCAACGACAGAGAGAAAGGATGAGGAGAGGATTTTTTTAAGTCCCATGGGATGTGCATTGTAATGATACCAATGATAGGGAAAAAGGATGAGGAGAGGAGTTTTTTAAGCCCCAAGGAATATGAGAGACATGTGACCAAAATTGCAGGGAAGCGCTAAGTTGGCGTGGAGGTGGAATGTTGATATGCCACAAGATGAGGTTTTGTGTTGCCACACCGCTAGAATATGGTAGGCCATATGTAGAGGTTACAATATATTGCACAGGTCGACATTTATGTATCACCGTCGATGTTTATTATAACTGCGTGGAAGTTGTTGCAGTCCTAGGTGATATTGCAAATATATCCACAAGTATCACTGCGTAATTATTGTAGTATTTCACCACAATTGGCGAGGAGTGGTTACAACTCATGCCATGGGATTATACACCACGGGTTCCAATGATTTGTTGCACCAACTCCAATAGAAAGACACCATGGAGCCATGTCATATGCCACGGGGTATTGCCACCGAATAATGTTGTTAACAATAGGCCAGATGTATTGCTTCATATGGCATGAAAGGTTTATGATTCAAACCATAGGTTATACATAGCATATGTTTATCCACCGATACACTAAAGTTTCAACCATATAGTATATATGGTATGAATATTGTTAAAACAATATATAATTAGTGTGGAAGTTGTAACCAATTTGCCATGTATTAAAACATATTTCTATGTTTCCAATATTGTTACCAGAACTCTAAAGTTAGAGTTTTGAAACCTTATATAAGGGATTTCCAATGCACCAAAACACAGTTAGTGGTGAGGAGAGCAGCTTGAAGGTTGAGGTGTGGTTGAGCCAAGTTGTGAGAAGAATTTGTATTTGGCATTCCAAAGTCATACGAAAGCCAAACTAAACATTTTAAAAACCAATATAGGGGCTTTGAGGTGCTTGGGACACGCTAGCAGAGTCTATTTGTTATTTGAAGCAACCAATTCTTGTAGAATAGTAGCCATTGATGCCTACGAGCACAATCCAGAATGGTGAAGTTGATGAAAGAGACCTTTTGAAGCTGACATATTGCTTATTGATATTGACTTGAGTATAAGGACCATTGTTGCTAAGTCCTCCTTGTATTTAGTGTAATCGTCACTTTGTAGAATTGAGTCAGTTTAAGGGTGAGAGTTCTCTATAGGAGGATGTTTTATATTTATAAATATGGCTACATAATACAAAGAAGTAATGTGTGTGGCCTGTGGGCTGCTACAGTGCACAAATCCCCTCTATGTGCTCTACCTCCTATCTCTCTTGGCTATTTGTTGAGTAGGTAAATTCTCTCTGCAGACAGAGATGATCCCTCTAGCCCAATGAGTGGGTCTAGCAACAAATGAGACAATCTACAAGACACTTTCTGTAGAAATTCCCACTGTAGATCAACAAATTATGCCATATACTAAAGCAAAATATAAGATCTACGTCTACAACAAACTTGTGGAAGCTTAATTGAATATGAGCAAGATCAAATAGAACACATATAACTGAGAATGAGAAATCAATCACACATGAACATAGAAGAGTAACCCAGGGAAAGCCTCAGTCTAAAACCCCAATCTCTATATTATCATACAAGTGGAAATATGTTCAAATTACAAAAAAAATCAGCTCACAAGCTATCATGCTCTCTCTGCAATCCATCTGCTGCTCATAGATAGTCAAAGTCTTCTCAGAAACCTTCTCCTCTACCCTCCAAGCCTCCTATTTCCTTTCGCAGTTTCCCTTAGGGTCCAGTGCAGCCACCTGTGTGAATTGGCCTCTTCACACACTCACTAACCTCTGATCTAATTGCGTAATCCTGAAGGAGATAATTCCTTATGCATGGATGAGTTTCCTATATAGGAAAAATCCTCCAACTAATAGTACACTGTCCCTTCTTGTGATCTCAACTGGGTCTCTGACTGAACTGACATGCATGAGTTATTTATGAGAGAATATTTAGTTATCTGAAGTGCAGCAGTTACATGCATGCATGCATTAACTAACTGAACTCACAATTAATTCAACAAACTGTTTGAACTAATCTAATTGGACTTAACTTAGTTAACTGAGCTAACTAATTACAACTCATCCTTATCTTTTTCATTGATGGATAAATTCCGCAATCAATGGAGAAACTGTTGCATGTCTTCACATAGACTTCATGTTTGATTTTCTACAATTAATTTACTCAAGATGAATTAATTAATTATTTTACAAACATCTGCTAAGATCAAATTCGAATTTTAATTCTCAATTTTAGTTTAGGGACTAACTAAAATTGGAATCCATCCCGAAATGCTATTTATAACAATGCTATTTTTAGCACTTTTATTTTTCATTCCTTGTTGCTATGTCCAACACTAGTACCCAAACTTCTATTTATAGAAATTCTATTTTTAGCATTTCTTGTTGCCATTTTCAAAACTCCCTCTCAACAAGAAAGGAATTCAGCTCAAACCCGATCTTGAACCTTTGGAATGTTTTGCATGCAACACTTCTCCCAAGTGTTATTGCTCCAGCCACTCTAGAAACAAAAAACTTCCAACTGACCTCCCTGTTGGGCTAGAAACATCCTCTGATGCTGAAGCTCCATCTGTCACTAACAAGTGCTCCCTCTCTGACCTCTGAGTTGTTGCAACACTCCATGCATCTCGCACTGTTTCACACCTCTTTGTGTCATCCTGCACTAGTGCAACACTCCTGTGCCTCTCACATTGTTGTAGCCTACTAGCTCTGCACTATCTTGGGATTCCTACATTGTAGCTCTCTTTGCCTCTCAATCTACATCCGTCTCTACCCACTCAACCAGTCCTGCTACTCCTCATCGGGGCTCCCGTAGTAAGGTCTAATAAAATAGGTTTTGTACCTCAATGATCCTACCCCTATCCCAACCTTCTTGGGACTGTCACTCCACATTGCCCCACCTCTGACCTGTAGGTATGGATGCATGTGATCCCTCTGCCCACTTCACTTGAAATTTCCCCCTATTGGAGATCTCTGCATGAGTGGATGCCTCCACTTGGTCTCCTCTCAGCTTCTCCAATTGTGGCTGCTCCACAACATCCTGAAGTTGCTTCACCAATTGTGGCTCCTCCACAATTTTCTGAAACTTCTTCTGGCACTGCATGTTCAGAGGTAATGTACTCTCCCTCTCAACCACCAAGTCTCCAATAGCTACCTTGCTCCTCAAGGCTTTTCATGCATCTTGAACCTCAAGAGCATACAGGTTCTTGACTCGTGAACTGATCCGCTTCACCTGTCTAGTGGTGATGTGTCGAAGGAAAACCTTTCTCTTACTGAAGACTACATCATAGCCTTTTTCTTCTAGCATTGCAATCAACACCAAATTTTTCCTCAGTCCTGGTACATACTTGACATCGATCAAGGTAATGTGAGCTCCATGCTCCCTCTGAAAAACAACAATGCCTACACCTGAGACACTATACTTTTCCTCATTACCCATCGCTATGAGTATCTGGAGGTATTTCTCCTCCAAGGTACTGAACAAACTCTTATCACCGGTCATGTGGAATGAAGCTCCACTGTCAAGAAAGCAACCACATCCCACCATGGATGAATTCATCCATGAGATAAGAGAGAAATCCAACTCAAACTGTGAGGCCAGTGCATCACCATCAGATCCCTTCGAGGAACCTTTCTTGGATTTCTTCAGTTGACAATTTGTAGCATCATGGCCCACTTCATGACAATGAAAGCATTGCACTTTCGATTTGTCAAAATTCTTCCCACCATGGGAAGAACTGGATTTGGAATCGGATGCCTTCCCTTTCCCTTTCCTCGCCTTACTCTCTAAGGCTATATTTTCCTCATCATCTTGCTTTGATGAGGATCCATCTCTGGTGCTTCTTCTTATCTCCTCCTGCATCAGATTTGACCAAAGTCGTTCCCAATCTAGCAGTTTTTCTCTTCCATTAACTAAGTCTTAGTAGCTATACCAATTCTTAGGAAGACCGAGGAGTGCAAGACTCACCATGTCATCATCATCTATCGTGATCCCTACACTTCCAAGCTCATCCTTGTAGGTGGTGAGCTTGTTCAGATATGTAGAGATCATGTCGCACTTTTCACACTTGATTTTTTGAAGCTTTTCTTTTAGCGCCAGCTTCCTTTGATCGTTGTTGTTCTGATATAGATCTTTCAATGTTTTCGACATTGAAAATGGTGTCTCCTTCCCATGGAAACTCGAGACTATGTGGTCTCGAACTCCCTCCAAAAGGATTCTCCTTGCTCTAGCCACACATTTCTTCCATTTTGCTAATTTTGTATCATCGGTCAGCTTGGGGACTTCTTGGTCAATGAATTCCTTTAGACTGTTATCCTCTAATACTTTTTCCATGTGATCCTTCTAGGCTATATAATTTGAGCTACCATCAAGGGCATACTCGAGTCTTAAACCGTTGAACGCCATTGGTGAAATTGAGATGTGATAAGAACTCGATTTCTATATTCAGGAACCTCAAAATTCGAACTTTGAACTTCTGGTATACTGTTCTTTGCTTTGATCACCTTTGCTCTGATACCATGTAGAAATACCCACTGTAGATCAACAGATTATACAATATACTAAAGCAAAATACAAGATCTACTTCTACAACAAACTTGCGGAAGCTTAATCGAATATGAGCAAGATCAAATAGAACACATATAACTGAGAATGAGAAATAATCACACTTGAACACAAAGAATAACCTAGGGAAAGCCTCAGCCTAAAACCCCAATCTCTGTATTATCATACAAGTGGAAATATGTTCAAATTAAAAAAAAATCAACTCACAAGCTACCCTGCTCTCTCTACAATCCCTCTGTTGCTCATAGACAGTCAAAGGCTTCTTACAAACCTTCTTCTCTGCCCTCCAAGCCTTCTATTTCCTTGCATAGTTTTCCTTGGGGTCTAGTGCTACCACCTGTGTGAATTGGCCTCTTCACACACTCACTAACCTCTAATCTAACTGCACAATCCTGAAGGAGATAATTCTTTCTGCATGGATGAGTTTCCTATATAGGAAAAATCCTCCAACTAATAGTACATTGTCCCTTCCTCTGATCTCAACTAAGTCTCTGACTGAACTGACATGCATGAGTTATTTATGAGAGAATATTTAGTTATCTGAAGTGCAGCAACTACATGCATGCATGCATTAACTAACTGAACTCACAATTAATTCAAAAAACTGTTTGAACTAATCTAACTAGACTTAAAGCTAACTAACTACAACTCAAATTTCAACTCATCCTTATCTCTTTAACTGATGGATAAATTCCTCAACCAATGGAGAAACTATTGCATGTCTTCACATAGACTTCATGTTTTATTTTCTACAACTAATTAACTCAAGATGAATTAATTAATTATTTTACAAACAACTGCTAAGATCAAATTCGAATTTTACTTCTCAATTTTAGTTCAGTGACTAACTAAAATTGGAATCCATCCCAAAATGCTATTTTTAGAACTTCCATTTTTCATTCCTTGTTGCTATGTCCAACACTGGTACCCGAACTACTATTTATAGCAATTCTATTTTTAGCATTTCTTGTTTCCTTTTTCAACACTTTCCTAGATTACAATCGAAATAAGAGAAGAGGAAGGAGACCTACATTGTTTTGATGCTATAATGCACTCCTTTGTTGAAGCTCGTGATCACTTTCTCATCATGCTTAGTCATTGCTTCTCATAGCGTTTGAATACCTGCACAAGAGGCCAAAGACACAACAAAGCATAAAAGTGCAACAATAATAATCAAATGTAATCCACTTAAGAGATCAAGGAGCATTAAGATAAATGAAGCACTGACACAAGAATTTATGGAAACTGAACTAGTAGTTGTATGTATTATTAAACAAAACAGGAATCATACAACCCAAACCTTTATGTTAGTAGCCCTCGTTGAGTGAATGTCCAAGTCCAAGCTCAAGCTCTACAAGCACTTCTTATCTAAGCCAAACTGAATAGCATGTAGGCACTATCTCATAATAAGGGTGCAAATAAGCAGAGACCAACCATTTGGGAATGGAGGGGGATGAATTTATAGGCAGGGAGATGGAGTTAAGATATTACCAAAGATAGGGGAAGGTCTTCATCTAAAGGAGGAATATCATAGGGATAAGATCAAAGGGTAATATTGGGAGAATTCGACGACATCCACAATGAACATCATCCACCTCATTGTTCTGGAATCCTCTAGATCACAAAGCTTCTCCTCCACTTTGGGAAAACTTGCCTTTTAGGGTTTAGTGTGAGTATCCAAGCAAAATTCATTCTAGTAGCGAGAGGCTCATATGGTGAAACTTTCCATCAGAATGAGAGGGCAATGTCACAGTCATGCTAACCCAAAATTAGGGTTTTGAGCTCATTTTTCTCAGGAAAGACTCAAGGAAACTTTTTATTAGTTCTTTAGGGAGGATCTAGATTGCATATCAAGATGGGTACACTGCATAGTTGTCAAGGTTTTGGCACTCTGGGTATGACATAGGGAAGTGTAGGAGGTGTGACAAAATATTTTGTAATAGATTCCCCCTAAAGCATTAAGTCAGAACAGGGAGTGATGGTTGAGATGCTTTACGAGCTAGTGCAAGGACTATAACAAACATCGTCAGGAGACTTGCAAATCAAGGGCACAAACACATATACATATCCGATACCTCTGTCATATATAACAAAACATGAATCTACGGTATGAACATAACCATCTGGATAGAAAGGACCATGTGAAAAGATCCACGGTATGGGCACAACCACCCGATGCAGAACGAACATCATCATCATATATATAAGGTACCACGGTATAGTCACAACCATCTATATAGAGGAAACATGTATACAATCATGAATAATACATAACTCCATGCAACCTGAGTATATCAAACAAAACTCAAGGTCTTGCGCTCCATCCCAACCCGATCGAAGTACAAATTCTAACATGCGAATGAATATGTCAAAGTCAAACATGCTAGAAAACCACCTGATTACTAGCCAATGATGTGAACTATTAACATGCATGAGAGAAACCACCAATAATGATAATGGCTCTCAAGGTATGATAGTACAATCCATGAATTTGAAAATGAAGCTTAAGTTGAACACTTTTGGAATCATCTGATCAACGGCCAATGATGAAAACCTATTTTCAAATGCGAAGAACTTGCCATTAAGGCATGCAAGCTCTAAGGTACTAAAAGGTAGTTTCTAAGTCATCCTCCTAGATAATGAGCTTAAGTCGATAGGAAATGACCCATTGAAGGAGGGCCATAATATTTCCCTCATCATCGACATGAAAGAATGAATAAAGAGGAATAAATGAGTATGATCTAGGAATGTGGCAAAAGGTCAGATAATGTATAGGTAGTAAATTGCATATAGAACTTCTCTTGAACATATCGGCGACATGACTTCAGAGAGTGGCAACATTTGACTCAACATAGGACCAAGGGTCATGAAAATGAAGTGGAATAGTTAGATGAGAGGCAAAATGATCACCAAAACTCAGAAGGACAAGTGACTAAGTGAGGATATCCCAAAACCGGAAGGACAAGTGACTAAGTGAGGATATCCCAAACCCGACATGAGAAACAGATGAGTGTTATGTTCAAGAGAGACATGCTACCTATACAAGAGATGATTCACTTTCAATTTTTCCCCACTATTTCTAGTGAGTAACCCAATTATTTTTTATCACAAGCTTGAAGGTGATAGCATATGCTTTCCATATAAGTTCATTCTTCGAATGTATCCATCCTAGTAAGTTTTATGAGTCCTAGGAAGGATAAACTCGGTATCGTCATGGTTCCAAGTCTTTTGTTGTTTAACTTTTACGAGTTCGATGGAAGAGTAACTCAGTGTCTTTTTCATATTTAGAGAGTTTTAAAAAGAGACGAAAAAGAAAACTCCATAAGGTCCCTCTTCATAATTTCTCTCTCGAAACCAAAAATGTAGAAAAACATATTCAAGAGAACCTCCTAGCCATGTTTGACTAAGGTGTTTCTTTTTCGTACAATAGTCTATCTCAGTCTCGAAAAGGGTTAAACTTATACTCAGTAGACATAATTTTATTTTCTTTTCCGAGTTCGAAACGACAAGTGCTCGACAATATTTTCATATTTCAAGAGTCAAAAAAGAGCTGAAAGATTACTCCTCTTGGAGGAACGAGTGGTATAAAAATGATAAAAACTGGTTCCGGTCATGATGGAATTGCTCAAAACATGTAAAGGTCAAGAGGTTGGATAATAAGGCCACTCATCACATCTGTTCCTTAGGAAAAGGTAAAACTGTAAGGACTCTGGACACCACATATCTCCACAATGGTATGATATTGTCCACTTTGGGCCTAAGCCCTCATGGATTTGCTTTTGGACTTACCCCAAAAGGCCTCATACCAATGGAGATATTTGTCCATCCTTATATATCCATGATCCTCCCCACCTCTAGTCAATGTGGGACTTTGTTCGTATACCCAATAATCCTCCCCTCGAACAAAGGACCATCGAGCCTCCCCTCAAACGATTATCCATCCGTCCACTCTCTACCAACTAGGATTCTCTGCTCCAATGCGTTGGAAGCACACGCCTTACATGGAAGCACCACCTGCCTCGAGAGCTTGCTCTATCCCAGGTCAACTCCTCTTCACCGTGTTGGGGCCAGGACACGTCCATGAAGAATCCGGAGCACACCGCCTGTCTAACCGAGCTCATCCACGGATCCCATCGTGATATTACCGGGGCCCACCACCTTCGTTCGGTATTCTGAGGATTCATCCACTTGGCTAACTTTGGGGCATGGCTCTGATACCACTTGTAAGGACTCTGGACACCACATATCTCCACAATGGTATGATATTGTCCACTTTGGGCCTAAGCCCTCATGGATTTGCTTTTGGACTTACCCCAAAAGGCCTCATACCAATGGAGATATTTGTCCATCCTTATATATCCATGATCCTCCCCACCTCTAGTCAATGTGGGACTTTGGTCGTATACCCAACAAAAAAAACCAAGTGAAAGTGAATGATTAGCCAAAGAGATGGTGGTGATGGAATGGAAAAAACCAAGGCTAATCTAGCAAAACATGTTGATAAAGATGGAAATCACGAGAGGTAAAAAGGGAAAGGTTTCATTTTTACACAAGCTTGAGACATGGGAAACTATGATTGAGGATACTTGACAATAGTTTCATTTTTTCACAAGATTGAAACATGGGAAACTATGATTGAGGATACTTGAAAATGGTTTCATTTTTTCACAAGCTTGAAACATGAGAAAAAACTATTCTTGGATTTGGTTTCATTTTTACACAAGATTGAAATGGAAACAAACTATGCTTGAGATAAGTTTGCATGCCCCTATAATAATGACTCAATTCGAGGTACATGCCCCCCAATCTTCATTTTATTCACCTAAGTAGACTACCGGTTACTAATAGGTGGATGGAATGAAGGTTCACTTCGGAGATCAATTCAAAGACTCGACTGGGATTTTACAAGATCATATCAAAGATTCGAATTGGAAGGGGAATTGTTTCTTTTTTAATGATCTTGACACAGGAAAAGAACCATGCTCATGTCACCTTGTTTCATTTTTACCGAGCTTGACACAACTAAATGAACCATGCTCATAACCTATTTCATGTATTAACGAGGTTGACATAGTAAAAGAACTATCCCCATAGCACCTATTTCATTTTTTAACGAGGTTGACATAGTAAAAGAACCATCCTCATGGGACCTATTTCATTTTTTAACGAGGTTGATAGAGTAAAAGAACTATCCTCATGATCCTTGTTTCATTTTTTAACGAGCTTGACACAAGACAAAGAAGTCTACTCCAAACCCTTGATCATAGACCAAAATAGGCCATGACTTCCAAGAGGTTCTAATCAGATGGGAGAACAACATTCTGGAAGGAATACATTTCTAGGGATCCAAATGAAAAAGCAATCTTCAATTCCCTCATTACATGATGTACTACATCACCTACTAGATCATCAGTAGATGTGGGAATGGAACAAGTGGCCACATAATTAACTTGTGGTAGGGGCGATACCACTTGCATTTAAGAACCATTTAGGGATGGTGGTTGATTGGGAGTTGATTTAGGAGAAATGAATGTAAGTTGATAAATGATCATAATGCTTCCTTCATGTGGGAAACACATCACTCGAAAGAGGGAAGAGACAAGGGATCCCATGACATAAACATAGTCACGACCAAGGAGTAGATTAAAATCTAAAGGGCCTAGGACAACCATCACGCCTATATAGATAGTCTTTCCTCCCAAAGCAATAGGTAGCTTAGGAAGGATCCCTAATAGTTCACTGGTTCCTATGTTAAAAGCTAACAGATTATGGCTGACGGGGACAAGCTGCGGAGAACCCAAAGTTTGCCAAGTAGTTGAGGACATAATACTAACAAATTCACCCTCGTCTATGAATGTGCTAGGTACAAGGATATGGTAAGCATGTGCTGTAATATGGAAAGGCACATAAGATGGAAGATGATATCCTGCCAGTCAGCTCCAATCAAAAGAAGTGACTAAAGTACTCAGAGGGAGTGTCATAGGAACATGAGAGATGCTCTCTTGCTCTGTGGGAACAAGAGAATTTATCTCATGCACCTCAGGAATGAGAGGATTTCCCTCCAGTTCATTCGAAACTGAAGAAACTAGAAGAACCTAAGCAATACAAGGTTCACTCTCTACTAGAAAGGTACAGTTAACTAAAGGTGGAGCCAAATCTACCATTTTCTCAACCAATGGTTCGTCGAGAAAGGACTCATGAGACTCACTTTCAAAGAGAGTGGGGTTGACCAAATATGATTTTTTATCAATCATTGGATCAACTAGTGAAGGATCAAGGGAAATATTTTGATAACCATATAAAAGATGAGGCTAGGAAGTTTTAAGGTTTTCCAATTCTTTGGAAGCTTCATCGAAAAGAGGACAAAGGTGAATGGGATGATTACCTTCACACAACTTACAAGGAAATTTGACTTTTCCCTTTCCCCATTGAATTTATTACTACTAGTTGAGGGTTTGTCACCAGAATGATCACTAGAGGCTAATGACAAAGGTTGATGTGAACCTGTGGACCACACTTCTAAGACCTTGGGAATACCAAGACAATTTTGAAGAAGGTGGTCACCCTTACATAGCATGCAAGGGAATTTCACTTTCTGGGGCTAATTGGAAGAGTTTTTTACATCAATTGCATCAGTAACAATGACTATTTGGTTGCTCCCTAACTTATTTTACTTCTTCTTCTTCTTCATCCTCTTCTTCTCCTTCTTAGCTTCCTCGTTACTAGAATCTAGAATTTCACCAAGCAAAGAGGAAGAACGGGGTGAAGAAATAGGCGAAGAAGGTGAGGGATCAAGTTTAGGATTAACATGAGGTTGATGTTTTTCAGGTGGAGTGGAACTTGGTTGAAAAGAAGTTTGGACACTCGGAATCAATGAGGTCAAAAAATACCAAAATTGCAGATGGATGGTCAATCCAGGAAGGGACAACGTTGTCATATAAGGAGCACCAGTAGTTCCCATAGAAGGAAAAGAGCTAGGATTCCCATTAGAGGGTTTCCCTTGACTAGTAGACTCAAGAAATGTTTCCTTCAGTATCAACCTAAGATCTACTAAGGAGTATTTCCACAGGAAGGATGTTTTTCTGCAGTCAATTAAATGATTTTAGAAATTAACAAAACAAAATAAAAGATGGGTAAGCTAGGAAAGAGAGTTTACCAAGTATCCATGAATGCAAGAAACCAAGGACTTAATGTACGAGAGCTAATCTCCTTGAATGTTATGTTCGATGTATCATGTTTACAAGGTGGCAGACTTGGTTACCTGTGGCTAAAGGATAAAAACCTAATGGGGTCTCCCAATATACTCAATGGTATAGGGAGCACAAGTCCATGTTAGTGTTTTCTAATGTGTAACCATTCGATGAGAGCGTTCCCATATACTTGCCATATTGAAGTGCCTCTGATATACCCGAAAGTACTGGAGAACCTTCGATATACTTCCGCACTAGAACAGGATTTCACCTGCGAAATACAATGCAGGGAGTTAACGACAGCTGCTATGTTTAAAGACGTCGAAACATGTCTCTGGCCTAGAACTATAGATATTTGCATTAGGTTACAAATTCTCCTTAGGTTAATTGAGGTAAATTTTAAGTTGATGTTGAATTATGTTTCAGGTTTGGGCTCAAAACAATGTCACCAGAACACCTAAGATGCAGTTATATGAGAAAAGGAAAACTTTTCATTTCATTGAAAGCTAGACTAATCAAGGGAAGAAATTTCAATCAATAATGCATCAAACAAAATATATCAAGAAAAATGTCTTTCACTAACTTTCACTTTCGTCTTCAAAATGCAATGCCAAAATGCAATCTTATAAGAAGAAAAATCACTTTCTTTCACTAAGATGCGCTAACATTTTTGTTCTTTTTCTTTCACTTTGATTCAAAATTCAAACTAATGCATAAGCAAAGGAAAAATGGATTTCAAAACAATTGAAATGAAGATTTCATTCACTTTGGTTTCGAATAAAACAAAAAATGTTTCAAAAATACTTTAATGAAGAGATCCTTTCACTTTTCTTTTTGAAACAACGAAATCAAAACAAGCATATATTTTTAGTTTCAGCAAATCAAACAATTGTAATCTACGTTTGACAATGGAGAAAAAGTAATTTTCAAAGTACAAATATGATCCAATACTAATGAAAACAACTTCACAAATATGAACCGAAAGTGACTTGAAAATGGTGTCCTGATCGCAGTAAAACTCCTAAATGGAGAGAATCGATCTCAAAAAGACAAGCCAAGTGATGAGTGAAGGGTAAACTAGACCTAGAAACCCTAGAAGACAATCTAATTTAAATCACACACCAACACAAGCAAAGAGACAATTCCAACCATTGAAGGACAACAATCAAGGCAAACACAATGAGATCACACTGGAAAAACACTCACAGAGGTTGAGACACACTGAAAATGATAAGATACTCTAATTTTTCTAGCCTCTAGGATCAACACACGTATGAAAGGAAAAGTAGTGTTGAAAGGCAATGCATCACAACTCTTAATCCAAAATCAGCGCTCACAGTGGTTTAGTAAAACCAGAAAATGCGTTGGGCAAGGAAAAGAAAGAAAAAACAAAATTTTTCAAAAATCATACCAGACTCAACACTCTCAAGCAAAAACTAGTGACTGTATAAACCTACATCGATGCACACAAGATGAGAAATCAATGGTTGGTCAAACTAATCAGAGGATCAGATCGAAGAAATGGATGGAAAGGTTATAGCTTCCCCAGTGGAGTCACAATTTTGTTGAGTAGGTAAATCCTCTATGTGGACAGAGACGATCCCTCTAGCCCAATGAGTGGGTCTAGCAAAAAATGAGACAATCTACAAGTCACTTTCCTATATTACAATTGAAATAAGAGAAGAGGAAGGAGACATACCTCGCTCTAATTCTATAATGCATTCCTTTGTTAAATTTATTGACCAATTTGTCCTCAGGCTCAACCCTTGCTACTCATAGTGTTTGAATACCTGCACAAGAGGCCGAAGACAAAACAAAGCATGAAAGCACAACAAGCATAATAAAATGTAATCCGCTTAACAGATCAAGGAGCATTAAGATAAATGACGCATTGACACAAGCATTTATGGAAAGTGAACCAGAAGTTATATATATTAATAAACAAAAGAGGAAGCATACAACCCAGACCTTGATGTTAGTATCCCTCCTTGAGTGAATGTCCAAGTCCAAGCTCAAGCTCTCTAAGAAATCCTTCTCTAAGCCAAAGTGAATAGGATGTAGGGACTATCTCAGCATAAGGGTGCAAATAATCAAAGACCAACCATTTGGGAATGGAGGGGGATAAATTTATATGCAGGGAGAGGGAGTTAAGATCTCACCAAAGATAGGGGAAGGTCCTCATCTCAAGGAGGAAGCTCATAGGGATAAGATCAAAGGGTAATATTGGGAGTATTTGACCAAATCCACAACAAACATCATCCATCTCGCCATTTTAGAATCCTCTAGATCATGAAGCTTCTCCTCCACTTTGGGAAAACTTTCCTTTTAGGGTTCAGTGCGAGTATCCAGGAAAACGTTGCGTTGGCATCACGAGGCTCATATGGTGCAACTTTTCATCAAAACGAGGGTAGTTCCATAGTCATGTTGACCCATAAATTATGGTTTTGAGCTCATTTTTCTCAAGAAAGGCTCAAGGAAACTTTTCATTAGTTCTTAAGGGAGGATCTAGACTGCATATCAGGATGGGTACACTGCATAACTGTCAAGTTTTTGGCACTCTGGGTATGACCCAGGGAAGTGCAGGAGGTGTGACAAAATACCTTGTAACACTATATTTTCTCAACTATGGAACAAAATTCTCTCGAAATAATGGAATGCCTCTTCCTCCTAGTGGTCTGGTTATAACACAACTCGATAGCCTACTAGTGTTTAAATTTGACTACATAAAATCTTAACTAGAGTTACAAAATAGACTCTTCTAGAGTATTTTACATCACCAACACATGGCTAGCCCATTTTCCATGAATAATGGGGTTTGAAGCAACATCCTCCCGAACTATAGGTGTGTAAACAAGAACGTCAACTTCTGAGTGGCATGAATTTTGCATACGGACTCCGATTGACGTGATTCTTGTGTCGTTGGAAAGATTTATGTGTGTAGAATAGCATGAAAATGTGTTGTGGCTAAGGGAAAAAAATTTACCACCAAAAAATGTCGTTTGGTGCCTCAAAATGCCCCTAGAAGGTTTCACACCCCGTTTTGTCAAACTGGGTCCCGCTGGTAAAATAATCCTGTAAGATGATTCCTCCACTTTTTCCAATCCAAATGCATTGAGATGAATGAAAAAAATATAATTATCCAATTCGGATCACATTTGTTCGATTTTATGTTCATTCTTTCTACTATTCCATTTTGTTGAGGAGTTTTAGATATAGAAAACTGCCTCTTGATGCCACGTTGTTCACAAAAGTCGAAAAACTCATCTGATATAAATTATCCTCCTCTATCAGATCTAGGACATTTTATTTTCAAATCTAAGTTATTTTCTACTAGAGCTTCGAAAACTTTAAATCTATCAAATGCTTCATATTTATGTTTTAATAAGCCAATCCAACACATACATGTATAATCATCAATGAATAATATGTAGTGTTCCCCCTGAGCAAACTTATTTGTCATAGGACCACACAAATCAGTATGAATAAGATCAAGTGGCTTACTTAAAGTACCTTCTTTGACATTAAACTACACCCTGATTTGCTGACCGAATTTTCATGATTTGCATATGGTACTTTCTAGTAGAGAGATGTTAGGAAAGTCGTGAACTGCACCCATTCTGCTTGACTTATGTGGTTGACTGAAGCTTGGGTGTCCCAATATTTTGTGTCAAAGCCAAGTTTCTTCTAATTTTCTCAAGTAACAATGTTCTAAACCACCTTCCAAGACATAGATAGTATCTGGAGTTCTTGTTCCCTTTATTATGATCTTACCTATATTAATATTTCATAACACACAATTCTTTGATCTAAAAACCACTTCATGCGCTTGATCGCGCATCTAACTAACACTCAATATGTTATATTTTAATCCATCAACCAAAAAAACATGTCTAGCTTTAACCTTTTTGTAGGAATTTACAGGGTAAGTTCCTCAGACAGAACACCAAAGGACACCGCTCACAAACAGATCGCAGATCAATACACCAGTACTTTTGACGTGGTTAAAACTCTCAAAGAGGAAAACAGTCCATGGCCTGAGCCAACGCGGCCACTTCAGGAAATTTATTAATAAAATAATGAAAATTTACATAAGCTTCTCTCATGAACGATTAACCTACAAATGACCCTCCATGCTCTTTAAATAGAGATCATGGACCAATCGGGTGTTAAGCCACGGATCAAGTGTCGGTAATGCCGAGGAGAGAATGAACTGTCAGATCAATACATATCATGACCGTCGGATTGTAAGTTACAAAATGTACATAGTAAAGAAACACACTTTACCTAACTCTATACTAGACCAAGTTGTACTTAACTATTTCCTATGTGTCGGAATATCCTAACATCCCCCCTTAAGAACAACTTGGGATAGGATTGAAGGATTTACAAATATGGCACAATAGGAGAAGGAAGGAGGAACTAGAGCCTATCCCCCCTTAGTGACAACTTCCTGAACTCCAACCATAAATCAAAGTTTAGTGAACTTCACCTCTGTGAGAGCCTTTGTAAATATGTCTGCAACTTGATCATCTGTTGAACAATATTGCACTTCAAGAACATGGTCATGAATGAGATTTTTGATGAAGTGCATTTGCAGTTCAATGTGTTTGCTGCGCTGATGTTGGACTGGATCTTTGCATAGTTGAATGGCACTTTGATTATCACACCAAAGTGTAGTCGGATGCTGCTGCTGAAAGCCAAACTCTGACAGGATCTGACGAAGCCACAAGGCTTCCTTACTAGCTTCTACGACACCACGATACTCTGCTTCTGCTGAAGAAAGAGAAATGGCACCGTGTTTCTTGCAAGCCCATGTAGTAGGTCCTAAACCAAGAGTGAACACATAACCTGCAGTAGACTTTCGATCATCAGGTTCACCAGCCCAATCGGAATCAGTGAAACCAACCAACAGAGGAGATGCTTCGACACTGTAACGAATCCCAAACTGAACTGTACCTTGAACATAACGAAGTATTCTTTTAGCTGCTTTCCAATGACTTTCACGTGGGTTTTGCATAAACCGAGCAACAAGGCCAACAACAAAGGAAAGGTCAGGACGAGTATGGGTTAGATACAAAAGTTCTCCTACAAGTTGACGGTATAAGGTAGCATCAACTTCAGGAGAAGTACAAGTGACTGAAAGTTTGACTCCAGACTGAAAGGGAGAAGGGGATGTCTTACAGTCTTCCATGTGAAAATGGCATAGAATATCACAGGCATACTTGGATTGGGAAAGGGAAATACCTTCCTTGGATTGCAAGACTTGAAGACCAAGAAAATAATGTAAGTGTCCTAAGTCTGTCATTTCAAACTTCCTTTTAAGGCTAGAATTCACATGGTTTATAAGGTTGGGATCACTACCAGTCAGGATAAGATCATCAACATAAAGAACAAGAATGATAAGAGACTTGCCGAATTTCTTGGTGTAGACAGTATTGTCAGAATGACACCTAGAAAAGCCATTTTCTAAAAGAAAGTTATCCATTTTGGCATACCAAGCTCGAGGAGCTTTCTTGAGACCATAAAGGGATTTCTTAAGCTAACATACAAGGCTGGAGTCTTTTTGTATAAAGCCAATAGGTTGTTCCATATGGATTTCTTCATGCAAGTCCCCATGCAAGAAGGCAGATTTAACATCCATCTGATGGACTTCCCATTTGAAAGAGGCAGCAAGGGAAAGAACAAGGCGGATAGAGTTAATTTTGGCAACAGGGGAGAAGGTTTCAGTATATTCAATGCCTTCAACTTGTGAAAAACCCTTAGCAACAAGACGAGCTTTATGTTTATCAACTTTCCCATCTGGTCCATACTTGGTTCTGTAAACCCATTTGCATCTAACAAGTTTTCGTCCCTTTGGTAGAGGAACAAGATCCCATGTATCATTTGCTAATAATGAATGATATTCTTCATTCATAGCTGCTTTCCAATCTGGATGGCCTGAAGCTTCTGCAAAGGTGTCAGAATCATAATTCACTAAAGCTTGAGCTAGTAAAGAAGAGGCTCTCTCGAACTGAGAACGTGTACATCGTTGATCTGTAGGATCACCAGCAAGATCACCTGCTACATCCCGAGTAGGATGGACCCATTTTGGAAGCTGAGGAGCTGAAGGAGGATCCTGAGAAGGTGGGGGAGGATTTTCATCCTCGCTTTCATCATCTGAAGAAGAAATATTTTCAAAAGTAGAAGAGATAGGGAGAGGTGGCACATCCGCCGAACTAGGCTCACAGGCCGATATATTTTCAGCAAACTTTACATCTCTTCTAATGATAAAATTTTTGGACTTAAGTGGAATAAGTCTATATCCTTTGACATCTTCAGAATATCCAACAAAAATAAATTTTTCACTCTTAGGTTCTAAAGCTTTATGTTTCTCATCTGGAATATGGGCCCATGCTTCAATTCCGAAAACACGAAAGTGACTTACATCTGGTTTGATTGAGCTCCATGCTTCTTCTGGAGTGATATTCTTTAAAACCTTAGTAGGAGTGCGATTTATTATGTAATTTGAAAAATTAATTGCTTCTGCCCAATAATTAAGACTAAGTCCTTTAGATTGAAGCATACAATTAGCCATTTCCTTTAAGGTGCGATTCTTCCTTTCAGCTACACCATTTTTTTGTGGAGTATATGGAACAATATGTTTCATTTGAATTCCATTCTCAGTGAAAAAGTTGATGAATGTGTTTTTAACATATTCTTCGCCATTATCAGATCTTAGCTTAAGAATTTGATGTCCAGATTGTTTTTCAACAAAGGCCTTAAAGGCCAAGAACATGTTAAATACTTCACTCTTGAGTTTTAAGAAGTATACCCAAGTGCATCTGGAGAAATCATCAATGAAAGTTAAGAAATACTTGTAGCCAAAGAATGAAGCAACTAGAAGTGGACCACATAAATCACTATGCACGAGCTGTAAAGGGGCTAAGGCGTGCCAAGAGGCACGTTTTTCAAAACTATCCCGATGATGTTTTCCGAGTACACATCCGGAACAAACACCATCTCTGCAAGATACCATTGGAAGACCTGTCACCATATTTTCTTTACATAGATTCTGAAGAGAGCGATAGTTTAAGTGAACAAATCACTCATGCCAAAGTTTACTCACTTCATCATTATGAGCAACAAATACTGAGGGAAGATTTGATGACCCAAAGTTGTGAAACTTATACAACCTTGTAGAATCATCAGCAATGCCAGTAGCTAAAATCTGTCTAGGATCTCTTAGGTCCTTAATTACAACATCGTGAGGTGAAAATTCAACGATTTTTCCTTCACCTCAATGGGTTATCTGATATACAGATAGAAGGTTGCAGGATAAGGTTGGAACACATAATACATCATTAAACTGACCATTGTCTAGATGAACAGTTCCAGTCCCTACAACACTAAGAGATCTATCATCACCAACATATATATTTTTGGTGTTACAATCATTTAAAGAAGAAAACATGGCTTTGTTTTTGGCCATGTGATAAGAAGCTCCAGAATCAATGAGCCACTCATGAGAATGAGAAGAAGAAGATACATTTAGTGCATAGCCAAACCGAGATGTTTGACAACCACATGCAGAAAGTGTCATTCCTGAAGATGAAGTTGAAGTTGAAGATTGCTCCAAATGGATGTTATGCTTCTTCATTGCTGCTTCCAAGGATTCCATCTTCTCAAAGCATTTGGATTCTAAGTGGCCATCTCGATTACAAAAGTTGCAATGTCTGTCAGTCTTATTCCATTTGTTTTTATTTGTCTTATCATTTTGTTGAAATGATTTTTCATTTTGAGGCGGAAATTGTTTAGGACCCTTGTTTGGTTTAGGACCATTCCTTTTAGGATACGACTTCTTAGGATTCTTTGAATTTGGTTGTTGTTGGGCAGCTAACGCTTTCTTAGAAGAGTTTCCAAGATGAAGAAGACCAAGGTGTAAGAGTTTTTCTTGTTCTCTTATTAAAGAATCACAAAAGGAATCAAAGGAAGGGGACTTGTAGGCTTGTCCTTGAGAAATGAAGGCTTCTCTTGTAGAATGGAAGGTGGAAACAAACACAGAATAGACTGGTCCCAACTTAGTAAGAATGGAGTAGATAAGGCTACTATCTTCTTTCTTAACCTTAACTCCTTCCAAGAGAAGTCTAAGGGTCTTGAACTTGGACAAAAAATCTTCAATGCAAGAAAAATTATTGGGGTCTGATGTAAGCAATTCATTTTCAAGTTGATGGGCTCTAAGTTCATTTTTAATTCCAAAGACTTTAGTAATATGTTTCATTGCTTCATCAGGAGTATCAAGTTCTACAATATGGAATCTAAGATATGGAGAAATAGACATCCCTATCAACCCATGTGCTTGGTCTTTCCTATTTTCCCATTTAGCTGCCTTGTCTTCATCTTTCGGTTTGGTCTCTTGGCCTATGGCTATTCTGTAAAGGCCTTTACTTCTAAGTAAATCCACAATGTAGGACCACCATTGGAAGTAGTTGGTGCTGTTAAGAATAACTTGGCATGGACTTTCCATTTAAAAAAAAAAAAAAAAAGCTATAGATGCTGAAACTAAGTGTTTCAATGGAAAGATCTCGAAAAATTAGGCTGTTTCAAAAAAAACGGTTCTGAAAACGGCTTCCGGATGAAGAAGTTATGGCTTTTTGAAGAAAATTTGATGAAGTTATCGACGAAGTGTGGGAATGTGTGGAAATGAAAAATCCACCCCCACAAAATGGAGACTTGAACCCAAGACCTCTACTCTCATAAATTAGCTTTGCACCAAGTGAGCTATACAAAAAGTTTGAGAGAGAGAGAGAGGGGGGGTTGATGCTTAGGGTTGCGTGCTTGCTTTGAGAAAGCTATTTTTCCCTACAAAACAAAAAACACAAAACCCAACACGGACATACAAAAAAAACGAACCTTCCGACTCGAAGTTAGCTTTAGCCGGAAACTAAATATTTTCAAAAACGAACCTTGTGACTCGAAGTTAGCTTTAGCTGGAAACTAAATATTTTCCTCAATGTTTCTGATTTTCCGAGATGACACTAAGGCGCAGCAGAAAAGAGCATACGCATGAGAAAAATCCTTCCTTTCTGTTTCTGATTTTCCCAAATCACACAAAGTCGCAGGGAAAAGAGCATACACAAAAATGAAAGGTATAGATCCAATAATAAAAAAGCTAAATAAACCGAAAACCGAAATAAACAGAGAGAAAATAACTGTAAACTGCAAATAAACATTGTATACCTCCAAATCTTAAAAATGACGCAGCTAGGGCTACCGGAAACCTTTTCGCGTGAAACAAAAGGGGTTCCTCACTGGAACAGATGCTCCAAACACAACAGAGCAGTCCTCTCGGCCCGAAAGCAATCAGAAACAGTAGATCTAGGAAACGGTAGCCGGATGCAGTTCTACCGGCTTCAGATTTGGATCACCAACGGACGCGGCCCTCAAATAGATCTGATACCATGTAGGAATTTACAGGGTAAGTTCCTCAAACATAACACCAAAGGACACCGCTCACAAATAGATCGCAGATCAATACACCAGTACTTTTGACGTAGTTAAAACCCTCAAAGAGGGAAACAGTCCACGGCCTGAGCCAATGCGGCCACTTTAGGCAATTTATTAATAAAAGAATGAAAATTTACATAAGCTTCTCTCATGAACAGTTAACCTACAAATGACCCTCCATGCTCTTTAAATAGAGATCATGGACCAATTAGGTGTTAAGCCACGGATCAAGTGTCGGTAATACCGAGGAGAGAATGAACCGTCGGTCACTACATATCGTCACCGTCGAATTGTAAGTTACAAAATGTACATAGTAAAGAAACACACTTTACCTAACTCTATACCTAACTCTATACTAGACCATGTTGTACTTAACTATTTCCTATGTGTCGAAATATCTTAACACTTTTCTTTTAGAAAAATAGTTCCTTTTCCCTTGATAGTAGCAAGTGAATTATTTCCAAACATTATATTGTATCCTTTCTTTGTTTCATTAAAGGAAATAAACTTATCTTTATCACCTACCATATGTTTTGAACATCCACTATCAATGTGCCAAAAATTTTCTTGATCTCTTGTATATAAAGTTAAACCACAATTCTCAGATTCTATGGTTTTCTTTTTCCATACCTTAGATGTTGTTGTTTTTTTTTCCTTTTTGAAGAGTAGATTGTATTTTTCTTATGCATTTAGTTTCTCTATGCCCAAAGTTTTTGCAAAAGGATCATCAAGATTCATCTTGAAGAGTTGAGAAGGTATTGTAAGAGTATTTCTTTAATCCAGTCTCATTCTTTTGTTTTCTTGCTTCTCTAGTCATGATAGTTTTATAAGAAACACACTGAGCAGCCTTATGACCAAAATTATGACAAGTGAAGCATTTACCATTAAACTAAAAGTTCCTAGGAGTGTAGTACCTTCTTGTGTAGCTTTCCCTTTGATTGTGATAAGGGTGATTCACCTGAGAAACATTTGATCCCTTATTCCTTTGCTGAGAGCTGGAATTTTGTTGACTACTTCCTTTTACTGCATTGAAATAGCTTCCTATACCAGTTTAAGAATATTTTACAATCTTTCATGATTCTCTATTATATCCTAGACCTATTTTTATAAGAGGAGAGAATTGTATTTTAATTATTTCTTATAAGTTCTTAGATCCTTTAGAAAATCTTAGTTGTAGACTTTTTTCTTTCTCAAGTTCCTTCCTTAGACTTATAAATTCTAGTTATAACTTTTTGTTATGCCTATCCTTTTCTAGGATTTGTTTCTTCAGAGCATATTATGCTAAATTGGCTTCTTCTAAATGAATTTTAAACTAAGTTATTTCTTCTATGAGATTATCCTTTTCTTCTAGGGAATGCATAAAGACATCATTAGATTCATCAATACATTTAATTTCAAATTCCATAACTAATTGATATTCTTGATCAGGCTCACCTTCTTCTCCATTTGAAAGACAATCACTATATTCATGTGTGTAGAAGCTTCCCTTATTTTTCAACCTTCCTCTAAAATTTACTTTTGCAGAATTCTTCTCTAACTCATGGTTTTCTTTATAAGGGCATTTAGCAGCATAATGATGAACTCTTCGACTAGAAAAACATTTGAAAGGAAGCTTACCTATAAATCCATCAGTGCCTAATTGAATTTTCTTTACGAAGTTTGTCTCTTCTCCATATGATACATACCCTAATTCCCTGAGCTCCTCCTTTTCCTTTCCTTTAGAAGTAGCTTTGAAAGAAACTTCTTTGATAACTGAGGGACCTACTTTTCTCGTTTCATAGGCTGTTAAAATTGCATGAAGCTATTCAATTGTAAGATTCTTCAAATCCTTGATTTCTTTAATGGCAGAGACTTTTGAATCAAATTTTGGGGTTAGAGATCTTAATATTTGTTAAAAATAACAACAAGAAATCCTAATTTAATTTGAACTTGAATTAAATTAGGAATTAAATCGAAATTATATTCTCATAACATCTTGTAATAGTTAAACAAGTTAATTTGACTTAGTTGGCTCAGTAAATTCAAGTTGGAAGTATATCTAGAGTCATGTAGAGTGATTCCTAAATATTAGGGATCCAGGTTGAGTTATTTTGAGTTGTAATTAATTGATTCAGTTTAACTGAGTTAATGTCATTTAAACTAGTTCTAACTAATGGAGGAACTAGTGAGAGGTCAAGTGAATTAATTTGGATTTAATTCACATGCAGTGATCAATCAGATAACTAATAATTCACTCATAAATAACTCATGCATGTCATCTTTTAGAAAGAATCGGTTGAGATTAGAGTTCAACGACAGTGTACTATCAGTTGTAAAATCATCTAAATTAAACCAATGGTGCATACAATCAGAGGAAGGCCTATGGATGGATTGCACAATTATGGATCAGGAATTTCTCAATTAAATATGGCCTAATGCTCTCATGAATTGTGTAAGGAACTAGAGGCTTGGAAAGCAGCGTAATTGATCTAGGAGGATCTTGAGACACCAAGGGGATGGATAAAGGCTCGAAATTCAAAATGGCAGAAAGGAGAAGTTGATGGCATAAGTTGAGAGGGCTCGTCTTCCTGATCGCGATGGCATGAACGGTTTGTCAATCTGAGCTCGTATGCAAAAGATAGAGCTCTTCAAAGTTTGGTATGGCAGGGGAAAAATGGGGCCCACGGTGCGCCACATGGCATCCCAGTCAGCACGTGAGACCCACATGGCAGCCCATTAAACGCTGACAAATGGCAGCCCATCATTAACCTCCTAAACCTACAGATTTTGGTTATAATTGAAAAATCAAATCAAAAGGAAAAATAACCAAAATCTAAAAAAAAATATATAAAGATCAAAACCATATCATAATATGGTAAAAGTCATAACCATATACTATACATATTAAACCACCATATCAAAAAGGGTTATAACATGAACCACAATATAACCAACGTATAAAGTGGCAACCCATATATTCACATAATATATTATATGGTTGTTATAACGTATGAAACCAAACCATATGATAAGACCAATGCATAAACGGTTAATCCAACGAAGGTTCAAGTCAAAGGGTATATGGTTATGCAACAAAGGTTCCAAGCTGACAACGTAACCATGCCAACCCATGTATGGCACATAAACAAAACAAAGCCCAACGCAAATTATGGTTGAACCAACGTATCATGGTAAACAGGATATCATAAGATACGCATGGCTTGGGGGCAGCCACGTGGTGGTCCCGCCGCCCCACATAAAGCTTCAACGTACAGCCTAAGTTTAAAAAAGGATGCCGTAGGTTGGGGTGGGTAAGTGCGGTCCCGTGGAGTACGGGCCCACTCCCCAATCAAAGTCAAACAAATATATATTTTATATATTATGGCATACGGTTTATTAAAGTTGGTAAATGGTTATGTAAAAATGGGTTTGATAAATATAACCAATAACCATATTATGGGTAAGTCCATGCAGAATTATTTAAACTCGTTTTTTTACCATTTTGTAAAGGGAGAGATCAACAGGGACAGATTTTGAGACCAGGTGGCGGAACCTTGAGCACTAAAAAGCACTGGTGGAACTTTGTCTGAACAAAATTTTTGTAGGTGGGTGATTTTGGTCCAGTATCAGAATTGGGCAAGTTTTATATTGATTTTGCATCTCTCAGTGGCGGGAATCCAATGGTGGTGTCAGTTTTTGCAGCAGAGCTCTCCAATTTTCAGGAATTTTTCAGCATGGAGGTATAATGCTCCATTTTTGTAACTGATGAATGTAACCTCTTTTGATGCCATTTTTAATGAATTAAGGCCTCCCCATTGATCGAGTAGGGCCCGGAGATGTAGTCCAGGAGAGACGAACTCTGTTATCAAGTTCTTGTCTTCTTGTTTCTTATGCTCTTCTTCTTCTTTCTCTTACATGTGCACATTTAAATTTTCTCTTTGGTTAAGCTACAAACTGTGTATGTAATTCTTTTAATGCATCTATAAACAAAAGATAACCTAGATCAATAATTGGCTAAGTGTCGGCTTGACTTACTTTGTGAAGGAGAGAGACAAATTGTACTAGTGTAGGAATTGTTTGGGTTGAAAAAGAATTATGTTTTCTTCTCAGATCTTCTGGTTAATGCAATATAGATAGTCAGGGTTTTGACCAATTGCTTTCCCTAAAAAAATATTGTTTTATGTGCGATTGAAATTCTTCATTTTATCAGTGTTTTCATCAATTAATTTTTATTTCCGTTGATGAGTAGAGTAGATTCAAGTCTTTTGTTTTAGCATATTACATAACAAATTTGAATCTACAAGTAATTATCTACATGGTATCGGAGCTGAAGACATTATAGAAGAGGAGAATACCCGTTTGTTGTGTAGGTGAAATTGAATTTGGAGTTTCATACTTTAGGGTTAGCAGAATGCCATTCTATGGTTTGAGCTTGAAAGGATAAGATGGAGGCAATGTTGAAAGACAATGGGCTGAAGTAATTCATAGATCATGATATTCTGAAGCCTCTAGCATCTGATGCTAAAGATCTAGAAGAATGGAGAAAGTGTGTGGAAATGGTGAGAAGGATTATCCTATAAGGAGTTCAAGATCATATTGTCACGAATCTTCACAGAAAGGAAACTTCATTTGCAATATAGAAGGCATTGACGGACATGTTTTAAAATAGCAGTGACCACAAGAAGCTCACACTACAAGACAAGCTCAGAAAGATCAAGATTGAAAAGGGCGACTCAATTCCGAAATACTTGACAAAGTTCACCCAATGTTGATATGGGCTTGGAAGTGTTGGGATTACTGTTGTCGAAGACAATCTAGTGAGTCTAGCACTTCGAGGACTTCCCAAGAGCTGACACAATTACCATGAATTAGTTAATGGGAGGGAGAATCTACCAGAGTGGAAGAGATTGTGGCCTGACTTGGTACAGGCAGAACACCAGAAACAGATCCTCATTAAAGCATAATTATTGTTGAGTTAAATTATAGACTTATAATTTACCAACATAAATCATCAACCAAGGGTAAGTAAACTTGGGAGGTGTCGTGAAAAATATATGCAGGCTTGATACCTCAAGTGCTTCTTAATTAAATCAGTCACATATACACAACATTAATGCCTCTTTTCTGCATCAACACTTGGCAGCAAAGGCTATAGAGTGGATTCACCTCCCTCTACAGCTCTGATATTGTTGATGTTGATCAGAAAAGATAAAAGGTCAAACACATAGCCAAAAAAAATCAATTTAACAATGGAAAGCTAAAACTGATTAAATGAATCACATAAATCTTAACCATAAATCAATCGATATATGCTACTAAATCAGAAAAGAGAACACTAGATGTGC
The DNA here is from genome assembly GCA_031772625.1 of Pinus tabuliformis. NCBI lineage: Eukaryota > Viridiplantae > Streptophyta > Pinopsida > Pinales > Pinaceae > Pinus > Pinus tabuliformis. Next base: position 128,540,421 of record CM062814.1, on the reverse strand, counting down.
AACAACAATATCACTGCATAAACATAATTAAAGGAATACGCTAGTACCACTAATGAAATTGTGAGTAAAGGGGGCCCTTGTTGACCTAGATTGTCATTGATGTCAATATGGCAATGTTCTAGATACTAGATGATCCATGAAGGGGAAGCAGAATAGATCCATGAAGAGACAGGAGCAAGGCCATCAGGATAGCCAAGCCATAAGCAAGAGTCTGTTAACAGAGGAGTTAACAAAGGAGGCATATCAAAACCATCACTTATGCTTAAGAGTATTGCAGAATATCAGAGGACATCATTGAAAGACATTGCAAAGCCAAAGGAAGACATTGGAGCAAGAGGAGCCACATCGGAGGAGCATTGCATGTAATACATGCCCAAGAAGAACCAAGAGGAAGAAGTCATCAAAAGAGGAGTTAACATGCCAGAGGAGGCAAAACAAAGCTATCGGAGCTACAGGAGGAGCCATATATATATGCCAAAGAAGAACATATCAGAGGAGAAAACAGAGCTATCAGAGAGCCTAGGAGGAGTCTTATCGGGAATAATGTATGTCAACTAAAGAAGAGCGGAATACATATATGTGGAAGAGTTAAAGGAGTGGTTCATAAAGAAGAGTAGAAGAGTTAAAAGGAGGAGAGCTGTATATAATATATGTATATTCGAAATACACTATCGGAGCAAAGTATGGAAAATAATGCCAAAGAATAAACTATTAGGAGCTATCAGGAATGTTTAGTCAATTTAGTGTTCCTAAATTGATGTCATTAATTGTCAACCCGGGGCTCGTAAGCTGATGAAGTGAAGGTGTACTATATGTACTTAAGCAACCTCTTAGAGCTTTTTGTCGTTTGGGGTGTTGTTTGTGGTTAATTTATCTTCCTAAGATGGAATGGAGTTTTTATAAACAGATGAGTGAGTGTGTGTGTAAGGTGATTTCTAACTACTTGCGGAAAAGGAAAAGCTTGAAAGAAATAAATAACTTGAAATAAACTGAAAGCAAAGAACCACTTTCTAATGGCACTAGACACCATTCATGCTGCTGCAAATAAAAGGTAAGAAAATCACTTTAAAAACCAATGATAATGTTTATCTCTTCCTAACTCTCTGCTTCTAACACATAGTACTGTGTAAAACACGATTAGAAAGTAGCTAGAGATGAGTTTAAAAAGTGATCAAAAATGAGAAAAATCTACTTTAAAGACTAGTTATAATGTTCAGCTCTTCCTAACTCTCTACTTCTAACACATAGTACTGTGTAAAGCACGATTAGAAAGTAGTTAAAGATTAGTCTAAAAAGTACTCAAAGCCAGCTGAAATTTATTAGTATTCTGATCTCTAAAAGATGAACAATTTGTGATAAAGAGACCATCCATATGTTAGCAGACAACTTTTGAGAAACTAAACTAGAAATCAACTATGAAAATAAAGTAAAAGCAGCAACTTTGAATCTGTCAACTGAAAATGCCATCAGATATAAAGCAAATACATAAAGACAAAAACAATCCCGGGTTAAAAACCTGCAAAAGAACAATACTGATCAGTTTAAGTGAATGCTGCAAATGAAATGACAATGAAAGTAATTCAAGCTGTACATGTTTCAAAGAAAATGAAATGCTGAATGGAAAATAAGGAAATAGCAAGAATATGAACATAAAATACTATACAAGGGCAGTCATGAACAGGGGCCCTCCATTCATACAACCCAAAGAAGACTCAAGGATTTGAAAACGTCAGAACAGCACTGCTTCTATTACTCCATATGCAGAAAATTACAGTCAAGAGTGCTAGAACAGCACTATCAAAACAGAGTCTTGAAATGCACTAAAATTATAACAGGTTCATAAAACACAGCAACTAAAAAGTAACATTAAGCGTATGCAAACGCTAGTTTTTATAGGCATCTAAACGATTGCCTAATGCGTAAAGCTAGAAACTGAAAATTAACTAATCTGTCATGCGTAATAAAGGTTCAGCAACACGTCATAAGCCTCGTGGATGAGCTGGAGGTTCTGGTCGTTATGGGAATTGAATCCAGAGTTGGATTATGTTTCCCACAACCTGCGTAACATGGACAAATCACCAGTTGCATTGACGTGACTCAACAGCTTACGCAACACCGTTACGCTGCCTTTGTTGACCGTGGCTTGACCCTCGTTGACAGGAGGTGTAGATGATGTGGCTGGCCAAACCAATAGCACAGGAACCTTGAGCACCTTTATTCCTAAGTGCCCATGTGGCTCGTTTTGCAAAATGACACGTGGAACCTTGAGATTAACAAAAAGGCTGCGGAATCATCAGATGGCTGCGGAATCGCTGAATGGCTGCGGAATTGCCAGACAGCTGTGGAATCTATGAAAATATGTCAAAATCTAAACAAAACAGTCACACATTAGCAAAGTTCACTAAATCATGCTTAAAGACATAAAATGTAATGATCTGGGTAGGTTTGCAAGGAAAATGAGGCAAAAGAGAGAGATGAGTGAGGGAAAACTGTAGGTAATGATGGATAATCAAGTGCAAGTTAGAGGCTCTACATACCCCCACTACGAGGGTGTTGCATGTCCTCATGCAACGAAAACATTGTTCAATCCACCCGCTGAGATGCCTCTGCTAAGACATCTAATCTTCTCTTCTTCCTCTGTGTGGCCACATTGACTCTTGGTCTTTTCATCAAACATCTGAATTTTAGATTGATCAAAGCTCTGTTTAACTTTCTGCATCTCTTCTTGAGCTTTTTGTTTTCCTTTTGCCAAAGGCCCATATGAAGCATGGTGTTATCTTGGACCATCTTGTCCACATTGCTCTGTTCCTTCAGTCTTTCATTTTCTTGTTTGATGTGGCGATTTAGTACCTCCAGCTCAAATACTTCTTGCTTCAGTGATTGAACTTGCTGCTCCAAAGGTTGAACAGTGCTTGGACCAGCAGCTGCTTGTTCTAACGTCTCCAGGTAATTATAAACTTTCTGCTGATCTGGGTCAACCTCTGGTGACTTCTTTGGACTAGGCTCATACTGAAATTCGGATCCATGTTCATATTCAGGTTCATGCTCAAAAGGACTTTCCTCACGTGGAGGACTAGTCTCAACATACTCAGCGTGTGGAGGGCTTTTCTCAAAGTCAGGTCTTGTAGCAACCTTTTCAGGTGTGCTCAAGTCAATGATGAGTGACTTTTTACCCTTTGTGGCCCCCACTTTGTCTTGTATCCTTCTGCTCCTTCTCACGGTGGTGATGTTCTGCTTTTCTTTTTGTGCTTTTTGCTTTTGTTTTTCCACCTTCTTGGAAAGGGCAGTTTCATGGAGTTGGGCCAACCTTTGTGCTAAGGGCTGAGTATCTTCTTCACTAGAATTCTCAGGAGTAAGGTAAGTTTCTTGGGCTGCAGCTTTGCCTTTATCTTTCTTTTTTTTCTTCCTACTCTCTTTTCTCTTTTGAGCAACTTCTTGGGCAAGTTCTGAAAGGGTTTCTGTGATGATTCTTTGGGCTGTTTGATCAATGTCCACAGTAGGCTCAGGGTCAATTTCATGTTCAGAATGATGTACATCAGTTTCTTCTTCAATCTGTTCTTGGACAGTTTCCTCTTGGACAACAGTTTCAGGGGTAGCCTCTTCTCTTTTTCTTCTACTCTTTCTAGGCACAGAGGTTTCTCCTGCTTCTTCAAAATGGTTTCTCACAAGAAATCTCTCCCAGGTATCTCTTTTTGCTTTCAACTGTTCCTCAACTAGCATCTTAACAAGACCATGATGATACAGATGTGGTTCAATGTTTCTTGGGTTCCTTTGGACAATTGAACACATTTTTCTAAGACTTGAGAGTAGAAAATATGGAAGGTTAATATCATCTCCTAAGAAATGCATCATGACTTTGGCATGGTAAACATATAAAACTCCAAACCTTCCCTCACAAGTAAAGAATTTTTGCACTAATAAAAGTAAAGTTGTCCATTCTTCCTTGACATAAGTAACAGGAATCCCTTTTGTAAAAATGTTGGTATCCATACCTGAATTCTTTAAGATTTGCTTCCACTGTTGGTCTTGTACTGATCTGTTTTTAAACCATCTTTCTCCAGTTTGTGGGAGTGAAGTGGCCTGTGCTATACTGCTCTCTGTGACTGTAAACTTTAGGTCCCCTATCTCCACTTGATTGTCTTTGTCTCTAAAGGAACGTGCAAAGGCCTTCGTAACCTCTTTGTGGTAACCTCTAAATTTCTGGATGCATTGGAGCCAGTTTGCTTTCTGCAAAGCCTCTTTAACTTGAGGATATCCCTCCAGAAATTTTGAACCCTCTGGTTCTACTCTTAAGAGTTTACCCATTGGCTCTACGGCTCTATTCTAAAACTTTTGGAAAAAAGGTTACACGGCTCCAACAGTGGCCTTAACACAGTAAATTTACGGCTCTAATGTAACAGCCGTAACATACTTTCACTGATAATCAGAATTAGCAGAGAGGAAGAAGTAAAACAGAGTATGGCTAAGGTAGCAGCGTAGTGAGCACGGCGGAATAAGAGAACTGTGGAAATGAAACAACGTGAATGGAATGATACGAGCGTAGGAGGGTTATGAAATGATGGGTAGAAACGGTTAGGTCCTTAGGCTTCGGTCATAAGTTTACACTTGGCTGCGGGATTATGACGTAGAGAGACGTAGTACAGTAGTCTACGTCACTTAGGTACGAAAACCTTAATGGAGGAGCAGCCGCAGTTGAGTTTCAAAATCGTGATGAATCAGGACTGATAAGTGTGGGGGATACGTGGATTTTTGGTCGCATGATGGGAAAGACTGGTAATCATTACATTAAATGGCAAGAAACATAACCCGGAAACTTTGCAAAATGAGATAACCGTAAGTTTAGGATTTAGATCATACCTCATATCCGCGCTTGGATTGCCTTTGATCTTTTGCCACTAACCCTTCATTGTTTTATTGCTGTTGCATGACTCTTTTCCACTTATTGTTGATGACTTCTGAACTGTAAATTTCTTTTCAAACAGACTGTGTTTTTTTTTTATGCAGGTGCAGAGAGCTGCGGAATCGCTGAATGGCTGCAGAATTGCCAGACAGCTGCGGAAACTGCAGTGATACCCTCCGGCTGCACAAAACAACTTCAGTTATCTAAAAAAAAAAATTATTGATGGAATGAAATGTAATGAATGGATGGATGGATGGAAAGAAATGAGGTGGAGTGAGAGTGATTAAATGAATGAGATGGTGAATGAAGTGGGTGAAATGGCGAAACGAGATGGAAGAGAGAGAGATATATTTTTTTTTTTTTGGAAAACATGAGGTGTCAGGTGACCCTGATTTTCACCTCAGGTTTTCTGCATAAGACTGTCAATCAGAGATTGGTTTTCAGGCTTATACATTTTTTTTTTCTCTTTTTTTTTCTTTTTTTTTTTTTTTTCAAAAACCAAAGATTAGGCTGATGGAGGAGAAGAATCCTTCTCCACCAACCTGATTGCAGAATCTTCTTTAAACAACTTTACAAACTCTTCTTTTGAGAATGGCTTTTGGTAGATTTTCAAGCGATGGCCATTCACAATAAGAGGAGTATGAAATTCATCAATAGTTTTCACTCGAACTGCTCCATTGCTAAAGACTTCATCAATCTCATATGGCCCAAGCCAATGAGTTTGAAACTTTCCTTTGAAGTCTTTGAACTTTGAATCAAACAATAGAGCCCAATCTCCTTTCTGAAACTTTCTTTCTTTGATATGACGATCATGCCATTTAGATCTTTGGTGCTGAACTAGATCGGTCCTTAGAATTGCATCTTGCCTTATTTCATCTAGCTCATTTAGCTGGTCCATTTTGTCTTTGGGCTTCTGAGAGGCTCATTCCCAATTGGACTGCCATCTTGAAGGTCTTGATTTGGAACTCAATGGGGAGCAGGACTTCCTTCCCATAAACAAGTTCATAGGGAGAATGTCCTGTTGTGTTCTTCCATGTAGTTCTATAGGCCCATAAGGCTTCAGGGAGCCTTTCCGCCCAATCTCTTCTATGAAGATGAACAGTCTTGGTGATAATGCCTTCAAGAACTTTATTGGTAGATTCCACTTGGCCATTGGATTGCGGATGGTAGGGAGTAGATGTTCTGTGCTTGATCTTATATTCCTCCATCATCTTCTCCATCAATTTAGATGTAAACTGGCTGCCCTGATCTGTTACAATTTCCCTTGGGACACCAAAACGAGTGAAAATATCCTCAAAAATAAATTGAACAACTGAATTTTCAGTGGCAGAAGGCAATGCCTTGGCTTCTACCCACTTAGTAACATAATCAGTACAAACCAGTATATACTTCTTTTGCTTTGATGGTGGATTAATTGGTCCAACGAAATCTAGAGCCCATTTCTCAAAGGGTTCGATGCATACCTGAGGCTGTAGAGGCATTTCATTTGAAGGAGTTGGTTTCCCAACTCTTTAGCAGCTGTCACACCTTCTAACATACTGCTTTGCATCTTTAAAGAGAGAAGGCCAATAATATCCTTGAGAAAGGATTTTATAAGCTGTCCTCTTGTCATCAAAGTGCCCGCCGCATGGTTCATCATGACATGCCTTAAGGATGTCAGGCATTTCATCTTCCCGAACACACCTTCTGATTATAAAATCTGGCCCTGTTTTGAACAATTCATTAGAAATCCAAGAAAAATGTGAACTCTCCTGAATGATTTTCCTTTTCTCATTAGGAAATAAGTGTAGAGGTAGCTTCCCTGTAACTAGATAATTAGCCATATCCGCATACCAAGGAGTCTTGGTAGTCACTGCAAACAAGTATTCATCTGGAAACTTATCTTCTACTGGAGAATCTTCATTAGTGTTTTGGATTCTAGACAAGAAATCAGCTACTGTGTTTTGTTTTCCAGGTCTATCTAACACAGTAATGTTGAATTCTTGTAAAAGTAAAAGCCATCTTGTAACTCTACCATTAGTGACAGGTTTGTTCATTAAATATCTTATGGCAGAGTGATCAGTATGGACAAAGGTTTCATAGCCGGTTATGTAGTGTCTAAACTTATTGATCGCATGTACCACAGCTAAGAACTCTTTTTCTGTAACAGTATAATTTAACTCAGTGGGAGTCAAATTCTTACTTGTGTAATAAATGGCATAAGGGATCAAATCCTTTTGTCCCAAAATAGCTCCTAGAGCTGTATCTGAAGCATCAGTAGAAATGTGGAAAGGGAGTTTCCAATTTGGCCCCCTTAAGATGGGTGCTTCAGATATTCTAGTCTTTAAAGCTTCAAAGGCAGATTGACACTCAGGATCCCATTTGAACTCACAGTCCTTGGTAAGCAATTTGAAAAGAGGGGATGCTATCTTAGTGAAGTTTTCAATAAATCTTCTGTAATACCCAGTAAACCCAAGAAAACTTCTAACATCCTTCTGGAAATTTGGAATAGGTAACTTAGAGATGACTTCAACTTTGGATCTATCAACCTTAATCCCATCTCCTGAAATATGATGTCCTAAAACAATCCCTTCAGTAAACATCATAAAACACTTTTCATGACTTAAAGAAAGATTTGTTTCCTTACATCTTACCAGTACTTTTTCCAAATTTTCCAAAGCTTCTTCAAATGTATTACCATAAACTGTGAAATCGTCCATGTATACCTCTACACAATCATGAATCAGATCTGAAAAGATTCCTAGTACAACCCTTTGAAATGTAGCGGGTGCATTGCACAATCCAAAAGGGAGTACTCGGTAAGCAAAAGTTCCCCAAGGAAAAGTGAATGTGGTTTTGTCTTGATCTTCAAGTGCTACCTGAATTTTATTATACCCACTAAAACCATCCAAGAATGAGAAATACTTTTTACCTGCTAAAGTGTCTAGTACCTGATCAATAAAAGGTAGAGGGAAATGATCCTTTAAGGTTGCCTTGTTCAATTCTCGATAATCAATGCAAACTCTCCATTTACCATTCTTTTTGGGCACTATAACCAAGGGAGAAACCCAATGGCTATCTGAAATGGGGTAAATGAAGTTTACCTTGAGCAATTTCTGGAGTTCTTCTTTCACGATTTCCCTAAGGTTTGGATTCATCCTTCTTTGTGGTTGCCTAATAGGTCTGCTATTTTCTTCAATATATATGTGATGAATACAAGTCTTAGGATCGATTCCTTTCATGTCAGTGTATTCCCATGCAAAGGCAGTGGAATGTTTTTGCAACAGTTTAGTTAATTCTTCTTGTTGTGGTCTTTCCAAGTTTTTGTTAATGTTCAATGTTTTTCGTGGAAGGATTTCAACTGTAGAACTACCAAACTCTTCCATTGAGAAGAGAGACATCTGTCTAGAGGAGAGATATTCAATGTATGCATCTAACTGAAACTGTGTAGAGTCATATTCTAAAGGTATTTCAAAATTTTCTAATGTATTTAGAATTTGACTATCCTCACTGATTTCAGAGATGGTTAGAACAGGTTGAATAGTATCCTCATCATCAACCCACTCATCTTCTCTTATTTCTGTTATTGCCTTTGCTGGAGGATACAAGTTGAATTTCTTGGTGGAATTACCATCTGATATATACATGTCCCCAGACCTACAATTTACGAAAGCATCAACTGTGGCCAGCCAAGGTCTTCCTAAAATAAGAGGATGTCCTCCTAGATTGTTCTTGGGAGTTAAGATCATAAAATCAACTGGATATTCCCAAGAATCTAGAGAGACTGGAATATCTTCCAATACACCATCAGGTTTAATGATTGATCTATCTGCAAGCTGCAGCAAAGTAGGTGTAAAGAGAAGGTTAGGAAGCTTTAACTGATCCATGGTCTGTCTACTCATGATGTTGATCACGGCTCCTAAGTCAATCAAAGTATTTGGGATTTCAACCCCATTAATATGAGTTTTGACAATAGGGCTACCGGGATCCACATATTTTTGCATGGTAATCTTACCCATCATTATGTCTGCAATTTTTCCAACTAGATGTATCCTTTTAGTATCTCTAGTTCTTTTTCCTGTTTTCTTCAAACTCAACTCCTTTATTGTCTTCGCTAGAATGGGAATTTCTTTAATGGCTTGTAACAAGGGGATCTTGATACAAACATTCTTCAATTCATCTAGGAAACTATAGTCAGGCACCCATATTTGCTTTTCCACTCCTTTGTCAATTTGTAATCTTTCAGGAAAAGGAGGTGTAGCTAAAGGTGTAGGTTGCTCAACTATGGGAGTTGTGGAGGTTGATTCTTTTTCTTTTTCTTTTTGGATATTTTGGTTTTGAAGTGATACTTCAGAACCTTTATTGACTTTGAGAGATTCTTCCTCAGAAATGCTTGGTTGTTGAACACTTGTAGAAGGTTGATCTAAGATTCTACCTTATCTGAGTTGTACTTCATTGAGAGGAACAACCATATAGGTAGGGAATGGTTTACCTTCCATCATGTAAGCATTTTGAGGGTTCCTATTATTTGGATTTGGTAATGGCTGAGAGGGAAGTTGATTTGATTTCTGCTGGGATTGAAGCGATAATTGAGAATTTTGATTTTGTGGAGGAGGTTGTTGTTGTTGAGGGTATGGCAATGATAGTTTTTGACCTTGATTTGGAAGTTGTGGAGCCTGCTGATTCTGAAATGATGGAGGATATTGATAGAATTGAGCAAATCTCCCATAAGGATTTTGCATGCTTTGCATCCATGCTTGAAAAGCATTTTGAGGTTGAGGCCAAGGTTGTTGCCAAGGATTCCAATTTGGTTGGGATTGAGAATTCATAGAGTTGTTAAACCCTTGATTCTGTTGTCCTTGCCAAGGTCTCCTTGCAATAAAACAGAGAGATTCAAGTGTATCTGGATCCTCTTGAAAGACTGCTTTGAGGCCAGGAATTGAAGGACAATCCTTGGTCTCATGAGTTTCTGAGCAAATTACACATGTTTCTACAACATGTGCATCTAAGGGACATTCCCTTAAAGCATGTTTCTTTCTACATTTCGGGCAAAAGATAGCCAAAGCCTCAGCTTCTGCTTTTTGTTTATTGTGAATCTTAAGGGTATCAAGTTGTTCACTAAGACTCCCTAAGATGTCAGTTTTAAATTCATCAAGCATATTGCCGATTTCAGCCCTACTTACTGATCCTGTTGCAGATTTATTTGCCCTAAGGAGAGAAGGATCTCTAGGCCCTTTTTAAGTTTTTGATTTGCCCCTTGAGAGATGGATACAGAGTTCTGCTATATCATTGAGTGAAAGTTGAGAAATATCCCCTTTCCCCATCATGTTTAAGATATCTATCCATTCGTCCCTAATGGCTTTTAATAAGAGGGCTTTTAAGGTCTCTTCATCCAAGGTACTCATTTTTGCTCTTTTCAAGTTATATTGAAATCTTTCAAGTAAATCTTCTAAGCTCTCATCTTCTCTTTGTATCATTTTAAAAACCTCGTCCTTGTGATTAGTAGGCATACAATAGTCCAAATACCTATCCAAAAATGTCTGTTTCATTTCATCCCAAGTCCTAATGGATTGAGTGAGTAACCCCATGAACCATTTCAAGGCTTGATCCTTCAGTGTTGAAGGGAACAATTTGAGTTTCTGAGAGTCATCCAGGTAGTCATAAGTTCGACACACCACTTCAAACTCAAATAAGAATGTTTCAGGGTCCTCAGTCCTTAACCCATGGAAATTAGGAAGGACAGATGGTGATATGTTTTTCATAGTGGCTCGGGAATCCTCATTAACAATGGGAAACCCAAATGAATTATCCCCATATCTATTTCCTCCTCCAAGGGGACCTCTACCTCCATTATTGTTATTGTTATTTCCTCCTCCTCCTCTACCTCTACCTCTACCCCTACCACCTCCTTCTTCTTCTGCCATGATGATTCTCCTAGGGATTTCAAAATCTTCTGGTTCCTCTACAAAAGGTGAATGAGAAGAGATTTTTCCTTCTTCTTCAGATGATTCCACTTCCTCAATTACAATTGGTCTTTCTGTAGGAGAAAGAGAAGAGTCTCTTCCTGGTTCAAATTCAATAGAAGGTGTAGGAGAGTCAACTCTTGGCTCTTGAATTCCAGGAATTCTAGGACTAGGAGTGTCGGTTGGAGATAAGGGAGGTGTCTCTTGTCTATCCCTTGAAGCAGATGGACTTGTAAAAATTGAACTTCGAGCTCTAGCTAAAAACCTTCCTCTAGAATCTCTAGCTCTATGCATGTCATTTTTTATTATTTTCTTCAAGTCAAGTCAATAGTTCTTTTTCTGGTCTTCCAGTTCACTCTAGGTGCAAGAAGAGAGCATACTCAAGAAGCTACCAAATCAATAACTTTCTCTTTTCTGATCCTCCAGATCACCTTGAAGTGCAAGAGGAGAGCATACTTTGATAGGTTATCAACTTCTTTCCTTGAAAAAATTTTTTTGTGTTTTTTTTTCTAAGAATATGGCTACTTAATTTCACTTCCCCGGCAACGGTGCCAAAATGTTTAGTCAATTTAGTGTTCCTAAATTGATGTCATTAATTGTCAACCCGGGGCTCGTAAGCTGATGAAGTGAAGGTGTACTATATGTACTTAAGCAACCTCTTAGAGCTTTTTGTCGTTTGGGGTGTTTTTTGTGGTTAATTTATCTTCCTAAGATGGAATGGAGTTTTTATAAACAGATGAGTGAGTGTGTGTGTAAGGTGATTTCTAACTACTTGCGGAAAAGGAAAAGCTTGAAAGAAATAAATAACTTGAAATAAACTGAAAGCAAAGAACCACTTTCTAATGGCACTAGACACCATTCATGCTGCTGCAAATAAAAGGTAAGAAAATCACTTTAAAAACCAATGATAATGTTTATCTCTTCCTAACTCTCTGCTTCTAACACATAGTACTGTGTAAAACACGATTAGAAAGTAGCTAGAGATGAGTTTAAAAAGTGATCAAAAATGAGAAAAATCTACTTTAAAGACTAGTTATAATGTTCAGCTCTTCCTAACTCTCTACTTCTAACACATAGTACTGTGTAAAACACGATTAGAAAGTAGTTAAAGATTAGTCTAAAAAGTACTCAAAGCCAACTAAAATTTATTAGTATTCTGATCTCTAAAAGATGAACAATTTGTGATAAAGAGACCATCCATATGTTAGCAGACAACTTTTGAGAAACTAAACTAGAAATCAACTATGAAAATAAAGTAAAAGCAGCAACTTTGAATCTATCAACTGAAAATGCCATCAGATATAAAGCAAATACATAAAGACAAAAACAATCCGGGTTAAAAACCTGCAAAAGAACAATACTGATCAGTTTAAGTGAATGTTGCAAATGAAATGACAATGAAAGTAATTCAAGCTGTACATGTTTCAAAGAAAATGAAATGCTGAATGGAAAATAAGGAAATAGCAAGAATATGAACATAAAATACTATACAAGGGCAGTCATGAACAGGGGCCCTCCATTCATACAACCCAAAGAAGACTCAAGGATTTGAAAACGTCAGAACAACACTGCTTCTATTACTCCATATGCAGAAAATTACAGTCAAGAGTGCTAGAACAGCACTATCAAAACAGAGTCTTGAAATGCACTAAAATTATAACAGGTTCATAAAACATAGCAACTAAAAAGTAACATTAAGCATATGCAAACGCTAGTTTTTATAGGCATCTAAACGATTGCCTAATGCGTAAAGCTAGAAACTGAAAATTAACTAATCTGCCATGCGTAATAAAGGTTCAGCAACACGTCATAAGCCTCGTGGATGAGCTGGAGGTTCTGGTCGTTATGGGAATTGAATCCAGAGTTGGATTATGTTTCCCACAACCTGCGTAACACGGACAAATCACCAGTTGCATTGACGTGACTCAACAGCTTACGCAACACCGTTAAGCTGCCTTTGTTGACCGTGGCTTGACCCTCGTTGACCGGAGGTGTAGATGATGTGGCTGGCCAAACCAATAGCACAGGAACCTTGAGCACCTTTATTCCTAAGTGCCCATGTGGCTCGTTTTGCAAAATGACACGTGGAACCTTGAGATTAACAAAAAGGCTGCGGAATCATCAGATGGCTGCGGAATCGCTGAATGGCTGCGGAATTGCCAGACAGCTGCGGAATCTCTGCAAATATGTCAAAATCTAAACAAAACAGTCACACATTAGCAAAGTTCACTAAATCATGCTTAAAGACATAAAATGTAATGATCTGGGTAGGTTTGCAAGGAAAATGAGGCAAAAGAGAGAGATGAGTGAGGGAAAACTGTAGGTAATGATGGATAATCAAGTGCAAGTTAGAGGCTCTACAAGGAACAATATAGTGTATATGCAAGCAAATACACTATCGGAGGTGAAAACACACATATATATAGGCTATATACACTATCGGAGGCAAAAACTTGTACATCTACAGGAATACACAATCAGAGCAAAGAAATATGTATAGATCGGCGATATTGTAATCGACGGTTCGGTTATGTGCCACTACCCAAAACCCCTGATTGTGATATATATGTGCGGACCCGATGACATATATGTTCGGGTGTATAAACAAGTGAAGTCTAGGTAAGTGCTTCAAATCAGGTTTTAAGTGTATTTCATGTATGGGGGCCTTTAAGTCTTGCCACGTTAAAACATGCAAATTTTCAATATATATATATATATATATATATATATATCATATAACTGCAATATGTGCAGACCTGCTGCAACATTATGCAATGGTTTAATGATATATCGCATCCGCCCATCACAATAATACAAAGGGGTGTCACCCCTGAAAGCGCCGATTGCGATATATGTTGCAGAACTGATGCGACATTACAATTTAGCTTAATGTCATATCGCATCCGCTGGTGAATTGGCCATTGGCCATCGGGAAGCTGTGGCTATCAATTGCAATATACGTAGAGAACCTGATAAAGTTATAAATGTAGACGTAATAAATTTGAAGTCCGCCCTTTAGAGTTTCGGTCGAATTTTCATATATTTCCTGTGTATTTGAATATTTGCATTCTGCAGGGTTTGAAGGAAAAAATGCATTAAGAAATGCTCTCGATAGTTCAGGAGGACTGAACTATGCCAATTACGATTGCGATAGTGACGTGGCAGGCAGGGGCCGTCCTGATTGGTATAGTCTCTCCGTTAACAATAAAGTCTTTTGTATGAACATTATTAAAGAAATAAAGGGCTCTCTCTAATATTGGTTTATAAGAATCATTTCCTTTGTAATACGACCTGCTCTTCTTTATTAACGTGTCCGTGAAGCAGTGGCTAATCATAATAGGCAGAGGAAGCTATAGCGACCAAGGAGGGAAGCCGAAGGATCAAGTGAGGCAGAGGAAACTACAACAACCAAAGAGGAAGCCAAAGAGCCAGCGGAAAGAGGAAACTGACAACTAGAGGCATCAGGAAGATACAAAAACAGAGAACAAGAAAAGTTGAATGTTGTTGAAACAATTGGAGGAAACAAAGGCAGTGGAGGGTCCAACAGAACAGAAAAGGGTCGAAGGACCAATAGGACAGGAGGCATTTGAAGGGGAGAAGTAGTCAGCAGAGAAGCAGTCATGCTAAAGCATTTACTATGGAAGTAAGGATAGATGCTTGAACATAAAGTTGTTTCTTATGCAGATCTTAGTGCAGCTAATAGTAGACTCACTAAAGCTATGTCAAGACATTATCAGAGGTCATCTATTGGAGACTTTGTGTGGAAAATATGAAGAGTTGCAAAGACCCTTTCATAATAAGACTGGTTGTCATTAATGTTGTAGCATGGAGACTATAGTGAATCTGTAAACAGACAGAACTCAGTAAAGAAGAGTTTTGAGAGTAGAACATTACTATCAAACATGCCTTGACAAGAGTGGGTCGGAACCCTTGGGGTTGGTGCCTCAGAAGTAAGAAGGATTGGAGTCCTTGGGATTGGTGTCTCAGTAGTAGGAAGGATAGGTGTCCTTGGGACTGGTGTCTCAGGAACTGGAAGGATTGAAGTCCTTGGGAGTTGGTGCTCCTAAGTCCAAGATTGTTGCCTTGGCGAAACAGAGTTGGAGCTCTGGAGGTTGGAGCCTCACAAAAGTCCAAGTTGGTGCTTGGGAACTGATTGCAACCATTTATATATTGTATCTATTTTATTGCAAATATTATATTAATAAAAGCATTGATACTTGTTGTTCATCTTGTGTTTTGAAATATAAATGTTTTAACTGGTAAAATAACAGTTGGAAAAAGAAATACTAATTCACCCCCGCTCTTAGTACTTCCAACAATTGGTATCAAAGAGGGTACCTTCATTCAAAGCTTAATAACTTGAAGGTTGATCTTTAGGACACAAATGGCAAAGTCAAGGAAGAAATTCTCCAATCCTCCTAAGGATGTGTCTCCCTCTACTACTAAAATAGAAGACAATCAATTTGAGGAGGCTCCATGGTTCAATGGGAACTTTAATATATGGGAAGCAAAAATGAGGAACTTCTTACAGACTCAAGTTATTGACATATGGAAATCAGTGATTGATGATAGTAGGATGGATAAAGAATCCAAGGACTACAATGCAAAATCAAAGAAGGCAACCTTGAATGGGTTGCCTGATTCTATAAAGAACAATCTAGTAAAATATTCATCAGCAAAGGGTCTATGGGACAAACTTCATGACCTTCACTCAAATGGAGCATTGACCATGACCATCAGTCAAGAAGATGATGGAAATCAAGAAGGAAATCCAAAACCCATCATAGAAGCTAAAAATTAGAATGATGACATCAAGGCTAAAGCAGACCTAGAAGATGAAGAGAATGAAAAAGATTTTGTAGAAGATCTCCTCGCTCAACTTATGTCTGCCATGGAAGAGATTAACAATTGGAAAAAGGAAAATGAGGAACTTAAGAAGATAGCACTAGCTGGTGACCAAGATCAAACAAGGGATATCGTTGACCTTTGTAAAGCTTCAAGTACAAGAAAGGGATGAAGAGCTTACTAAGCTTAAGAAGGAATTTCATCAAAGCAAAAGCAAGCATCATGAGCAAGTCATATCTATGACAAATCAATTGGATAAAGTAAAGAAACGGGAAGATACCTTGTCAAGTCAACTTGAACAAAGGCACAAGAGATTGAACAAAATTGAAGAAGAGATTGGTCAGTACAAGGTAGAGGTCTCCTCTCTCAAATCTCAACTATAAGAAACAAGCACAAGGAGCTGAAAAGACCATGGAAGCATTGGAATTCATAGAAGGACAGGTTGATGAAGTAGGAAAGGAAAGAAACACCATGATTTGTCAACTAAAAGCAAAGGATGAAGGAATCTTCAAAGTAAAATCTAACATCAAGCTTCTCAAGGCTGAAACATGTAAAGCTACAAGGATCAAGGAAGAAATGGAGAGCAGTCAAGCAAAGAATGAATAAATCTTCAAAATGAAGTCATATATCATCTCCCTTAAAATAGAAGCAGATGAAGCTACTTGTATCAAGGAAGAAACTGAGAAACAACTTGCTAAGAAGAATAATGAGTGTGAAAGATTGGAAGAAGAGATTGTCTTCCTCAGAAGAAAGGTTGAAGGGATGAAAAAAATATTGAAGAGCTCCTAGGCCTTGGATGACATGCTCAGCTATCACAGATGTCCATTTGATAAATTAGGTCTTGGGTATGTAGGTGAATCCTCAAACAAGAATGAAAATGCTTCAAACAAAAGGGATGTGAAGAAGCCAGAAATAAATGGTGATGCTCCCAGTTCCAGCAAAGGCAAGGAGAAAAATCAAGGCTACAATAGAAGAAATATTGCTCCAAGAAGAAATGTAGATGATGTCAAAGATTTGAGATGCAATGGTTATCATCAAAGGATCTCAAGGCAGAAAGGCTTTAGAAGTACATCAAGGAAATCTCCATCTCCCAGGCACCAAAGTTCATTATTTGGCTATTATTATTCTTGTACAAACTTTGGTCACATGGAAAAATACTGTAAAGCATATCATAAAGATAGATGTTATTGTCCCCAACCATCTCATAGAGATAGATATTATAGTCCCCAACAATCTCCAAGAAACAATTTTGCAGGAAGAAATCATGAATTCTTATTCATGAAAAATGTAGAGTGCTTCAAGTGTCATAACATTGGTCATATGGCACGTGATTGTAACTTAACTTGGGCTATTACACAAGCTAGAACCATGCAAAATAAGAAAGTTACACAAGTATGGAGAAGGAAGCTAATACAATCTGAAAGTCCCTTGAGCTCTCCAACCAACAACATATGTCCTTGGCCTGAATTTTGACAATCTAAGCATTTGATGGGAAGACTCTGCCAAAAAGAGATGATGCATACATTTAGGGGGATCCTGTGATTCTTGGTCATTATCGCAAAAGCTATTAGTGAAAGGGTCCCTATGAAATGCTTGTTGAGCTATATTAACAGCCATTCTTTGATAAAGATCATTTCCTAGGGGTACTCCATTGAAGAACATGATCCTGTAACCATTCTTTGGACCGTTGTTAAAGATGCTTTCCACTTAATCACTAAGTAGTATTTGGAGCAACAGAGAAAGTCATCTAATGCTAGAGAAATAGGGCAAATAACTATGGTGTTGATATTACAAATGCTAAATGTCTTGAGTCAGGGATTCAATATGAGAACAAATAAATTATGGACACTAATAGAGGCAATCTTCAAACAAACAGATACATCTGGAATGGAGTTTGAAGTAAGAGCAGCTAGCAACATATAACAAAACTAAAGCATTGCAAGAAGATGAAAATCAGCAAAATGAATTTAAAAGACAGTCACATATTGGATATCTCAATTTGCTAGGGAAATAACTTACTGAGATATGTACAAGAACACAAGCAAAATATGGCTCACAAAAAGAAGAATGTCGTGTAGTCAAATATAACTTAAGTTGATATTGGTCACTTAGAAAATACAACAACAGTGAGGCACAACCTCTCACCATTTCATCCAAATGCAATGATGTTGAATACTGGATGGCAGTGACTTAAGGAGAAGCACACAAACACAAAGGAACTTGGATCTAAAGAAAGATGTCAAGAAAGAAAATTTCAGTGGCATTTTCTCTTGATTTGGACTATGAAGGCATCTCAATTCTGACTATGGAGATAACAACATGGATTGAAGCATAAAAACCTGGACTTGGACACTTGTTGTATGGCTATTTGCAATCTGATTGAAAGCATTGAAGTAGAGCATCTTAAAGCATTGTTGAAGCCATGATAAATTAGTTCTTTGTGACATGAAGAGGGAATAATGTGCTAATTGATGATAAATCATCAATCCTTCTATCTTGAGTAAAAAGAAGAGCACTATGACAGGGGATTCCTAGACCCATGAAGACCTACTATTTATGAAGAACAGAATTAGTTTGATAGGGGGAGTCCCAGGGCACTCCTTTGCCATTGATGTCAAAGGGGTAGAGAAGAAGAATAGTTCCATCAATAACAAAGGGGGAGATTGTTGACCTAGGTTGTCATTGATGTCAATATGGCAATATTCTAGATACTAGATGATTCATGAAGGGGAATTAGAACACATCCATGAAGAGATAGGAGCAAGGCCATCAGGATAGCCAAGCCATAAGCAAGAGTCTATTAATGGAGGAGTTAACAAAGGAAGCATGTTATGAAACCAGCTCACAAAAAGATAGAAAAGATAGATCAATGCCTTAGAATTCAGCCTCTTCGAGGGGGCAACCTCCTTTACATTACACAAATGAACAATTCTTGGATGATACAAATGACAAGACCTCCTTTCTATATATAGGAGTATATGGGGTCTTAATATAATTAGAGTCGACATAACAATAATAATGTAAGGTCACAATAATAACAATAGTGGGATTCTATGGGGCACAATAGTAACAATATGGAAACTACATGGGTACAACAATATAATAAGGGGGTTGTACTAATAACAATAAGGGGTTACACTAGTAGTATAGGAGCCTAACATTCCCCTCTCCTTCAAAAAGTGTTGTCCTCAACGCTTGAGTAGTTCTTGATGCTTCTGTATAAAATTCTTGTCCTCCCATGTGGAATCTTCAGTGGGTAAGTTCTTCCACTTGATGAGATACTCTGAAATTGATCAATTTCGTAGCTGCCAGGTTCTTGTTTCTGTGACTGCTCTAGCTTCCAATATGATTTTTCCTTCCCCTTCAATTTCTAGCAATATTGTTTGAATTGGGATCTTCTGCAACTTTTGAATGAGTGACCACACTTCTTCGTCCTTCTTCCATTCCTCCCTTACTTCGTTTATCCAATCTGGTTGGATAATAGAAATAGCACAAAATAATGCTTCCACATCCTCATCCTTTCTTAAGCGTGCATCTGCAACAAAAATTTTCTTCCCTTTTCTATAAATGATGTCAAAGTCATAACCCAACATATTTGTGACCCATTTTTTATGTTCTTATAAAGATAATATTTGTTCTAAAAAGTATTTAAGACTATCATGATCCATTTTTACCTTGAAATGTCTTCCCATTGGGCAAGGTCGCCATTTCTTAAGTGCATGTAGTATTGCCAACATTTCCTTCTCATAAATAGCTTGCTTGAGATGTAGTCGTAAAAATACCCAATCACCTACATCAAAACATTTTTCACTGCGATGTTGATCTACCTATTGTTTCATTCGATTCTGTACCAAAGTGGTGTTATCCTTTAAAAGTTGGAGAACTTGTTGTTGATGCTCGCTGTGATCTTTCACTTCTTGAACCTTTTTCTTCTTGATATGTCCTTCTATCTTTAGAGTTTGAAGAGTGGTAATTTCTTCCAATGCTTTACAATATATGGTTAGATTCATTTCTTGATGCTCGATGTGATCTTTCACTTCTTGAAAATTTTTCTTCTTGATATGTCCTTCTATCTTGATAGTTTGAGGAGTGGTAATTTCGGTCAATGCATTACAAGATATGGTTGGATTCATTTCTTCTTTCTCGATGTGATCTTTCACTTGTTGAACCTTTTTCTTCTTGATATGTCCTTCTATATTGAGAGTTTGAGGAGTGGTAATTCTTGCCAATGCTTTACAAGATATGGTTGGATTCATTTCTTCTTCTCTGGGGTTGGTTCCTGGTGTATATCCTCTTCTTTTGATGTTTCTTGATCCTTTTCTTCCTCCTCTTCATAATCTATGTAAAATAATTTCTTCTCAGCACACTTATGGCCTTTAGTGCATTTGCTATCACAATTGTAACAAATCCCTTTTTCTCTTATTTCTTCCAATTGTCGTGGTGTCACCCTTGTAGGTTGTGGAAGGCTAGGAGAAACAACACTTCCATGTTTATAGTTGTGAGGGGTAGAATTCATTATTTCCATAATTTTTCTTTCCACTTTTCTTGCCAACCTGAATATCTTCTCCAATGAATCAGGTTCCCAAAGAAAAACCTCATGTTGAATGTTATCCTTTAAAGTCCCTATGGAGACATCAATCCTCTGCTTCTCTGGAATATCATTTTCCCTTATATTCAATTTTTGAAAGTCCTAAGTGTGCTCTTCCATTGAACACTTTCGTTTGAGATTTATCAATTGGCTAAAGAAGGTGTTTCTGTTTGTATCCTCATAATGTGCTATCATTTCCTCCGTGAAAATTGACCACGTGACAAGTGGTTTACAAGAACAAAGCCCTTTATACCATAAAAATTGATTCGGTTCTAAATAATTAGATGCAATACATACCTTTTGTAACAGTGATACACCATGTAGATCAAAATATTTCTCCATCTGTAGTATCCAGTCTATTGGATCCTTGCCATCAAACTTCCTCATCTCGCTTTTTCTTGATTTTAGGAGATCAATATTGAAACGACTATAACTCTATAATTTTGGATCTTCCAGTTCTGAAATCGTGACCTGCAATAGTCCTCTGCGTCCTCTTTCCAATGCCACAAGTCTGATCCAAATTGGATTCTCCAAGGAAGAGTTATGTCAAATCTCCCACGGTGACCTGATTATAGACTAGTTCAGTAGAGCGAACTTGTATGATGTACCACGTGTCACTGTTTTGACCTTTGGATCTAAAAAACGTATACAAGAAACTACAATCCGTCCTCGTTCTGTAACTTCTTACGAAATTTCAATCTGATGCTCAAAATAAAAGTTATGACTATTTCCCCAAGTCACCTGTTTGTAATGTAATTCGGGAGTCTGCAAAAAGGCCAAATTCCTCAGAGCATATCTCTGCAAATATAGCGTAAAAAGCTCTGAAATTCGGATCTGAGGTTTAAAACGATTTCAACCCAAATGGGTTTTGTTTTTAGCATCTGAAACGTCACAGAAAAAAAAATTATAGCGCAGATTCCATGATGACCTATTTGGAGCACCAAAACCCTAGAATCCAAAGCTCTAATACCAAATGTTATGAAAGCAGCTCACAAAAAGATAGAAAATATAGATCAACACCTTAGAGTTCAGCGTCTTCGAGGGGGCAACCTCCTTTGAATTACACAAATGAACAATTCTTGGATGATACAAATGACAAGATCTCCTTTCTATATATAGGAGTCTAAGGGGTCATAATATAATCAGAGCCGACATAACAATAATAATGTAAGGGCACAATAATAACAATAGTGGGTTTCTATGGGGCACAACAGTAACAATATGGGGACTACATGGGTACAAAAATATGATAAGGGGGTTGTACTAATAACAATAAGGGGTTACACTAGTAGTATAGGGGCATAACAAGGCATATCAAATCCATCACTTATGCTTAAGAATATTGCAGAATATCATAGGACATCATTGAAAGACATTACAAAGCCAAAGGAAGAAATTGGAGCAAGAGGAGCCACATCAGAGGAGAATTGCATGTAATACATGCCCAAGAAGAACCAAGAGGAAGAAGTCATCAAAAGAGGAGTTAACATGCTAGAGGAAGAAAAATAGAGCTATCAGAGCTACAGGAGGAGCCATATATATATGCCAAAGAAGAACATATTAGAGGAGAAAACAAAGAAAATAGAGGAGCAAACACAGCTATCAAAGAGCATAGGAGGAGTCTTGTCGGGAGCAATACATGCCAAAGAGTCTTATCGGGAATAATGTATTACAGCCAAAGAAGAGCGGAATACATATATGTGGAAGAGTTAAAGGAGTGGAGCATAAAGAAGGGCGGAAGAGTTAAAAGGAGCGGAGCTGTATATAATATATGTATATGCAAAATACACTATCGGAGCAAAGTATGGCAAAGAATGCCAAAGAATACACTATCGGGAGCTATCGGGAACAATATAGTGTATATGCATGCAAATACACTATCGGAGGAAAAAACATGTACATATAGAGGAATACACTATCGGAGCGGAGAAATATGTAGAGATCCGCGATATTGTAATCGATGGTTCAGTTATGTGCCACTACCCAAAACCCCCGATTGCAATATATATGTGCGGACCCGACGACATATATGTCTGGGTGTATAAACAGGTGAAGTCTGGGTAAGTGCTTCAAAGCGGGTTTTAAGTGTATTTCATATATGTGGGCCTTTAAGCCTTGCCAAGTTAAAACATGCAAATTTGCAATATATATATATATATATATATATATATATATATATATATCTATATATATATATATATATATATATATATATATATATAACTGTGATATGTGCGGACCCGCTGCAACATTATGCAATGGTTTAATGATATATCACATCCGCCAATCGCAATAATACAAAGGGGTGTCACCCTTGAAAGTGTCGATTGCGATATATGTTGCGGACCTGATGCAACATTACAATTTGGCCTAATGTCATATCCCATCTGCAGGTGAATCAGCCATCGGCCATCAAACAGTTGTGACTGTCGATTGTGATATATGTAGTGGACCCGATAAAGTTATAAATGTGAGCGTAATAAATTTGAAGTCCACCCTTTAGAGTTGCGGTCATATTTTCATATATTTGTTGTGTATTTGAATATTTGCATTATGCAGGGTTTGAAGGAAAAAATGCATTAAGAAATTCTCCCGATAGTTCAGGAGGCTTGAACTATGCCGATTGCAATTGTGATGGTGACGTGGCAGGCAGGGGTCATCTTGATTGGTTCAGTCTCTCTATTAATAGTAAAGTCCTGTATATGAATGTTATTAAAGAAAAAAAGGGCTTTCTCTAATATTGGTTTATAAGCATCATTTCCTTCGTAATACGGCCTGCTCTTCTATATTAACGTGTCCGTGAAGCAGTGGCTAATCTGAATAGGTAGAGGAAACTACAACGACCAAGGAGGGAAGCCAAAGGATCAAGCGAGGTAGAGGAAACTACAGCGACCAAGGAGGAAGCCAAAGAGCCAGCCGAAAGAGGAAATCGACGGTGAAAGGCATCAGGAAGATATAAAAACAGAGAACAAGCAAAGTTGAATGTTGTTGAAATAGTTGGAGGAAACAGAGGCAGCTGGAGGGTTCAGCGGAATAGAAAAGGGCCAAAGGATCAACAGGACAGGAGGCATTCAAAGGGGAGAAGTAGTCAACAAAGAAGCAGTCATGCTGAAGCATTTATTGTGGTAGTAAGGACAAACGCTTGAACAGAAAGTTGGTTCTTATGCAAAGCTTACTACAGCTAATAATAGACTCATTAAAGTTGTGTGAAGACATTATCATGGGTCATCTATTGGAGAATCTATGTGGATAGTATGAAGAGTTGCAAAGACTCTTTCATAAGAAGATTGGTTGTCATTGATGTTGTAGCATGGAGACTACAGTGAATCTATAAATAGACAGAACTCACTAAAGAAAATTTCTAAGAGCAGAACATTACTATCAAACATGCCTTGACAAGAGTGGGTCAGAACCCTTAGGGTTTGTGCCTCAGAAGTAAGAAGGATTGGAGTCCTTGGAATTGGTGTCTTAGTAGTAGGAAGGATAGGTATCCTTGGGACTAGTGTCTCAGGAATTGGAAGGATTGAAGTCATTGGGAGTTGGTGCTCCTAAGTCCAAGATTGTTGCCTTGGGGAAACAGAGTTGGAACTCTAGAGGTTGGAGCCTCACAAAAGTCCAAGTTGGTGTTTTGGAACTGATTGCAACCATTTATATATTGTATCTATTTTATTTCCAAGATTATATTAATAAAAGAATTGATACTTGTTGTTCATCTTGTGTTCTGAAATATAAATGTTTTAACTGGTAAAATAACAGTTGGAAAAAGAAATACTAATTCAACCCCCCTCTCAGTATTTCCAACAGACCTCCCTTACTCGCAACCCCTTCAATATTAAAAGGGTTTACTCAGTAGAATGAACAAAACATATAACTTGTATTAATATGGAAGAGATCACAGTCTTGTACAATCTAATGCACTGATCAGCCAACCCAAAAATTCCCTTACAGATAAAACATAATAGTATTTATACAAGTTTGCAGGCATATGATTTCCCTGAATAAGGAAAAACTACTTCCTAAACTATTTACTATTATTACAGGTACAAAATATCAAAAGTAGCTCTTGTATGTCTGATCCATGACTAAAAGCATGGTCCAAACTATTTCACTACATCTGTTGGAGATTTTCCTCATTCGGCCAACGAGAAGGAGATTGGAGATCTGGGTGGTTTTGATGATAAATCTGTAGTATCCAATAGGACAACATCCATGTAGGTGGATTTACCCACAAAACCCATGTTCCCATTTGTTCTGAGATTAAGTGGAACATAGAAAACTTCCGATTCTATTGCAGGAAATCTGCACAATTGCAAGAAATCTGGACGGTTGTAGGAAATCTGCACCTGCAAGAAATTTCAGAGCGTCTGTAGGAAAATAGCGATCGCAAGATGTCTATAGGAAATGGCAGATCTGCTTCAAATCTGCATAAGACTTCGATTAGCTGACTCGATAATTTCAATAAGGAAATAGTTAGCTTAAGGAACTACTTAAGAGTAAGATAAAATGACACTTTTTAAGTTAATTTGCATACCTTAAGCACATAGTACCCTTTTGGCAAAAATCTAGATAATATGATCGAAATAGGTATAACTAGGGGTCAAATAGAGTTCTAAAATGGGAAAACAAGGTCTTGAAAGGCTGTCAAAATGGAGAAAAACTGAGACTCGGCACTCCCTCATGCCTAACTTCTTGCATGTCCCCTAAGCAAGCAAAATTATGTAGCCTCTAAAGAAAAAGATCAATCCTCGCCCTGTGCTGCAGCTACTGCAGCCAATGGTCCAATTTGGCCCTATTAGATTCTGCCTGAATCTTGCTTCTATATGTTTCATTATCGTTCTTCAAGTGATCAATCTAGTTTTTTTTCCTCTTCATGATTCAGGCTACCTTTTGATGCCATTCATCGTTCTCTTTTTGCATGCGTAAACTATTTCCTTTAAAAGTTTCATTCTCCTTCCGTGGAGCCTACTCTGACATAGTAAGCTCATGTATGATTTCTTCCAGTTCCTATCAGCACCACTCTTTCTGAGAAGTTACCTCCACCTCATGTCATCCAGGGGAGGACTGAGGCAAACTAGGCTCCTCCTGCCCTTGGTGGTCTTCTACTGTCTTATCTCTACTTTTCTGTAGTGGTGGATATTGGAAGGACACTGCTTTTCTGTCAATAAATTCGACTTACACCACCTTCTCCTTTACTTTTTCCATGCTCTGGGGCTTCTTTTTCTTCTTATCAGCCCTGGTCGGTGATGTTCCTTCTGCTGTGATTTCTTTTGTGGCCAACTTTGTAGCCTCACTCCTTGTAACTCTTTTAGTAGGGGTAGAAGAGTTTTTCATTTTAGGCTTCTTCCTTATGAGTTCTCCAGTCACCACTACCTCTTCATCCTTCTGAGTCTCCTTTATCAATATAGCTTGGGTTCGTGGCTTTTTCCTTTGGCTTTTCATCTGGCTTTCCTTCCTTAACTTCAGAAGGACTAGAGTCCTTCTCATCTTCCACGAAATGATTTTTTGAGAGGAAATTGTCCCATGTTTTATTTTTCTTCTTCATAACCTCAGTCAAGATAAATCTTATTAATCCATGATGATAGAGGTTTTCCTCTATGTGGGTTTCTCTGTCCTTAGCAACAATATACATATTCATCAAAGACATCCTTAAGAAATAAGACAAATTTAAAGGCCTATCTCGGAAGTCCCTGAGAAGGCGAATATGAATGAAAATACAAGCTGGAAACAGCCTTCGCAAGTTATATATTTCTGTAAAAGAAATAGCAAGTGTCGATACTTACACTGGAGGTATTCTTGTGGGATGCATTTACTCCAATCAGGGTTTGTGTGTTCTTTCTAGAGGAAGGGCCCATAGATTCCTTTTTCAAACGTTGATTTTTAAATAAACATTCTCCCTCTTGTGGAATATCACAAGCTCGAGCAACCAGCTCCTCCGTCAATCGAAATTGGACATTCCCCACCTGTGCTTTGTTGCCATTAAGGTTAAGAGTGAAGGATTTGGTCACTTCCGAATTGTGCCCACAGAATTTCTGAAACAGGGGAAACAACCCTACCTTTTCCAGCCTAGCTTTGCTTTTGGGCTCAACATCTAACCATGTAGAGTCTTGCGGTTCAAACTGAATAGGGGCACGTTGTTTAGACATAGTTATGAGCGGAAGAAACAGAGCTAATTCAGCTCACAGTCACACCTCCAAGACTTTGCAAAAACTCGACAGCAGGATTTAATTTTGGAAGTATTAGGGAAGTATGGCAATTTTTTTTAAAAAGACACCAGTCGTGATCATGATTAACATCATGATCCGACCTACGAAATGGATATCGGAAATATCACCAAAGGATGTGTCAAAGTTATGATAGGTGGACAAGGAACTCCATTTATGACGTAACGATCATGATCGCGCATTTCCACAAAGGGTACCAAGGCTTTAGTTCATGCAAACTTTAAAATGATTAAAGCATCATTACATTTCACTTTAAGCATCCTATCACCAATTGTACCTTACCGATCTTACCTCCCAACGATCTAGTCCTTTGATGACAATTTCCATGGTCTTCGAAATGATAACCCACCTTAGAATTACATAATTCATGTATACATTAAACATGACAGGTTATAAATATGATTACATAATTCGTGATCTTAACCAGTAATAAATTATCAGTAATTTATTGAATTAATTTTAAGCTAATGTTTTGTCTATATTTTCAGGAAACCATTGGTGTGCTATAAGAATTATTCTATCTGCACAATTGCTGAATGTTATGCAGGAAATTCTTCTATAGAAAACAAACCCATTTCTTCTCCTTTTTGTACATTTCATTGCACATGAATGAAGGTGTTGATGTCGAATGTGCAATGAGCTCATTGGATTATGAGCCATTACGGTCAACTGTTAACCAATGCAAGGCCCATCACCATTAATGAGAGTGAGGACCAAGGTATCCCAATGCATCCTATCAGGTATGAATTTATGAGCTAATGTTGAAACCCTTGTAGGATCCAGCAGTCAAGGAGCCATGGTGATTCCCCATTACTGCTAGTGAGATAGTCTATCATTAAGGCATACAAGCTTCAAGGCATTATAAGGCTCTTGATCTTGGGCCCAAATAATTTGCTGATGTTGATGGGCCAATATTGTTGGAAGGAGGGCCTTAAGGAATCCCACATCAATCCAACATGAGCAATCCAAATATTAGCTAAAAAATAAATTTATTCTGAGGATCTAAAGGATCTACTATCTTGTTATTTTAACAAGCCTAGGGCAGTTCATGCTCACCAACTTTCAATTTTAGAGAGTTTGAAATATTGAAAAAGAAGACTCCAAGGAGGATCCTTTTCCTTAATTAGTCCATTGGGCCCGGAAAAAGGAATAAACCTCTACCCAATAGACATTCCTCTGATGGTTTACTGAGCATGAGAAGGAACAAAGTAAGCTTAGGTTATGATAGCAGAAAATCAAGAAGAGGTAGTAGAAGAAACAACTCCTTCTCCTGCCATTTCCATCTCTTTCTTCTTCATAATTTCTTCTAAAAATTCCTCCTTGGATTGGGAATTTTGATATAACTTGATTCTATGCCCATTTACCAAGAAGGAAACATTCCCATTATCAATCGTTTTAACCCGGACAGATTCATTGTCAAAAGCTCTCTCAATTTCATAGGTACCTAGCCAATGTGTATTGAATTTCCCTTTAAAATTCTTAAATCTTGAATCATACAACAATGCCCAGTCTCCCTCTTTAAACTACTTCTTATTTATGTATCTATCATGCCTTTTAGCTTGTTGTTGTTGGATCAAGTCAGTATGTTGAAAATCATCCTGCCTAATCTCATCCAACTCATTGTGTTGCAAGATCTTCTGCTACTATGCCTCGTCAAGGTCTATACCCAAATTTGTTGCCATCTTGAAACTTATGATCTGAAATTCAATGGACAGTAAACCCTATTTTCCATACACCAATTCATATGGAGAGAAGTTAGTGGTGTTTCTCCATGTGATCCTGTAGGCCCACAATGCCTCAAGAAGTCGATCAGACCAATCCTTTTTATGTAGTTCCACTGTCTTTGTAAGGGTTGTCTCCAACACCTTATTTGTTGATTCCACTTGTCCATTGGCCTATGGATGATAAGGGGTGGACTTCCAATTTGTAATCTAATATTTCTGTACAATTCCCTGCATAAGCTTTGACACAAACCGAGTACTGTTAGGTCCCTATACTACTAGTGTAACCCCTTATTATTATTAGTGAAACCCCCTAATTATATTGTTGTTCCCATGTAGTCCCCATATTGTTATTATTGTTCCCCATAGAAGCCCA
Organism: Pinus tabuliformis; assembly: GCA_031772625.1. NCBI lineage: Eukaryota > Viridiplantae > Streptophyta > Pinopsida > Pinales > Pinaceae > Pinus > Pinus tabuliformis. The sequence goes on along the minus strand of CM062814.1, from coordinate 128,511,828 downwards.
CTATTGTTATTTTTGTGCCCTTACATTATTATTATTATGTTGGCTCTGATTATATTGTGACTCCTTAGACTCCTATATATAGAAAGGAGGTCTTGTCATTTGTATCATCCAATAATTTTTCATTTGTGTAATGTAAAGGAGGTTTCCCCCTCAAAGGGACTGATTTCTAAGGCATTGACCTTTCTTTTCTATCTTTTTGTGAGATGGTTTCATAACATTTGGTATCAGCTTTGGATTCTATGGTTTCGCTGCTCCAAATAGGTCATCATGGAATTTTCGCTATAACGTTTTCTATACGAATTTTCAGAAGCTAAAAAAAACCCATTTGAGCCGAAGTCATCCTAAACCTCATGTCTAAATTCTAGATCTTGTCTCACTATATTGTCAGAGATATGATTTGAGGAAGTTAGGGTTTTTGCAAGCTCCATAATTCCATCTCAAACATGTCATCGTGGCATGTTCACTATAACTTTTTTTCTACGAAGGTTCAAACTCTGGCATTAAATCCCATTTGAGCTGACATATTTCTGAAGCTCGATTCCTAATTTCAGATCTTGTCTCGCTATATTTTCGGAGATATGGTCCAAGCAAGTTAGGGTTTTTGTTGGCTCCCGAATTACATCCCAAACAAGTGACCATGGGAAAATCATCATAACTTTCTCTCTGAGTACCAGATTGAAATTTCGTAAGTTACAGAAATAGGACGGTCTGTAGTTTTCGGTATATAAGTTTTAGGTTTGAAGGTTGAAAACATGACATGTGGAACTTCGTGCATATTCGCTCTCCTAAAAAAGTATATAATTAGGTCATCTTGGGAGATTGGGCATAACGCTTTCTTGGAGAATCCAATTTCGATCAGAATAGTGGAATTGGAAAGAGGACGCAGAGGGCCACTACAGGTCGCAATATTAGACCTTGGAGATCCAAAATTTCATAGATACAACAAATTCAAGATCGAGTTCCTAAAATCAAGAAAAAACAATATGAGAAAGTTTGATGGCAAGGATCCAATAAATTGGATACTACAGATGGAGCAATATTTTGATCTATATGATGTACAACTGTTACAAAAGGTACATGTTTCATCTTTATATTTAGAACCAAATCAATTTGTATGATATAGAGGGCTTTGTTCTCATAAACCACTTGTCACTTGGTCAATTTTCACAGAGGAAATGATAGCACATTATGAGGATACAAAGAGAAACACCTTCTTTAGCCAATTGATAAATCTCAAACAAAAGGGTTCAATGGAAGAGCACATTGAAGACTTCCAAATATTTAATATAAGGGTAAATGATATTCTAGAGAAGCAAAGGATTCATGTCTTCATAGGGACTTTAAAGGATAACATTCAACATGAGGTTCGTCTTTGGGAACCTGATTCATTGGATAAGGCATTCAGGTTGGCAAGAAAATTTGAAAGTGGAATTATGGAAACAAGAAATCCTACCACTCATAACTATAAATATGGAAGTGTTTTTTCTCCTAGCCTTCCAAAACCTACAAGGTTTACACCACAACAATTGGAAGAAAAAAAGTGAAAAAGGGCTTTGTTACAGTTGTGATATCAAATACACTAAAGGTCATAAGTGTGTTGAGAAGAAATTATTTTACATATATTGTGCAGAGGAGGAAGAAAAGGATCAAGAAGTGTCAAAATAAGAGGATATAAACCAAGCACCAACCCTAGAGAAAGAAGAAATGAAATCGACCATATCTTGTAAAGAATTGGCAAGAATTACCACTCCTCAAACTCACAAGATAGAAGGACATATCAAGAAGAAAAAGGTTCAAGAAGTGAAAGATCACATAGAGAATCAAGAAATTAATCCGACTATATCTTGTAATGCATTGGCAAGAATTAACACTCCTCAAAATCTCAAGATAGAAGGACATATCAAGAAGAAAAAGGTTCAAGCAGTGAAAAACCACATCGAGCATCAACAAGAAGTTCTCCAACTTTTAAAGAATAACCCCACTTTGGTACAGAATCGAATGAAACAATATGAAGATCAACATCGTAGTGAAAGAAGTTTTGATGTAGGCAATTGGGTATTTTTACGAATACAACCAAACAAGCACATGTCCCTCAAGCAAGCTAAGAAGGATATTAAATTATCACCAAAGTACTATGGTCCTCACAAGGTGCTGCAAAAGATTGGTACTATGGAATAAAAATTGGAGCTTCCTGCATCTTCCCGAGTGCCCCCATTTTTCCATGTTGCATGCATAAAGAAGGTTATAGGTGACAAGCTCCCAATTCAAACAATATTGTCAGAACTTGACGAGGAAGGAAAAATAATATTGGAACCTGAAGCAGTAATGGAAACAAGAACCCGACAGCTACGAAATTGATCAATTTCAGAGTATCTCATCAAGTGGAAGAACTTACACTCTGAAGATTCCACATGGGAGGACAAGAATTTTGTACAGAAGCATCCAGAACTACTCAAGAATTGAGGACAAAACTCTTTGAAGGAGAGGGGCATGTTAGGTCCCTATAATACTAATCTATTCCCCTTATTGTTATTAGTATATCCCCCTATTGTTATTGTTGTGCCCTGAAATTATTATTGTTATGTAGGCTCTGAATATATTGTGACCTTTTAGAATCCTATATATACCAAGGAGGTCTTATCCTGTGAATCATCCAAGAATTGTTCATTTGTGTAATGTAAAGGAGGTTTCCCCCGCGAAGAGCTTGATTTCTAAGGCATTGATATTTCTTTTCTATCTTTTTGTGAGATGGTTTCATAATACCTGATCAGTAACTATCTCCCTAGGTACCCCAAATCTTACAAAATGTTAGAAAAAAGAAATTCTACCACTGCTTTCTCCATTACTCTAGGTAGTTCTCTTGCTTCCACCCACTTCATCACATAATCAATAAAAACTAAAATATACTTCTTACCTTTGGACATAAGATTGATGGGACCTATAAAATCAAGATCCCACCTCTTGACTGGCTCTATGAGAACTTGCAGTTGTAAGGGAATTTCCTCGGATTGAATAGGCCACCCTATTCTTTGGAATTTATCACACTTCCACACATACTCCCTTGCATCTTTAAAAATACTTGGCAAATAATAACTTGAGCAGAGGATCTTATAGGTTTTCTGCTTATTTGCAAAGTGATATCCATAAGGTTCATCGTGACAACCTCTCAAGATATCATACATCTCGTCCTCCCTAACACACCTGCGAATAATCAAATCAGGTCAGGTGAAAAAAGGTCTCCTATTATCCAAGAATAGTTAGCACTTTTCCTAATAATTCTTTTCTTCTGACTAGATGAAAATTAGAGGGGTAACTTTCCTCCAGTAAGGCAGTTGGCCATATCTTCAAACGAAGGTATTTTAACAAAGATAGAAAATAAATTTTCATAGGGAAAGTTATCATTAACAAGAACATACTCACCTGCATGGTTAAGCCTAGATAGGAAATAAACTACCTGATTTTCTTTTCCTAGCCTGTCTAATACTGTGATGTCAAATTCTTGTAGCAGCAACAACCACCTAGTAATCCTGCCATTAGTGATTGGTTTTTCCATGAGATATCGAATAGAAAAATGATCAGTATGTACAAAAACTTCGTAACCGATGATGTAATGTCTAAATTTGTTAATAGCATAAATTACAACAAGGAATTATTTCTCAGTTACCGTGTAATTCAGCTCTGCAGGATTTAAATTTTTACTAACAAAATAAACAACATGGGTTACGATATTTTTCTTTTGACCCAATACCACTCCTATAGTTGAATCAGAGGCATTAGTGGAAATGTGAAAGGGAAATTTCCAATCTAGACCCTCAAGATAGGCACTGAAGAAAGATTTTCCTTGAGTATATCAAAATCAGCTTGACATTCATCACTCCAATGAAATTCAGATTCTTTAGTTAATAATTTAAACAATGGTGAGGCTACCTTTGTAAAATTCTCAACAAACCTTCTATAGTAGCCCGCATGTCCAAGAAAACTTTACACTCCCTTTTGATTGGTTGGTGGGGGCATTTTCACAATTACTTTGATTTTAGTCAGATCAGCTTTTATTCCTGCAGCAGAAACACGATGTCCCAAAACAATCTCTCAATCATAATCATAAAACACTTTTCAATAGTCATTGAAAGAATAGTTTCTCTACATCTCTACAAAACTCTCCTAAGATTATGTAAAGCTTCTTCAAAAGTATGACCTATTACTGTAAAATCATCCATATAGACCTCTACGTAATCATGCAAAGGATCAGAGAAAATACTAAGTATCTCCCTTTGAAATGTGGCTAGTGCATTACATAAACCAAATGGTAGTACCTTATATGGATATGTACCTTAGGTACATGTGAATGTTGTCTTGTCTTGGTCCTCTAGAGCTACCCTAATTTGATTGTACCCACTGAATCCATCTAGGAAGGAGAAATACTTCTTCCTTGCTAGAGTGTCCAACACTTGGTCCATAAAAGGCAAGGGAAAGTGGTCTTTTAATGTATCTTTGTTTAGTTCCCTATAATATACACACATTCGCCATTTACCATTCATTTTAGGGACAATAAAAAATGGGGACACCCATTGGCTGTTTGAAATAGGATAGATGAACCCTACATTTAATAATTTCTGCAATTCATTTTTCACAATTTCTCTTAAAGCGGGGTTCATCCTCCTTTGCGGTCGTCTTACGGGTTTGACACTTCCCTCAACGTAAATATGATGAATGCAATTATCTGGGTGAATACCCTTCATGTTTGTATATTCCCATGCAAATGTATTAGAAAATTCTTCAAATGTTTGAACTAATTGTTTTTCTTGTTCAAGAGTCAAGGCAGTATTAATATTAAGAGTTTTTTCAGGAAAAACTTCAACCACCTTAGCTCCAAATCCAGTCATTGAATATGCAAGAAACACATATAATAGGGTTGAATGTAATTCAGCCATTTTACTATGCTCATAATAATTCTGCAAGTTAGTAATGTTATTTATGTTATCATTAGACTGCCCTTCTTCATGTTACGAAAAGTCAGGATTAGAATATAACAATTATAAGATTTTCTTATGAGTTTTCATTACAGCTCATGGCTTGGGCAATTGTTAAAACTGGTTGGGTACATTCTAAATCACGCTCCTCTTTTTCAACCCACAATGTATTTTCTTATCTTAAGAGGGGTTTAGTAGGTGGATAAAAATTGATATGCTTTGTTTCAAATGAGTGGGTGATAGCCATATTCCCTAATCTACACCCTATGTAGGCACATGTTGTGGCTAACCATGACCTACGTGAGATCAAAGGATTCCCTCCCAAGTTATTTTTAGGTTGAAGAACATAAAATTCTGCAGGGTATTCCCAAGAATCCAATGAGATGATAATATCTTCTAATACCCCCTCTAGCTTTACGTTAGACCTATTTTCTAATTCTAACATGGTAGGAGTAGGTAGTAAGTCAAAGGATCCTATGTGAGATAAAGTCTCCATGGTAATCACCTTGATGGCTACACTTAAATCAATTAAAGTGATTTTTATTGGATACCCATTGATAAAGGTGGTAACCAGATGGATTCTGGGATTTGCATATTTTTCAGTAGAAAATCCGGTGGACATAAGACTTGCAAGTTTTCCACCTACTTGAATTGTCGAGGGTTTTTTTTTCTGTCTTCCTGGATTCTTGGTGCATAGTTCCCTCACTGTTTTGGCATAAATGAGGATATCCTTAATTTCTTGCAGTAATAGGATTTTAATGCACAAATTTCTTAGTGCAGACATAAGGTCAAACTTGGGTTATTTTATTTTCATTTCCAACCTCTCTGGAAAAGGAGGTTGGGCCGTATGGGATGAGGAAGGTTCTTGTGATCCTGAAGTGGTTGGTTCTGCTGGTTTAGGTATGTTTTCTACTTCAAGTGGTTCCAAAATGGCTTCCCCTACAACCTCTTCAATTATTTCAGGCTGAGTCACCACTTTTCCAGATCAGAGTTTGATTTCCTACAACAACACAGGAAATTCCTGCAGTAAAGGAACATAAACTTCCTACAGCGGCTGTGGGGAAATACAATAAGTAGGAAAAGTGGGATAAGTGACCAATCCAATATTTTGAGTAGATTGGATGGTTTTATTATTGGGGTTAGATACTGGCTGAGCAGGAATTTGTGTGGGACGAGGTTGATTTGGTGGGGCAGGCAATTGAAGTTGTTGTTTTTGTGGTTGCACCATTTGTTGTGGCATGGGCTGTGGTGGATAAAATTTCTAAGGTGGAAAATTCTATGCAGTAGGGTAAGAAAATTTCCCCTGCCAAGGTTTTTGAGGAGGCCAGGGCTGCCAAGGCATTGGAACATTCCACATCTGATTATGAGCATACGAAAATTGAAAATGTGACTGTGACATACATGTAGGATGTGGTTTCCATGGTCATTGAGGTGCTATTACATAGAGTGCATTAACATGTTCCTAATCTTTTGCATAAGCTGCTTTAATCTCAGTAAGAGAGGGACATTAATTAGTAGAATGCTCGGCTCCACAAATTCAGCATACCTCTATATTGTCAATAGGGCATTCCTTTAGAGCATGTTTCTTCTTGCATTTGGAGCTAAATATGGCCAGGAATTTTTCCAATTCCTCTTGTTTCTTCTTAGCTTGCAAAACATCCAATTGTGAAGATAAAGTGCTAAGAATATCAGTCTTAAAATTTTCAAATAAGTTACCCATTTCAGCTCTGATTACTCCAGCTCCGGCAACTGATTTGACAATCCTGGAAGAAGTGTCTCTTGATCCTTCTCCAACCTTAGAATTTCCTCGTGTATAACGTTTCCACAACTCACACACATCATCATAACTCAATTTTGATACATCACCTTCTCCTATTAGGTTCAAAACCTCCAGATATTCTGGTTTGATTGCCCTGAGCAAAATTGTTCTCAGGGTTTCTTTGCTCATCCGATTCATCTTAGATCTATGGATATTATATTAAAATATTTCCACCAACTCCTCAAGGCTCTCCCCTTCCTTCTGAGTCATACCAAAAATTTCTTCCCTGGGGTCCCAAGTTTTACAATAATCTTGTTACTTTTTTAGGAATATCTTCTTCATTTCATCTGAGGTTGCAATGGAGTTTGAGCCCAACCCCATAAACCATCTGAGAGTTGCATCCTTTCATGTAGCAGGAAACAACTTCAACCTCTAAGAATTGGAAGAATATTCATAGCTTCTACACAATACATCAAATTCGAATAAGAAGGCATCAAGATCTTCACTAGAGACACCATGAAATTTAGGGAAGGATGAGGGAGGAATACTTTTCATCTAAGTAGCTCCAACAGTCTCACTGATCTGAAATTCAAATGTGAATAGTTCCTCTTCAACATGGCCTCCATCTGTATTACGAGTACCTTCTTCATGAGCCATGTCCATCCAAGAGAAAGTAGGACCCTTACAAACTACAGATTCTGTAGAGTCAATGGTCTGGAACTCCGGTTCTTGGATAGGAATGGCGAGGAATTCCTTCCCAGGTTGACCACTGAGAAGAGATATTATCTTCCTTGTAAGAGGAGGTTCTAAATGGGCAGCAACAAAATATTTTTCAACAAAATATTCTGCTGTGGAAATATTAATCTGCTTAGGGTCGGAGACCAAGATATATTCAGGACCACAGACCCCCTATTCAGATTATTCCTCTTTTGCTTCTTAATTTCTTGCAGACTTCCTTTTTCTTGTCAATTTATTAGTGAATGAAGTGGTGCACACACCAGCACAAAAGACATTTGTAAATACTGGACCCTATTTATCTATTATGCAAACAAATTCAAAAGCTTCTACGTACCAAGCAATCACGACATGGCTTTGGCGAATTTTGAACTCTACAGGTGCGTAGGCTTTACCCTACATCTTACCACTTCGACTTCCCCAGTCCTAAAAATCTTAAACAACACAAACCATACTAAAACACTTTCAGTATCATCCCTTAGCACCTCCCTGACGATGGCGCCAAAATGTTGAGTTAAGTTATATACTTATAATTTACCAACATAAATCACCAACCAAGGGTAAGTAAGCTTGCGAGATGTCGTGAAAAATACATGAAAGCTTGATACCTCAAGTGCTTCCTAATTAAAGCAGTCACATATACACAACACTAATGCCTCTTTTCTATATCAACACTTGGAAACAAAGGCTATAGAGTGGATTCACCTCCCTCTACAGCTCTGATATTGCTGATGTTGATCACAAAAGATAAAATATCAAACACACACCCAAAAGAAATCATTTTAACAATGGAAGGCTAAAATTGATTAAATGAATCACATAAATCTTAACCATAAATCAATCGATATATGCTGCTGAATCAGAAAAAACAACACTAGTTGTGCAACAACAATATCACTGCATAAACATAATTAAAGGAATATGCTAGTACCACTAATGGAGTTGTGAGTAAAGGGGGCCCTCCCTTACTCACAACCCTTTCAATATTAAAAGAGTTTACTCAGTAGAATGTGTAGAAATTTTTAATAATATAACACTTATTCACAGAGATTATCCTGATTATACACTATTGCGGAATGCATGCATAATACATAACCTCCTCTACGTTGATCATCAATTTTGCGGAATTAAAAACAATGAAACATCAATCGCATGCGCACATTATCACAGTATGTAACCCGGGGAAAGCATACAACTGAAAACCCCACACTATCTGTATATTATAATGATAGAGAACATGTAACAATACATAGTACAATACTCCTCACAAGTACTCAGTACTATCTCCACCTGCTACACACAAACTAGCTCAGATCTGAATCAAGTCACAGGTTCAAATCTCCTCCGCTGTCTGCCTGCCTCTACTACACAATCCAATGTGAGAATGTGAGAATAGATCTGATCCAAACTCGTATTCCCTTGACTTGTACCACGCAATCCTCGTTGGCAATCTCCATCATTGATTGTGCAAATGTCACGCACAGCTATAGTCACAAATTATAGCAGTCTCACTCTTTCACCCACCTCTAACACTTGTCTCCACTGAACTATCCATGCACTGAGTTAACTGATGTATTCTTTAGTTGATTTATGAGTTAATAATTAGTGAATTAATTAATAATTAATTCACATCACTCATCACTAGTGTATTCTGCAGTTAGACTAAATACAACCAGTTCAACCAAGTCAAACTGAACACAACTCCCTCAACTCCTCAATCAACTCCACCAAACTCAATCACTTGATTTCTAACTAAAGTCCATCATGCAATAGCTCAACCAACCCATAAGAAAAGTGTATTTCCTTCTGACAGTTGCATGTGCCACATCTGTAGCTCGAAATGAAGTGCTCCAAGAGGATAAGATAATGTTTATAGTCCAAATATTATTAAGAGCTAATAATATTTGACTGTTCTATTTTTAGCCTGGTAGTTTAAAAATAGACTCCGCCCATATGTCTAAAAATAGAAGTCCATCTATTTTTACCAACATGACCAATCATCCACAAATAGTATCCTGCAACTCATAGACCATGATCCATATGTCTAAAAATAGACTTTGCACCAAAAACAGCCTGCAGGCCCACTTAGTGAAGGAGACTCCTTTCCACTAAGCTCCATCATCTTGTTGCATTTTCAACACTCCCTCTCAACAAGATATGGATTATCTACAACCCCTATCCTGCAACTCTGGAATGTTCTGCATGCAACACATTTGCCTGGTCCACTTGCTCCAAGCCAAGGCTCCCAAAAGTAACTTGAGTAAGGAAGAGCAAAAGGCTTTCAGTTCCTTACGAAATAATGACAAGATAGTTGTTCTTAAAGCAGATAAAGGAGGAGCAGCGGTTATCCTTGATAAAGAAGACTATGTTAAGAAAATGAATGATCACCTAAATTGTGGCAGTTATAAGAAGCTGAACAGTAATCCCATGGCCAAGATTATGAAGGATGTAAAAAAGATTATATCAGATTCCAACCTTGACGAAAAATTGAAGAAGAAATTAACCCCCTCTTGTGAAACCATTCCTAGAATCTATGGATTACCCAAGATCCATAAGGAAGGGGTCCCCCTGAGACCGATAGTTAATACCATTGGCTCCCCAACCTATGAGCTTGCTAAATATGTCGCCAAGATTCTGAAGCCCCTGGTTGGAAATACTGACTCCTTCATTAAAGACTCGCATGACTTTGTGAATCTTATTAAAAATGAAAGAATGGAAAAGGATGACATCCTTGTGAGCTTTGACGTGGTTTCCTTATTCACGAAGATTCCTCTTGATGAAGCCATTCAGGTCATAAGAAGTGTCACTGATCCCGAAACCGCAAAACTGGCTGAAGTCTGCTTAAGGTCAACTGTATTCACATTCCAAGGAACATTTTATGAACAGACATCTGGTGTAGCAATGGGATCACCCCTCTCGCCAATTGTGGCCAACTTATACATGGAATATTTTGAGAAGAAGGCCTTGGAATCTTATCCTTTAAAACCAGCATGGTGGAAGCGTTTTGTCGATGACACCAATATAAAATGGACCCATGGTAAAACAGAACTCGACAAGTTTTTCAATCACCTTAACTCCATTTCCCCTGATATAAAATTCACCATGGAGCTTGAAGAAAATATGAGCATCCCTTTTTTGGACATTCTTATCATCAGAAAAGAGGATGGCTCGTTGGGCCATAAGGTTTTCAAGAAATCAACTCACACGGAAAGCTACCTTCATGCGGATTCCCACCATCACCCAGCCCAAAAACTTGGCGTCCTGAACACTCTTGCCATTAGAGCCCTCCGAATTTCTGACTCAGAACATATAAATGAAGAGAAGGGGCATTTAATTTCAACTTTCAGAAATATAGGCTACAAGGATCATGAGATTAAAAAAGCCATAAAGAAAGCTGAAATAAGGTTGTCCTCTCCCAAACCTAAAGAGTAGGATCAACCTCATGGTGGTAGGGTTTTTCTACCTTATATCCATGGGGTCACAGATAAAATGGCAAAGATCCTAAGAAAGAGAAACATTCTAATGCAAATCTCAGCTCCTGGTACCATCAGACAAAGTTTAAAATCTGTTAAGGATGAGATTGATAAACAGCAGCTAAAAGGAGTCTATAAAATAGACTGTTCGTGTGGAAAAAGCTACATAGGTGAAACCGGTCGCTCCCTCCAGACAAGACTGAAAGAACATGGCGCTGATATCAGGAATGGAAGATCTCATACCTCAGCCTTAGCAGAGCACTCCTCGAAGACTAAACACCACATCTGCTTAGAAAATGCCTCAATTATCGCAAGAGAAGAGCAGCATCAGAAACGGAAAATCAGAGAAGCCCTCGAAATCTTGAAGCATCCTTGTAATCTGAACAGAGACAGCGGTTTGGAGATTAGCGGAAGCTGGCTTCCCCTGATCAGTGAAATCAAGAAACGTCAGCCCGGCCCCAGGTAAGTTGTCTAACAGGTAAGATAGTTATCAATGTAGATATTAATATAAGTTTACATATTAAATATGAATAATATTATTATAGATATTAGCAGTGTTTTGATTTTCATAGTAATATTGTCATTAGGTTATTTATATTATATTAAAGCCCTAATTATTAATATAACCTCAATGTTTGATTTTAATAAAATTTAGGCATTAATGCATGTTCTAATATAGTCTAGTTTTTAACATTGAATTAATATAGAATTTATGTTATATTAATATTAATTTATTTAGATAGTGGTTAGGTTTTTATTGATATTACATATATTAAGCTATATAGACTTTAGGTTATATAAATATAAATATTAGGTTATATAGTCATTAGGTTATATAGTCTTATTTATATTAATATTAAGTTATATAATCATATATATTAATATTAAGTTATATATCATATATATTAATATTATATAGTCATATAGAGTCATTAAGTTATATATATTAATATTAATAAATATTTATTAGTTTTTAGATAATAAATTTATATAGAGTTTAAGTTATATAAAAGTTTATGATATTAAAATATATATATTAGTTTTTTTAGATTTTGATATAGGCATTAGGCCATTAAGTTATATATATTAATATTAATAAATATTTATTAGTTTTTAGATAATAAATTTATATAGAGTTTAAGTTATATAAAAGTTTATGATATTAAAATATATATATTAGTTTTTTAGATTTTGATATAGGCATTAGGCTTTATTGTTATTAATTCTAGTATATATATATGAAGTTGTATAGACCTTAGGTTAGATAAATATTTAGTTATGTCTTTAGGTTATATAAATATTAATGTTATTAGGATTTATGATATAAATATTAATATATATTCTAATTTTTAGATATTAATACCAATATGGTTTTTAGGTTATTTAATGTTTTTTGATATTAATATTATTATATATATTAGTTTCTAGATAATTATATTATTTTTAAAAAAATTTAGTTTAAAGATTTTGTTTTAAAGTTATTAAATAAATAAGATTAATTTATTAAAATTATAATCAAAAATTTAAAATTTAAAACTTTAAAAATTAAAATTAAAATTAGGTTTCATTATTTATCTTTCCTGCCGACCTGTGCTTTGCCTCTATTATTCCTCCCTCATGAGTATTTATTTCCTCCATCTGGCTCTTCTTTTATCATCTTTCTCTTTTCCCTGATGATGGATCCCATTTGGGATTCGAAACGTTGGTGTAAAAACTCCATTACTGTGGGTTCTCCGATCAAAAATTCAAATAACACAAACCACAGATCTTTGAAATCCAACACTTGTGTTATCACTCAGGTTGTCCTTAAATTTCCTTAAAGGATACGGCCGAGGTAACCACAAACCAATCTTTCGACTGCAGGTCCTAGCCTACCAGCAGCCAGAGAGGGCTCTATCTTTAGGATTTAGCTTTTTTGATGATGATTTTAGGCTAGTTATTGAGTACAAGGGGTTTTGTTTGAGTTTTGGTGGGAAGGATGATGCTTTCAAGTAAAGAGGCAGGGATAACATGAAAGTTTTAGAACCATTGGGCGTGGAGTCAAAGAGTAGGACTGCTGGTGCGTTTTATTGGTCAAAAGAGAGAAATATGGAGCAAGCTAGCTACACATGAAACAATGATTCAAGCTTAAAAGGATGGCATGAGGGCTAAGGAATGAGAGGCAGTTAAGAATCTCTCGTTCAGCTTAACAGAGGGAAGGTGAATGAGCTCTATATAGGAGTAGTGAAGAATCCCTAGATAACTGTCAAACATGAGTGAATTAGGGGAAATATGAGCCACAAGGAATTCATATTCATTACTAATCCAGATGAAAACATAAAGAAACAACAAAAACTGAGCATAGAGGGAAATTAAACCAAGTCTAAACTATTCATTCTTTCTGCTATTTTAGATGGTATATCAATGGAAAGCAAAGGTAAGAAACACTTATTGAGTCATGTTGTAGCACAAGAATTCCATATTCATCCTTCAACCATTAAACACACAGCAAACAGTCATTCCTCCAAGCTTTTTAGCAGTCTTTGATTAAGTAAAACATTAAGTATACGGAGCGAGTCTCTCTTGGAGCTATACAACCAACCAACCCCTTAAACAGTGAATTAGGGTGGTTTTATAGATAAAATATCTACAAAATCAGATCTCTTACAGATCTGCTGCAATAAGTTTCTTTAACCTAACACATGTATGAAATAAATGCGGGAAAATATCTTCGAGCTGTGTTGGGGCAGCTGTAAAAAAAGGAGTTAATGAGTTGTCTTTATGGCTCTGTGCTCATCACTTAGCCATAACTGTGCTTTGGGTTTTGATCCATGCTCTTGAGTGGTTCTGAGGTGCACTAACTATGATGGGAGAGCCTTGATATAGCTCCACCGTTTTCTTTGACTTTGTTGGAGGCCATTCAATGTTCACCTGCATTGGGAATAAAGATTTTCATTTAAAACATTCAACTGATACTCTTTGCCGCTTCCTTGATATGCTTTGGCACTGAAAGTGTGCCTTTCTCACTTCTGATACTTTTTAAATTGTTGCATCGACCTTTCATGGCTGTTGTTAAGCCCTTTGCGTGCTTTAAAAATTGTCTTTGCCCCTTTCTGGATCCTGCGCGAAGAAATTCTTGTCATTTTGCGACTTTCAGGCCTGCTGGTGACCAAGCCACGAAAGGGCTTTCCATTTTGTACCTATAATCGCGCATCAAAAACTGCCTCAGATTTTCATTCCGGGCTCTCTTAGCTGCGATTTGCGCCCTTCACGCTTTTTGACGATGACGTCAGCGGTGGGTCCCAGTACGGCGGTGACGTGGCAGGGTGACGTCAGCAGTATGGCCAGGTGACGTGGCAGGGTGACGTCAGCAGTATGGCCAGGTGACGTGACAGTACGGTGGAGGAGATGACATGGTAGTACGATGGCAGCGACATGGCAATGATGTGGCAGGGACACGATGGCAGGAGGCCGACGCAGGATGATGACGTCAGCATGACGTATTGCTGACGCAGGAGGGGGGAAGGTGGTTTCAGGCGCACCGCTTTTGTGCGCAGGCGGTTTCGGAGGAGGGGGCTCCGCCATAGCCGAGAGGGTGACGCGTGGCGGGAGTACGACGGGAATACCGCCCATCTCCCGGGTGCTAACCCTCGGCATGTCGGGGCATGAAAAGACCCACCCAAAGTAGATCTTGGGCGCGGGCAATCGGACGGATGGCGGGACAGACAAGGCGGCGGAGGGTTAGGGACGGGGCCCGCTCTGTTTTTATTTGTTTTTTCATACGGCGGGGGGGTTAAACATTAGAAATGTGGGTTTATGGGTATGTGCAGGCAGCGTTTAAATAAACGTTAAACATTAAAGATTTTTAAAAGCGAATGTAGGAGGCGTATTTTCAAAGTCCAATGAACGAAGAGGTAGGGAATGGTTATTAATTTAACCAGGGGTTAAATTAATCCCAGGCTTGGATGCGGAAGGGCTAATGCCAAGCCCCAGATGAACTCAGCATTCCCCGGACTTAGGAAATATGGCTATAGTGCCAAAGGGAGGGGCTATTTAATATTTTTGGGGAGTTTTATAGCTTTTTTGTATAATAGGGGATAAGGAAATGATATAGGGAGCTAGATAATAGTGTTAGGAGTTAATATGAAACTGAGGTGAAGTGTAGGGGGGGAGGCTAAGTTTGTGAGCTGAAACTTAGACATAAGAAGTGCATGGATTGTGGAGACATGTTTTTACACAAGAAATGTGGCTTCTTTTCACAGAAGAAAGTCAAAGCTTGACTTGGTGCTTTACAAAAATAAAATGATAACAGGACTAGTTGGGCAGATCCCAAGGTCCTCAAGGGGATGTTAGTGAGTGATTTGGAGAATGAGAAGAAGGGGGAGTTAGACATGCCTCACTTGAGCTCCTCCAAATGGAAATTTTCTTGCCTTATGATTTGAATAGATATAACACTTTGAAAAGATGAAATGGATCACAGAGCTTGATTCTGCAACCACAACACTACTTACCCAGCCTACTTACCTAGCATTTTTCTCCTTTTTTGCATGGGCGCACTTGGACTTGCAGACCCTGATTATCCTTTTTTCTTTTTTGCTGTCCTCCTATCTAAATCTACACTTATTTCTTCCAAGGGCCCAGATTAAGCAGTTGGGCTCCTTTGTTTCTCTGCATATCTACAAATCTACCAAGATTAAGCTGTTTGGACGAATTATGATTCTCTATATTCTAAAACAAGAAATTGAAACCTAGGGAGGCCAAGATTAAGCTGTTTGGACTTCCCTTAACAGAAACTTCTTCAAAAATGGTTAACTCGTCAAAATTGGGATACAGTAGTGGCATTTAGACTGGCACACTTTCATGGCCCCTTCTTTGGCCTCTTTCTGGAAATATGGAACATTGCAGCATGCAAAGTATGACATATTTGGCACTTTCAATTGTCAATCATGAAATATGAACACCTGTTGCAATAGGAGGCTAATAGTGGCTCCACTTGGGGATGGATTTTCCTTGTGGAAAGCCAAGAACAGTAGGTCAGACTGCCTTGATCTTCTATTTTTGTTGTGGACTAAAAAAATTTCTTTGTGCTGGCTACTAAAAGTGTGAAACTTTGAAATATGAGTAGCCCTCTCCTCAACTGAAATATTGTGAACTACATAGCACTGCCTGCTTTCTTCTGCGTGCTTGATATTATATACAATGTTGCTTGAGCATTGTCTTTGAAATAGATCCAAAATATGGATCAAAACTGATGTATTTCCCTTAGCCTCTGGTCTAGAAATAGTTGGTGATGTGAAACTAAAAAAATGCTCCTCTCTTATTGATATTGTTTGACTGAAGACTGCAAGCTACAAACAGTTTCTTTTTACCATGAATTGTTGTGATATGACAGCGCTACTCTTGCTGTTTTGATGAGACTAATGCAGAGACAGAGCTTTAAAAAATGGAGCACTTGCATTGGTTGTGTCTTCACAAACTTTGCTGCTGCTCCTCTAACAATCAGATTGCTTATACAAAAAACAAAACAAAGTGCTGATATATACAAATATCAATGTACAAAGAGATATATACAGAGATGCATTGTATCCCTTAAAAGGGATCATGGTAATGTTTTAACATTCGGCCATTAACAGGGCCCTCTTCAGCAGTGCTGCCCTCTACAGATTTGAGGAAATATGTGTTATTTCCCTGAACAGTAGTGTTACACAAAATATCGTCACCATGATTATTTGCAGTCAGTATGGGTCTATCATCACTTGTGCTGTCCTCCTAAGCAAGTCTCAGACCTCAACTCTTCAAGTCAAGCTTTGAAAAAGAGAGAAAGACATTAAAAATCAATGTAACTCTGGTTCCGCACTTTCTCTCACTGTCACCTGCAATCCCGCACCTTCTGTGTAAAAAAACTACAGACTGCCCACTCTGTCCCTAACGGTGTAGGTGCGGACCCCTGTGAAAGTAAAAAGGCGCAAGTTTTATCTTAAAAAAACTCACTTTGGGTTAATTCTAGAGGTTTCTAGAAGGAATTATGACGTGGATTATTCGCTCTGAGGTGGTTCATGCATCCCAAAAGAGAAGGAGCTAATCCCTTGATGAGAGGAGCTATCCCTTTGAAGGAGGACCTAGTAACCTCCCTCTATTGCACTATAAATACAGGCATTGGGCTGGTTGCTAAGGAGGTTAGAAGCTGAACATTTTTTAGGGTAAATGCTGGTGAAATCAATACTTCCTTGTTGAGCTTAAGAGGAGAGATCACATACCTTTTTGGCTTCATTGGGGAGTGAGTGAAACTTCTCAAAGTAGAGGAGACTTCTTGTTGGACCCTGGGAGGAGCTTGTACAGCGTCAAGGCACAGGTTGCAAAGTTCTTCTTCTTTTGAATTAATACAATCAAACTCATTTTTCTCAACAAATATCTCATGTTATTTGTTTCATGGACTCCTTGACTTTCATGTTAAATATGTTTTATGCAATTGGCTTTTCAGGTGCTATTTAATTTGTTTGCATTGTTTGTGTTTGCAGATTCACGACAAAGGAGCTCATTTGGATCGAAGGAGCGAGGGCATCCACAAGCTTGCGTTGGACCTAAGGTAGGCCCTAAAAACACTTGTTTGCCATTTGTTATAGACATTTTTGTGCCTTACATCTTTGAGCATGAAATGTCCATAATCCAAGGGATCCAAAGTCCCTAAAAGTGTTGTTCCTGCCCCTAAAGGAACAAGTTCAACCAATGACAGCTTCTCCCAGAAGTTCTCCACCAAAAACCACTTAGAACTAGTCAAATCAGGATCAATTCAGAAGCTCCACTAGCTGTCTGCGTTGCAAAGCACCCAAATACACTGGCTAGGTGCGTTGCAACGCACTTGAATGCACTACCCAGGTGCGTTGAGCGGGAAATGACAAGTGGCAGAGTCATCCAACGAGGTGGAAAGACCATGGAAGCTTCCAGAATCTTCTCCAATGACACTTGCCTCACTGAATTCGACCAAGTGATGAGTAAGAGGCTCTCAGTCTCCAAGTGGAAGCAAGAACTGACAGAGAGAAGCCACAAGTCAAAACATAAGCTGACTCATCCTCTCTGCTTACATCTATATATGGATCCCTCATCCCAGAGATCCGGAGGCTGGAATTTTATACTTTGCAGAGAATTGTTGTGGGTTTGAGATTGAGATTAGTACATTGGGTGATTTATGCTTTGTTGGAGGAGAGGAAGGGATTCCTTTACCAGGAGGTAGATGCTGGATCGGGACTCACTTGGTTGTATCTCCTCTTGGACTTTCTTATCATATCAATAAAATTATTTGAGTTTCTCCTACATGTTGTGTATCAATGATGTTTTGTTATATTTGCATGTTTAGCTTAATCTGATCCTGAGCTTTTTATGAATGTATATCTATATCTTCGTGTAGTTTCTCTCTCTTGTGATCTTGCAGGAATTCGGTGAAGCTGGGCCAGTAAGGGAGCAGGGAGCTGGGAGCTATAGAAGAGAGGAGTGATTGGATCAACAAACTAGCGAAAGACACAGGTTAGTTACATCCTTCCTCTTCATTTACATCTCATAAAGAAGAATACTCAAGTAGTTTTCCTTGTTTGTTGCTAAGGCACTATCACACCTTAGAGTGGGATAGGGGCGTTCTGAATAGATACTTTTCCCAACAACAAATTGGCGACTCCACTGGGGAACGTATCTAGTTAGTTTATTTGTGTTTCTATTGTTGTTCTTCTCATAAACTTAGGAGTGGCGAATCGAACTGCATTTTCCATTTACAAATGCAAAGTAGAGATCTACTACTCTAGTCCATTCACTGGGCCTGTTTATGATCTGAACAAGCTGATCCACAAATGCTCTAACTGCCCTTTGTGATAGCTCTTAGTCCTGCTTTAAATCATCCTTCTAATTGTACCTTATTGATAGCTTTTATCCGGCCAAAAACCTCATATCAAACTGCAAACTGTGACCCAGAACCCAGAGACAATTCTCGTTTCTGCTTCAGCGTAGGCTCTATGAAGAGACTCTGCATTTCAACGCAGGTCCCGAGAGGGCTACCTGCGCTGCAATTCAGTTTCTCTGTGCAACAGGTGCGCTGATCAGCCTTTGCCCTGTGCAGCTGTGGTTCTTTGCATCCTTGTGTTCAGTTTTATCTCTTTTTTTTGCAACCTGTTATCAGTGTGTGTACCTATCTGAAAACCCCTTTTCTCTGCCTTAATTCCACCTCAGTTGTATAAAAGAAATTGTATTTTTTTTTGTGTATTTGTTACATCATTTGCAATTTCCCATTACAAAAGTAAACTAGTCATACTGTCGCTCCTAGATCTAGACCTGTCGTAAGTGTCGTTTTGATCTTAGGAGTAAGTTTGTTGCTGTTGACAGTTGATTGCACTTTTACTTTTGTCTTTTGGTTTGAATTTGTGAATTTCTAGTGTCGAAACAAGTGTTTACTTCAAAATTATAAAGTGTCGTAATCGTCTTTTTGGTTTCAAAAAGAAACTTGTTTGTGTGTTCACTTGAAATCAAATTCAAATTTGTACAACAACTTTCTTTTTAGGCATCAATATTAAGAAAGTGAAAACAAATACATGCACTTGTGCATTTGCATAATGATAGTTTGTATGGTTTGATTTAGGAAAAGTGCATTTACAGTGTGCTCTATGCTCTTTGAGAAAATTTTGTGTCTTTCTTTTCCCCTTGTAGCTAGGATTTTCATTGTTGAAAAGAGATAAAAGCTTGCTTATCATCTTTAGACTGCATTTAGGAATTGTATATACATCTCGTGGTGATCCAAAAAGACAAACTTCTAAGAAATATCAACCTAAAATAAATTGAATGAACTTAACAACGCATTGGAATTTAACGCACACCATAGAGGTCTAGGCTAGAGACGTGTTCCGGCGTCGTAAAACCTGGTTACTGTCGGCCTCACTGATGGTTGGGTGATTCCTCCTGAGAGACGATAAGTGCCAGTACGGATTGTGCTCCCACGTACCGTCGAGTATATATTGGGAGAACCCTATAGGCATAAAACCTTTATCCATAGGAAGCCGTGTCGGCCGCCCTGCTGATCGCAATGCACTGAACACAGCATTCGGGAAGATTGACCGCCCGTACCTTAAAAAGTATTCTGCGGTTTTGGATTGGTTTGGCACACCCTCTACCTAGAACTCCAGAGCAGTCCCTTTCGTTCCTTTTCAGACTCCTTAACGGAAAAGGTCCATCTGAGCACTTGTCACTTCAGGCTCATTAAAAATCGAAGGAGACTAGAGTCATATTTTGGCTTTTTCTCGACTCTTTAAAATTGAAAAAGCAAGTTGTGTCCAAGCGTCGTTAAAATTTATTTTAAACGGAATATACCCTTTTTCCTGCATTGATCTTTAGGTTGAGAAAATGGAGCCTACCAACCAAGGAATTCCCCTTGGTGGAAATCCTAGTCCCTTCTCCTCTTGGGGAGATGTTGGTGTGCCCCATATGGCCACATTGTCGCTTCCAGGACTGACAATTAGCTTGCCAGTCTGGCTCTTCTCAACCAATGTCGTTCAGAACACCACTATTCCTGAACAGTCGAATCAGCAGTTAGACCAGTCCAGAGTTACCCACCAACCTTCTACTTCCTATAATTCTTCCTCTCCTCCTTCCTCTTCGCTTGATGGGACTGGCAAAGCTAAAAACCAAGTTCCTAAGGAGAAGAAGGAAAAGAAGAAGAAAGAGAAGAAGAAGAAGGAGCCAAAAGCGACTGGGGGCAAATGAGTGTCGTCTAATGAAAATCCACACACTGCACTGACCAGGCCTAAATTGCCATGTGTCAGTTGCAAAGGGAGACCACTTTCACAGAGATTGTCCCTGCATCCCTCGGATACTAAGGGACTGGTCTCCCCGTTTTCACAATCCGGTGGCGTCAACCTCTGTAGCCATGTTGAAAGCACACCGTCAACTAGCGAAAGTGAAGTCCCAGGACAAAAAGGGAGAGCTAGATCTCCCTGTAAACTGTGCGAAGGCAACCACGCCATCCACCATTGTCCCTTCTTAGACGAAGCTAAAAGAGTTTTGGATGATCGTTCGGTTTCACCGTTACGACTTCCTCCTGGATATAAAAAACTCTTGTCGAGTCCTTCGTTAGTTGAAAATCCAGCTGGCCCGCTCAAGTGGTCAGCTGAAGCGTCGGTCATTGAAGATGAACCAGCTAAATCCATACCCGACGAAAGTCAAAAGGTCGAGGCGGCAGTTGACCCGGTCTTGCCTTTAGAGGATTTATCTTCTAATGACACAGTCACTGAAGAGAACAAGGATGACACCATCCAAATTCTCTTCATCAACACAGATTCCGACGAACACGGGGGCAACCCACCCATTCCTTTATCGCAGGAAGGAAGTTCGTCGGAGTCGTACCCGGCCGTTTACTTGATCCCACCACCAAGCAACCTAGTTGTATCCTTCGACTGGAACCAACTAGGCAGACCCCGTTTGCCAGCAAGCATACCATTCCGAATTATCGTCCAAATATACAGAATGGTCATGGCTGGCACCATCATTGATGAGGGGGCATCTATGAGTATCCTTTCCTCTACTGCTTGGAAAGCGCTTGGTTCACCATCGCTTTTGCCTGAAATGAGAAATCTGACAGGCTTTGATAAAGGAACCAGTCGACCTTTAGGTATCCTCCCCAATGTGCCCATAACATTGAAAGGGAAGACCGTTCAAATGAACGTGATGGTCGTTCAAGGACCCTTGGATTATAACCTACTCCTTGGACGAGACTATATATATTGCATGGGAGCCATCATCTCCTCACTCTTTAGAGTAATGTGTTTTCCACACGAAGGAAGAGTGGTCAAGCTCGTGGACCAGCTTTCATTTCCCAGATCACGCATCGCAAATAGTCATATGCCATCCCTAAATGGTCTCTTCACGCAAGAAATGTCTCAACCCATGGTCCGTCCTCCCGATGAGCGCGAGTAATTCGGAGGGATATGACTGGAACCCAGGGGACATGCGTCCTGGTCTGCTTCGGCAAGAAAAATTTGGGTATAGGGTAGGTTTCCGCGGGAGAATATGACTAGTCTGTACCCCGTCCGTGATTGGAAGAGGGGTTGTTCTAGAATAACATTCTTTTGTCAAAGTTATGTGTTTGGCGCTCGTTGTCACTCACCTTTGTCTATCTCGGTAGACATCGCCGAAGAAATGTTTTGTTTGCTGCGCAAATGAGACAATCTTTGGTAACCTGAAAGAAGTAGGCCTTTCCTGGTAGAACAAATGTTTTATCTGCAAATTGAGGGGTAACCTTGAAATCATAATTTATACCTGGGGGCATGCAAACCTTTTGGAGTGCAAGCAAGGGGCGGCTATTTATTTTTTAAATTTTTAGGACCTCTAACCCTTTAAACTCGTAGGATTAGTCGTTTCTGAACTTGCATAAAGAAAGGATTCCGGAGCAAAGCTTTGTAAGGCGCAAGCTCCATAAAAAATGGCATCTTACATGAGACATTCTTATCATATGACTGGATAATCGAGTAGTTTTAGCACATAGTTCATTCTTGTTAAAAAATAAACATAAGATCGAGAAGTTTTAGCACATAGTTCATGCTCGTTAAAAAATTAACATAAGATCGAGCAAGTGTTTCAACCCGCGTTTAAGCTCGTTAAAAAATGAACTATCCTCTGGTAAATAACCACCGGAATGTAACATTATCAGCCATTAAAGCCATGGTCATGTTTGCACCGTCACCTCCACTTTTCCATTGGCCGATCATTCACCTCCATATGATTGTTTACCCATTTTGAGGAACAGCTGCGAAGAGTGATTTCACTAGCCATCCTTGTGACATTGCCGTGCTTGGAAAATTCCAACCCTTACCTGGAATCAGCTGCTACCCTTTTTATCACTCGTTCCTCAAAAGACGAGTCTTCTTTAAGCTCTTTTCATCTGACTCGTAAAATATGAAAAGATTGCCGAGTTTTGGCCTTCCAGCTCGTTAAAGCGACCGGAAGAGCTATCCCTCCTCTAGATTTTAATCTTTTTGGACCTGAGGGATTATTGCACAAAAAGATCGAGCACTTGTTTTGTTCGGCTCGTTAAAACTATCGAAAATTCATCCCTTCTGTATTGTTTTATACTTTTTCGGACCTAAGGGATTGGATGATGAAAAAGGAACTTTGGAGTTAACTTTACGTACCTTTTTATACTCTCTAAAAATGAAAAGGACCGAGTTATCTTTGTCGTTAGACTCGTTAAAAAGATTAATAGCGACAAACTTGTCTTTAGACGAGAACGAGTTTCACTATCACTAGGCTCGTTATAACATAGTGATGGGTTTGCCCGAAGGGCAAATTATAGAACAAGCATATGTTATCCTCCTCAAGCTTGACAAAAATAAAGAGGTACTGGTCAGCAATGACTGGGGAAAAATTGGGAAGAAACTCAAAGAACCTTTATTGGTAGCAAGTCGCTCTTGAACATGACACTTCCACTCCGTGCCTGAGTCGGGTTGGGTTGTTTCATTCACCGGTCACATCACCATGGTATCGCCATACCATCCACCTTTGGGGTAAATGCTACCAATCCATCATATAAGTGTCGCCGATATGTTCAAGAGAAGTCAACCGTGTCCCATCCACTACCATATATTATACTTCATTCTTTCATGACCGCCACCCTGAACCATATATCATCAGATCGTTTTCACCTCCATCAAAATCATTTGCTCCGTTCCGTGTCATTGATGTGGGATTCATTAAGGCCCTCCTTTGACGGATTGCTTCTTGTCGACATCAGCTCATTATCCAAGAAGTTGATCTAGGAACACCCCCTTCAGTACTTTGAAGCTTGCATGCCTCAATGGCAAGTTTCTCACTTCCGGCGATAGGTATACATCAATGACCTTCGACCGAAAGATTTTGCGTGGTGTTCGACGCCAAGTCCTTTATTCACACCACGTGAATTGTACTGCAATACCTTGAGGGTCATTATCATTATCGGTGATTCCTCTCGCGCTTGTTAACAGTTTACATCATTGACTGGTAATCAAGCGATGTCTTTCCATGTTCGACTTCAAAACATTTCTCACATGGATCGACTTGTACTTAGAGTGAAGATCGAACGAGATTGAAGACCCCGGATCTAGTTTCATCCATTCGGGCTACGATATATATTCAGGAAAAATAAAGACATTGACATGTACAGCACTACAGAACAGATAATCATCCTACCAAAAGGATGATGATTTCATCAGAATCATCAGTCTACCATCAGACGATTGTCTGTCCTATGTACATAAAATGAATTTATGAAGCTGAGCATGGGAATGCCTGCCTCAGCTAGATCATGAAAACAGTATGAAAAATAATGTATTGTATTGTATCTTATTACAGGTCTCCTCCCAGCATTGAAAGAACTTCGGATCCTCATAATAAAGCATTTCACCCGATAAACGGCCTCATACTTTAGGGGGCAACTGTTATAGACATTTTTGTGCCTTACAACTTTGAGCATGAAATGTCCATAATCCAAGGGATCCAAAGTCCCTAAAAGTGTTGTTCCTGCCCCTAAAGGAACAAGGTCAACCAATGACAGCTTCTCCCAAAAGTTCTCCACCAAAAACCACTCAAAACTAGTCAAATCAGGATCAATTCAGAAACTCCACTAGCTGCATGCGTTGCAAAGCACCCAAATACACTGGCTAGGTGCGTTGCAACGAACTTGAATGCACTACCCAGGTGCGTTGAGCGGGAAATGACAAGTGGCAGAGTCATCCAACGAGGTGGAAAGACCATGGAAGCTTCCAGAATCTTCTCCAATGACACTTGCCTCACTGAATTCGACCAAGTGATGAGTAAGAGGCTCTCAGTCTCCAAGTGGAAGCAAGAACTGACAGAGAGAAGCCACAAGTCAAAACATAAGCTGACTCATCCTCTCTGTTTACATCTATATATGGATCCCTCATCCCAGAGATCCGGAGGCTGGAATTTTGTACTTTGCAGAGAATTGTTGTGGGTTTGAGATTGAGATTAGTACATTGGATGATTTATGCTTTGTTGGAGGAGAGGAAGGGATTCCTTTGCCGGGAGGTAGATGTTGGATCGGGACTCACTTGGTTGTATCTCCTCTTGGACTTTCTTATCATATCAATAAAATTATTTGAGTTTCTCCTACATGCTGTGTATCAATGATGTTTTGTTATATTTGCATGTTTAGCGTAATCTGATCCTGAGCTTTTTATGAATGTATATCTATATCTTCGTGTAGTTTCTCTCTCTTGTGATCTTGCAGGAATTCAGTGAAGCTGGGCTGGTAAGGGAGCAGGGAGCTGGGAGCTATAGAAGAGAGGAGTGATTGGATCAAAAAACTAGCGAAAGACACAGGTTAGTTACATCCTTCCTCTTCATTTACATCTCATAAAGAAGAATACTCAAGTAGTTTTCCTTGTTTGTTGCTAAGGCACTATCACACCTTAGAGTGGGATAGGGGCATTCTGAATAGATACTTTTCCCAACAACACCATTGTTTATCAAAGCATATTTAGAGAAAGATAGTGTCTGGTTGGTTTGCTTGTCATTAGGTCTTCTTTAGATTCTAGGAAGGTCTATCTTTTCCGCAAGATCGACTTATTCCGTGTGACAAAATGGCGAATCCACTGGGGACTTGATTGTTTTCTTTGTTTTTACATTGACCTGAGAAACTGTGTTTTTGTTTCTGTTTTTGGCTTGTTGTATATAAAATTGGGTAGAGTTTGTAGATCCAGGGTTATTTTTTGTTTTTCATAGCTTTGGGAGAGGACCGCACCCTAGCCGTTTGACACAGTGCGTGCCTACCCGCAGCTTGGCTTTTAGCACAGAGCGGGACCGCACCTGTGTCAACTGTGGGCCTACGGACCCTGTCAAAATTTTGAAAAACCTAAGATTTCCTCTATTACTCAGCTTAGTTTTTGTTTAGAAATTGTTATCCACTGCCCAGACCTGCATATAACTTGTCAGAAGCTTTCCTTAGGTTGATTTCATTAGTGTTAGGGTTTTAAGTGAAATTCCTAGGAGTTTTGCTTGTTGGGTTTGTTTTTCATTTTGGTTGTGTAGTGGCTCTGAGCTTAGAAGCTGTAGGGACTTCAGATCACCTTAGTGTCTACCAGCCTTCTTATGATTCTGACCATTTATGAAATCTCCCCTTGTTGAGGAATCCTCTTTGAGTTTTCTCTTTACAAAACTTCGAAAATCTTGTGTTTGAGAGTTTGGATTTTCATTTTCAAAAAGAAAACAAAATCGGTTGTTCTTGACTTATTTGTGATTCTTCATAAATTGGTCCTTAGCTTACATCTAGCTAAGTAAAACATCCTTAAAAAAGACTTTTAGTAGGCTTTGACTTCAAGTAGGTTTTTATAATTTGTAGATCTCAAAGTTAGTCATTTTCATAGTTTTGAGTGTTTTATTAAAAAATATAAAAATCTCTTGTGAAAAAAGTTTGTTTTTTGTAGTGGTTGAGTGCTTTGAAACGAAAAAGGGAAATTTTTGTGAAATAACTAGTTGTCTCGTTTTGAGTGCTTTGAAAAGGACAAAAGCTCTTCTTTTAATTTTTTTAATTGAGAAAGATTTGTGTTTACAAAGTATTTGCATTCTCAAACTCTTTCTTAGTTTAGACGTTCATCGAAGAGAAAAAGATTGTTTAAATCAGCTTAGGTGCATTTTTAGTGATTTTGAGTCGAGTCTTCATACCACGAGTTTCATCTCCGCACCTTTGGACTTAAACAAAAACCACTAAACTTAATGCTTAAAGTAAAATTCACCTAGTAACGTTTTTATTTCTAGGGCTCTGATACACCAACTTAGCTTAGGCTAGTGTCTTGGAGTAGGAGAGTAATTAACTCTCCAAGACAGTAAAAACAAACAAGTAGTTGTATCTTGTGGTAGGGAAGAAATCCAATTGTTGCATTTATGCTCTGGGAAAGCTCCTCTTAAAGGAGAAGCATGAGATCGTGTCCGAACCAGTGTGGGAATCAATCCTTCCTCATTGGGAACGACGCCAGATATTCATGTATTAAAAACGGTAAACCTCGGATTAACCATTGTCGAGGAGCCTGGGGTCACTTGTTGGTAAACCTTGGATTATGTCAAGGAGCCTTCAAGGGGATTGAGCTTGCTACTCTGCCCTTACGTGCGTATCGGATCATAGACTGTTCCCCTAGGTATATTTGTTTCAGTTGGTAACCTTAGTGGCCATATTCTTTAGGACTCTTCCTGAGGTGATAGTGGTGGGAAGATCCCACTGTACCTGGAGCAGACGTCAGCTAGACTCACTTGGATTTTCTGGGGGTTCTCTTCACTCGAGATGGTTAAGTGGAGGAACTTGTGCCAGTCTATTCATTAAGCAGGTTTCCGGGGTAACTGTTCCAACCACCATTTCTGTATTGAACTCTGCGACGTTGGATTTCATCACCAGCTAGTGTTTTCAGTACGGAAAGTTATTGTTTGTGTGTGTTTGATCTCCTAGATTCTTTAGGCATGTGATTCAAATTTGTTTGGTTCTTTAGAGACTTTAGGTGCTTTTCATTGAGATTTTACTTTGTTTGCGTGTGAAGTAGTTAAAAGTTTTCAATTGTGGCTGAATTACCAAGGCAGTCCCGTAGACTTCGGGGCCAGTCTCCTGAGTTTGTAAACGTGGCTGAGTTACTGAGGAAGTCCCATAGACTTCGGGGCCAACCTCCTGAGGAAGTACCGAGCCAGCTTGAAGGCTTGAAAGTCCTCGTAACTCCTAGAGACAGTAGAGTTGGATCACCTGAGGAAGGAGAATCTTCTTTGATAGTACATCCTGATTTTCAACCGTTAGTAGCAGATTATAATCCACAGTCAATGTCTGTTTCCGAAATTGTTGGTAGCTTTTCATCTACTAGTGATATAGGTGAGGAACCTGAAATATCCGAGCCTGAAAGTGAGTTTGCTGCTACTCCGACATCGGGGTTTGTTTCTCCAACTTCTAGTGGTCCCGGTTCACCTAGGGTAGAAAGAGTAATCACCCAAGATCTTCCTTCTAACTTATTGCTATTGAAGAACTTGCTCCGGAAGAAGAAGTAGGCATCCCTATCCCTGAAAATCAACCTGATATTGAACTAAGGGAGCATGAATCAACTTTTTACAGTCCACCTAGGAGCAGCTCTTGGTATCTTTCCTTGACTAATTTCTTAGAAAACTCAGGGTTAAGTTTTTCACCACCTCGCGCTCCTTATCATCCAACACCTAGAGGTTTTTATACTCCCGTAAATATGTCAGGACAGTCATCCATGTTTACTCAATCACCCGAATCCTTTTTGTACGGCGGTCCTTCTGTTCCCTCCGGGTATCAGTCACTTTCTGGTACTTTTTCGGGAGCATCTCCTCAACCCATTGAGCAAGGGTTATTAACTGGAAACAATGGTACTAAGCCGTTGAGCGTAGAAGACATTCTTATGATGTCAGGTTCTATTCCAAATCCTCAACCTCAAGGTGGCCAGTTACCGCCTGGGGGGCAGCCTCAAGTAACGCCTGGGGGGCAACCTCAAGGTACACAGTTTGCATCTGGGGGGCAACCTCAAGGAAAGTACATACCTATGGGATAGTACGTTCCTCAAGGTCAACCCCAGACTCAATATGTACCCCAAGGTCAACCCCAGTATCAATTTATACCTCAAGGTCAACCCCAGTATCAATTTATACCTCAAGGTCAACCCCAGTATCAGTATGTGCCTCAAGGGTATCAACCCCAAGGTCAATACTCGAACCAAGGTTTCCAACCACCCTCCGGTCAAACGTATGTTCAAGGAATGGGAAATGTACCTTTCAATTATAATCCTACCCTCAACCCAGTTATGGTCCTCAGTATTCTCAACCAGTTATGGGTCAGTACCCCGGAATGAATATAGTGTGGGATCCATCGCAAGCTCAACAGGTATTGCAACCAAGTGTACAGTTGTCATCTCAAACTGGACAACCCTTAGTTTCTAGTTCACCCCAGTAACCAGTCCAGTCTAACATTCAAACTTTTGTACCTTCGGTAGTTTCTCAGCCTGGGCCTAGTACACCTCGTACTCCGCCTCAAACAACTGCTACAACTACCGCAACATCTATTCAATCTACCCCACCTACTTTTGGAGTATCGATAGCTCCGGTTTCTACTGTTCTTGTATCTACTCCTCAGACATCTTTACCACCGTCTGGATCTACGATTCAAACTTCGATTCAGATACCTGTAGGACAACCTGGTTTAAGTATGGTTGTCACAAGTCAACCACAATTTACTTATCAACCGTACCAGGGATAGTACCAATTCGGTCCTGCTGTGCAGCAACCAGTCTATCAGTATCAACTATAACCTGGGTACACTTATCAACAACCTCAACAACCCCAGTACGGTCCGGTTAATCCTGGCTTCCCGGGAGGATACAATATCCCGAACGTGATTCCTATTCCTATTTATCCTGGATATCCACCTCCTTGGGGCTGCTCTCATGACCCAGAGTTTTAGGGATCCTAATCGGCAGTTACCGTTTATCGCAACTTTGGACTTACCTGACTTGTCGCGCCTAACGAACGATCCCATTAATTATCTTCCGTTTTGGCCGCCAATGCCGAATAAGTTGCCCAGTGACATTCCCAAGTTCGAAGGTAAATCAGGAGAGGACCCGTCGAACCATGTGATGACTTACCACCTCTGGTGTGCGTCTAACTCCATTACAGATGATTCAATCCATCTTAGACTTTTCCATCGCACTCTAATTGGTCTCGCGGCCAAGTGGTACATTGAGTTACCACGCGGCACTTTTTATAATTTTAGTCAGTTAGCTACTTCGTTTTTAACTCATTTTCAGTTGCTAGTCCGATATGACAATGGCACGAAATTGTTAACTTCACTAAAACAATCGACATCCACTTACATTTCAAATCATATTCATGAGTGGAGACGTCGATGGCGTTTAGTGAAGGTATTTATTCCAGATCAGATCTTGGCCGAGTGGTTTGTAAAATCTTTGTTGCCAAAGATCACTGAAGATGTTGCTAAAGCCGGAGTTGTTACTGAGGAGCAAGTAATTGCTCAAGCACAGTACCTTGACTTGGTCTATACTCAGTCAGGTACGTTACACAAAAAAATCCCCGATCTTCCCAAGCAAAATCAAATCACTGCAGCTCCTTTGAGATCTCATGCTGCCGATGGTATGATTGGCACGGTTAACACTAAAAGTAAGAAGAAGTTTTCCAAGAATTCTTCCCCTATCATAACCTTGCCTGATTCCCCAACAGGAGATTCTTCTGTAGAGATTTCCACCGATATTCACGTTGTAGAGTCATCTACAGCCAAATCAAAATCCGGTGGGAAGAAGAAAGGAAAGAAGAAGAATAAAACGGACAAAAGTTCAAAGGAGAAACCTAAAAATGCAGAATCCAATGACGAAAAGCGCAAACCTCGTTATCCTTGTCTCATTTGTGACGATGAACATTTTACAAGAGACTGCCCTCATCGTGCAGAGGTTACGAAGATTGTCAAGGGTTCCCAAACTCCTGTTGTTTTGAAGGATCCTTTTCCGACTCAAGACAGTAAGATGATAAGTTCATCCTCGAATGCCAATGAAGAACCCATAATGATGATGTCCCATGTTAGGATTGCGACTTGATCGCAAGATTATGGTAGTAAAAGTCCTGTTGATGGTAAAGAAGCAGAATCTTCTCATTCTGATCCATCAACCTCAGCTCCCGGTTCCGATCCACTACAGATCGAGAAACCTAATCCAGACTTGGTAATCAAACCGCCCACCAAGGGTATACTTCGAAAGTCAGCTTTCAATCCACATGCGAGAGCGGCTTAGAATTATAACATTGTTGAGGATTTAGCTATTTCACCCTCAGCAATGTCGGCTTTGGAAGTGCTGCAATCATGTCCAGCACAACGTAAATTACTTTTGTCCGCTATAGGAGCTGTTGATGTTCAGGACTCGAACGTAATGATTTTCGATCTAGAAAATAGTACACCGCGTTTGCCTCATCAAATGGCTTTCCAGATTCCAGTGATAGTCAAAAACAAGCCTATTCATCGGACTGTAATTAATGAGGGAGCCTCAACGTGTATTATGTCGATACAGTGTTGGAGATCGCTTGGTTCTCCTTTGCTAAATCAGTCCCTGACGATTCTAAAGGCCTTTGATGGCCGTGGGTTTCATCCTTTTGGCATTCTGCAGGATTTGCCTATAGGGGTTGAAGGAAAAACCGTTAGTCTAGATGTGGAGGTGGTTGACGCCCCTCTAGATTACAACCTTCTCTTGGGTCGAAGTTGGTCTTACGCTATGACAGCGGTCATTTCATCGGTCTTTCGAGTAATAAAGTTTCCACACAATGAAAAGATCGTAACAATAGACCAGCTGGCTTATTTTTCATCTGACCCAGCCTCTTCGGAGAGTATTCAGCATGTCGGTAAAACGACTATCCCATATAAGGATGTTGGAGTAGGACTAGTTAAAGATGCCGGTTTACTGGGAACTTTTCCTTTTCCTCCAATCAACGCATCGTCTTCATTTGCAACCATTCATATGATTACATCAGACACCATTGTTTATGATGACCCTTGGATTGTTCCTTCTAAACCTGAGATAGACTCATTTGGTAATGCCATGCCTTTGAGTCCATATGAAATTGTCTATGAAGCCATGCAGTCGTTTGGCGACCCATATTCAACCGAAAATGACTTAATGATTGTGGTCCGTGAGGAATCACTTTTCACATCAACCTTGGATTTAACCACGTTTTCTGAACTTGTTCACTCTGATGAGAAAATTCATGAAATCCTATGTGTAGATGATTTACCATGGGAATATCTCCATCACAGATCTTCGTTTTTACCTGAGGATGATCATTTTGAAAATGATTTCTCATCAATTTTTACAACTGAATATGTCAAGGAACCTCAGAATCCAATGAAACATCTCGACTCAGAGTTAAAATTGGGAAACATTTATCGAACTATTCCTATTGACATTTCGATTAAACCCGGAATTGTTGAGAACATTCATATAGGTGCCTCGTGTACAGATGACGAAATTCAAATATATAAGGCCCTATTTCAAGAATTCCGCGACGTGTTTGCTTGGTCCTATGAGGAAATGCCAGGAATTGACCCCGCGATTGTTGTTCATGAGATCAAGACTTACTCGGACGCTAAACCCGTCCGGCAATGTTTGCGTCAGATTCACCCATGAAAAGCTGCTGCAATTAAAGCAGAAGTTGGAAAATTGTTGAAAGCAGGTTTCATTTATCCGATCTCGTTAACGGATTGGGTATCGAATATTGTTCCGGTTAACAAAAAGCAGGGAACAATAAGAATATGCATCGACTATAGGGATATTAATCGAGCCTGTCCAAAGGACAATTACCCAACTCCCTATATCGATCAAATCATTGATGATTGTGCCGGCAACGAAATATTCTCCTTCATGGACGGTTTTCCGGATACAATCAAATCAATATTCTG
This sequence comes from Pinus tabuliformis, assembly GCA_031772625.1. NCBI lineage: Eukaryota > Viridiplantae > Streptophyta > Pinopsida > Pinales > Pinaceae > Pinus > Pinus tabuliformis. Next base: position 128,479,452 of record CM062814.1, on the reverse strand, counting down.
CCTGTCGATCAACCAAAAATGTCTTTCATTTGTCCATGGGGGACATTTGCTTATTGCAAGTTACCTTTTGGTCTTAAGAATGCCGGAGCAACTTTCCAAAGGGCGATGTCTTATGCGTTTCATGACATCAAGCACATTGTGCAACCCTATCTCGATGACTTGCCTGCTCATTCATTACATCGAGCTGATCACCTCGTCCATTTATGAGAAATCTTTATGAGGTGTAGGCATTATCGTATTCGGTTGAACCCACACAAATGTGTCTTCTGTATAGAAACGGGTCGATTGCTAGGGTTTGTAGTTTCGAAAGCCAGCATTTGCGTTGATGTCTCGAAGGTCGAAGCTATCATCAAATTGCCTCCTCCTTCGAGTCTTCGCCAACTCCAAAGTTTGCAAGGGAAAGCAAACTTTTTACAACGATTCATTCCTAACTACGCTGAGGTTACAAAGGGTTTCACCCATTTGTTGAAGAAAAATACTCCATTCTATTGGGATGAGATAGCTCAGAAATCTTTTGATGCACACAAACACGCGTTGACCCATGCACCGTTGTTGCATCCTCCCAACTAAAACCATGATTACTTCTTGTATCTCGCCACCTCTCATTCCACCATTGGAATGGTCTTAGTTCAGGAAGATGAATTCGGAACTGAACATGTGATATATTACCTTAGTCGAACTTTAAATCCAACTGAGCTAAAATATTCACATGTGGAGAAATTGGCATTGGCAGCTGTTCAAGTTGTCCAACGTTTTCGTCACTACATTTTATTACGTAAAACTACAGTAATTTCGGATTACAACCCTATGATCTACATTTTGACCAAGCAATTGCTAGGGGGAAAGTACTCTAAATGGATCGTTATCATTCAAGAGTTCGACTTGCAATTTGAGAAATCTAAGTCTAAGAAATCTTTAGTTTTTGCGGAATTAATGTGTGACTTCCCGCGTGTTGACACGGAAACTATGGCGGAGGAGCCCATTGCGGACGAATCCTTATTTCTAATCAGCGCTTTAGATCCATGGTATGGGGATATCATCATTTATCTCCAGACCCAATCCTTTCGGCCAGAAATTTCAAGGTCAGAACGTCGAAAAATTCGATTCCAGTCACAACAATTCAGGACTATTGGAGATACTCTTTATCGCCGTGGGGCGGATTCCATTTTTCGACGTTTCTTAACTCACAAGGAAGCTGAAAGGGTTCTAAATGACTGTCACTCTAGAGCATGTGGTGGTCATATGTCTGGGTTTGCCACAGCCCAAAATATATTGCGTGCTGGCTACTTCTGGCCGTCTTTATTTAAAGATTGTATTACGGCGGTCCGAAAATGCCACAACTGCCAAATTTTTTATCGTAAGATGCGCGCTCCACCTGCTCCTCTCCACCTTATAATTGTCGTTGGTCCTTTTGCCAAATGGGGTATCGATTTTATTACATGTAACCCTCACTCGGACGGGGGGCATGCGTATATCATCCTTGCGGTAGATTATTTTACTAAGTGGGCCGAGGCGATGCCTACATTTGAGGCAGATGGCAAGACAGCTGCAATTTTCGTGTTCAATCATATAATTGCTAGGTTTGGTGTCCTGCAAGCAATAATCACTGATCATGGGCATCATTTTTGAAACGTTGTGATGACCGAACTTACAGGCCAGCTTGGTTTACGTCACGACAGTTCAACCCCTTATTATCCACAAGCGAATGGTTTGGTTGAATCCATCAACAAAGTTTTAGTTATCATGATCCGACGAATCATTACGATTCATCGGTCGAATTGGTACAACATGCTATTTTCAGCGCTTTGGGCGTACCGAACTTCAGTAAAAACATCAACAGGGTTCACATCTTTCCAACTAGTCTATGGTTTGGAAGTTGTGTTACCCATTGAATAAGAAATCCCATCACTGCAAATGGCCATCGAGTTACTTCCAGCCACTTCCGAAGAGGAAAAGCGTTTGTTATACTTGGCTCAATTAGATGAGAATCAACGTGATGTTGCATTGGTGATCAAGACTCACGCAAAACACATGAAAGCTCAGTATGATCGAAATGTGACCCCTCGAAATTTTTCAGAAGGAGATCTAGTCTTAGTTTATGATCAAGCTAATGATAAATTAGGCACTGGAAAATTCGTTCCCATGTGGCATGGTCCCTATGTTTTCAAGCGAAAGCTAGCCAAAGAGGCCTATGAATTGGTAGACTTTGACGGGGACTCTTTCGGTAAACCCAGAAATGGCCTTTACTTGAAGAGATATTATGCTTAAAAGAATGGGTATGGAAATTTTTAGTTAGGATAGTTTTTCTTTCTAGCTGGTGCGTTTTAGTTTAAATAGTGTGCTTAGCTTAGAGAGTGTTTTTCGTCATTATTCTTGCTTATCTTGGTTTTACTCTTGATATTGCAGATGTCAATGCCTCTCCAAACATACATTGGTTTCACTGATGGTGCTTGTCGTAATACACAGAACATCTCTTCCGCAGCTTGGGTTATCTATTCGCCCTCTGACGAGTTAGTATCTATGCATGGGGTAAGGCTCGGTCAAACAACAAACAACATTGTCGAGTATAGTGCAGTGATTGAGTTATTATTTGAATCTATTTCATTTGGGATTCAGAGTTTGATAGTGAGGTTAGATTTTGAACTCGTTGTATTACAACTTAATAGAGTGTATGCCATTAGAAATCCAGTGTTATTAAGATTATTTTTGAGAGTGCGTCTCTTGGAACGTGAATTTGATTATATTGAATATCAGCATATTCCAAGATCTTTAAATACATTAGCAGATGCAATTGCTTCTCAAATGTTAAATAGACATTTGCAACAATCATACATGTAAATTTAAAACCATTCCATAACATGATTTACAAGATGAGCCGGTAATAGTGATATATATATATATATATATATATATATATATATATAGGAGTGTGTCAAAAAATACATCGTCCTCGATCATAGGTTGAAAAACACCTTATGATCGGCAAAAATGATAAGTACAAAAAACAAAAATGTCACATGTTCCCACAATAGGCGATCATCCTATCATTGGTGATGATCTCTATAAGAAACCACTGCACGGGCCACCTTGCAAAGGAACCTCGTAAAAGGTCTCGGGACCCCAATCACGTAGCGCTGAAGTCGAAGAGGAATGTCATCTATAGTGGTCTCAGGAATATCTCCTGTCAAGCGATCGAGATGACCCTCCAACTCGGCCAAAAGCTCTGCTGATTCGTCTTGTGGGGCTGGCACGAGTGCAACTGGTTGCTTCCTCTCGTAAGGCTGGAGAGCGGCTGGTCACTGTGGACCCACATCTGCATTTGAAATTTTTACTATCAATTTTGAGACGATGGAAAAATAACAAAAAAAAATTAAAATAGAAAATTGTTGAAAAGGATTTTACCTGACTCATCCCACTGCTCTCCTGGTGGAAGAACCATGTCTGGGTCACCACAAAAATCTATCCCAGCGTAAGGGAAGTCTTGAATAGAAAATACCTGGTTTTCCAGCCATTGGAAATACTCAGGTTTGAATTGAGCAACCTCTGTCCTCTCGCCCGGGTGACGGGCCATAACTGCGACCCATCGCATCAGTTTGGGCTCTCGAGGAAGCCCAGCTCCAACAGTAAGGTGCTGTGGGATCAGCATAGGAACCCTCTCCAGGCCAAAACTCACGACCAAAGCCCCATAACCAAAGGTATTTAGTCGTTCGTTCTTGGCCCTGGTCAGTTGGCCTTTCACATTGGCCAACACGGCATTGCACCAGTTGAAGATGGTGCCTCGAAAGCAATCAACTGCCATACGCATCTGGGATCCGGTGGCAATATGTAATGCAGCAGCTCCGCAAAGTCTGGTGACAGTGAACGCAATCACCATGAGCTCAGGACGGGATATGGTCTTTATGTCTATCCCTTTGTCTCTAGCCTGGCTGTTGCAGTACTCTAGCCTGAGGCTATCGACAGACTGGCCACCTGCCCTAGCCCCAAACAAAGTCAAGTCTTCGCCTCTCTTAGGCAAACCAGTCAAGAAATATATGTCCGCCAGCTCGATTTCGAGCTGGTGGCCACCAATGAAAAAGCACTGGTCCTGTACGCTCCATCTGTCAACCATCCACTGTAAGAAATCCACCTGAGCCCTCATGCCAGGAATGGCCCAGAATTTGTACAAGCCGCACACCCTCAAAGCATCAAGTGAAGGCTGATGATTCCATGCGGCAGCATCCACGTCCTCATGCTCTCGTTCACGCCAATCTAGCATGATGTACTCTCTGCATCAAGTATAAGGATAAATTAAATTGCTAGAAATTATTTTGATTGGTCCATTTTTGAGAATTTTTGGGTTAAAAACCCTTGCGACGGGGACCGCACCCTCCAGGTTAGACACAGTGCGTGGGACCGCACTTTGTCTACATAGAAGGTGCGGACCCCGAGCTTTTTCCCAATGGAGAAAAAGTCGGGGTCCGTAGGCCAGTAGTGGTAAACCTGCAGGTCCCCGCGCGCGGGTTTTATGCCTAAAAACCCTCCCAAAAATGAAATAAATGACTAAAAAAAAAAAATCAAACGGTTAAAAATGAAGAGTGGGATGATGTGGATTACCTGGAGAATACGGCGTTTGATTCTAACGGTTGGATTTTCCACAATCTTCACGGGAAGTTTTCTGAGCAAAAGCACTATTTTCTCACCCAAACTCAAACGGTAAAAATGAATTGACAAAGGCCCTTTTTATAAGTTTTTTGAGTAAATAAATTGCAAATTTGTTTATGTTTCACTTTGAAAAGGTATTTTTGCAACATTTTATCTATTTCAAACAGGTATGAGTAATGTTTGTGTTTTTGTGCAGGATAACAGATTATTCAGGCGAAATCTATCATTTTCGACAAAAAAACATTTAGAGTCACCTTTAAGCTCTTTTCTGACTCCTGAAACATGAAAAGGTTTCCGAGTGTTTCTTTTAAACTCATTAAAACGGAATTAAAAGACAGTCCACTTACAGCTCTTTTCCAACCGTAAAAACATGAAAAGATTGTCGGATTTTTGTCATTTCAAATTCAATATTGGTTATAAAACGACGTGTCATCGATCGCTTTTTTAATTTTTCGGGTCAAAGGTACTAATGACGAAAAGTACTCCTTGGTTGTAAAAGATCAAGCGGTTCTCTCAAGTATTATTTTATACTTTTTCGGGCTTGGGAGACACAAATTTATGAAAAAGGTCAACCCTGGAGTCTTCTTAAGTTTTTCAGACTCTCTAAAATTGAAAAACGTCGAGTTTCTCCTATATTGGACTCGTTAAAATTTCACAGTAAAGGACCTGTTCAATTACAAACAGGAACGAACCACTCCTTCTTAGGGTTCGAATTTAAACTAAGTTGGACTCATCCGAAGGATGAGCTTATAATCAAGCAAATGTTATCCTCCTCAAGCTTGTAAAATATAAAGAGGTACTTGCCAGAAATGGTGGGGGAAAAGAGAGAAAAATGAATCTGTTTGTGATACTTTGTAACCACTCTTGAACACAACACTTTTATTCACCTAGGTTGGGAAATCCTTTGCCTAATAGTTGATCAAACCAAATTGAAAGTCTTCAGCCGGTTTCTGGGTATTAACTTTGGGTCAATTGTCACTAAGCCATCTGTCGTGTCGTTATGTGTTCAAGAGGTCACTGCCAATAAGCCATTCATCTGCAAAATATCTGTCATCCATCTTGACCATTCCTGAGTCAGTCCTTGCAACTAAATTTCTCCAACTTGATCTATGATTTCGTGTTATGGGCTTGCCTACAACGGATCGCTTTCTATCGACATCAGCTCATTATCTAGAAAGATGATCTAGAAATCGTCAGTACCTTGAGATCTGCATGCCTCAATGGCAGGTTTCTCACCTTTGAAAACAGTTTACATCATTGACTTTCGATCAAAGGATTCCGTGACATGTTCGACATCAACACATTTATTCGCATCTCATGGATTGTACTGGGTACTTTGAGAGCCATTGACATCACTGGTGGTTTCTCTCACACTTGTTAACAGTTTACATCATTGACTGGTAGTCAAGTGGTGTCTACCATGTTCGACATCAACACATTCATTCGCATGGATAGAATCGTACTGTTTCGGGAAGTAGAAATGAAGACCTTGGATCTAGTTTCAACAATCCAGGCTGCGAGGAATTTTGTATTCATTATATAATGGACTATTCATAAACAGATCGTTGCGTCCATACTGTGTCCACATGAGTCTTTACTTGTGATGTTTTACAAGATCATTCCTATATCAGAACAATAGTTAGTTTTTCTAGTCAGTCTTGATCTGAGTATGGGAATGCCTACCTCAGCGATGATATGATCTCATATATATATCTTGCATTGAATGTTTTTACAGGTTCCAACTGGGCTCTCCACAAGATGATCCTCGAAATGATAAAGTACTTCACTCTTCCTAAATGATAAGAAATCCTCATCTACTACAGACTTCGCACTTTAGGGGGCAATCTGTTACACAAAAATATCGTCACCATGATTATTGCAGTCAGTATGGGTCTATCATCACTTGTACTGTCCTCCTAAGAAAGTCTTAGACCTCAGCTCTTCAAGTCAAGCTTTGAAAATGAGAGAAAGACATTAAAAATCAATGTAACTTTGGTTCCGCACTTTCTCTCACTGTCACCTGCGGTCCCGCACCTTTTGTGTACAAAAACTGCGGACCTGCCCGCTCTATCCCTAACGGTGTAGGTGCGGACCCCTGTGAAAGTCAAAAGGCGCAAGTTTTATCTTAAAAAAACTCACTTTGGGTTAATTCGAGAGGTTTCTAGAAGGAATTTTGACGTGGATTGTTCGCTCTGAGGTGGTTCATGCATCCCAAAAGAGAAGGAGCTAATCCCTTGATGAGAGGAGCTATCCCTTTGAAGGAGGGCTTTATCCCTTTGAAGGAGGACCTAGTAACCTCCCTCCATTGCACTATAAATACAGGCATTGGGCTGGTTGCTAAGGAGGTTAGAAGCTGAACATTTTTTAGGGTAAATGCTGGTGAAATCAAGACTTCCTAGTTGAGATTAAGAGGAGAGATCACATACCTTTTTAGCTTCATTGGGGAGTGAGTGAAACTTGTCAAAGTAGAGGAGACTTCTTGCTGGAACCTGGGAGGAGCTTGTACAACGTCAAGGCACAGGTTGTAAAGTTCTTCTTCTTTTGAATTAATACAATCAAACTCATTTTTCTCAACAAGTATCTCATGTTATTTGTTTCATGGAGTCCTTGACTTTCATGTTAAATATGTTTTATGCAATTGGCTTTTCAGGTGCTATTTAATTTGTTTGCCTTGTTTGTGTTTGTAGATTCGCGACAAAGGAGCTCATTTGGATCGAAGGAGCGAGGGCATCCACAAGCTTGCGTTGGACCTAAGGTAGGCCCTAAAAAACTTGTTTTCCATTGTTTATCAAAGCATATTTAGAGAAAGATAGTGTCTGGTTGGTTTGCTTGTCATTAGGTCTTCTTTAGATTCTAGGAAGGTCTATCTTGTCTGCAAGATCGACTTATTCTGTGTGACAAGTAGAAATAACAAATGGCCCTTTCCATAAAAAATCAAATTTTGCATGTTTGCCCTTGTCTTCTCTTCGTGAGTCCCACCTTAGAACTTTGTCGCCAATGTAGAAATCCTCAGCCTTAGCTCTCTTATCAAACATCTTTTTGAGTTTCTCTTGCAAAATTTGAGCTCTGTCATAAACTTGTTCTCTTGTTTGCTGAAGATGAATGGTCTGGTTGATTCTTCTTTGAATATCATTTGGTTCTTCTTGGATCTCTTGTAACAGTTTAATGATAGGAGTGCCCAAGGAAGATGGAAATCTGGCCTCCATGCCATACACCAGCTCATAAGGGCTCATCCCAATGGATTTCTTTGTTGAAAGTCTGTCTGCCCATAGGGCATTTGTGAGCTTTCTATGCCAGTTCTTTTTGTTTTCTTCCAGCACTCTCTTTATGATGTTGATGAGGCTTTTGTTAGATGACTCAGCCAAGCCATTACCTTGGGGGTAATAGGCCGTGGCATGGCCCAAGGTAATGTGAAATTTATGGCAAAAATTAATCATCTTTTTAGATTTGAAAGCAGCGGCGTTGTCAGTGATGATCTTCTCAGGGCAGCCAAATCTAGAAAGGATATTGCACTCAAGGAATTGGATAATAATGGAGTCATTGGCTTGCCTACATGGGATGGCTTCAATCCATTTAGTGAAATAGTCAGTGACTGTTAGAATCCACTTGTGCTGGCCTGAGGAAGAGGGATGGATTTCTCCAATGAAGTCAAGACCCCATTGTTGAAAAGGATTTTCGGTTGAGATGGGCTTAAGAGGCAAAGGTAATAGCTTTCTTTTGCCCTCAAAGATTTGGCATTTATGACATGAGATAGCAAATTTCTTTACATCTACAAACAAAGAGGGCCAATAGAAACCAGCCCTTAAAATTTTATCAGCAGTGGACTTCTAGTATAGATGTCCTCCACAGTCCCCTGCATGGAATTCTTTCATGACATTGTTAGTTTCATTCATGGTTAAACAGTTAAGTAATATGCCTTCATGATTTTTTAAAAATAATGCACCACCTATGACACAAAACTTTGAAGCCTTCATTTTTAAAAATCTTTTCTTGGTTCTGGACAATCCTGGGGGAGCAAACAGGTTTAACAATATGAAACATATATCATCACACCATGGGGATTGCAAAAAGGTTTCATTGATCTGTGGAGTCGCCAGCTCCTGTTCATTGTCCAATTGGTTAATGTCTAAGGCTTGAAAGTTTGTTTCGGACATCAGTTTGGCTAAACCTTGTCCCTTTATGAGCTTGGTTGGTTTAATTTCTATGTCATGCTCAAGGATGTTAGCAATCCACTTGCCTCTTTTTCCCTCTAACCCCTCTTGGGTTAATATGTATTTTACAATAGCATTTGGCACATAGGCAATCACATGTGAATATAAAATGTAGACTCGGAAATTTTTGATTGCTTTAACAAGGACATAAGCCTGCTTCTCCATGATTTGGTACTTCAAAGGGGCATCTCTTAAGGCTCGGCTAAAAAATGCAATTGGCTTTTCAGCTCCCTGATTATCCTTTTGCAAAAGGACAGCAGTTATGATGTGATCAGATGCAAAAGAAAAAATGATAAAATCTTTGTCAAATTGTGGACTTGTGAGGACAGGGGCTTGGGTTAAGGCAGATTTTATACTCACAAAGGCTTGTTTTCTTTCAAGAGACCATTTTACCTTGGCATCCTTTTCTAACATGTTGCTTAACAGTCTTATTAGCTCAGCTAGATTTGGAATAAATCTCCTTAGGAAGTTAATTTTTCCAAGGAATGCTTGCAACTCTTTTATGTTTCTTGGATATGGGATTTGGAGGATGGCTTGGATCCTTTCCGAATCTATTCTAGTACCATCTTTTGAGATGATATGGCCAAGGAGTTTGCCTTCTTCAAGGCCAAAGAGAGACTTCTTGGGGTTCAAGGAAATGCCATATTTCCTACCTGTCATGAATATTTGCCTCAAATGTTTTAGGTGCTCTTGATCAGATTTGGAGAAAGAGGTTAAGTCATCAAGGTAGACAACTAGGAAATCATGTATTTCCTTGGCAAATGCAATATCCATTGCCCTTTGAAAGGTAGCACCAGCGTTTTTAAGTCCGAAATGCATCTTCACATACTTAAATGTTCCCCACGGTGTGGTAAAGGCTGTCTTGTCTTGGTCATCCGGGTGAACCAGTATTTGATTGAAACCTGAAAAGCCATCTAGTAAAGAGATTCTATACAACCCCACTACTCTTTGTAGGATGTGGTCCATTTTTGGCAAGGGGTAGTGGCCTTTTAGGGAGACTTGGTTTAAATTTCTTAGGTCTACACATAGCCTAATCTCACCTGTCTTTTTTCTTGTGGGAACAAGATTGGATACCCATTCAGAGAATCTGATGGGTGCTATGATACCTACTTCAAACATTCTTTTCACCTCCTTTTCAATCAAAGGGAGAAGCATAGGATTGATTCTTCTAAGCTTTTGTTTGAAGGGCTTTTGGTTTGGTTTTAAAGGAATGGTGTGTTGGATCACTGAGGTGTCATAGGACTTCAAGTCCTCATAACTCCAAGCAAATACATCTTGGAATTCTTTGAACAAATCAACATATTTGGGTTTTTGATCGGGTGGTAAAGATTGAGATAGTTTGATCATTTTGGGCTTGTCTGCTATCCCAATGTTGTGTTCTTCTAGAGCAGTGTTTAGGGGCTGTATTTTTGGATTTTTGGGAACATCATTAGCATCAAACATATCTTCTAATTGAGTGAGGCTAGCAGGGAGAAATTTATCTTTTAGATCAACGATCTCGGCCTCTGTTTCTGTTGTTTCCTCCAAATGCATCTGTTTTAGCTCTTTTATGTTTGTATTGTCAAAAACAGTTGGGTTCAGCATTTGTTTGGCTGTCACAGCTGTTACAGCCTGCTGATTTTCATTTGTTTGTTGTTGTTCATCCGTCATAGCATCCATGTCAATGTTAATATTTGAAAACCCATGCTCAAGAGTGAGGAAGTTGTTAATCTGAGCATCACTTCAAACACTTGCCAATCTTTAACATTATTCGGGATAGCAAGCCTATGTTTTATCTCAGCAGTGAAATGGTGATTTGGCTCAAAGGGCAGCTTGCATGTACTAGCAAAAGTGGCTAGGTTGTGTGCATGAATGTTATGATCTCTTGAGATCTTGGTAAGCTTGGATTCAGTGAATGTGTTGAGTATATTAGTGGCAGCAGTCCTATAGGCTCTCATTCTATTGTCATTGGTAACAAAGTTCCCTTTCATTTGTTGTATGATTAAATCAGAGTCACCTAGAATGGACACTTTTGCAGCTCATAGAGCTTTGAGCAGTTTAAGGCCTAAAAGGAGAGCCTTATACTCTGCCATGTTATTGGTACATTTGAAATTTAGTCTGTAGTCATGGCCTTCTGCATGATTGTTATGAGTATTGTGAATCCGTACACCTACCCCTGCTCCTAACTTGTTGACAAAGCCATCAAACTCTAAATACCATGTAATTTCTTGCTTGTGGTCAGTATCAAGAGTTTCAGTCATTCTTACAGTGGGCAGATTTGAAATTTCTATTTGGGTAGGTTCTTCTTACGTGCTGGTTGCATCTGTTGTTTTGACAGTTTCATCAGTATGGGCAACCAATTCTTCATCGGTGTGTGTGTTCAGTTCTATAGCCAACGACTTGCCATCAGTGGGAGGACTTGTTTTTTCATTAAATAAAATAAAAGAATCCATATCAGAATGGATTGAGTGAATAGGAAAATTTTGGGGCTTGTGCTCACTAGTTACCACATACTTCATCAGCGTTTCTCTATATAGTCTCTTTGGTTGCCCAAAGACAGATATAGTGGCATAAGAGAGGTCTTATTGGAGGGATCCTTGGAGTTTTTCTCCCCAAGATCTTGACAATAGCATGCCATACTTTGGTGGAATGTGAGCAACCACCACATCCATGAGGATTGTCTTGTTTGGATACTGGACTAAGGAGACACACAAGTCTTTGATGAGACCTAAACACTTGACTTGACTTGAGTCAAAGGAGAATAGATCTTTGTAGGGTCTTGTAACATCAAGGTTCAGCTTTTCCATTACAGCTTTGGGCATAAGATTGTGTGAGGCACCTGAGTCAAACATAGCATTGTGCAAGACTTTGTCATGTATGTGCAAACTGACATAAAAAGGTAGAACATATCCATATGTTGATTTTCCATTAACTTCCGGACCGAACAGCAGTTCAGGTTGGTCATCAAGAACATTCACATCATCCTTGACCTCTGGCATTTGAAGTGATCTTTGAATTTGTTGCCTATACACATCATGTTTGGCAAGTTCAGATAAAGGGATGGATATCTTCAGTTTACCTATTTCTGCCTCTAAGTCAAATGATTTTTCAGATTGGGTTTTAGTATTTTGAGAGGTAGGCTTCCCTTTTTCTATTGGAGTATCAACAATTTGGTCTTGTTTATCAGCGTTAAGGGAAGTAATTACTTGCGGTTTTTCAGTTTTAGGAGGGCTTTTTGGAACGCTGTTCAAATTCTCTTTCGAGGAAGAAAGTGGCAGAGGGTGATCATTAGAAGGCTGCATGTCTGTGACATCCTCTATGGTGACATATTTTGGATTAGGGACTGTTTTGTCAATAGTTTCTATGAGGGCAACCTTTTCTTTGATCTTCTTCAGTTGTTTGGTATCATTTGGTTTAACCTTTTCGGGCACATCTATGGTTCTTGTCCTCAGCTTATATTGTTTGTGGACCTCATACATAGCAGTATCATAGCCTTGTTTAAAATCAAAAGACTCACCAAATTTAGTTTGAAATCGATTAGATTCATGTTCATCTTGGTCTTGTTGAGTTAGGAAAATTTGTTGCTCAGCCTTGGAATCTACCAAGTTCATGTGAGTGTCCTCTGTCTGTTCACTAGATGTAGATGCTTCAGCATAATTTTCATGAAAAGGAGGCCTTATATCATGGTCTGGGCTACACCTACCAGCATTTGTATTCTGAGTTTTCTGGAAATTTTGGTTCCTTATGGTATTAGGTTGTTGTCCTTCCCATGATGATTTCCTCTCAATACTCTCTACTCTGTCTCCCAGCCTGTGCATGCCACTGATAATAGCATCCAGCTTTTGATCTAAGGCTAAGGGTTCCTCTTTAAAGGTGGTTCTTCTCTCAGTTCTAGCTCTCTTTCTTTTGGCAATTAGATTTGCCTCTACGCTAACAGCAACATTTTGCATGTCTGCAAGGGTTTGAGGGGCTCTTTCCCTTAACTGATATGCCATGTCAATATCAAAACCATCAGGGAATTTATACAAAGCAAGATCAGGTGGAGGTCTTAAGTTTTGTGGTATTGCATTATAAACATTATTGAATCTTACACAATAGTCCAAGACATATTCTTGAGGGCCTCTTTTGATGGTGTCATATTCAGATAATATGTGCAAGGGGTCTTTCTTCTTCTCCCATCTGTTGATAAATGACTAGTATAAGGCTTCTGGGTCTGCTATGGAATTGGCTGTGAGTGCTCTAAACCAAGTTCTGACATCACCTGTCAAACTTTGGACGAAAATCTTCATTCTCACGCTATCGTCATCTATCTCGTAGTTCTCAAAATAGTCTTGCATCTTCTTTGTATGCTGAAGGGTTATGCAAGAACCAGTTTCATCAAAATATGTGATTTTAGTTTGGTAATCCTGAGGCATAGCCCCAAGATTAGCAGGTAATTGCAAGGGTGCATATCTATTAGCCATGTTTACAGGGATAAATGGAACAACAGGGACAGCTGGAACAACTGTAACAACAGCAGTAATGGGAGTATGTGCAGTAAATAGAGGTGTGGAAGGAGTGCTTTGAGAGGTGGATGATGAACAAGGGGAAGTGGGGGTTGAACGGAATAAAACCTTGACAGGGGTTGGAACACAGCTTGGCTGAACTGTTTCAGGGCTAAAATCAACAAAATATTCTCTTTGCTCTAGCTTCCTGAGGTTCCTTGGGATTAAATTGGGATTTTCAAAACTGGCTGGGGGGTTTGGGTCTGGATTTGACCTTGTATAACGTGAATTCCTTTTGGGAGCCAGATTCTGAACTTGTTTTGGTATTTTCTGTGAATGTTTTCATAATTAGCAAGGAACTAATCAAATTTTGGAATAGCTATCTATAACTTAAAACTAGCATGAAGATTGACTGAAGCAGCATTTGTTTACTCCTGTAAATGCAAAGCAAGAACAATTTCAAAGGCTTCCTGGCTGACATTCAGGCTTCATCTGTAGTTTTAAGGAATATGCAGCAATTGGAAAATTCATTGTTTTCCCCAGTGGAGCTTTCCAACTTGATTTGTGAAATTAACTGAGGTTTTTCCCCAGTGGAGTCGCCATTATGTTATCACTCAGGTTGTCCTTAAAGCTCCTTAAAGGATACGACCGAGGTAACCACAAACCAATCTTTGGACTGCAGGTCCTAGCCTACCAGCAGTCAGAGAGGGCTCTCTCTTTAGGATTTAGCTTTGTTGATGATGATTTTAGGCTAGTTATTGAGTACAAGGGGTTTTGTTTTAGTTTTGGTGGGAAGGATGATGCTTTCAAGTAAAGAGGCAGGGATAGCATGAAATTTTTAGAACCATTGGGCGTCGAGTCAAGGAGTAGGACTGCTGGTGCGTTTTCTTGGTCACAAGAGAGAAATATGGAGCAAGCTAGCTACACATGAAACAATGATTCAAGCTTAAAAGGATGGAATCAGGGCTAAGGAATGAGAGGCAGTTAAGAATATCTCGTTCAGCTTAACAAAGGGAAGGTGAATGAGCTCTATCCAGGAGCAGTGAAGAACCCCTAGATAATTGTCAAACATGAGTGAATTAGGGGAAATATTAGTCACAGGGAATTCATATTCATTACTAATCCAGATGAAAACATAAAGAAACAACAGAAACTGAGCATAGAGGGAAATTAAACCAAGTATAAACTATTCATTCTTTCTGCTATTTTAGATGGTATATCAATGGAAAACAAAGGTAAGAAACACTTATTGAGTCATGTTGTAGCACAAGAATTCCATATTCATCCTTCAACCATTAAACACACAGCAAACAGTCATTCCTCCAAGCTTTTCAGCAGTCTTTGATTAAGTAAAACATTAAGTATATAGAGCGAGTCTCTCTTGGAGCTATACAACCAACCAACCCCTTAAACAATGAATTAGGGTGGTTTTATAGATAAAATATCTAAAAAATCAGATCTCTGACAGATCTGCTACAATAAGTGTCTTTAACCTAACACATGTCTGAAATAAATGCGGGAAAATATCTTCGAGTTGCGCTAGGGCAGCTGTAAAAAAAGGAGTTAATGCATTATATTTATGGCTTTGTGCTCATCACTTAGCCATAACTGTGCTTTGGGTTTTGATCCATGATCTTGAGTGGTTCTGAGGTGCATTAACTGTGATGGGAGAGCCTCGATATAGCTCCACTGTTTTCTTTGACTTTGTTGGAGGCCATTCAATGTTCACCTGCATTGGGAATAAAGATTTTCATTTAAAACATTCAACTGATACTCTTTGCTGCTTCCTTGATATGCTTTGGCACTGAATGTGCGCCTTTCTCACTTCTGATACTTTTTAAACTGTTGCATCGACCTTTCATGGCTGCTGTTCAGCCCTCTGCGTGCTTTAAAAACTGTCTTTGCCCCTTTCTGGATCCTGCGCGAAGAAATTCTTGTCATTTTGCGACTTTCGGGCCTGCTGGTGGCCGAGCCATGAAACGGCTTTCCATTTTGGCGCTAATCGTGCATCAAAAATTGCCTCAGATTTTCATTCCGGGCTCTCTTGGCTGCGATTTGTGCCCTTCGTGCTTTTTGACGATGACATCAGCATGACGTCAGCAGTGGGTCCTAGTACGGTGGTGACATGGCAGGGTGACATCAGCAGTACGATCAGGTGACGTGGCGGTACGGTGGAGGAGATGACGTGGTAGTACGGTGGCAGCGACGTGGTAATGATGTGGCAGGGACACGGTGGCAGGAGGCCGACGCAAGATGATGACATCAGCATGACGTATTGCTGACGCAGGAGCGGGGAAGGTGGTTTCAGGCACACCGCTTTTGTGCGCAGGCGATTTTGGAGGAGGGGGCTCCACCACAGCCGAGAGGGTGACGTGTGGCGGGAGTACGACGGGAAAACCGCTCATCTCCCGGGCGCTAACCCTCGGCATGTCGGGGCACGAAAAGACCCGCCCATCGTAGATCTTGGGCGCGGGAAATCGGACGGATGGCGGGACAGACAAGGCGGCGGAGGGTTAGGGATGGGGCCCACTCTGTTTTTATTTGTTTTTTCATACGGCGGGGGGGGGGTTAAACATTAGAAATGTGGGTTTATGGGTATGTGCAGACAGCATTTAAATAAACGTTAAACATTAAAGCTTTTTAAAAGCGAATGTAGGAGGTGGATTTTCAAAGTCCAATGAACGAAGAGGTAGGGAATGGTTATTAATTTAACTAGGGGTTAAATTAATCCCAGTCTTGGATGCGGAAGGGCTAATGCCAAGCCCCAGATGAACTCAGCATTCCTCAGACTTAGGAAATATGGTTATAGTGCCAAAGGGAGGGGTTATTTAATATTTTTGAAGAGTTTTATGGATTTTTTGTATAATAGGGGATAAGGAAATGATATAGGGAGCTAGATATTAGAGTTAGGAGTTAATATGAAACTGAGATGAAGTGTAGTGGGGGAGGCTAAGTTTGTGAGCTGAAACTTAGACATAAGAAGTGCATGGATTGTGGAGACATGTTTTTACACAAGAAATGTGGCTTCTTTTCACAGAAGAAAGTCAAAGCTTGACTTGGTGCTTTACAAAAATAAAATGATAACAGGACTGGTTGGGCAGATCCCAAGGTCCTCAAGGGGATGTTAGTGAGTGATTTGGGGAATGAGAAGAAGGGGGAGTTAGACATGCCTCACTTGAGCTCCTCCAAATGGAAATTGCCTTGCCTTGTGATCTGAATAGATATAACACTTTGAAAAGATGAAATGGATCACACAGCTTGATTCTGCAACCACAAAACTACTTACCCAGCCTACTTACCTAGCATTTTTCTCCTTTTTTGCATGGGTGCACTTGGACTTGCAGACCCTGATTATCCTTTTTTATTTTTTGTTGTCCTCCTATCTAAATCTACACTTATTTCTTCCAAGGGCCCAGATTAAGCAGTTGGGCTCCTTTGTTTCTCTGCCTATCTACAAATCTACCAAGATTAAGCTGTTTGGACAGATTATGATTCTCTATATTCTAAAACAAGAAATTGAAACCTAGGGAGGCCAAGATTAAGCTGTTTGGACTTCCCTTAATAGAAACTTCTTCAAAAATGGTTAACTCATCAAAGTTGGGATACAGTAGTGGCATTTGGACTGGCACACTTTCATGGCCCCTTCTTTGGCCTCTTTCTGGAAA
Source organism: Pinus tabuliformis (assembly GCA_031772625.1). Taxonomy (NCBI): domain Eukaryota; kingdom Viridiplantae; phylum Streptophyta; class Pinopsida; order Pinales; family Pinaceae; genus Pinus; species Pinus tabuliformis. The sequence goes on along the minus strand of CM062814.1, from coordinate 128,462,472 downwards.
TATGGAACATTGCAGCATGCAAAGTATGACATATTTGGCACTTTCAATTGTCCATCATGAAATATGAACACCTGTTGCAATAGGAGGCTAACAACTTGGAACAAAAACACTCCCAACTGACCACTCTGTTGGGCTAGGAACATACTCTGATGCTGAAGCTCTACCTACTGCTGACAAGTGCTCCCTCTCTGACATCTGCGCTACTGCAACATCTCCATGCATCTCACACCATTGCACACTTCTCTGTGCCACCTGGCACTGTGCAAAACACTTGTGCCTTTCGCATTGCTGCATCTTGCTAGCTATGCATTGTCCTGGGATTCCCTACACTGTCGCTCTCTCTGCCACTCTATCCACATCTGTCTCTACCCAATCAGTCAGTTCCTGCTACTCCACATCGGGGCTCCCGTAGCAAGGTCTCATCCAAGAGGTTAGGTACCTCAAGGATCTTGCCCCTCCTCCTTGGGAGGATCAATACACATCACCCCACCTCCTACCTAGAGGTATGGCTGCATGCAATCCCTCTGCCCACCTGGCTCGAAGTTTCCCCCTGCTGGAGGTCTCTGCATGAGTAGATGTCTCTACTCAATCTCCTCTCAGCTTCCCTTGTTGTGGCTGCTCCACAACCTCCTGAAGCTGCTGCACCAATCGTGGCTCCTCCATAGTCGTCTGAGACTTCTTCTGGCTCTACAAGTTGAGAGGTAATATACGCTCCCTCTCAACCACCAAGTCTCCATCAGTTGCCTCACTGCTCAAGGCTTTGCATGCATCTTGAACCTCAAGAGCATACTGGTTCTTAACCCATGAACCAATCTGCTTCACCTGTCTAGTGATGATGTGTCTAAGGAAAACCTTTCCCTTACTGAAGACTACATCATAGCCTCTATCTTCTAGCATCGCGATAGACACCAAGTTTCTCTTCAGTCCTAGTACATACTTGACATCGGTCAAGGTAAGGCAAGCTCCATGCTCCCTCTGAAAAATAATTGTGCCTCCACCTGAGACACTATACTTCTCAACGTTACCCATCGCTATGAGTATCTGGAGATCTTTCTCCTCCAAAGTACTGAACAAACTCTTGTCACTGGTCATGTGGAAAGAAGCTCCACTTTCAAGAAACCAACCACTTCCCACCATGGATGAAACCATGCATGCGAAGAGTGTGAAATCTAACTCAAACTGTGAAGCAAGTGCCTCACCTTCAGATCCTTCCCTAGATCTCTTCTTGGATTTCCTCCGTGGACAATTTGAAGCATAATGGCTCACCTCATGACAACGAAAGCATCGCACTTTCGATTTGTCAACCTTCTTCCCATCATTAGAAGAACTAGATTCGAAAAGAGAACCCTTCTCCTTCCCCTTCTTTGCTTTGGCAGCCAAAGCACAATTTTCTTCATCAGATGCCTTTGATGAAGATCCATCCCTGGTATTCTGCCTGATCTCCTCTTGCACAAGATCCGACCAAATTCTCTCCCATCCTGGCAATTTCTCTCGACCATTTACAGAGTCCTGATAGGAATGCCAACTCTTCAGAAGACCAAGGAGAGCCAAGCTCACCAAGTCCTCATCATTGACAGTCACCCCCACACTTCCCAGCTCATCCCGGCATTGGGTGAACTTCGTGAGATACCTGGGCATACTGTCTCCATTCCCAAACTTAATGTTTCTGAGTTTATCCTTCAGAGCCAACTTCCTTTGGTTGCTCTTGCTTTGGAATAGATTTGTCAACGCTTTACACATCAAGTATGGAGAAGCCTTTCCATGTAGGTTGGATACAATGTGATCCTTCACGCCCTCCAACAGAATCCTTCGACACTTTGCTCTCTTCTTTTGCCAAACCTCAACGTGATCAGCATCAATAGGCTTTGGGACCTCAGCCTCTATGAACTCCTTCAGCCCATTGTCATCTAACACCGCCTCCATCCTGCCTTTCCATGCAATATAATTCGAGCCGCCCTCAAGAGCATACTCCAATCGCAATCCGTTGAAAGACATTTCAACCTTGACACCAAGAAAACACTGTTGCAAATTCGAATTCCACGAGCTCAAAACTCAACCACTTCTGATCTAAAATTCGTGAGAACAAAGTATTTCTCATACAAAGATTGACTGTATGGGCTTTTACCGGATATCTCACCTTCCAAAAGAAGGATGAATCCAGAGGCTACCTGGCATGATTACAGACTCTGCCTGAAGAAATAAAATGTAACCACTTTCTGAATAATAGATCTGATGATCAAATCTGGTCCGATACCATGTAGAAATTTTGAATAATATAACACTTATTCACAGAGATTATCCTGATTATACACTTTTGCGGAATGCATGCATAATACATAACCTCCTCTATGTTGATCATCAATTTTGCGGAATTAAAAACAATGAAACATCAATCGCATGTGCACATTATCACAGTATGTAACCCGGGGAACGCATACAGCTGAAAACCCCACACTATCTGTATATTATAATGATAGAGAACATGTAACAATACATAGTAAAATACTCCTCACAAGTACTCAGTACTATCTCCACCCGCTACACACAAACGAGCTCAAATCTGAATCAAGTCATAGGTTCAAATCTCCTCCATTGTCTGCCTGCCTCTACTGCGCAATCCAATGTGAGAATGTAAGAATAGATTTGATACAAACTTTTTTTCCCTTGACTTGTACCACGCAATCCTCATTGGCAATCTCCATCATTGATTGTGCAAATCTCATGCACAGCTATAGTCACAACTGATAGCAGTCTCACTCTTTCACCCACCTCTAACACTTGTCTCCACTGAACTTTCCATGCACTGAGTTAATTGATGTATTCTTTAGTTGATTTATGAGTTAATAATTAGTGAATTAATTAATAATTAATTCACATCACTCATCACTAGTGTATTCTGCAGTTAGACTAAATACAACTAGTTCAACCAAGTCAAACTAAACACAACTCCATCAACTCCTCAATCAACTCCACCAAACTCAGTCACTTGAGTTCTAACTGAAGTCCATCATGCAATAGCTCAACTAACCCATAAGAAAAGCGTATTTCCTTCTGAAAGTTGCATGTGCCACATCCGTAGCTCGAACTAAAGTGCTCCAAGAGGATAAGATAATGTTTATAGTCCAAATATTATTAAGAGCTAATAATATTTGACTGTTCTACTTTTAGCCTGGCAATCTAAAAATAGACTTCGCCCATATGTCTAAAAATAGAAGTCCATCTATTTTTACCAACATGACCAATCATCCACAAATAGCATCCTGCAACTCATAGACCATGATCCATATGTCTAAAAATAGGCATAGTCTAAAAATATACTTTGCGCCAAAAATAGCCTGTGGGCCCACTTAGTGAAGGCGACTCCTTTCCACTAAGCTCCATCATCTTGTTTCATTTTCAACAGAATGAACATAGCATATAACTTGTATTAATATGGAAAATTTCACAGTCTTGTACAATCCGATGTGCTAATCAGTCAACCCAAAAATCCCCTTACACATAAAACATAATATTATTCATACAATTTTGCAGGCATATGATTTGCCTGAATAAGGAAAAACTACTTATTGAACTATTTACTATTACAGGTAAAAAATATCAAAAATAGCTCTTATGTGTCTGATCCATGACTAAAAGCATGGATTAGACTATTTCGCTACATCTGCTGGAGCTTTTCCTCATGTGGCCAATGAGAAGGAGACTGGAGATCTGGGTGGTTTTGATGATAAATCTGGAGCAGCCAATAGGACAGCATCCATGTAGGTGGATTTCCCTGCAAAATCCATGTTCCTGTTTGTTCTGAGATTAAGTGGAACATAGAAAACTGACGATTTTGTTACAGGAAATCTGCATAGTTGCAAGAAATTTCGACGGTTGCACAAAATCCGCACATGCAGGAAATTTCGAAACGTCTGTAAGAAAATGGCGACTGCAAGCTGTCTACAGGAAATGGTAGAGCTACTTCAAATCTTCATAAGACTTCAATCAGATGACTCGATAATTTCAATAAGGAAAGAGTTAGCTTAATGAACTACTTAAGAGTCAGATAAAATGACACTTTCTAAGTTAATTTGCATATCTTAAGCACATAGTACCCTTTTGGCCAAAATCTAGATAATATGATCAAAATAGGTATAACTAGGGGTTAAATAGAGTTCGAAAATGGGAAAACAAGGTCTTGAAAGGATGTAAAAAATGAGCAAAACTGGGACTCGAGAATTATGAGGAGAATTGTGCCTTAGCTGGTAAAGAAAGATTCTTGTCAAGGCAGAAAGAAGAAGGACATGTCGAAAATCAAGTGTTTTCACTGTCACAAGCTGGGACACTTTTCCACAAAGTGTCCACACAAGAAGGCTAGTAAGAACCCCTTAGGAGGAGTGGTAGGTTAAGCTCTTTCTTCATAGTTCAAATTGGATTTTACCCTCATTACTTGTATGGTGTCATCCATGATGGTTAGTGTGTGGTACCTAAATAGTGGAGCTTCATTCCATATGAATGGTAACCAAGAGATCTTCAGTAACTTGGAGGAGAAGGATCTCCAAAGGTATATCGAGATGGGTGATGATGGAAGGTATAGTGCAACCTTCATTAGTACAATTACCTTTTAGAGAGATTTTGGTTCTCCCCTCACTTTGCGAGATGTTATGTATGTTCTGGGTTTGAAGAAGAACTTGGTTTTTGTTGCCATGTTGGAGGATAGAAGCTATGATGTGATATTTAGTAAGGGAAAGGCTTTCCTTCATCACATAGCCATAGGAAAGGTGAAGCAGATAGGGGTTCGAGTGAAGAACCTCTATAAATTGGAGGTAGAAGACTGCATTGCATTGAGCACTAAAGTAGAGAAGGTGCAAAGCCAAGATGTCAATGAGTTGTGGCATAGGAAATTGGTTCACTTACATCATGGTGATTTAAATATCTTGCAAAAAATTGCTACAAGGCTTCCCAAGGGTACACTAGATAAGAGAGACACATGCAAATGGTGTACATTGGGGAAGTACACTAAAGATTCCTTTCATGATAAATATAATCGAGCACAAGCGATCCTTGATCAAGTTCACTCAAATGTGTGTGGACTGTTCTCAATAGCATCCACGACCAAGCACAGATATTATGTAATATTTTTTGATGATTTTTCTTATAAATGTTGGATTTTATTGCTGCAGAAGAACGATCAAACTTTCTCTAAGTTTTTTGAATTTAAAGCACTTGTGAGGAAAGATACTGGTAGGAAAGTTAAAGCTCTCAAAAGCGATAACAGTGGAGAGTATGTGTCGAATGTGTTCCAAAAATTATGTACATTAGAAGGCATTCGACGGGAGTTGATAGCACCTCATAACCCACAACTGAATGGGGTTGCTGAAAGGAAGAACATAAGTATTGTGGGAGTGGCATGGGTGATGTTGCATGATCAAGGCCTACCATTACACTTGTAGGATAAAGCATGCAACACAACTATTTATTTGCAGAGTAGAAGCCCTCATTGAGTTCTTGAGATGAGTACACTGGAAGAGTCTTTTTCAGGGAAGAAACCAGATGGACACACTTCAGGATATTTGGTTCATTAGTCCACTTCCACGTTACCAATGATGCATGAAAAAATCTAGAGTCAAAAACTGAGTTGGGCATATTTTTGGGGTACATTGATACACCTCACAACTATCAGTTGTACTTTCCAACCAAAAGGATGACAGTGGTTTGCAGAGATGTGAATTTTAATGAAGAGAAGGCCATGAGATGTTCCCTTGAGAGGGAGCTTTAGCTACATGCGATTGAGGATATTTTAGATCCAAAGGAGGATCCTCGGGATGATGTGGACTAGCTACATGCATAGGAGTAGGGAGTGGAAACACCCACTCATGCAAATTCTTCCAAATATGGGAGAACTCGCACCAGAGAGGCTGACAAGTTATTACATGATGCTAGAGCGAATGTGGGAGCACCCACATCACAGCGCAGGAAGAGGAGGTCACTAGAGAGGTACAATGGCTACATGGCTCTGATGAGTGGGAATGTAGAGATTGAGCCATCCTCTTTTGAGGAAGTAGTGCAACAACTAGGTTGGGTTGATGCCATGGTTGAGGAGTATGAATCCATTATCAGGAATAGTGTTCGGGAAGTGGTCCCAAGACTAACATACAAGTCAGTGATGAATTCTAGATTTCTTTACAAGGTAAAGGCAACAACTGATGGTAACATGGATAAACACAAGGCCAATTTTATGGCTAGAGGGTTGTCTCAGGTGGAGGGGATTGATTATGATGAGACATTTTCTCCTGTAGCAAGGTACTCATCAATCAGATCCATTATAACACTATCATCACAGGTGGGATGGAAGATACATTAGATGGATGTAAAGACAACATTCCTCAATGAAATGATCGAGGAAGAGGTGTATATTGAGTAGCCTAAAGGATTTGAGACCTTCAACAGAGATTCACATGTGTACAGACTCAAGAAAGAATTGTATGGACTGAAACAAGCACCTTGTGTTTGGTACATCAGGATCAATAGAAATTTCACCAAGTTGGGCTTCACCAAAAGTGAAGCATATGAAAACTTTTACCATATTGTGGTTGAAGGTAAAATGTTAATTATTGTTTTATATGTTGATGATTTTATTCTAATAGGCAATGATAAGCTGATCAAGCCTTGCAAAGAGGATATTGCAAGAGAGTTCGAAATGAAGGACTTGGGGCTTATGCGCAACTTTATGGGGATGAAAGTATGGCAAGGAGATGAGGAAAAAAATTCTCTTAGGGAAAGTATGCCAACAAGATACTAAAGAAGTTCCACATGGAGAGCAGTAAACCCATGGAGACTCCTCTATCTGGTAAATGGAGGAAGAGGAATGTCACTTCTAGTGAAGTAGTGGAGGCTACTATTTATAGGCAACTTGTGGGTTCACGCATGTATTTGGCGAACACACGACCGGACATGTGTTATGCAGTTAACCAGCTTAGTCAAGCTATGGTTAAGCATACCAAAATTTATTGGAAGGCAGCCAAACATGTGTTGAGATACCTAAGAGGCACCACTCATTTTGGTCTTTGGTACAGACCGATAGAAGGCATGAATCTTCAAGCTTCACTGACGTAGATTGGGCAGGGAGTCCATCTAACAAGAAGAGCACATTAGGTGGGATCTTCAGTATTGGGTGAGTAGTTGTTTCTTAGTACGACATGAAACAAAGATCAATTGCACTCAGTTCAGTAGAATCGAGTACATGGATGCTAGTCAAGCAGCTTGTGAGGATGTCTAGATGAGGAATATTGTTGTTAGTTTGTTTGTTCATCATAAGGATCCAACTGTGATTTACTGTGTCAATCAGAATGTAGGTTTTGACCCTATACAAAAATTACCTACACACAAATTCTAATAACAGAAAATAAACAAAGGAAAGAGCATAACACATAAAACAAATAGACACAGAGATTTTCCCCTGGATCCCAAAACCGGGACTACCAGATTGATTTTCCATTATGTTCCTTTCAATGTTACATACATATATATACATGTCATAGAATCCATAAACCCCAATCCATTAACCCTAGATTAGAAGATAACCGTAGTTCCCTTGACTGGATCTACATACCATGGACTGGAAACCATTGCATCAAAAACCATGTGCGAAAACCATGCACAAAACCATAGGTAGGTCTGCCCACCTAATATAGGTTCCAAAAAAAATTTCCCGAGCCACTGCCACCCACCTTAAACCCCCCGTACAGGGGGGCTACTGCCCCCTGCTACGCATTGGCGCAACAAGGGGGGGCTCTGCCCCCCCTCTAACCCCCCAGTTAAACTACTCGGGCTAGTCATGGAAAGAATATAACACAACCCAATACAAAGTTGTATCAAACACTCTGAGAATCTAGTTTTTCAGATCGGTCCAAGCATATTGATATCCAGTATCATCATCTTCGAGATTGTTTGCAAAGAAGAATCATGTTGCTAGAGTACATATGTACAAAGGAGTAGGATGGAAATATTTTAACGAAGGCCTTGTCAAGATGCAAATTCAAGTTTCACAGAGGCTGGATCGAGTTAGCAGATAATCCCTTTCTTGTTGAGGGGGAGTGTTAAAAATAACAACAAAAAATCCTAATTTAATTTTTCCTTGAATTAAATTGAAATTATATTCTCATGGCAACTTTTAATATTTAACTAAGTTAATTTGACTTAGTTGGCTCAATAAATTCAAGTTTGAATTCTATCAAGAGTCATGTACATTTTAGGGGTCCATGTTGAGTTATTTTGATTTGTAATTAATTAATTCAATTTAGCTGAGTTAATGCTAGTTAAACTAGTTCTAACTGGTGGAGGAACTAGTGAGAGATCAAGTGAATTTATTTGTATTTAATTCACATGTAGTGATCAATCAAATAACTCATAAATAACTCATGCATGTCATTTCTGAGAAAGACCCAATTAAGATTAGAGTTCAGGGACAATGTACTATTAGTTGTAAAATCATCTAAATTCAATCGATGATGCATGCAATCAAAAGAAGGCCTATGGATGGATTGTGTGGTTATGAATGAGGAATTTCCCAATTAAATATGGGTTAATTATCTTAGGAATTGTGCAAGGAAGTAGGGACTTGGCAGGAAACATAATTGGCTAAGTGTTGGCTTGAGTTGGGTTTTGAAGCATAGAGATAGATTGTACTTGTGCAGGAATTGTTCAGGTTGAAAAAGCATTGTATTTTATTCTCATATCTTCTGGTTAATTGGTGGGCTCCAGTATTGCAGAAATAATGCTACAACTCCTGGAACTCCCTTCTTTAATTTTATCAACCCGGTAGTTCGTAACAAACTTGGAAGCGACGGTGTTGTATGCACAAGTACTAGCTCTTGCCGCAGTTGTCACTTGGTCAGTTGGCACAAGTCCGCTAGGGGCTTAAGCAAACTTCTATGAGCTCTTAGAAGAAGCTTTTTAACTGATGGATGAAAGCTAACTCAAAGGAAGCTAATCTACTTGCGGAAAGAAACTGAAAGCCAAAAAGAAACACAAACCCTAGCAAACCCTAGTTCTACCAGCTAGTCCTACTAACGCAAAGGAGAGCATGTGAACTACTGACAGAGATGCCATTAATTCTATGAAGTTAAAATACATGTGTCTAAGTTATCACTATCTAAAGAAAACATCTTTTTGTATTTTTGAATAAGTTGTCACAATTATCATGCATACAATTTAACTGTTTTTTACTGTGCAGAGGTGGATCAAGGAGGAGAAATGCTTGGAAGAGATCGAGAAGGTTAGAAGAGGTCCTAAGGGGTCCCTAGCACCCTTCCTGGGAGTTTCACAGAGTTTGGCTATCAAGAAACCTCATTCGTGAGCTTCTACAGGAAGTCTACAAGGGTTCTCCAGGATGTTTCAGGAATTTCTACAGGATGTTCAGAAATTTCTACAGCATGTTTAAAAATTGGATTTTGGAGGATGGGTGAGTGAGGGAAGATGCATGAATGGATATGGAGGTAGGATAGGGGTCTAAAGTGGCCCAGGGACTGGTGGATGGAGTGATGAGAAGGTGTAGATAGCTAAGTTGGCTCAACAAAGGCTTAAACAATGATGTACAAAAACTAGGGTTATGTGAGAAAATGTGGCAAACGTGAGGTAAGGATTCTAAGTAGAGGGTGGAGTGGATGGTGCTGATGGAGAATAAGTATATGAAGGATTGGTACAAGTGCTCTGCAAGTCGTTTTTCCAATCTGAACCAACAAAGACTTGTAAATTCAAAGACCTACTTTCGTTGACCTAATTTGCTAGCTGTCAGTAAAGAGAATGAACAGAAGTGTGACCTGCAATGAAACCATGTATTTTAACTCATGAAACTAAGCAAACGAAGGTCTGAACTTGTAACCAACTTCTACACATGAAGATCAAACACTAGTGATTGCATGGCAAAGCAAAATCAGTGTTTTTGTGCGCAGCAAAGTCATCCTAGTCACAGCTCCTGATCCCACTAAGGGAGAGGTGAAACCACAGATGTTTGTTGGCCCTTTTTATGAAGATTTTTTCTGTTAACAACCTATAAACTAAATCTTAGAATGAAAAGCTATTTTACTCATCAAAAACAACCTAAATAATAAAACAAGTTTTAAATCTAAATAGCAGATTTTATTCTAAGAATGCAGCAAAGACACATGAAAGTAAACAAAGGAGGTACTGGGCACTTGAGATGGGCCCAACCCCAAGAGCTACAGCCTCCTAAGAGATATTTAGAGCTGGTGCAAAGCTGGATTCATCTTTATTGATCAAAGGAAATGTTACATTCCAAAAACTGTCCACAAGGAGAACTTGAAAATGTGCTGAAAGCAAAGCTAATCTACTACCTAAAAATCGAACTACAAAATGACTACAAAATGAATACAAAATGACTATAAAGTGACTAAATACTGGCTAACCATAATGAGGCCCTAAGCCTTCTTATTTATACAAATTGAGGACCCCAACAGTCCTCCTAAACTTTAGGGACTCGGCTGCCCAAAACTTGCAGTTAACAGCAGTCCTACTTGACTTGCTTGGCTGCCCTTGGATAATTGATTTGGTGGTCCTTGAACTACGAGTTGATGGTGGAGAATTCGAGGTAAGGGCCCATAAATGAAGGGGACACCTTCCTACAAATCCTCTCTCTTGTTCTCCCACGAATTTGGCTGCCAAGTGCTCATTAAACCCCTTGATTTTGTCTCCAAATTGACCAAAAAGACTACACAAAGCACCCATTAGAATTGTTGGCATAATGACTAACCCAATTCACTCTATTAGCATAAATATAATCAAAAACATGAAATAAACTAATGAGAATGGTGGATTAAGTCGAATTAGGAGGTTGAATGAGCCCAAACAATTATCCATTTTTGGGGCTCATCATTAATACAATATAGATAGTCAGGGTTTAGAGCAGTTGCTTTCCCCAAAAAAATATTATGTTATGTGCGATTGAAATTCTTCCTTTTCTTCTTAGTGTTTTCATCGATCAATTTTTTTTTCCATTGATGAGTAGAGTAGATTCAAGTCTTTTGTTTTAGCATATTACATAAGCAGTTTGAATTTACAAGTAAAAACCTACAATATTTTTTCAACCAGTGATGATTCTTTCATTTTGTCACGAAGATTTATGATTGAATTAACGGTCTCGTCTACCCTAAGAAAGAAACTTTCAATACTTTTATCATTATGAATTATGATAGTTTCATATTGAATTCTACGAGTTTAAATTTTGGCACTTTTTACCTTGGTGTTGCCTTCATAACCTTCGATGATCTTGTCCCATATAGCCTTTACAATATTCAGCTGCATGACTCTGAAATTATTTTATTCTTCCAAGCTTCCTAATAGAGCATTAAATACCTTTGCATTGATCTCATACTTTTTATTTTCTGCATCATTTGTGGGAATGGAGGATGGACATTGATAGCCTCCTTCAATGATTCCCCAAACACCTACTCCAAGTGATTGTAGGTAATCTCTTGTTCTCACTTTCCATAAAACCAGATTTGATCCATTAAACATTGGTGGCCTAATAGACGTTTCTCCCTCTTGGTTGCTCATCTTGATGAATCTGCCTTCGAGCGATCAAGCTTCTTCTGAAGGACCTGCTCTGATACCAATTGCTAGGAAAAATACACGAGGGGGGGTGGGGGGGGGGGGGGGGGGGGGGGGGGGGTGTGTGTGGGTGAATCCGTATTTTAAATTAACCTTTTCTTTTTTTATTTATATTTTTGTACATGACTATTATGAGGTAACGTTGCATATGTACATGACTATAATGAAGACAAGTAGCGTATATTTAGTTCACTGAATTTAATAGATAATTCATCAAATGTTTAACTTGAACCAGTGTATCAGTAATTCTTTAAGCATTGATTAAATAGTAACTATGTGCAGTAAGAACATAATAAGCCATCACACACAAGAAACACATGAACACCATGATTTTTAGGTGGAAAACCAATGTGGGAAAAAACCACCATTGTTGTCGTCTTTGTCTCCTTCTTTTATTATAAAGAAAAATTTCTTACAAACTTGTACTAGCTCAGACTCATACCAGTACACAGGAACCCACCTGCAGAAGGCTATAACCTTCTCTCATTTTCCAGCTTCTAGTGGAAGGGAGCTACAACCCCGCTTATCCTTTATGGATCACTTTTCAGAATGTTTCAAACTGGATCCATTCCAAATATCAAAAAATAATATTGAAACCAACACTATACCAAATCACTAAATCAACTGTATCATTAAGTCAAACATAGAAATAATTGTGAAAAGAACCATATCAACTTATATTAATGTATTCCCTATCATCAAAATACCAAACAACATACTATTCATCATTCAAACCAATTTTTTTCACAACAAACCCTATCTAAACACATGTCATAATATATACGTTATTGTTCTTACTCATACCTAAGTATATACATGTTTCCTCTGAATCATACTCATGTGCAGATCTCAACATATTGATATATGAATCGTTATCCTTATACCACTTAATCAATATCCTAAATAGATATGAAGCCAACCTAAATCACTGAACCGGAGACAGATTATCACCTAGTAACATCATCACAAGTCAATGTTTTAATTCATAATTAATTCAGGCCAAACAATACTGTCAAACACAGATAATTATAAGAGACTTCATTGAAAAAAAACAATGAACATAACAAATAGATCAAGTATCATCTCATACTGCAAAACCCTAGCAAATATATGTGACTCTTATAAATCCCTTCCACGTATGTACATTCCTTTTATAATTGACACTCGCGTATATATATATCTATTCTCCAAATTGTATATGTGATTACCCAGAATCAGATCCACGTATGTACATGATTTTTATGAAGCACACTTGCATACAGATAGAGTTCAAACCTTCGCTGCTCACCAGAACACCTGTCAAACCCAAATCTCAGCATACATCATAAAAAATACATATCATAAAATCATCATCATAGATCAATCAAACCATCATAAGATTATTCAATATCAATATATATATATATATATATATATATAATATATATATATATATATATATATATATATATATATATATATATATATATATATATAATCTAATAGATATGATATATTATCATATTCCTTGGTGCACACTAAGCACTCTGATCTCAATCTCCTTATATAGCTTGGGCGTTAGCCAATACCTTAGGCCAATTCCATAGTTATGTCTGTTATGTTCCTATACCAATAGGTGTCATATATCATGATTGACTTGGTTTAGCTCTGAAATATGTACATACCTTTGCTTGTTGCAAATGTTTTCCATATTTAAAATCAAAAATTAAAAAATGTAAAGAGGGTATGTCCTAGAAAAAGAATAAAAGGACAAAAAGAATGAAAAGGTCAGAAAAAAAATAAAAAATGAACCCTAAGAAAAATAAAAAGACCATGAAAGTGTGCAAGTCAAAATGCCACTACTATTTCACTTTTTGTATAAATGATTGTGTGCAACTTGTTACTTATGCCACAATCCATGGTAACCAAATAGTTTAATCTTGGTTATTCCATGTTTTGAATTTCATGCTTAGAGATAGAGAATAAAATCTGACCAAACTATTTAATCTTGACAGATAAGTAGATAGGTAGAGTGAATAAAAGGAGCTCAACAGTCTAATTTGAGCCCTTGGATGTAATAAGGATAGAATTAGATAAATTTTCATTGTAAAAGAAAGTAAAAGGTTTTGATAAGGGTTTTCCAGTTTAAGTGCACCCAAATAAAAGAAGAAAAAATGGTAGGTTGAGTAGGTAGGGTAAGTAGATGAATGGTTGCAGAATTATGTATGATGAATGATTATCCAGATATCAAGTCATATACTTTCATCATCAAAAGCACTTAAAGGTATGGATGACAATGAAGACATTTACATCATAGACAAAAGTCAAACTAATTAACCTCCTCACTCATTTTTTCCCTAAATTTTACTAATTTCCCAGAAATACTAAAGGCACCAACAACCTGAAAGTTAAAGGGGCTCAGAGCATTTCTCTGACTTCTAGAGGGACCAGACCCTTGGCCCAATAACTTGTAAGGCCTAAGTGCTAAATCCCCTTCATCAAAATTCACCCCCTCCATAATTCATTCATTCCCTTCAAATCCTTTTCCCAGGGTAAAATCACTCTTTTACTTAGGAAAAATAAATGGTTATTTATAAAAATCCCCCAAACACATTTTAGCCTAAGTCATAATGTTGGATGATGAATGCATTTTCAGAAACATTTACTTAGTGCATTTTCTTTTCTCATGGTCATATTAAATTTTAATTCTTATTATTTATTTAACTCTCGAAACAAATTACCCTTTCCCGTAATATTAATAAAAATCTGAAAATAAATAAATATCCTGTCCCGATGGTTTGGAAAATAAACCATAATTAAGTTAATTAAGTTGGATTAATTAATCGAACAACGATTAATTAAGAGCCAAAACCCCCGATGTGCTAAAAAGGGATTAATAAGTCACCTGGATTAATTAATAACCTCTCCGCTAATACAATCATCCCTAATATAATTAAAGTCATCTAATTATGTTGATTATGCCATCGGGCCCCCTCCATTAACTCCATAACACTTCCCGCTGTCGACTGTCGTTCGATCTGTGTTCTCGCATCCAACGACTCTCACTCATATCACGCGGGCGTTTTTGTCGAACGTTAACCACCCGATACAAGTTGTTTTGACTTTTCACCGATGCTACGTGTCATTCAATTTGTGGCATCACGCGACCCTCTGCCAAAACCACCAACCTCCCAAAAGCTATGCAATCAATCCCGCTTACCGCTTCCACTAAACGACAAAGTGTCCCATTGGTTAGTTAATACCAACTGTCATTTTCCCATTCACCTGCCAAAATTCATTGCTTTCCCTTTTTACCGAGAAAAGAAACTTCTGCCTTCCATGCACGCACATAGCATGTCCAGACCAGCAACTTACTCCCAACCACCAACCACCATCAGTCACTGAAATCTAGGCCACTACAGACTATTGTGCGCACCAAAAAATCATCCACCATAGCCATTTGTCCCTTCAGTCAACCACAACTAGGTATTTACCGCATTTCCTTCTCATAAACCCTATTTTCGTACTGAAAACTCCACCAGATTACTCTAAACTCAAGTAATCCAGTAAAATTAAGTTGTTTCTTAGCCCCCAAGGCTTCCCCAAGCACCTGTTTTATCTGAAAACCCAAATTTCTTCCTTGAATACACAAGAACCAATGATGGAAGCTCTTGTCGCCCTAAATGTCATGCAAATCACTACTCCCCATAGGGATTTGGACCACCTTCCCTTGGCCAATAGAGATTTCCAAATCAAGGACCTTACTTTTGAAGAAACCCCCTTGAAGCTATACTGCAAGTATCGAGACAATTATCTGAACAATGCTAATAAAATAGGTCTTTGGGAGTCAAACCTACCTAAATATCAATTCCCCACTGTCCATATTTTCCTAGATATTGTCCACCAATGCCATGAAAACTACAACCCCAATATGAGAGTTGTAATGTCCCCTGACCAGAAAGTCCTTTTCACTATTACAACTGAGTCTATAAATGAAATGTTGCAATTACAGCCTGTTCAGGACCTCACTCCCCTTTCCATTGCCGATTTACTTGAAAAATATTCAAGGCTGTCCAGTTCTGAAATTAACTGAATCTGTCAAACTTTCATGGAAGAGAAATACAAGCCAAAAGAACCCCCTCCTTATATGTCAAGCTTTTTTACTAATCTAGGCAAGGATATCATCACCATGATTTCTTGCATTTTGGGTTTTACTACTAGTGAGTATGTAGATGAGATGACCTTAGCCTACATGTCTATTTTCACCCTTAGTCAACCTCCTGCAACCAAATTTGACTAAGCTACATTTATTGCTGATAAGATGCATGACCAATTTATGAGATTAGATAATCAGAGAGTATTTAAATATTCTTCAATCTTGTATCATCTTTTCCTCTACTACCAAACTAATAAATTCCCTTTCTCTATGCAAAAGCTTGACACCAGAGGGAACCCTAGGTCAATCATCCTTTGGACTTCCATTTTTCACAATTCACCTTCTTCTCCCTATCCTTATACAGATTTTATTGATAAATTTGTGCATCCTGTAACTACCATGTTGATAGGAAGTCCCCCTCCTAGAATCAGTGATGATATTCAGAGAATTCTTTAGTTATCCAAGCAATACAAGGTTGGGGACTAGTACTTGTACCAAAACCATACCGAGATTAGAATTTATGGATGTGAGATGCCTCCCTTTAAACTGCCCAAATACCTCCCCATGCGATTATTTGCTCTGGAGTACTATAGGCAAATGATCAATTCTGATGAAATCCACCTTATGAAGGCTAAGAAGAAAGCTCATCTAAGGATAAAGGATCACCTAGGCTCATTTATTTGCAACAATAGAAAAGCAGGGAAAGAGGCAGAGGAAATCCTTGAGAGATTGATATTGAAAAAGAGTTTCATCTGGCCTTATGATCCTCATAGCTTCATTTGTGACAGGAGGCAGAAGCATAAACTATCCCCCTACATCCATCATATAATCCCAGAGATAGAACAGTATGAAAATCAAAATGAATGGGTGGAGGGATAGAACAAGATAGTTCACAAGTTGAAATAGAAAATGTTTTGAAAGATTTGGAAAGAAGACTTGATATGTATCCCTTTGTACAGGTGCCTGAAGAATCTTCACAGAGACCAACACAGGAGCATAGTACACAAACATTAGGATAACCGGAGACTTCAAGACAGGGAAAAGATTCAGGGTCACAGAGTATTTGTGAGGACTTGACCCAGACTAATACAAACATGGGAAACCCTCCAGTATAGCAGACCCCTCTTAATGAGGAGTGAATTCAAAAAAGTCATCGGAATGAGGCTAGCCCCTCTATAGTGCCATTGGACTGGGTATATGTAAAGAGGCAGAGATTGAATACTTTGCCCAAACAGGAATATGAAGAGACAAGAAGTGACATAGTGCAAACAACACTAGCATGGGAGACACCATCTACCTCTAAAACATAGGCACTAAGAAGGCAACAAAGTGTAGAAGTGTCATCACTAAGGATAGCTTCAGAGCAGAGCCATGATTTGAAAGAAAAGTACAAAGAGATTAAGGCTAGGAATGAAAAGCTCAAAGCTCAAACCTATGCCAAATATCTGAAAATGGCTCCTACAAATCAGACAAGGTTGATGTCAGCCTTTGACATCAAAGAGGGAAAGATGCAGATGAGCTTTTTGAAGCCAATAGCCAAAGTCCATGGCTGATTATTTAAAAACAAATTTTGAAGTTCTTTCCAGAGACATCCACCTAATTGATCAGATTGAGCTCCATAAGCAAACGGGTGAGATGGTCTATTCCACATTGACCAGTAAAGCCATCACTGCACATTAGTTGCAGAATTCTCTGAGTAATACTACAACACAGTGACAGTTGGAAAAAGCCTCTTCTCAGGCTAAAGACACCAGGATAAAATCATTAGAAGACCTGATGATTGAGTTGGGACGTGATCCCAAAGATGTTAAAGCAGCTGAAAGATTAATAAAGAAAAAGAATGATGACATTGTTGCACTCAGGAAACAACTCAAACTCCCTCCCCTCCTACATCCACAAACTGCAAAAGTAATTGAGAAACAAAACGAGGAAGAACTTATGCACTTAATCCTTAAGTTGAATGAGCAGTTGAAATAAAAAGAGCAAGAACTAGAAAAAGCTTTGCAGTCCAAACAAGGTGAGCCGACCACCATTCCTTAAACTGTAATACCCATAATTTCTACAGCAGTGCCATCTACTATTGCAACATCTTTGGCACCCAACATTCCCCTAGCAACAGCTCTGCCAATAACAACAACAACAAGTACATCAGAAGCAGCAGTAACTTCAACAAGGAAAATAGAGGACTTAATAAAGTCCACGGAGGAAATGAAAACCCAAGCAACTAAAATAAAGAAACTAAAAGAAATGGTTACCATCTTGGAAAACAATTATGAGCTATCACAGATTAACTACGCTGAAGAAGAGAGAAAAATAGAAGGATGACTAAAAGAATCAAAACATTAGAGAAGGACTTAACATTGGAAAAGCCTTTGAGAGATATTAGAGATATTTTATGGACCAATATCATCGATTCCATCAATGATATTTGGTCTTCTATCCAGATCATTTTTTAACAGAATAAGTTAGTTAAACTAGCTACAGAGGCTATACAAAAGACAAGGGAAGAATTGGGAGAGAAACCTAAAGAGGCAACCTAATTGATCAACTTCTTGAATAGCAAAAGAAAGCACCAGCTGGAACAATGGGATATCGAGGATCGAACTGCTACTATCCTTGAAATTAAGAAAGTTCTTACTAAAAATAACTTAATGCTTAACCTGGAAAAATGATGTCAAAGTATTCAAGAGGACATAGATTATTTTATGTTAAAATATGACATTCTAAGGGATAAAGGACTTCCAAGACCACTGGTCATAAACGGAAAGCTAATGACTCATGATGACTACATTGAGAAACTACACAAACAAGCCCGAAATCAAGCCAGCTCTTCCACAGTGAAAGCACTACCTATAGGAAAAGTGTTGTATGATGGTTTGGAAAATCTTTTCTATATTGAGCATGAAGTGAAACACCTGTTTACTATTTAGCCCAATTTTGCTAAGTACATTGAAGCTGACGAAATATACATGAAATTGATCAAGATGAAGATACCAAATGAAGAATGGTGGACCAATATGACCGATATCCTATAATTTACTATGATAACTCTGAGGTAAAGGTTGGTAAACAGGCAAAGAGTATCAGGAACAGGTAAAGAGTATCAGTAGGGGAAAGTAAGCAAAGATCCAGCACATAATTACTACAGCAACAACAAAGAGGAAAATCTGAGTTTCAACCCCCAACTCATTCATAAATAAAGGAACAACAGCAATCTATTTTCCATCTGTCTCTATCTTTTTGTAAAATATATTTTGTATTCCCTATAATAAGTCTCAGGTGGTTATGAGATATTTTTGATATAATCTTTGTATAAATGCTTCTCCATTCAAAGTATTGTGGGTGGATTCTATAACATCTCTGTAAATCCATGCTATCAAGCTAAGAAAGCTTTTGTACTGAAATTTGGATGTTTGCTGGAAAAGGAATGAAAGTTGAGGACATCTTATTAGATTCCTGTGCAGTATAATTACAAATAAGTATTCTATCCTTGTGATTTTATGTGCTTTATATATGTTTCAATGTTTCATGCATCTTAAATCTAAATGGTAAAATAGTCAAAGTATATCAGAATTAGCTTTATTGCTCTCTGCTATCAACAACCTACCATTTTTATGTTTTCTTCTAAACTATCTCGATAAAGGAATTCTTAACTGCTCCTATATCCCCGTAGTTTTTCTCTAATAAGTCCCTAGTATAGGATTCTTAATTTCCCTCTACTAGTTGACCTATCTTCCTTTCCTCTTTCTAATCCTAACTTGAGGATTCTTGATTTCCCTCTAGTTTTGAGTAGAACTATCACCCATTCAAGCCCCAAAGTTTGTTTTTATTCTACTATCCTACCTGTTGAACTCATACCTCAACGATTTGACTTGATCCGGTGAATTATCCCTGATTGACTCCATAGCCCAATGGCCTAAAAGCCTAGTTTTCCCATTTGTTTCAGAACTCCACCACTCTCAAACAAAACAACCTCACTGAACATTAATACTAGCCTAAAATCTTTTCAAACATAGCTAAATCATAAAGAGAGAGCCCTCTCTGGACTTGGGTGGGCTAGCACCTGAGTCTCAAAGTTGGTTTGAAGTTACCTTGGATCCTTTCCTTCTTTTAATAACTTCTAAGGAAAATCTGAGTGATAACATAGTGGCGACTCTGATGAGGAAGAACAAATCCTCAGTTGAAATAAACCTTTGAGAAACCTAAAAGTTTAATTTAAAGTATCTTAAAGGATTGTTAGAAGTTATTTTGAAAAATCCATAAAAGAATGGCATTGAAAAGCTCGAAATCTGTCTTCAGGAAGAACTCATTACACCAGGGCTAGCCCTGACCCAAATCCTCCCCCTGTGTTTGAAAATCCTAACCTAATTCCTGAGAATCCTTAGAAGACAAGAAATTTCATTGAGCCCCAAACCTTTGTTCAGATCACATTCATGTCTTGTCGAGTGGCTTTTCCTAGAAGATCGTCCTTTTGACAAACATTTTGAACTCTCTCTATTTAGAACCACATCTGACAGTGAACAATTGGACCTAGTCCAAGATCTAGAATTCCTCAGAGAACTTGAAACCCAACGAGCCAACTTGTCAATTGATCGATATCTGCAGAATTCCACTTAGTCATCTCTTACCACCGATAGAACACCTGAACTTTTTGAAACTACTTCTCTTTCTGCTAGTTCATCACTATTTCCTCACTCTTCTGAAATCCATTCTACCCCTCCCTTCATCCCTTCACTTCCTCTCCCGCCAATCATTACCCAACATCCCATCACCACCTCCAGTTCTTCCTCCACAACCCAAACATCTCCTGTTACTCCAACTCTCGTTCATACTACTACCCAACCTAGAATCATGGCCAATAGATATGCCCCCCTTGTGATGCCTGCTCCCCTAGGTGCCATGCCTCAGGACTATTAGAGTAAAATTACTACTTTTTATGGCATTGGAACCTACACAGCTTAGCAACACACTAAGAAAATGACTTATTATTTTGAGATATATGAAATTGACACAGTGGACATTCAAATGAGAATCTTTGTTCAGAGTTTGACTGGGGAAGTTAGAACTTGGTTTAGATATTTAGCCCCCAAAGTAAATAGCTTAAGAATTCTCTACCAACAATTCTTGAATAGGTGGGAGAAAAGGAAGGACCCCTGTAGATTTTATCTGAATATGAGAACCTTAAAAGGGAACCTCATGAAACCGTCCAGGACTATTGCACTAGGTTCAATAGTGTTTATAGTGCCATTCCACTCAACCTTAGACACCCACCTGGTTTAGCCCTGATCAAATTTCCTGATGGTTTTGATTCAGATATGGCTTTCCAGTTAAGAGAAAGGAATCCCCCCACTCTAGAAGAAATGCAGAGTGTAGAAGTAAGTGTTGAGGCTAACCTACCTTCCAAAAGAGCCAAAGCTAGGAACGAGAGAAGAATACCTGCAAAAGAAGAGAATACACCCTTTGAACAAAAGATGGATGTTATAGTTAAAGGAATGGATAGATTGTTGGATAGAGTTGAAATTATTGAAAGAAAATCTCCCTGGGATGGCCAACAGGCTAATCCAGTGAGAAATCCTAATTTTAGAAAAAATCAGAACCAAAATGCTGGAAAGAATATTCCTGACCAGAACATCAGACCACCTTTCCAAGAAAACTATGCAGAGGCCTCCCGCTCAGAAGACCCTGAACAAGACACTCAGATTAATTTGATGGGTATAAATGATGAGGAAAAAGTTTTCCTGACTCAAGATGATCAAGAATCATACATGCTCCAACAATTCCAAACCCAAATAGGGGAATAATTCAATTTTAAAAAAGGGTATGATTCTGCTATTTTCGAGGTACATAAATAGTACAATTTAAGAATCAGAAGGAAAACTGATGCTACAGAACAAAATAAGAAAACAACTCCTAATCAATCTGACAAAATTAAAATAGCTCCAGTAACCAAAACCCTTCGAATCCTATCTAGATCAAATTAGAACCCCACCATTGAAGATGTCACTGATAGTCAGCCTACTAATGAATAACCTTACACTTCCCTCCAAGGAAATGGTGGAAGAGTCTCTAAAGATCGTGTTAGAAAAATCAGCAAAGAATGTCCCAAATCTTGAAAGAGAAGAAAACATAGAAAACACTGCTGCCAAAGTTTCAAATGCTCCAACAGATAAAGCACCTTTGCCCTTTAATCTGGGGGCTAAGGTTGTCAAACTTAAAATATCAGTTCCTTTGACAGAATTGGTAAAACATGAAACTTACAAATCTCAAATTAGTAAATCTTTGAACCTTGTTGAAAATGAAGATTCTATAAATCTATTTGATGATCAACCTAAGTTACTTTTTGGACCAGATGTTAATGGAAAGCCAGTTGAAGGAGGGGTACCTCCCTTCTATATCAACCTTAACATCCACGATAAAGCCCTACACAATGTCATGCTAGACTCTGGATCCTCACACAATCTTATGCCAAAATTTGTAATGGAAAAACATAACATGGATATCACCAGACCTTATAAAGATCTTTTTTCCTTTGATTCAAGCCAGGTTAAATGCTTAGGTCTCATAAAATATTTGTGTGTCTCTCTATTTTAGTATCCTACCAATACTATACTCATGGACATTGTTGTTGTTGATATACCACCCAAGTATGGCATGTTGTTATCTAAATCCTGGGGTGCTAAACTCCAAGGATCTCTGCAATTAGATATGTCTTATTGTTATAGACATATTTTGGCACTGCAACCCCAATCACATATGTTGATAAACCAAGGGCTCTCAAACCCCTAAAAGTGCTATTTCATACACTAAAGGATCAAGGTCAACTGATTACATCATTTCCCAGAAGTCCTCCCTGAAAAACTGCGCAGAACTGGTCAAAACTGGACCATACATACTGCTCCATGCTGAGGGTGTGATGCATCTCACCTGCAGCACCCAAAGGGTGCGATGCATATTGAAAATCCCTTCTGTAGGGTGCAATTAGCGAGAGAAGACAAATGGAAGAGGCAGTTTGCTAGGTGGAAACTCAGAGAATCTTCTAGAAACTACTCATATGACACTTGCCTCTCTGAATTCGCCCACGGATGAGTAAGAGATCATGAAATCTCCAAGTGGAACCAAGAACTATCACTGAAATGACACTAATCAAAATCCCAGAAGCTGACTCACTCCCCTGTAGATATCTATATATGGATCCCTCATCCTAGAGATCCAAAGGATGGAATTTTGTAATTTGTAAGGAAGTGTTGTTTGTTTCTCTTGTATTGTTGGGTGATCTAGCTTTTCATGAGGTGAATAGGGCTTTCACACTGGGAGGATGGCGTTGGATCAGACAACTGGGTTGTAATCCTCTCTTCTACTACTTCTATCAATAAATCTATTTGAGTTTTCCTCCATATACTTGTATATTTCTGAATCTTGTATTTGTGTATGCATTTGTATGGTTAATGTACATATGATTCTACATTGTTTATGGTTATAGATCTCTATGCTTTGATGGTATTTTGCTGCTTTGACTCTACAGGTGTTCTTTGAAGCGGGACAAGTGAGAAAGGAGTGGCGAAGCTCTATCAAAGGAGAGAGGAAACAAGTAAGGAGCCAAGCGAAAGACTGAGGTTGGTACTCTCTACTTCTCTCTCATCTATCTCTCATAAAGGAAAACACAAGTTACTTTGAATTGTTTGTTTCTAAGATAGCTACCTGTCTTAGTGGGACTAGCAGCTCTGAATGGAGACTAGTTTTCTCGGAAACACTTATGCTACCATTTCAATCTTCAGACATCCCAAGAAATTGTATAGAGAAACTTTGATGAAGTATGTAGTAAGTAGTCAGGAAAAGCCTCAAAATTTTCCTATATATTCAGCACATTATGACATGGATTCTTTTATTCTTTACAATGCTGAAACTAATCAAGAAGATATTCTTAAATTCATTATCTGGTTTATCTTTTATTCTTAACTTTAGATAATGAATTTGTAAATACCAACATAGATATTGACATAGCAGTAGATTTTAATTATTCTAATGAAACAGAAATAAATGAGCTAGAAGGAGATCAAATAAAAGATAGACTACATCCTACAAAATTCACAAAAACAGATATTCAAGATTTAAAACAAATGGAAATTGATGAAGTGATTGATGATGAAACCGAATTCATAAACCTCAAAGATAATTTCTTGCCCAAAGGATTAACTCCTTTGGAGGACTTATTCAACTCAAATGATATTCCTAAAAAACCTAAAATGGAACCTTTGAAATCAGACATTGAGGAATGTAACATAAGATCCGAAGAGAATCCCAAGCTAATAAAACTTTCTAAATCATTGCCTCCTAATGAAAAACTGAAATATATGGAACTTTTGAAGGAATTCCAGGATGTTTTTGCCTAGAGTTATGAGGACTTAAAATCTTATGATACCGGTATTATACAACACACTATCCCTTTGAAAGAAGATCATAAACCTTTTAGGCAAAAGCTAAGAAGAATCAATCCTGTTTTATTACCTTCCATTGAAAAAGAGATCAAACGAATGTATGAAGAAGGAATCATTGCCCCCATTAGGTTTTCAGATTCGGTGTCTAATCTGGTCCCCATAAGAAAGAAAACTAGAGAAATCAGATTGTGTGTTGACCTTAGAAATTTGAATAAAGTCTCACTCAAAGCCAGCTATCCCTTACCTAAAATGGATCACATACTGCAAAGGGTAGTAGGTTCTACAAGGATTTCACTTTTAGATGGATTCTCGAGTTACAACCAAATTTTAGTCCATCCTGATGACCAAGAAAAAACTACATTCACAACCCCATGGGGCACCTTCATGTATGTCAAAATGCCCTTTGGATTGAAAAATGCAGGGGCCACCTTTCAAAGGGCAATGGATATTGCCTTTGCAAAGGAAATCCATGACTTCCTGGTTATATACCTTGATGATATTACAGTTTTTTCTAAGTCAGATCAACAACACCTGGATCATCTTAGGCAAGTTTTTCTTAAATGCAGAAAATATGGCATCTCTCTGAACCCAAAGAAATCTTTATTTGGGTTGGAAGAAGGAAAACTGTTAGGCCACATTATCTCTAAATATGGAATCTGAATTGACCCAACCAGGATTGAAGCTATCTTGCAAATACCTCACCCAAGAAACATTAAAGAACTTCAAGCATTTTTAGGGAAAATAATTTTTTTAAGAAGATTCATCTCTAATTTAGTTGAACTAATTAGATTATTGAATAATATGTTGAAAAAAGATTCAGCTATTAAGTGGACAATAGAGGCTAAAAAATCATTCGAAGAAATAAAATTAGCCTTAACCTGAACACCAGTCCTTACAAGCCCAAAATTTGACAAAGACTTCATTATCTTTTCCTTTGCATCAGAACACACCATAGCTGCAGTCTTACTACAAAAGGATGATCAAGGATGTGAAAAACCAATAGCCTTTTTTAGTAAAGCTCTTAGAGATGCCTCATTAAAGTATAAAATAATGGAGAAACAAGCTTTTGCTTTGGTAAAAGCTATTAAGGATTTCAGAGTGTATATTTTGTATTCTCATGTAATAGCTTATGTTCCCAATGTTGTGGTCAAAGATATCCTAACACAGGATGGAGTTGATGGCAAGAGGGGAAAATGGATAGCTACTATTTTAGAATATGACATAGAGATAAAACCTACCAAGTTAATTAAAGGTCAGGGGTTGGCCAAAATTATGGCAGAAACAAATTGCCAAGCCCTAGACATAAATCTTATTGCAGAATTGGATAACGAACAGGAGATGGCGACTCC
The DNA here is from genome assembly GCA_031772625.1 of Pinus tabuliformis. Taxonomy (NCBI): domain Eukaryota; kingdom Viridiplantae; phylum Streptophyta; class Pinopsida; order Pinales; family Pinaceae; genus Pinus; species Pinus tabuliformis. The sequence continues at coordinate 128,436,946 of CM062814.1, read as the reverse complement.
ACAGATCAGCCAACCCTTTCTAGATTCCCCCTGGTATGCTGATATTATATATGTTCTACAAAACCTGCAGGCTCCTCCAGGGTTATCCAGAACTAAGAGTAGGTTTTTGAAAATGAAAGCATCAAAATTTTGCATTATGGATAATACTTTGTTTTGGAAAAATCATGAAGGTATTTTGTTGAACTGTTTATTAAAAGAATAATTTGACAAAGTACTCCAAGAATTTCATGCAGGGGATTGTGGTGGACATCTCTACTAGAAGTCAACTGCTAACAAAATTCTAAGAGATGGATTTTACTGGTCAACCTTGTTTGCAGATGTCAAAAAATTTGTAACTTCCTGCCATAAATGCCAGATCTTCGAAGGCAAAAGAAAACTTTTACCCTTGCCTTTGAAACCTATTTCCACAGAAAAACCTTTTCAACAATGGGGTCTTGACTTCATTAGAGAAATCCATCCACCCTCTTCTGCTCAGCATAAATGGATACTCACTGCAACTGATTACTTTACCAAATGGATAGAAGTTATTCCCTTTAGACATGCCACTAATACTCTAATAATAGGTTTTCTAGAGGCTAATATTATGTCTAGGTTTGGTTGTCCTAATAAAATCATCACAGATAATGTTGCAGACTTCAAGTCAAAGAAAATGATTGATTTCTGTCACAAGTATCATATAACACTTGGTCATTCCACAACTTACTATCCTCAAGGGAATGGACTTCCAGAATCCTTCCATAAAAGTCTAATGAATATTATCAAAAAACTATTGGAAGACAATAAGAAAACTTGGAACAAGAAATTAACCAATGCTTTGTGGGCAAATAGGCTTACAACTAAGAAATCCATTGGAACTAGTCCCTATGAGCTAGTGTATGGAATGGAAGCAGTTTTCCCCTCATCTTTAGGAGTTCCAGTCATGAAATTACTTCAAGAAGCCCAAGTGGAACCAAATGATATACATAGGAGAATTAACCAGACTATCCATTTACAGCAAACCAGAGAGGAAGTATACAATAGAGCCCAAGTACTGCAAGAAAAACTTAAGAAGATTTTTGACAAAAGGACCAAAGCAGAAGACTTCTATCTAGGAGAAAAAGTGTTAAAGTGGGATTCAAGAAAAGAGGAAAAAGGGAAACATAGGAAGTTTGACTTCCTGTGGAAAGGTCCATACATAATATATGCCTTCAGAGGAAATAATTCATATTTTCTTAAAGAATTAGATGGTGCAGAGGACGAAGGAGAACTAGTCAATGGTCGAATGTTAAAGCACTACATTGATCCTAGTTTCTAATCTTACCAGGTTTTTAAACTGTATATATTATATCCTTTTACAGTTCAGTGTTGATTGGATAGTAAAATTTTTGAAGTTGAAGCCCGAAGAGAAGGCCCTAAGCTTCAAAAGTATTATTGTTGTACATACAAATAAAGTAGCAAGGAAAAGGAGATTTGCAGAGCATAATCAAAGTTTTTCAAAGGCCATTGATCTACAGTTCTTGACTTTCCACCAAGGAAAGCCATCCCCAAGTGGAGCCATTGTTATGTTCCTATACCAATAGGTGTCATATATCATGATTGACTTAGTTTAGCTCTGAAATATGTACATACCTTTGCTTGTTGCAAATGTTTTCCATATTTAAAATCAAAAATTAAAAAATGTAAAGAGGGTATGTCCTAGAAAATGAATAAAAGGACAAAAGGAATGAAAAGGTTAGAAAAAAATAAAAAAAATGAACCCCAAGAAAAATAAGAAGACCATGAAAGTGTGTAAGTCAAAATGCCGCTACTATTTCACTTTTTGTATAAATGATTGTGTGCAACTTGTTACTTATGCCACAATCCATGGTAGCCAAATAGTTTAATATTGGTTATTCCATGTTTTGAATTTCATGCTTAGAGATAGAGAATAAAATATGACCAAACTGTTTAATCTTGGTAGATAAGTAGATAGGTAGAGTGAATAAAAGGAGATCAACAGTTTAATCTGAGCCCTTGGATGCAATAACGATAGACTTAGACAAATTTCCATTGTAAAAGAAAAGAAAAGGTTTTGATAAGGGTTTTCCAGTTTAAGTGCACCCTAATAAAAGAAGAAAAAATGGTAGGATGAGTAGGTAGGGTAAGTAGATAAATGGTTGCAGAATTATGTATGATGAATGATTATCCAGATATCAAGTCATATACTTTCATCATCAAAAGCACTTAAAGATATGGATGACAATGAAGACATTTACATCATAGACAAAATTCAAACTAATTAACCTTCTCACTCATTTTTTCCCTAAATTTTACTAATTTCCCATAATTCCTAAAGGCACCAACAACGTGAAAGTTAAAGGGGCTCAGAACATTTTCTCTGACTTCTAGAGAGATCGGACCCTCGGCCCAATAACTTGTAAGGCCTAAGTGCTAAAGCCCCTTCATCAAAATTCATCCCCTCCATAATTCATTCATTCCCTTCCAATCCTTTTCCCAAGGTAAAATCACTCTTTTACTTAGGAAAAACAAATGGTTCTTTATAAAAATCCCCCAGACACATTTTAGCCTAAGTCATAATGTTGGATGATGAATGCATTTTCGGAAACATTTACTTAGCACATTTTCTTTTCCCATGGTCATATTAACTTTTAATTCTTATTATTTATTTAACTCCCGAAAAAAATTACCCTTTCCCGTATTATTAATAAAAATCCAAAATAAATAAATATCCCGTCCCGATGGTTTGGAAAATAAACCATAATAAATTTAATTAAGTTGGATTAATTAATAGAACCGCGATTAATTAAGAGCCAAAACCCCTGACGTGTTAAAACAGGATTAATTAGTCACCTGGATTAATTAATAACCTCTCCGCCAATACAATCATCCCCGGTATAATTAAAGTCATTTAATTATGTTGATTATGCCATAACACCCCCTCCATTAACTCCCTAACACTTTCCGTTGTCAACTATCGTTCGATCTGACTTCCCGCATCCAACGACTCTCGCTCATATTGCACAGGCCTTTTGGTCAAACGTTAACCACCCGATACAAGCTGTTTTGACTTTTCGCCGATGCTACGTGTCATTCAATTTGTGGCATCGTGCGACCTTCTATCAAAACCACCAACCTCCCAAAATCTGTGCGATCAATCCCACTTACCACTTCCACTAAACAACAAAGTGTCCCATCAGTTAGTTAACACCAACTATCGTTTTCCCATTCACCCGCCAAAATTCATTGACTTTGTGCATAAAACAAAAATACTCATCGTTTTCCCTTTTTACCAAGAAAAGAAACTTCTGCCTTCCATGCACGCATAGAGCACGCCTGACCAGTAACTTACTCCCAACCGCCAACCACCATCAGTCCCTGAACTCCAAGCCGCTGCAGAATATTGTGCGCACCCAAAAAATAATCCACCACAACCATTTGTCCCTTCAGTCAACCATAACCAGGTATTTACCACATTTTCTTCTCAGAAACCCTATTTGCGTACTAAAACCTCCACCAAATTACTCTAAACTCAAGTAATCCAGTACAATTACGCTGTTTCTGAGCTCCCAAGGCTTCCCCAAGCACCTATTTTATCTGAAATCCTTGAAAACCCCAACTTTCTTCCTTGAATACACAAGAACCAAGGATGGAAGCTCCTGTCGCCCTAAATTTCATGCCAATCACTACTTCCCATAGGGATTTGGACCACCTTCCCTTGGCCAATAGAGATTTTCAAATCAAGGACCTTACTTTTGAAGAAACCCCCTTGAAGCTATACTGCAAGTATCAGGACAATTATCTGAACAATGCTGATAAAATAGGTCTTTGGGAGTCAAACCTACCTAAATATCAATTCCCCACTATCCATATTTTCCCAGATATTGTCCACCAATGCCATGCAAACTACAACCCCAATATGAGAGTTGTAATGTCCCCTGACCAGAAAGTCCTTTTCACTATTACAGCTGAGTCTATAAATGAAATGTTGCAATTACAGCCTGGCCAAGACCTCACGCCTCTTTCCATTGTCGATTTACTTGAAAAATCTTCAAGGTTGTCCAGTTCCAAAATTAACCAAATCTGTCAGACTTTCATGGAAGAGAAATTTAGGCCAAAAGAACCCCCTCCTTATATGTCAAGCTTCTTTACTAATCTAGGCAAGGATATCATCACCATGATTGCTTGCATTTTTGGTTTTACTACTAGTGAGCATGTAGATGAAATGACCTTAGCCTACATGTCTATTTTCACCCTTGGTCAACCTCCTATAGCCAAATTTGACTATGCTACATTTATTACTGATAAGATGCATGACCAGCTTATGAGATTAGAGAACGAGAGAGTATTTAAATATTCTTCAGTCCTGTATCATCTTTTCCTCTACTACCAAACTGATAAATTCCATTTCTTTGTGCAAAAGCTTGACACCAGAGGGAACCCTAGGTCAGTCATCTTTTGGACTTCCATTTTTCACAATTCACCTTCTTCTCCCCATCCTTGTACATATTATATAGATAAATTTGTGCATCCTGTAACTACCATGTTGATAGGAAGTCCCCCTCCCGAAATCAATGATGATATTAAGAGAATTCTTCAGTTATCCAAGCAATACAAGGTTGGGGACTGGTACTTGTACCAGAACCATACCGAGATCAGAATTTATGGATGTGAGCTGCCTCCCTTTAAACTGCCCAAATACCTCCCCATGCAATTATTTTCCCTAGAGTTCTATACGAAAATGATCAATTCTAATGAAACCAACTTTATGAAGGCTAAGAAGAAAGCTCAGCTAGGGATAAAGGATCACCTAGGCCCATTTATTTGCAACAAAATAAAAGCAGAGAAAGAGGCAAAGGAAATCCTTGAGAGATTGAGATTGAAAAAGAGTTTCATCTGGCCTTATGATACTCATAGCTTCATCTGTGACAGGAGGCAAAAGCATAAACTATCCCCCTACATCCATCATAGAATTCTAGAGATAGAACATTATGCAAATCAAAATGAATCGGTGGAGGGAACACTTATAGAACAAGGTATTTCAGAAGTTGAAGTAGAAAATGTTTTCAAAGATTTGGAAAGAAGACTTGATCTGGATCCCTTTATACAGGTGCCTGAAGAATCTTCATAGAGACCAACACAGGAGCATAGTGCACAAACATCAGGACAACCAGAGACTTCAGGACAGGGAAAAGATTCAAGGTCACAGAGTATTTCTAAGGACTTGAACCAGACTGATACAAACATGGGAAACCCTCCAGTATTGCAGACCCCTCTTAATGAGGAGAAAATTCAAAAAAGAAGTCGGAATGAGGCTAGCCCCTCTACAGTGCCATTGGACTAGGTATATGTAAAGAGGCAGAGATTGAATCCTCTGTCTGAACAGGAATATGAAGAGACAAGAAGTGACACAGTGCAGACAACACTAGCAGGGGAGACACCATCTACCTCTCAAACACAGGCACTAAGCAGGAAGCAAAGTGTAGAAGTGTCATCACTAAGGACAGCTTCAGAGCAGAGCCAGGATTTGAAAGAAAAGTACAAAGAGATTAAGGCTAGGAATGAGAAGCTCAAATCTCAAACCTATGCCCAATATCTGAAAATGGCTCCTACAAATCAGACAAGGTTGATGTCAGCCTTTGACATCAAAGAGGGAAAGATGCAGATGAGATTTTTGAAGCCAACAGTACAACAGCCAAAGTCCATGGCTGATTATTTAAAAACAAATTTTGAAGTTCTTGCCAGAGACATCCACCCAATTGATCAGATTGAGCTCCATAAGCAAACGGGTGAGATGGTCTATTCCACATTGACCAGTAAAGCCATCATTGCACATCAGTTGTAGAATTATATGAGTAATACTACAACACAGATACAGTTGGAAAAAGCCTCTTCTCAGGCTAAGGACACTAGGATAAAATCATTAGAAGACCTGGTGATTGAGTTGGGACATGATCCCAAAGATGTTAAAGCACCTGAAATATTGATAAAGAAAAAGAATGATGACATTGCTGCACTCAGGAAACAACTCAAGCTCCCTCCCCTCCTACATCCACAAACTGCAGAAGTAATTGAGAAACAAAACAAGGAAGAACTTATGAACTTAATCCTTAAGTTGAATGAGCAGTTGAAAGAAAAAGAGCAAGAACTAGAAAAAGCTTTGCAGTCCAAACAGGGTGAGCCGACCACCATTCCTCATATTGTAATACCCATAGTTTCTACAGCATTTCCATCTATTATTGCAACATCTTTGGCACTCAACATTCCCCTAGCAACATCTCTGCCAGTAACAACAACAACAAGTACATTAGAAGCAGCAGTAACTTCAACAAGACAAACAGAGGACTTAATAAAGTCCATGGAGGAAATGAAAATCCAAGCAACTGAAATAAAGAAACTAAAATAAATGGTTACCAGCTTGGAAAACAATTATGAGCTATCATAGACTAATTACACTGAAGAGGAGCGAAAAATAGAAGGATGACTGAAAGAATCAAAACATTAGAGAAAGACTTAACATTGGAAAAGCCTTTCAGGGATATTAGAGAGATTTTATGGACCAATATCATTGATTCCATCAATGATATTTTGTCTTCTATCCAAATCATTTTTGAACAGACTTTGTTATTTAAACTAGCTACAGAGGCTATACAGAAGACTAGGGAAGAATTGGGAGAGAAACCTGAAGAGGCAACCCAATTGATCAACTTCTTGAATAGCAAAAGCAAGCACCAGCTGGAACAATGGGATATCGAGGATAGAACTGCTACTATCCTTGAAATTAAGAAAGTTCTTACTAAAAAGAACTTAATGCTTAACTTGGAAAAAAGATGTCAAAGTATTCAAGAGGACATATATGATTTTATGTTAAAATATGACATTCTAAGGGATAAAGGACTTCCAATGTTAGGTCCCTATAATACTAGTGATTACCCCATTACTATTGTAGTTGTATCCCTCATTAATATTTTTGTGCCCCTATTGTCCCCATATTGTTATTATTGTGCCCCATAGAATCCCCCTATTATTATTTTTGGGCCTTTATATTATTATTGTTAGGTCGGCTGGGTTATATTCTGACTCCTTAGACTCCTATATATAGAAAGGAGGTTTTTTCATTTGAATCATCAAAGAATTGTTCATTTGTGTAATGTAAAGGAGGTTGACCCCTCAAATAGGCTTATTTCTAAGGCATTGATCTATGTTTTCTATCTTTTTGTGAGCTGGTTTCATAACATTTGGTATCAGAGCTTTGAATTCTAGGGTTTCTCTACTCCAAACAGATCATCGTGGCATTTGCACTATAACTTTTTTCTGCGACGTTTCAGATGCTAAAAAAAAACCCATTTGGGCCAAAATTGTTATGAACCATAGGTCTGAATTTCAGAGCTTTTCGCACTACATTTGCGGAGATATGATCTAAGGAAGTTGGAATTTTTGCAGACTCCCGAATTACATTCCAAACAGGTGACCTGGGGAAAATAGTCATAACTTTTGTTTTGAGCATCAGATTGAAATTTCGTAAGAAGTTACAGAAAGAGGACGGATTTTAGTTTCCTGTGTATATTTTTCAGATCCTAAGGTCGAAACAGTGACACGTGGCACTTCCTACAAGTTCGCTCTTCTGAAAAGGTCTATAATCAGGTCATCTTGGGTGATTATGCGTAACTCTGCCTTGGAGAATCCAAATTCGATCAGACTGGTGGAATTGGAAAGAGGACACAGAGGGCTACTATAGGTCACAATTTTATAACTGGATGATCCGAAATTACAGAGATATATCAGAGGCAATATCAAGCTCCTACAAAGTGAAAAAAGGTGTGTAGATTTTATTAAAGTTTTTCTTAAGCTTGGTTTGAAAAATTGTTTTCAAGGAATTCAAAGGGCATAGTAGAAAATTATTATCGGTAACTGATGCCCCGAGGAAAGAAAATGCAAACACCTAGTAAGCAACCTGAAAGCTCTAGCATGACTTATGAAGAAGAGGAAGAAATGCAACATGATATATCAAAATTACGAGACCAAGTGCAACAAATGTCACTCGCACAAAAAGTAACAGAATCTAAGATGGACGATTTAAAGAAAGGTGTAGAAGTTAAGATGGACAATTTGAAGATAGATTTGAAGACAGGCATGGCAGATTTGAAAATAGATTTGAAAAATTTTCTACAAGAGATACTTACTAATGGTGAAAGGGTAGTAAAGGAAACTCATAATGAGAATGAAAGAAATGTTAATCATGATTTCATAGACTTTAATGTTGGATCGAAGACCCACCATATTCCAAAAATCGATATGAAGAAGTTTTATGGCAAGGATCCCGCAACATGGATATTACAAATGGAGCAATTTTTCAATCTTAATAATTTGCAAAACACACAAAAGGTACGTATTGCAACTTTATATTTGGAACCAAAACAGTTTGTATGGTATCAATGGATTTTCTCTTGTAAAAAAAATATCACTTGGGCAATTATTACGAAAGAATTGACAGCACATTATGAGGATACACAAAGCAACACATTTTTTAGCCAATTGATAAGTCTCAAACAAAAGGGTTCAATAATGGAGCACATTGAGGAGTTCCAAAAATTGAACATAAGGGTAAAAAATATTCCAGAGGAGCATAGGATTGATGTGTTCATAGGGACTTTAAAGGATAATATCTAGTGTGATGTTTGCCTTTGGGAACCTGATTCATTAGAGAAGGCATTTAGGTTAGCAAGAAAAATGGAAAGCAAAATTGTGGCAACCAGGAAGCATACCACTCACAACTATAAATATGGAAGTGTTTTTTCCCCTAGGCTTCCACAACCTATAAGGTTGACACCACAACAATTGGAAGAAAAAAGAGCAAAAGGACTTTGTTATTGCTATGATATCAAATACACTAAAGGTCATAAGTGTGCTGAGAAGAAATTATTCTACATAGATTGTGAAGAGGAAGAAGAAAAGGAGCAAGAAAGGTCAAAAGAAGAGGATATACTCCAGGAACAAAGCCTAGATAAAGAAGAAATGAATCCGACCATATCTTGTAATGCATTGGCTGGAATTACTACTCCTCAAACCATCAAGATACAAGGACAAATCAAGAAGAAAAAGGTAATAGTGTTGATTGATTCAGGAAGTACCCACAATTTTATTCATTGTAAGATAGCAAAAGAATTGAATTGCTTCCTATATCTAGCACTAGAGTGTAAAGTGATGGTTCCATGGGAGAATATGTATTGACTAGCCCAATGCTTTCCATTCCAATGGGAGGTGTTGATGTTGTACTAGGAGTCCAATGGCTACAATGCTTGGGTACAATAGCTTTTAATTTTCAAGAACTTTTCATGAAATTTTATGTGGAAGGAAAGGAAGTTGAATTAAGGAGTATTGCAGGGAAACCGAGAAAGATAATCAGCTCTAACGGTATGAAAAAGCTTCTAAAAAAGGAACAAATAGGTGTAATTGCACAATTATGTTCGCTAGATTTTTCCACATTGAAATCATCTATTTCTCCAAATCTCCAAAAAATCTTGGACAATCATTCCAAGGTATTTGAGACTCCCAAAGGTCTCCCACCTATTCGTGATCATGATCATGATATTCATCTAATTCCAGGAAGTGTTCCTTCAAACATCAGGCCATACAGATATCCCTGTGCCCAAAAGAGTGAAATTGAACGTATGGTTACAGAAATGCTAGAGGCTGGTATAATTCAACCTAGTCAAAGTTCTTTCTCTGCTCCAGTAGTATTGGTGCACAAGAAGGATGGATCATGATGCATGTGTCCAGATTATAGGGAGCTCAACAATCTCACTATTAAAGATAAGTTTCCCATTCCTATCATTGATGAATTACTGGATGAATTGCATGGAACAATTTACTTCACCAAGTTGGATCTTCGTTCAAGATATCATCAAATCAGAGTGAAGACTGAAGACATTCCGAAAACAACATTTAGAACTCGTGAGAATTTTTGGTCATGCCTTTTGGCCTTACCAATGCACCTTCTACATTTCAAGGTTTGATGAATTCCATTTTCAGACCCTTCCTTATAAAATTTGTGGTAGTATTTTTTTATGATATACTAATCTACAACAAGTCTTGGAAGGATCATGTTGAACATGTTGACAGGGTGCTACAACTATTGGAGGAGAAACAATTATATGCAAAAATAACCAAATGTTTCTTTGGAGTACAAGAGGTGGAATATCTGGGTCATATTGTATCTCATGGAGTTAAGGTAGACCCTAGCAAAATTAAAGCCATTAAGGAATGGAAAATCCCCACATCCATAAAGCATCTGCGAGGATTTCTTGGGTTGATAGGGTATTATCGCAAGCTTGTTAAGAATTATGGGAGAATAGAAACACCTCTAACAACATTATTGAAGAAATATGCATTTTCATGGACTCCAGAACCAACAAAGGCCTTCGAACATCTTAAAGAGGCAATGTGCCAAGCACCGGTCTTAGCTACACTGGACTTCACAAAAACCTTTATTGTGGAATGTGATGCTTAAGGAAATGGAATTGGTGCTATTTTAATGTAAGATGAAAGACCCATTTCTTTTGAAAGTCATCCAATCAAGGGAAAGTTTTTACACAAAGCTATTTATGAGAAGGAAATTTTGGCAATACTACATGCACTTAAGAAATGGTGACCCTACCTAATGGGAAGGCACTTCAAGGTAAAAACGGATCATGATAGCCTTAAATACTTTTTAGAACAAAGATTATCCTATGAAGAGCAAAAAAAGTGGGTCACAAAGATGTTGGGTTATGACTTTGAAATCATCTACAAAAAAGGGAAGTAAAATGTGGTGGCAGATGCACTCTCAAGAAAGGATGAGGATGTGGAAGCATTGTTGTGTGCCATTTCTATTATCCAACCAGATTGGATAAATGAAGCAAGGGAGGAATGGAAGAATGATGAAGAAGTGTGGGCACTTATTCGAAAGTTACAACAAGATTCCAGTACATCTGATACATTTAGCTGGAAAAATGATTCGCTATGGTACAGAGATCGCTTATACCTCTATAAGAATTCCCAACTCAAACAAAAGATTCTTATGGAATTGCACACTTCTCCCTTAGGAGGGCACTCAGGATTTTTAAAAACTTACCACAGGGTTAAGAAGGAATTTTTTTGGGATGGCCTTAAATCGGATATTCAAAAGTTTGTGGCGGAATGTTTAGTTTGCCAACAAAATAAAGTTGAAACAATTAAGACCCTGGGTCTATTACAACCTTTATCCATTCCAAGCCAACATTGGGAGGAGGTTTCAATGGATTTTATCATAGGTTTACCCAAGTCTGAGGGAAAGAGTGTCATCATGGTGGTAGTTGACAGACTTACCAAGTATGCACACTTTTGTGCATTATCACATCCATTTAAAGCTAGTACATTTTCTACTGCATTTATGGAAACAATTCAAAAGCTACATGGAAACCCAAAGATTATTGTAAGTGACAGAGATCCCATTTTCACTGGAAATTTTTGGACAGAATTATTTTCTTGTCTTGGTACTCAGTTAGCTCATAGCTCATCTTATCATCCTCAATCTGATAGGCAAACTGAGATAGTAAACAAATGTTTGGAAGGATATCTTCATTGCTTTGTATCTGATAAACAGACACAATGGGTCAAATGGTTACCTCTGGCTGAATGGTGGCATAACACTTCCTTCCATACAACAACAAAAATGATCCCATTTATGGCACTTTATGGATATCAGCCACCATCCATCACATCATATTTAAGAGAAAATTCTAAGGTTCAAGCAGTCGAACATCACATCGAGCATCAACAACAAGTCCTCCAACTCTTAAAGAATAACCTCATGTTGGCGCAGAATAGAATGAAACAACAGGCAGATCAACATCGCAATGAAAGAAGTTTTGATGTAGGTGATTGGGTATTCCTACGGCTACAACCATATAAACAAATGTCCCTCAAGCAAGATAAGAAGGATAATAAATTATCACCAAAGTATTATGGTCTGTACAAGGTATTGCAAAAGATTGGTAATATGGAATACAAATTGGAGCTTCCCACTGTTAGGATATTCCGACACATAGGATATAGTTAAGTTCAACTTGGTCTAGTATAGAGTTAGGTTAGAGTTAGGTAAAGTGTGTTTCTTTACCGTTGTACATTTTGTAACTTACAATCCGACGGTCACGATATGTAGTGATCCGACGGTTCACTCTCACCTCGGTATTACCGACACTTGATCCGTGGCTTGACACCCGATTGGTCCATGAGTTCTATTTAAAGCGCATGGAGGGTCATTGTTCGGGTAATCCGTGCATGAGAGAAGCTTATGTAAATTTTCATTCTTTGATTAATAAATTGCCTGTAGTACCCACGTTGGGACAGGCCGTGGACTGTTTCCCTCCTTGCACTCTGAGGGTTTTAACCACGTCAAAATACTGGTGTATTGATTTGAGATCTGGTTGTGAGCGGTGTCCTTTTGGTATTCTTTCTGTGGAACTTACCCTGTAAATTCCTACATGGTATCAGAGCTATTTGAGGGCCGCGTCCGTTGGTGATCCAAATCTGAAGCCGGTAGAACTGCATGCGGCTGTCGTTTCCTAGATCTGCTGTTTCTGACTGCTTTCGGGCCGAGAGGACTGCTCTGTTGCGTTCGGAGCATCTGTTCCAGTGAGGAACCCCTTTCGTTTCACGCGAAAAGGTTTCCGGTAGCCCTAGCTGCGTCATTTTTCAGATCGGGAGGTATACAGTGTTTTTTTGCAGTTTACTGTTATTTTCTCTCTGCTTATTTCGGTCTCAGTTTATTTAGCCTTTTTTTAACCGGATCTATACCTTTCATTTCTGCGTATGCTCTTTGCCCTGCGACTCTGTGCGATCTGGGCAAATCAGAAACAGAAAGGAAGGATTTTTCTCATGCGTATGCTCTTTTCCCTGCACCTTAGTGTGATCTCGGAAAATCAGAAACATTGAGAAAAATATTTAGTTTTTCGGCTAAAGCTAACTTTGAGATTTTTTTTTTAAATTTCTAGTTTTTTGGCTAAAGCTAACTTCGAGCCGTAAGGTTCGTTTTTCTTTGCATATTCGTGTTGGGTTTTGTGTTTTGTGTTTTGTAGGGAAAAAGAGCTTTCTCAAGGCAAGCACGCAAACCAAGGCCCCCCCCCCCCCCCCTCTCTCTCTCTCTCTCTCTCTCTCTCTCTCAAATTTTTTGTATAGATCAATTGGTTCAAAGCTATTTTAAGAGAGTAGAGGTCTTGGGTTCAAGTCTCCATTTTGTGGGGGCGGATTTTTTCATTCCCGCACATTCGCGCACTTTGCCGGCAACGTCAACAATTTTTTTTTCAAAAAGCCATAACTTCTTCATCCGGAAGCCTTTTTCAGAGCCGTTTTTTTTAAAACCGCCTATTTTTTCGAGATCTATCCATTGGAACACTTACTTTCAGCATCTTCAGCTTCAGTTTTTTTTAAAATGGAAAGTCCATGCCAAGTCATTCTTGACAGCACTAACTACTTCCAATGGGTAGCCTACATGGAGATTTACTTAGAAGTAAAGGTCTCTTCAGAATAGCCACAGACCAAGAGAAGAAACCAAAAGATGAAGACAAGGCGGCAAAATGGGAAAATAGACAAGATCAAGCACGTGGTTTGATAGGGATGTCTATTTCTCCTGATCTTAGATTCCACATTGCAGAACTTGAGACTCCTCATGAAGCATTAGAAAAACTTGCTAAAGTTTTTGGGATTAAAAATGAAATTAGAGCCCATCAACTTGAAAATGAGTTGCTTACTTTGGATCCTAATAATTTTTCTTGCATTGAAGATTTCTTGTCCAAATTCAAGACCCTTAGATATCTCTTGGAAGGTGTTAAAGTTAAGAAAGAAGATGGTAACCTTATTTATTCCATCCTTACTAAGTTGGGACCAGCCTACTCTGTATTTGTTTCCACTTTCCATTCTACAAGGGAAGCTTTCATTTGTCAAGGACAAGACTACAAGGCCCCTTCCTTTGACTCCTTTTGTGATTCCTTAATAAGAGAACAAGAAAAACTCTTACACCTTGGTCTTCTTAATCTTGGAAACTCTTCCACGAAAGCGTTAGCCGCCCAGCAGCAACCAAATTCAAAGAATCCTAAGAAGTCATATCCTCAAAAGAATGGTCCTAAACCATCTCAGCCTCAAAATGATAAGACCAATAAAAACAAATGGAAGAAGACTGATAGACATTGTAACTTTTGTAATCGAGATGGCCACTTAGAATCTAAATGCTTTAAGAAGATGGAAGCCTTGGAAGCCGCAATGAAGAAACATAACATCCATGTGGAGCCTACTTCAACTTCAACTTCCGGAATGGCACTTTCTGCATGTCATTATCAATCATCTCAGTCTGGTTATGCATTAAATGTATCTTCTTCTTCTTCTCATTCTCATGAGTGGCTCATTGATTCTGGAGCCTCTTGTCACATGGCCAAAAATCAAGCCATGTTTTCTTCTTTAAATGATTGTAACACCAAAAATATATATATTGGTGATGATAGATCTCTTAATGTTGTAGGGACTGGAACTGTTCATCTAGACAATGGTCAGTTTAATGATGTATTATGTGTTCCAACCTTATCCTGCAACCTTCTATCTGTCTATCAGATAACTCATTCAGGTGAAGGTAAAATTGTTGAATTTTCACCTCATGATGTTGTAATCAAGGATCTAAAAGATCCTAAACAGATTCTAGCTACTGGTCTTGCTGATGATTCCAAAAGGTTGTATAAGTTTCACAACTTTGGGTCATCCAATCTTCCCTCAGTATTTGTTGCTCATAATGATGAAGTGAGCAAACTTTGGCATGAGCGATTTGGTCACTTAAACTATCGCTCCCTTCAGCATCTATGTAAAGAAAATATGGTGACAGGTCTTCCTATGGTATCTTGCAGAGATGGTGTTTGTTCCGGATGTGTACTCGGAAAACATCATCGGGACAGTTTTGACAAACGTGCCTCTTGGCACGCCTCAGCCCCTTTACAGCTTGTGCACAGTGATTTATGTGGTCCTCTTCCTGTTGCTTCATTCTCTGGCTGCAAGTACTTCTTAACTTTCATTGATGATTTCTCCAGACGCACTTGGGTATACTTCTTAAAACTCAAGAGCGAAGTATTTAACACTTTTTTGGCCTTCAAAGCCTTTGTTGAAAAACAATCTGGACATCAAATTCTTAAGCTAAGAACTGATAATGGTGGAGAATATGTTAAAAACACATTCATCAACTTTTGCACCGAAAATGGAATTCAAATGCAACATACTGTTCCATACACTCCACAACAAAATGGTGTAGCTGAAAGGAAAAATCGCACCTTAAAGGAAATGGCTAATTGTATGCTGCAATCTAAAGGACTCAGTCTTAGTTTTTGGGCCGAAGCAATTAATTGTGCAAATTATATAATCAATCGCACTCCTACTAAGGTTCTAGAGAATATCACTCCAGAAGAAGCTTGGAGTTCCATTAAACCAGATGTAAGTCACTTTCGTGTGTTTGGAAGTGAAGCATGGGCCCATATTCCAGATGAAAAGCATAAAGCTTTAGAACCTAAGAGTGAGAAATGTACTTTTGTTGGATATTCTGAAGATGTAAAAGGTTATAGACTTATTCCATTTAAGTCCAAAAATGTTATCATTAGAAGAGATGTAAAATTTGATGAAAATAAATCGGCCTGCGAGCCTAGTCCGGCGGATGTGCCACCTCTTCCTATCTCTTCTACTTTTGAAAACATTTCTTCTTCAGATGATGAAAGCGAGGATGATAATCCTCCCCCACCTTCTCAGGATCCTCAACTTCCAAGATGGGTCCGTGCTACTCGGGATGCAGCAGGTGATCTTGCCGGTGATCCTACAGATCAGCGACGTACACGTTCTCAGTTTGAAAGAGCCTCTTCTTTACTGGCTCAAGCTCCAGTAAATCATGATCCTGACACTTTTGCAGAAGCTTCAGGCCATCCACATTGGGAAGCAGCTATGAATGAAGAATATCATTCATTGATGACAAATGATACATGGGATCTTGTTCCTCTACCAAAGGGACGCAAACTTGTTAGATGTAAATGGGTTTACAGAACCAAGTATGGACCAGATGGGAAAGTTGATAAACATAAAGCTCGTCTCGTTGCTAAGGGCTTTTCACAGGTTGAAGGCATTGACTACACTGAAACCTTCTCCCCTGTTGCCAAAATGAACTCTATCCGCCTTGTTCTTTCCCTTGCTGCCTCTTTAAAATGGGAAGTCCATCAGATGGATGTTAAATCTGCCTTCTTGCATGGGGACTTGCAGGAAGAAATCTATATGGAACAACCCATTGGCTTCATACAAACAGACTCCAGCCTTGTTTGTCGACTTAAGAAATCCCTTTATGGCCTCAAGCAAGCTCCTCGGGCTTGGTATGCCAAAATGGATAGCTTTCTTTTAGAATCTGGCTTTTCTAGGTGTCATTCTGACAATACTGTCTACACCAAGAAAGTGGGCAACTCTCTTATCATCCTTGTTCTTTATGTTGATGATCTTATTCTTACTGGTAGTGATCCCAACCTTATAAACCATGTGAAGTCAAGCATTAAAAAGAAATTTGAAATGACAGACTTAGGCCACTTACACTATTTTCTCGGTCTTCAAGTCTTGCAATCCCAAGAGGGTATTTTCCTTTCCCAGTCCAAGTATGCTTGTGATATTCTTCGTCATTTTCACATGGAAGACTGTAAGCCAGCCCCTTCTCCCTTTCAGTCTGGAGTCAAACTTTCAGTCTCTTGTACTTCTCCTGAAGTTGATGCTACCTTATACCGTCAACTTGTCGGAAAACTCTTGTATTTAACCCATACTCGTCCTGATCTTTCCTTTGCTGTTGGCCTTGTTGCTCGTTTTATGCAAAACCCCCGTGAAAGTCATTGGAAAGCAGCTAAAAGAATACTTCGTTATGTTCGAGGTACAGTACAGTTTGGGATTCATTACAGTGCCAAAGCAGCTCCTCTGTTAGTTGGTTTCACTGATTCTGATTGGGCTGGTGACCCTGATGATCGGAAGTCTACTGCCGGTTATGTCTTCACTCTTGGTTCAGGACCTATTACATGGGCTTGTAAGAAACAGGCTGCAATTTCTCTTTCGTCAGCAGAAGCAGAGTATCGTGGTGCCGTGGAAGCTAGTAAGGAAGCCTTGTGGCTTCGTCAGATCCTATCAGAGTTTGGCTTTGAGCAGCAGCATCCAACCACACTTTGGTGTGATAATCAAAGTGCCATTCAGCTATGCAAAGATCCAGTCCAGCATCAGCGCAGCAAACACATTGAACTACACATGCACTTCATCAGAAAGCTCATTCATGACCATGTTCTTGAAGTGCAATATTGTCCAACAGATGATCAGGTTGCAGACATCTTCACAAAGGCTCTCACAGAGGCGAAGTTCACTAAACTTCGATATATGCTTGGAGTTCAGGAAGTTGTCACTAAGGGGGGATAGGCTCTAGTGCCTCCTTCCTTCTCCTATTGTGTCATATTTGTAAATCCTTCAATCCTATCCCAAGTTGTTCTTAAGGGGGGATGTTAGGATATTCCGACACATAGGATATAGTTAAGTTCAACTTGGTCTAGTATAGAGTTAGGTTAGAGTTAGGTAAAGTGTGTTTCTTTACCGTTGTACATTTTGTAACTTACAATCCGACGGTCACGATATGTAGTGATCCGACGGTTCACTCTCACCTCGGTATTACCGACACTTGATCCGTGGCTTGACACCCGATTGGTCCATGAGTTCTATTTAAAGCGCATGGAGGGTCATTGTTCGGGTAATCCGTGCATGAGAGAAGCTTATGTAAATTTTCATTCCTTGATTAATAAATTGCCTGTAGTACCCACGTTGGGACAGGCCGTGGACTGTTTCCCTCCTTGCACTCTGAGGGTTTTAACCACGTCAAAATACTGGTGTATTGATTTGAGATCTGGTTGTGAGCGGTGTCCTTTTGGTATTCTTTCTGTGGAACTTACCCTGTAAATTTCTACACCCACAGCTTCTTGAGTGCACCCAGTTTTCCATGTTTCATGTTTAAAGAAGGTTATAGGCGAAAAGCTCCCAGTTCAAACAATATTACCAGAACTTGACGAGGAAGGAAACATTATAATGGAACCGGAAGCAGTCACAGAAACAAGAACTCAACAGCTACGAAATCGATCAATTTCGAAGTATCTCATCAAGATTCCACATGGGAGGATGAGAATTTTATACAGAAGCATCCAAAACTACTCAAGCGTTGAGGACAACACTTTTTTGAAGGAGAGGGGCATGTTAGGTCCCTATAATACTAGTTATTACCCCATTACTATTGTAGTTGTATCCCTTATTAATATTGTTGTGCCCCTATTATCCCCATATTGTTATTAATGTGCCCCATATAATCCCTCTATTATTATTTTTGTGCCTTTATATTATTATTGTTAGGTTGGCTAGGTTATATTGTGACTCCTTAGACTCCTATATATAGAAAGGAGGTTTTTTCATTTGAATCATCAAAGAATTGTTCATTTGTGTAATGTAAAGGAGGTTGCCACCTTGAAGAGGCTTATTTCTAAGGCGTTGATCTATGTTTTCTATCTTTTTGTGAGCTGGTTTCATAACATCCAAGCCCACTGGTCATAAACGACAAGCTGATGACTCATGATGACTACATTGAGAAACTGCACAAAAGAGCCCGAAATCAAGCCAACTCTTCCACAGTGAAAGCACTACCTACAGGAAAAGTGATGTATGATGGTTTGGAAAATCTTTTCCATGTTGAGCATGAAGTGAAACACCTGTTTACCATTCAACCCAATTTTGCTAAGTACACTGAAGCTAACAAAATATACAGGAAATTGATCAGGATGAAGATACCAAATGAAGAATGGTGGACCAATATGACCGATATCCTATAATTTACTATGGTAACTTTGAGGTAAATAGAAAATATTTACTGAGGTAAAGGTTGGTAAACAGGTAAAGAGTATCAGTAGGGGAAAGTAAGCAAAGATCCAACACACAATTACTAAAGCAACAACAAAGAGGCAAATCCGAGTTTCAACCTCTAGCTCATTCATAAATAAAGGAACAACAACAATCTGTTATCCATCTGTCTCTATCTTTTTGTAAAAGATATTTTGTATTCCCTATAATAAGTCTCATGTGGTTATGAGATATTTTTGATGTAATTTTTGTATAAATACTTCTCCATTCGAAGTATTGTGGGTGGATTCTATAACATCTCTGTAAATCTATGCTATCAAGATGAGAAAGCTTTTGTACTCAAATTTGGATGTTTGTTGGAAAAGGAATGAAAGTTGAGGACATTTAATTAGATTCCCGTGCAGTATAATTACAAATAAGTATTATATCCTTGTGATTTTATGTGCTTTCTATATGTTTCAATGTTTCATGCATCTTAAATCTAAATGGTAAAATAGTAAAAGTATATCAGAATTAGCTTTATTGCTCTTTGCTATCAACAACCTACCATTTTTATGTTTTCTTCTAAACTATCTCGATAAATGAATTCTTAATTGCTCCTATATCCCCATAGTTTTTATCTAATAAGTCCCTAGTATAGGATTCTTAATTGCCCTCTACTAGTTGACCTATCTTCCTTTCCTCTTTCTAATCCTAACTTGAGGATTCTTGATCGCCCTCTAGTTTTGAGCAAAACTATCACCCATTCAAGCCCCAAAGTTTGTTTTAATTCTGTTATCCTGCCTGTTGAACTCATACCTCAGCGATTTGACTTGATCCAGTGAATTATCCCTGATTGACTCCATATCCAAAATGGCCTAAAAGCCTAGTTTGTTCATTTGTTTCAGAACTCCACCACTCTCAAACATAACAACCTCACTAAACATTAATACTAGCCTAAAGTCTTTTCAAACATAGCTAAATCATAAAGAGAGAGCCCTCTCAGGACTTGGGTGGGCTAGCACCTGAGTCTAAAATTTGGTTTTTAGTTACCTTGGATCCTTTCTACTAGTTGACCTATCTTCCTTTCCTCTTTCTAATCCTATCTTGAGGATTCTTGATTGCCCTCTAGTTTTGAGCAGAACTATCACCCATTCAAGCCCCAAAGATTGTTTTTATTCTGCTATCTTGCCTGTTGAACTCATACCTCAGCAATTTGACTTGATCCAGTGAATTATCCCTAATTGACTCCATATCCAAATGGCCTAAAAGCCTAGTTTGTTCATTTGTTTCAGAACTCCACCACTCTCAAACAAAACAACCTCACTGAACGTTAATACTAGCCTAAAGTCTTTTCAAACATAGCTAAATCATAAAGAGAGAGCCCTCTCTGGACTTGGGTGGGCTAGCACCTAAGTCTAAAGGTTGGTTTGTAGTTACCTTGGATCCTTTCCTTCTTTTATTAACTTCTACGGAAAATCTGAGTGATAACAATGCCGATGGTATTATTTGAAGGGATAAAATTTTCATTGTCGCACTCATTATTATGGGCCAATACCATGGTAAATACCCCTAGTATTGAGAATACTATGATGCGGAAACAGTACGTAACTTTGCTTCACCATACCTGCGTATGAACACGGTCTTTTTTCATAGGACCCACGTATACTTCTTGAAACATCACCTTTATCCTTCTTCTGTCTCTAAACTAATAATCCTTTTTCCAATCTCTCGATCACATCTGTACTAGCCTGTATACTTATTCTGTTACTATCATATTGACATCTTTATCAAGTAGGTTGCCATCAAGGACAACACATTAGTCAGAATGCCAACACATGCATTTTCCATCTTGATTTGCAGAGCTCTATATTTGAACTCTTAAAACAATAATAAAATAAAATCCTCTTGTTGGTCTGATTCCTGTTTCACATGACATTTTGGTTGTTTTTAATATAATGCTTACATCTCCTCTTGTTTATATGTATATATAAAAGTTTTAGTGTTATGTAATATCACTTCATTTTATTTCTTTACATTAATCTTTACTTTCTGGTGTGTAACTTGTTTATAATTTAATGTTATTCTTTGTTTCTTTGTTTAACAATTTTTATTTTATTTTTGGAAATAAATAAAAAATTAAAAAGATTAGGTTTTGCAAAAAATGAACTAACATTCCCACTAATTCCCTTTATAATCTTGGCAATCTAACATGTAAACATTTTGTCCTAACATTCTCACTAATTCCTTTTATAATCTTGGAGATCTAATGTGTAAAACGTTTGTTCTAAAGGAGGTGTAATATCCAGTCTCTCTTGTATAAAGAAATATAGTAATTTTATTTTTTGTGTGGTGTTTAGGGTAGTTAGTCGTTTAGTTTACTTATTTATTTTATCTTTCGTTAATGTTTTATGTTGTAGGATTGTTCCTTGTAAGTTGCAACTTATTTAATGACATAACGAGAGGATTCAATTGCACCAAGTTTTGGCATGGATTTAGTGCTCCTTTTATGTCTCTAAACCCTAGGCAAGTTTTCCCATTGATTCTTGTTAACTGCAAAGAGGTTTGAGTCGTTGATGCTAGAGAAGTGCAATTTCTACCATCAACAATTGGTCATCAACTAACCCAATCAAATTATTAAATATCATTGATATATCTCGATCTACAACACTTTTCACCTTTTATACACCAATAAGTGTATGAAAATGATAATGTTTCACGTATATCAACCACATTTGTTAATGTGGTTGTGCTAGTTTATGTATAGATGTGTTCTAAGGCATGGAACTGTATATCATCCTTATCATACTCTACTCTAAACATTGAAGAAATTGTATAATTTCTTACTTTTTTTAAACATTAATATGAAACAAATGTAAGATATCATTTCCTTTTAATTTTAATTTTAAAAAATATATGGCATAATAACATGCATGCAAATATATAAATGAAATGTAAGATTAATAATATGCAAACCTTGGACGAGGTGCTTAATTTTGAGAAATGGGGAGGAGGTGTCCTTCCATTGTCTCACCAGGGAAAATTTCGTGGGATATGGTAGAATACTCCCACAAAGGTTTGAGTGTTTGCATGCATCTGGCATGGGGGAACCTCTCCAACTACCTCCTAGCAATCTCCATGGATTTCATCTTAGACATTGCAATTGTTGATTGACAACTCTTCATATAGTGAGGCCTATCCACAAATATTAGGTGGATACTTTCTCATTGAGAGAGCCTATCATTTAGTCCAATCTTACATTCAATGGCTATCATGTCGTGAGGCTATGTCTCAATTTTTGGCTCAATGAAATCATTCTACACCAGTTCATGGGTGGTATCTAGCCCAAAAATGAGCCTAAGAGAAATTGCATGCAGAAGGATCCTCCTCAACTTTCCTAGGCCAAGAGCTTTCTATATATATTCTATATCCATGTATTAAATTTATTCCTCTCTGGTACCTATTAGGTTACTATTTTGAGCCATTGATTACATTGTAATTCCCTTCGAGGGTTGGGAAAAAATAACAAGCTGATAGGTGTTATTTCCCTTAACGCCTAGGTCATTTATCTCTTATATATACCCTTGTTAGTCCTTCCAGCACTCTAGTCGGGTTCATGGAAAAAAAAACCAAGCCAAAGCCTTCAAATGTTTGACATCCTACATAACTTTTTGGCCACGGAAGGATATGGAGACAAGTCACGAAGGTTTGCATTCATCTCCACTAGGAAATTTTATATAATTCTCATTATTTAAGCTTTAATATTGTCTGGTGTTTTAGGCTAGGGTTGTTGGAAATTGTAACTATGTTCAGTCTTCAATAATGTACTTGAGTCATCATGTAATTTACTTGTCAAAAGAATAAAGAAAAGAATTTATATTATTATTGTGGCTTATTAAAGCATGGGTTTCATGCTTGGGTCACCATGTTTTAAGCCAAAGTTCCCACTGAGGACTTATAGGATTTATTCTGAGTCTATAGAGTCATTGTACATTTAAAGACACCCTTCTTGGGATTTTGAATCATGTAAAAAGGTTAAGTATTGAGTCAAATATGAATTATGTAACCTCCAAACCATGTCGGCCAAGAAGAAGATCAAGTTGGCCTAAGGACCCTATTCGACCCCACATGAAGCCTATAAAAGGAAGCTCATCGAATTCATTTGTAGCATCATTCTCTCATACAAATTGAGATTCTCTTGTAGCTGGGAAGAGGTGGAAAAATATCTTGTAGCTAGGATGAAGTGTGAAGTTGTCTTATAGTTGGGAAAAGGTGTGAAGTCTATTGCCGGAGAGCCGAAGTGAATGCGAGTTTGGGGACGTCTAAGGAGAGAAGGAAAATCAAAATTTTGGTGTTTCTCTTTCTATGTTTGGTGTCCTGGATTTGGATATCAAAGTCTTCCAAGTGTTACTATTTTCGGAAGCTGTCAGTTGTCGTAATTTGCTACCTAGTCGAAGTTGTTAGAAGGAGGTCGAAATTCTGGGAGGCTAAAATTGGTGTGGAGGGAAGGTTTAGTATTGGTCTAGGGTGAAGAGTCCCAAAGAATACTATTGAAAGGAAGAATTATCTTGGCTCATTTTTCCCTTTGAGGGGGGTTTTGCCCTGGCATGTGCCTACATCTAGTGTTTATTATTTTATGGCTGCTGCTTTTGGTAATTGCTTGATGAACTAAAGTAAGAAGATATAAAGAATCGTAATGATAATAAACATCAAAATTAATTATCAAGAACAAGAAAATATTTCTTCCTTTCTGATTTTCTAACATGGTTTCAAATCTTTGGTGAAGAAGGAAGTAAAAGGCAGTCTGAAGCACTTGATCATGGAACCATTCAAAAGGACTATCTCAAGGAAGGAGTATATTATATTCAAGGAAGATGTCTAGAACAATCAAGGGAGAAAAGAAAGTTGCAGGGGGCATCTAACTATAGGTCCTAGAAGAAGAGGATTGACATAATCCTTGAAAAGAACAAGGTTTTGGACTTGGTACAAGGAAAAGTAAAGAAGCCTACAGAGGATTCCAGTGATGTTGACAAAGTGAAATACAGGGAATTAGAATTGCTGGCCATGATTCTGATGGTAGAAGGAATAAAGGAAAACCTTGTCCCATTCATAGCTAACATCGATCATGCTCAGGAAATATATGAATCCTTGTAGAAGATGTTTACTATTAATAACATTGGTCAAGTAGAAATTTTGAAGAATGAAAAGGACTATGAAGATGACTAAAGAACATACTATGGGAACCTTATTTGTAAATATAGCTAGACTTAGGGATGATCTCTTGGCCATCAATGAGATTGTTCTGGACAAAGAACTTGTGATCACTTCTCTATTTAGATTTCCACCCTCTTGGGGTTCATTTGATGCAGGTCTCAATAGTTGGAAAGTAGCTCCCACCTTTGAAGAATTATGGACCACCTACAGTCAAGAAGAACTAAGGATATCTATGCTTACCAATCCTAAAGGAGTATCAAATGCATACATTTCTCATTGTAAAGGAAAGGGATTGAAGGTGCGAAGGAAGAAAATTGACATGTCTAAGATAGAGTGCTATCAATGTCCTAAGAAGTGTCACTACAAGAGTGACTGTCTCGAGAATCCAAAGAATAAGAAGAGAGGACGAGACCAAGCCAAATTTGTTGAAGAAGGAGACTCAAAGAAAGTCAATCCCAAAGAACCTAACATTAGGGACATACACTACTATTTCCTTTTCTTGTATCTTTATATATTTTGTCTTAGAATTTATAGGTTTTTAACTTATTTTGGAAAATATGTTTTTATATTATAATTTGGTAGGTATCCCTCATGATTTGGAGAGAGCCCCCAAAAACTCCCAAAGATAAGTATTTCATGTCTTTTTAGTTTTGGATTATTGTATTCATTTAGTTTTGATTATATTAAATACGAATCACCATTCTCCCTCTATTTCCTTGATTAGGAAAAACATCCACAAGAAGTATGAAGGAGCATCTCTCAAGACAAGGTTTGTTAAGAAAGTAAGGTATGTTTTAAATACAATTATCGAAAGGATTATTCGTTTGATCATCTATTACTAAAATTGTTATGACTAGTTATATTGAATCATAATGATTCGTGTTTTGGTTGATTCATCTCCTAATAAATCTACCCAACCCACTCATATTCTTAACTGATTATGTACAACCCTATACAGGTTTTGGAAACCCTAATCGAAGGGTATGCTAATGTGAATGTTTGAAACCCTAAGATGCTTTTGGATATTATGAAATGTTGTTTGAAGGTTTATATTGAGGATGTCATGTTTGGGATTTTGGTATGATCAGGAAAACCTAGCTTGTTAGGGTTGAATCATAACGTCTAAATTTATGAACCTTTGAAGTTTTGGTAATGTTGGTTTTGCTATGTTTATACATTGAAACCTTAGCTCATTAAGGTTTGGTGGAATTTGTAAGTAATATCCTTATGTTTTCTTAGAAATGATTTCTTTGGTATGTGTGTGTTTGTCTGATCAAACCCTAGTGTAATCAAGATGGTTGTGTGTCTAACTATTATTGATCATTGTAAAGATGGGTTTGATTAACACTCGATATGAAAACTCTTTGCATGATGATGAAATCTAGGCATGTATAGATATGTCTTTTTGGTCGAAGCCCTAGCTTGGTCTAGGTCAGATGTATTAATGTTTTTGAACATATGATATGTTTATGAATGACTATGAATTCCTAAATATATGCATTGACCTAGTTATTGATGGTCATAAGTCTTAGGATTTAATGAAAATCCTTGTCTGATATTCTAGGATGATGATATTTGGAAATATATGGTTTTACAGCTAAACCGTAGTGAAGTTAAATTGTCTAGTATGTGTGATATAAAAATCGAAAATCCATTAAATTATTGTTGAAAATAAAAGTCTAGGGTTTTGCAGTTAAATCCTAGTAGTAACATTGTCTAGTGTGAAATGTGACAATCTGAGATCTATGTATTGTTGTGAAATGGAATTCTAGGGTTTTGGAGTTGAACCATAGCCAAATTAAAATATTTGAAATATGATGATATGTGACTTGTGTAGTATTGTTGAAATTGTGAAAATAGAATTCTAGGGTTTTGGGGTTGAACCTTAGTCAAAGTAGAAATCTCTCATGAATGTTGACAATATGATAAATTGACATTTGTGAAAGATTATTGAAATTTGAGTTTTGGATGGATTTGATGATTGATTAGGAAATCTATGGTTTGCAACTAACCCTAGTAGAAGTTGTTCAGGTTAAGGACTAAGCTATGATCGACTTTGATTGATTCCTTTTTATGAAATCTAGGATTTGTATGAATCCCTAGTGAGAAGTCTAGCATATGAATTGTGAAAGGTTGTTAAATGCCTTGTAGATCTATATTTGTGTGAACTGTTTCTAGGGTTTTCTATATGTTAAAGTAAGGTATGCCATATCTTTGGAAGAAACATTGAAACGCTAGATGGAATGAAAAGTTTTATGAAGTAGTGTAGGGTTTATGATAAAGTCCCTAGGAAGATGTTGAAGAGTATATGTCTCTTGTTTGTAATTAAGTTTGGGTATCTGATATGTATAAAGATGGAATTCTTCTATAATTATGATATGGTTAACATCATGCTTCTATAGATTTGGTTGTACTTTCTATTTAAGTTGTGTAGGTACACAATCTTCAATATGGTGAAGATTCTCATTGATGTGATAAGCATGATAGGGATGATGATAAATCTGATATGGTTGGAAGCCACGAAATATTCTCCAATGACAAAAACAAGAAGTTGATCTCCCTAAGGAATCATGAATAGAAGAGAACTTCCTAAGATTAAGAGGGAGTCTGGGTAAAGATATGCTTTATGGTTGAGAGGGAGGGCATAGCTTGATGTTAAATGAAGAATGAATTTAGAAGGACATGTTGTTGGATGTGTTATAGACATTTTTGTGCCTTACAGCATTGAGCATGAAATGTCCATAAACTAAGGGATCCAAAGTCCCTAAACATGTTGTTCCTACTCCTAGAGGAACAAGGCAAATCAACCACAGCAATTCACAGAAGTTCTCCACCTGAAAACACTCAAAAACAAGCCAATTCTGGATCATGTCAACTGCTCCACTGAGCATCTGCGATGAATGTCAACTGCTCCACTGTCTACCTGCGTTGAATGTCAACTCCAACAATGGCTACCTGCGCTGAGCGTAATTGGACAAGTGGCAGGCTCATTCCTCAATGTGTCAATGCCCAGGAAGCTTCCAAAATGACACTTGCATCAAAGAATTCGACTGGTGATGAGTAAGAGGTTCCAAATCTCCAAGTGGAAGCAAGAACCTCCAAGTGGACTCAAGAACTGAGAGAGGGAGAGGGCACTAGTCAGATCTCAAGCTGACTCATCCTCTCTCCAAAATAACTATATATAGATCTCTCCTCCATGGGATCTAGAGGCTGGAATTTTGTTATTGCAAAGAATTGTTGTTGCTTTGTAACTGGAGACATTGGGTGCTTAATGCTTTGAAGGGAGCTGAAGAAGGAATTCCATTCTGCTGGGAAGCAGATGCTGGATTGGAGCCCTATGGGTTGTATCTCTTCCTGAACCTTGTTATCAATCAATAAAGCTATCTTGATTCTTTCCTATATGTTGGTGTATTATGTATGATTGCATTAGTGTATTTGATTTACTTCTAATCCTGAATCATTTATGAATATGTATATTTTCCTTTGTGTTGTGTTCTTCTCTTATCGCAAGTAGTTGTTCTCTTGTCACAGGTAGCTGTTCTCTTGTGATCTCGTTGGATTCAAGTAGTTGTTCTCTTGAGCAAGCAAGGAGACAAGTAGCTGTGGACACACAAAGAGAAGAGGATCTAGATCGAGGGACAACCGGAATACAACGGTAAGTCTGCCGATCTCCCCTCTTTCACATTTCATAAAGGAAGGAATCATAATAGCTGTATTCGTTTGTTGCTAAGGCGCTGTCACACCTTAGGTGGATAGGATCGTCCTGCATAGGCATTTTTCCCCCCAACAAATTGGCGACTCTGCTGGGGAAGAACTTGTTTATTCATTTCATTTGTGTTTCCGTCATTTGTTTACTTCATAGACTTGACAGCAACTATCGAACTGCATCTTTCCCGGATGCAAAGTAGAAAGTTGCTGCCTTGATCCAGTTGCTGGACTTGTCTATGATCTAAACTAGATCCACAAATGATTTGATGATCCTTGTGATAGTCTTTAGTACCCTCTCAAAGCATCCCTCTGTTTATACCTTGCTTGTGTTTCTGATTTGGCCTGAAACAGTTGATTTTTGAGCATTTTGTGACCCAGAACCCAGGGGAAACGAGAGTTTCTCCTTCAGCGCAGGCACTGTGAAGGCAGTCTGCATTTCAACGCAGGTCCCGTGTGGGCTACCTGCGCTGAATGTCAACTCCACAGTGTTGGACTTGCGCTGAACCAGTGTGGCTTTGTGCAGCTGGGGTTCTTTGCTGTCTATTGCCCTGTTTTGATCTCTGTTTTTTGTAGCCTTTAACCAGCATAGGTACCAGTCTGATAACTCCTTTTCTTTGCTTAGATTCCGCCTCTTTTTTGTAAAAAAAGACTGTGAATTTTTTTATGTGTTTGTGGCGTCATTTACAGTTTTCCTTTGCATGAGTAAAGTAGTCATCCTGTAGCCTTTGATTCAGATCTGATTGATAGTGATCTTAGAAGAGAGTTCATTGGCTGTTTTCAGATTGATTATAGATTTACTTTTGCTTATTGGTTTGGATTTGTCTCTTTCAAAGTGTCAAAACAAGTCTTTATTTCGAAAATCTCAAAGTGATTGTAATCTCTTCTACCCTTGTTGATTTCGAAGAAAGTGAACTTGTTTGTATTGATCATTTTAAAAGCAAATTCAAAGTTGTGCAAAAAGCTTTCTTTGTAGGCATTTATACTAAGAAAGTGGAAAACAAACACCTGCATTGTGCATTTTTCATTTGATAGTTTGCATGTTGGATTTAGGGAAAGTGCATTAGAGTGTGCTGATTTCTCTTTGAGAAAAGATAGTGTTATTCTTTTCCCTTAGTAGCTAGGATTTTCAAAGTTGAAAAGATAATAAAGCTTGCTTATCATCTTAGACTGCATTTAGGAAGTTGTATCATACATCTCGTGGTGAACCTTGAAAGGAAAACTTTAAAAAGATCAACCTAAAATAAACTGAATGAACCTAACAACGCTTTGTAACATAACGCACAACATAGAGGTCTAGGCTAGAGACGTGTTCCGGCGTCGTTAAGCCTAGTGACTGTCGATCTCGTGGAAGGTGGGTGATTCCTCCTGAGGGACGATAGCGCTAGTACGGATTGTGCTCCCACGTACCGTCGCGTATATATTGGGAGACCCCTATAGGCATATATCTTTTATCCTTAGGAAGCCGTGTCGGCCGCCCTACTGATCGCAATGCAGTGAACACAGCATTCACGAAGATCGACCGCCCGTACCCTAAAAAGTATTCTGCGGTTTTGCGAAAAGTTTGGCACACCCTCTGCCTAGAACTCTAGAGCAGTTTCTTTTGGCCTTTTTCAGACTCTATAACAGAAAAAGTCCATCCGAGCATTTGTCACTTCGGGCTCGTTAAAACATCGAAGGAGACTAGAGTCATCTTTAGCTTTTTCTCGACTCTTTAAAAGTGAAAAAGCAAGTTGTGTCTAAAGCATCGTTAACAATTTATTTTAAACGGAAAAATCACCCTTTAATTCCTACGTTGATCTTTAGGTTGAAAAGATGGAGCACACCAACCAAGGAATTCCTCTTGGTGGAAATCCTAGTCCTTTCTCCTCTTGGGGAGATGTTGGTGCGCCCCACATGGCCACATTGTCGCTTCCAGGACTGACAATTGGCCTACCAGTTTGGCTCTTTTCAACCAGTGTCGTTCAAAACACCACCATTCCTGAACAGTCGAGTCAACAGTTAGATCAGACAAGAGTTGCCTCTCAGCCTTCAACTTCATCTTCCTCCCCTCCTTCCTCTTCGCTTGACGGAACTGGTCGAATTAAAAACCAGGTTCTTAAGGAGAAGAAGGAGAAGAAGAAGAAAGAAAAGAAGAAGAAGGAGCCTAAGGCGACTGGGGGCAAACAATTGTCATCTAACAAAAATCCACACACCGCACTCGTAAGGCCTAAATCGCCATGCGTCATATGCAAGGGAGACCACTTCCATAGAGATTGTCCCTGTATCCCGCGGATACTAAGAGACTGGTCCCCCCATTTGCACAATTCAGTAGCATCAACCTCTGATAGCCATGTTGATTGCTCACCGTCAACTAGTGGGAGTGAAGCCCCAGGACAGAGCGGGAAAGCTAAATTTCCCTGCAGACTGTGTGAAGGCGATCACGCCATCCACCGTTGTCCCTTCTTAGACGAGGCAAAAAGAGTTCTGGAAGATCGCCCGATTTTACGAGCGCATCTCCCTCCTGGATATCAAAGACTCCTGCCAAGTCCCTCACTAGTTGAGAATCCGGCTGAGCCACTTAAGTGGTCAGCCGAAGCACCTGTCATTGAAGAAGAACCGTCTGGATCCATGCCTGACGAAAGTCAAAAGGTTGATACGGCAGTTGACCCGGTTTTGCCTTCAGAGGCTCCATCTTCGAATGACACCATCACAGAGGAGAATAAAGACGACACCGTCCAGATTCTCTTCATCAGCACTGACTCTGATGATCAAGGGGGCAATGCCACCATTCCTTTATCGCAGGAAGGAAGTTCATCAGAGCAATATCCGCCCATTTATTCGGCCCCACCACCAAGCAACCTGGTTGTGTCCTTTGATTGGAACCAACTAGGCAGACCCCGGTTGCCAGCCAATATACCATTCAGAATTATTTGTCAAATATACAGAATGGTAATGGTTGGCACTATCATTGATGAGGGGGCATCTGTGAGTATCCTTTCCTCTATTGCTTGGAAAGCGCTTGGTTCGCCAGCGCTTTTACCTGAGATGAGAAATCTATCAGGTTTTGATAAGGGAACCAGTCGACCTTTAGGGATCCTCCCCAATGTGCATATAACATTGAAAGGGAAGACCGTTCAAATGAACGTGATGGTCGTTCAAGGACCCTTGGATTATAACCTACTCCTTGGACGAGACTATATATATTGCATGGGAGCTGTAGTCTCCTCACTCTTTAGAGTAATGTGTTTTCCGCATGAAGGAAGAATGGTCAAGCTCGTGGACCAACTTTCATTTCCCGGATCACACATCGCAAATAGTCATGTGCCATCCCTAAATGGTCTATTCATGCAAGAAGTGTCTCAACCCACGGTCCGTCCTCCTGATGAGCACGAGTAATCCGGGAGGATATGACTGGAACCCAGGGGGCATGCGTCCTGGCCTGCTTCGGCAGGAAAACTTTGGGTATAAGGTAGGTTTCCGCAGGAGAATATGACTAGTCCATACCCCGTCCGTGGTTGGAAGAGGGGTTGTTCTAGAATAAGATTCTTTTGTCAAAGTTATGTGAGAAGGTGGGGGTCGTCACTCACCTCTATCTATTTCGGTAGACATTGCCGAGGAAGTGTTTTGTTTGAAAGATTAACGAGACAATCTTTGGGTAACCTGAAAGAGGTAGGCCTCTCCCGGTGAAACGAAAGTTTCGATGGCAGAAAAGTAGAGGTAACCTTGAAACTCTGTTTTATACCTGGGGGCATGCAAACCTTTTGGAGTGCAAGCAAGGGGCGACTATTTATTTTTTAAATTTTTAGGTCCTCCCTTTAAACCTGTAGGTCTAACCCTTTAAACTCGTAGGATTAGCCGTTTCCGAACTTGCATAAAGAAAGGATGGGGAGCAAAGCTTAGTGAGATGAAGCTGCATAAAAAATAGAATCTTGATGAGACACTCTTATCAAATGACTGGGTAATCGAGTAGTTTTAGCATAAAGTTCATGCTCGTTAAAAAATAAATGCAAGATCCGAGCAGTTTTAACGCGGTCTTCATGCTCGTTAAAAAATAAATATAAGCAGTGAGCAGAGTTTCCTCCAGTGTTTAAGCTCATTTTTAACTAAAAAATGAACATATCCCGGTAAATAACCACTGTGATCGTAAATTTATCAGCCATAAAAGCCTTGCTCGTGTTTGCACCTGCCACCTCCACTTTTCATTTGGCCGATCGTTCACCTCCATATGATTGTTTACCCATTTTGAGGAACAGCTGCAAATAGTGATTTCACCTAGCCATCCTTGTGACACTGCCATGATTGGAAAATTCCAACCTGTACCTGGAATCAGTTGCTATCCATGTTTATCATTCGTTCTTCAAAAGACGAGTCTTCTTTAAGCTCTTTTCAATTGACTCGTAAAATATGAAAAGATTGCCGAGTTTTGGCCTTCCAGCTCGTTAAAGGACAGGAAGAGCTATCCCTCCTCTAGATTTTAATCTTTTTGGACCTGAGGGATTATTGCACAAAAAGGTCGAGCGCTTGTTTTATTCGGCTCGTTAAAATTATCGAAAACTCATCCCTTCTGTATTGTTTTATACTTTTTCGGACTTAAGGGATTAGATGACGAAAAAGGAATTTTGGAGTTAACTTTATGTACCTTTTCAGACTCTCTAAAAATGAAAAGGACCGAGTTATCCTTGTCGTTAGACTCGTTAAAATTATTAAATAGCGACAAACTTGTCTTTAGACGAGAACGAGTTTCACTATCGCTAAGCTCGTTAAAACATAGCGATGGGCTTGCCCGAAGGGCAGGTTATAGAACAAGCATATGTTATCCTCCTCAAGCTTGACAAAAATAAAGAGGTACTGGTCAGCAATGACTCGGGAAAAATTGGGAAAAAATCAAGAAAACTTTGATGGTAGCAGGTCGCTCTTGAACATGACACTTTTCCTCCGTATCACAATCGGGTTGGGTTGTTTCATTCACCGGTCACATCACCATGGTCTCGCCATACCATCCATATTTGGGGTAATGCTACCGATCCATCGCATCAGTGTCGCCGTATGTTCAAGAGAAGTCGTTCAGAAAGAGTCAACCGGGTCCCATCCACTTCCATACATTATCCTTCATCCATTCATGACCGCCACCCTGAATCATATGTCACAGATCATTTTCACCTCCATTAAAATCATTAGCTCCGTTCCGTGTCACTGATGTGGGATTCATCAAGGCCCTCCTTTGACAGATCGCTTCTTGTCGACATCAGCTCATTATCCAAGAAGTCGATCTAGGAACAACTCCTTCAGTACTTTGAAGCTTGCATGCCTCAATGGCAAGTTTCTCACTTCCGGCGACAGGTATACATCAATGACCTTCGACCAGAAGATTTTGCGTGGTGTTCGACGCCAAGTCCTTTATTCACACCACGTGAATTGTACTACAGTACCTTGAGGGTCATTATCATTATCGGTGATTCCTCTCGCGCTTGTTAACGGTTTACATCATTGACGGTAATCAAGCGATGTCTTTCCATGTTCGACTTCAGCGCAATTCTCACATGGATCGACATGTACTTAGAGTGAAGATCGAACGAGTTTGAAGACCCCGGATCTAGTTTCATCCATCCGGGCTGCGATATATATTCAGGAAAGATAAAGACATTTGACATGTACATCATTGCAGCAGATGATCATCCTACTCAAAGGATGATAATTTCGCCAAAATTATCAGTCTACCATCAGACGATCGTCTGTTCTATGTACAAAAATGAATTTATAAAGCTGAGCATGGGAATGCCCGCCTCAGCTAGATCATGAAAGCAGTATGAATCATAATGTATTGTATTGTATTTTATTACAGGTCTCCTCCCAGCAGATAGATGAACTTCAAACCCTCCTGGATAAAGCATTTCACCCGATAAACGGCCTCATACTTTAGGGGGCAATTGTTATAGACATTTTTGTGCCTTACAGCATTGAGCATGAAATGTCCATAAACTAAGGGATCCAAAGTCCCTAAACATGTTGTTCCTACCCCTAGAGGAACAAGGCAAACCAACCACAGCAATTCACAGAAGTTCTCCACCTGAAAACACTCAAAAACAAGCCAATTCTGGATCATGTCAACTGCTCCACTGAGCATCTGCGATGAATGTCAACTGCTCCACTGTCTACCTGCGTTGAATGTCAACTCCAACAAAGGCTACCTGCGCTGAGCGTAATTGGACAAGTGGCAGGCTCATTCCTCAATGTGTCAATGCCCAGGAAGCTTCCAAAATGACACTTGCATCAAAGAATTCGACTGGTGATGAGTAAGAGGTTCCAAATCTCCAAGTGGAAGCAAGAACCTCCAAGTGGACTCAAGAACTGAGAGAGGGAGAGGACACTAGTCAGATCTCAAGCTGACTCATCCTCTCTCCAAAATAACTATATATAGATCTCTCCTCCATGGGATCTAGAGGCTGGAATTTTGTTATTGCAAAGAATTGCTGTTGGTTTGTAACTGGAGACATTGGGTGCTTAATGCTTTGAAGGGAGCTGAAGAAGGAATTCCATTCTGCTGGGAAGGAGATGCTGGATTGGAGCCCTATGGGTTGTATCTCTTCCTGAACCTTGTTATCAATCAATAAAGCTATCTTGATTCTTTCCTATATGCTGGTGTATTTTGTATGATTGCATTGGTGTATTTGATTTACTTCTAATCCTGAATCATTTATGAATATGTATATTTGCCTTTGTGTTGTGTTCTTCTCTTGTCGCAAGTAGCTGTTCTCTTGTCACAGGTAGTTGTTCTCTTGTGATCTCGTTGGATTCAAGTAGTTGTTCTCTTGAGCAAGCGAGGATACAAGTAGCTATGGACACACAAAGAGAAGAGGATCTAGATCGAGGGACAACCAGAAGACAACGGTAAGTCTGCCGATCTCCCCTCTTTCACATTTCATAAAGGAAGGAATCATAATAGCTGTATTCGTTTGTTGCTAAGGCGTTGTCACACCTTAGGTGGATAGGATCGTCCTGCATAGGCATTTTTCCCCCCAACAGGATGGGAAGTAGGAAGGAAAACATATTATTGAGGAATATTTTGTCAAATATTCGGTTGATAGTCCTACTGAGTTAAGGAGAAACATCAAGTACGACCTCAGAGGTTTGTTTCTTGATCATGTACATGTAAAAGTATATTGTTGATTGGGGGTGTGTTTATAGAGGTGAATCTCTCAAAGTTTTTGATAGCATGTTGGTTACCAATCAGTTTGATCGGGAGAGATTTGTGGTCCTTGATCTGTTGGATCAAGGGGTGTTGAGGCTTTGTGAGTGAAGCATTGTCTGGGAAGACATCTCACCAACACTTTGTGTTGTTGTCTGGGTCCAGAAGTTGGAAAAGTGGTGTTAGCTATTGAGCTTTGTGTTGGATACACACCTGGATTTTTGGGTTGATGGTTAGCAAATAAGCATCAGGGTACCTAAAGGGGATGAAAGCTTGAGTCCATCGTAGTCCCACCTGGATAGATTACCTTGGTCAGGAATCTAGTCCATGGCATTGCAGTGCCTAAAGTTCTTCATGGTTCATATGATTTGAGATGTTCTATTGTATTTGTACATTATGAATACCTCCCTAGTTAAGATGGAGTGTTGGAAAATGTAACTATGTTTGGTCTTCAATAATGTACTTGAGTCATCATGTAATGTACTTGTCAAAAGAATAAAGAAAATAATTGTTATTATTATTGTGACTCATTAAAGCATGGGTTTCATGCTTGGGTCACCATGTTTTAAGTAAAAGTCCCCGTTGAGGACTTCTAGGATTTATTCTAAGTCTATAGAGTCATTGTACATTTAAAGAGACCCTTCTTGGGCTTTTGAATCATGTAAAAAGGTTAAGTATTGAGTCAAATATGAATTATGTAACCTCCACACCATGTCGGCGTAGAAGAAGATCAAGTTGGTCTAAGGACCCTACTCGACTCCACATGAAGCCTATAAAAGGAAGCTCATCGAATTCATTTGGAGCATCATTCTCTCACACAAGTTTGAATTCTCTTGTAGCTAGGAAGTAGTGTGAAAATCTCTTGTAGTTGGGAAGAAGTGCAAACTTTTCTTGTAGCTGGGAAAACATGCGAAGTTTGCTGTTGGAGAGCCGAAATGAATGTGAGTTTGGGGAAGTCTAAGGAGAGAAGAAAAATCAAAATTTTGGTGTTTCTCTTTCTCTGTTTCATGTCCTGGATTGGGAGATCGAAGTCTTCCAAGTTTCACTATTACCAGAAGCTACCAATTGCCATAAGTTGCTGCCTAGTCGAAGTTGCTAGAAAGAGGTCCAAATTCTAGGAGGCTGACTTGGCGTGGAGGGAAGGTCTCGTCTTGGTCTAGGGTTAAGAGTCTCAAAGAATACTATTGAAAGGAAGAATAATCTTGACTAGGGTTTCCCCTCAAGGGGGATTTTGCCATGACATGTGCCTACATCTGGTGTCTCATTTTATGTGTTGTTTCTTTTGGTAATTGCTTGATGAACTAAAGAAAGAAGATATAAATAATCGTAATAATGAGAAACATCACAAGTAATTATCAAGAACAAGAAAATATTTATGCCTTTCTAATTTTCTAACAACGGTAACAGAGACGAGCTCACTTCTAAGACAATGTCTTCTTCCTCACCAAAAGTCACTGAAAACTTGTTTAGCATTATGTGTTTCAAGCCTTCTCCTATGGAATAAACCATTCTCACTGGTTACTCTTCTTAAAGATCTAATTTCTCCTTGAAAATATGCTCCTCACCTATGATATTTGCAATGCATGTTTGGGTCTGTCACGCCTAAGAGGTTTCCACCATGGAACTACATATTATCAAGAATGGGGGTGAACTCGAGCCCAATTGAGGGTTGAATGTTTTGCAGTTTGGTTTATAGAATTTACTCCATAGTCTATGCAAGAGGTATCAACTCAGGTTGAAAGGGAATCAACTAATGGGCATCGTAATGTTCTAAACAATGAAGTGTTGGCATAGGTAGTTGACTGGTTCCAAATGCAGGGCATACTCGAGGGCCATATAAGAGTTCAATACATGTACATTGTGGATATATATTGGAACCTTATGTTCCTCATAGGTAGAATATTGATAGATAGAAATGAAAAAAGGGAGGACATTCTTCTCTCTCTGGATCGAGTGCACCAACATTTGGAAGCAATGGATCAAAGGATGGGCCATATAGAGAAGCACATGGTCATCCCTCCTGAGCCAAGTTGCTTCCCAGGTAGCAATAAGGAGCCCATCCCAGTAAAAGGCACCAATTCAAGTAATTCTACTTAATTGTCTTTTAACCTTGTCTTTTACTTTTATGTCCTAATTTTGTAATCCTCAGTTTAAACTCAGCCTAATAGGCCAAGCAACATGAATTGGCATTTTGGTTTCAGAAAATAAAGACAATTTTTTTCTTCTACACTTTTGATGAGATCGAAATTATGTGTGTGATCAGGTCTTCCAAGTAACCAATTAAAAACAAACTTCAGGGAGTAAAATGTTATCCTCCTTTTATAGATAATACAAAGAATTTATTTCAAAATAATATATATGTATATGCAAATATGTAAGTCAAATGTGAAATTAATATGAAATTTAAATTCACAATATCATAATCCAAGAAGCACTCTCGATTCCTTAAAGACATAACAATGACCATTTTATTCTCATGATATGCAGGTATAGTAACAACCAAAATTGGTTAATAATATGGTTAAATTGTATCTTAGGAAAACAATTAAAGAGATAATGCTGCTAATATATTTATTCTCTTCGAACCTAAAGGATATGCTCGATGTTTTTCTGCAGGTGATAATTTTATTAATATACATTGACAACTAAACTCCTTGGCATAGATTTAAGTTATCATTATTTTGTGAGTCAAATTAAGCAGTGTAGAGGACTAAACTCCTTGGCGTAGATTTAAGTTATCATTATTTTGTGAGTCAAATTAAGTAGTGTAGAGGTCAAATCTTGGTGATGATAGTAGCTCTAAATTTTTGGTTTCAAATTTTTCATTTTTTTTTTCTCTGGAAATTTAAAGAATTTTTTCTTTGGAGTTTCAATAATTTGTTATCGGTATTTCTGAGTATTTTTATGTCGATTACTGATTCCTCGAATATTTGAGAATCACACAAACATGACACAGTCAATCATTTTGACCACACCCATATTGGTCCAAATCAACGATAGACTTAAGCTCCGGGGATGTTTCCAAATGACTTTCACGATTATTGAAAACGATGATAACAAGAGGAGGAAATATATGGAATCAAAGGGGAATACTGATTGGAAGATATATTCATTTATGTTATCATGAATAATATTTAACTGATGTTAAGTAAAAAAAAAGTATGGTTTCGGGTTTTGTTTCTAAGTTTACGATCTGTTGTAGGAATGGTGGCGCCACCGGGGCTGCCAGTGGTGATATATTGTTGTGGTTTTGTATCAGAAATTCCCAACATGGTATCAGAGCTTGTCCAGGCTCTTTGAAGGTGTCAAAGAAGCTGAAGGAAGGATTTCTTGTTGTAGTAGCTTCTCCAGTAGAGTGAAGACTCAGTCAAGAAAGAATCCAAGGTATTTCTCAAGTTAGTTTTTGTGTTACTGCTGGGGACAATCAGTTATTTTAAAATACATAGTCAAGTATTTTGAAGCATAGTTAAGAGTGCAAGAATGGCTGGAGCCAGCACTAGCATGGATATCTGTAATACTCAGCTCCCACAATTTAATGGGAAAAACTATGACTATTGGGCAATAACTATGAGAGCCTTGCTTGCTTCTCAAAACTTATGGGAATTTGTTGAAGATGGTTTTGAAGAACTAGCAGATGAAAATGAGTTTAATAATTTGACTCAGGCAGAGAAAGATCTGTTGAAGAGCAATAAGAAGAAGGATTCTAAAGCCCTCTACTTCTTGTATCAAGCAGTGCATGAGAGTGTGTTTCCAAGAATAGCAGTAGCCAAGAGATCCAAAGAAGCATGGCAAACTCTCAAGGTAGCCTATCAAGGCATGGAGAAAGTGAAGACAACAAAACTACAGTTGCTGAGGAGAGATTTTGAGACTCTTTGCATGAAGGATTCAGGTAATATTGACTCATTCTTCACACATGTGATTGGTCTGGTCACACTAAGGTCTCATGGAGAGATTCTTGAATAAAGGAGGATTGTGGAGAAACTATTGAGGATCCTACCCTCAAGGTTCGATGTGATTATCACCACGATAGAAGAGACAAAGGATCTTGCAAACTTCTCAATTGATGAACTACATGCATCACTGATAACACATGAGCAAAGATTGAGTAGAAATGAAAACTCATCTCTAGAACATGCCTTTAAGACCCAGATGTTCTTTGGAAGAGGAAGAGGTCAAGGCAGAGGAAACAAGAAAGGAAGAGGCAGCAATCCAAATCAGAACCAAGGCCAAGGCAGCAGCCAACATCATGCTCAAGGACAAAGGTATGATAAATCCAATGTCCAATGTCATTATTGTAAAAAATATGGGCATTATGCAAATGAATGTAGGAAGAAGTAGCATGATATGAGTAATAGAACTAGTGAAAATTTCACTAGAGAAAATATCAGTGAAAATAATTTGTTTTTAGCTTGTAATATGGCTAAAGAAAAGAGTGAAGATGTATGGTTCCTAGACTCCGGTTGCAGTAACCATATGACAGGAAACATAGCCCTGTTTTCTATGTTAGATCAGAGTGTGAAGTCACAAGTCACACTAGGGACTGACAATAAAGTTTCGGTTATGGGAAAAGGAGAAGTAAATATCTTAACAAAGAAAGGTGAAAAGAAAACGATAGCAGATGTTTATTATGTTTTTGGAATGAAATGTAACCTCTTAAGTATTGGACAGCTTATTCAAAAGGGGTACAATGTTTTCTTTGTGGATGATGTATGCACCATCATGGATAAAACACCCAGCAAACCATGGAAAATTTTAGGGGCTAATGTTCGCCCAGTGGGCTAATTTTCCTTGATTTTTCCAAAAAAAGATTCGCCAATTACCAATTTTTATAAAAGATGATTCGCCCAAATTTTAGAATATAAAATTATTTTACCTCAAAAATCGCCAACATTATATAGAGACTATATATAAAATCATTATAGATTTGAATAATTTTACAAATATATCAATACAAATTTTATAGTTTTCATATTAGGGATTAGTGAGATTCGCCAATGTTTTTAAACTTCAAGAAAATTTTCCATCCTTAAAATTTTCCTTGCAGCAAACAATGTATTGTTGAAGTGAAGATGACAAGGAACAGGATGTTCCCTCTCAGAATGAAGGGAGATTTAAAAGATGGAGAAGAAATAGCAGCGGTGACACAAGAGGCTTTCCAAAGCGAACCAAAAGATGAAAATTGGTTGTGGCACTTGAGATTTGGACATCTCAACTTTGGAGGTCTTAACTTGTTGAATAGAAAAGGAATGGTAAGAGGATTACCATTGATAGAGAAACCAGACAGCCTTTGTGAAGGTTGTATCTTGGGGAAACAACACAGAGAAAGTTTTCCATCTGGGAAAAGCATAAGGGCAAAAGCACCCTTAGAGATTGTCCACTCAGATTTGTGTGGACCGATGCAAACTCCATCACTTACAGGCAACCACTATACACTAACATTTATTGATTATTTTACTAGAAAAACTTGGGTTTATTTCCTGAAGAACAAAAGTGAAGTGTTTGAAAGATTTTGCAATTTCAAGGCACTTGTAGAAAACCAAAGCGGGCTGCATATCAAAGTTCTAAGAACTGATAGAGGAGGTGAGTATATCTCCAAGGAATTTCTACGTTTTTGTAGAGAAAATGGAATTCATAAACAATTTACCACTAGGTACACTCCACAACAAAATGGAGTTGCCGAAAGGAAGAACAGGACAATCATGGATATGGCGAGGAGTATGTTAAAGGCAAAGCATTTGCCAAATGATTATTGGGTTGAAGTTGTACATTGTGCAGCGTACATTTTGAATAGATGCCCTACAAAAGCAGTCATGAACAGAGTGTCGGAAGAAGCATGGAGTGGGACAAAGCAAGGAGTCACCCACATGAAAGTTTTTGGATGTGTGGCTTATGCACATATTCTAGATCAACTAAGGAAGAAGTTGGACAACAAAGGGGAGAAATGTATTTTCATTGGATACAGTGAGGAATCCAAAGCTTATAGGTTGTATAACCCATCCACCAAGAAACTTATTGGGAGTAGAGATGTTCAGTTCATTGAGGAGGAATCTTGGGATGGAAGCATAGAGAAGACAGTGAATGTTAAAAACTCTTTGTCACGTGATGAAGATGATGAGGAGATGGCTGAAATACATCCCCAAACAGCAACACCAACACAAGGGCAGCAAAAGACACCCTTGAGGAGAAATGAAAGTGCTTCTCCAAGCACACCACAAGGAGGAAATTCAAGTGTTTCTTCAAGCACTTGCACACCAAATGAAAGAGGTAAGAAGTTCAGAAATTTAAGTGACATTTATGAACAAGAGGCAGCAAATGAAGGTATGAACTCTTTGTTTGCTTTATATTGTCATGTTGATGACCCTGTTCATTTCGAAGAGGCAGAAGCCAAAACAAAGGTGGAAGAAACAGTCCAGCAAATGCTCAAGGAAGAGGCAGAATATGTGGCAGCTACAGCAGCAGCGTGTCAAGCAATTTGGATGAGAAGGATGTTAAGGAGTTTATGCCAAGAGAAAACAAAAGGAACTGTGATTTTTTGTGACAATAGCTCAGCTATTGCATTATCCAAGAATGTTGTGTTTCATAAGAGAACGAAACACATTGACACAAAGTTTCATTACATCAGGGAATTGGTAAACAATGGAGAAATTGTTTTAAAACACTGCAGAACTCAGGAGTAGGTTGCAGACATTCTGACCAAACCATTGGGGCAGAAAAGTTTTGAGTTTTTGAGGAAATGTTTGGGCATGACTGATAACCCAACAATTGAAATTAAAGGGGAGCGTTGAAATGTACTTTCAACTGTCGTGCAGCAGAAAACCGCCATGGGAGTTCCCCGCACTGCTTTCATGCAACAGTGGTATTTTTTGGGGAGGCAGCGATCACAATCAACGATGGACACATGTCTGGGCAGTCCTTGCCAAAACCACCATTCCCCGGCGTCTGGTTTGGCTGTGCGATATTGCCATCAGCGGTCCGATTAATTTGAGGGCAAGATCAACGGTTGGTAGCTCATGAGAGTGAGAGTACTTCACTCTACCTGTCCGTGGATCTTCCGTGCGATACGGTTAAAACAAAATCAATTTACCACCATGAATGTAATTTAATGAAATGTACTAAGGGTAGTAAAAGTAGGTGAAGTCATTAATTTTATTATTTTTTTTGTATTCACAGGAGTTTTTTGTTTTAGGGCACAAGTAAAACAAAAGGGTAATGTTTTTAGTTGTTCGTTGAATATGTAATGTAAAAAACTCGCCGCAGCGAATGTAAGAAGAAATTTTTTACAGCAGTGTAAATTTACGCAGCAGCGTGAATGTTTTTATGCTTTGTTCTGGACTGCAATGTTATATGTAATGTAATGAGAGCAACAACAGCTTGCGAATGAAAAGTTTTTTTTTACACACAACAATGTAGAACTTGCAAGCTGAGACAGAGTAATTTTTTCCAGCAGAGACAGAGTAATTTTTTTTTAGGACTACCTCTGAAGCAGGCATGGTGTAATCCCTCTGTGAGAGGAAGAATTTTGTAATAGCTATTTTATTAATGAATACAAGTCTTTTTATGTGTGTTCTGAAACTCTGTCTTCAGCAAAAACAATTTTAGCTTCCCTATGTTAAAAAACAGAGCATTGTTCTCTGTTCATATTTTGTTTGGAATTATCAGAAATTCCCAACATTTTGGACAATCCGCTGAACTATTACGAGTATAGAAAATCTTTGCGAACAAATAAGATTATGCGGGAAAAGGGATTCCTCGCTTACCTCAGTACAAAGGAGCCCCTGCTTTGGTGTTCATTACTATTTTTTTTTTTTTTGAATGGTGTGAATGTGTGGCCAATAAATCATAGTTTCTACATGCCTCACTCTGGACAGAGGTAGCGTTCTTTTCATCCATTCTTTTTTATTGGTCTTTTCCGGTGAAAAATGGTCTTTATCTTTTTCTCAACAATGGATTAGTGCTGCATGTAAAGCAAATTGTCTCTTTTAGCAGGGATGACTAGTGCTGCATGCAAAGCAAATTGCCTCTTTTAGCAGGGATGGGCACGTTTCGAGGAAAAGAACATAGGATGAGAAGCGTTGCGTTTTATGCAGCGTAGGTTTATGGCCTCATCCATCAAGCGAGGAAGGCAGAGGTTTGAGCCCAGATCCAGAGTACTTATATCAGTTTTTCATCAAAACTATACCTAGGAAATTGTT
This sequence comes from Pinus tabuliformis, assembly GCA_031772625.1. Classification (NCBI taxonomy): domain Eukaryota; kingdom Viridiplantae; phylum Streptophyta; class Pinopsida; order Pinales; family Pinaceae; genus Pinus; species Pinus tabuliformis. The sequence continues at coordinate 128,393,764 of CM062814.1, read as the reverse complement.
AATGATATGGGTATGGGAAAGGATCGGGCGATAGATATGAAGAAAAAGATCTAAAAAGTCAATGGTATTTTTATTTCATCACAAAGTTATGGGAACGAATCCGGTGATAGATATGAAGAAAAAAGTCCAAAAAGCTAATGGTATTTTTACTTCATCAGAAAGTTTGATTTTTTTTTGGGAAAGTGTTGCAGGAAGAGATGCATTTGAAAGATTATGGGATCTAACCTGATTGCACCATTACTCAGAATTTAAGATTACAAGGCGAAGCCCTAGGAGCAGTGTTACTTGGGAGTGGGAGCGAAAGCGGGGAGCGGGAGCGAAAACGGGAGCAGGAGCGACATTTTCAGAAGCTCCTGGTTTGGGAGCGAATCCCGAAGCGTTTATATAGATATAGATATAGATATAGATATAGATATAGATATAGATATAGATATAGATATAGATATATATATATATATATATATATATATATATATATATTATATTTTGATACATATATGTCAACAAAAACATGTAGAATAATGAATTAGATATAAAAAACATTAAAAAAAAAAACATAGATTGAATCATATAACAACAATCATCTAGAAGTTATAATCTTCATCAAACACGTCCACAAGTTAGTAACATAGTGACATACAACATATTGAGTCTCATGATTCATCAATCTTAAAGTTTCAAGCTTTCAAAATTCAATATATAACATTTATCATCATTGATCACCAAAGTTGTACTTGTAAGCTAAGTGTAACCATTACAACAAATAATATCTAACATGAAATGAAATGTTATAAAATGAAATGAAATGAAACAACTTTCATCTTTCATGAAGCATCATATTCATAATTCATTACTAATGAGTTATAATTGTCAACTTCAAACTTAAATTGTCATATATTGTTTAAAAAAATATCATAATAAATATGAAAGAGTCAATAGTTATAAAAACTACTAGAAACTAGAAAAGAGAAGTAAATCTATTATCTATTTCTTATGCTCGGGCCTCTTGCCACCACGAGAAATGTCTAATTTTTTAGTCTTGTTGGAAAATCAGGATCTTTGTCATTAATATCACCCTTTAAGCATTAATATCTAGAGGTATGTTTGTCATTACCTTTGTATCTGTATAGGGATCTTTGTCATTAATATCACCCTCTAAGCATTAACATAAGATAGAAAAAGCATAGCATGTCAAGTCAAGATTTTGTTTGGGTGATGCGTACATTTTTAGGAGGGTCATGATAGAGGAGTTCGACAACCAATGTCACTAACATCAAGGTACATAGAGAGATTAGTGATCTTGATTAAATACGAGTTCCATACCCTAATACATGACAAAATTCAATGGAAACATTGCAATCCCCCAATCCTGGAATCCTGAAAAACTGATAAGTCTGCTAGATTTTGAATGAAATCTAAAATTCTACTTTCTCCATATGAAATCCATGAGGCCGAAACCACTCTCAAACATCTTGAGTCATTTCATAGTAATGTTAAAAATTTAAGTAAAAGGATGAAAATGAAGATTAAGGAGAATGTCACTTTTACTTTGAGAATTTAACATTACATTGAATAGCATATCAATACTAGGGCCTAGACTTGATCATTAAGCTGCCCCACTCAAAAATTATTTGTTTCTTTCAAAAAAAATTGCATTTCGAACATTACTACAAAAAAAAAAATTGCAAAAAAGGCAAAACTCTCCCGAAAAGGCAGGGAGCGAAATTCTTTTTAGGGAGCGCACTCTCGAAATCGCTCCCTTTTAGGGAGCGATTTCGGAAGCATGCCCCCGACCCACTCCCCAGTCGCTCCCGTGCAGAGCGCGGATTGGGAGCAGGATCGAGGGGGGGGGAGCGCTCCCCCGCAACACTACCCAGGAGTAAGCATAATAGATAGATCAACATTGACATACAAAGGTCAAGCTTCTTTCAAACATGCATTAAGAGGGAAACCTGCAACATAGGACAAACAAACCCTAAATCTAACAATCCTAGGTCCATATATTGTCGAAAAGATGGAAAAACCTCCAGATCTATGCATCGAAGTACCAAAAGTAAGTGATCTATTCACTACTTTACATGCAAAAGCCATTATTTGTCATTTTAATGGTTTTTGGCCAAAATCTGAAGAGCTTAATGAATGGATCTATCTCAACTGGACTAGAGTGTGTGCAAAAGGTTTCTTTTGTGTTACGATTATGTCCTAAATGATGGACCATGGTTCTGGGGAAGGGTGGGCTTCTTCATAACCCCATAGTTTTCTGGTTTTGACGCAAATTCAATGGTGGTTACAAAACTATCGGTATGGGTAAGACTTCATAATCTTCTGGCACCATCAAGGTCTTAGAAGGCATAGGGAACTCTCTAGGAAGGTACCTAAAGATAGATCGAGAAAGAATGGAAAAAAAGATCTTCACCTTTGCATGTATATGTGTGGAGATGGATTTAAGTAAAGGTCTCACGGATTGTATTAACCTGACACACAAAGATTTTAAGTGGATAGAGTGGTTGGATTTTGAAAACACTGCTTTTCAATGTAGGGTTTGCCATCAAATAGGGCATTTGCAAAATACATGCAAACAAACAAATAAAAGAATAAAGAAGAGAACGCAAAAGCAAAAAGGATGGCAGTTCCCTGAACCCTCTTCATCAGATGATGAGAAAAAAGAAATGGATGAAACCCAGCGACAACAAGAGACATGAAAACAACAAGGCTTACAAGAGATGGGAGAAGAAAATGAGGAAGAACATAAGAGAATCCAAATAACTCAGTAGTTATTCCGATCCTTGAAATCCAAGTAGAAGGAAATAACAACAATCAAGGCATAGGTGGAACCATGCAATCACATATTTCCGAAACTCTGATTCAGACAAAGATATCCCAAAGCTTACAAGCAATAATGAGCTGGCTATTATCACTTCTGCGCCACCTTTTGGGGTCTAGCAAAATGTTCAAAAGAAAAAAAGACAAAAAAGAAAAGTCCAGTTTAACTGGCAACCTGTAATTTTATTTTTATTTTTATTTTCTATTCTTTGATAGCTTTGCTACTTTGTATGTATCATGCACACAAGTGGTAAGGGACAATCTGTAAGTATTTGAATGTATCTACTAAATGTAAGTTTTCATTTTTTTAATAGAAAGTTACTAATTTTTCTTTCCGAAAAAATATATTTAACTGATGTTATTATAATTTTCGATGTGATATAATCATTTGCAAACCATTTCGGATATGTTTAGCTAGAACTCAAATAGAAATGGATGATGATCACTATTATTATGGGTTAAAATTATAAGGAGACAATTTTTCATTTTATTTATACAAGTTATACTTATCTTCTACCAGATATAATAGTTGGCCAACTATGTCAAGCAAGTTTAAGCAAGATTTGAATTAAATCAATCTCTTGACTGCTCTGGCTGGATTAAAACTATACAGAAACATAATTTTCCATTATATTTATACAAGTCAAACGTATCTATAACTAAATATAATAGCTAGCTAACTATATCAAGTAAATCTAATCAAGATTTAAATCAAATTTAAGTAGAAATTTTCGAATTTGAAACTAAGTGGCGAGCATTTACCCCATCAACTCCAATCGTTCAGAGAGGCTATAAAACTTTAGAGGGAAATAAAAATTCATCACATTTATACCAGTCAAACTTATCCTTTAATCGTGTGGGAAAAGTTTCACTGGTAGTCCTTTGGCAGGAGCAGGCATAGGGTCCACGGTGACCTTCTCGCTCGGATCCACCAAATTCCACTTAAAGGTTTTCACGACATAATGCAGAAAAACCAGTATTACCATTCGAGCAAACTCGTTACCAGGGCACATTCGTGGTCCTCCTCCAAATGGAACAAACGTGTAGGGAGAAGGCCCCTCTCCTTCGAATCTCGAAGGATCGAATTTATCTGGATTGCTGAAATACTCAGATTTTCTGTTGGTGGAATTCACTGTCCAATGAATCTGCATATGCCCAAAAACAGTAAGAGTTTTTCTATAATCTTTCACAAGGAGAGAGACAGAGTGTGATGGGGCTCACCTTCCACCCTTTAGGGATTGTGAATCCGCCATATTTGAAGTCTTTGATGGCCGTACGAAAACCTCCGCCTACAGGAGGCTGCAGTCGAAGCGCTTCCTGTGCAACTCGCCATGAATACTTCATTCTTTGGAGGTCCCCCCACTCTAGAAGTTGCCCGGCCTCCTTTGTAGCTGAGATCTCCAACTGCTCTGCAATTATCAGATAGTAATAACTAATACAACTTTTAAATTTATTTATCCCCATATCCTCATAGTTCTGTCATTTGGATACCAAATGATATAATTGCTTGGAAAGCCATGAATCCGTTGATTATATTGTGTAATTGCAGGAGGATGATGCATATCAGAGTGCAGATAGGTTTGTCCCTGTGTTGTATTCCATGCATCTAATATATTGTATAGATTCAATACCAGTATTGACTCCACCATCTATTATACATATGTCAGCCATTTCTGTGAATTAGAGTCTAGAGAGAAGCATTTCGGGAGGTTTTCAATCTGAAGGTAAACCCTGAGTTTAGATGGGTTTGAGTTAACATATAGATAAAATTTATTTTTGTATCAAAGAACCTTGCTTTTAAGTTAGAAATTTGATTAAAATTAAGGAAAATTTTTAGGCATTTCAAAGTTTCTCTAGGAAACTAATTCAATTTATGGTGGAACTATGAGTTTGGAGATTTTGCCCCATTTTAAATATACCCCAAATTTAGTTTAGGGTGGAATTATGAGTTTGGAGATTCTACCCAATTTTAAATCTACCACAACCCTTGAGAAAAGATCAAAGTTAATATTCTAATCCAATGACAGATCCTCCAAAATTGATCAACACTCTGTATCCATGAGAACTTGGCCAACCTTAAGCATCAGATAGACTTGACATTACTGCTTGTCCTGCCCATCCTGAAATCTTCACATTTTGAAGAGTTTTAGATTAAAAAACATGTTACATCAAAATTTCAGGATAGAGAGGCATCAATTGCAAGTCTGAGAACATGGCCAACCTTGAGCATCAGATGGACTTGACATTAGTGCTAGTCCTGCCCATCCTGAAATATTCACATTTTGAAGAGTTTCAGATAAAAAGAACATGTTACATCAAAGTTTCAGGATAGAGAGGCATCAATTGCAAGTCTGTCTGGTGCTTCAGGGTCACTTGAGAACTCTGACATTAATTGCAAGTATGTCTGGTGCTTCATGTTCACTTGGGAACACAATTTTTAATATTTAGTGATGCGGAGCATCCTTGCTAACTGATTTCTCCCACGTTCAGTAACCTAATGCTTCCACATTTCGCAGTTCCTGTCATTCTGTTCAGTACTTTTAGACTTGGTGTTCTGTTACATATGCTTTGTTTCATAGGAGCCCTTAGTGATATTTGAGGGGAAGATCAGAGATATTCGAGGGGGAGATTAGAGGCTAGGCTGGCATTTAAAAGAGAGGGAGGGAGGGAAAATATCAAGCATTAATAAGTTAATGATTGGTTATTTTTATATCTTGTTTTTTATATTACTTTATTTTTATCTAATTGACAAGATATAAAGACAATAAGAAAATCATTGACTTACTATATAATGCTTAATATTTACAGAAATCGAAGCAAATGGATTTTTTTCCTTAGATTCCTAGAGGAAAAAATTGGGGCTGTGTCCGAAGTTGATATCTAGAGGCGTGCCCTATTTCTGATGTGGGTTACTCTGTAGCAGTTCCTTGTATATAATAAGCAATTTTTGACCTTTTATGCGAATGAATTGGTTTTAGATGCTGATGAATTTAATAGTGTCTTGTACTTTCATAAGGATATTTTCTGGGTGTCATGGATGAAATTTTAGGTGAATGAATTTGTTTTGTTGTTAAATTTTAAAGTTGCCATTTTCAGTTTTATGAATGCATTGCAGCAGAGGGGAATGCATTGAGGCAGATTCAGAGACAGAGAGAAGTTTGATACAAAATTATAATTTTCTTCTTGAGGTTTTCAGAGTACAAGAAGTGATTTTGGGATATTGGAAACGGAAAGCCATTTTTTAAAAAGAAAATCGATAAACCTGCCACTTTTTTCACCGAAAAGAAAAACATCAACATCTTGACGTGGGGGCTCCCATGTTCTTAAGATAACTCTGATTTTTGTTTTTGTTTTTGTTACCTATAGAGCCCTCAGAGCAGGCAGCAAACTACTAGACATTATATGAAAAGAGGGTAATATTTGGACATACCGTTGAGAACTCCTTGGTAGCAGCGAGGGTTCTCTGCCAGGAATTTAATAAGCCCAGTCAAGCCAGAGTTTGTTGTGCCATGACCTGCTATTAAGAGCATGAGGATGTTATCCTTAATCTCGTCATGTGTGAGAGATTCACCTTGCTCGTCAACATTCGAGAGTAGGAAGGATAACAGATCTTGCTCGGGAGAAACTTTTCTCTCCTCCAATGCAATTTTTCTCTCATGAATGATGTCTTCAAGTTGTTCACGGATGGCATTGGCTCCATGTTTGGCTCTGTTAAATCTTGTACCGGGCAGATCTATTGGAATCTGAAGCATTCCTTTCAGCAGCAACATGAAATTACATAGAAGCCTGGCTTGGTCGTCGTGATCGTTTATGCTGGCAAACAAGTCACAAGCCAGGGAGAAGGTGTATTGTTTGATGAGCGGAAAAACCATAACTTCGTCCCTGCCGATCCAGTGTTCAGCCAGGTGACATCTGGTGATCGAATCCGCTCGGCCCACGAATTTCTGCAGAGTCTCCGGCCTGAGGAACGTCATGAGCATTCTCTTCAATCTCTTGGCATCGTCTCCACTGGCATTAAGCAAACTAGTTCCGAAAAGCTTTCCCACTGATCTCGGCCATGTGCTGACTACCAGTTTGTTCTCGTTGGCAAACAGGAAGCGGTTGTCATCGGGACTGTAAAATACAATGGTTGGTTCGCAGAAAATGGAAGTTGTGAACGGACTTCCATATTTCTGCGTTCGATTGTCATAAAGTTCACGGAGATTGAGCTTCCAATAACATCCCAGGAATTGAAATATCTCACCAATGAAATCCCATGCGAAGGCTCCAGGTGGAATTCCCGGCGAAGCCCTTCTGCGTTTGTTGACGAAAAAACAGAAGACAAGGATCCCAGCCAGAAGAAATGTAAGAAATGCTGTGAGAAGTGCTGCCATATCAAGTTGTTGGGTATTCACCGATACGCCTCCATTCCAAACCTTAGGCATATTCACAACATCTGAACTAACAGCAGAACCCCAAGCCCTGCGGAAATTATAAAAATTATAAACGTTTCACACACTTCTAACGCTTCTTCTCTCATTAGTTAACCAGACACCATAAAACAAACTACAGCCACAAAATTCTATTACTTCTTCTATCTTTCATTAACCAAACAATAAAATGAACTACAGCCAGAGACTTCTATTACTTCTTCCATCATTAATTGACCAGACACATTAAAATGAACTACACCACAGACTTCTATTACAACCCCATACGCTTAAACCACATCTAATGTTCACCTTATGAAGCAAATGAAGTCATTATTTCAATGCCATGTTATCAACCAAATGGAGCCCATAAAATGAACCACGGCCACATACCTTTCGACCATGTATAATGTTCACGCGTTGTCCATTGAGGCTCAAATTTAGTTTGAATGGTTATTTTAAAAAACATGATTTGATTGGATTTCTTTTTATTTAATAATTTTTTTTAATCCGGTGGAAGTAGATTCAGCAATCGTAGTCACTCAAAATTTTGAAACTTAACAATGGTAACCAGTATTTCTAAAAATTTCTCCAAAATTTTATAAAAAATCATACCAAAATTTCCATTATTTTTTAAGCAAAAATTCACCTATTAAACTATAGGTAATGTTCACCATCTTCATCAGATACTACCTAACTTAGTTCCATTTGACAATCTATGTTCATTAAGATTATTCTTCCACCCATTTATCTTTAGTGTGTGCATCCATGATTATGAGATAAAAGAGTGTGTTTCTTTCTTGGTTAAAAAAGACATTAATTTATTTAATTTTTAAATTGATTTGAAGGTTTTGGTTTGTTTTTTTACATGTAAGTTGTCTATATTGAAGTTACTCTCAATGCTTAATAGAAAAATGATTCACTGAATTATAAGACGTTGTCACCAGGATTATGCGTAAGGTTTAGTGAAACCCCAACATCTTATAAGACAACTCTTATCCCCACAATTAATTCACACACTCAACTTGTGATAAACAAAGTTCATAAACATAATAGAATACTCAAAGTATCTAGTATATGTAAATATTCATGATAGAACAAAAATATATTATATAAGAATTATACGAAAGATATGATGTGATGATATTACAAATGAGGGCCCACTTATATACTTAGGTAGGCACATGCCTATTCATAAACTAATTACTATTTAATTTACTATTCTTTATTATTATTTATCTTATTTTTATATAAATTATATTCATTACATTGCTTTCTTCTTCAAAAAACTTTGTCCTCAAAGCTTATTGTTGACAATATGTCCACATCCTTTACAAATTCTTGGGGTTGTCATCTTCGTTGATACAAGATGGTAGGATCCTCTGATAAACAAAATTGTTGCACTCAAAAGGGATATGACCATCCTAAACTAATCTTTTGTGGAATCTTGCGGTTACCTCATACTTCGTATGAATTTTTATCACAACACTGAATTGCACTGACATTTAGAACATAAGTTCGTTGTTTTTGTTTTCAGTGATCCAAATATGCAAACTAATTGAGTTGTCTTCTCTTCTGATTGAAATGTTGATAAGGAGTTCTTGTGGTTTGATTTTCACTTATCTTGTGTGTGGAAATATCATGATCTACTTCAAATACTGATATTGTTGAACTAGTTACAAAATATTCATTTTGATTTTTCATCGTCTGAATTGATTTATCATCTTCTTCAATTGTTATATTGACTGGATCAGTATTTGTTCAATTTTCTTTAACTTTAATTGTTTTTTATGAAGAACTTGATACGTCTTTTATGATAAGTTCTTCTAATTTGTTTTTCAATGATATCCTTTCATCTTTAGTTTCTTAATTTGCATCAATAATTTCTCGCTATGGTCCTTGAGGCGATTAACTTCTTTGCTTTTGTCTCTGATAATCTTTTCAAATTCGTTCTACATATTTTGGAGTGTCTTATGGTTTTATTGAAAATTGCTTTTGAGATATATTTTATGTGTTCTGGTGTTATTGAATTTGGTTTCAATGTAACATTTTATAGCGTTATTTTTTCTTTTTGTAGGAAACTGTCAAAAACGTCTTTTTTTCATATTTGGGATAAAGGACCCTAGTGATTCCATCTAGGGTGAACCCAAGATTATATCACTATTGTTACAAAATAAGGTTTTGACTATGAATCATGAGCAAAAGTATATCTCAAATACTTAGTTGTAGATTGCTTACGTCATATTGTTTTTTATTTATCGAATCCATCGTTTCAATTATATTTGATTCAAGAATAACTAATTGGTTCGCATATGTAGCACTAACATAATTACTATATTGAGTAGGATCGATAGAGATTATAATATCCTTTCTTGCAATCGATCCTTTAATTTTAAATAGTGCATTAACACATATATAAAAAAATTTAGGAACATAAACAAAACAGAAGCATATAAATGGAGGACTCTCCTTCAAGAACATCCTACAAGGAACAAATGCAGATTCAGAACCAACAAAACATGTAGGTACTTCCCCTAGCCCATACATAGTGGAGCAACTGAACTCCACTCCAAAACTAAATATAGACAACCGAGAAACAGATGAACATTGTGCCACATTTGAATCACAAACCATTATTTGTCATTTCAATTGTTTCTAGCCAAAACCAATAGATTTATTTCATTTGTTTTTTGACTAATTGGACATTACATTGTGAAATACATCTCTGCTCCAAAGGGTTCTTCATTGTAAATTTCTCATCATCGAACGCTAGAGACATTATCCTATAGGAAGGACCATGGTTTTAGGGATCGACAAGTCTTTTCATCACACCTTAGTTCACAGATTTTTATGCAAACACCTTGGTTGTTACCAGAATTTCGATTTGGGTCTAGTTGTACAATCTCCCTATACATTTCTTGGACAAGCATGTTCTAGTAGGTATTGGGAACATCATTGGGAAATATATCAAGACAGACACCCAAAGATTGGAGGAAAGAATCTACACATTCACACGAATATGTGTGGAGGTAGATCTTAGCAAAGGCTTACCGGACCACATACAACTGATCCACAATAACGGAATTGGACAAACTTTTTAGATTATGAGAACACAACTTTTAGATGTAGAATTTGCAGGCAAACATGGCATCTTCAAAAATATGTGCCCTGAAGCCAAGAAAGACACCTGAAGAAAGAAGAGGAATGGGAAATAACCCAAAGGTTGGCAATTCCCCCCACCTGAGCCTGAAGAGGAGGAGGACGAAGCAGAGGAGGAACCCACAAACATTAGGAACAACCAAAAAACATAGGTACCAAAAACACAGGGGGAACCTCACAAGACCCTACTGAACTCTAGGACAATCAGGTACTACCAACAAACATACCAAAAGCAATGGATACCGGTGGGTACAAACGTATACATTCATCAGACAATTCAAATTCAGATAAGGATAATGCAAGACTTGAAGTTGGAAATCAACTTTCTTTTGTCTCTTCTACGTCGTCTCTAGAGGAATGACGCAAGGTAGAGAAAAAGAAAGGGAGAAAATCCTAACTTTTCTCTTCATATGTATATTAGTTTGTTTTTGTATGTTTCTAATTATCATTAGTTATGAACTTGATGATGCTAGGTTTCTTAGCAAATGCAATATCACTCTTAAAAATACAATTTTTTCCTTGGATTTTTTTTTTCTTAGGAAATTTCCAGTACTAGTCTCCATTTTACTATTCAGGGTATAAAAGTAATCCCATATACATATATATATATATATATATATATATATATATATATATATATATAAACCTTCAAAACTTTATTACTCCTTCAAACCTTAGTAACAAATTCTTAATAATTTTTTCTCTTTTAGAAGGAACTTCAATTACTTTTTCATCTTTTATTTTAATATATAAGTAATTTTTATACATATTACCTTTCTATTGATTCTGATGTAAGATTTTTCTCTATTCCATTCACCAAATGTGGTTATATATATATATATATATATATATATATATATATATATATATATATATATATATATATATATATCAACACCATTTACTATAACCTTCACAACAGGTAATTAAAAGGATGGGTTGTATGACTAAGTGACAACAACTAATAAAAGGATATGACTGTATGGATCAAGTGACAATGACTAATGAAAAGATATGACTATATGGATCGGTGAACACAAGCATATGGAAAGAAATATCGGCTCCATGGCAGTGAAAGAGGCAGGTTGCGTGTGGTATAGAATTTGGAGCATTTTGGATAGCAACAACATGTTGGCTTGCAGAGACGCAACTGCAGGAACACTGGCGGTTGTGTGTTGTTTTATGAAGCAAGGGTGCAGAGGTGGCTAGTCGGGCAGTCGATACAATGGGTATGGTGGCTGAAAGTCATGGGTTGTATTTGTTTTTTTTGGTTTTTAATTTATATTTTTATATAATTTTTTTTTCCTTGACCTTTTTTCAAATTTATATATATATATATATATACACATTCGTTTTTTAACAATTTTTTTTCTATTAATAGTTTTTTCTTTGATATATACTTTGCCATTTCTTCCTATTTATTTATTTATTAGTTCTTTTAAATTATATATTCTCTTCCTTTTTTTTTATTAATCAATCGTCAAGGGTCTAAAGGTGAAATGGAGATTCTTCAAAACTATGTAGTGAATTCTTCACCCGCAACAACAACAAGTTGATGAAAATTGATAGCCAAAGATCGGATCACGCTGGCTCTATGCAGTGGTTGAGCGGTTATAGGATCGAATAGTTCTGATACCAATGTTATGAAAAAAATTCATAAACACAACAAAAGACTGATGATAGGAAAATAGTGTATTATATAAGAAATGTACAAAAGATATGATGCGATGATGTTACAAATGAGGGCCCTCTTATATATATATATATATAGACACACGTATGTGCCCCTCTATGAACGGTCATGTCATTATGGACATGCATCTTCATTAACTAATTATTATTTAATTAACTATTCTTTATTATTAGTTTTACATAAATTATATTCAGAACACAATTCCTTCCCCTAAAATTTAAAATGAAACATGATAAAAATTAAGCTATCTGTAAATTAACTAATCTACCTCATACTTTGAATTCCATCTGTCATGCACTCAAATCCGTCGAATAGATGGGTGACCATCGATGGATTATGTGGCCTTCATCCACTCTTCTTTCTCTTCATGTTATGCTACTCTTTCCCATTGATCTGGACCATGTGCTGACTACCAGTTTGTTCTCATTAGCAAACAAAAAGGGGTTGCCATCGGGTGTATAAAATACAATAGTTGGTTCGAAGAAAATGGAAGTTGTGAACAAATTTCCATATTTCTACGTTCAATTGTTATACGGTTCTTGGAGATTGAGCTTCCAATAACATCCCAGGAACTGAAATATATGACTAATAAAATCCCATGCGAAGGCTCCAGGTGGAGTTCCAGGGGAAACCCTTTTGTGTTTGTTGACGACAAAAAAGAAGACGACGAGTCCAATGAGAAGAAATGTAAAAAATGTTGTGAGAAGTGTTGCCATAGCAAGTTGTTGGGTCTTCATCTATACCCCTCTATTCCAAACCATACATAAAATCTAAATTAACAAGCGAACCCAAGATTGGTGTAATGGATGTAGCATTATAAAAAATCCTTGGGGCACCCAAAATTCTGAGAGTTGACAACCCTAAGAAAGATCTCTAAAAATTTCAGCCATATTTTCTCAAAAATTTTACTAACATTTCCATTATTTTCCAAGAAAAATTGTGTCCATATAACCTTCTTCAATCATTAATTAACTAGCCCAACACCATAAAATGAACTATAACCACAAACTTTTATTAATTCTTCTATCATTAATTAACTAGACATGTTAGAATGAAATTGTATCCTCATTATAATACGACCTTCTTCTATCATTAATTAACGAGATACCATAAAATGAACTACAACCACAAACTCCTATTACTTCTTCTATAATTAATTAACTAGACACAATAAAATCGATTACAACCACATACCCTTAATCCACATCTAATGTTCACCTTTATGAACCACAACCACATACCTTTCGACCATGTATAATGTTCACGATAACGTCTATTGATACTATAATTTAGTTTGAATGGTTATTTCTCACTACAATTTTGTCATTTGTTTTTCAAAAAAGATGGTTGTGTGAGTGTTTGGTATGTTTTTTTATAATTGAAATGGATTCAACACCTGTAAGTCACCCAAAATCCTGGATATTAACAATTGTAACCCATATTTCAAAAAATTTCCCCAAAATTTTATCAAAAAATCATACCAAAATTTCCATTATGTTTTGGCAAAATTTCACCTCTTAAACTATGCATAATGTTCATCTTCTTGATCAAATAGAACCTAACTTTGTACGATTCGACAATATATGTTCATGAATATTATTCTCCCACACCATTTATCTTTAGTGTGTGCATCCATGATTTTGAGATAAAAGAGTGTTTTTATTTTTCAATTAAAATAAAACATTAATTTATTTATTTTTTAAATTGATTTGAATGTTGTTTGTTTGTTTTTTCACATACTAGTTGTCTATATGGAATTTAGTCTCAATGTTGAATAGGAAAATGATCAACTCAATTATAAGATGTTGTCACCAAGATTATGTGAGGCCTAGAGAAACCCCAAGATCTCATAAGACAATTGTAGTCCCCACAATTAATTTACACCCTACTTTTGATGAATAAAGTTCATAAACACAACAAAATACTCAAAATATATGGTATATGTAAATATCCCTGATAGAACAATAATATATTATATTAGAAATGTATAAAATATATGATGTGATGATGTTACAAATGAGACTCCACTTATATACTTAGGCAGGTGCCCCTTTATGAACGGTCATGTCCTTAGAGACATGCCTCTTCGTTAACTACTAACTATTTAATGAACTATTCTTTATTATTATTTATATATTTATATTAATATTATTTATATTTAAATTTTATTCATAACATTGCCTTCCTCTTCAAAAAGTTGTGTTTCATTTGTTTTTTGTCTTGTAATATGTTCACATTCTTTACGAATTCTTAGGGTTGTCATCTTCGTTGATAGAAGTTGATAGGATCCTTAGAGTGATAAACAAAATTGTCGCACTAAGAAGGTATCTAACCATCCTAAATTAATCTTTTGTGGAATCTTGCAGTTACTAGATATTTCGTGTGAATTTTTATCACAACACTGAATTGCACTAACATTAGTAGTCTTTGGAACATAAGTTCGTTGTTTATGTTATGAGTGATACAAATATGCAGACTAATTAAGTTGTTTGCTCTTGTAATTTATATGTTGATAAGGAGCTTTTTTTGTTATATTTTCCCTTATCTTATGTATGCCAATTCTATGATCTACTTCAACTACTGATATTGTTGAGTTGGTTAGAAAATATTCATTTGGTTTTTTCATTACCTGAATTGATTTATCATATTTTTCAATTGTGATATTAATTGAATCAATATTCATTCATTTTTCTTCAACTTGAATGGTTACGTCTGAAGACTTCAATACGTATTTCTGATGAGTTCTTCTAATTTGTTTTTCAATGATATCCTATCATTTTTAAGTTTCTTAATTTGCGTCAATAGTTTATTGTTGTGGTCCTTGAGGCGAGTAACTTTTCTGTTTTTGTCTCTGATAATATTTTCAACTTTTTTATGCATTTTTACAATGCCTTATTGTTTAATTGAAGAATTATTTTTGAGATATCTTTTATGTTTTCTAGTGTTACTGGATTTGGTTTCATTATAACATCACGCAATGTTATTTTTTTTTTCCTTTTGTAGGAAAATGTTAAAACCTTTTTTTTCGTATCTAGGATAAAACATCTTAGAGCATTCCATCTAGGGTGAATCCAGGATTATATCACTATTATTACTAAATAAGGTTTGGCTGTGAATTGTGAGACAAATATAGTCTCCAATACTTAGTTGTAGATAGCTTATGTCATATTGTTTTTTATTTATCAAATCCATCATTTCAATTATATTTGATTCATGAATCACTAATTGGTTAGCACATTTAGTACTAACATAATTATTATATTGAGTAGGATCGATAGAGATTATAATATCGGTTTTTGCAAGTGATCATTTTGATTTTAAATAGCACATCAACACATATATCAAAAGGTTTAGGAAATCTTCCATTACTAGTCTCCATTTTGCTATTCATAATTTATTACTCCTTGGATCCTTAATAATCAATTCTTAATAATTGTTTCCCTTTAAAAGTAACTTCAATTACTTTTTCATATTTTATTTTAACAATGCTTCCCCTTTTAAATTTTTTTTTAAATATAAAATACTCTTCTTAACGAAATACCTTTTTCTATATGAAATTCAATTACTTTTCCACCTTTTATTATCCCTACAGCAAGGGAGGTAATAACACAATGGATAATGCATTCAATATTGATGCCAGCCTAGGCCGACTTTACCCACAGTATGCATATAAAATGCATAATCTCATTTTTCCCAGGAATTTCAATTACCCTGCCTAGTCAAACTTTCATAAATTAAGGTTTAAGGCTTCTTATTAATCTTCATGCAGAAACATTATAATTAACTGTCCATAGTCTTAAACTTTAATAAAGCCTTTCCAACGGAACTTTATTCACCCTTCCTAAACTTTGCTTAATCATTAATCCCGCACGTATTAACCATACCATTAGACCTTGGTAAAACCCAACTTAAACC
The DNA here is from genome assembly GCA_031772625.1 of Pinus tabuliformis. Classification (NCBI taxonomy): domain Eukaryota; kingdom Viridiplantae; phylum Streptophyta; class Pinopsida; order Pinales; family Pinaceae; genus Pinus; species Pinus tabuliformis. The sequence goes on along the minus strand of CM062814.1, from coordinate 128,377,765 downwards.
ATAATATCTTTGACTCTGCTATTTCTATTATAACTCTAGTATAATAGAAACATTACATAAACTACTTAAACCTTACCTTTCTGCCATTCCACGACCTTGCACATTTTCCGACGCTCACCTTTATCGCGTTCAAACTCCACCGTTGATTTCACTCTATCAGATCAACAGTTGTCGTGTGATCTCCATCCATCCTTCGTAAATCAAATAAACTTAACCCGCGTCCATAAACTTCTCGGGTCCCCTCAGGACCAAGCTTTATCGGCTTCAATCTCCGCCATTGATCTCACGCTTCAATCCGATGGGTGATGATACACCCGATCAACGAAACTAATCCGTGATCCTCCACCATTTGATCAAGGCACACTTGATCCAACAGTTAGCAGCGATATCAGACGGACCACTTGCGTGACGTTTAACCACCCTTACGGAGCCGATAAGGAATATAAATCCTTGATCTATAAATGTTCGGTAACAATAAGGAGCCCATTCTAGTAAAAGGCACCAATTCAAGTACTTCTACTTAATTGTCTTTTAACCTTGTCTTTTACTTTTATCTTCTAATTTTGTAATCCTCAGTTAAACTCGACCTAATACCAAGCAACTTGAATTGGCATTTTGCTTTCAGAAAATGAAGACAATTTTTTTCTTCTACACTTTTGATGAGATCGAAATTATGTGTATGATCAGGTCTTTCAAATAGCCAATTAGAAACAGACTTTAGGGAGTAAAATGTTATCCTCCTTTTATAGATAATACAAAGAATTTATTTCAAAAAATATACATACGTATATGCAAATATGTAAGTCAAATGTAAAATTAATATGAAATTTAAATTCACAATATCATAATCCAAGAAGCACTCTCGATTCCTTATAGACATAACAATGACGATTTTATTCTCATGATATGCAGGTGTGGTAACAAGCAAAATTTGTTAATAATATGGTTAAATTGTATCTTAGGAAAACAATTAAAGAGATAATGCTGATAATATATTTATTCTCTTCGAACCTAAAGGATATGCTCAATGTTTGTCTGCAAGTGATAATTTTATTAGTATACATTGACAACTAAACTCGGCGTAGATTTAAGTTATCATTATTTTGTGAGTCAAATTAAGCAGTGTAGAGGATTAAACTCCTTGGCGTAGATTTAAGTTATCATTATTTTGTGAGTCAAATTAAGCAGTGTAGAGTTCAAATCTCAGTGATGATAGTAGCTCTAAATTTTTGGTTTCAAATTTTTCTTTTCTCTTTTCTTTCTTTCTTTTTTTTCTGGAAATTTAGAGTATTTTTTCTTTGGAGTCTCACTAATTTGTTGTCGGTATTTCTGAATATTTTTATGTCGATTACTTATTCCTCAAATATTTGAGAATCACACAAACATGACACGGTCAATCATTTTGACCACACCCATATCGGTCCGAATCAGCGATAGACTTAAGCTGGGGGGTGTTTCCAAAGGACTTTCACGATTATTGTAAATTATGTTAACAAGAGGAGGAAATATATAGAATCAAAGGGGAATACTAATTGAAAGATATATTCATTTATGTTATCATGAATAATATTTAACTGATGTTGAGTCAAAAAAAATATGGTTTCGGGTTTTGTTTCTAAGTTTACGATCTACTGCAGGAATGGCGGCGCCACCGGGGCTACCAGCGGTGATATATGGCCGTGGTTTTGGACAGTCCGCTGAACTATTACCAGTATAGAAAATGTTGAAATCGTAATTTCAATGTTGCCTATGTACGCAGCTCAAAACCACCGAACGAAACCATAAAACCGCCAAGGGATATCGTACCGCTATCAAACGAAAAGCAGTTTCCGTATATTGGCCTCCGATGCGTTTTGGTGCAGGCACGTGGCTCTCGCCTGACGTAAGCAACTCTGACATATCGGGAGGTAAAGCCCAGCATTAAACTGCCTTCCGATATCCACTCCAGCCGTCCAATCTCCTTGTGTGTTGTCAGCCGTCGATCTCCGAAGCTGCATACGGGCCTGGGTCAAATCAATTTTTACGTGGAGTGAATGACTTTTCCGTTGACCGCCGTGGGAGGAATTAAATAGAGTTTAATGTGTGTCGTTTTTTTTTGGTGGAGGCTTTAATATTTGTTATGGGGAAGTGTTTAATAGAGTTATGGGCATATGTCCCATATGTCATACGTTTATTTTTATATTTTTTTGTATACACATTGTCATACGTTAAAAACAAATATGTCTATGTGTTGTAGTTTTAAGTGTAGTTCTTTTTGTAATTTTTGGAGTGGTGTGGCTACGCACGAGAGTGCGATTGTCTTTTGTAAATGCACAACAGTGCGTTATAGAATTTGAATGGTAATGCTTTGATTTCAGGTATTGAAGAACAGAGAGCTATTTTTGTAATTTCTACAGCAGTAGAAAATCTGTGAGAGCAGCAGAGTTGTTTTTGTGATTCCCTCTTTGAACAGAGGAAGAAATATGTAACAGAGTTTCAGTTTGTTTTTAATTAATAGAAATGCTTTGTGACTGTGTAATGGTGTCTTCTGAGTCATTTTGGTTCTAAGAGGTTCCTGTCAAAAGATCCTGGACAGAGGAAACAGAGCATTGTCTCTGTGGTGAATTTTAATTGGTTTTTGGTATTTTCCCCATTTAAAAATACCCAACAGTGGTATCAGAGCAGGCTCAGGCTCTTTAAAGAAGTTAAAGAAGCTGAAGGGAGAAGGTTGTAGCTGCAGAAAAACTTCTCAGGCAGACAGAAGACTCAGACATCAAAGGATTCAGGTATTTCAAAAGTTTTTTTTGTGTTGCTGAAGAAGCAGTCAGTTGTTTTAAACACACAGTCAAGGAATGGCTAGCACAAGCACTGGTATGGGTATGTTTAATACCCAGCTCCCACAGTTTAATGGGAAGAACTACGACTACTGGTCTATAACTATGAGAGCCTTGTTTGCTTCTCAAGATTTATGGGAAATAGTTGAGGAAGGTTTTGAAGAACCAGCAGATGAAACTAAATTCAATGCATTAACTCAGGAAGAGAGAGATCTCCTGAAGAGCAATAGGAAGAAGGATGCAAAAGCCATTTTATTGTTGCATCTAGCAGTAGACCAGAGTGTATTTCCAAGGATAGCAGCAGCTAAAACATCAAATGAAGCATGGCAAACCCTCAAGACAGTCTATCAAGGCATGGAGAGAGTGAAGACAGCAAAATTGCAAATGCTGAGAAAGGATTTTGAAAATTTGAACATGAAGGAGTCAGACAACATTGAATCATTCTTCACTCATGTGATTGGTGTAATCACACAAATGAGAACTCATGGAGAAACAATTGAAGATAGAAGAATAGTGGAGAAAATATTGAGGGTCTTACCCTCAAGGTTTGATGCCATAGTCACCACCATTGAAGAGACAAAGGATCTCTCAAACTATTCAGTTGATGAGCTACATGCATCACTGATAACACATGAGCAGAGGTTGAGTAGGAATGAAAACTCATCTCTTGAGCAAGCCTTCAAGACCCAGATGTCCTTTGGAAGAGGAAGAGGTCAAGGCAGAGGAAACAAGAGAGGAAGAGGCAGAAGCCAGAACAGAGGTGGAAGGAACAACCCATCAAATGCACAAGGAAGAGGCAGCAATCCAAATCAGAACCAAGGCCAAGGCAGCAGCCAACAAAGAGACCAGTATCAGGCTCAAGGACAAAGGTATGATAAATCTAATGTTCAATGCTATTATTGCAAAAAGTATGGACATTATGCTAGTGATTGTAGAAAGAAACAACATGATAAGAACAGCAGACAAAATGCCAATGTTACAAGAGAAAACAGCAGTCAAGACAATGTCCTGTTAGCTTGTAACATGGCTGAAACACATAGTGAAGACATATGGTTTTTAGACTCAGGTTGCAGCAACCATATGACAGGGAATATATCCCTCTTTTCAGCCTTAAATCAGAATTTGAAATCAGAGGTCACACTAGGAACTGATTTTAAAGTGTCTGTTATGGGAAAAGGGGAGATAAAAATATTTACAAAACAAGGAGAAAGGAAAACCATAGCAGATGTCTACTATGTCCCCGGAATGAGATGTAACCTACTGAGTGTTGGACAGCTTATCCAAAAGGGTTATAATGTTTACTTTGTAAATGATGTGTGCACCATCATGGATATACCACCCAGCAAAAGATGCATTGCTGAAGTGAAGATGACAAGGAACAGGATGTTCCCTCTCCGGATCAGGGCAGACTTGAAGAACAAGAAGGAAATGGCAGCAGTCACCCAAGAGGCCTTCCAAAGCGTGCCAAAGGATGAAAATTGGTTATGGCACTTGAGATTCGGGCATCTAAATTTTGGAGGTCTAAACCTATTAAGCAGAAAAGGAATGGTAAGAGGATTACCATTGATAGAGAAACCGGACAGCCTATGTGAAGGCTGCATTTTGGGAAAACAACACAAAGAAAGTTTTCCATCGGGAAAAAGCATAAGGGCAAAGGCACCCTTAGAGATCATCCACTCAGATTTGTGTGGACCAATGCAAGCTCCATCATTAGCTGGCAGCCTATATTTCTTGACATTCATTGATGATTTTACAAGAAAGACTTGGATATATTTCCTCAAAAACAAAAGTGAAGTGTTTGAGAAATTCCAAAATTTCAAGGCATTTGTTGAAAACCAAAGCGGGCTGCACATTAAAGTTTTGAGAACTGATAGAGGAGGTGAGTATATCTCCAAGGAATTCCTAAGATTTTGTAGAGAAAATGGAATTCATAAACAGTTTACAGCAAGGTACACTCCACAGCAAAATGGAGTTGCTGAAAGGAAGAACAGAACCATCATGGAGATGGCAAGAAGCATGTTGAAGGCAAAGCATTTGCTAAATGAGTATTGGGCTGAAGCTGTACATTGTGCAGTTTATATATTGAACATGTGTCCTACAAAAGCAGTCTTGAACAAAGTGCCAGAAGAGGCATGGAGTGGGAGAAAGCAAGGAGTCACCCACATGAGAGTTTTTGGGTGTGTGGCCTATGCACACATACCAGATCAGCTAAGGAGGAAGTTGGACAGCAAAGGGGAGAAATGCATCTTCATTGGATACAGTGATGAATCCAAAGCCTACAGGCTGTACATTCCATCTACCAAGAAGTTCTTTGTAAGCAGGGATGTTCAATTCATTGAAGAGGAAGCTTGGGATGGAAGCATAGAGAAAACAGTGAATGTCAAGAACTGTTTGTCTCATGATGAAGATGAAGAGGAAGTGGCTGAAATGCATCCCCAAACAGCAGCGCCAACACAAGGACAGCAAGGTACACCATTGAGGATCAATGAGAGTGCTTCTCCAAGCACACCACAAGGAGGAAATTCAAGTGCATCTTCAAGCACTTGCACACCAAGTGAAAGAGGTAAGAAATTTAGAAATCTAAGTGACATTTATGATGAAGGAATGAATTCCTTATTTGCCTTGTATTGTCATGTTGATGATCCTATTCATTTCGAAGATGCAATTAAAGATAGGAAATGGATAGAAGCTATGGATGAGGAGATGAATGCCATAGAGAGAAACAAAACATGGGATTTGGTTGAGTTACCAAAAGGCAAAGAAGTCATTGGTGTGAAATGGGTCTACAAGACCAAGAGCAATGCTGAAGGCAAGATAGAAAGGCACAAGGCAAGGCTGGTTGTCAAAGGGTACAAGCAGCAGTATGGGAGAGATTATGAGGAGACTTTCGCACCGGTTGCAAGAATGGAAACAGTGAGAGCAGTGTTGTCCATAGCAGCACAAAACAAATGGAAAGTCTACCAAATGGATGTGAAATCAGCATTCCTAAATGGAGTGTTAATGGAAGAGGTCTATGTGGAACAGCCTCTCGGATATGAGAAGAAAGGTGAAGAGCACAAAGTGTGCAAATTGAAGAAAGCTCTTTATGGGCTAAAGCAAGCGCCAAGAGCATGGTACAGCAGGATAGATTCATATCTATTGGATAATGAATTTGACAAATGTGAAGGAGAACCCACAGTCTACATCAAAGAAAAGGATGGTAAAATTTTGATTGTTGTCTTATATGTTGATGATGTGATTTTCACAGGTAATGATGATCAGCTCATTGAGAATTTTAAATCAGTCATGAAGGATGAATTTGAAATGACTGACATGGGTTTGTTGAGATACTTCTTAGGCATAGAAGTAGATCAAAATGAAAAAGGAATTTTTATATCTCAAGCGAGATATGTAAATCAAGTTCTGGGCAGATTTAAGATGGAAGAATGCAAGGCAGCAATCACTCCCACAGTGATGGGATTAAAGCTCAGCAGAGAGGACAGCAGCAAGGATTTTGATCCTAGCTTGTATAAAAGTATTGTGGGCAGCCTTATGTATTTAACAGCAACTAGGCCTGATTTAATGTATGCTGTTAGTTTAATTTCCAGGTTCATGGAGAGGCCGAAGGAGGCACATTGGCAGGCAGCAAAGAGAATTTTGAGGTATGTCAAAGGTACCAAAATGTTTGGAATTTTATATAATGTCTCAGAACATTCAGATTTGGTTGGATACACTGATAGCGATTGGGCTGGAAGTGTAGATGATCGGAAGAGTACTTCCGGTTATGTTTTTAATATGGGTCCAGGAGCCATTTCATGGGCTTCTAAGAAGCAGTCCATTGTAGCATTGTCTACAGCAGAGGCTGAATATGTGGCAGCTACAGCAGCAGCATGTCAAGCAGTGTGGATGAGAAGGATGTTGAGAAGCTTAGGCCAAGAGCAGGCAAAAGTGACAGTGATCTTTTGTGACAATAGCTCAGCTATTGCATTGTCAAAGAATTCAGTGTTTCATAAGAGAACGAAACACATTGATACAAGGTTTCACTACATCAGAGAATTGGTGAACAATGGAGAAATTGTCTTAGAACATTGCAGGACCCAGGAACAGGTTGCAGACATCTTGACAAAGCCACTGGATCAGAAGAGCTTTGAATTTTTGAGGAAGTGTCTCGGTATGACCGAATGCCCAGCTGTTGAAATTAAAGGGGAGTGTTGAAATCGTAATTTCAACGCTGCCTACGTACGCAGCCCAAAACCACCGAACGAAACCATAAAACCGCCAAGGGATATCGCACCGCTATCAAACGAAAAGCAGTTTCCGTATATTGGCCTCCGATGCGTTTTGGTGCAGGCACGTGGCTCTCGCCTGACGTAAGCAACTCTGACATATCGGGAGGTAAAGCCCAGCATTAAACTGCCTTCCGATATCCACTCCAGTCGTCCGATCTCCTTGCGTGTTGTCAGCCGTCGATCTCCGAAGCTGCATACGGGCCTGGGTCAAATCAATTTTTACGTGGAGTGAATGACTTTTCCGTTGACCGCCGTGGGAGGAATTAAATAGAGTTTAATGTGTGTCGTTTTTTTTTGGTGGAGGCTTTAATATTTGTTATGGGGAAAAGTTTAATAGAGTTATGGGCATATGTCCCATATGTCATACGTTTATTTTTATATTTTTTTGTATACACATTGTCATACGTTAAAAACAAATATGTCTATGTGTTGTAGTTTTAAGTGTAGTTCTTTTTGTAATTTTTGGAGTGGTGTGGCTACGCACGAGAGTGCGATTGTCTTTTGTAAATGCACAGCAGTGCGTTATAGAATTTGAATGGTAATGCTTTGATTTCAGGTATTGAAGAACAGAGAGCTATTTTTGTAATTTCTACAGCAGTAGAAAATCTGTGAGAGCAGCAGAGTTGTTTTTGTGATTCCCTCTTTGAACAGAGGAAGAAATATGTAACAGAGTTTCAGTTTGTTTTTAATTAATAGAAATGCTTTGTGACTGTGTAATGGTGTCTTCTGAGTCATTTTGGTTCTAAGAGGTTCCTGTCAAAAGATCCTGGACAGAGGAAACAGAGCATTGTCTCTGTGGTGAATTTAATTGGTTTTTGGTATTTTCCCCATCCAAAAATACCCAACAGAAAATCTTTGCAGACAAATAAGATTATGCAGGACAAGGGATTCCTCGCACCTCTATAGAAAGGAGCCCCTGCTTTCGTGTTCATTACTGATTTTTGTTTTTTTGAATGGTGTGAATGTGTGGCCAATAAATCACAGTTTCTACATGCCTCACTCCGGACAGAGGTAGAGTTTTTTTTCTCCATTCTTTTTTATTGGTCTTTGCCGGTGAAAAATGGTCTTTATCTTTTTCTCAACAATGGATTAGTGCTGCATGCAAAGCAAACTGTCTCTTTTAGCAGGGATGACTAGTGCTGCATGCAAAGCAAATTGCCTCTTTTAGCAGGGATGGGCACGTTTCGAGGAAAAGAACAGAGGATGAGAAGAGCTGCGTTTTATGCAGCGTAGGTTTATGGCCTCATCCATCAAGTGGGGAAGGCAGAGGTTTGAGCCCAAATCCAGAGCACTTATATCAAGTTTTCATCAAAACTATACCTAGGAAATTGTTAATGATATGGGTATGGGAAAGGATCGGGTGATAGATATGAAGAAAAAAATCTAAAAAGTCAATGGTATTTTTATTTCATCACAAAGTTATGGGAACAGATTCGTGATAGATATGCGGAAAAAAATCCAAAAAGCTAATGGTATTTTTACTTCATCACAAAGTTTCATTTTTTTTTGGGGTAAGTGTTGCAGGAAGAGATGCATTTGAAAGATTATGGGATCTAACTTGATTGCACCATTACCTAGAATTTAAGATTACAAGGCGGAGCCCCAGGAGCAGTGTTACTTGGGAGCGGGAGCGAAAACCGGAGCGGGAGCGACATTTTCAGAAGCTCCCGGTTTGGAAACGAATCCCGAAGCGTTTTTTATATAATATATATATATATTTTATATTTTGATACATATATGTCAACAAAAACATGTAGAATAATGAATTAGATATAAAAAACATAAAAAAGCATAGATTGAACCAAATAACAACAATCATCTAGAAGTTATAATCTTCATCAAACACGTCCACAACTTAGTAACATACAACATATTGAGTCTCACGATTCATCAATCTTAAAGTTTCAAGCTTTCAAAATTCAATATGACATTTATCATCATTGATCACCAAAGTTGTACTTGTAAGCTAAGTGTAACCATTACAACAAATAATATCTAACATGAAATGAAATGTTATAAAATGAAATGAAATGAAACAACTTTCAACTTTCATGAAGCATCATAATCATAATTCATTACTAATGAGTTATAATTGCCAACTTCAAACTTAAATTGTCATATATTGTTTAAAAAAATATCATAAAAAATATGAAAGAGTCAATGGTTATAAAAGCTACTAGAAACTAGAAAAGAGAAGTAAATCTATTATCTATTTATTATGCTTGGGCCTCTTGCCACCACGAGAAATGTCTAATTTTTTATTCTTGTTGGAAAATCAGGATCTTTGTCATTAATATCACCCTCTAAGCATTAATATCCATAGGTATCTTTGTCATTACCTCTGTATCTGTATAGGGATCTTTGTCATTAATATCACCCTCTAAGCATTAACATAAGATAGAAAAAGCATAACATGTCAAGTCAAGATTTTGTTTGAGTGATGCGTACATTTTTAGGAGGGTCATGATAGAGGAGTTCGACAACCAATGTCACTAACATCAAGGTACATAGAGGGATTGGTGCTCTTGATTAAATAAGAGTTCCATACCCTAATACATGACAAAATTTAATGGAAACATTGCAATCCCCCAATCCTGAAATCCTGAAAAACTGATAAGTCTGTTGGATTTTGAATGAAATCTAAAATTCTACTTTTTCCATATGAAATCCAATGAGGCTGAAACCACTCTCAAACATCCTGAGTCATTTCATGGTAATGTAACATTACCATGAATAGCATATCAATACTAGGGCCTAGACTTGATCATTAAGTTGCCCCACTCAAAAATTATTTGTTTCTTTCAAAAAAAATTGCATTTCGAACATTACTACAAAAAAAAAAAATTGCAAAAAAGGCAAAACTCTCCCAAAAAGGCAGGGAGCGAAATTTTTTTTAGGGAGCGCGCTCTCGAAATTGCTCCCTTTTAGGGAACGATTTCGGAAGCGCGCTCCCGACCCGCTCCCGAATCACTCCCGCGCAGAGGGCAGATTGGGAGCGGGATCGAGGGGAGCGCTCCCGCGCAACACTACCCAGGAATAAGCATAATAGATAGATCAACATTGACATACAAAGGTCAAGCTTCTTTCAAACATGCATTAAGAGGGAAGCCTGCAACATAGGACAAACAAACCCTAAATCTGACAATCCTAGGTCCATATCTTGTAGAAAAGATGGAAAAACCTCCAGATCTATCCATCGAAGTACCAAAAGTAAGTGATCTATTCACTACTTTACATGCAAAAGCCATTATTTGTCGTTTTAATGGTTTCTGGCCAAAATCTGAAGAGCTTAATGAATGGATCTATCTCAACTGGACCAGAGTGTGTGCAAAAGGTTTTTTTGTGTTACGATTATGTCCTAAATGATGGACCATGGTTCTGGGGAAGGGTGGGCTTCTTCGTAACCCCATGGTTTTCTGGTTTTGACGCAAATTCAATGGTGGTTACAAAACTGTCGGTATGGGTAAGGCTTCATAATCTTCTGGCACCATCAAGGTCTTAAAAGGCATAGGGAACTCTCTGGGAAGGTACCTAAAGATAGATCGAGAAAGAATGGAAAAAAATATCTTCACCTTTGCATGTATATGTGTGGAGATGGATTTAAGTAAAGGTCTCACGGATTGTATTAACCTAACACACAAAGATTTTAAGTGGATACAGTGGTTGGATTTTGAAATCACTACTTTTCAATGTAGGGTTTGCCATCAAACAAGGCATTTGCAAAATACATGCAAACAAACAAATAAAAGAATAAAAAAACACTACTTTTCAATGTAGGGTTTGCCATCAAACAAGGCATTTGCAAAATACATGCAAACAAACAAATAAAAGAATAAAAAAGAGAACGCAAAAGCAAAAAGGATGGCAGTTCCCTGAATCCTCTTCATCAGATGATGAGGAAAAAGAAATGGATGAAACCCAACAACAACAGGAGACATGAAAACAACAAGGCTTACAAGAGATGGGAGAAGAAATTGAGGAAGAACATAAGAGAATCCAAATAACTCAATAGTTATTCCGATCCTTGAAATCCAAGTAGAAGGAAATAACAACAATCAAGGCATAGGTGGAACCAAGCGATCACATATTTCCGAAAACTCTGATTCGACAAAGATATCCCAAAGCTTACAAGCAATAATGAGCTGGCTATTATCACTTTTGCGCCACCTTTTGGGGTCTAGCAAAATGTTCAAAAGAAAAAAAGACAAAAAAAAATGTAATTTTATTTTTATTTTTATTTTCTATTCTTTGATAGCTTTGCTACTTTGTATGTATCATGCACACAGGTGGTACGGGACAATCTCTAAATACTTGAATGCATCTACTAAATGTAAGTTTTCATTTTTATTAATAGAAAGTCACTGATTTTTCTTTCCGAAAAAAAATATTTAACTAATGTTATTATAATTTTCTATGTGAGATAATCATTTGCAAACCATTTCGGATATGTTTAGCTAGAACTCAAATAGAAATGCATGATGATCACTATTATTATGGGTTAAAATTATAAGGAGACAATTTTTCATTTTATTTATACAAGTTATACTTATCTTCTACCGGATATAATAGTTGGCAAACTATGTCAAGCAAGTTTAAGCAAGATTTGAATTAAATCAATCTCTTGACTGCTCTGGCTGGATTAAAACTATACAGAAACATAATTTTCCATTATATTTATACAAGTCAAACGTATATATAACTAAATATAATAGCTAGCTAACTATATCAAGTAAATCTAATCAAGATTTAAATCAAATTTAAGTAGAAATTTTTCGAATTTGAAACTAAGTGGCGAGCATTTACCCCATCAACTCCAATCGTTCAGAGACGCTATAAAACTTTAGAGGGAAATAAAAATCCATCACATTTATACCAGTCAAACTTATCCTTTAATCGTGTGGGAAAAGTTTCACTGGTAGTCCTTTGGCAGGAGCAGGCATAGGGTCCACGGTGACCTTCTCGCTCGGATCCACCAAATTCCACTTAAAGGTTTTCACGACATAATGCAGAAAAACCAGTATTACCATTCGAGCAAACTCGTTACCAGGGCACATTCGTGGTCCTCCTCCAAATGGAACAAACGTGTAGGGAGAAGGCCCCTCTCCTTCGAATCTCGAAGGATCGAATTTATCTGGATTGCTGAAATACTCAGATTTTCTGTTGGTGGAATTCACGGTCCAATGAATCTGCATATGCCCAAAAACAGTAAGAGTTTTTCTATAATCTTCCACAAGGAGAGAGACAGAGTGTGATGGGGCTCACCTTCCACCCTTTAGGGATTGTGAATCCGCCATATTTGAAGTCTTTGATGGCCTTACGAAAACCTCCGCCTACAGGAGGCTGCAGTCGAAGCGCTTCCTGTGCAACTCGCCATGAATACTTCATTCTTTGGAGATCCCCCCACTCTAGAAGTTGCCCCGCCTCCTTTGTAGCTGAGATCTCCAACTGCTCTGCAATTATCAGATAATAATAACTAATAAAACTTTTAAATTATTTATCCCCATATCCTCATAGTTCTGTCATTTAGATACCAAATGATATAATTGCTTGGAAAGCCATGAATCCGTTGATTATATTGTGTAATTGCAGGAGGATGATGCATATCAGAGTGCAGATAGATTTGTCCCTGTGTTGTATTCCATGCATCTAATATATTGTATAGATTCAATACCAGTATTGACTCCACCATCTATTATACATATGTCAGCCATTTCTGTGAATTAGAGTCTAGAGAGAAGCATTTCTGGAGGTTTTCAATCTGAAGGTAAACCCTGAGTTTAGATGGGTTTGAGTTAACATATAGATAAAATTTATTTTTGTATCAAAGCACCTTGCTTTTAAGTTACAAATTTGATTAAAATTAAGGAAAATTTTTAGGCATTTCAAAGTTTCTCTAGGAAACTAGTTCAATTTATGGTGGAACGATGAGTTTGGAGATTTAGCCCCATTTTAAATATACCCAAAATTTAGTTTAGGGTGGAATTATGAGTTTGGAGATTCTACCCAATTTTAAATCTACCACAATCCTTGAGAAAAGATCAAAGTTAATATTCTAATCCAATGACAGATCCTCCAAAATTGATCAACACTCTGTATCCATGAGAACTTGGCCAACCTTAAGCATCAGATAGACTTGACATTACTGCTTGTCCTGCCCATCCTGAAATCTTCACATTTTGAAGAGTTTTAGATTAAAAAACATGTTACATCAAAATTTCAGGATAGAGAGGCATCAACTGCAAGTCTGAGAACTTGGCCAACCTTAAGCATCAGATGGACTTGACATTAGTGCTTGTCCTGCCCATCCTGAAATATTCACATTTTGAAGAGTTTCAGGTAAAAGAAACATGTTACATCAAAGTTTCAGGATAGAGAGGCATCAATTGCAAGTCTGTCTGGTGCTTCAGGGTCACTTGAGAACTCTGACATTAATTGCAAGTATGTCTGGTGCTTCATGTTCACTTGGGAACACAATTTTTAAAATTTAGTGATGCGGAGCATCCTTGCTAACTGATTTCTCCCACGTTCAGTAACCCAATGCTTCCACATTTCGCAGCTCCTGTCATTCTGTTCAGTACTTTTAGACTTGGTGTTCTGTTACATATGCTTTGTTTCATAGGAGCCCTTAGTGATATTTGAGGGGAAGATCAGAGATATTCGAGGGGGAGATTAGAGGCTAGTCTGGCATTTAAAGAGAGGGAGGGAGGGAAAATATCAAGCATCATGTAATAAGTTACATGATTGGTTCATTTTTATATCTTGTTTTTTATATTACTTTATTCTTATCTTATTTACAAGATATAAAAACAATAAAACAATCATTGACTTACTATATAATGCTTAATATTTACAGAAAACCCGAAGCAAATGGATTTTTTTCCTTGGATTCCTAGAGAAAAAAATTGGGGCTGTGTCCGAAGTTGATATCTAGAGGCGTGCCCTATTTCTTTCTGATGTGGGTTACTCTGTAGCAGTTCCTTGTATATAATAAGCAATTTTTGACCTTTTATGCGAATGAATTGGTTTTAGATGCTGATGAATTTAATATTGTCTTGTACTTTCATAAGGATATTTTCTGGGTGTCAGAGATGAAATTTTAGGTGAATGAATTTGTTTTGTTGTTAAATTTTAAAGTTGCCATTTTCAGTTTTATGAATGCATTGCAGCAGAGGGGAATGCATTGATGCAGATTCAGAGACAGACAGAAGTTTGATACAAAATTATAATTTTCTTCTTGAGTTTTTCAGAGTACAACAAGTGATTTTGGGATATTGGAAACGGAAAGCCATTTTTTAAAAAGAAAATCGATAAACCTGCCACTTTTTTCACCGAAAAGAAAAACATCAACATCTTGACGTGGGGGCTCCCATGTTCTTAAGATAACTCTGATTTTTGTTTTTGTTACCTATAGAGCCCTCAGAGCAGGCAGCAAACTACTAGACATTTATATGAAAAGAGGGTAATATTTGGACATACCGTTGAGAACTCCTTGGTAGCAGCGAGGGTTCTCTGCCAGGAATTTAATAAGCCCAGTCAAGCCAGAGCTTGTTGTGTCATGACCTGCTATTAAGAGCATGAGGATGTTATCCTTAATCTCGTCATGTGTGAGAGATTCACCTTGCTCGTCAACATTAGAGAGTAGGAAGGATAACAGATCTTGCTCGGGAGAAACTTTTCTCTCCTCCAATGCAATTTTTCTCTCATGAATGATGTCCTCAAGTTGTTCACGGATGGCATTGGCTCCATGTTTGGCTCTGTTAAATCTTGTACCGGGCAGATCTATTGGAATCTGAAGCATTCCTTTCAGCAGCAACATGAAATTACATAGAAGCCTGGCTTGGTCGTCCTCATCGTTTATGCTGGCAAACAAGTCACAAGCCAGGGAGAAGGTGTATTGTTTGATGAGCGGAAAAACCATAACTTCGTCCCTGCCGATCCAGTGTTCAGCCAGGTGACATCTGGTGATCGAATCCGCTCGGCCCACGAATTTCTGCAGAGCCTCCGGCCTGAGGAACGTCATGAGCATTCTCTTCAATCTCTTGGCATCGTCTCCACTGGCATTAAGCAAACTAGTTCCGAAAAGCTTTCCCACTGATCTCGGCCATGTGCTGACTACCAGTTTGTTCTCGTTGGCAAACAGGAAGCGGTTGCCATCGGGACTGTAAAATACAATGGTTGGTTCGCAGAAAATGGAAGTTGTGAACGGACTTCCATATTTCTGCGTTCGATTGTCA
Organism: Pinus tabuliformis; assembly: GCA_031772625.1. Lineage (NCBI taxonomy): Eukaryota > Viridiplantae > Streptophyta > Pinopsida > Pinales > Pinaceae > Pinus > Pinus tabuliformis. The sequence continues at coordinate 128,362,450 of CM062814.1, read as the reverse complement.
TAAAGTTCACGGAGATTGAGCTTCGAATAACATCCCAGGAATTGAAATATCTCACCAATGAAATCCCATGCGAAGGCTCCAGGTGGAATTCCCGGCGAAGCCCTTCTGCGTTTGTTGACGAAAAAACAGAAGACAAGGATCCCAGCCAGAAGAAATGTAAGAAATGCTGTGAGAAGTGCTGCCATATCAAGTTGTTGGGTATTCACTGATACGCCTCCATTCCAAACCATAGGCATATTCACAACATCTGAACTAACAGCAGAACCCCAAGCCCTGCGGAAATTATAAACGTTTCGCACACTTCTAATGCTTCTTCTCTCATTAGTTAACCAGACACCATAAAACAAACTACAGCCACAAAATTCTATTACTTCTTCTATCTTTCATTAACCAAACAATAAAATGAACTACAGCCAGAGACTTCTATTACTTCTTCCATCATTAATTGACCAGACACATTAAAATGAACTACACCACAGACTTCTATTACAGCCCCATACGCTTAAACCACATCTAATGTTCACCTTATGAAGCAAATGAAGTCATTATTTCATTGCCATGTTATCAACCAAATGGAGCCCATAAAATGAACCACGGCCACATACCTTTCGACCATGTATACTGTTCACGCGTTGTCCATTGAGGCTCAAATTTAGTTTGAATGGTTATTTTAAAAACATGATTTGACTGGATTTTTTTTTATTTAATAATTTTTTTTAATCCGCTGGAAGTAGATTCAGCCATCGTAGTGACTCAAAATTTTGAAACTTAACAATGGTAATAAGTATTTCTAAAAATTTCCCCAAAATTTTATCAAAAAATCATATCAAAATTTCCATTATTTTTTTAGCAAAAATTCACCTATTAAACTATAGGTAATGTTTACCATTTTCATCAGAGAGTACCTGAGTTCCATTTGACAATCTATGTTCATTAGGATTATTCTTCCACACCATTTATCTTTAGTGTGTGCATCCATGATTATGAGATAAAAGAGTGTGTTTCTTTCTTGGTTAAAAAAGACATTAATTTATTTAATTTTTAAATTGATTTGAAAGTTTTGGTTTGTTTTTTTACATGTAAGTTGTCTATATTGAAGTCAATCTCAATGCTTAATAGAAAAATGATTTACTAAATTATAAGACGTTGTCACTAGGATTATGCGTAAGGTTTAGTGAAACCCCAACATCTTATAAGACAACTCTTATCCCCACAATTAATTCACACGCTCAACTTGTGATAAACAAAGTTCATAAACATAATAGAATACTCAAAGTATCTAGTATATGTAAATATTCATGATAGGACAAAAATATATTATATAAGAATTATACGAAGGATATGATGTGATGATATTACAAATGAGGGCCCACTTATATACTTAGGCAGGCACATGCCTATTCATAAACTAATTACTATTTAATTTACTATTCTTTATTATTATTTATATTATTATTTATCTTATTTTTATATAAATTATATTCATTACATTGCTTTCTTCTTCAAAAAACTTTGTCCTCAAAGCTTATTGTTGACAATATGTCCACATCCTTTACAAATTCTTGGGGTTGTCATCTTCGTTGATACAAGATGGTAGGATCCTCTAAGTGATAAACAAAATTGTTGCACTAAGAAGGGATATGACCATCCTAAACTATTCTTTTGTGGAATCTTGCGATTACCTCATACTTCGTATGAATTTTTATCACAACACTGAATTGCACTGACATTAGTAGTCTTCAAAACATAAGTTCGTTGTTTTTGTTTTCAGTGATCCAAATATGCAAACTAATTGAGTTGTCTTCTCTTCTGATTGAAATGTTGATAAGGAGTTCTTGTGGTTTGATTTTCACTTATCTTGTGTGTGGAAATATCATGATCTACTTCAAGTACTGATATTGTTGAACTAGTTACAAAATATTCATTTTGATTTTTCATCGTCTGAATTGATTTATCATCTTCTTCAATTGTTATATTGACTGGATCAGTATTTGTTCATTTTTCTTTAACTTGCACTGTTTTTTATGAAGACCTTGATACGTCTTTTATGATGAGTTCTTCTAATTTGTTTTTCAATGATATCCTTTCATCTTTAGTTTCTTAATTTGCATCAATAATTTCTCGCTATGGTCCTTGAGGCAATTAACTTCTTTTCTTTTGTCTCTGATAATCTTTTCAAATTCGTTCTACATATTTTGGATTGTCTTATGGTTTTATTGAAAATTACTTTTGAGATATATTTTATGTGTTCTGGTGTTATTGAATTTGGTTTCAATGTAACATTTTATAGCATTATTTTTTCTTTTTGTAGGAAATTGTCAAAAACGTCTTTTTTCATATTTGGGATAAAGGACCCTAGTGATTCCATCTAGGGTGAACCCAAGCTTATATCACTATTGTTACAAAATAAGGTTTTGACTATGAATTATGAGACAAAAGTATAGTCTCAAATACTTAGTTGTAGATTGCTTACGTCATATTGTTTTTTATTTATCGAATCTATCGTTTCAATTATATTTGATTCAAGAATAACTAATTGGTTCGCATATGTAGTACTAACATAATTACTATATTGAGTAGGATCGATAGAGATTATAATATCCTTTCTTGCAATCGATCCTTTAATTTTAAATAGCGCATTAACACATATATAAAAAAATTTAGGAACATAAACAAAACAGAAGCATATAAATGGAGGACTCTCCTTCAAGAACATCCTACAAGGAACAAATGCAGATTCAGAACCAACAAAACATGTAGGTACTTCCCCTAACCCATACATAGTGGAGCAACTGAACTCCACTCCAAAACTAAATATAGACAACCGAGAAACAGATGAACATTGTGCCACATTTGAATCACAAGCCATTATTTGTCATTTCAATTGTTTCTAGCCAAAACCAATAGATGTATTTCATTTGATTTTTGACTAATTGGACATTACATTGTGAAATACATCTCTTCTCCAAAGGATTCTTCATTGTAAATTTCTCATCATCAAACGCTAGAGACATTATCCTATAGGAAGGACCATGGTTTTGGGGATCGACGGGTCTTTTCATCACACCTTGGTTAGATTTTTATGAAAACACCTTGGTTGTTACCAGAATTTTGATTTGGGTCTAGCTGTAAAATCTCCCTATACATTTCTTGGACAATCATGTTCTAGTAGGTATTGGGAACATCATTGGGAAATATATCAAGACAGACACCCAAAGATTGCAGGAAAGAATCTACACATTCACACGAATATGTGTGGAGGTAGATCTTAGCAAAGTCTTACTGGACCACATACACTGATCCACAGTAACAGAATTGGACAAAATTTTTAGATTATGAGAACACAACTTTTAGATGTAGAATTTTCAGACAAACATGGCATCTTCAAAATATGTGCCCTGAAGCCAAGAAAGACACATGAAGAAAGAAGAGGAATGGGAAACAACCCAAAGGTTGGCAATTCCCCCCACCTGAGCCTGAAGAGGAGGAGGACGAAGCAGAGGAGGAACCCCAACCAAAAAACATAGGTACCAAAAACATAAGGGGAACCTCACAAGACCCTACTGAACTCTAGGACAATCAGGTACTACCAACAAACATACGAAAAGCAATGGGTACCGATGGGTACAAACGTATACATTCATCAGACAATTCAAATTCATATAAGGATAATGCAAGACTTGAAGTTGGAAATCAACTTTCTTTTGTCTCTTCTACGTCGTCTCTAGAGGAATGGCGCAAGGTAGAGAAAAAGAAAGGGAGAAAATCCTAACTTTTCTCTTCATATGTATATTAGTTTGTTTTTGTATGTTTCTGATTATCATCAGTCATGAACTTGATGACGCTAGGTTTTTTAGCAAATGCAACATGAAATTTTATTATCACTCTTAAAATTACAATTTCTTCCTTGGATTTTTTTTTTCTTAAGAAATTTCCATTATTAGTCTCCATTTTACTATTCAGGGTATAAAAGTAATCCCATATAGATATATATATATATATATATATATATATATATATATAGAAACCTTCAAAACTTTATTACTCCTTCAAACCTTAGTGACAAATTCTTAATAATTCTTTCTCTTTTAGAAGGAACTTCAATTACTTTTTCATCTTTTATTTTAATATATAAGTAATTTTTATACATATTACCTTTCTATTGATTCTGATGTAAGATTTTTCTCTATTCCATTCACCAAATGTGGTTATATATATATATAGATATATCAACACCATTTACTATAACCTTCACAACAGGTAATTAAAAGTATGGGTTGTATGACTAAGTGACAACAACTAATAAAAGGATATGACTGTATGGATCAGGTGACAATGACTAATGAAAAGATATGACTATATGGATCAGTGAACACAAGCATATGGAAAGAAATATCGGCTCCATGGCAGTGAAAGAGGCAGGTTGCGCGTGGTATAGAATTTGGAGCATTTTGGATAGCGACAACATGTTGGCTTGCAGAGACGCAACTGCAGGAACGCTGGCGGTTGTGTGTTGTTTTATGAAGCAAGGGTGCAGAGGTGGCTAGTTGGGTAGTCGATACAATTGGTATGGTGGCTGAAAGTCACGGGTTGTATTTGTTTTTTTTGGTTTTTAATTTATATTTTTATATAATTTTTTTTCCTTGACCTTTTTTCAAATTTATATATATATATACACATTCGTTTTTTAACAATTTTTTTTTCTATTAATAGTTTTTTCTTTGATATATACTTTGTCATTTCTTCCTATTTATTTATTTATTATTTCTTTTAAATTATATATTCTCTTCCTTTTTTTTATTAATCAATCGTCAAGGGTCTAAAGGTGAAATGGAGATTCTTCAAAACTATGTAGTGAATTCTTCACCCACAACAACAACAAGTTGATGAAAATTGATAGCCAAAGATCGGATCAGGCTGGCTCTATGCAGTGGTTGAGCGGTTATAGGATCGAATAGTTCTGATACCAATGTTATGAAAAGAATTCATAAACACAACAAAAGACTCATGATAGGAAAATAATGTATTATATAAAAAATGTACAAAAGATATGATGCGATGATGTTACAAATGAGGGCCCTCTTATATATATATATATATATATATATATATATATATATATATATATATATATATATTTATATATATTTATATATGTATGTATGTATGTATGTGGCCCTCTATGCACGATCATGTCATTATGAACATGCATCTTCATTAACTAATTACTATTTAATTAACTATTCTTTATTATTAGTTTTACATAAATTATATTCAGAACACAATTCCTTCCCCTAAAATTAAAAATGAAACATGATAATAATTAAGCTATCTGTAAATTAACTATTCTACCTCATACTTTGAATTCCATTTGTCATGCACTCAAATCCGTCGAATAGATGGGTGACCATCGATTGATTATGTGGCCTTCATCCACTCTTCTTTCTCTTCATGTTATGCTACTCTTTACCATTGATCCGGGCCATGTGCTGACTACTAGTTTGTTCTCATTAGCAAACAAAAAAGGGTTGCCATCGGGTGTATAAAATACAATAGTTGGTTCAAAGAAAATGGAAGTTGTGAACAAATTTCCATATTTTTGCATTCAATTGTTATACAGTTCCTAGAGATTGAGCTTCCAATAACATCCCAGGAACTGAAATATATGACTAATAAAATCCCATGCGAAGGCCCCAGGTGGAATTCCAGGAGAAACCCTTTTGTGTTTGTTGACGACAAAAAAGAAGACGACGAGTCCAATGAGAAGAAATGTAAAAAATGTTGTGAGAAGTGTTGCCATAGCAAGTTGTTGGGTCTTCATCTATACCCCTCTATTCCAAACCATACACAAAATCTAAATTAACAAGAGAACCCAAGACTGGTGTAATGGATGTAGCATTATAAAAAATCTTTGGGGCATCCAAAATTCTGAGAGTTGACAACCCTAAGAAAGATCTCTAAAAATTTCAGCCATATTTTCTCAAAATTTTTACTAACATTTCCATTATTTTCCAAGAAAAATTTTGTCCATATAACCTTCTTCAATCATTAATTAACTAGCCCAACACCATAAAATGAACTATAACCACAAACTTTTATTAATTCTTCTACCATTAATTAACTAGACATGTTAGAATGAAATTGTATCCTCATTATAATACGACCTTCTTCTATCATTAATTAGCGAGATACCATAAAATGAACTACAACGACAAACTCCTATTACTTCTTCTATAATTAATTAACTAGACACAATAAAATCGATTACAACCACATACCCTTAATCCACATCTAATGTTCACCTTTATGAACCACAACCACATACCTTTTGACCATGTATAATGTTCACGATAACGTCTATTGATACTATAATTTAGTTTGAATGGTTATTTCTCACTACAATTTTGTCATTTGTTTTTCAAAAAATATGGTTGTGTGAGTGTTTGGTATGTTTTTTTATAATGGAAATGGATTCAACACCTGTAAGTCACCCAAAATCCTGGATATTAACAATTGTAACCCATATTTCAAAAAATTTCCCCAAAATTTTATCAAAAAATCATACCAAAATTTCCATTATGTTTTGCCAAAATTTCACCTCTTAAACTATGCATAATGTTCATCTTCTTGATCAAATAGAACCTAACTTTGTACGATTCGACAATATATGTTCATGAATATTATTCTCCCACACCATTTATCTTTAGTGTGTGCATCCATGATTTTGAGATAAAAGAGTGTTTTTATTTTTCAGTTAAAATAAAACATTAATTTATTTATTTTTTAAATTGATTTGAATGTTGTTTGTTTGTTTTTTCACATGCTAGTTGTCTATATGGAATTTAGTGTCAATTTTGAATAGGAAAATGATCAACTCAATTATAAGATGTTGTCACCAGGATTATGCGAGGCCTAGAGAAACCCCAAGATCTCATAAGACAATTGTAGTCCCCACAATTAATTTACACCCTACTTTTGAAGAATAAAGTTCATAAACACAACAAAATACTCAAAATATATGGTATATGTAAATATCCATGATAGAACAATAATATATTATATTAGAAATGTACAAAATATATGATGTGATGATGTTACAAATGAGACTCCACTTATATACTTAGGCAGGTGCCCCTTTATGAACGGTCATGTCCTTAGAGACATGCCTCTTCGTTAACTACTAACTATTTAATGAACTATTCTTTATTATTATTTATATATTTATATTAATATTATTTTTATATAAATTTTATTCATAACATTGCCTTCCTCTTCAAAAAGTTGTGTTTCATTTGGTTTTTGTCTTGTAATATGTTCACATTCTTTACGAATTTTTAGGGTTGTCATCTTCGTTGATAGAAGTTGATAGGATCCTTAGATTGATAAACAAAATTGTCGCACTGAGAAGGTATCTAACCATCCTAAATTAATCTTTTGTGGAATCTTGCAATTACTGGATATTTCGCGTGAATTTTTATCACAACACTAAATTGCACTAACATTAGTAGTCTTTGGAACATAAGTTCGTTGTTTCTGTTATGAGTGATACAAATATGCAGACTAATTAAGTTGTTTGCTCTTGTAATTTATATGTTGATAAGGAGCTTTTTTTGTTATATTTTCCCTTATCTTATGTATGCCAATTTTATGATCTACTTCAACTATTGATATTGTTAAGTTGGTTAGAAAATATTCATTTGGTTTTTTCATTACCTGAATTGATTTATCATATTTTTCAATTGTAATATTAATTGAATCAATATTCATTCATTTTTCTTCAACTTGAATGGTTACGTCTGAAGACTTCGATGCGTATTTCTGATGAGTTCTTCTAATTTGTTTTTCAATGATATCCTATCATTTTTAAGTTTCTTAATTTGCGTCAATAGTTTATTGTTGTGGTCCTTGAGGCGAGTAACTTTTCTGTTTTTGTCTCTGATAATATTTTCAACTTTTTATGCATTTTTACAATGCCTTATTGTTTAATTGAAGAATTATTTTTGAGATATCTTTTATGTCTTCTGGTGTTACTGGATTTGGTTTCATTATAACATCATGCAATGCTATTTTTTTTTCCTTTTGTAGGAAAATGTTAAAACCTTCTTTTTCGTATCTAGGATAAAACACCTTAGAGCATTCCATCTAGGGTGAATCCAGGATTATATCACTATTATTACTAAATAAGGTTTGGCTATGAATTGTGAGACAAATATAGTCTCCAATACTTAGTTGTAGATAGCTTACGTCATATTGTTTTTTATTTATCAAATCCATCATTTCAGTTATATTTGATTCATGAATCACTAATTGGTTAGCACATTTAGTACTAACATAATTATTATATTGAGTAGGATCGATAGAGATTATAATATCGTTTCTTGCAAGTGATCATTTTGATTTTAAATAGCACATCAACACATATATCAAAAGTTTTAGGAAATCTTCCATTACTAGTCTCCATTTTGCTATTCATAATTTAAAAATAAACTATTATATATATATATATATATATATATATATATATATATATATAGCTTCAAAATGTTATTACTCCTTGGATCCTTAATAATTAATTCTTAATAATTGTTTCCCTTTTAAAAGTAACTTCAATTGCTTTTTCATATTTTATTTTAACAATGCTTCCCCTTTAATTTTTTTTTTTTAAATATAAAATACTCTTCTTAACGAAATACCTTTTTCTATATGAAATTCAATTACTTTTCCACCTTTAGCAAGGAAGGTAATAACACAATGGATATTGCATTCAATATTGATGCCAGCCTAGGCCGACTTTACCCACAGTATGCATATAAAATCCATAATCTCATTTTTCCCAAGAATTTCAATTACCCTGCCTAGTCAAACCTTCATAAATTAAGGTTTAAGGCTTCCTATTAATCTTCATGTAGAAACATTGTAATTGGCTGTCAATAGTGTTAAACTTTAATAAAGCCTTTCTAACGGAACTTTATTCACCCTTCCTAAACTTTGCTTAATCATTAATCCCGCGCGTATTAACCATACCATTAGACCTTGGTAAAACCAGACTTAAACCATAATATCTTTGACTCTGCTATTTCTATTATAACTCTAGTATAATAGAAATATTACATAAACTACTTAAACCTTACCTTTCCGCCATTCCACGACCTTGCACATTCTCCGACGCTCACCTTTATCGCGTTCAAACTCCACCATTGATTTCACTCTATCAGATCAACGGTTGTCGTGTGATCTCCATCCATCCTTTGTAAATCAAATAAACTTAACCCAGGTCCATAAGCTTCTCGGGTCCCCTCAGGACCAAGCTTTATCGGCTTCAATCTCCGCCATTGATCTCACGCTTCAATCCGATGGGTGATGATACACCCGATCAACGAAACTAATCCGTGATCCTCCACCGTTTGATCAAGGCACACTTGATCCAATGGTTAGCAACGATATTGGACGGACCACTTGCGTGACGTTTAACCACCCTTACGAAGCCGATAAGGAATATAAATCCTTGATCTATAAATGTTCGGTAGCAATAAGGAGCCCATTCTAGTAAAAGGCACCAATTCAAGTACTTCTACTTAATTGTCTTTTAACCTTGTCTTTTACTTTTATCTTCTAATTTTGTAATCCTCAGTCTAAACTTGGCCTAATACCAAGCAACTTGAATTGGCATTTTGGTTTCAGAAAATAAAGACAATTTTTTTCTTCTACACTTTTGATGAGATCGAAATTATGTGTATGATCAGAGCTTCCAAGTATCCAATTAGAAACAGACTTCCGGCAGTAAAATGTTATCCTAATACAAAGAATTTATTTCAAAAAATATACATATGTATATGCAAATATGTAAGTCAAATGTAAAATTAATATGAAATTTAAATTCACAATATCATAATCCAATAAGCACTCTCGATTCCTTATAAACATAACAATGACCATTTTATTCTCATGATATGCAGGTATGGTAACAACCAAAATTTGTTAATAATATGGTTAAATTGTATTTTAGGAAAACAATTAAAGAGATAATATATTTATTCTCTCCGAACCTAAAGGATATGCTCGATGTTTGTCTGCACGTGATAATTTTATTAATATACATTGACAACTAAACTCCTTGGCGCAGATTTAAGTTATCATTATTTTGGTTGTCAAATTAAGCAGTGTAGAGGCCAAATCTAGCTCTAAATTTTCAGTTTCAAATTTTTCAATTTTTTTTTTGGAAATTTAAAGTATTTTTTCTTTGGAGTTTCAATACTTTGTTGTCGTTATTTTTGAATACTTTTATGTCGATTATTGATTCTTAGAATATGTGAGAATCACACAAAGAATATGTGAGAATCACACAAATATAACACGGTGAATCTTTTTGACGACGCCCATATCGATCCGAATCAGCGATAGACTTAAGCTGGGGGGTGTTTCCAAAGGACTTTCACGATTATTGTAAACGATGTTAACAAGAGGAGGAAATATATAGAATCAAAGGGGAATACTAATTGGAAGATATATTCATTTATGTTATCATGAATAATATTTAACTGATGTTGAGTCGAAAAAAAATATGGTTTCGGATTTTGTTTCTAAGTTTACGATCTGCTGCAGGAATGGCGACGCCACCGGGGCTGCCAGTGGTGATATATGGCCGTGGTTTTGGACAGTCCGCTGAACTATTACCAGTATAGAAAATCTTTGCGGACAAATAAGATTATGCAGGACAAGGAATTCCTCGCTCACCTCAGTACAAAGGAGCCCCTGCTTTCGTGTTCATTACTGATATTTTCTTTTGAATGGTGTGAATGTGTGGCCAATAAATCACAGTTTCTACATGCCTCACTCTGGACAGAGGTAGCATTTTTTTTCTCCATTCTTTTTTATTGGTCTTTGCCGGTGAAAAATGGTCTTTATCTTTTTCTCAACAATGGATTAGTGCTGCATGCAAAGCAAATTGTCTCTTTTAGCAGGCATGACTAGTGCTGCATGCAAAGCAAATTGCCTCTTTCAGCAGGGATGGGCACGTTTCGAGGAAAAGAACAGAGGATGCGAAGAGCTGCGTTTTATGCAGCGTCGGTTTATGGCCTCATCCATCCATCAAGCGAGGAAGGCAGAGGTTTGAGCCCAGATCCAGAGCACTTATATCAGGTTTTCATCAAAACTATACCTAGGAAATTGTTAATGATATGGGTATGGGAAAGGATCGGGTGATAGATAGGAAGAAAAAAAATCTAGAAAGTCAATGGTATTTTTATTTCATCACAAAGTTATGGGAACGGATTCGGTGATAGATACGATAGATATGAAGAAAAAAATCCAAAAAGCTAATGGTATTTTTACTTTATCACAAAGTTTGATTTTTTTGGGAAAGTGTTGCAGGAAGAGATGCATTTGAAAGATTATGGGATCTAACCTGATTGCAGCATTACTCAGAATTAAAGATTACAAGGCGGAGCCCCATGAGTAAGCATAATAGATAGATCAATATTGACATACAAAGGTCAAGCTTCTTTCAAAGATGCATTAAGAGGAAACCTGCAACATAGGACAAACAAATCCCAAACCTGACAATCCTAGGTCTATATATTGTAGAAAAGATGGAAAAACCTCCAGATCTATCCATCGAAGTACCAAAAGTAAGTGATCTATTCACTACTTTACATGCAAAAGCCATTATTTGTGGTTTTAATAGTTTTTGGCCAAAATCTGAAGAGCTTAATGAATGGATCTATCTCAACTGGACCAGAGTGTGTGCAAAAGGTTTTTTTGTGTTACGATTATGTCCTAGATGATGGACCATGGTTCTGGGGAAGGTGGGCTTCTTCGTAACCCCATGGTTTTCTGATTTTGACACAAATTCAATGGTGGTTACAAAACTATCAGTATGGGTAAGGTTTCATAATCTTCTGGCACTATCAGGTCTTAGAAGGCATAGGGAACTCTCTGGGAAGGTACCTAAAGATAGATCAAGAAAAAAATGGAAAAAAATATCTTCACCTTTGCATGTATATGTGTGGAGATGGATTTAAGTAAAGGTCTCACGGATTGTATTAACCTGACACACAAAGATTTTAAGTGGATACAGTGGTTGGATTTTGAAAACACTGCTTTTCAATGTAGGGTTTGCCATCAAACAGGGCATTTGCAAAATACATGCAAACAAACAAATAAAAGAATAAAGAAGAGAACGCAAAAGAAAAAAGGATGGCAGTTCCCTGAATCCTCTTCATCAGATGAGGAAAAAGAAATGGATGAAACCTAGCAACAACAAAAAACATGAAAACAACAAGGCTTACAAGAGATGGGAGAAGAAAATGAGGAAGAACATAAGAGAATCCAAATAACTCAATAGTTATTCTGATCCTTGGAATCCAAGTAGAAGGAAATAACAACAATCAAGGCATAGGTGGAACCAAGGGATCACATATTTGCGAAAACTTTGATTCAGACAAAGATAACCCAAAGCTTACAAGCAATAATGAGTTGGCTATCATCACTTCTGCGCCACCTTTTGGGGTCTAGTAAAATGTTCAAAGGAAAAAAAGACAAAAAAGAAAAGTCCAGTTTAATTGGCAACCTGTAATTTTATTTTTTATTTTTTTATTTTCTATTCTTTGATAGCTTTGCTACTTTGTATGTATCATGCACACAGATGGTATGGGACAATCTCTAAGTACTTGAATGCATCTACAAGTTTTCTAATAAAAAGTTACTGATTTTTCTTTCCAAAAAAATATTTAAATGATGTTATTATAATTTTCGATCTGATATAATCATTTGCAAACCATTTCGGATATGTTTAACTAGAACTCAAATAGAAATGCATGATGATCACTATTATTATGGGTTAAAATTACAAGGAGACAGTTTTTCATTTTATTTATACAAGTTATACTTATCTTCTACCAGATATAATAGAACTCAAATAGAAATGCATGATGATCACTATTATTATGGGTTAAAATTATAAGGACACAATTTTTCATTTTATTTATACAAGTTATAAATATCTTCTACCAGATATAATAGTTGGCAAACTATGTCAAGCAAGTTTAAGCAAGATTTGAATTAAATCAATCTCTTGACTGCTCTGGCTGGATTAACACTATACAGAAACATAATTTTCCATTATATTTATACAAGTCAAACGTATCTATAACTAAATATAATAGCTAGCTAACTATATCATGTAAATCTAATCAAGATTTAAATCAAATTTAGGTAGAAATTTTTCGAATTTGAAACTAAGTGGCGAGCATTTACCCCATCAACTCCAATCGTTCAGAGAGGCTATAAAACTTTAGAGGGAAATAAAAATCCATCACATTTATACCAGTCAAACTTATCCTTTAATCGTGTGGGAAAAGTTTCACTGGTAGTCCTTTGGCAGGAGCAGGCATGGGGTCAACGGTCACCTTCTCGCTCGGATCCACCAAATTCCTCTTAAAGGTTTTCACGACATAATGCAGAAAAACCAGTATTACCATTCGAGCAAACTCGTTACCAGGGCACATTCGTGGTCCTCCTCCAAATGGAACAAACGTGTAGGGAGAAGGCCCCTCTCCTTCGAATCTCGAAGGATCGAATTTATCTGGATTGCTGAAATACTCAGATTTTCTGTTGGTGGAATTCACGGTCCAATAAATCTGCATATGCCCAAAAACAGTAAGAATTTTTCTATAATCTTTCACAAGGAGAGAGACAGAGTGTGATGGGGCTCACCTTCCACCCTTTAGGGATTGTGAATCCGCCATATTTGAAGTCTTTGATGGCCGTACGAAAACCTCCGCCTACAGGAGGCTGCAGTCTAAGCGCTTCCTGTGCAACTCGCCATGAATACTTCATTCTTTGGAGGTCCCCCACTCTAGAAGTTGCCCGGCCTCCTTTGTAGCTGAGATCGCCAACTGCTCTGCAATTATCAGATAATAATAACTAATAAAACTTTTAAATTTATTTATCCCCATGTCCTCATAGGTCTTTCATTTGGATACCAAATGATATAATTGCTTGGAAAGCGACTTTCTTTGTTGGTTGTGAAAGGAAAGGAGGGGGTAGAGCAGCGGCCTGGAGCGCGACAGCTGAGCTGAGGTGCTTTAGTCATGGCCAACCAGAGAGCAGAGGTGCACTACTTATGGCCAACCAGAGATAGGTATATATATTTTTGACAGCCTTTTATCCACAGGTATGTTTTCGATACAAAGATATAAGGAGACCACAGCAGGCATTCCGATTTGTTGACAGCTGGTTTTTTACCTGCAATCCCGTTTACCTCCATTAATAATTTTGAATCCTCAACTTCATCCATTTTTAACATAGCTGAAATATTTCCTTGACTGCATCGGCCTATCTTTCGCATCTCATACATAATTTCACCTGCATTCTCCCTGCGTCCACATGACGCAGTGGTGAGTATATTTCCTCAGCCGTTTTCTCAATTGACTTCATTTGACTGAACGATTTCAATGCTTCTTATTTATACTATTGCACCTCGGTTTCAGTCTCGTCTGCGTTTCCAGGTATGGACATTTCGCAACTTAAATTCTCCTTAACTGTCTTATATGAGGAATTTGTCTAAAGGAAAAGAGCAATTTTCATCTTACTGTTTTTTTACAGGGAGTGTTTTTTACACACTTCAAATGAAATAGCATGAACTTATACAATATGACAGGACTTATTTGGATGAATGACAATCTTAATTAATATATGGAGAATTTCACATGTTCTTGTTGGTCATGGTTTCGAATGTTGAAAGCTCAAAATTATTGTGTCATTTCTAAGCCTTTTTTTTTCAGAGGAAAAAATCAGAATGGATTATATTAAGATGATATAAAAAGCATCATTTACAGATGTCTCGGAGGATATTTTTCAGATAGAGAGGATATTGGTTACATGTAGAAGTCCGCCTGAAAGGGGACAGGGGGAGAAATACCCTGTTTTGCGGCAGGGTCATCGTAGATCTTTCAGAGAAGTAACGGCAGGAATAAAAACTTGTATATAATCAGATGTACAGAGATATCTGATAGCTGTAAGAGAACAACACATTCGATACCCTGCAGCTATACAAACTTCAAGATAAGATCGATTCCATATCAAGCATTTCACCATGTTCGATCGCCACAGTTGTAGAGACGGAAAGGGATTTTCAAAATCGACAAAAACAATTCAGCACATTCGATTTCCTTTTTCAGAGGAAAATATCAGAAGAAAACAGGCAGAGAGGATGCCTTCGGAAAAAAAACTGCCAGAAGAAGAGGAACTAATCCGATTTAAATTAGGATCATGGTGGTGTGGATGTAAAGTTTTTGTCTGTTGTTGCATAGTTTTCCCAGATGAGGTTTCACGAGGTATTTCTCCATGAATAAGGACGTGGAATCGGATTCTTATCGCTGGCTTCTGAACCTTCCCTATCTCTTCTCGCCTGTTTTTCTCCGCTGTTCCAGCCGGTATTTGGTTTTCCGTTTTTAGATTTGAATTTTCCTCTGGTGGGTAGATCTTTCCAGATTTTTGTTATCTGTCTATTCAGAGCATTTAAGCCACTTAGGACGTAAGCTAATGCTTTCATTTATATGGAGCCGTCATAACTTCAAATATCTCCCTTTCATGATGCATCTTTTTCATGACTCTGCCATCCTGCTATTAATTAGGGGGACAACTGGCTCTGTTTAGGAACATGCTCTTTTGAATTCGCTCCTTTTTCTCCCTGAGGTAACCTACAGCATGTACTGCTAGACAGCCTGGAAGTGGTTGAACATTCCCTCCCCTGGATCTATGTTCTGTCATCACATCTCGATTTTGATAGCAGTGTCAGATTTCATATTTCTCGCGGATCCGGTTCTGTACTTTGAAGATTGGGGGTAGGTGTCCCATTTATTGAATGGAACTCCTATCGGACTCATCCGCCACGGAGGCAATGGTCCACGCGGCCATTCAGGCGGAATCCATCAAAGAAAAGTCCAAGCTGTCAATTGACTGGGAAGCCACCTTAGATGAAATGGTGATTCGTCCTACGGTCCCTCATAGGGAAAGTAGTGAGATAATTAGAAAGCCATATGTCGGAGAACGTTCCCGAAAGAACCAAAAGCCTGTAAAAGCTATTCCGCCTCCTGCCGCCATCAAAATTGACAGCGTCCATTTATCTGATCGTATTGGAAGCTTGCAGAATAAAGCTCTGATCGGCCGCTGGCATTTCCCGGAGATGAATGACCAGCATATGAGAGACTGGCTTGAAGCACAGTGGAAGCCTATTATAGGATATGTCCCGATTATAGCCAGGTTATTAAAAGAGTGGTATTGTTTCCACTTTCTTAGTGCAGAGGATATGGAATCTATATTTAAACATCAGTGGGTATATGGCCGTAGTTTTTTGGCTCTGCACAAGTGGTACTTGGGTTATAATCCTTTAAGGAACACGCCCTCCAATAACCTCATCTGGCTGAAACTTCCCGGTTTGCCTCTGGAATTATGGTCGAAAGAGACCTTAATTGAAATCGGGAATGCTATTGGCAGGTGTGTTTATGTTGATCCATGGTGTCTAGGGGAGAAAGACAAAAGAATGGCCTGGATATTAATTGAAAAAGCCTACCGTGGAGGCTTTCCGGAATACATAGATATCAGCTGGAATGAGCAGACCATTAGGCAGAGGTTAGATTTCTGGGGTGTGCCCTTTAGATGCGCTGCTTGCCATCTTACTGGGCACCTTATCAAGAATTGTCCGCGGCATCATTTGAAAGGCCGTAAGCACTATAATATTTCCAAATTCGTGGAAAAGCCACATGGACGGAAGGCCTCTTCTATGGATTCGGGAAAATCGGATTCACCAAAAAGCTTTTCCAGGTCAATCCACCATGTAGTTTCTGATGGGGACTATCAGAAATCCCCCTAGCCGGCCGTTGAACCAGACCCATTGTTCAGAATTTCTCCCTCTATGCCAGCGCTGGAGACTGCCTCTGAATATGAGATCCCTTGTCCCCCGAATCCTCCATTGGAACCTTTGCCCGACCAGGCTGTTCCTAACCCACTTCCTATTCCTAAACCTGCCATTAACAAGGAAGTCCACCTTTTGAGTTCATCGCTGTCGCCCCCTTCTCAGATTAAGTCTTCTGCTGGCAAGATGGTTGACCCTCTGACTGCTCCCACTCCGGTTAACTCCCCGGTATCGTCGCCTACAAACTCTATCGGTAGCGACCTTGACTATCTTCTGACTAAAAAATCTCTCGACCTCAGGCCACTCACCGTTCATAAACCTGACAAACATAACTCTCCTAAGATCAGTCCAAAATCGACATCTAATATCACTGTGAGAAGAAAGAACAATCAAGGCAATAGGCATTTCAGGGGGAGGGGAGATGCTTCTGGTCGTGGTATCAGTAATCTCTCTCTGATTGACATTCCTATAATTGACATGTCTGATGATTGGCCCCTTAGAGCAAGCAAGGCCGGATCACCTTCGAAATGAATCTCATTGTATCGGTAAATATCCGAGGTCTGGGGCCAGACCTGAAGTTTTTGGCATTGAAAAACTTTTTTTTGTCGGCAAATCCTAAAATCATTCTAATACAAGAGACCATGCACGTTGCTCCTGTAACAGTGTCATATTTTAGGAAAATGTTTCCCCTCTGGCATATTTCTGTTGTGGAGGCTAACGGCCTATCTGGCGGGTTGGCAGTGATTTGGGATCCTCTGTGGATCAATGCAAAAGCCTATAGTTGCATTGCAGGCATCCTCATTTCAGCGCAGATAAGGGGGCAAAAATGTCCTATTAATAAGTGGATTGGGTACTGTTTTCATTTTCCACTCTTGTGGATACCTGGTTAGCAATACAAGGTTCATTACAAACTGACCAAAAAGGAGGAGGTGGCAGTATGGCAGCAAATACAGAATGTCTGTGGGTTCAGAAATAAGATGGACAACACCTTCTTTAGCTACTGTATCAGCCACTTACACTCTTCATCCCAGTATTCCGACTCCAATTCAGAATAAACGTTGCATGAGGACATGCAACAATTTCAGCTAGGGGGGATGTTAGGACTCCATATTGTCTACTTTTGACCTTGTATTTTGTTATTATATTACCCTCTTTAGCCCATAAGTTGAAAGCCTTGATAACATTTTGACCTGATTATTCTAAAGGTACGAAGTAACTCTCCTCATTACTATAAGTTTAATTGTTCAACACATATGCATGTTATCTTTATAATTAATCCTTGGAAGTTGACTAAGTTGTTTAAAGCCTGCAGCATTATAATTCATAGTTGCTGCAACACCAGAAACAGCAATTGCATAGCTGCTGCCATACCAGAAACAACAACTGACTAAACCAGGTAAATCCTCATTTTGCAAATGGCCGTGATATTTGGAACAGCAATTGGCCAACAGGAGCAGTAACTGTCTAAAGCGGCCAGAACAATACGTTGCAGATGCTGATATAGCATGATCAGCCGTTGTCCAAAATTGACAAAACAAAGTTGCAGATATTGGAACACCAGGAGTAGCACAAGAGCTTTACGGGAACAGTTAAGATTCACCAGATCAGCAACAATGGTGGAACAGCCAAGGATTGTACGAGGATCTCAAAGGGACGGTCGAAATTTGTCAGCTGTGCAACAGCAAAAGGATCCGATATGATAAAATCACATATTGTTGTAACAGCATTTCTTATTTTTGTACAAAAAGGTCAATTAAACGGGTAACGACAATCTATTGTAATAGATGTCTCCTCTATAAAGAGGAGACATCTACAGTAAGGAAAGGGGGGAACGAGGGTATTGTATTACAGATCAAGTGTAAACCTTTACTGTAACTTGACATTTTGGCAGATGAATAAAGCATTGTCCTGAACATTTTTACTTAGTATCTGTGTCCTGGGGAATCTTGTGAGAGGGACAGGGCCCACCTTCTTCACAAGATTCACCCATTTCTTTTCTGTTGAGTGTGTGTGTGACTTCTGTGTGGCATTGCTTCTGATATTTCCCTTTTTGCTGATACTCTGTTTTCTTAATCAATTGGCGCTGTACAAGAGTGTGTCACCGGTGATTAGAGATTGCAGTGTGCATTGGCAAATTGATCACAGGGGCAGGTGCTGAACATCCTTACTCTGAGGATAGGGTCCTGATCTTCTGTTACAAGACAGCCATCATTTCTTTCAGCAGATTTGTTACCTTTAGTTCATTATTTTCATTTCATTTCTGCAATAGCTCATAACTGCTGTAACACAGAGTAAGGGTTTGATAAAAATTTAGTTATACTACAGCTTTTAATACTTTTAGAATTAAGTGCATATAGTACGAGGTCACCTTTGAGACAAAAAGACTTTCCCGAGTTCACAATTTAATGCGGTACTCGACTGTTTAATAAATAAACTATTCGCGTAGCCAACAAACACAACCCAACATTAGTGTTCATGAACAAGCCCAGAGGATTTGGCAACAATCAATGAAGAAAAATCATGGTTTATAGGTTTTGGTTAATGCAAAGGGAATATGAAAAAAAAGGAGGATGACCTAGTTTTGATGTCTAACTAGTTTTGAGGAAGACAATTGCATGAGGACATGCATTCCCTTCGGTCACTCCCATATCAAGGCCTGCGTGCAACTGTGGAATTTTCCAGGTAGTTCTATTCTAGCGACTCCAAATTTCGTGCCACTTTTTCAGGGTCAGGACTTAGGCCACTGCCAAGAAATCCATGAAACTTCCATAAATGAAAAATAACATTGAAATAATGATACATATGTAAATACGTGAAAAAGGACTTGACATGACCCCTACTAGCCATGATAGACATTTCATCAAACATGTCACAAATATGCATCCTATAGGTTTAAACAACAGATCTGAGCATAGGGGTCTCAAGCTTATCTGAGAATCACTAAGAAGAGTTATTGCCTCATCACAATAAATTCATTACCATCTATTGAGCCATAATTTCATTATACATTTAGTGATTAACCAAAACATGATGAGAGGCCTACATTTTCACTATCATAAAACTCATTCATAACAAACATATAACCAACAGAAATATCAAGGATATAATAACCACATAAGCCACACATAAACAAGTATATTTACCCATAAAATAGCAAGGATAAAGAGAGCTCTTATTGATGATTGCATAAGCCAACTAGGTACGGGACTCACATGAACCACCCGACCATAGACTAGGTTGAACCAAAATTTCTTTCAGCCACTCACCCCCATGCCATATTCCAAGCATGAATGTGGGATCTCATAAAAAAATCAATCAAAACCATCCATGGTTTCCAATGGCCAAACCACCTCAATTCTCAACCAGTGATTCCACCTCATTATTGTATATCACTAACCATCACCATATTAGTCTCTACCCAAGATGTCTAGGGCTCTAGAGCATTTGTTCCAACTAGGGCTTCCAAGACTAGTAACTCAACCCACATCCATAGGCAAGAGAAAAACCACCTCCATATGCAAGAAAAACCCACCAGAAAAAAAAGTAAACCCACAACACCATGACTATCCAAGAAATGGAAAGGCTAGGAAAACCCACTGTCAATCTAGGAAATCCTCCAAGCTAATGATATATCATAACCAAATAACCACATGCATATGCCATGCATGCCAAAAACTAGTAAGGAAATCATACATGCAACTTGGTACCTGCAAGAAAAATCCACTATATCTGTTGATCTTGATGTCCTCTTACACTTTCCTTCTTTTCCTTTTCCTTTTTTATCTAAATCCCAAGTATGCCACACTCCTCTAAGAGTGCTCCAAGAAAAATCTAAGTTTCCAAGAGTATGAGAGAGATAGAGAGAAAATGAGCTCCAAAATTGAACTAATCAAAAGCCATGAAGTGATCGTCATAATACTTTTTATTAATGAGGCCTCTATTTTCTTCATTTTTCCATTATTTTCCTTCATTTTCCTCCTCGCGTTCAACCTATGACCTTTCACCTTCCTTTTCTCCTCATTTTCATTATTTTCATAAATAAATGCAAATAAATGCCATTTTTCCTTTCCAAAGCCTTAGCCATTTCCTTTGCCAATTTCCATAGCCATTAATAAATCACAAGTGATCCCCATCGCTATGTTTCTACCAAACATTTATCTTGGATTACAGGTCCCATGACCAAAATCTTATTTTACCTTTATTAATTTTTACATGGAGCTTTTACCAAGGTTGTTATAGAACCCTCCCCCTTGGGGAACACCATCCTCGATGTTCAATGACACCTACAACCACAAAGTTGTTGTAAACAAAACATACTTCCCATGGATCTTTATAACTTAGCTCGTTGCAGTATTTACAATGATCAACCTACTGGGAATGAAACCAACATGACAACTTAACAAAATGGCAACCATAATGACATGACACCCATACTACTTACTGGATCTTTATAACCAAACTTGTGGCGATATTTACATCCATATACATATGTGCATACACAAAAACATATACCAAACATATGCCAAACATTCACTCAACAAATGAATAGAGAAGGATACATAGCCCGCATTTGATCCATTATCTCCCATGTAGCTTCATCGCGCCAAAAGTGCTTCCACTGCACTTTAACCTACTCGATTGCTCGGTTCCAGGGCATGAACATGTTTCTCTATAATATACACTAAGGTTCTAGCTAGAATTTTCCTTATGGCTCCACTTGCAATACAAACCAGTCTATCACATGATCAACATATTTAACATACTTTTTAAGCAATCACATATGGAAAACATCATGTAATTTCACTGTCAGAGGTAGTGCATTTCAATAAGTGGTTGTTCCAACCCTTTCAAGGATCCTGAAACGTCCACAAAACCGAGGTGCCATATTGGCACATGATCCAATTGGCAAGGAGCTCTTCTTGGGCAAGTCCACATGTTCCCCAAACTAAAACTCCTTAGACAACCTGTTCTGATCCATGCAAAGCTTATGTCTATCTTGTGTTGCCTTCATATTCTTCTTGATTACCTTCATTTCATGTTCCATTTATGCTACCATTTCCAACACAATCAACACCTTGTTCACTGGATCACTCCAACTAATGGGAGTATTACAATTCCACCCATACAATGCCTCAAACTAACACATCCTCAAAGATTTCTGATACCAATTGTTGTAAGCAAAAACTACCATTGGAACATACCGTCAGGCCAAGAGGTAACTCCATAAATTGAATTTTGTTGTTGCATTATGATGGATCATAGATACATACATGGAGAGAGAGACTCTTGGGTTTCATCTCCTAGTGTCTCATTGACTTCTAATTCTCCTTATTTTCTATTTACAATATTTACATGGATTTAAGTAATCTCAAAGATTAGGTGTCAACACCCCCCCCCCCCCCCCCCCTTAATTTGAAGGGATATTGGCGAGTCCAAGCATTATTCTGAATCTTTCAAACTTTTCTCTTCCAGTCTATTCATTTGTGGAACAATGGCATAGGTGGATTGTATTGGCCTCAACATGATGTCAAATCATATGGTATTTCGTATTGATATGCTTCATTCGATCATGGAAATTTGGGTTCTTGGCCAACTTTATTGCATAAGTGTTTTCAATCATGAGAGGATTTGAATGCACTTGTTTCTCCTGTAAATATTCTATAATTTTCCTGAGGCACACAATTTCCTTTGTTGCTTCAACTACTGCCACATATTCTACCTCAGTTGTGGAATCTAATGGAACAGATTGTTTGCGTGGCCTCCAAGAGACAGCTCTTGATCCTCGACTCATAACAAAACCTAAAGTAGATACCCTAATTTATTTATCTCCATTGAAGTCTGAATCAAAGTATTTAATCAAGCTAAAGTCACCCACCTATGTATACTTAAGTGCAAAGTCTCGAGTTCCCTTCAAGTACATTAGAACTCATTTTGTAGAAGACTAATGACCCTCACAAGGATTTTGCGTAAACTTGGAGAGGATTCCAGTAACAAATGAAATGTCTGGTCTGCTAGTAGTTAGGTAGTAAAGACTTCCTACAAGTTGTCTATACTTCATTTCATTCTCAATGATCCGAATTGGATCTATAGAGAACTGTCAAAGAACCATGACTGTATCAGGTTGGGACAAATCTCTAAAGAATTCAAAACAACGATCAAAAACACCCTGAACTAGTGGAAATGGCAGCTAGCATGGAACGACGAGGACCTCAATCAAAGCACGTTGACCGAGGCCCATGGAGACTGTGCATGAGGCCGAATTAGCCCCTGGGAGGCCCGGATCGGGAAAAGGAGGTGATTTTTGATGCACAATTAGCGCTAATCATGCATCGATGTGCGAATAGGGCCATAATGAAGGAAGCCCGAGCACACGGATGCATGGGGAGCTGGAGAATCGCGAGTGAAAAAACAAAAAGCACTAAAAGTACAAAGGCGAGACCCTTGCTCTAGAAACCAGTGGTATTGATCAGGGTGCCCACAAATGGTAAGTGGTTTTGGATGAAAGCAGAGTGATTCCATTAAATGATCGACGCATGGCAAGCAGAGGTGAGAGAAAACCACCGTTGATCGCGCGCTAATGGTCGAGCAAGTCAACCGTGTGAAACGTGCATATGGCGTTGGATCTGGGGGACCCAGATCGGACGACTAAGATCGCGCCCGATGGAGGAAGTGGAACCAACGAGGGATTAAGCCACATTTTAGAAAGATTTGAGATTCATTTGACCACCACGATGGAAAAAGACTTCATCCACGATGTAATTGAAGAAATGAACTGATGAAACAGGCTGGCGCCATTTAGAGGAGGACATGTAGCCACTCCCTGAGCGCTGATGACGACGCCGAATAGGGAACTTCAAGCGTAGTTGCAGAAGGTGAATCAAAAGAGGCGGAAGAGGAACCGAACAGTCTTGGAATGGATGGCTAAAAGCCATGAACAGAAAGATAGAATGGGAGTTAGACAGTCAAGTGAAGTCAGTCAGTCAGAGAACCCTGAGAGGAGGACTGAACACAGAGAGATAGAAAACAGAGAAAGAAGGTAGTAAAGCAAAGCAGAAAGAGGATAGAGGGCCAAGCTGAACAGAGGCAACGTCGAGCACTAGAGGCTTGAGAGATCTGAGCCATCCCAGAGATTATTTGTCTGGGCTGAGCACCACATTGGGTTCTCCACTGTAGACCAGAAGGTCGCAGAGCTGGTAGGAAGAAGAAGTCTGCGTACTCAAGTGGCTTGGGGAATCCAAGGACCACCCTGCCAAGCAAATCTACTTCAGGAGAACTCACATTGAGTCCCTGCATTGTAATTCTCTGCTTAAAGACACAATAAAACAAGGCCACCACTGAAAGCTGGATAGGAGATGTAGCCCTGGAGAATGGGGTGAACTCCTTTTTAAATTTTTGTATTCTTGTATTTGCTTATTGTATTTATCTGATGTCTTTCCATTTAATTGTCTGTGTATTGGAAATTTGATTGATCCGTTGCTTAAATAACATAGGACACACACTAGCACATGAGTCTGTAATACCTTTGTTTAATAAATCTTCAACTAATGTCACTCATGGGGTGAATATCAGATCAAGTGGTATCAAAGCTTTAGGTTGTAAGGTTAGAAAAGCTTGTGTTGGTTAGCTGTTGAATGCTCACTAGATCAAAGCTCAAATTAGGAGAAGGAGAGTTGGTGGAAACTAATCCTGAAATTGGGAGAGTCTATCCTCGGAAGATAATGTCAAAGGAAGGTTTTTTAGGGCCAGACCCTCAATTCATAGAAAGTTTCCTAGCTATAAAGTCTATGGTAGAAGAAATGTATAGGGACTTTAGAAAGCATAAGGTTAAGGATTCATCAGGTTCTAAAAAAGATAAGGAAGAAGATGAGTCTCGCTTCCATGACCACTCCAAAGGAAAGGGGAAAGAGGAAAGCTTTCTCACACCTCCTAATAACCCTATGCATAATAAGAAAGCATCTTTGATTAAGCTAGATGTTAAATTTGATTTTCCTATATATGATGGAGAGCTAAATGCTGAAAAGTTGGACAATTGGATTAGACAAATTGATGTGTATTGCAGAGTACAGAATATAGACTCAGACAAGAGTAAGATTCAACTTGCAAGCCTACACCTAGGAGGCACTGCCTTGGTTTGGTGGGAAGGAAGAACCCAAGCTGATATGAGAAGACATGGTAAGACCATCTCTGTCTAGAGTGATTTTTTTGCTGCAATCAAAAAGAAGTTATACCCATTGGCCTACATGCAACAATCAATGATGAGTTGGCAAACTCTTCGACAGTTGAAAGGGCAAAGTGTGCAAGGGTATACTCAAGAATTCAGAAAGAGAGCATTGATGTCGGTTATCTCATTAGACTCACCAGAGACTCTTTTGAAGTACATTGGTGGTCTACACAGCTACATGAGGCATACCATCCTCATGTTTAATCCCACTATTATAGATGAGGTATCTGTACAAGCTACTCATCTAGAAGCTAGAGGAAAGAATGGAAATCCAGAAGTTGGGGGACCATCTCAACCCACTGTAAGCAAGAGCAAGGAGAAAAGAAAGCAGAAGTCGAAAGCAAGGAAGGCTAACATTGCACAGAAAAGCAAAGCTTCATGCACTCACTATAAAAAGGAGGGGCATGATGATGAGCACTGTTGGATTTTGCATCCAGAGCTGAGACCTAAGGAGTCCGAGGGCAAGAAGAAGAAGACTGCTACAACTATTCAGAAAGATTTGGGGTCAAACTCAGGAGATGAAACAACTATAACAACCACAGGTATAAAAGGTTGTCTGCTTTAGAGAATGTTGAAATCAAGAAGCAGGTGCAAGAGTTTCTTGAGAAAGGGTTCATCAAGCCTAGCACATCACCATGTGGGTCACCAATCGTTTTGGTGAGAAATAAAGATGGCTCGTGGAGAATGTGCATTGATTACCAAGCACTGAATAAGATAACAATAAAAAAAATTTATCCCCTTCCTCGCATAGATGATATTTTAGATCAATTAAAGGAAGCTGTTTATTTCACCAAGCTGGATTTTCACAGTGGATACCATCAGGTCAGAGTTGCAGAGCAAGATGCATGGAAGACTGCTTTCAAAACAAAGCAGGGATTGTATGAATGGCTAGTTATGCCTTTTGGCTTAACTAATGCTCTTGCTACTTTCATGAGATTAATGAATGATGTACTCAGACCTTTTCTTAATGATTTTGTTATTGTGTATCTGGATGACGTTCTGATTTTTAGTAAAACATGGGAAGAACATTTAAAGCATGTTCAGCAGACATTAGATGTTTTGAAAAGAGAAAAACTTTATGTTAAACTCTCAAAATGTGAATTTGGCAAAACATATCTAAACTACTTGGGTCATATAGTAGGGGGAGGTGAATTGAAAATAGTTCCCTCTAAAGTGGCAGTCATTGTGAATTGGCCTAAACCCAGGTCTGCTATAGAAGTGAGAAGTTTCTTAGGAGCAGCACAATATTGGAGGAAGTTCATTTCTAACTTTTCCTCAATTGCAGCTCCCTTACATGCTTTAACGGGATTGAATAAGGTGTTTCAGTGGCGAGGCAAACATCAGAGAGCCTTCGACACCTTGAAAGAAAAAAGTAGTACAACACCTGTACTAGCACTACCAGATTTGCAAAGACCATTTGAGATCCAAACTAATGCCAGTGACTATGCCATGGGAGCAGTGTTGACACAACATGGTAGATCCATATGTTATCATTTTGAGACTTTTAATTCTGTAGTAGTTAACTATCCTACATATGATAAAGAATTGTATGCATTAGTTCAGAGTGTGAAAAAGTGGAAACATTACTTAATGGGTAAAGAGATAGTAATACATATTGATCATCAACCACTTCAATATCTACACTCCCAACTAAGTTGCAGCAATCAAGACATTAGAGATGGATGGGTTTTCTACAACAGTTTCATTTAGTCATCAGATATAAAAAGGGCATACATAACAAGGTTGCAGACATGTTATCTAGACCCATTATAAATGCATCTACCATACTTAAGCATAATTCAGTGCTACATGAAAGCTACATGGAACAATATGCTCAAGATATGGACTTTAAAGATGTATATGTAACTTTGAGTCAAGGAAAAAGAGTAGAAGAATTGGACTATCATGTGAAGGACCGAATCTTATATCATTATGGGAAAATCTTCA
The DNA here is from genome assembly GCA_031772625.1 of Pinus tabuliformis. NCBI lineage: Eukaryota > Viridiplantae > Streptophyta > Pinopsida > Pinales > Pinaceae > Pinus > Pinus tabuliformis. The sequence goes on along the minus strand of CM062814.1, from coordinate 128,335,367 downwards.
TTCCACAAACTGAGAGGATAAAGATAATTAGGGAAGCACACACTTCTCTGATATCAGGTCACTTTGGGGTAAGTAAAACATTTGCACAACTGCAAAGATTCTGCTATTGGCCGAAAATGAATGAGATAGTTTCTAGATATGTAAGAGAGTGTGCTAAAAGCAAGCCCAGTAACCGAAAACTAGGCTTGTACACTCCATTTCCAGTTCCTTCTCACCCTTGGGAAAGTGTTTCCATGGATTTTGTTGGAGGACTACCTAAATGTAGGAAAGGACATGGTTATCTCTATGTTTTTGTGGATACGTTCAACAAAATGTGTATTTTGATACCTTGTAATAAATAGATTACAGTTGAACAGACTGCAAAATTATTCTTTGAACATGTATGGGTTCATTTTAGATTACCCACTTCCATTGAATCTGATCGAGACACCAGATTTTTGGGGAAGTTTTGGTTGAGTCCATGGGAACTGATATACACCAAACTAAAGAAAAGAACAACTTTTCATCCACAAACAGATGGCCAGACAGAAGTAGTTAACAGGACAATGATCCAGTTACTAAGAGGTTATTGCAGCAAACATCCTAAACTTTGGGATGAACACTTGTGTTATGTGAAGCATGCTTACAATAAAGCCAAACACTCTTCTACACAGAGATCTCCTTTTGAGACCTGTTTTGGTTTCACACCAAGGTCTCCTTTGTATTTTGTCTTTGGTAAAGATACCATGGTTGATGGACACAGTGATGTGGACAAGGAAACTAGGTTCATTGAACAGATCCAAGAGATCCATCAGGCAGTATAGGAACAGCTGGAAAAGAGCCAAGCCAAGTACAAGGCTAGGCATGATAAGCATCCAATGGAGCATAGTTTTCAAGTTGGAGAACAAGTCTGGCTATATATCAACAAGGACATGATGCAAGGTGAAGGTAAAATGATAAAGACTATCATGTATGGACCCTTTAGGATACTTGAGAAGATTGGCGAAAATTCTTTTCGCCTTGATCTACCAGCTTACATGCACATCTACTCAGTCATAAATGCAGATTGCTCGAGGTTGTTTGAACCTTCAATGATTGAGGACCCTGAAGAGAAGAGTCAATTGCTTCTATTGATGACCTGCTACCTAAATATCTCAATGAATTACAACAATACATAGTGCTGGCCAGGAAGGTGAGGACGACGTGCAAGGGAGATGTTGAGTACCTCAGGATTGGGCTCAAAGGTTCAAAGCCAATCAGTGCAAAGTGGATTGAGATTGGACAAGTGAGAAAGAAATACCCTCACTTAGTCGATGCTTGAAAACCAACTTTTGGTGGTCCAAAATCTTTTTTAGTGGGAAGGTTGTGATCCGAATTGGATCCATAAAGAACTATCAAAGAACCATGGTTGTATCAGGTCGGGACAAATCTCTAAAGAAATCAAAACAACGATAAAAAATACCCTGAACCAGTGGAAACGGTAGCCAGCGTGGAACGATAAGGACCTCGGTCATAGCGTGCTGACCAAGGCCCATGGAGGCTGCACAGGAGGCCGAATTAGCCCCTGAGGCCCAGATCGGGAAAAGGAGGTGATTTAATCGTGCATTGTTGGGCGAACAGGGCCATAATGGAGGAAGCCCGAGCACACGGACACATGGGGAGCCGGAGAACCGCGGGCAAAAAAACAAAAAGCTCTAAAAGTACAAAGGCGGGACCCGCACTCTAGAAACCGATGGTATTGATCGGGGTGCCCACAAATGGTAAGTGCTTCTGTACGAAAGCGGAGCGATTCCATTAAACGATTGACGCGTGGCAAGTAGAGGTGAGAGAAAACCGCCATTGATCACGTGCTAATGGTCAAGCAAGTCAGCCACGTGAAATGTGCGTATGGCATTGGATCTGTGTTAGGGTCCCACCCTAACCCCCTTATTTATGGGATCACGTCATAGTCAAGAGTCAATAAAGCCCATATTAATATTTGTAAGTGGTTAACCCGCAATTAATGACGGGACCACAGTTATTTGCAAATGGGCCGTAGTATTAGATAGATGGTATGAATAAAACCCACGGTATTGGCCCATGGTATTGCATGTATGAGTCATATATAAAGGATAGAGACTCCCTGCAAGGAGCATTGTGTCTTATTTTGTATTCGAGCTTTGCTCTATTGGAGGTTGCCCCCTCGAAGAGGCAAGTGAACATTACCCTCTGAATAATACAATCATTGCTATTCTGTGTTCTGGGTATCTTTTCTTCGCATATTCTGTATTTGGGTATCATTTTGCAGGTTAAGAGCATAACAAGTGGTATCAGAGCACTTTCCAGGGCCGGTGGGATCTCCAATTCTTAGCAAAATTTTTTTTTTCGGCTAGAGACGTGTTCCGACATCTTTAAACCATGGGATCTGTCGTTAAGCGCATAAAACTATGGATTTGGGGAGGCATGCACACAGGAAATACAAGAGGTGGTCACGTCTGTTGGACTCCCTTGTAACCCCTGTGGGTACCCCTTCGAGTAGTAGCGCATTAGACAGAACCGCGCACGGACTGTCTTCCACGTACCCTCTGGGTATATCGGAAGCCCCCTAGGCTCCCTTGAAACCTCGCCATAGATAAACCGTCGGCCGTCTTGTGGCTACAGTACACCGAGAACAGCACTCGGAGAGATTACTCGCCCGTACAATAGGGAAGTCGGGTTGTACGGCTAAGGGTACGGTCGATCCTCCTTAGTTAGTGCCCTGAAACATTGGGCTGAGTACTACTGCCAGAACCTTATGTATATTGCGATCTGTAGCACCTGACACTCCTCACGACCATAGTTTCCTTTTCTATCGAGGGATCACACATCATGTATTCCCGATCCGCGTGTGTAAAGAGGTGCAGCAGCAGCAGACATCAGTCTCGCAGATCCATCAGATCCGCCGCAGCAGTTGTTCCGCCATTCAGATCTCTCAGACCCACCAGAGCGGAGTTGTTGTGAAGGGTTCCTATACAGGGGTATACTTTTCGCAGGACTTTTGGCAGCATTGACATTTTGAGGATTTGGCGACTGCAGTATTGATCAAGAAGGAGTAAAAATCCGTTAGGAGTTTTCAAAAAAAAAAAAGTCTGAGATCTTTCGGGGCGCTTATTGGTGATCTAGCCCATCAGAATCAGGATGACGAGCTGAGCAAGGTGGTACCATTCAATTTATTAGTCAAATTTTTTCGGCGGTCCCAATTTTTCATCAGGTTGGTGTATGGTAGAGACTAGAGCTCAAGCAATGGCAAATGAAAGGATGGACAAAATGGAAGACACTGTGAACTCCATCCAATCTGTGATGAACTCCCTCCAAACTGAGATTCGCGGACTAAGTCTCCAGATACAGCAAGTCCTCCCGAAGGGCAAGGAGCAAGCCCACGAAGAGGTGTATAATGGCCATGAATACAATGAGGGTGAGTGTAGCCACTCTCCTCACGTCTGGCACACACATCCACCACGCAGGCAACGACCTCCCAAGTTGGATGTGCATAAATTTGACGGTTCTCACACGTCTGCATGGCTAGGACAAATGGAGCAGTATTTCAAATTGAATCATATCCCAGATGATGTGAATAAGCTTATGTTGGGGAGCATGTACTTAGACAATGAACGGTGGCAATGGTGGGAATGGCATCAGCATTGCAATGGACCTTTTAAGACCTGGACCCAATTTACCAAAGCTCTTCGAGATCGCTTTGAACAGGAAGACTCTTTTTTGGGTCGTCTCACTAAGCTCCGACAGACTGGTACAGTGGATGAATATATTACCGCTTTTGAAGCCTTAGCCTTCCGCACTCGGGGTCTCACAGATGAGTTCTACACGGAATGTTTTATCAGCGGTCTTAAAGAAGCCATCAAAGCTCAAGTTCTAGTTCACCACCCTCCCACGTGGACGGAGGCTTTCCAGGTAGCTCGTAAGGTGGAACGTGCATTAGCGGCCCAATACAGTCGCCCAAATTTCCCCGCTAAAGGTCGTCCCCCACAAGCTCACAACACGACTCAAACACTTAAGGTCCAAAAGGTGTCACCTGCGGAAATGGCTGAAAGAAGGAAGCAAGGACTATGTTACTACTGTGATGAAAAATACTCCCCAGGTCATAAATGCAAGGAGCCCAAATTTTTTCAAATAGATGCCACTGACTACAACTCAACAGAGGAAGATCCATCACTTGAGGAACATGAGGCGCTAGAAGACGACAACCCAAAGGAGAATGTCTTTGAAGACCCAGTTATTTCGCTGCATGCGTTGGCAGGGATTTCTTCCCCTCAAACTCTCAAAATCCGGGGTTTTCTTAAACATCGCCCAGTGGTAGTCTTGATTGATAGTGGAAGTACCCATAATATCATCCATCAAAAAATCGCAGAAGCAACGCATTGTTTTGTAAGAGCAGTTTCTAACTTCCAAGTCCAAATTACGGATGGGGGCACAATGAAATGTGAAGGCCGCTGTGAAAATGTCAAACTACAAATGGGGGATTATCAGTTGAAAACCCACATGTTTGCCATACACATGGGGGGTTGCGACATTGTCCTCGGAGCTGAATGGCTCCGCAGTCTTGGGACAATCACAATGGATTTTCAGGAGTTATATATGAGTTTCAAGCAGATCAACTCCACACATACCCTCCGTGGACTCCAGGCGGGAGCCCCCTCTATCATCAGCTTGCATAGGATGGAAAAATTGTTAAAAAAAGGGCCATCATGGAGTAGTAGCTCAATTTAATGCCATGCAGGTAGTCGAAACCATGTCTCTGCCAATTCATCATGAGATGCAACAGATTTTAAATAACCATCGGACGGTCTTTGACAAGCCTAATGAGCTTCCACCCTCGCGAGGGGAACATGATCATAGCATCACCTTGGTTCCAGGGGCCCAACCCCCAAATGTACGGCCATACAGATATCCGTTCACCCAAAAGAATGAAATAGAAAAAATCATCAAGGAATTGTTGGAAGCAGGTGTCATTCGTCCCAGCATTAGTCCTTATTCATCCCCAGTGGTCATGGTGCTCAAGAAAGATGGGGAGTGGTGGATGTGTCCCGACTTCAGGGCCCTCAATAAGTTGACAGTCAAAGATAAATTTCCCATCCCGGTGGTTGACGATTTGCTGGACGAACTCAATGGGGCTCAATTCTTCACTAAGTTGGATCTTCGCTCAGGCTACCACCAAATTCACATGAAGGAAGTAGACATTCCCAAGACGGCTTTCAGAACTCATGAAGGCCATTATGAGTTCCTAGTCATGCCATTTGGTCTTTGTAATGCTCCCTCTACTTTTCAGAGCCTTATGAATCACATTCTCAAACCATATCTCAGAAAATTTGTCCTTGTCTTCTTCGATGACATCCTCATCTATAGTGGCACTTGGGCTACACATCTTCAGCATGTAGATCTACTCTTGCAACTGCTCCGCAAGCATAAATTATTTGTCAAGATGTCCAAGTGTTCGTTTGGCATGGAAGAAGTTGAGTATTTGGGCCACATTGTGGGGCGTGAAGGTGTCAAGGTGGACCCCAAAAAGATCCAGGCAATGCAAGAATGGCCTCAACCTAAGACCTTGAAGAGCTTGAGAGGATTTTTGGGTCTCACAGGCTATTATCGTAAATTTGTCCGCAACTATGGCCGCATAGCGAAACCCCTCACTCAACTCCTAAAGAAAAATTCCTTCTTTTGGAACAAGGAAGCACAACAGGCATTTACCGCGCTAAAAAACGCCATGTGTTCCACTCCAGTCTTAGCACTACCTGACTTCACCAAATCCTTTGTCATTGAATGTGATGCTTCGGGTACAGGTATTGGGGCGGTCTTAATGCAGGAAGGGCGACCGTTGGCCTTCACAAGCCAACAACTCAGTGGGAGGAATCTGGGCCAATCTACCTACGAGAAGGAAATGATGGCCATCTTACATGCAGTCGAAACCTGGCGACCTTACTTATTGGGGCGACGTTTCCAAATCCGCACAGATCATCACAGTCTTAAATATTTTTTGGAGCAACGCCTATCCTCCCCACAACAAAATAAATGGTTAGCCAAAATGCTGGGATATGATTATGAGATCATTTACAAGAAAGGGAAAGACAATAGTGTAGCAGATGCATTATCTCGCCAATTTGAGGAGGAAAGTACTCTGCTCGCAATTTCCCTCCCCATTCCAGACTGGATTGAAGAGGCTCGCAGGGAATGGTTTTCACACCCCGGGTTCTCCCAACTCATTTCTCAATTGCAGGTAGATCCTAATTCCACCAAGGGCTACTCGTGGCAGAATGATATTCTTCGCTACAAGGATAGAGTCGTAATCTCACCAACATCCACCCTCAAAAGTCGCATTTTGGCAGAATTGCACTCATCTCCCATTGCAGGACATTCGGGCTTTCAGAAGACGTATGCTCGCACCAGAAGATCATTTTTTTGGACAGGAATGAAAAAGGACATCCTCACCTTCGTAGCAGAATGTGATGTCTGTCAACACCACAAAGGGGAAACCGTCAACACACCAGGCACATTACAACCATTGCCCATTCCGGCGTCAATTTGGACAGAGGTTTCTATGGATTTCATTATAGGTCTACCAAAGTCAGGGAACAAGTCAGTCATCATGGTGGTGGTGGACCGACTATCGAAGTATGCTCATTTCTGCGCCCTACCCCACTCGTTTACACCAACTTTGGTTGCTCAATCTTTCATGGATCAGATCTTCAAATTGCATGGCATGCCCACTTCTATTGTGTCCGACCGCGACCCGATCTTCACCAGCAATTTTTGGCAGGAACTCTTCAGAATACAAGGCACTCAACTCAAACTCAGTACTTCATATCATCCACAAACAGATGGTCAAACCGAAGCAGTCAACAAATGTCTAGAAACCTACCTTAGGTGTTTCACTTCAAAAAAGCAACACCTTTGGGTACAGTGGTTACCTCTGGTTGAATGGTGGCATAACACCAACTATCATGCCACCACCAAAATGACTCCCTATGAAGCAGTATATGGTCAACTCCCGCCTTCCCCTACTTCTTATCTCAAGGGGTGCTCCAAAGTACAAGCAGTGGATAAACTCCTAAAACACCGCGCAACCATGCTCGCCCATCTTAGAGAGAATCTTCATCAAGCTCAGAACCGCATGAAGCAACAGGTCGACCAACATCGCTCAGAGCGCCAATTTCAAGAAGGGGATCAGGTCTTTTTGAGGCTGCAACCATATAAGCAAACATCACTCAAAGACAAGGGTTGTCAAAAGCTCCCTCCAAAATTCTACGGACCATACCAAGTACTTCAGCGCATTGGAGAAGTGGCTTACAAGTTGGCTTTGCCACCGACAGCAAAAATCCATCCAGTTTTCCATGTATCGTGCCTCAAGAAAGTGATTGGGAACAATTGCCGAGTTCAAACCAGTCTACCTGAATTGGACGAAGAAGGATCAATCTGGCTTCAACCTGAACAGGTTCTAGACACACGAGACAAGCACCTGCGCGGCCGCATGATTAAGGAAGTCCTCGTCAAATGGAAAGACACCTCTCCGGAAGATGCAACTTGGGAACCAGCCACTATTCTTCAACAGTTTCTACAGCTTTAGCCTTGAGGGCAAGGCTAGTCTTAAGGGGGAGGGCATGTTAGGGTCCCACCCTAACCCCCTTATTTATGGGATCACGTCATAGTCAAGAGTCAATAAAGCCCATATTAATATTTGTAAGTGGTTAACCTGCAATTAATGACGGGACCACAGTTAGTTACAAATGGGTCGTAGTATTAGATAGATGGTATTAATAAAACCCACGGTATTGGCCCGTGGTATTGCATGTATGAGTCATATATAAAGGATAGAGACTCCCTGCAAGGAGCATTGTGTCTTATTTTGTATTCGAGCTCTGCTCTATTGGAGGTTGCCCCCTCGAAGAGGCAAGTGAACATTACTCTCTGAATAATACAATCATTGCTATTCTGTGTTCTGGGTATATTTTCTTCGCATATTCTGTATTTGGGTATCATTTTGCAGGTTAAGAGCATAACAATCTGGGGGACCGAGATTGGACGGCTGAGATCGCGCCCAATGGAGGAAGCGGAACCGACGAGGGATTAAGCCGCGTTTTAGAAATATTTGAGATCTATTTGACCGCCACAATGGAGAAAGACTTCATCCATGATGTAACTGAAGAAACAAACTAAAGAAGTAGGCTGGCGCCATTTAGAGGAGGACATGTGGCCACTCCCTGAGTGCTGATGATGATGCCGAACAAGGAACTCCAAGCGCAGCTGCAGAAGACGAATCGATAGAGGCAGAAGAGGAACCGAACAGTCTTGGAACAGATGGCTAAAAGCCATGAACATAAAGATAGAATGAGAGTTAGACAATCAAGTGAAGTCAGTTAGTCAAAGAACCCCGAGAGGAGTACTGAACATAGAGAGACAGAAAACAGAGAAAGAAGGTAGTAGAGCAAAGCAAAAAGAGGACAGAGGGCTATTAAGCCCTGAACTTGCATCTTTCCTATACACTTTCCTAGACTCTTTCCATTCACTTGGACCTCCTAAGCTATCAACATCATTGCATATTAATCATAAAAGAGCATTTAAAGTGGTTTTTTAACTATGTTTTGTGTCTGCTGTTTGAACTAGATTTTTGCTCATTGAGCTACGAAATCCTGTCATTTTCCGCAGCTATTTTTGTTAAAGTCTACATTGTAGGTGTCATCAGGCAAAGAGAGCCACATGGGCAAGTTGGAAATGACTTCGACATGGACCGAGTCCTATTGGCTCAGTCAGATTCATCAGAGGAGGCCGTGGTCAACGGTGGTCAAACAGAAGAGTCCTACGGCAATAAGACTCTGTTTCCAAGCACGTGAAAGATTTTCGTGGCCGTTTCTAGATCTCTAGAGGCATGCTGACACCTGTAGGCTGCCCACGATGTGAATCCAACAAGCCTTTTTCAATAGATTGAACAATCTCGACAACCATGATGCTAAATCCATGGACGTTGTCATTTACGTGTCCTCTATCAACATAGTTTAATAGGAAAACAATTATGTAACCTTTTATTATAAATAATGCATTTCTATACGCATAGTAATGAGTCTTTTGAATATAATTTTGCTGATAAAAAGCCCACTGTGCCGTGACACTAGTTTTCGTTGTTGTGACTGCATTCTGAAATATATGAGAAGACTCTGTTTCTGAGCGTAATTCTTGATTGATAGTTGTTGCCCGAGGTTGTGCAGAGGGCCCCTGCACACGCCGAGTTTTGTTTCTTATTGATGTACAGTTTCATGCTATGATTCTTTATGTTTATTGCAAATATGCCATAGTTATTCACTTATGTATATTTCATTTACTATGGTACTAACGCTTCATTCTTGTTCATAATTTTACATGCTTTGTACATTGCTGTTAACACTGATCAGTGTGTATGTTCCAGATTACAGTAGGCAGCCTGGGCATTTGCATATAATTTTCATAATGACTAATGACATGGGATTAATTCTCTGCTGACTTTGCTTTTCCTAGTTTTTAATTCCAGTTCTGCTTTGTTAATTTCAGTTTTGTTTCCTTGCTTTATTAGTTAGCTTAGATATTAAATTGCTCATATCATTGTCAGTTACCTCCGAAAGCCATAGCTGGACTACTGGCGAGGGATTGAAGTATGAGTATGTAATTTGATTTTAGTCTTATTTTTCTGAAATTAAATATCAAATTTCTCAAGTTGTTGATGATTACCTCCGAAAGCCATAGCAGGACTAACTGGCGAGGGGTTAGATTATGAATTGATGTGATTTGATTTTAAGTTTTACTTTTCTGCAATTAGATATCAGATTGCTCAAGTTGTTGATGATTACCTCTGAAATCCATAGCAGGACTAACTGGCGAGGGGTCAGAATATGAATTGATGTAATTTGATTTTAGCCTTAATTTACTTGCAATTTTTGGATTTCTTTGAGTGCAGTAGCTTAATTCATTTCTTTTGTATTTAGATAGTAGTAGGGGTAATGGTTTCATGATCAATAGTTCACTATTTGTTTGATTAGAATAGTGGCACATTTTCATTTTCTTTTAAGAATTAATTTCATCATTAGTATATTCTAAGACCCTCTGAAGTTTGAAGTTTTGGAAATCATTATAAAGGACATAATTTCCTTGAAAATTTATATCCATACTTTTCTTTTAGAATTTCCATTTCACATTAGGAGATAAACGAAGATAAAAACCCCCAAAACAAAATAAAAAATCAAAAACGACAAAAAGTAAGAAATAGGTTATCTTGCACATATAGTGCGCCACACTTCAACAGTTTACGACTCCCGGATTGACAATTAATATAGCAATTTAGGACACTCTAAATTGACCAAACAAGGGCTGAGATGACTAGAGGCAACATCGAGCACCAGAGGTCTTAGAGATCTGAGCCATCCCAGAGAGGATCTGTCTGGGCTGAGCACCACATTGGGCTCTCCACTATAGACCAGAAGGTCGCAGAGCTAGTAGGAAGAAGAAGTCTGTGTACTCAAGTGGCTTGGGGAATCCAAGAACCACCCTGCCAAGCAAATCTACTTTAGGAGAACTCACATTGAGTCCCTGCATTGTAATTCTCTGCTTAAAGACACAATAAAACAAGGCCACCACTGAAAGCTGGACCGAAGATGTAGCCCTCGAGAATGGGGTGAACTTCTTATTAAATTTGTGTGTTCTTGTATTTCCTTACTGTATTTCTCTGTTGTCTTTCCATTTAATTGTTTGTGTATTGGCAATCTGATCAATCCGTTGCTTAAATAACACAGGACACACACCAGCACATGAGTCTATAATACATTTGTTTAATAAATCTTCAACTGATGTCACTCATTGGGTGAATATCAGATCACTCAAATTCTTTTCCTTCAGTGAAAGAGAGATTTAAGTTCTATTCCATTGGAGTAGTCAAAGGATTTCACATAGTCATGCTAAACTTATTCAACATATCTCCAATGTACTTCTTCTAAGAGAGGAATATAAATTTCATACTTTGAGTTACTTCAATACTAAGATAGTAGTGAACATAACCCAAATCTGTCATTTGAAAACCTTTCCTCAATTCCTTCTTTATGGATTCAATGTAGCTCTCATTGTATGCTATCATCAGAAGATCATCTACATACACCAAAAGATATACAACTGTTTTTCCAACCTTCTTGACAAACAAAGTTGCATCATCAAGATCATAATGTTTGAAGTTGAGTTTCAAAAGATGCTTAGTTCACTTCTCATACCAGACTCGTGGTGCTTGTTTGAGGCCATATAATGATTTTATAAGATTGCATACTTTGTGTCCTTTACCCTTCACAACAAATCCCTTTGGTTGGGACATAAAAACGTTCTCTTTTAGATCTCCATTCAAGAAAGCAATTTTTACATCAATTTGATGGAATTTCCAATGATTATGGGTTGCTAAGGCAAAGATTCATTGTCTAGATGGTAGCCCAATTTGTTGTGGGGGAAAAAGTATCCTCTTAGTCAACCACTTCCTTCTATGCAAATCCTTTTTCCACAAGCTTGGATTTATGTTTGTCAAGTGAGCCATATTCTTTATACTTGTTCTTGAAGACCCACTTGCAACATATTGGTTTGGTTCCCAATGGAGGATCAACCAACTTACAGGTGCCATTCTTTATCAAGGCATCATATTATTTCTGCATCACTTCTTCCCATTCATCATGAGAAGCAACTTATTTGAAGGAATTTGGTTTGAAATCTGTAGAAAGATTCAGTTCACAATTATAAGAAAGATCCATATTAATAGGTGAATAAAAATCATCTACATCACCTCCATTATGTCTGATTGTGCTTCTTGTTCCTATCTTTCCTACGTAATTAGGGCGAACACTTTCAAGTGTTTTTGTCATCCATTTTGGAGGACCTTTCTGAGATAGCCCAAGCTGCTCAGTTGACTAAGTGTGGGCTAAACCAATATTTAGTCTCCCAATTTTGTCAATCACATCACTCAAAGTGTCATCTATATCAGTGGCTAGATCTTGACACGGGGGAAAGAGTGCCTCAGAAGAATATTCCATAGATTGATCCAGTATAGGAATACCCCCTTCAAGATGTGGAATCTAATTATCAAACTCTTGAAAATATTTTTCATGTCTGAATCTATCCAAGAGATCAAGCTACAACTCAACAACATTGTCAGCATTAGACAATTTAAGAAAGATCACATCTCTAGGCATGATAAAATTCTTATTGACTTCACAATAGAGATAGTATGATTTGGAGGTATTTGAGTACCCCAAGAACATACATTGGCGACTCATTGAACATATTTTGTTTCTCTGTTCCTTATGTATCAAGGCATAACAGGTGGAACCAAAAACCCTGAGTTGCTTCACCGAAATAATGTGGCCATACCACTTTTTAGAGGGAGTCCTTTTTTTTTTTATAGAATCATATGGACACCTATTCTTTATATATGCAATGCATAGAACTGCGTCACCCCTGTTAGGGTCTTATAATAATAGTATTCATAATTTTTAATTGGCTATGATTAGTCTTGTAATATTGTACATACTTTTTCTTTCTGCAAAATGTTCTCCCATATTAAAAATAAAAAATGTAAAGAGGGTAAATCATAAAATAAAAATCAAAGGAATAAAAGAAAAGGATCAAAAAGAAAATAAACTATGAACCCCACCAAAAAGAGATAAAAAATAGATTCTGAAAGTGATGCAAATTCAAATGCTACTACTTTTTACTTTACTAGGCAAAACAAGATTGTGTGCAGCTTGTCAAAAATGCCACAACCCATGATGATCAAATAGTTTAATCATGATTCATTCATGCTTTAAATTTCATGCTGATAGATAGAGAAATAAAGACCTACCCAAATTGTTTAATCTTGGCAAATCAGTAGTTAGGTAGAGAATAATAAGGAGCTCATTAGTTTAATATAAGCCCTTGGAAGTTATAAGGTTAGAATTAGATAGTTTTCCTATCAAAGAAAAATAAATCAAGGGCTAGCAAGCTCAAATGCACCCAGTAAATGAAGAGAAAATTCTAGGGTAAATAAAGGGTAGGTAGAAGAAGTTTTGAAATGCACAAGGTTGCCAGCTCAAATGCACCTTCATCATGCTTAAATCCTATGTTTCATGTGCAGGAGGAACTATCAAAGGAAAGAGGACATTCACAAAAATTGTGTATCACTTTGGGTTTTTACCCTAAAAAGTTCTATATGATTTTAGGCCTAAACACTAAAGCTCATTCACTAATGTCCCCTCATTTAACCAAACCCCTTACATGTCTAATTTATTAATTTTCCTCCATTACCCCTTCATTTCTTTTCATTCACTAATTTCCCCTTCTTGATTCCAAAGGACCCTTCCCTCTTCATTTTCATTGTAAAAATACCCTTTCCCCCAATTTTAACCCTTTTCCCCTTAATTTCACCCCTTTTCCCTAGACATTTCCCTTTAAAAAATCATCCCCCCCTTATTAATTTCCCTTTTCCCCTTAATTTCACCCCTTTTCCCTAGACATTTCCCTTTAAAAAATCATCCCCCCCTTATTAATTTCCCTTTTCCCTTGCAAACCCACTGAAACCCCCTTATCCTAAGTTTAAAAGGTTAAATGTAATGGGCCCCATTGAAAACCCTCCTCGATACCCTTTTGACTCAACCCTTATGTTATTTAACCCCCCACTTTATGTATTTAAACCCCCACTATATAATTCCCGGCCCTCAATAAACCTTTGAAAATATTTAAACCACCGCATTATTTATCCCCGGTCCCCGCCAACCACACCCCAACTCAACCCTTGAAACTATGGCACACGATAGCCCTCCGATCAACCACCTCCAGATATAATGGCTCATACCCATATCGTACACTCCCATCATTAGATCTTTAGCATCCTAAAAGCACACGAGATTCGTGGCTTTTCCTGAGCGCCCTTTGGCTACGTGGAAGCCCCATGTTATATCGCGTGCTCTAAAAAATTATCGCCCTGCGCTCAAAAGCGGTGAGATATGCCATAAAACCACCTCCCCGCGTAAAAAGGAACCATCCACTGTTCATACTTTAAGCTCGCGCCCAAAATTAACCGTTGTTGGTTAAAAATCATAAAAGCCTCCTTTTCACTCTTTTCACTGTTATTTTGTTGCAAACACCTCTGCCGACCAATTCTGAAACCCTGAAGCTCTGCTCAACCGTTTTAACCAACTTTACAACCAGAAGACGCTGCAGACTCCAATTTCAAGCAACACACAAACAATTGAAGCCTCACAAGCCTCTGTTACTTCCACAGTACCCTGTTTGCACACCTAATCGTCGTTTTTCCAGGTATTCTTGAAAGAACCAGAATGGCCTTGTACTTAAGCTCTGCACAATGATTATAGAAGGTTAATTAATTGAATTAATTAAAAAACCTTGCCAAACTAAAAGAACCCCACTGTGCATCCAAAATCCCTTTCCTGCATACTGTATTCACCTTTTGCACCATTCCACAAGTCTTGAGCTTACTCCTTAAGCCAGATAAACAATAATTCAATAGAATAAACCTAATTATGGCTTCCCAAAGCATTCTGAGTGAAAAACCCCTGCAAACCCCTCACCTGGACATTGACCACCTCCCATTAGCTGACAGATATTTTCAAATCAAAGACACAGTTTCCCCTAGCCATATATTGAAACTCCACTGCTGGAGTAAAGACAAATTCATCAACCACAGTGATGATATTCAGTTATGGGAATCAAATTTTCCCAAATACTTGTTCCCATAGGTATACCAGTTCCCTGAAATCATCCACCTATGACAACTCTGCTATATCTCAAGCCAAAGAGCCATTGTCTCTCCTAACTAGCATATTTTATTTACAATCACTACAATGTCAATAAAGCAAATGTTGTAGGTCCAAGCAAAGCCAAATGAAACCCCGTTTTCCATTGAAAACCTACTTGAAATCTACTTGAAGCTGGACCTTCCCAAGAGGACTCAAATCTTTCAGACTTTCATCCTAGAAGAGTCTCATACTCCTACAGACAGTCCTCCATACTTAGCCACCATTTTCTCTGAGAGGGCTAGACAAATTGTAACCATGCTCTCTTGCATTCTAGGATATACCACTGATGAGCATGTAGATGAGCCTATACTTGCTTTTCTCTCCATTTTTTGCCCAGGTAAGCCTCCAACAACAGTCTTCAATTTTTCCCAGTTCTTGGCAGACAAAATCCATGATCAATTGATCAGATTGCCAAATGAAAGAGTATTTAAATACTCTTCAGTATTGTTCCACATGTTCTTATATTTCCAATCAGATAAGTTTCCAGTCAATATCTAGAAGCTGGACACTAAGGGCCATCCTAGATCAGTCATCTTTTGGACACCCTTAATCCAAAAGTATTCCACTATTTTCAATTACAAAGAGTTCATTGATTCCTTTGTTCATCTAGTTGTAAATATGCTAAGCAGTAGCAGTCAACCCAGGATCAGTGATGAGATAAAAAGAGTTTTGCAGTTGTCTAAAAACAGTAGAATAGGAGACTGGTATTTATACCAGGACCACACTGAAATTAGGATATATGGATGCCATCTCACTCCCTATAAGCTGCCAAAATATCTTCCCATGAGGATATTTGCATTAGAATATATCAGGCAGATTATAAACTCAGATGATGTGAATTTCCTATCAGCTAGGAAGAAAACACAGTTCAAGATAAAAAATCATCTTGGTCCTTTTATCTGTAATAATAGGGAATCTGAAGAAGAAGCAGAGAAGTGTTTACAGGAAATGAAGTTTAGTAGCCGTTTCATGTGGCAATATGACCCTTTAGGTGTCATAAACAAACTCATAATCAAATTCAAATTGAGCCCTTTTATGCATTACTTTAGAACAGACATTGAAAAATATGCCAAACAATTAGAATGGTTGGAAAATACCTTGATAGATATGGAAAAACAAATGGATATTAGTTCCATTATGCCTACTCTATCCCTGTAGGACAAAAATAAAAAAAGGACTAGGGAAGAAGGTTCTTGCTCAAGCATAGATACAACACATGATAGATTTGAAATCATGTACAGGAAGAAGCCCAAGCTAAATCATGTTAAGAGAAAGAAGAGTAAGAAGAGGTCATTGATACAATAAAGACACTTTGAATCATGGATACAGATATAATGTTCAGAGAAAATACAGCTCCATTAGTTTCAAAGGAAACTCATCAACCTTCCACCTCTAATACTCAAGAGTATTCAGAAAGAGCTTAGCATTGAGGTCTCATCATCAAGCAAACCAGTGGATAAGGAAAAAGACATAAAGGAGAAGTATAAAGAGATCAAATTAAGAAATGAGGCATTGAAAGCTGAAACATATGCCCAGTATTTCAAACAGACTCCTAGCAATCAGAATAGGTTAATGTCAGCTTTTGACATTAAAACTGGTAAAATGCAAATGACCTTTTTGCAGCCTACAGTCCAGTAGCCTAAGTCATCAGCAGACTACAGGAAGACAAAATTTGAAGTTTTGGCCAAGGATGTTCACCCTATTGATCAAATTGAATTTCATAAGCAGGCAGGGGAAATGATCTACTCAACAATGACCAACAAGGCCATGAGTGTTCAGAAACTTCAAAATTCTCTAGACAACATCACAACACAATTTAAGCTAGAGAAAGCATCTTCACAAGAAAAAGATAATAGAATCAACTCACTGGAAGAATTGGTTATTGATATTGGATATAATCCAAATGACATCAAGGCTGCAGAAAATATCATAAAGAAGAAAAATGAAGACATTGCTGCTTTGAAAAAGCAACTAAAATTGCCTCCTTCAGAACATCCACAGAGCAAGGAAGTTCTAGAGAGCCAAAGCCAAAAAGATGAGATGATGGATCTCATTCTCCAACTAAATGCTCTATTGAAATAAATGGAGAATGAAATGGAAAAATTAGTATAGGAGAAACAAGCCACACTTGAAACAGCTACTGCCACTTCTATTCCTACAGTTACTACAACAAAACCTTCAACTTTGGCAGCTTCATTGGCCCCAACATCTCCACTAGCTACAACACTTCCAACTGCATCAAAAACTACATCGGCAATAGGTTCAACAACAATAATAACTCATCCTAGTGATGAAGCAACTAAACTAGTCAAAGACATGGAGGATATGTCCATCCAGACCACTGAAATAAATAGACTTAAGGAATAAATGAAAAGTCTAGAGGATGAGAAGAAACTAGCTCAAATTATGCATAAGAATGAAGTTCAAAAGACAAACAGGTTGAATGAAAAGATAGGGAAGCTTGAGAAAGAATTAACACTGAAAGAGCCACTAGGCGAAGCAAAACAACTTTTATGGGCCAATATCATTAACCGATTCAATGATATTTGGCCATCTATACAGGTAATATTTCAACAAAATGACTTGGTCAAAGAGGTTGGTGAGACAATTCAAAGGGTTAGAGCTGAACTTGGAAATATGCCAAAAGAAGCCTCAAGAATAATCTAGTTCCTTAACTCAAAGAATAAATATGAATTGCAAGAACTTAGAATATTTGACAGAACTAGGACCATACTAGAGGTTAAAAAGGTAATCACCAAGAGGAACCTAATGACACAACTTGAGGATAAATGCCATACAATGGAGCAAGCAAAAGCTAGGTTCATGCTCAAATTTGATACTTTGAGGTAGAAAGGTCTACCTAATACATTGGTGATTAATGACAGGTTGATGCCATATGAAGACTATGATAAGAGAATCAGAGACGTGGCAAAGGAACAAGCCAGCAGTTCCTCCATGAAAGGGATACCTACAGGAAAAGTCCTTTACCATGCTTTTGAGAACCTCTTTTACCTCCAACATGAGGTAAAACATAATTTTGTAAACAAGCCCACCTTTGCAAAATATACATAAAATGTTGAAGTCTATAGGAGAATGCTAAATATTAAATACCAGATGTAGAGACTTGGGAAAAATTGAATGATTTACACTAAAAAGGCCAGGTAAACAGTGAATACAAAGAAGTCAAAGTAAAACAACAAATAAGCTTGGTGAAAGAGTATCATATGAAATTTAGAGGTTAAAGGTCAGAAGAAATGTAAAAGGAAAGCTAGCGTAAAGCAACAACAAAGGAGAGAAAGCAACAAAAGATCAAAGCATAAAACAACAAAATCAGTAAAAGAAGGGATAGCTAGCCTTTTAGTTTCCTAGGTGTCTCTATCTTCTTGCATGAAGATATTTATTTTCCTTGAATAATTCCTAAAATAGTTTAGGATATTTTGTAACTATTTTTTGTATAAATACTTCATAATTCGAAGTATAGAGTGTGGATTACTGAACATTTCTATAGTCATATTGATCTGAAACCTGAGGGTTTATTGTAACATTTTCAAGTCAGCAAACTGGACTGAGTAATAAAGGCATTGCATTACAAGATTCATGTGTTGGGCCACTTCAGTGAAGTATCTTTCATTTGCCAAATTTTTATTTTCTTAAGTATTTCACATACATACATGTTTTCCAATTTAAATGAAATAACTAGAATTTTACTTTAGAATTTGTTTAAGTACACTCTATCTTCAACAATTATTCATTTTGATGTTTTCTTATGATATCCAGAGTAGGGAATTCTTCATTGCTCCCTAGTTTTGATTGACCTCTTCCATTTCCCTCATTATCCAATTTGAGGAATCCTTAACTTCTCCTTGACCCTGATTGAAAAACCACTTCACCATCCAGCCTAAAAGATCTAAATTTACTCAGCTACCTTGCCCTGTGAACACTATCTTTAGAACTTGATTCAGTCCTGTTTTCTTGACATTTGGACTCCATGGCCCAATGGTAAAAAGACACTTATCTATCCATTTGAATCAGTGATTCCACCACCAAATCAAACCAAAACCAAATCAATCTTAAATAAATAGCCTAAAATCAATTAACTCAACAAAGTTAAATCATTAAGAGAGAGTCCTCTCTAAGCATTAGGAAGGCTAGATCCTAGTCTCAAAAGTAGGTTTGTGGTTACCTCTATTATTTCTTTCATGACAACCCTAGAGAAATTTTAGAGAGATAACATAGTGGCAACCATACTTGGGAACGAGTCCTCAGTTTAATAAACCTTAAAGGAAATCCTAAATTTCATCTTTGCACCTTAAGGCCATTTTAGGGTTGTTGAAAGGTTTCATTAAAAAATTAAAAAAATTAAAATTATGGCTTCCAAAAGAACATATTATACCAGGGCACATCCAGGTCCAAATCTTGCTATAATTGTTGATAATCCAAACAAAAACTTAAGAAAAAACAATAAAGTAGAAATTGCAGAAAGCATTAGTGAGCTAACTAAAGAAAATTCACTTCCTAAAGAGTTATCAAACTTAGAGGATCTTCAATTTGATTTATCATTTGAGCATTCATTGTTTTGTACCAAATCTGAAACTTCAGTTCATGATACTGTAATAGACCCTGCTTTTATTCAATTTATTGAATCAAAGAAGAACACTATATATCCTGATTTAGATCAACATATTCTAGACACCTTTGACAAACTTGATGCTTTAACCTCAAATTTGATAAGACACATAGATGAAGCTTATTTTCAACAGACAGTTGAATTAGTTGCCTTAATTGTTGCCACTCCTAAGCCTTCTACCATTCATTAATAATATGTAAATTCATCATTATTTAGTACCACCTCATCTATTATTTCCACTACACTTCATTCCACAAAATCATTCAATCCCAAGCTTCCTCTCCAGCCCAGAGTTGTATTTCCATATGCCAATACTTCAAATTCATCTTCTATCACTTATACTACATTTTTAAGCCCTTCAAACTTAGTTGTAAGCCCTTCAAGTTCATCTTCAAGCACTACCACTTTACCTCCTAGCCAAGCTAGAATCTTACCATGGCTGCCACATATGCTCCTTTGACCTTACCAGCTCAAGTACATGCCATGCCCCAAGACTATTAGAGTATAATCTTTTAGTTTGATGGTACTGGTCAATACATTGCACAACAACATGTAAATAAAATGAATGATTACTTTGAATTACATGAAATTGATGAAGAAGATGTACAAATGGGATTATTTGCACAAACACTAGGAGGAAATGTCAAGAAATGGTTCAAAGGTTTGCTTGCTGGTCATATTGCTGATTTACCTGCTTTCCATAGATTGTTTATCAATAGATGGGAAAGGAAGAAAAACCCTTTACAAATATTATTTGAATATGAAAACATTAGAAAATATCCTAATGAATCTATTCAGGACTATCGTACTACGTTTAACAGTATTTACAATGCAATCCCTGGAAATATCAAACCTCCACCAGACTTGGCACTAATTAAATTTCCTTATGGTTTTGACACTGATATGTATTACCAATTGAGAGAAAGAAACCCTCCAACTTTAGAACAGATGAAGAGTGATGCAGTTAGTGTAGAAGCTAACTTGTTGGCTAAAAGAGCTAGAATGAGAAATGAGAGGAGACTTGCCATTAAGGAGGAACCATCCACTTCAGACATTAAGATAGATATTTTCACTAAAATTTTAGAAAAGTTAGTGGATAGATTAGAAATTATGGAAATAAAACCACAATGGGATAATCAACAACAAGGCCCTAAAATAAGAAATCCAAATTTTAGGAAGAATCTTGACACTGGTAACCCTAGAGAAGGGCCACCTGATCAACAAATTAGACCAACTTTCCAAGAAAACTATGCTGAAAGTTCTCACCAAAATGAAGAAGATGAAGACACTCAGGTTAATTTAATGGGGATAAATGACAGTAATACTATTTTTGTTACCCAAGAAGAGCAAGAATTATGCATGTTACAACAATTGTAGTTACAATCTAGAGAGTCTTTTGATTATAAACAAGGTTATGAATTTGCTACTAATGAAGTTCATAAGCAATATAACCTTAGGAGTAGGAAAAACATAGAAGCCGCTACTAACAAAATTGTCCAAACCCAGACCAAGAAAATAGTGGGAGCTCCTGCAACCAAAGTGCTGCAAATTCTCTCTAGGGAAACCCAAAAAAATTTCACTCCAAAGATTGCAACCAGTCCAAAAAATTGTAGACATCACAGATACTACTCTCAAAACTTCAGTTGATATTCAAAAATCAGCTGCTATGAAAACTGTTGGACACCTAATCCTAAAGGGTTAGTGTGGAATTCGAATGGACAAAAGCAGTCCAAGAGACCTTGGGATCTGAATCCCAAGAGTCACGTATTGTACTATAAATGTACATCTTTTGTTAATAAAAATTGCACTCACTGATTTATCTTTCCTATTGTTTGCTGTCCATGTGTGTTTAACATGGTATCAGAGCCACTTGTTTTTCTGTGGCCTTTTTTATGTGCATGTCAGTGCTGCTACTCCATATAATTAGCTGCTACACTGCATGCGCTCTGTCCTTTGAATTATGCCTGCGCTCTTTACTCTTAAGAAGCGCTGCCCTGACATATTCTATTCCTGCTCCCCGTCAGAACTGTTTTCTCCGTTTAATCCACTGAAATTCTTCTCTAAAAGGAATTCCTCTTGAAGAGCGATTTATCTAACGATTTGTGTGTTGGTCTTAGAAAACGCTTCTGCGCCCTCTGTTCTGACATGAAGACTGCGCCCTCTGTCCGTGGAACTGTACATTGATGCGTTTCTGCTCAAACCTACCTCATTCCATTCAAACAAAATGGTATGCGTTTCCTGGTAATCGCTAGTGTCTACATTTGATATGAATGTGTAATTTCGCTGCGTCATTGCTCTTCTGAAGACTGAGACTGCGTTTTTTAAAGAGCTGTGGGTATATACTTTGACTGAGTCTGCGTTTGTTATGACTGCAAAAAAAACTGTGGTATTTGGTTGTGAGTTGCTCCGTGGTATTGGCTGCATTTGGTTGTAAGTTACTCCGTGGTAACTAGCGTTGAGATAGCAGCGGAACAGTTTATGAAGACTGCGTTTTTATTACTGCGACTGCATTGATGTATTATAAAATACATTGTATTGATGTATGGAAGCGTTGATACATTTCTTTTCACCATGATTTCATTTCAATACGATGATTGATATGGTCTGTTATTGATCCTCCTAAGACTGTCTTAAATTGTGACTGCGTTTTTTATTAAGAACAGTGGTATCTTGGTAAGAACAGAGGTATCGTTTTCTATTATAAAGAGTTGCGTTCTGAATGTATTGAGAATGGTATCCAGCGTTGATGTATTGAGAATAGTATCCAGCGTTGATGTATTGAGAATGGTATCATTTTTGTTATAAGCCTGCGTTTAATGTATTTGCTGCTGCGTTAATGTATTGAAGCTGCGTTCTGAATGTATTTGATGCTGGGTTATTTGTAAACTGTGGTAAGAACAAAGTTGCGCAGCGGAAGTGCAGTAGAGTTTTCTATAGTCGGAGACGAAATGGAACCAAAGTTTGAATCTGTTCTGAATTTACAGGGATTGGAAGGAACTTTCTAAATTCGAAGTTCGAAGTTAGAATTTTCGTTTAAGATCTCAATTCAGAGCGGAATACCATAGTTGGAGCTATTGTTGAAGGTTCTTTAGCAATGGATTTTGGAAAAGTTGTTTGGACAAAGCTTTCTCTGCTCTCTGCGTATGATCCATTTGATGCTTCTCTCTGGTGTACGCTACTCTCCGGCAAATTATATGTGTATGGTGCGGTGAAAGCCTGTTCGATGTGCTGAACATTGAGCTTTGCATATTGTATCTGGTGGTGCGTTCATCCCTGTCCGTTAAACCCGCTGTGCGGTGAGCATCTGGTATGTGCATTAAAGAACTTTGTTAAACATCGTGAGCTTTGCATATTGTATCTGGTGGTGCGTTCATCCCTGTCCATGTGTGTTTAAACTGAAGCATGGTGGATTCGTCAAAGATATATGCGCTGGTATTTTGTGTATTTCTGTAAGGTGCGGAAGCAGTTGAAGTTTGGCGCTTTGCATAAGCTTGCGTGGCCAGATAAAATTGGGCTCCTGTATATCTGTGACATTATCGGCACTGCTACCATCAGCAGCGCGAAAAACATTACCCTGGAGTGGATCATCAATAATAGCATCAACACTTTTCTGTAGCCGTTTTTTCCCAGCACATCGACTTGGAGAGTCGATTTTATAGAAGGCACAATTGTTTAATAAACATTGAATTAAACTGTTATAAAAAATGTTGAAATCGTGTTGAGCTGCAGGTTCATAAACTGAAGAAATTGGGTTCAATAGCACTTGAATCATGAATGGCGCTGTTGATTGAATAATATAACACATTGAATGCAGTTGAATGCGTGATAAATTGGTACTGTGGGAATTTTTTATCAGTGTGTGTTAGAACTAGAATAAGGTGAGAAGGATTCCAGTCCTCATCCTCTAAGGTGGCAACTGGAGGTTGAAGCATTTCTTGTTGCCTCAATTTATCCCCATATCAGAGAAATATCTCACCAAACTTTGCAGATTGAAAGACTAAGGGGGGCGCACTAGTGAAAGAACACGGGAACTCATTTTCATCTGCTTTCCTTGCATAATGAAGAGTTTTCCTGTCAGACAAAGAGTCATTTTGATCTTCTACCATTGCGAAAGGACAATTAGCCTCTTACACAAACAATTTTGATGCTACCGAAAAATCCATTGTGACTCGCAGCGCTGAGATACAATTGTTGTGCTTATGATTGTAAAGGAAAAATCAGGCCAAGTTTCAGGGATAGAAGGCTGAAATAATAGATGAATCGTAGTACTATTTCTCAAAGGTGAGCTGTGTGTATTTATCAGCTAAAATAATGGCGGTAAAAGGCAGGAACCGAGGCTTGTCACTACTCAGATTTCTGGGTTTTTCAGTGTGAAGTCCGAGTCTTTTTCAACATTTTTCTTAATGCTTGGGTACAGGCTAAGGTTGCAGTAGGAGCGGGCTGAGATTTCTGGGTCAGTAAGCCCAGAAAAGAGCAGTCTACCTGCAAGAAAAACTGTGTTCTTGAGTGTATATCAGCTCATTGTTTAGGGAGGAAACACTTGTATTTTGGGTGCTGATTGGACGTGTGGGAACTAGTCACGACTTCTACTTCCAAGATGTTTATAGGTTTGGTATTGCATACTCTCTGAAGATCCAGCTTGAGGCAGCCGGCTTCTCTTCTCAGTTGCAAATGTTGCAGTTGCTACTACCTCAGTTGTGGAACTGCATTTAAAACTCATTATAGTTTCTGTTCCTTGATTCATTTGCTACACATTTACAAAGGATTTTTCTGTGTCTTTGTACTGTGAATGGTGTTACTTTTACTCATTGAGTCATAGTTGTAATCAGTCTTTTAAAGGGGTGTAATTTTGACAATGAAGAATATGCCTCGAATTACTGAAATATTAGAGTTCTTAAAAACTCTCATACATTCCTCAGATCATGATACAGTGAGAATAAGCAAAGCTTCTCTGGTTGATATTAGAACCTGTTTGTATAATGTACAAGAGAATATTGAGTTTTTGCAGCTTGAGACAAAGCTACAGCAGGAAGAATTAAAACAAAGGAGTCATCATTCTGACCCTGTTTCTGTTCAGAACAATGAAGCAGACTCCCATAAACAGCAAGTTAATATTGTTCAAGTTCATTCAGTGCCCAATAAAGCAGCAGCTGCACATGAAGATGCAGAAACCAAGACTGCACTTCCCAAGCCCATCATCAGACCTTGGGAACAGCTTGTCCACAACAAGCACAGAACTGGTCTTGGATATGACAAGGACTTGTCCTTTCATATTCCAGACTATGCCAAGCCCATTCAGTTTCAGAGTGCTGGATTCATTTATGACAGTTCACCTGCTCCTCATGACAGTTCAGCTCCAGCTGTTCCAGATTCTACTCCTCTTCCACCGCAACAACAACAACAACAGATCATAAAATGCCAACACTGTGACCGAGTTGGCCATCTGAAAGATCACTGTTTTGATCTTCATCCATGTGAGCACTGTCATAAAACCAGCCATTCTTCACACAGATGCTTCAAAAACAAACGTCCTGCAAGAACAAAGATTCATCTTGGATGGATCGCTTCTTGGCAATGGGCATCAACAGCCAAGAAGATATTCCAAACACATGTCAGAACTTGTTCCAGAGTATTGAACAGTGTTGCAGTTGAGTTTTCTCCATCTTCTCACCTTGTACCTGACAGGGGGGAAATGATGGTCATCTACAAGCTTCAAAGTCACATCAAGCGACCCTGAGCCACAACCTGCCACACCAGTTTCAGAGTTGTAGCCAGAGACAAGATGCCTGAACATGCCTTCAGTTGGCGATCTGGGACACTTCCTCTAGCAGAAGACTCCAGCTTCTGGCCAGTTTTGGAAGAATTCCAGGAATTACAGAGTTGTTGGTTATCCTTAAACCATCACAGGTTGAGACTTCCCTTTTCAGGTTGAAGTTTTACCTTTTATGCGGGGTGAGACCTCCCTTTTATGGTTGAAGGTTTCCCTCTTTGAAACAATAGGATCACTTCCTCTAGCAGAAAAATTCAGTTTCTTGCCAGTTTTGGAAGAGTTCCGGGAACTGCACTAAGCGTTCCAGTGTTGGTGGTCATCCTTAAACCACCGCCCTTTTTACCAACATTTCATAGAGCACATTCAGCCTAGTGCTGCCATGCATTCTTTGCACATTTTGTATTACAGCTCTTTTCTTGGACTCATACATAACCCTTCGGATTAAGGGGGGGAATGTTGGACACCTAATCCTAAAGGGTTAGTGTGGAATTCGAATGGACAAAAGCAGTCCAAGAGACCTTGGGATCTGAATCCCAAGAGTCACGTATTGTACTATAAATGTACATCTTTTGTTAATAAAAATTGCACTCACTGATTTATCTTTCCTATTGTTTTTCTATCCATGTGTGTTTAACAAAAACTTCAAGGGATGACCAAAAATAAATTAATCCTCAAGCTTCAAAAGCTATTCAAATTTCAAATGCTTCCCAAACTATTCCAAATCAAAGAACTGAAAATATTAAAACGGTAGACAACCAAACAAAAACTGAATTACCAACTGAAGGTAAAAGAGAAAAAATATAGAAAATCTATTATATGTTAACCCAATAATGCAATATAAATCAAAGCAGAACACTTAACCTACTTCTACTATCAATTTGTGGAAGCTTAAATATCGTGCTAAACAATATAACCAGAAGAAGAAGAATTAATAGCACAATACACATGAAAATACTTTGGGGAAAGTCTCAAATAAAACACCACACTATTGTATTATCATACATGGTGGAAATACAAAGGAATTATACAAAGCCTTAGCTCTCATAGCTAGCCAGCTCTCAGTACAATCCTCACAGATGCTCATAGGCAATCTTGGCTTCTCTCTAGCCTTCCTCTCTTCCCTCCAAGCTCTTATTTCATTGCATTGTTCCTTGTGTATGATTATCCTATTACCAAAGTGGAAAACAATCTTTCAAAACCGTGCAATCCTCAAGGATAAATCCTTGACTTCATGCATGAGCTTTCTCCATGAGAAAACACATGCAACTGATAGTACACTGTCCTTGAACTTTAATCTCAACTGGGTCTTTCTCAGAATAGACATGCATGAGTTTCTGATGAGGGAATCTTCAGTTAACTGGAGTTGCACTAGTTGGGTGCATTAATGCATTGACTGACTGTTAACTCACTATTAGTTCCTCAAACAGTTTGAAACTAATTTAACTGGACTTAGCTCAGCAAACTGAGTTAACTAATTACAACTCAAATATAACTCAATCTTATCTCCTTAATTTAAGGGATAACTCTTGCATGACTTCAGAAAGACTTCTAACTTGAATTTCTCCAACTAATTAATTTAAAATAAATTAATTAATTATTTCCAAGTAGCTGTTAAGACTAAATTCGATTTTAATTCACAGTTTAATTCAAGGAAAAATTAAATTAGATATTCTTGTTGCCATATTTCAACACTCCCTCTCAATAATAAAGGGATTATCTGCAACCTCGATCCTGTCTCTATGGAACTTGAATTTACACTTTGATAATGCCTTTGTCAAAATGTCAGCATCTTGCTCCTATGTCGAAATATACTGCAACAACATGATCCTCCTCGCTACACAGTCTCTGAGATGATGATAACAGATGTCAATGTGCTTGGACCTATCATGAAATACTGGATTCTTAGAGAGTTTGATACAACTCTGATTATCACAATACATCACAGTTGGATCCATCCTCTGATAAAACAAACCAACTAGGATTTTCCACATCCAGATGGCCTCACATGTTGTCTGACTTGCAACCATGTATTCTGCCTCTACCGAGCTGGGTGAAATCGTCCTTTGTTTTTGTTGTACTAAAAAACTGCCACTGACCTAAGGTTGAAAATCCCTCCTGATCTGCTCTTTCGATTTGATGGACTCCCTGCCCAATCTGCATCAGTGAAGCCCTGTAGCTTCACTCCCTTTGTCTGTATATACCATAATCCATACTGAGATGTGCCTATGAGGTATCTCAATACATGATTTTCCACCTTCTAAAACATCTTGGTAGGCTGAACCATTGCTTGACTCAGTTGGTTTACCGCATAGCAAAAATCTAGTTGTGTGTTCATTAAGTACATCAGTGAACCCACAAGCTGCCTGTACAGAGTAGCCTCTACCACTTCTCTTGAAGTAGCAACCTCCTTCTTCCAGTTACCTACTAGAGGAGTCTACATGGGCTTCCACTTCTCCATGTGGAATCTCCTAAGTACCTCGTTGGCATACTTGCCCTGAGACACAAACAATTCCCCATACTTCTGCCACACTTCCATGCCAAGGAAGTAATGCATGAGACCCATGTCTTTCATCTCGAATTCTCTTGCAAGGTCCTCCTTTCAAGACACGATCAACTGATCATCACCATTCAATATGAGATCATCAACATAAAGTACGATGACCAACAACCTACCTTTCACGACGATGTGGTACAGGTTCGCATCTGCTTCACTCTTTGTGAAGCCCAACCCGGTAAAGTAGTTGTCTATCCTAGTGCACCAAGCACGAGGTGCTTGCTTTAGCTTGTACAATGCTCTCCTAAGTCAGCACACATGTGACTCACGATCGAAGGTCTCAAAACTTTCCGACTGCTCTATGTACACCTCTTCCTCAATCTGGCCATTGAGGAATGCAGTCTTCACATCCATTTGATGGATCTTCCAACCCATATGTGCTGATAGTGCCAACATAAATATGACAGATGATTACCTTGCGACAGGAGAAAATTTTAGGCCCCTATACTACTAGTGTAACCCCTTATTGTTATTAGTACAACCCCCTTATTATATTGTTGTACCCATGTAGTCCCCATATTGTTATTATTGTGCCCCATAGAAGCCCACTATTGTTATTATTGTGCCCTTACATTATTATTGTTATGTTGGCTCCAATTATATTATGACCCCTTAGACTCCTATATATAGAAAGGAGGTCTTGTCATTTGTATCATCTAAGAATTGTTCATTTGTGTAATGTAAAGGAGGTTTCCCCCTAGAAGAGGCTTATTTCTAAGGTGTTGATCTATATTTTCTATCTTTTTGTGAGCTGGTTTCGTAGCATTTGGTATCAGAGCATTTGGTATTAAATAGAAGGGTAAATTATATCCAGAGAAGAAAATGATTGATGTCTTCATAGGGACTTTAAAGGATAACGTTCAACATGAGGTTTGTTTTTGGGAACCTGATTCATTGGAGGAGGCATTCGAGTTGGCAAGAAAAATTGAAAGCAAAATTATGGAAACAAGGAATCCCACCACTCATGACTATAATTATGAAAGGGTTTCTTCTCCTAGCCTTCTGTAACCTAGAAGGGTTACACCACAATAATAGGAAGAAAAAAGAGAAAAAGGTCTTTGTTACAATTGTGATAGAAAATACACTAAAGGTCATAAGTGTGATGAGAAGAAATTATTTTACAGAGAGTATGAAGAGGAGGAAGAAAAGGATCAAGAAACATCAAAAGAAGAGGATATATGCCAGGAACAAACCCCAAAGAGAGAAGAAATGAATCCAACCATATCTTGTAAATCATTGACAAGAATTACCACTCCTCAAACTATCCAGATAGAAGGACATATCAAGAAAAAAATGTTCAAGAACTAAAAGATCACACCGAGCATCAAGAAATGAATCCGACCATATCTTGTAAAGCATTGGAAGAAATTACCACTCCTCAAAATATCAAGATAGAAGGACATATCAAGAAGAAAAAGGTTTAAGCAGTGAAAGATCACATCGAGCATCAACAACAAGTTCTCCAACTTTTAAAGGATAATGCCACTTTTGTGCAAAATCGAATGAAACAACAGGTAGATCAACATTGTAGTGAAAAATGTTTTGATGTAGGTGATTGGGTATTTTTACTGCTACATCTCAAGCAAGCTATTTATGAGAAGGAAATGTTGGCAATACCACATGCACTTAAGAAATGGCGACCTTATCGAATGGTAAGACACTTCAAGGTAAAAGTGGATCATGATAGTGTTAAATAATTTTTAGAACAACTATTATCTTTAGAAGAATAGAAAAAATGGGTCACAAATATGTTGGGTTGTGACTTTGACATCATCTATAGAAAAGGGAAGCAAAATTTTGTTGTATATGCACTCTCAAGAAAGGATGAGGATGTGGAAGCATTGTTTTGTGCTATTTCTATTATCCAACCAGATTGGATAAATGAAGCAAGGGATGAATGGAATAAGGATTAAGAATTATGGCCACTCATTCAAAAGTTGCATAAGGTCCAAATTCAAACAATATTGCCAGAACTTGAAGAGGAAGGAAAAATCATATTGGAACCTGGAGTAGTCACAGAAACAAGAACCCAACAGCTATGAAATCGATCAATTTCAGAGTATCTCATCAAGTGGAAGAACTTACTTGCTCAAGATTCCACATGGGAGGACAAGAATTTTATACAGAAGCATCAAGAACTACTCAAGCGTTGAGGACAACACTTTTTGAAGGACAGGGGCATGTTAGGCCCCTATACTTCTAGTGTAACCCCTTATTGTTATTACTACAATCCCCTTATTATATTGTTGTACCTATGTAGTCCCCATATTGTTATTATTGTGCCCCATAGAAGCCCACTATTGTTATTATTGTTCCCTTACATTATTATTGTTATGTCGGCTCTGATTATATTATGACCCCTTAGACTCCTATATATAGAAAGGAGGTCTTGTCATTTGTATCATCTAAGAATTGTTCATTTGTGTAATGTAAAGGAGGTTTCCCCCTCGAAGAGGCTTATTTCTAAGGCATTGTTCTACATTTTCTATCTTTTTGTGAGTTGGTTTCATAGCAGAAAAAGTCTCATCATAGTCAATCCCCTCAACTTGTGAAAATCCACGGGCAACAAATATTGCCTTGTGCTTCTCCATGCTACCATTAGCAGCTTGCTTTACCTTGTAAATCCAATGGGAAATCACAACTAACTTGTTCTCTGGTCTCGGAACCACGTCCCAAACACTGTTACGAACTATGGAGTCATACTCCTCCACCATAACATCAACCCAAATTGGCTACTACACTGCTTCCTCAAAGGAAGATGGCCCGGTCACAACAAATTCCCCAGGAAGGGCCATGTATTCAGTGTACCTCTCAGGTGTCCTCCTCTGTCTATGCTAAGAAGATGGTGCTCCCACATTCTCACTCACATCCTCCAACAACCTATCAACTTCTCTTGTGCACTTTTGTCCATCTCTGGAAGAGTCTTCTTGAGTGGATGTCTCCACTCATGGAACCTCTGCATGCGGCTGCTCTGCATCAGTCTGAGGCTCCTCCTCCTTAGGAACCAACAGTTCCTCCACAGCCTGTAGTTGGAGCTCCCTCTCAAGGGAAACTCACATGGCCTTCTACTCATCAAACTTGAGATCTTTGCAAATCACTATCCTTCGAATGGTACGCAAGTACACTCGATAGTTGTGAGGTGTATCAGTGTAACCCACAAGTATCCCAAACTCTGTTGTCGGCTCAAGATTCTTCCGTGCATCCTTTGTCACATGGTAATATACTGATGAGCGAAAGATCCTGAGGTGATCCACATTTGGTCTCTTACGGAGAAAGCTTTCTTTGGTGTCTTCATCCCAAGTATGTGATGCGAGCTTCTATTTTGTAAATAGACCGTTGTGTTGCGTGTCTCAGCCCACAAGTGAAGTGGTAGGCCTTGGTCAATGAATTCCTTCAAGCCATTGTCTTCTAATACAGCCTCCATTCTATCTTTCCAGGCTATGTAATTGAGCTACCTTCCAAGGCATACTCGAGTCTCAAGCCATAGAACACCATTGGGCAAGCTTTAAGTATGATATGAATTCAATTTTCACCTGTGACCCTGAACTTCAAACTTCAAATTCTCTTCTTAGTATATTGTTCAAAGCTCCGATACCATGCAGAAAATATGTTATAGGCTAACTTGATAATGCAATATAAATCAAAATAGAATAATATAACCTATTTCTACTATCAATTTATGGAAGCTTAAAGATCGAATTGAACAATATAACCAGAAGAAGAAGAATCAATGGCACAAAACACATGAAAATACTTTGGGGAAAGTCTCAGATAAAACCCCACACTATTATATTGTCATACATGGTGGAAATACATAGGAATTATACAAAGCGTTAGCTCTCACAGCTAGCCAGCTCTCAGTAAAATCCTCACAGATGCTCACAGGCAATCTTGGCTTCTCTCCAGCCTTCCTCTCTGCCCTCCAAGCTCCTATTTTCTTGCGTTGTTCCTTGTGGATGATTAGCCTATTACAAAGTGGAAAACAATCCTTCAAAATTGTGCAATCCTCAAGGATGAATCCTTGATTGCATGCATGAGCTTTCTCCATGAGAAAACACATGCAACCAATAGTACATTGTCCTTGAACTTTAATCTCAACTGGGCCTTTCTCAAAATAGACATGCATGAGTTTCTGATAAGGGAATCTTCAGTTAACTGGAGTAGCACTAGTTGAGTGCATTAATGCATCAACTAACTGTTAACTCACTATTAGTTCCTCAAATAGTTTGGAACTAATTTAACTGGACTTAACTCAGTAAACTGAGTTAACTAATTACAACTCAAATATAACTCAATCTTATCTCCTTAATTTAATGGATAACTCTTGCATGACTTCAGAAAGACTTCTAACTTGAATTTCTCCAACTAATTAATTTAAAATAAATTAATTAATTATTTCCAAGTAGTTGTTAAGACTAAATTTGATTTTAATTCACAATTTAATTCAAGGACAAATTAAATTGGAATATTCTTTTTGCCATATTTAAAAATAAACTACACAAACTCCAATTACCAAGGAAGAAGTCATTCACTTAGGCAAAATACAAACTCCATTTAATATCCAAAATGAAATTGCCAAATTAAATATTAGTTCCTTTAATAGGATTGATAAGAAATGATTCCTACAAAGACCAAATCATTGAATTTGTTAATATAAATGATGACGAACTAGAGTTAATAATGTTCCTGAAGTAAATGGAAAACATGAACAAAGTGGTGTCCCTCCATTCTATATTAGCTTGACTATTCATAATCAAATCTTAAACAATGCTATGTTAGATTTAGGAGCATCTCACAATTTAATGCCAAAAGAAATCATGGAGACACTGGATTTAGATAGAACTAGACCATAAAAATATCTTTTCTCTTTTGATTCTAGTAAAGCTAAGTGCCTGGGCATAATAAAAGACTTGTGTGTCACTCTAGTTCAATACTCGGGAAAGAGTATTGTCATGGATATTGTAGTTGCTGATATCCCTCCAAAGCATGGAATGATATTATCTTGCTCATGGGGAGAAAAATTACAGGGATCTCTATAGTTAGACATGTATTATGCCACAATTTCAGTATTTGGTCAGACCAAAAAGATTTATAGAGAAACTTTAATAAAATACATGGTCAATAGTATAGATAAACCATAGAACTATCATATTTATTTTGTACATTCTGATATGGATTATTTCATTTTATGTAATCCAGACACTAAGAAGGACAATAACACAGTTGTCAAACAACAAAATAAAGAACATGAAAGTGAAAATATATTTCATGAATCTAGGTGGTACTTAGACTTTGATGGTTCAGTGAACAGATTAAGAGCAGGTGCATGAGTTTGGATTCATAACATGGAAAATAATCATTCTGAAGGTCATGCCTTTAGATTAAACTTTAAATGCACAAACAACATGGCAGAATATGAAGCTTTGATCTTAGGATTACAAATTGTAAGAAATCTTGGAGCCAAGAGAGTTTCTATCATGGGAGACTTTGAATTGATCATAAAACAAATTAGAGGAGAGTATTATGTGAATAATCCAAGACTTAGCCAATACAGAGAAACTGTTCTAGATCTGATTAAACTTCTTGAAATTGATTTTGATGTTATTCATAGAAAACAGAACATGCAAGCTCACAGTTTGGCCACTTTTTCTAGCACTTGCAGATTGCTTTTCAGCCCAATCACCAGTACGCTACAAAGGTAAGACACATGGCCGTTATACCTGATAATTTGAAATATTGGCAGATTTTTTCACAAGATTCTCAAATCTATGATTTCATGAATGTTGAAGGAGAATTCAAAAACTATAACATAGATATTGATTGTACAGTAGATGACACCATGGATAGTAAAATAGACATAAATGTTTTAGATGTAAATAAACCCACTAAATTCACTAAAGTAGAAATAGATAACTTAGAAAAAGTACAAATATAAGAATTAGTTAATGATGATTATGAGATTTTAAACCTTAAAAATAAGTTTTGCCTAAGGGATTAGTCCCATTAGAATATCTATTTGACTCAAACGATGTAGTTAGGAAACTAAAAATGGAGACTTTAAGATCAGACATAGAAGAATGAAACCTAGGAATAGAAGAAAAACCTAAGCTTGTTAAGTTATCCAAAGCATTACCTCCAGCTGAAAAGCTGAAATACATAAGCCTGTGTAAAGAATTTCAAGATGTCTTTAGCTGGAGTTATGAAGACCTCAAGTCTTATGACACCAGAATTATTCAACATAAAATACCCATTAAAGAAGATCAGAAACCCTTTAAACAAAATCTTAGGAGAATTAATCCAATTCTTATGCCATTAATTGAAAAAGAAGTAAAATGGATGTATGAGGCACAAATCATAGCACCTATTAGATATTTAGATTGGGTCTCTAATTTAGTCACCATAAGAAATAAAATAGGAGAAATCAGACTCTATGTTCATTTCAGAAACTTGAAAAAAGTATCACTAAAGGATAACTATCCCCTCCCTAAAATGGACCATATTCTTCAGAGGGTAGTAGGGTCGTCTAGAATTTCGTTACTTGATGGATTTTCTAGATACAACCAAATCTTAGTTCATCTAGAGCATCAAGAAAAGACTACATTTACCACACCCTGGGGTACTTTAATGTATTTGAAGATTCCTTTTGGATTGATGAATGTTGGAAAAACATTTCAAAGAGAAATGGACATAGCCTTTGCAAAATAAATCCATGACTTTTTAGTTGTTTACCAATATGACATCACAATGTTTTCCAAAACAGATAATGAACATCTAGATCACCTAAGAAGAGTATTCATAAAATGTAGATAATTTGGCATTTCTTTGAATCCCAAGAAAACACTATTAGGTCTTGAAGAAGGTAAACTCTTAGGACACATAATTTCAAAAGAGGGCATCAGAATTGATCCAGCTAGAATAGAGGCAATCTTAAACATCACTCACCTTGGAGCATTAAAGAATTACAATCATTCTTCGGTAAAATAATTTTTCTTAGAATATTCATTTCTAACTTAGCAAAACTAATCAGAGAATTGAATAACATGTTAAAGATATACTCAACACTTAAGTGGACAGTAGAGGCTAGGAAGTCTTTTGAGGCAATCAAAGAAGCCCTTACTAAAACACCTATCCTCATAAGTCCTAATTTCAAAAAAGATTTTATAATTTTTTCCTTTGCTTCAGAACACACTATTGCAGTAGTCTTGTTGCAAAAGAATGATCAGGGTTATGAGTAGCCTATTGCATTTTTCAGCAAATCTTTGAGAGATGCTACACTAAAGTATAATATAATGGAAAAACAAGCACTTGCTTTAGTGAAGGCTATTAAATATTTCAGAGTGTACATTTTATACTCACACATCATTGCATATGTTCCAAATTCAATAGTAAAGGACATTCTAACACAGGATAGGCCTGAAGGAAAGAGAGGCAAGTGGATTGTAACTATTTTGGAATATGATGTTGAAACAAAGCCCACAAAACTAATCAAAGGCCAAGGTTTAGCTAAACTCATGGATGAATCGAACTGTCGGGCCTTAGATATAAATTTCATTGGTGCTCTAGATGACCAGGAAGAGATGGAGACTCAACATATCAGTGAAGATTTTTTTGATTCACATTGGTATATAGATATCATATTTGTTTTACTAAATTTACAAGCTCCTCCTGGTTTATCCAAAACTAAAGGTAGATTCTTGAAAATTAAATTAATGAAATATTGTATCGTAGACAATGCTTTATTTTGGAAAGATAATGGTGGAATTTTGTTAAATTTTTTATTAAAAGATGAAGCTAACAAATTTATGCAAGAATTTCATGCAGGAGATTATGGAGGACACCTATATTGGAAAACAACTGTTGATAAGATTTTAAGGGCAGGTTTTTACTGGCCCACCCTTTTTGTAGATGTCAGAAAATATGTGGCTTCCTGTCACAAATGCCAAATCTTTGAAGGCAAGAAGAAACTCTTACCATTACCCCTCAAACCCATCTCCACATAAATCCCATTTCAGCAATGGGGTCTAGAATTCATTGGTGAAATTCACCCATCCTCCTCAGCCCAACATAAATGGATTTTGATAGCCACAGATTACTTTACTAAATGGATAGAATCCATCCCTTCTAGACAAGCCACAGATTTTTTCATCATCTCATTCCTTGAAAATAATATCCTTTCAAGATTTGGATGCCCACAAAAGCTCATTACTAATAATGCAGCTGCTTTCAAATCCAAGAAAATGATAGACTTTTGTAACAGATACCACATTACCCTTGGCCATTCCACAACCTATTACCCTCAAGGTAATGGACTGGCAGAATCCTCAAACAAAATCCTTGTGAATATCATCAAGAAACTGTTAGAAGACAATAAGAAGACCTGGAACAAAAAGTTGGTTAATGCCTTGTGGGCAGACAGACTAACTACCAAAAAATCCATTGGTACATCTCCTTATCAGCTAGCATATGGAATGGATGTTGTTTTTCCATCCTCTTTAGGAGTACCAGTGATGAAAATGATTCAAGAACTGCAGGTAGAATCAAATGATATCCAAAGGAGGATAAATCAGACAATACATTTGTAGCAAACCAGGGAAGAAGTCTATGCCAAATCCCAAGTGATCCAAGATAAAATCAAAAATATTTTTGACAAGAAAACCAAAGCTGAAGATTTTTACATAGGTGAAAAAGTACTCAAATGGGATTCCAGGAGAGAAGAAAAGGGTAAACATGGTAAATTTTATTTCCTATGGCAATGTTCTTACATCATTTATGGTTATAGAGGTAACAATGCATTTTTCTTGAAGTAGTTAGATGGAACAGATCTACCAGGTGGACCAATAAATGGTAGAATGTTGAAGCATTACTTATCTCATTGTTCAAATGTTTACTTTGCTCATTGTACATTAAATTGCAAAGTTTAGATTGGATTGGATGATTCTCTTTTGAGGTTGAGGCCCAAAGAGAAGGCCTTAAGCTTTGAAAGGTGTACCATCATATGTATGAATAAAGCAGATCACAGAGAAGCAGTTAGAAGGCAAGCATAGTCAAAGTTTCAAAGGCTACTGATATTAAAGTTCTTGACATTTCACGAGGAAATTCCATCCCCAGTGGAGCCACTGTTAGGGTCCTATAATAACAGGATTTATAATTTTGAATTGGCTATTATTAGTCTTGTAATATTGTACATACTTTTGCTTTCTACAAAATCTTCTCCCATATTAAAATAAAAAATGTAAAGAGGGTAAGTCCTAAAAAAAAATCAAAGGACTAATATATATATATATATATATATATATATATATATATATATATATATATATATATATATCTATCTATATATATATATATATGAACCCGACCAAAAAGAGATAAAAAATAGATCCTGAAAGTGATGCAAATTCAAATGCCACTACCTTTTACTTTACTATGCAAAATAAGATTGTGTGCATCTTATAAAAAATTCCACAATCCATGATGATCAAATAGTTTAATCTTGATGCATTCATGCTTTAAATTTCATTCCGATAGATAGAGAAATAAATATCTAACCAAACTGTTTAATCTTGGCAGATCAGTAGTTAGGTAGAGAATAATAAGGAGCTCATCAGTGTAATCTGAGCCCTTGGAAGTTATAAGGTTAGAATTAGATAGTTTTCTTATCAAAGAAAAAGAAATCACGGATTAGCAAGCTCAAATGCACCCAATAAATGAAGAGAAAATGCTAGGGTAAATAAAGGGTAGGTAGAATAGGTTTTGAAATGGACAAGGTTTCCCTCTCAAATATACCTTCATCATGCTTAAATCCTATGTTTCATGTACATGAGGAACTATGAAAGGAAATAAGACATTGACAAAAACTGTGTATTACTTTGGGTATTTACCCTAAAAAGTTCTATATGATTTTAGGCATAAATACTAAAGCTCATTCACTAATGTGCCCTCATTTCACTATACCCCTTACATGTCTATTTATTAATTTCCCTCCATTACCCCTTCATTTCTTTTCATTCACTAATTTCCCCTTCTTCATTCCAAAAGACCCTTCCCTCTTAATTTCCCTTGTAAAAATATCCTTTCCCCTCATTTTAACCCTTTTTCCCTTCATTTCACCCCTTTTCCCTAGACATTTCCCTTTAAAAAATCATCCCCCCCTTATTAATTTCCCTTTTCCCTTGTAAACCCACTAAAACCCCCTTATCCTAAGTTTAAAAGGTTAAATGTACCGGGCCCCATTGAAAACCATCCCCATGCCCTTTTGACTCAACCCTTATGTTATTTAACCCCCCACTTTATGTATTTAAACCCCCACAATATAATTCCCAACCCTCACTAAAACTTTGAATATATTTAAACCACCACATTATTTATTCCCGAGGCCCGCCAACCACACACCAGCTCAGCCCGTGCAACTCCGCTGCACAATAGCCCTCTGTCAACCACCTCTAGATCCAATGGCCCATACCCATATTCGCACTCCCAACGTCCGATATTTAGAATCCCAGAAGCACGCGAGATTTGTGGTTTTGCCTGAGCGCTCTTTGGCTACATGGAAGCCCCACGTTATATCATGTGCTCTAAAAAAATATTGCCCTGTGCTCAAAAGTGGTGCAATATGCCATAAAACTGCCTCCTGGAGTAAAACGAAACTGCCCACTATTCATACTTTAATCCCGTGCCCAAACCATTGTTGGTTAAAAGCCAAAAAAGCCCCCTTTTCACTCTTTTCACATTTGTTTCCTTGCAAACACCTCTGCCAGCCAATTCTAAAATCTCGAAGCTCTGCTCAACCATTTTAACGAACTTTACAACTAGATGATGCTGTAGACTCCAATTTCAGGCAGCACACAAACAATTAAAGCTTCACAAGCCTCCACTGCTCCCATAGTACCCTGTGCACACCTAATCATCGTTTTTCTAGGTATTCTTGAAAGAACTAGAATGACCCTGTACTTAAGCTCTGCAAAATGATTATAGAAGGTTAATTAATTGAATTAATTAAAAAACCTTGCCAAACTAAAAGAACCCCACTGTGCATACAAAATCCCTTTCCTGCATACTGTATTCACCTTTTGCACCATTCCACAAGTCTCAAGCTTACTCCTTAATCTAGATAAACAATAATTCAATAGAATAAACCTAATTATGGCTTCCCAAAGCATTTTGAGTGAAAAGCCCCTGCAAAGCCCTCACCTGGACATTTACCACCTCCCATTAGCTGATAGAGATTTTAAAATAAAAGACACAGCTTCCCCTAGCCATCTATTGAAACTCCACTACTGG
The DNA here is from genome assembly GCA_031772625.1 of Pinus tabuliformis. NCBI lineage: Eukaryota > Viridiplantae > Streptophyta > Pinopsida > Pinales > Pinaceae > Pinus > Pinus tabuliformis. The sequence continues at coordinate 128,296,341 of CM062814.1, read as the reverse complement.
AGTAAAGACAAATTCCTCAACCACAGTGATGATATTCAGTTATGGGAATCAAATTTGCAAATATGTAAGTCAAATGTAAAATTAATATGAAATTTAAATTCACAATATCATAATCCAAGAAGCACTCTCGATTCCTTATAGACATAACAATGACGATTTTATTCTCATGATATGCATGTGTGGTAACAAGCAAAATTTGTTAATAATATGGTTAAATTGTATCGTAGGAAAACAATTAAAGAGATAATGCTGATAATATATTTATTCTCTTCGAACCTAAAGGATATGCTCGATGTTTGTCTGCAAGTGATAATTTTATTAGTATACATTGACAACTAAACTCGGCGTAGATTTAAGTTATCATTATTTTGTGAGTCAAATTAAGCAGTGTAGAGGATTAAACTCCTTGGCGTAGATTTAAGTTATCATTATTTTGTGAGTCAAATTAAGCAGTGTAGAGTTCAAATCTCAGTGATGATAGTAGCTCTAAATTTTTGGTTTCAAATTTTTCTTTTCTCTTTTCTTTCTTTCTTTTTTTTCTGGAAATTTAGAGTATTTTTTCTTTGGAGTCTCACTAATTTGTTGTCGGTATTTCTGAATATTTTTATGTCGATTACTTATTCCTCAAATATTTGAGAATCACACAAACATGACACGGTCAATCATTTTGACCACACCCATATCGGTCTGAATCAGCGATAGACTTAAGCTGGGGGGTGTTTCCAAAGGACTTTCACGATTATTGTAAATTATGTTAACAAGAGGAGGAAATATATAGAATCAAAGGGGAATACTAATTGAAAGATATATTCATTTATGTTATCATGAATAATATTTAACTGATGTTGAGTCAAAAAAAATATGGTTTCGGGTTTTGTTTCTAAGTTTACGATCTACTGCAGGAATGGCGGCGCCACCGGGGCTACCAGCGGTGATATATGGCCGTGGTTTTGGACAGTCCGCTGAACTATTACCAGTATAGAAAATGTTGAAATCGTAATTTCAACGCTGCCTACGTACGCAGCCCAAAACCACCGAACGAAACCATAAAACCGCCAAGGGATATCGCACCGCTATCAAACGAAAAGCAGTTTCCGTATATTGGCCTTCGATGCGTTTTGGTGCAGGCACGTGGCTCTCGCCTGACGTAAGCAACTCTGACATATCGGGAGGTAAAGCCCAGCATTAAACTGCCTTCCGATATCCACTCCAGCCGTCTGATCTCCTTGCGTGTTGTCAGCCGTCGATCTCCGAAGCTGCATACGGGCCTGGGTCAAATCAATTTTTACGTGGAGTGAATGACTTTTCCGTTGACCGCCGTGGGAGGAATTAAATAGAGTTTAATGTGTGTCGTTTTTTTTTGGTGGAGGCTTTAATATTTGTTATGGGGAAGTGTTTAATAGAGTTATGGGCATATGTCCCATATGTCATACGTTTATTTTTATATTTTTTTGTATACACATTGTCATACGTTAAAAACAAATATGTCTATGTGTTGTAGTTTTAAGTGTAGTTCTTTTTGTAATTTTTGGAGTGGTGTGGCTACGCACGAGAGTGCGATTCTCTTTTGTAAATGCACAACAGTGCGTTATAGAATTTGAATGGTAATGCTTTGATTTCAGGTATTGAAGAACAGAGAGCTATTTTTGTAATTTCTACAGCAGTAGAAAATCTGTGAGAGCAGCAGAGTTGTTTTTGTGATTCCCTCTTTGAACAGAGGAAGAAATATGTAACAGAGTTTCAGTTTGTTTTTAATTAATAGAAATGCTTTGTGACTGTGTAATGGTGTCTTCTGAGTCATTTTGGTTCTAAGAGGTTCCTGTCAAAAGATCCTGGACAGAGGAAACAGAGCATTGTCTCTGTGGTGAATTTAATTGGTTTTTGGTATTTTCCCCATCCAAAAATACCCAACAGTGGTATCGAAGCAGGCTCAGGCTCTTTAAAGAAGTTAAAGAAGCTGAAGGGAGAAGGTTGTAGCTGCAGCAAAACTTCTCAGGTAGACAGAAGACTCAGACATCAAAGGATTCAGGTATTTCAAAAGTTTTTTTTGTGTTGCTGAAGAAGCAGTCAGTTGTTTTAAACACACAGTCAAGGAATGGCTAGCACAAGCACTGGTATGGGTATGTTTAATACCCAGCTCCCACAGTTTAATGGGAAGAACTACGACTACTGGTCTATAACTATGAGAGCCTTGTTTGCTTCTCAAGATTTATGGGAAATAGTTGAGGAAAGTTTTGAAGAACCAGCAGATGAAACTGAATTCAATGCATTAACTCAGGGAGAGAGAGATCTCCTGAAGAGCAATAGGAAGAAGGATGCAAAAGCCATTTTATTGTTGCATCTAGCAGTAGACCAGAGTGTATTTCCAAGGATAGCAGCAGCTAAAACATCAAATGAAGCATGGAAAACCCTCAAGACAGTCTATCAAGGCATGGAGAGAGTGAAGACAGCAAAATTGCAAATGCTGAGAAAGGATTTTGAAAATTTGAACATGAAGGAGTCAGACAACATTGAATCATTCTTCACTCATGTGATTGGTGTAATCACACAAATGAGAACTCATGGAGAAACAATTGAAGATAGAAGAATAGTGGAAAAAATATTGAGGGTCTTACCCTCAAGGTTTGATGCCATAGTCACCACCATTGAAGAGACAAAGGATCTCTCAAACTATTCAGTTGATGAGCTACATGCATCACTGATAACACATGAGCAGAGGTTGAGTAGGAATGAAAACTCATCTCTTGAGCAAGCCTTCAAGACCCAGATGTCCTTTGGAAGAGGAAGAGGTCAAGGCAGAGGAAACAAGAGAGGAAGAGGCAGAAGCCAGAACAGAGGTGGAAGGAACAACCCATCAAATGCACAAGGAAGAGGCAGCAATCCAAATCAGAACCAAGGTCAAGGCAGCAGCCAACAAAGAGATCAGTATCAGGCTCAAGGACAAAGGTATGATAAATCTAATGTTCAATGCTATTATTGCAAAAAGTATGGACATTATGCTAGTGATTGTAGAAAGAAACAACATGATAAGAACAGCAGACAAAATGCCAATGTTACAAGAGAAAACAGCAGTCAAGACAATGTCCTGTTAGCTTGTAACATGGCTGAAACACATAGTGAAGACATATGGTTTTTAGACTCAGGTTGCAGCAACCATATGACAGGGAATATATCCCTCTTTTCAGCCTTAAATCAGAATTTGAAATCAGAGGTCACACTAGGAACTGATTGTAAAGTGTCTGTTATGGGAAAAGGGGAGATAAAAATATTTACAAAACAAGGAGAAAGGAAAACCATAGCAGATGTCTACTATGTCCCCGGAATGAGATGTAACCTACTGAGTGTTGGACAGCTTATCCAAAAGGGTTATAATGTTTACTTTGTAAATGATGTGTGCACCATCATGGATATACCACCCAGCAAAAGATGCATTGCTGAAGTGAATATGACAAGGAACAGGATGTTCCCTCTCCGGATCAGGGCAGACTTGAAGAACAAGAAGGAAATGGCAGCAGTCACCCAAGAGGCCTTCCAAAGCGTGCCAAAGGATGAAAATTGGTTATGGCACTTGAGATTCGGGCATCTAAATTTTGGAGGTCTAAACCTATTAAGCAGAAAAGGAATGGTAAGAGGATTACCATTGATAGAGAAACCGGACAGCCTATGTGAAGGCTGCATTTTGGGAAAACAACACAAAGAAAGTTTTCCATCGGGAAAAAGCATAAGGGCAAAGGCACCCTTAGAGATCATCCACTCAGATTTGTGTGGACCAATGCAAGCTCCATCATTAGCTGGCAGCCTATATTTCTTGACATTCATTGATGATTTTACAAGAAAGACTTGGATATATTTCCTCAAAAACAAAAGTGAAGTGTTTGAGAAATTCCAAAATTTCAAGGCATTTGTTGAAAACCAAAGCAGGCTGCACATTAAAGTTTTGAGAACTGATAGAGGAGGTGAGTATATCTCCAAGGAATTCCTAAGATTTTGTAGAGAAAATGGAATTCATAAACAGTTTACAGCAAGGTACACTCCACAGCAAAATGGAGTTGTTGAAAGGAAGAACAGAACCATCATGGAGATGGCAAGAAGCATGTTGAAGGCAAAGCATTTGCTAAATGAGTATTGGGTTGAAGCTGTACATTGTGCAGTTTATATATTGAACAGGTGTCCTACAAAAGCAGTCTTGAACAAAGTGCCAGAAGAGGCATGGAGTGGGAGAAAGCAAGGAGTCACCCACATGAGAGTTTTTGGGTGTGTGGCATATGCACACATACCAGATTAGCTAAGGAGGAAGTTGGACAGCAAAGGGGAGAAATGCATCTTCATTGGATACAGTGATGAATCCAAAGCCTACAGGCTGTACATTCCATCTACCAAGAAGTTCTTTGTAAGCAGGGATGTTCAATTCATTGAAGAGGAAGCTTGGGATGGAAGCATAGAGAAAACAGTGAATGCCAAGAACTGTTTGTCTCATGATGAAGATGAAGAGGAAGTGGCTGAAATGCATCCCCAAACAGCAGCGCCAACACAAGGACAGCAAGGTACACCATTGAGGGTCAATGAGAGTGCTTCTCCAAGCACACCACAAGGAGGAAATTCAAGTGCATCTTCAAGCACTTGCACACCAAGTGAAAGAGGTAAGAAATTTAGAAATCTAAGTGACATTTATGATGAAGGAATGAATTCCTTATTTGCCTTGTATTGTCATGTTGATGATCCTATTCATTTCGAAGATGCAATTAAAGATAGGAAATGGATAGAAGCTATGGATGAGGAGATGAATGCCATAGAGAGAAACAAAACATGGGATTTGGTTGAGTTACCAAAAGGCAAAGAAGTCATTGGTGTGAAATGGGTCTACAAGACCAAGAGCAATGCTGAAGGCAAGATAGAAAGGCACAAGGAAAGGCTGGTTGTCAAAGGGTACAAGCAGCAGTATGGGAGAGATTATGAGGAGACTTTCGCACCGGTTGCAAGAATGGAAACAGTGAGAGCAGTGCTGTCCATAGCAGCACAAAACAAATGGAAATTCTACCAAATGGATGTGAAATCAGCATTCCTAAATGGAGTGTTAATGGAAGAGGTCTATGTGGAACAGCCTCTCGGATATGAGAAGAAAGGTGAAGAGCACAGTGTGCAAATTGAAGAAAGCTCTTTATGGGCTAAAGCAAGCACCAAGAGCATGGTACAGCAGGATAGATTCATATCTATTGGATAATGAATTTGACAAATGTGAAGGAGAACCCACAGTCTACATCAAAGAAAAGGATGGTAAAATTTTGATTGTTGTCTTATATGTTGATGATGTGATTTTCACAGGTAATGATGATCAGCTCATTGAGAATTTTAAATCAGTCATGAAGGATGAATTTGAAATGACTGACATGGGTTTGTTGAGATACTTCTTAGGCATAGAAGTAGATCAAAATGAAAAAGGAATTTTTATATCTCAAGCAAGATATGTAAATCAAGTTCTGGGCAGATTTAAGATGGAAGAATGCAAGGCAGCAATCACTCCCACAGTGATGGGATTAAAGCTCAGCAGAGAGGACAGCAGCAAGGATTTTGATCCTAGCTTGTATAAAAGTATTGTGGGCAGCCTTATGTATTTAACAGCAACTAGGCCTGATTTAATGTATGCTGTTAGTTTAATTTCCAGGTTCATGGAGAGGCCGAAGGAGGCACATTGGCAGGCAGCAAAGAGAATTTTGAGGTATGTCAAAGGTACCAAAATGTTTGGAATTTTATATAATGTCTCAGAACATTCAGATTTGGTTGGATACACTGATAGCGATTGGGCTGGAAGTGTAGATGATCGGAAGAGCACTTCCGGTTATGTTTTTAATATGGGTTCAGGAGCCATTTCATGGGCTTCTAAGAAGCAGTCCATTGTAGCATTGTCTACAGTAGAGGCTGAATATGTGGCAGCTACAGCAGCAGCATGTCAAGCAGTGTGGATGAGAAGGATGTTGAGAAGCTTAGGCCAAGAGCAGGCAAAAGCGACAGTGATCTTTTGTGACAATAGCTCAGCTATTGCATTGTCAAAGAATTCAGTGTTTCATAAGAGAACGAAACACATTGATACAAGGTTTCACTACATCAGAGAATTGGTGAACAATGGAGAAATTGTCTTAGAACATTGCAGGACCCAGGAACAGGTTGCAGACATCTTGACAAAGCCACTGGATCATAAGAGCTTTGAATTTTTGAGGAAGTGTCTCGGTATGACCGAATGCCCAGCTGTTGAAATTAAAGGGGAGTGTTGAAATCGTAATTTCAACGCTGCCTACGTACGCAGCCCAAAACCACCGAACGAAACCATAAAACCGCCAAGGGATATCGCACCGCTATCAAACGAAAAGCAGTTTCCGTATATTGGCCTCCGATGCGTTTTGGTGCAGGCACGTGGCTCTCGCCTGACGTAAGCAACTCTGACATATCGGGAGGTAAAGCCCAACATTAAACTGCCTTCCGATATCCACTCCAGCCGTCCGATCTCCTTGCGTGTTGTCAGCCGTCGATCTCCGAAGCTGCATACGGGCCTGGGTCAAATCAATTTTTATGTGGAGTGAATGACTTTTCCGTTGACCGCCGTGGGAGGAATTAAATAGAGTTTAATGTGTGTCGTTTTTTTTTGGTGGAGGCTTTAATATTTGTTATGGGGAAAAGTTTAATAGAGTTATGGGCATATGTCCCATATGTCATACGTTTATTTTTATATTTTTTTGTATACACATTGTCATACGATAAAAACAAATATGTCTATGTGTTGTAGTTTTAAGTGTAGTTCTTTTTGTAATTTTTGGAGTGGTGTGGCTACGCACGAGAGTGCGATTGTCTTTTGTAAATGCACAGCAATGCGTTATAGAATTTGAATGGTAATGCTTTGATTTCAGGTATTGAAGAACAGAGAGCTATTTTTGTAATTTCTACAGCAGTAGAAAATCTGTGAGAGCAGCAGAGTTGTTTTTGTGATTCCCTCTTTGAACAGAGGAAGAAATATGTAACAGAGTTTCAGTTTGTTTTTAATTAATAGAAATGCTTTGTGACTGTGTAATGGTGTCTTCTGAGTCATTTTGGTTCTAAGAGGTTCCTGTCAAAAGATCCTGGACAGAGGAAACAGAGCATTGTCTCTGTGGTGAATTTAATTGGTTTTTGGTATTTTCCCCATCCAAAAATACCCAACAGAAAATCTTTGCAGACAAATAAGATTATGCAGGACAAGGGATTCCTCGCACCTCTATAGAAAGGAGCCCCTGCTTTCGTGTTCATTACTGATTTTTGTTTTTTTGAATGGTGTGAATGTGCGGCCAATAAATCACAGTTTCTACATGCCTCACTCTGGACAGAGGTAGAGTTTTTTTTCTCCATTCTTTTTTATTGGTCTTTGCCGGTGAAAAATGGTCTTTATCTTTTTCTCAACAATGGATTAGTGCTGCATGCAAAGCAAACTGTCTCTTTTAGCAGGGATGACTAGTGCTGCATGCAAAGCAAATTGCCTCTTTTAGCAGGGATGGGCACGTTTCGAGGAAAAGAACAGAGGATGAGAAGAGCTGCGTTTTATGCAGCGTAGGTTTATGGCCTCATCCATCAAGTGGGGAAGGCAGAGGTTTGAGCCCAAATCCAGAGCACTTATATCAGGTTTTCATCAAAACTATACCTAGGAAATTGTTAATGATATGGGTATGGGAAAGGATCGGGTGATAGATATGAAGAAAAAAATCTAAAAAGTCAATGGTATTTTTATTTCATCACAAAGTTATGGGAACAGATTCGTGATAGATATGCGGAAAAAAATCCAAAAAGCTAATGGTATTTTTACTTCATCACAAAGTTTCATTTTTTTTTGGGGTAAGTGTTGCAGGAAGAGATGCATTTGAAAGATTATGGGATCTAACTTGATTGCACCATTACCTAGAATTTAAGATTACAAGGCGGAGCCCCAGGAGCAGTGTTACTTGGGAGCGAGAGCGAAAACCGGAGCGGGAGCGACATTTTCAGAAGCTCCCGGTTTGGAAACGAATCCCGGAGCGTTTTTTATATAATATATATATATATATATATATATATATATATATATATATATATTTTATATTTTGATACATATATGTCAACAAAAACATGTAGAATAATGAATTAGATATAAAAAACATAAAAAAGCATAGATTGAACCAAATAACAACAATCATCTAGAAGTTATAATCTTCATCAAACACGTCCACAACTTAGTAACATAGTAACATACAACATATTGAGTCTCACGATTCATCAATCTTAAAGTTTCAAGCTTTCAAAATTCAATATGACATTTATCATCATTGATCACCAAAGTTGTACTTGTAAGCTAAGTGTAACCATTACAACAAATAATATCTAACATGAAATGAAATGTTATAAAATGAAATGAAATGAAACAACTTTCAACTTTCATGAAGCATCATAATCATAATTCATTACTAATGAGTTATAATTGCCAACTTCAAACTTAAATTGTCATATATTGTTTAAAAAAATATCATAAAAAATATGAAAGAGTCAATGGTTATAAAAGCTACTAGAAACTAGAAAAGAGAAGTAAATCTATTATCTATTTATTATGCTTGGGCCTCTTGCCACCACGAGAAATGTCTAATTTTTTATTCTTGTTGGAAAATCAGGATCTTTGTCATTAATATCACCCTCTAAGCATTAATATCCATAGGTATCTTTGTCATTACCTCTGTATCTGTATAGGGATCTTTGTCATTAATATCACCCTCTAAGCATTAACATAAGATAGAAAAAGCATAACATGTCAAGTCAAGATTTTGTTTGAGTGATGCGTACATTTTTAGGAGGGTCATGATAGAGGAGTTCGACAACCAATGTCACTAACATCAAGGTACATAGAGGGATTGGTGCTCTTGATTAAATAAGAGTTCCATACCCTAATACATGACAAAATTTAATGGAAACATTGCAATCCCCCAATCCTGAAATCCTGAAAAACTGATAAGTCTGTTGGATTTTGAATGAAATCTAAAATTCTACTTTTTCCATATGAAATCCAATGAGGCTGAAACCACTCTCAAACATCCTGAGTCATTTCATGGTAATGTAACATTACCATGAATAGCATATCAATACTAGGGCCTAGACTTGATCATTAAGTTGCCCCACTCAAAAATTATTTGTTTCTTTAAAAAAAAATTGCATTTCGAACATTACTACAAAAAAAAAAAATTGCAAAAAAGGCAAAACTCTCCCAAAAAGGCAGGGAGCGAATTTTTTTTTAGGGAGCGCGCTCTCGAAATTGCTCCCTTTTAGGGAACGATTTCGGAAGCGCGCTCCCGACCCGCTCCCGAATCACTCCCGCGCAGAGGGCAGATTGGGAGCGGGATCGGGGGGGGGGGGGGGGGGGGGAGCGCTCCCGCGCAACACTACCCAGGAATAAGCATAATAGATAGATCAACATTGACATACAAAGGTCAAGCTTCTTTCAAACATGCATTAAGAGGGAAGCCTGCAACATAGGACAAACAAACCCTAAATCTGACAATCCTAGGTCCATATATTGTAGAAAAGATGGAAAAACCTCCAGATCTATCCATCGAAGTACCAAAAGTAAGTGATCTATTCACTACTTTACATGCAAAAGCCATTATTTTTCGTTTTAATGGTTTTTGGCCAAAATCTGAAGAGCTTAATGAATGGATCTATCTCAACTGGACCAGAGTGTGTGCAAAAGGTTTTTTTGTGTTACGATTATGTCCTAAATGATGGACCATGGTTCTGGGGAAGGGTGGGCTTCTTCGTAACCCCGTGGTTTTCTGGTTTTGACACAAATTCAATGGTGGTTACAAAACTATCGGTATGGGTAAGGCTTCATAATCTTCTGGCACTATCAGGTCTTAGAAGGCATAGGGAACTCTCTGGGAAGGTACTTAAAGATAGATCGAGAAAAAATGGAAAAAAAGATCTTCACCTTTGCATGTATATGTGTGGAGATGGATTTAAGTAAAGGTCTCACGGATTGTATTAACCTGACACACAAAGATTTTAAGTGGATACAGTGGTTGGATTTTGAAAACACTGCTTTTCAATGTAGGGTTTGCCATCAAACAGGGCATTTGCAAAATACATGCAAACAAACAAATAAAAGAATAAAAAAGAGAACGCAAAAGCAAAAAGGATGGCAGTTCCCTGAATCCTCTTCATCAGATGATGAGGAAAAAGAAATGGATGAAACCCAACAACAACAGGAGACATGAAAACAACAAGGCTTACAAGAGATGGGAGAAGAAATTGAGGAAGAACATAAGAGAATCCAAATAATTCAGTAGTTATTCCGATCCTTGAAATCCAAGTAGAAGGAAATAACAACAATCAAGGCATAGGTGGAACCAAGCGATCACATATTTCCGAAAACTCTGATTCAGACAAAGATATCCCAAAGCTTACAAGCAATAATGAGCTGGCTATTATCACTTCTGTGCCACCTTTTGGGGTCTAGCAAAATGTTCAAAAGAAAAAAAGACAAAAAAAAAGTCCAATTTAACTGGCAACCTGTAATTTTATTTTTATTTTTATTTTCTATTCTTTGATAGCTTTGCTACTTTGTATGTATCATGCACACAGGTGATACGGGACAATCTCTAAATACTTGAATGCATCTACTAAATGTAAGTTTTCATTTTTATTAATAGAAAGTTACTGATTTTTCTTTCCAACAAAAAATATTTAACTAATGTTATTATAATTTTCGATGTGAGATAATCATTTGCAAACCATTTCGGATATGTTTAGCTAGAACTCAAATAGAAATGCATGATGATCACTATTATTATGGGTTAAAATTATAAGGAGACAATTTTTCATTTTATTTATACAAGTTATACTTATCTTCTACCGGATATAATAGTTGGCAAACTATGTCAAGCAAGTTTAAGAAAGATTTGAATTAAATCAATCTCTTGACTGCTCTGGCTGGATTAAAACCATACAGAAACATAATTTTCCATTATATTTATACAAGTCAAACGTATATAACTAAATATAATAGCTAGCTAACTATATCAAGTAAATCTAATCAAGATTTAAATCAAATTTAAGAAGAAATTTTTCGAATTTGAAACTAAGTGGCGAGGAGTTACCCCATCAACTCCAATCGTTCAGAGACGCTATAAAACTTTAGAGGGAAATAAAAATCCATCATATTTATACCAGTCAAACTTATCCTTTAATCGTGTGGGAAAAGTTTCACTGGTAGTCCTTTGGCAGGAGCAGGCATAGGGTCCACGGTGACCTTCTCGCTCGGATCCACCAAATTCCACTTAAAGGTTTTCACGACATAATGCAGAAAAACCAGTATTACCATTCGAGCAAACTCGTTACCAGGGCACATTCGTGGTCCTCCTCCAAATGGAACAAACGTGTAGGGAGAAGGCCCCTCTCCTTCGAATCTCGAAGGATCGAATTTATCTGGATTGCTGAAATACTCAGATTTTCTGTTGGTGGAATTCACGGTCCAATGAATCTGCATATGCCCAAAAACAGTAAGAGTTTTTCTATAATCTTTCACAAGGAGAGACACAGAGTGTGATGGGGCTCACCTTCCACCCTTTAGGGATTGTGAATCCGCCATATTTGAAGTCTTTGATGGCCTTACGAAAACCTCCGCCTACAGGAGGCTGCAGTCTAAGCGCTTCCTGTGCAACTCGCCATGAATACTTCATTCTTTGGAGATCCCCCCACTCTAGAAGTTGCCCCGCCTCCTTTGTAGCTGAGATCTCCAACTGCTCTGCAATTATCAGATAATAATAACTAATAAAACTTTTAAATTATTTATCCCCATATCCTCATAGTTCTGTCATTTGGATACCAAATGATATAATTGCTTGGAAAGCCATGAATCCGTTGATTATATTGTGTAATTGCAGGAGGATGATGCATATCAGAGTGCAGATAGGTTTGTCCCTGTGTTGTATTCCATGCATCTAATATATTGTATAGATTCAATACCAGTATTGACTCCACCATCTATTATACATATGTCAGCCATTTCTGTGAATTAGAGTCTAGAGAGAAGCATTTCTGGAGGTTTTCAATCTGAAGGTAAACCCTGAGTTTAGATGGGTTTGAGTTAACATATAGATAAAATTTATTTTTGTATCAAAGCACCTTGCTTTTAAGTTACAAATTTGATTAAAATTAAGGAAAATTTTTAGAGAAACTAGTTCAATTTATGGTGGAACGATGAGTTTGGAGATTTTGCCCCATTTTAAATATACCCAAAATTTAGTTTAGGGTGGAATTATGAGTTTGGAGATTCTACCCAATTTTAAATCTACCACAATCCTTGAGAAAAGATCAAAGTTAATATTCTAATCCAATGACAGATCCTCCAAAATTGATCAACACTCTGTATCCATGAGAACTTGGCCAACCTTACGCATCAGATAGACTTGACATTACTGCTTGTCCTGCCCATCCTGAAATCTTCACATTTTGAAGAGTTTTAGATTAAAAAACATGTTACATCAAAATTTCAGGATAGAGAGGCATAATTGCAAGTCTGAGAACTTGGCCAACCTTGAGCATCAGATGGACTTGACATTAGTGCTTGTCCTGCCCATCCTGAAATATTCACATTTTGAAGAGTTTCAGATAAAAGAAACATGTTACATCAAAGTTTCAGGATAGAGAGGCATCAATTGCAAGTCTGTCTGGTGCTTCAGGGTCACTCGAGAACTCTGACATTAATTGCAAGTATGTATGGTGCTTCATGTTCACTTGGGAACACAATTTTTAAAATTTAGTGATGCGGAGCATCCTTGCTAACTGATTTCTCCCACGTTCAGTAACCCAATGCTTCCACATTTCGCAGTTCCTGTCATTCTGTTCAGTACTTTTAGACTTGGTGTTCTGTTACATATGCTTTGTTTCATAGGAGCCCTTAGTGATATTTGAGGGGAAGATCAGAGATATTTGAGGGGGAGATTAGAGGCTAGTCTGGCATTTAAAAGAGAGGGAGGGAAGGAAAATATCAAGCATCATGTAATAACTTAATGATGTAATAAGTTAATGATTGGTTCATTTTTATATCTTGTTTTTTATATTACTTTATTCTTATTTAATTGACAAGATATAAAGAAAATAAGACAATCATTGACTTACTATATAATGCTTAATATTTACATAAAACCCAAATGGATTTTTTTCCTGGATTCCTAGCGAAAAAAATTGGGGCCATGTCCGAAGTTGATATCTAGAGGCGTGCCCTATTTCTGATGTGGGTTACTCTGTAGCAGTTCCTTGTATATAATAAGCAATTTTTGACTTTTTATGCGAATGAATTGATTTTAGATGCTGATGAATTTAATAGTGTCTTGTACTTTCATAAGGATATTTTCTGGGTGTCATGGATGAAATTTTAGGTGAATGAATTTGTTTTGTTGTTAAATTTTAAAGTTGCCATTTTCAGTTTTATGAATGCATTGCAGCAGAGGGGAATGCATTGAGGCAGATTCAGAGACAGAGAGAAGTTTGATACAAATTATAATTTTCTTCTTGAGTTTTTCAGAGTACAAGAAGTGACTTTGGGATATTGGAAACGGAAAGCCATTTTTTTTTTTAAAAAATCGATAAACCTGCCACTTTTTTCACCGAAAAGAAAAACATCAACATCTTGACGTGGGGGCTCCCATGTTCTTAAGATAACTCTGATTTTTGTTTTTGTTACCTATAGAGCAGCAAACTACTAGACATTTATATGAAAAGAAGGTAATATTTGGACATACCGTTGAGAACTCCTTGGTAGCAGCGAGGGTTCTCTGCCAGGAATTTAATAAGCCCAGTCAAGCCAGAGTTTGTTGTGTCATGACCTGCTATTAAGAGCATGAGGATGTTATCCTTAATCTCGTCATGTGTGAGAATTTCACCTTGCTCGTCAACATTAGAGAGTAGGAAGGATAACAGATCTTGCTCGGGAGAAACTTTCCTCTCCTCCAATGCAATTTTTCTCTCATGAATGATGTCCTCAAGTTGTTCACGGATGGCATTCGCTCCATGTTTGGCTCTGCTAAATCTTGTACCGGGCAGATCTATTGGAATCTGAAACATTCCTTTCAGCAGCAATATGAAATTACACAGAAGCCTGGCTTGGTCGTCCTCATCGTTTATGCTGGCAAACAAGTCACAAGCCAGAGAGAAGGTGTATTGTTTGATGAGCGGAAAAACCATCACCTCGTCTCTGCCGATCCAGTGTTCGGCCAGGTGACGTCTGGTGATCGAATCCGCTCGGCCCACGAATTTCTGCAGAGCCTCCGGCCTGAGGAAAGTCATGAGCATTCTCTTCAATCTCTTGGCATCGTCTCCACTGGCATTAAGCAAACTAGTTCCGAAAAGCTTTCCCACTGATCTCGGCCATGTGCTGACTACCAGTTTGTTCTCGTTGGCAAACAGGAAGCGGTTGCCATCGGGACTGTAAAATACAATGGTTGGTTCGCAGAAAAAGGAAGTTGTGAACGGATTTCCATATTTCTGCGATCGATTGTCATAAAGTTCACGGAGATTGAGCTTCCAATAACATCCCAGGAATTGAAATATCTCACAAATGAAATCCCATGCGAAGGCTCCAGGTGGAATTCCCGGCGAAGCCCTTCTGTGTTTGTTGACGAAAAAACAGAAGACAAGGAGCCCAGCCAGAAGAAAGGTAAGAAATGCTCTGAGAAGTGCTGCCATATCAAGTTGTTGGGTATTCACCGATACGCCTCCATTCCAAACCATAGGCATATTCACAACATCTGAACTAACAGCAGAACCCCAAGCCCTGCGGAGATTATAAAAATTATACACGTTTCACACACTTCTAATGCTTCTTATCTCATTAATTAACCAGACACCATAAAACAAACTACAGCCACAAAATTCTATTACTTATGCTATCTTTCATTAACCAGATAAAATTCTATTACTTCTTCTATCATTCATTAACCACACAATAAAATGAACTATAGCCAGAGACTTCTATTACTTCTTCCATCATTAATTGACCAGTCACATTACAATGAACTACAACCACAGACTTCTATTACGACCCATACTCTTAAACCACATCTAATGTTCACCTTATGAACGAAATGAAGTCAATATTTCAATGCCATGTTATCAACCAAATGAAACCCATTAAATGAACCACGGCCACATACCTTTCGACCATGTATAATGTTCACGCGTTGTCCATTGAGGCGAAAATTTAGTTTGAATGGTTATTTAAAAAAAAAATTGATTTGACTGGTGTTTGGATTTTTATTGACCTTTTTAACACTGAGAAAATAGATTCAGTAATCGTAGTTTACTCCAATTTTGAAACTTAAAAATGGTAACAGCTATTCCTAAAAATTTCCCCAAAATTTTATCAAAAAATCATACCAAAATTTCCATATTTTTAAAGCAAAAATTCACCTCTTAAACTATGGGTAATGTTCACCACCTTCATCAGATGGTACCTAACTTCTTTCTACTTGACAATCTATGTTCATTAATATTATCCTTCCACACCATTTATCTTTAGTGTGTGCATCCATGATTATGAGATGAAAGAGTGTTTTTCTTTTTGGGTTAAAAAAGACGTTAATTTATTTAATTTTTAAATTGATTTGAAAGTTTTGGTTTGTTTTTTTACATATAAGTTGTCTATATTGAAGTTACTCTTAACGCTGAATAGAAAAATGATTTACCGAATTATAACACGTTGTCACCAGGATTATGTGTAAGGTTTAGCGAAACCCCAACATCTTATAAAACAATTCTTATCTCCACAATTAATTCACACACTCAACTTGTGATAAACAAAGTTCATAAACACAATAGAATACTCAAAGTATCTAGTATATTTAAATATTCATGATAGGAAAAAAATATATTATATAAGAATTATATGAAAGATACGATGTAATGATATTACAAATGAGGGCCCACTTATATACTTAGGTAGGCACATGCCTATTCATTAACTAATTACTATTTAATTAACTATTCTTTATTATTATTTATGTATTATTATTTATTTTATTTTTATATAAATTATATTTATAACATTGCTTTCTTCTTATCAAAGAGATTTAGAATAGTCGGTGAAGGAGCGCGTTGTTAAGGCGCTCTGTAAGCAAAGGTCACCGGTTCTAGTCTCGCCGATAACAAAAATCCAACATGGTTTCCGCTGGTGTGGCTCAGGCTGGGTGCAATCCGTGGGTGACTTTGACGGCTTAGACGCCCCTGAGTCGTGGCCTCTCAGCCACAGGGTAAGAGTGATTTTTAGGATTCACCCACTTATGAACAAAAAAAAAAACATTTCTTTCTTCTTCAAAAAACTTTGTCCTCAAAGCTTATTGTTGACAATATGTCTGCATCCTTTACGAATTCTTGGGGTTGTCATCTTTGTTGATACAATATGATAGGATCCTCTAAGTGAAACAAAATTGTTGCACTGAGAAGGGATATGACCATCCTAAATTAATCTTTGTGGAATCTTGCGGTTACCTCATACTTCATGTGAATTTTTATCACAAGATTGAATTGCATTGACATTAGTAGTCTTCAAAACATAAGTTCATTGTTTTTGTTTTCAATGATACAAATATGCAAACTAATTGAGTTGTCTTCTCTTCTGATTGAAACGTCGATAAGGAGTTCTTGTGGTTTGATTTTCCCTTATCTTGTGTGTGGAAATTTCATGATCTACTTCAAATATTGATATTGTTGAACTGGTTACAAAAGCTTCATTTGGATTTTTCATCGTCTGAATTGATTTATCATCTTCTTCAATTGTTATATTGACTGGATCAGTATTCGTTCATTTTTTTTCAACTTGAACTGTTTTGTTTGAAGACCTTGATTCGTCTTTCATGATGAGTTCTTCTAATTTGTTTTTCAATGATATCCTCTCATTTTTAGTTTCTTAATTTGCATCAATAATTTCCAGCTATGGTCCTTCATGCGATTAACTTCTTTGTTTTTGTCTCTGATAATCTTTTCAAATTCGTTCTACATATTTTGGATTGTCTTATCATTTTATTGAAAATTACTTTTGAGATATCTTTTATGTCTTCTGGTGTTATTGAATTTGGTTTCAATGTAACATCCTGTAGCGTTATTTTCTTTTTGTAGGAAACTGTCAAAAACGTCTTTTTCCATATTTGGGATAAAGGACCCTAGTGATTCTGTGATCCCAATATTATATCACTATTGTTACAAAATAAGGTTTTGACTATGAATTGTGAGACAAAAGTATATCTCAAATACTTAGTTGTAGATTTCTTACGTCATATTGTTTTTTATTTATCAAATCCATCGTCTTAATTATATTTGATTCAGGAATAACTAATTGGTTAGCACATGTATTACTAGCATAATTACTATATTGAGTAGGATCGATAGAGATTATAATATCCTTTCTTGCAATCGATCCTTTGATTTTAAATAGCGCATTAATACATATATAAAAAAATTTTAGGAACATAAACAAAACAGAAGCATATAAATGGAGGACTCTCCTTCAAGAACATCCTACAAGGAACAAATGCAGATTCAGAACCAACAAAACATGTAGGTACTTCCCCTAGCCCATAAATAGTCAAGCAACTGAACTCCATTCCAAAACTAAATATAGACAACCTAGAAACAGATGAGCATTGTGCTACATTTGAATCACAAGCTATTATTTGTCATTTCAACTGTTTCTAGCCAAAACCAATAGAGTTATTTCATTTTATTTTGATCAATTGGACATTACATTATGAAATACATATTTGCTCCAAAGGGTTCTTCATTGTAAATTTCCCATCATCTGATGCTAGAGACATTATCCTATAGGAAGGACCATGGTTTTGGGGATCGACGGGTCTTTTCATCACACCTTGGTTCCCAGATTTTGATGCAAACACCATGGTTGTTACCAAAATGTCGGTTTGGGTCTGGCTACATAATCTCCCTATACATTTCTTGGACGATCATGTTCTAGCAAGTATTGGGAGCATCATTGGGAAATATATCAAGACATACACCCAAAGATTGGAGGAAAGAATCTACACATTCGCGCGAATATGTGTGGAGGTAGATCTTAGCAAAGGCTTACCGGATCGCATACAACTGATCCACAAATAGCGGAATTGGACGTAATTTTTAGATTATGAGAACACAACTTTTAGATGTAGAATTTGCAGGCAAACATGGCATCTTCAAAATATGTGCTCTGAAGCCAAGAAAGACACCTGAAGAAAGAAGAAGAATGGGAAACAACCAAAAGGTTGGCAATTCCCCCCACTTGAGCTTGAAGAGGAGGATGAAGCAGAGGCAGAACCTACAAACATTGGGAACAACCAGAAAAAATAGGTACCAAAAACACAGGGGGAACCACACAAGACCCTACTGAACTCCAGAACAATCAGGTAGTACCAGCAAACATACCAGAAGCAATGGATACCAGTGGGTACAAATGTATACATTCATCAGACAATTCAAATTCAGACAAGGACAATGCAAGACCTGAAGTTGGAAATCAACTTGCTCTTGTATCTTCTACGTCATCTCTAGGGGAATGACGCAAGGTAGAGAAAAAGAAAGGGAGAAAATCTTAACTTTTCTCCTCATATGTATATTAGTTTGACTTTTGTAAGTTTCTGATTATCATCTGTCATGAACTTGATGATGCTAGGTTTCTTAGCAAATGCAACATGTAATTTTATTATCACTATTAAAATTATGATTTTTTCCTTGGACTTTTTTCTTAGGAAATTTCCATTACTAGTCTCCATTTTACTATTCAGGGTTTAAAAGTAATCCCATATATATATATAAACCTTGAAAACTTTATTACCCCTTCAAACCTTAGTAACAAATTCTTAATAATTCTTTCTCTTTTAGAAGGAACTTCAATTACTTTTTCACCTTTTATTTTAATATATAAGTAAATTTTATACAGATTACCTTTTTATAGATTTTGATGTAAGATTTTTCTCTGTTCCCTTCACCAAATGTGGTGTGGTGTTTTATATATATATATATATATATATATATATATATATATATATATATATATATATATATAAACACCTTTTACTATAACCTTCACAGCAGGTAATTAGAAGGATGGGTTGTATGAATGAGTGACAACAACTAATAAAAGGATATGATTGTATGGATCAGGTGACAATGACTAATGAAAAGATACGACTGTATGAATCAGTGACCACAAGTGTATGGAAAGAAATATTGGCTCCATGGAAGTAAAAGAGGCAGGTTGCACTTGGTATAAAATTTGGAGCATTTTGGATAGCGACAACATGTTGGCTTGCGGAGACGCAACTGCAGTAACGCTAACAGTTGTGTGTTGTTTTAGGAAGCAGGGGTGTGGAGGCGGCTAGCCAAGCAGTCGATATAGTTGGTATGGTGGTTGAAAGTTGCGGGTTGTATTTGTTCTTTTTTTTGTTTTTAATTTCTATTTTTGTATTAAAAAAAAAAAGCCTTGACCTTTTTTCAAAATTACACACACACACACACACATTCGTTTTTTAACAATTTTTTTTTCTATTAATATTTTTTTCTTTGATATATACTTTCTCATTTTTTTCCTATTTATTTATTTATTATTTCTTTTAAATTATATATTCTCTTCCTTTTTTTATTATTCAATCGTCAAGGGTCTAAAGGTGAAATGAAGATTCTTCAAAACTATGTAGTGAAATGCTTCACTCACAACGACAACAAGTTGATGAAAATTGATAGCCAAAGACTAGATCAGGCTGCCTCTATGCAGCGGTTAAACAGTCATAGGATCGAATAGTTCTGATACCAATGTTATGAAAAAAGTTCATAAACACAACAAAATAGTCATGATAGGAAAATAATATATTAGATAAGAAATGTACAAAAGATATGATGTGGTGATGTTACAAATGAGGGCCCTCTTATATATATACGTATGTGCCCCTCTATGAACGGTCATGTCATTATGGACATGCATCTTCATTAACTAATTCTATTTAATTTACTATTCTTTATTATTATTTTTACATAAATTATATTCATAACACAATTCCTTCCCCTAAAATTTAAAATTATACATGATAAAAATTAAGTTATCTATAAATTAACTAATCTACCTCATACTTTGAATTCCATTTGTCATGCACTCAAATCCATCGAATAGATGGATGACCATCAATTGATTATGTGACCTTCTTCATCCACTCTTCTTTCTCTACATGTTATGCTACTCTTTCCCACTGATCGGGCCCTTTGTTTACTACCAGTTTGTTCTCATTAGTAAACAAAAAGGGGTCGCCATCAGGACTATAAAATACAATGGTTGGTTCGAAGAAAATGGTAGTTGTGAACAAATTTCCATATTTCTGTGTTCGATTGTTATACGGTTCATCGAGATTGAGCTTCAAATAACATCCCAGGAACTAAAATATATGACTAATAAAAACCCATGCGAAGGCTCCAGGTGGAATTCCAAGAGAAATCCTCTTGTGTTTGTTGAAGACACAAAAGAAGGCAACGAGTCTAGTGAGAAGAAATGTAAGAAATGTTGTGAGAAGTGTTTCCATAGCAAGTTGTTGGGTCTTCACCTATACCCCTCTATTCCAAACCATACACAAAAATCTAAATTAACAAGAGAACCCAAGACTAGTATAATGGATGTAGCATCATAAAAAATCCTTGGGGCACCCAAAATTCTAAGAGTTGACAACCCTAAGCAAGATTTCTAAAAATTTCAGCCATATTTTCCCAAAACTTTTATTAACATTTCCATTATTTTCCAAGAAAAATTGTGTCCATATAACCTTCTTCAATCATTAATTAACTAACCGAACACCATAAAATGAAATATAACCACAATTTTTTTATTAATTCTTCTATCATTAATTAACGAGACACGATAGAATGAAATTGTATCCTCATTATAATACGACCTTCTTCTATCATTAATTAATGAGATACCATAAAATGAACTACAAACACAAACTCCTATTACTTCTTCTATCATTAATTAACTAGACACAATAAAATTGATTACAACCACATACTCTTAACCCACATCTAATGTTCAACTTTATGAACCACAACTACATACCTTTCGACAATGTATAATGTTCACGATGACGTCTATTGAGACTATAATTTAGTTTGAATGGTTATTTCTCACTACAATTTTGTCATTTGTTTTTCAAAAAAAATGGTTGTGTGAGTATTTGGTCCGTTTTTTTATAATGGAAATGGATTCAACCCCTGTAAGTCACCCAAAATCCCGAAGCTTAGCAATTGTAATCCATATTTCCAAAAATTTCCCCAAAATTTTATCAAAAAATCATACCAAAATTTCCATTATGTTTTGGCAAAAATTCACCTCTTAAACTATGCATAATGTTCATCTTCTTGATCAGATAGAACCTAACTTTGTACGATTCAACAATATATGTTCATGAATATTATTCTCCTACACCATTTATCTTTAGTGTGTGCATCCATGATTATGAGATAAAAGAGTGTTTTTATTTTTCAGTTAAAATAAAACATTAATTTATTTATTTTTTAAATTGATTTGAATGTTGTTTGTTTGTTTTGTCTATATTGAATTTAGTCTCAATGTTGAATAGGAAAATGATCAACTCAGTTATAAGATGTTGTCACCAGGATTATGCGAGGCTTTCTGAAACCCCAAGATCTCATAAGACAAATGTAGTCCTCACAATTAATTTATACCCTCAACTTTTGATGAATAAAGTTCATAAACACAACAAAATACTCAAAATATATGGTCTATATAAATATCCATGATAGAACACTAATATATTATATTAGAAAAGTACAAAATATATGATGTGATGATGTTACAAATGAGACTCCGCTTATATACCTAGGCAGGAGCCCCTTTATGAATAGTCATGTCCTTAGAGAAATGCCTCTTCGTTAATTACTAAATATTTAATGAACTATTCTTTATTATTCTTTATATATTTACATTAATATTATTGTTATATAATTTTTATTCATAACATTGCTTTTCTCTTCAAAAAGTTGTGTTTCATTTGTTTTTTGCCTTGTAATATGTTCACATTCTTTACAAATTCTTGGGTTGTCATATTCGTTGATAGAAGATGATAGGATCCTTTGAGTGATAAACAAAATTGTTGCACTGAGAAGGTATCTGACCATCCTAAATTAATCTTCTATGGAATGTTCCAGTTACTAGATATTTCATGTGAATTTTTATCACAAGACTGAATTGCACTAACATTAGTAGTCTTTGGAACATAAGTTCGTTGTTTCTATTATGAGTGATACAAATATGCAAACTGATTAAGTTGTCTGCTCTTGTAATTTAGATGTCAATAAGGAGCTTTTCTGGTTATATTTTCCCTTATCTTATGTATGTCAATTTTATGATCTACTTCAATTACTGATATTGTTGAGTTGGTTAGAAAATATTCATTTGGTTTTTTCATTGTCTAAATTGATTTATCATATTTTTCAATTGTGATATTGATTGAATCAATATTCATTCATTTTTCTTCAACTTGAATGGTTTCGTCTGAAGACTTGGAGATGTATTTTTGATGAGTTCTTCTAATTTATTTTTCAATTATTTCCTATCATTTTTAAGTTTCTTAATTTGCGTCAATAGTTTATTGTTGTAGTCCTTGAGGCGAGTAACTTCTCCATTTTTGTCTTCGATAATATTTTCAGCTTTTTTATGCATTTTTACAATGCCTTATGGTTTAATTGAAGAATTACTTTTAAGATATCTTTTATGTCTTATGGTGCTACTAGATTTGGTTTCATTATAACATCATTCAATGTTGTTTTTTTTCTTCTTTTTTGTAGGAAAATGTCAAAAACTTCATTTCGTATTTAGGATAAAATACCTTAGAGCATTCCATCCAAGGTGAACCTAGGATTATATCACTATTATTATGAAATAAGGTTTGGCTGTGAATTGTGACACAAATATAGTCTCCAATACTTAGTTGTAGATTGCTTACGTCATATTGTTTTTTATTTATCAAATCCATCATTTCAGTTATATTTGATTCATGAATCACTAATTGGTTAGCACATTTAGTACTAACATAATTATTATATTGAGTAAAATCGATAGAGATTATAATATCATTTCTTGCAAGTGGTCATTTTGATTTTAAATAGTGCATCAACACATATATCAAAAGTTTTAGGAAATCTTCCATTACTAGTCTCCGTTTTACTATTCATAATTTAAAAATAATCCCCCCATATATATATAATTTCGTTAAAAGAAGTATTTCATATTTTAAAATAAAAATTAAAAAGGAGAAGCATTATTAAAATAAAATGTGAAAAAGTAATTAAAGTTACTTTTAAAAGGGAAAAAATTATTAAGAATTCATTATTAAGGTATATCCCTTCAAAATGTTATTATACATTGGAACCTTAATAATGAATTCTTAATAATTCTTTCCCTTTTAAAGCAACTTCAATTACTTTTTCATATTTTATTTTAATAATTCTTCCCCTTTTTATTTTTTATTTTTAAATATGAAATACTCTTCTCAACGAAATACCTTTTTCTATATGAACTTCAATTATTTTTCCACCTTTTATTATCCCTACAGCAAGGGAGCAAGGGAGGTAATAACGCAATTGATATTGTATTGAATATGGATTAATCTTATTTTGACCCATAATTAAACCAATAATTTGTAAAGTCTATTTTATAAAATAAAAATAATTTATTTTTTATTTTTTTTAATTCTATTTATTTAAAGTCTGATTGTCTTACAAAAATGGAATCTTATTATGTAATCATAACTAAGGTACAATTATCTTCAATTCATTCCACTACTGACATTCATTGTTGAGTACAAAATTTACAACATTGATCTCATCAATCCCCTGCAGGTGAATTCGGCTCATTCTATTGGATGTGCCCCCATCATCAAACGTTGTTGTACAACCTCCCCTCTCATTTTACAATAAATGAGACAACTTTCCTACTGATATTCTTTCTGCTTTCTCTTCAAATGAGAAACAACCTTCCAATAGAAAGCGATCACATGTATTACAGTGAGCAACCACATGTATTGCAATCACGAAATGAAACTCGACATTTTTAGTCCCTGCCATTTGGCAATGGCCAGGGACTATAGGAATCAATATGGCGATGTTTAGCATTAATTGAGCTGCTTGTTAGCTTCGCTCATCACTTATAATCAAAGTTTCTAATCGCATATGGTTTCACCGTGTTATTTGGCCTCTTCCCGAGGCGGACAGAGAGGAACCATATATTATTTGGTTTTTAAGAGGGTTGTATTAATGGTATAAGTTCACAGCCTAAACTAATACTAACATTAGTCTCTAGTGTTAAATGCTATGTTATTTTCTATACTTGTTCGAGTAATTGGCTATGCCATATAACTTGGCTCTGCCACTTGCACACCATCTGTCTTATAACTTCCACCTGCACACCATGCATTGCCACCTATGGTTCCATCGCCACCTGTAGTTCCAATTTAACCTAGCTTCGACCTGCACTATGTTCACTTCAGGCGGCTTGTTCAGGTGCCCAGGCTTCAAGCAATTGAATCAGGAACTCTGGCAGGTCCAGCATCTAAGGCGTATAAGGCAGCAGGAGGAGGTCTAGCATCTAAGGCCTTTTTCTGCATGTAGGTTCTTCGTACTTGCACCTGCATGGAGGAGGAAGCAAGAGAAAAATGATAATACGCTCTACTTCTTTCTGTATTAGCACAAATATATATTATGTATTGATTTTATAACTTACCCCTTTTCATATGTGCTCAGGGTTGCGAGCTTGGAACCAGAGAAGGTGCGTAACTTCTTCTGGGTAAAACTGCAAAACAACCCAACAATCAACAATTATTTTGCAATCATCTGTTTGAAAATTTCTCAGCTAAACAACAGCCTGGTACATGTTTCATACCCAATTCTATTTCTTTAGAAATTTTATCTTAGTTACGCAATTAGCAGAGCTTTGATTGGAGGCCACGGTTTGCTCTGCTATCTGCGCGCCCAAGACTTGTGCTGTAATAACTGCTTGGTCCATCTGCTTCTGAGCAGCAGATTTTTGCTCCTCAACAGTAGTAGCCACTGCCTAACCAACGGGAGTGCTGCTGCTTGCTTACCACCTTCTTGCTGTGCAAACCGCTGTTCAGCAGCTGCCCGAGCCTTATCTTGAGCTTCTCTTTGCTTGGTGTAAGCACGCTTGATTACTTCCTGAGCTTCCTGCTGGGCTACAAACGCCTCTTTGCTGCCTCTTTTGCCTACAAGTGTCCCAAAAGAGAGAATGGTATTTTGGTCAAGATAACCTAAAATTAGTGTCCAAATTTACTGCCAAACAACGAACCGGTACAAAGAGGCCGATTGTATTGATCTAATTTACACGAATTTTCTTGAAATGTTCCTCGTTGTGTATTCATTGATAAGCAAGGAAGCTCTATTGACAAAATTATTTATAGACGGAAAGTTGCAGACGCAGAGATTCTCATGAATAAATAATAAAATATATGGCTGCCTGCTTCCGAGGTCCATCTTATATGTCTTTTCGCCTGAAGCAGGACTCTGAAAAGCAGAAACTTTGAGATATACAGAATATAATGTGGAAACGTCAATTTTGTTTTGTTATTTAGCTTCGAAGATGTTAGATTTAGAGTAAACATTCTATAATTTGTCAGCCGTCAAAACTGTTGCTGATCCATTAAAAGCCATTTCCATTTCATACTTCAAACAAACAAAGTAAAATGAAAATGCATCTCACCTCCGTAGCAGCAGTAGCAATGGCGATTTGCTGGCATATTTTCCACCTGTAAAGACCGCCGAGCACAATGGGCTCAGTAATGGAGGGTCCGTTGAGAGCTCATTCAAAGATTTAAAGACACATTCATTCAAAACTTTAAATTCTGCGCATCTTTTGATTCACCTGCAGTTCGCTGCTGCTGTACACCCTTTTCTTTTTCTGTAGAAGATAGCCGTGATGCTTGCGAGCACTGGTCCGTTGTCTTTGCATTTGCCTCTTGCACTGATGACATTTTATGATCTTAAGCTCGTGTCGCAGGCTGCAGCTTACAGCAAAAGGCTGAAGGTCTCCGACAAGGGTAATTGAAACTGAAAACAGTGTTAACAAGATTTCTGAGATAAGCCTGAGACATAGTTGCAACATAATGTAGTTCTAGCGAAAAGTCTCCCGAGACAGATATCTGGCATCTAATTTAAAAAAAAAATTAATTAGAAAACTGATCACCGTTACGAAGAAAATTATGGAATTCAAATATACCTCTTCTTGGACTCGGAAAGGATTGAAACTCTGTGCATCTTTTGATTCACCTGCAGTTTGTTGCTGCTGTACACCCTTTTCTTTTTCTGTAGCAGATGGCCGTGATGCTTGCGAGTACTGATCCGTTGTCTTTGCATTTGCCTCTTGCACTGATGACATTTTATGATCTTAAGCTCGTGTCGCAGGCTGCAGCTTACAGCAAAAGGCACATGGCTTGCATGCAATGCACGTGGTAAGTGAGAGATAAAGTGGTTGGTCCTCATAAGTTGTCCAATACTAACAAACTTTTATAATGACTTTGATAAGGTTGGTTCCGTTTATGACTGTCCAGCATTCGAAGTAATAAAAATATTTTAAGATTCCTTTTAAAAGCATTTAAAAATGAAAAGTCTTCCGAGACAGATATCTGGCATCTAAATGATTAATTCCTTTAGCATAAGGTGAAACAACAATTAGCTTTTATTCTTCCCAAGCATGTTCGTTGAAACAATCAAAACACTAGTCAAGCACGACGAATCGAACTTTCAGTTATTATAATTGAAGCTGTTCGCATTTTTAATGTCATAAAAAAAACCAATCATACTCAGAATCATTATCAATCACGACGACTCGAACATTGATTTTAACAAAAGAAATTATTTCACCTTATTCTCGTTGACGTTGTGCTACAGATAGAGTTTCAATAAAATCATAAATTAATTGAAATCACAAATAAATAACAGAATGAAATTTTAAATTTATTGCAATCACAAATTTAATTAATA
The DNA here is from genome assembly GCA_031772625.1 of Pinus tabuliformis. Taxonomy (NCBI): domain Eukaryota; kingdom Viridiplantae; phylum Streptophyta; class Pinopsida; order Pinales; family Pinaceae; genus Pinus; species Pinus tabuliformis. The sequence continues at coordinate 128,269,263 of CM062814.1, read as the reverse complement.
GAAATCAATTAATTATTATGTATTCTGATTAGGGAGTCAATGCTAACAGAGAATCACTAAATATCGTACAGATTACTCGATAAAACTATGTTGCTAAAAAAGTTTAATGATAACTTCCTCACTGGGATTTTAGTCTCTAATATCACTATATTAAATAATCTTATACTAAATTATTGAGAAAATTTAATGATAACTTTCCCACTAAAATTCTAATCTCTAACACGTTTATATTGAATAATCTTGATAAAAAATCCTATAGAAGACTATGCCGCCCTTCTTCAGTCCTGAAAAGGCTACAACAATAGTCTCTAACACGATTATATTGAATAATCTTGATAAAAAATTCTATATAAGACTATGCCGCCCTCTTCAGTCCTGAAAAGGCTACAACAAGATACGAATGCAAGCTACAACAAAAAAAACCATATACTAAAGCTACACGAGGGTACAAGGTGACAATGGAAGGCTCCAACAGAAAGTCATTTAATGAAGGTCTACAAATGATTTATAAATGACCAGAAATCTCCCTATCCTATACTCTTAGAAAAGATAAAGCAGCGGCGAGGCGACTACCCGTATACTTGGAGGATCGTGAAGACGGTTTGCACCAAGGTGAGCAAAAGCGCAATTATTGACCCCGCCAGAGCTAGAACTTTCCAAGGCGATGAGAAATAGTCTTCAGCAAACTGGGCAAACCACACCTTAAACTTACTTTCGTAGTGCTCCATCATATCATCATTCAGTTTCTTGAAGATGTCTTGCCGTGGCAGGGTGACTCCCCTGCATAGACCATTGAAGAGCTCCGCAACCTCTGCGTCAGGCTGAACTTAATGCAGGGACTTGCTGCCTCGCAGCTTCCCTTGTTAATATGCATTCCTTCCACCACGAAAAGGAATTTCAGTGCCTTACCTATTGGTGTAGTCTCCAGTTTTCTCCCATTAAAAAGGTAAGAGGGGCAACAAACAGTTTCTATCGATTTAAAGTAATGCAGGGCACAACCTCATATGAGGTAAGCGATACGCATAAAGATATTTTATACGTTATGCAGATGGTGTCTTTAACATCAATAATTATAAGTAATTTGGCACAGAATGGAAGTTTAAAATCATGAGTTAAAAAAAACAATAATAGCATGTGCTTCATTACTTTAATTTTATGTTTTATATAAAAAGGTAATATTTAACTTTAAAAATAAGAAATATGTTTTTTAACATAATAAAATAAGGCACCACTTTGTTATTATTAAGATAAAAATAGAATTATGGAAATGGATTTATTTTTTCTTTACATTATTTTATCTTAAATTTATATAAAATAAAATAAACTTAAATTTCTAAAAACTTATGTAGTGAACCATGTACATGTACACAAAGAGATTAAAGAGATTGTGGACTTTGTATTATTTTAATAATCTATAAATAACTACAATGTCTCTACCACATAGATGGTTGTTAATCACTTCGCCTATTTAGCATTGTATTTTACCATTTCGTACTTATTCTTAAATGTAATGGTATATATATATATATATCTATATATATATATATATATATATATATATATATATATATTCTTAACTATCATAAAGTGATTAATTACATTAAAATAATAATAATGAAAAAGGTTAAACAAATATTCTTATAATTTGTTTTACAATTTTATCATTGTTAGAGCACTTTTTACAATATATTATGACATTAATAGAATGCTAGCTATGTGGCCTTGTTTTAATATATAAGCAATTTTGATATATATTACCTTTCTATTGTTTTTTAATTAAGAATTTTTTTGCTCCCTTCACCAAATGTGGTGATATATATATTTCAACACCTTTTACTATAACCTTCACGACATGTAATTGGAAGGATGGGCTATACGGATCAATGAAAATGACTAATAAAAGGATACGACTTTATGGATCAAGTGACAACGACTAATGAAAATATATGACTGTACAGATTGGTGACAACAAGTGTATGGAAATAAATATCATCTTTGTGGTAGTGGACGAGGCAAGTTGCATGTCGTAGAGAATTTGTAGCGTTTTCGATGGTGGTGTTGTAACAGCTGCAACACCCTCCAAAATTTTGGCTTACATCCAATTTCGGAGCCTTCGTTGGTTTTTCCGTGATGTTTTCAAACGCTTGAGCTCATCCCACGAGCTTGTGTTGAGTCATTGCACCCTCCTCGCTTGACCATTCACCAAACATCTTTTAGTATGTTGGTCACAATGCCATGCTTGCAGTCGTCTTTTGGATATGTTCATGGTCCGCCTTCGTGTGTACAAGTTGTATTCACTATGTAAGCATCTATCACACTCACACACCAAGATGTATGCAATGTCGTGCAAGTGTCATCAAGGTCATTCAATGATGTAGCTCAAGTGTCACGCTTATCGCTCGAACCCGTTGGTCAATCACATTGAGCATGTTGTCTTGTTGGTTCGAGGTGTCTTGTCGTCGAGTCGCGTTGAGTGTGTGTTTGCAAGGTCATGCATGAACAAGTTCACTCGCTCACACACTTAGTCATTTTGTTGAAACTCTGTCGACCAGACCACCCTCCCACAGCCAGACCTCCACTGAGTTGCATTGCATAGTCTCATCCCTCAGTGGTCATGTACTGTTGCCCAGAGTTGCACAAAACTTGAGGCTGCCTCTGAGGAAGTCTGCACTGTGCAATCATGGAATCGACCTAGCTGACTGTCACCGAGAACAGAAGTTGCTCAGCAAGCCATCTCAATCTGTGTTGCCCACAAGAAAACCTATCAAGCTTCCCACTGGTCAACTGAAGAGTTTGACCGGCCAGTGACCCTGGGCTTCACTCCTCCAAAAAATTGTGCAGAAGCTACTAGCATGACCGCCTCCACTAACTAAAGAAATTTCACAGACATGAAGGACAAGCACCTAGTTCCTATCACTGCATTGTCCCAAAAATTTGCATAGTTCTGTCAGCTAGTCCCCCTCTCAGCTAGCTTGCTACTCCTCCTGAAATTTGCATAGTTTTCCTTGGCTTTCCTCCAGTTGCCTGATAACCTTCTCATCCCAGAAAATGCACAGAGATGTCATGTAAGCCAACCTCCTAGTTCTGCACAATTTTGGCCAGCAAGCTCCCACAACCCACTTCCATCCTCCCCAGAGAATCTGCACAATTTTCACTCCTAGTGTGCTCCCTATTGCCTGCACTGCCTCCCTGGAAAATTTTCACAGTTCTTCCCTCCAACCGAGCCAGATCCCACAGATGGTCACTGTTGTTCATGACTACTCATCTCAACCTCCCAGTGACCTTTGCGCAATTTTCCTTGACAGTGCCCCAAAGCTCGCATCCTGACCTGAAATGTGCTCTGCATAGTTTTAGAGCCTTTTCCTCTCTCCTAGTCACCTACACCTGAAAACAAAAGATGGTGCATCATGGTAGACTAGGAGATTTTTGGATTTTATGTTGTCTCATCACGAATGATTGTAGATACAAGTACATCGATGAGACATGGTGCAACGATGAACGAGATAAACAAGGAGTTTATGCTAGGAGACTTGTTCATGAATGGATGAACACATGAGGCATGCCAAGTACCAGCGAAGGGGATACATGCATGTGCAACATCAAGCGAACACCAAGACCATTGAATACTACACACACCTTGCCATGCGAAGGTGAAGCTATGATACACCAAGAGCACACTCATCACTCAGCAACACTGCAACTCGACATGGACACCACCATCAAGATGAACATACCAGCACTGTCATGTCGAGTCATGTCATGAGTCATCTCGGGAACATCAATATTACAGGCCATACTGTTGTAATCAATGTAATGTAACGTGGAACTCCAAGAGACCCACATGTAAAGCTGAAGAGTCATGTAAAGTTGAAGAGTCATGTTACAAGTCAAACAATCATGAGGGAAGTCGAATAGTCAAAAGGCTCAGCCTCACCCTTGGCTATATATACCCCTCATTTGTACATGCAAAGGAATTTTCACATTGGATCCTCCCACATAACCTTGAGAGTCTATAATCTTTTCTTTGAGGAGCGAGCAGTGGCTCCAACACACCGCTATCAAGGTTATTGAAGTAATAGTGTACAAATGTTTCTTGGAACTTTCACTTAATTCAGAAGCTTGTTAATAGGCTAGCATGTTTTCACACATGTATTGTATTCATTTGTAAGACTATTATTTGGATGTTTGTAATGCATGTTGCTTTAACTTGTATTAATATAGTTGAACTATTTCAACTTTTTTAGTACATATGATATTGGAAATGTGTTGTATCAGTTGTTAATGTTGTCTCGCCCATGTGGGCTATTCCACCGGACACTCGATAAACTAATTTTCGTAAACTTGTGATAATGATCATCTCACTCGTGTGGACTATTCCTTTGGGTGTTGCACATGATATCTTCTCACCTTATGTTTGTAATTGCTGCATCCATGTGGACTACTCCACCAAAAGTTGCTCATGTCCTGTTGGGTTATGTGTCTCTATAGAGTTGGGACTATTCCCTTTCGAATTCAGACTCACTCTCTTCCTATCCCTTTGTAGTGAAAGAAACTTGACAAAAGTGACATTAAGCACTCACTAGGCATGCCAACCTCATTGTTCGAAGACAAAGAAAACCACTCTCATGTGCTGACAAGCAAGAGCTAAGGAAAATCTTTAAGATAATGGAAACCGAGCCATCATACCAGATGGGACTCCTATACCAAATGATGTGAGGTCTAGTTGGGACTTCATACCAAGGAGATCCCCTAAATGTTGGCGGATCCAACACGTCAACATTTCTGGCACTAGAAGGAGGGCCATATGACAAGGTGAGCCCATTACATCTGGTTTGAATCTCTTACCAAATGGATCATACACAATTCGTGCTCACGGGGCATTTCTCTCATTTCTCCCTTAATCAACTATCAATCCCCAATGAGCTTCTCAATCACTTGTCCTTGTTAAAGTTTGATGGTGAGGATAGAACATCCGTAAGCAAGCACATTTATGATTTTCTTGATTTCTACGAATCTCATGAAATCGATAGTGAAGAGATTGTTTGTGGACTTTTCTTCCTCACCCTTAAAGGTTGTGCTAATCGGTGGTGTCATACCGTGCCACCTGCTTCTGTCCATTCCCTTCTATCTCTTCTCAAGGAGATCCATCAAGAATTCGATAAGTATAACCACCAAGATGTCCATGAAAGAATCTCTCATTTAAGAAAGAAGCCTAGCGAATCAGTTGAGGACTTTGCTACCCACTTTCTTCACCTATGCCACGAAATTCCTGAAAATTTTTGGGACCTTGAATTCGTGAGCCAAGAGTTGAAACACTTGGTTCATGTTTCCTGACAGTGAAACTTTTGATTTCCCTTCTTCCTTGACTCTTGCAGATCATGAGGCCCCTCAATTTGCAAAGGAGGATCCAAACACCCCATTTGTTTCTTGTCCTCCTCCCTTTCTAGTCTCGATGTGAGTTCCCCCTTGCAACGATTGGAAAGTTGAGACATTTGCGCAAAGGGTAGCCCCTCACAACGGTCGCAAAGCTGAGAAATATGCGTAGAGGGTGCCCCCTCGCATCGGTCTTAAAGCTGAGAAATCTGCAGAGAGGGTTCCCACTCGCAGTGGTCGCAAAGCTGAGAAATTTGTGCAACATGTTCCTAACCCATCTTCTCAGCCGTCTCCCACTCCAATGCAGGAAATTCCAGAATGGCTTAGAAAGCCTATGGCGAAGACTCATTCCTCCATTCCACAAGAGAACATCACCATCAAGTATGATCTGCATCTCTCCTGTCCTCCATCATCTACAAGTCATGACTTCTTGTACCATGAATCGCTTGATCAATCCACTTCACAAGCTATTTATGTGCATTATCTTGATTCTCAAACTACTGGCTCAAATTGCAGTCATGTGCAAGGTTGTCTCATCGCACAGGTAGAGAAGTAGAAAGGTGACGACACAATCAATTCCTCTTCTATGATTCAAAATGATTCATATCAAGATAATGAGCTTCCATTCTTGGTCGATTCTCAATCCACTAATCATGGTGAAACATCATGCACAATTAATTCTTTCGATCAACCTCTATTCTTGGGTTTTCATCACTCCCATGCTTCCATATGTGGTGATGAACACCCAAACACATCATGTGATATGTTGTTCTCTCATGTACACTCTAACTCAGATCTTGAATTTTCACCATTCAAAGTAGATGTCCATATTGAAACTACCTCTTCACCCCACTTACCGGTGTGTCCTACCATTCACAGTGAATCTACATGTGGCAGAGATACTCCTTGTTCTCTTCCTTCTTCATTTGATGAGTTATCTCCTCGATCGATACCAGGCAGTCAGGTTGTCCATCATGAAAATAGTCTCAACGCACAAGACTCTTCCCACTCGTCATCATATTGTGTTTTGCATGAGGACAACTCATCAAGTCAGCTTGCTGAAGTTGGAAAATTTGATGAAGCCTGTGAAAAATATGGATGCCATCCTAAGAGCAGTTTTGAAATTAGCAACAACAACCATCCTCAAGCCATGCATGATCAAGTTCACATCTCAAAATTCAAATTTTCAATTCTGGAAAGTTTAGGGATGTGCTAGGGAGTTGAGGCACTTCAACGTTCATTGATGGTTATGTCAAGACCTCACAACTCTAGTAGGACCCTTGAACTGAATAAATCTGGTTTCTCATGCACAATCTGTCTATCTGCATGGATGCACTCAATGTGGATCCCTGTGTAAAAAATATTTACTATTTTGGGTGTGATATTTCGAAATTTCAAATTTTCACTAATGACCAAATCCATGGGTCTGTTACAACATGTCTGTCTTCATGCACTTCTCTTACATCCAATTCGGGTTGGGAGTGTCCGTCTCTCATGCAATCATGGAACCGTGAAGTTGATCATCTCAAAGACTATCTTTGTCCGAAATCATACTTATCGGATGTTCTCTCTCCTGATCAACTCCTTGGTATTCTTGTGATTTTTTCACGTCAAATATGCTCGCTCATCACACCAACAATCTCCCTATGTGATGACGAGCACACAACCTATCACGAAAATCAAGTTACTCTCATTTCACCACACCCAAACTGGCTTCACACATTCAAAGTGTTGGCATCCTTTCTATGTTTCTATGATGAGCATGATGCCTCTGCAATTTTTCACTAGTTGCAGGTGGGTGTTCTGTCATATCTAGCACACAATGAACTTGGTTCCGTTATTCAAAGTGTTCACAACATTGTTCAAAAGTTTTCTTTGTTCATATCAAACTGTGAATCTAGCATCTCGACCAACTAGTCTGATCTTTCTTCTATCTTGGGTGGTTCTCATGCAGCTTATCATTTTCCCAATAGTACATCTAATGGCAGTCACTTTGTGCACTGATGGCTATGGTAGGCCCTCACTGTCTTGACATGACCAATGAGAATAATTAGATATATCTAGCCATACCAGGTTCCCATCGTGATCCCCTCTCTCAAATCAGGAATCCATCTTTTCAAAGATCACGAGTCTTTTATAACAACCATCACAAATGTTATGATCTAATTGTTGAATGGCTGGAACACTCTTACTTGGCGAGTCATGTTGCAGGTAACAAGCTTTAGTACTTCCTCGCACTCGCTAAGAAACTTGGTGTAGAAGAACACACACTCGCAAGAGGCTTCTGAGGTTTGTTGAAAAAAAATATTCACCGAAGAGGTAAGCATGTGCATTGGGTGGTTGTGACACATCTTTTTGCCCATAGGAGAGACCTTCTCTCTCATGTTTAATTTTGTCAGGTTTTTGTATTTTCTGTTGCACACTATTGTTTATCTATTTTAATCGCTTGTATCTTTGTGGTTGCAGGTCAGGTACACCTACTGTGGCTTGACTATAAATTTCATTTCACATAACCCTAAATGTTTAGCGTAGGAGTAGGAGTAGTGTTTTCTCTCTTGCTTGTCTTTTCTTTCTGGTTTTCATGTTTATTTTCTTGCTGACTTGGTTTGGTTTGTTTTCTTGCTCGCTTTACTTGCTTGTTGTCTTTTCACTTTAATTTTCTATTGTTTTCTTTGCTTTATTTTGTTTGCTTAATATCATGCTATTTTTGGTTTTGCCAATAAGTGATGCCCTCTACAAAGTTCAGGATTTTGAATGAGTATGTGGCTGAGATCCAAGAAGTCTTGTGACACTGCAACACTTGGTCAGTCTTCTGTTTGCCTTCTCTGTGCTTGGTTATAACCTTCGTCCGATGAAGTCCTGACGGAAAATATGAGTCATCTGCAAGGGAAGCTTGGGTCCAATCGTGAACCTGTGTCCACACTGGGAAACCCCATGCCTGTACTTAGCCTTATACTCTATGTGTTCAATCTCATCCAACTAGTAGAAATGGAGAAGGGGAAAAATCTAAACAAGAAAACCTATGTCAGAGATCTCACATGCTTCTCTGAAGGAACAACCTCTCTTGCTCTCAATAAATCAGGATCCCTCTTCTACCCAAAAAATAAATAAGTGCTTATGCATAGTCCTCTTTTCAAAAATTCAAAGGTGAAAGAAGAGAAAGGCTTCCTACCCAGAGAGGTGAAGCATACTACTCCACTGGGGTACTAACTAGGATTATTGGCAGTGGAGAAATGTGTGTGTCGTTGTGTGACTCCATTGGGGTATTGTCCAAGCCTGCTGGTAGTAGAGCAACAATAGAGATGAAAACTTATACTCTGAAAATTTTTAACTCGCGAGCCAAACTAACCTTCCTGATTTAGAAACACTGTGATCAAGCTGAAACTTGTTGTTGTGTTTAATTGAGCTGGAAAATGATGAACCATGTCTGTCCATGGGTTAAGTGGGGAAGCCAAAGTAACTTTCACAATGATTCAATACTCCCTGAAGGACGAAGGCCTTGTGCTGTCAATGGACCAAAATAGAGAAGCTGGCTTTCAACTAGTGTGTCACCAGGTGTTGTAGCGGATGCAACACCCTCCAAAATTTTGGCCTGCATCCAATTTCAGAGCCTTCCTTGGCTTTTCCTTGATGTTTGCAAACACTGAAGCTCATCCCACGAGCTTGTGTCGAGTCTTTGCACCCTCCTTGCTTGACCATTCACTGGACATCTTTTAGTATGTTGGTCACAATGCCATGCTTGTAGTCATGTTCTAGCTATGTTCACGGTCTGTCTTTGTGTGTAAAAGTTGTATTCACTATGTAAGCATCTATCACACTCACACATGAAGCTGTATGCAATATCGTGCAAGTGTCATCGTGGCCGTTCAATGATCTATCTCAAGTGTCACGCTTGTTGCTTGCCCTCATTGGTCAGTCACATTGAGCATGTTGTCTTGTTGGTTCGAGGTGTCTTGTCGTCGAGTCGTGTTGAGTGTGTGTTCGCAAGTTCATGCATGCACAAGTTCACTCCCTCACACACTTAGTCATTTTGATGAAACTTTGTCAACCGGACCACCCTCCCATAATCAGACCTCCGCTAAGCTACACTGCGCAGTCTTAACCCTCTGTGATCATGTACTTCTGCTCAGAATTACGTAGAGCTTGAGGCTACCTCCCAAGAAGTATGCACTGCGCAATCCTCGAATCGACCTGGCTTAATATCACCCAGAACATCACAGAAGCTTCTCAGCAAGGCCTTTAAATCTGTGTTACCTGCAAGAAAACCTATCAAGCTTCCTGTTGGTCAACTAGAGAGTTTGACCAAGCAGTGACCCCGGGCGTCACTCCTCCAAAAAATTACGTAGAAGCTTCTAGCATGACCGACTCCTCTGATTAAATAAATTGTGCAGACATAAAGGACAAGCACCTGGTGCTTGTCACTACACTATCCCCAAAATTTGCGTAGCTCTATCAGCTAGTCCCCCTGTCAGCCAACCTGCTTCTCCTCCTGAAAACTGCACAATTTTCCTTGGCTATCTTCTAGTTGCCCGACACCTAGATCATCCTAGAAATTGCACAAAGATGTCCTACAGGCTAGCCTCCCAAATCTATATAGTTTTGTCCAGCAAGTTCTTGCAGCCGATTGCCAGCCTCCCCAAAGAATCTGTGCAGTTTTCACTGCTAGTGTCCTCCCTGTTGCCTGCATTGCCTCCTTGGAAACTTTGCACAGTTTTTCCCTCCAGCCGAGCTAGATCCCATAGATGGTCATTGTTGTCCTGGATTGCTCATCTCAGCCTCCTAGTGACCTCTGTGTAATTTTCCTTGATAGTGCCTTGGACCCCGCATCCTAGCCTGAAATGTGCTATGTACAGTTTCAGAGCCTTGTCCTCTCTCCCAGTCACCTGCACCCGAAAATAAAAGATGATGCATCATGGTAGACTAGGAGATTTCTGGATTTGATGCCATCTCATCATGAGTGATTTCATATACATGTACATGGATGAGACATGGCGTGATGATGAACATGATGAATAAGGAGTGCATGCTTAGAGACTTGTTCGTGAACCGATGAACACATGAAGCATGCCATGTACCAGGGAAGGGGATATATGTATGTGCAACATCAAGATAACACCAAGACCATCAAAGACTCTGCACATGTTTCCATGTGAAGGTGAAGCTATGATACACCAAGAGCACACTCATCACTCAGGAGCACTGCAACTCGACATGGACATCACCATCAACATGAACATACCAACACTATTGTGTCGAGTCATGTCATGAGTCATCTTGTCCACATCATTACTGTGGGCCATACTGTTGTAATCAATGTAATGTAACGTGGAAGTCCAAGAGACTGGAATGTAATGTTAAAGAGCATTGTAAAGATGAAGAGTCATGTAAGTCAAACAGTCATGATTGAAGTCGAATAGTCACAAGGGCCAGTTTCACCCTTGGCAGTATATACCCTTCATTTGTACATGCAAATGAATTTTCACCTTGGCTCCTCCCACATAGCCTTAAGAGTCTGTAATCGTTTCTTTGAGGAGCAAGCAATGGCTCCAACGCCCTGTTATCTAGGTCAGTGATGTAATGGTGTACAGATGTGTCTTGGAACTTTCACTTAATTTAGAAGCCTGTTAACAGACCAACACGTTTTCACACATGTATTGTATTCGTTTGTAAGACTATTCTTTGGACGCTTTGTAATTCATGTTGCTTTAACCTGTATTAAGATAGTTGAACTATTTCGGTTGTTTTAGTACATATGCTATCGGAAACTTGTTGTATCAGTTGTTAATGCTATCTCTCCCATGTGGACTATTTCTCCAGACACTCGACAGACTCATTTTGGTAAACTTGTCATAACGACCATCGCACTCATGTGGACTATTCCACTGGGAGTTGCACGTGATATATTGTCACCTTGTGTTTGTGGCTTCCACATTCGTGTGGACTACTTTGCCGAAATATGCACATGTCCTGTTGGGTTGTGTGTCTCTAAGAGAGTTGGGACTATTCCCTTTTGACTTGAGACTCACTCTCACCCTCTCCCTCCATAGTGAAAGAACCTTGACACAAGTGACACTAAGCACTCAGCAGGCACGCGAACCTCGCTATTTGAAGACAAAGAAAACCACTCTTATATGCTGACAAGCAAGAGCTAAGGCAAATATTTAAGATAATGGCAACTGGGCCATCATACCGAATGGGACTCCTACACCAAATGGTGTGAGGTCTAGTTAGGACTTCATACCAGGGAGATCCTCTCAATGTTGGTGGATCCAACGCCATTAGCATTTCTGGCGCTATATGGAGGGAAAAATGACAATCTGAGCCCATTAGATCTGGTTTGAATCTCTTACCAAATGGATCATACACAATTTGTGCTCCCGGGATGTTTCTCTCATTTCTCCCTTAATCAACTATTAATCCTTGATGAGCTTCTTGATTACTTATCCTTGCTAAATTTTGACAGTGAGGATAGAACATCCGTAACCAATCAAATTTATGATTTTCTTCATTTCTGCAAATCTCATGAAATCGATAGTGAAGATCTTTTTTGTGTACTTTTCTTCCTCACCCTTGAAAGTTGTGTTAATCGGTGGTGTCATACCTTGCCACCTGCTTCCGTCCATTCCCTTCTCACTCTCCTCAAGGAGATACATCAAGCCTTTGATAAGTATAACCACCAAGATGTCCATGAAAGAATCTCTCTTTTAAGAATGAAGCCTAGTGAATTAGCTGAGAACCTTGCTACCCGCTTTCTTCACCTTTGTCACGAAATTCTTGAACATTTGTTGCACCTTGTCTTCGTGAACCAAGATTTGAAACGCTTGGTTCATGTTTCCTGACATGGTGAACCTCTTGATTTCCCTTTTTCCTCAACTCTTGCAGATCATGAGGCCCCTCAGTTTGCAAAGGGGGAGCCCAACACCCCATTTGTTCCTTGTCCTCCTCCCTTTCTGGTCTCAAAGTGTATGCCCCCTCATAGCGATTACAAAGTTGGGTAGAGTGTGCCCCCTCGCAGTAGTCATAAAGATGAGAAATCTACGTAGAGGTTTCCCCCTCACAATGTTCACAAAGCTTAGAAATATACATAGAGGGTGCCCACTCGTAGCGATCGCAAAGATGAGAAATTTGTGCAAAATTCTCCCAACCCATCTTCTCAGCTGTCTCTCACTCCAATGGAGGAAATTCCATAATGGCTCAGAAAGCCTATGGCGAAGACTCATTCCTCCATTGTGCAAGAGAACATCACCATTTATAACCCAAGTCTCAAGTCTGATTTGCATCTTTGCCATCCTCCATCATCTACAAGCCATGACTCCTTGTACCATGACTCACTTGAACACTTTCTATCAAACTCTAGCCGTACCATAATAACTTTGTCACCTTCCATTGTGTGGACATCCTTATGCATGTCAGGAGGCACCGCACCCATCTCCCTGAGCATGTGGGGGGTAGCGGTGGTGTACCTCGACGTACTTTGCATTAAATCTTTCTTGATGGGGTCAAACTTAAATCTAGTCTGGTGTTTGGAGGCACAGAGAGCTATATCTCATATCGTGCTCCAAAATCTCTTCCAGGGGCTTGAACCTCCCATCCATAGGTTGAATCGACCAAATTTTCTCAAGAGGGTCGCTTTGGTGAGAACACCCCCAATTTCCAAGGAAGTCTACCATTCTATTGCCCTCCCCCCTTACATGGTTGGTGATAATATAATAAAAATTGCAAAGAATATCTCCTATCTATTGAAATAATCTTGCAGTTCTCCAGCTGTGGCTGAGCTTATCCCATTTAGCTCCCTGACTCAGTTTTTTCACCGTGTCGATTACTAACTTGGAGTCACGTTATGTTGGCACTATGATGCATGTGTTGTCCTTGATGGAAACCCACTTATAATAGAACAAGTATATCATAACTAGAAGAATCCATAGGTTAGTTCATAGGTGACAAAGTGATAGAACAGAATAATAGAATGATGGGACAAAGGTTTAAAAATCAAAATCATAAGTATTATAAAGGTGAATATTTGAAGATATATATGTCGGTTCGTCAAGGCCAAGTTGCGTATACATGTAGGTACAAAGAAGAAAAGTTATGTACATTTTGGTGCACTAATTTAAGAATACCAAGGGTCCTTACCATGGTATTAACCCACAATATTGAACGTTGTAACAGTTACTTGATCCCCTCCAAGATTATCACTGGAACTAGTGTAGTTTTGACTCATGGTATTTATTAAGGCTCTAACTATATAAGAAGGTCAATATCAAAGTGCTAAGTGTGCATGTGAAGGGGTTTTTGATGAATACTTAAATTTGATGTATATTTGCATTGTAAGGGCCATAGTTGACACATAGATCTGAAATAATTATGCATTGATGAATACAATGATGGATCGAGATCATGAGACCTGAAATGCCTTTCCATTGTATGATCTTCTCATGGATTAACTAGATATAAGTATTGATGAGTGTTTTTATCTCTGAATATTATGATTTGGGTCTTTCTGAAGTTCTGAAGAGATGCCCAATTTTAGGTCAAAATTTACAGATCTGTACATAGGTTGGTCTCGGTTAAATCGCATATGCACGCGGGTTCATTTCTTCAAAGTCGTGTACATAAAGGAAGGTTTTTTGTTCATAAATGAATGATCAACCTGATCAGTGCTGTTGTATCTCTGTTGTCTATCAATGATGTCCTTATGTTGATCTGGGTCGAGTGATATGTCTGAAGTAGAATTGATTGAATAATGAAGTTGAATTTGGTTACATGTTGATTGATTGAAAATATTATTGATGTTGCTAACTGTATGTGGGTTCTGTAAGCTAACAAAATATTTTATAATAACTCTGGTCAACTCCATGTCTGATTTAGGATTACAAGTTTTTAGTATATTGAGATCTATACATAGGTTGCTCTACAGAAAAGCACATATACATGCGAGTTGCCTTAAGTGAAGTATTGTATACATGTTGGAATATGAATGATCGGGATTGCAGTTGATTCTGTGTGTTGATGTAGTATTCTGAGTTTATTTCTATGTTCTGGTTATAGTGATCTCACTGTTATATTTGAATTAAGTTGGTGTTTTCTTCAGATGATCTATAAGTTAAGATGTATTAAAGTAGGTGGATCTAGTGTGAAAATTTATGAAACGTGGTCCAAGGATGTTGCTAAGGGTTGGAGCCTTCAGTGAGGAAGTCGAAGCTTCCTACCAGTAGTAGCTGGTAATCCAATCAGGGGGTTGGAGCTCCCTTCCAGTATGAGATGGAGAACGAGTGAATGTTGTGGCATTTAGCGGGTGGGTGCCTGCATACTGGCATGAGTCTGCACCAGTATAAGAATGTAAGAAGTTTTTATATTAATATAGTTGAAGATTGAGACGACAACAATGATGGTTTTCTCCCACATTGGGTTTCCACCTTAAATCCTGGTGTTCATGTGTGTTGCTCATGTGTGATACTTTATTATGTTCTTACTGCACCTACTTATTTCTTATCAAATGCCTGATAAATCTCTTACATTCTAGTTTAATTTTGTTTAACATATTAAGAATTAGTTGTTTTACAAGTTTACGAAGCATATGTTAGTTTCTTTTACAAAAATTATATACATATGCGAGTTGGGTTCAGTAAAGTTGCATACATATTTCAAAAAATAGAATTTGTTTTGTGAGATTTTAAAATATTGATTCACCCCTCCTCTCAGTATTTTTCCCAACAATTGGTATTAGAGCAGATCCTTGAAAATAAGCTTGATTACTTGAAGGAAGATCTCCTAAGATGAGCAATCATGACAGAACGACATCTATTAGACAACCACTCTTCAATGTAAATAATTTAATATATTGGAAGACAAGAACTAGATCCTATCTTCAGTCCCTTGGAGTAGATGCTTGGAAAATTATGGAAGGAGGTTACCAATATCTAGCCACAGTTCTCACAATTTCAACAGAAAAGAAGACATATGAAATCAATGCCAAAGATGTTAATGCATTATTAGGAAGTCTTACAGAATCATAATTACTCAAATTTATGCACTTAAACATAGCAAAAGAAATATGGGACAAAATCATTCAAAGCTATGAAGGCGATACCAAGGTAAACAGTGCTAAACTCCAAACTCTCAAAATTCAACATGAAACTCTCATAATGCATAATGATGAAAGTATTTCTAGTTTCTTTCTACGTACAGATGAGATTGTAAATCGCATGAAAATCCTGGGTGAAGAAATAAATAACACCACTTTAGTAGAGAAAATATTAAGATCTCTAACACTTGAATTCTATTCAAAAGTGTCTAACATTGAAGAGAAGCAAGATCTACAAACTCTTACTGTTGTTCAAATTCATGGGATCCTGACTGATTTTGAAATGAGGAAAGGAGGTTCCTCAGAAGTCAGAGAAGCCACATTTAAAGCATCTGAAAAAGGAAAAGAAAAGGAAGAACACAAGGAATCAGGATATATATCAGAAGAAGATGAGGTGAACTTTTTAAAGAAACTTCAACTGAGCACCGAAAGGTTCAGAGGTAAGCTTCCCTTCAATTTTTTTGTTGTTGTAGAGTTGGTCATTATGCTGCTAGATGTCCTCATAAAGACAACCATGACAAAAGGAAGGATACTTAAAAAGGTAATAGGAGATAGTTTGACAATAGAAGAAGTTATTATACTCATGAAGATAGTGATGGCTTGTCAAATAGTGAAGAAGTAGAATCTGATCAAGATCTTAAATTACTCATGGATTTTGAGAAAAAATCTAATGAGTCTAACGATAAATTTGCGGATACTTTAGAGGAAAAAGATTTCTTTGAAGAAATTACTCAACTAAAAATTTTCTTGGAAGAAAACACAATAGCCATAGATAAATTGAAGCATCAACTCATAGAAAAGGAATGCATAATCAGAAGTTAGAATGTGAAGTAGTAAGTCTAAGAAAGGAACTTGAGAAAATAAAAATTCTGAATCTTAGATTTGCTAAATGATCTAAAACCTTCGATGAAATTATCAAGGTACAATGCTCTCCTCTTATGAATGCATGTCTTGGATACACTGGAGAAACATCTCAAACATAAAAGTCTTCAGCCACCATCGGAAGTTATCTAAATGCAGCAAAAACTTGTCAGAAAAGCTTCAGTCCTCAACAAAATAATAAAGGCATTCCATAGGTAAATCATGTTCACTCTAATCTAAGGATGAACAACAACAGAAGCACCAGTCAAAAGGTAAACAACACTAGAAGATTCTATGATCACAAAAATTTCTTCTTTAATGGACAATGTTTCTCATGTCATATTTTTGGTCATAAGGTTGCTCAATGTGTTGCATATAAAACCATCATGAATAGAGAAGCAAGAAAACAAAGGTATGAGACAGGTATAAAGAAGAGCACTTATAATAACTTCTCACCTCTTAAATATGAAATTGAATGCTCATTTTGCAATAAATTTGGACATGAAGAATCTAAATGCAGGAGTAAATTACAACATCTTAAAAAGAGAAAATATCAACAAATTCTATGGTATGGAAAAGGAAGGAGTTACAATATGAAAGTTGTGGCATAGCATTGTTTGTAGAAGGACAATAAAATCAATGGTACATTGATAGTGGATGCTCAAAACACATGACAGGTGATAAATATAAACTTATTTCATACAATGCTTTAGAGAGAGAAAAGAATGTCACTTTTGGAAATGACTCACCTGTTGTCATTAAGAGTAAAGGTTTTATTTTCTAAAAGAAAATTTTAAAGCTCATAATGTTATGTATGTTGATGGATTAAATAATAACTTGTTGAGTGTTAGCCAAATGTGTGATGAAGGAAATGAGGTGGTATTCCGATCAAAAGAATGTGTGGTTTGTGAACTTGACACAAGAAAGATCATAATAAAAGGAGCAAGAACCCCGACCAATCTGTATATATTGAAAGGTGGCCAATAGAAATGTTACCTAGGCAAGGCGGAGTAACATTGGTTATGGAATAGAAGGTTGGGACATCTAATCTTATCTCAAATAAGAAAATCAAGCAAGCTCAAAGTTGTTCATGATCTACCTAGCGTCACCCTACTAGAAAGTACCATATGTAAGTCATGTCAATTTGGTAAGAAAACCAGAGTTCAATTCAATGCTAAATAAGAATCAGCAAGTAAGCCTCTTGAACTTATACATATTGATTTGTGTGGACCAGTAAGGAAAAGTCACCTCGTGGAGAACAATACTATATCTTACTCATTGATGAGCTTTCTAGAATGCGTTGAATCGATTTATTGAAACAAAAAGATGAATCATTTGATAAATTTAAAGTATTCAAAGCATTAGTTGAAAGTGAATTAGATCTAAAAATCAAATGTCTCATATCTAGCCGAGGAGGGGAATACATATCAGATGAATTATTTGATTTTTGTGAACAACATGGCATACAAAGACAAATTTCTGTATCTAGAACTCCTCAACAAAATGGCATGGTAGAAAGAATGAATAGAACTGTTCAACAAATGGCTCGTGTTATGGTTGATGAGGCTTGAACTCCTGACACCTTCTGGGGTGAAACTACACATACCGCAGTAAATATTCTGAACAGGGCTCATGTTCATGTGAATAGTGATAAAACTCTGTATGAACTTTGGTATGGTAAGCCTCCCGCTGTAAAACATTTTAGATTTTTTGGAAGGAAATGTTTCATAAAAAAATGATGAAAAACTTGGTAAGTTTGAAGCTAGAGTAGATGAAGCAATACTTCTTGGTTACTCATCTAGAAGCAAAGGATACAAATGTTACAATAAGGGACTTTGGAAAATTGTTGAATGTATTGATGTTGTGATTGATGAAGCATCCACAGATCCCAAAAGGGTAACATAAGAAAAACAGGATGATGATGATGAATGCTTTCCCACATCAAATCGCAATGAGATAGAAGAAGAAACCAATGAAACAACAATATAAGACGCATCAGACAAAGAAAAGGCTCCATCCAGGTATGATCAAAAGAATAATCCAAAAACTCAAATTCTAGGAGAAAAGGAATCTCGGGTACAAACAAGAGGAACCCTTGTAGGATCTCCTAGTTAGTTAGCTTTATTATCCACCATTGAACCACAAAATGTAAATCAGCTAGTAGAGATGAATGCTGGGTTAAGGCCATGGATAAAGAACTTGATCAAATTGAAAAGAATGATACTTGGGAATTGGTTCCAAGGCCTCACGATAAAAAATTTGTTGGGACAAAATGGATATTCAAAAATAAGTTGAATGAAAATGGAGATGTCATTAGGAACAAATATAGACTTGTTTGTAAAGGTTATGCTCAACAATAAGGTATAGACTTTGAAGAAACATTTGCACCAGTAGCTAGACTTGAAGCCATAAGAATGTTTCTTGCATTTTCAAGTTTTTGACATTTCAAAGTTTATCAGATGGATGCATAATATGCTTTCTTAAATGGAGATCTAGAAGAATAAGCATATATTTTACAACGAGAAGGATTCGTTTTGGGGAATGATGAATACCTTGTATGAAAACTCAAAAAGGCTTTTTATGGGCTAAAACAAGCTTCGCGAGCATGGTATTATCATCTTGACAAATATCTTCAACAACAAGGTTTCACAAAAGGATCCACAGACAACAACTTGTACACAAAAATTGTGGATGATAAATTACTAATTATTGTTGTTTATATTGATGATATCACCTTTGGCAGTAATGAAGAATCTATGAGTCAAAAATTTTCTTTTGTTATGCAATAAGAGTTTGAAATGTGTTTACTTGGGGAACTAACCTATTTTCTTGGTCTACAAGTGCAATAAGCAAAAGATGACATCTTTCTCTCACAAACAAAATATCTCGAGCAAATTATGAAGAAGTATGGGATGGAAGATTGCAAACCTGTATGTACTCCCATAATGACAGGATGTAGCCTTAGTTATAATGATGATTCTCCCGCAGTAAACCAACCAGAGTACAGTTCTATGCTTGGAAGTTTGTTTTATCTATCATGTACCAGACCAGATATCATGCATGCAGTTGGGATTGTTGGACATTTCCAAGCCAATCCAAAGGAATCACATCTTCAAGCAGTAAAGAGAATATTCAAATATCTCCAAGGAACCCAAGACTTTGGTCTTTTGTATCCTAAAGATGTATATCTTACCCTTAATGCATACACATATGTGGATTGGGTTGGAAATGTTGATGACCAAAAAAGCACTAGTGGAGGTGCATTTTACATGGGGCCTTGATTGGTATCTTTGTTCAGCAAGAAATAAAGTTCCATTGCCTTATCTACAATAGAAGTAGAATATGTGGTTGTTGCATCTTGTTGCACATAACTTCTCTGGATGATGCAAACATTACAAGATATACAAATCAAATGTTTTCCACCCATCTCCATCATATGTGATAATAAATGTGCTATTAGTATTTCAAAAAAATCAAGTTATGCACTCCAAGACCAAGCATATTCCCATTAAGTATCACTTTCTACGAGAAAAAGTGCTTGAGAAGAAGGTTAAATTGGAGTATGTTCCATCCAAAGAACAAGTTGTTGATATATTTACTAAAACTCTTCCTAGAGAAGCATTTGAATATCTCATATAGACACTGGGAGTTGTCTTTGCCTCATTTTGATGTAATCTAGCCTTCTCAGTCTACAGGTGAAATTTAGAAGGTTTCTTTCTGTACACGGATTTCATGAAGTATAGTCGGGTATATACGTGAGTTTCTTTGCAGACAACCGCGTATGTTTTTCTCTGATAGAAAAATAGTGGGACAGACACAAGACCAACCTATGACATGCTACTGACACCTATGATTTGATTTTTCTTGGTCTGGAGTTGATGGGTACAGTCTGTTGATATGGTATTGAGTTTCATTGATATTTATCTGATTGATGAATATGCTTTGATGAATGAGTTGTTGAAAATGAATAGGTAGCACAGGTTCAGGGGGAGCATTAGCCTTGCAGAATATAATGCATTGTTGGCATTATGGTTTCTGAATTATGCTACTATCAAGATCCTTTGGTCTCAGTTATTAATGTCATATCTGTCATTTGATGCAAAGGTCATGTGGAGACCTATGATGTAATAATTGTCATATTCAGTCATGTATGGAATTTTGATGTCATGTCAAATATGTAATCCCACATGGTTGGGTGGTTGTGTCAAAAAAATGTAATCCCACTTGGTTGGGTGGTTGAGTCAAATATGTATCCCCACTTGGTTGGATGATTTATGTAATTATTAGTCCTTGGTGATAGGAAGGTCATACTCAGTTGAGTTATAGAGTCATGTTTTCCATTTGAAAAATATTTCTAAAGATTAAGCATGTGCTCAGAGGAAGCATGGATAATATAGTGAAAATAAGATCCAAAGGGGGAGCTTTGGTCTACCCTTTTCCCTTGATGTCAAAGGGGAAGAGTATCTTGGTGTTTGGATAACGGTCATTTAATGTATCTAACAAGTTTCTATAGGTTCAGGTGATCAACACCAACATGGTTTCCATCAAGTCCAAAGGGGGATATTGTTGGAATTATGATGCTTGTGTTGTCCTTGATGGCAACTCACTTGTAACAAAACAAGTATATGGTAACTAGATAAATCCACAGGTCAATTCAAAGGTGTCTTAGTGACGGAACAGAATAACAAAATGATGGGACAAAATTTTACAGATCAGAATAAGAAGTTTGATAAAGGTTTGAATATCTATATGCGGGTTCGTCAAGGCCAAGTCGCTTATACACACATGTACAAATAAGAAAAGTCACGTACATTTTGGAGCACTAATCTAAGAATACCAAGGGTCCTTACCATGGTATTAGCCCACAATATTGAGCACAGTAATGATTACTTGATCCTGTCCAAGATTACCACCGGCACTAGTGTAGTTTCCACTCATGGTATTGGCTAAGGCTCTAACTATATAAGGAGGTGAAGATCAAAGTGCTAAGTGTGCATATGAAAGGGTTTTTGATGAATACTTCAATCTAAAGTATATTTTCATTGTAAGGGCCATAGTTGACTCATAGATCTGAAATAATTATGCACTAATGCATACAATGATGAATCAGGATCATGAGACCTGAAATGACTTTCCATTGTATGATATGCTCATGGATTGACCAGATATAAGTATTGACGCATGTTTTTATCTTTGAATATTATGATTTGGGTCTTTCTGAAGTTCTGAAGAGTTGCACAATTTTAGGTCAAATTTTGCAGATCTGTATGCAGGTTGGTCTCAGTTAAGTCATTTATACACGCGGGTTTGTTTCTAAAAAATCACATACATAAAGGAATGTTTTCCATTCATAAATGAATAATCAACCTGATCAGTGCTGTTGTATCTTTGTTGTCTATCAATGATGTCCTCATGTTGATTTGGGTTGAGTGATAATGTCTGAAGTAGAATTGATTGAATGATGAAGTTGAATTTGGTTACATGTTGATTGGTTGAAAAGATTATTGATGCTGCTAACTGTATGAGGGTTCTCTAAGCTAACATAATATTTTAGAATAACTTTGGTCAACTCTATGTCTGATTCAGAATTACAAGTTTTTAGTATATTGAGATCTATACGTAGGTTTCTCTATAGAAAAGTGTGTATACACATGGGTTGCCTTAAGTGAAGTAGCGTATACATGTTGGCATATGAATGAATAGGGTTGCAATTGATTCTATGTGTTCATGCAGTATTCTGAGTTCCGTTATGTGTTCTGGTTACAATGATCTCACTGTTATGTTTGAATTAAGTTGGTGTTTGCTTCAGATGATCTACAAGTTGTGATGTATTAAAGCATGTGGATCTAGTGTGAAAATTTATGAAACGTGGTCTAGAGATGTTTTTGAGGGTTGGAGCCTTCAGTGAGGAAGTTGAAGCTTCTTGCCAGTAGTAGCCTATAATCAGATCAGGGGGTTGGAGCTCCCTTCCAGTAGGAGCTGGTGAACGAGTGAAGGTTGTAGCCTTTAGCAGGTGGGTGCCTCCTGTTATCACTAAACAAATTTCAAAGAAATGGGTAATGTAAGGAAGATTTGCTCTTGGTCACTTTCGTGTTCCTTTCATGCATAAGAAGCACTTGGCAAAGCTCAGGGTCAGCATACATCAAAGTTTTCCATTTCAACTCAAGTAAGGCAGTTAGCACTCAAGAAGAAGAATGTAGCTTTAAGGAAGTCAAAAAAGAAACTGATGTCTACCAACCTTGAGATTACCAAATTCAAGGAAAGGGATTACTTACAAGGTATAAACATCAAGCAAGGGAAAAACAAGGACAAGAAGGACATTCATGAACTCTAAACTCTATGTTATGAAAATGGTCATTATCTCATAGTTAGTATTGATTCATAATGCTCCGGGCGCCATTAAAGAATTTTTGTCTTAGCACAAGTATTTGAGCAGGGTATATGGTATATTTAATGCATTTCACGTGGTTAAAGAGACAACATGGTCAACAGAAGGATTTCAAGACAAGCATAAGAATGAAACTCTAAAAATGAGGAACTTTGTCTCCTTATTTTTACTAGTCAGCTTCTAGAAGAGTTTCTGAACATTTGAAAACTCATCTCTGAAAAGTGAAAGAGGTTTTAATTCCTAAGATACTGAAGTACAAACACCTCTTCCATTTTCCCAAAATTCATTATGAGTTGAGATAAATTAATGACCAAAGTTGCGCTACGAAACTGCTGTAGGTGCAGTTTTTCATCTTCTGTTTTACACCTGTTTTTCAAAGACACATTCTGGGCAGCTGGAGTAGTGTTTCAAAAAACCAAAAGAGGTTTTTGTTCCACATGGATTGGTTCACAAAATCCTCCTTCAGTTTTTCCAAATACGTTTTTTGTGAGAAGTTATGAGCTCTGTCCCAAGCCCTATTTTTCAGCCAGAATAGAAGCTTATATCTCATGTCATCTTCACTTACCATCATATTGGCAATGCAAGAAAAAGGAAGCAAGGCATCATGATTTAGTTCCAGAAAGGGGTTGGGAAATCAATCTAGATCAACTTCATACAATTGCAGACAGCAACACAGTGGCAATGGTTGTTATCAAACTTGCGCTACGAAACTGCTGTAGGTGCAAGTTTTCCACAGGCATATTTCTCTGTTTGACACCTGTTTTTCAAAGATGTATTCTGGACGGTAGGAAAGGTGTTTCAAAAAACCAAGAGAGGTTTTTGTTAAGTATGGATTGGTTCACAAAAGCCTCCTTCAGTTTTTCCAAATAAATTTTGTACGAGAAGTTATGAGCTCTGTCCCAAGACCTATTTTTCAGCCAGAAACAGAGCAAGGGGCAGTCTCCTAGTTTCTAGGAACACCAAAAGGATGAGTCATCAAGGGCCAGCTGGAAGGTTATGAGCACCATCAAATTCGAATTCATGGAGTTTTAGGTGTCAAAGAATGTTTTAAATGTTTAGATAAGGTTGTTGTAATCATAATAAGGAGTTACACTCCTAGTTGTATTAGGTCTCTAGGACTGCTAGTTAGGTGTCATTTGAATTTAATAGTTAGTTTTGAGTGTCATTAGGTGTCAGGTCAGGTAGAATTCAAATTTTCCTCTTCCTAGAAGAGGAATCTAAGCATGTAAAGAGCTCTATATATAGCAGAACATCTGATGTACAAAGGGTTGGAAAATTTATGGAAAAGCTTGTATTTGGCCTATGTAAGACTCATTTTCAGTAATACATGCTTGACTTTACTTCTCAGGATTCATGAAGGGATTTTTTATGTTCAGAATATGTGATGTTGTCCTTTTCTTAATTCTTACAGTGGTATGGATGTATAGTCACTCAGAATTCACTGAATGTGCTCTGACTTCCTGTATACATTTATAAACTGTGTGGTCCCATATGAGTTTATGTTCTGAATGTTTAAATGCTGAATGCCCTGACTTCCATGTAAGGTTGAGTTCATTGTTATATTGAGGTGTTGTTGACTCCATAAGCCCAATGGATAGTTTTGTTTAATGTGTTTCCACCATTCATATTTTTCACAGTTGTTCTATAAGAGTTAGCCATATTATCTTTAATCAAAATAATTAATCCATCAAGAGAGAGCCCTCTCAGGTTGAGGAGGCTAAGCCTCAGCCTAAAGTTGGTTTGAAATAGTTACTTGAAGTTTTCCTGGTCTGCAGCCTTCCAGGGCCTGATTTTGAGATAACATTTTGGTGCGTCTGCCGGGAGCCTGAAGATTAATCATTCCCGAAATTAAGAGGCTGAACTTCTGAAGGTAGCAGGAGCTCAGAAGAATTTTTGAGGTTGCAAATCTACCTTGGCGACTCCATTGTTGAAGAATTCGAAATTCATACATTCATGGTGATTCCACTGGAGTTATGAAGGACCCAGATCCTACCATTCTTATTTCAAGGTATGCATGCATAAATTTTTCAGGAATTCATGGTTTCCCAAATCATTTTCCCAAGGATGCATATTTTCTAAGGAATGGTCCAAAATTCAATGGAGAAGATTTGAGTTTAACTTTGAAGCATATATCAGATTTTTGTGATTTTACAGAGCTTCTTAGAGTTAAGCATGAGGATGTTTGCATTATGTTGTTCTATGATTCATTTCAAGGGAAATGTAAACAATGGATTGAAAGCTTTCCTACCAAATCCATTAAGTCATTTGAAGACTTTTGGCTTATGTTTTTGGAGGAATGGATAGATAGATCAGATGTGGTG
The DNA here is from genome assembly GCA_031772625.1 of Pinus tabuliformis. NCBI lineage: Eukaryota > Viridiplantae > Streptophyta > Pinopsida > Pinales > Pinaceae > Pinus > Pinus tabuliformis. The sequence goes on along the minus strand of CM062814.1, from coordinate 128,244,236 downwards.
GCAAACTCTCCTTCAATTCAAGGTTTCAAACAATGGAATAATGATCATAGTAATGGAGAAACAAATGAAAATTTTTCTTTGTCCTTGTCCTCGTATCTAAAATCATTTGAGTGTAAGGCAGAGGATAAGATGAAATTTTTGGATGAAGTTGCTGAGGACATTGAGAAAGACATTGAAGGTTTAGAAGGTCAAATTCAGGCATATAGTTTTCATAATCATGATCATTATTTTCAGAAGCTTTCTATGGCAGAACACAAGGAGAGAGTGTTGCTTCCTTTCTCTTTCACGATTGAGGAACTGTACACTGTTGTTGAAGATCAGTTTGCACAACCAGAAAGTTACAAGAATCATCAAGCTAATCATGTATTCTGGGATCCTATAGCTAAATACATGGAAGAGTTTTACTCTCCAGTGTTTCAGTTTTTCTATGAAGATCAGAGGCAATTTCAGTGGCAGTGGTCATCACAATATCATTGTGGCTCTGAACTCCGATGCAGTCAAAAAACTCAAATATCAGATAAGACAAATGATTGGCTACATTGGAAATTTCACATTGATTGAGCTGAAAGAAGTTTGAATTGATAGGGTAGGTAGGTAGGAAAATGCAAATAAGCTCAAGGTCAACTGAGCATTTTTCAGTAGATGTAGATTTCTTTCTCCTACAGTCATCATCAAGCTTAAGCCCGAGGTGAAGGCCCAAGAAGCTTGAAGGGGATGTTTGTCAAATAAATTTTTGTTCATCATAAGAGGATAAGGCACTGGAACTGCAGGTTCTTAGTGTACCACAAGGGCACACTATCCCAAGTGGAGCCACTGTTATCACTAAACAAATTTCAAAGAAATGGGTAATGTAAGGAAGATTTTCTCTTGGTCACTTTCGTGTTCCTTTCATGCATAAGAAGCACTTGGCAAAGCTCAGGGTCAGCATACATCAAAGTTTTCCATTTCAACTCAAGTAAGGCAGTTAGCACTCAAGAAGAAGAATGTAGCTTTAAGGAAGTCAAAAAAGAAACTGATGTCTACCAACCTTGAGATTACCAAATTCAAGGAAAGGGATTACTTACAAGGTATAAACATCAAGCAAGGGAAAAACAAGGACAGGAAGGACATTCATGAACTCTAAACTCTATGTTATGAAAATGGTCATTATCTCATAGTTAGTATTGATTCATAATGCTCCGGGCGCCATTAAAGAATTTTTGTCTTAGCACAAGTATTTGAGCAGGGTATATGGTTGATTTAATGCATTTCATGTGGTTAAAGAGACAACATGGTCAGCAGAAGGATTTCAAGACAAGCATAAGAATGAAACTCTAAAAATGAGGAACTTTGTCTCCTTATTTTTACTAGTCAGCTTCTAGAAGAGTTTCTGAACATTTGAAAACTCATCTCTGAAAAGTGAAAGAGGTTTTAATTCCTAAGATACTGAAGTACAAAAACCTCTTCCATTTTCCTCAAATTCATTATGAGTTGAGAGAAATTAATGACCAAAGTTGCGCTACGAAACTGCTGTAGGTGCAGTTTTTCATCTTCTGTTTTACACCTGTTTTTCAAAGACACATTCTGGGCAGCTGGAGTAGTGTTTCAAAAAACCAAAAGAGGTTTTTGTTCAGCATGGATTGGTTCACAAAAGCCTCCTTCAGTTTTTCCAAATACGTTTTTTGTGAGAAGTTATGAGCTCTGTCCCAAGCCCTATTTTTCAGCCAGAATAGAAGCTTATATCTCATGTCATCTTCACTTACCATCATATTGGCAATGCAAGAAAAAGGAAGCAAGGCATCATGATTTAGTTCCAGAAAGGGGTTGGGAAATCAATCTAGATCAACTTCATACAATTGCAGACAGCAACACAGTGGCAATGGTTGTTATCAAACTTGCGCTACGAAACTGCTGTAGGTGCAAGTTTTCCACAGGCATATTTCTCTGTTTGACACCTGTTTTTCAAAGAAGTATTCTGGACGGTAGGAAAGGTGTTTCAAAAAACCAAGAGAGGTTTTTGTTAAGAATGGATTGGTTCACAAAAGCCTCCTTCAGTTTTTCCAAATACATTTTGTACGAGAAGTTATGAGCTCTGTCCCAAGACCTATTTTTCAGCCAGAAACAGAGCAAGGGACAGTCTCCTAGTTTCTAGGAACACCAAAAGGATGAGTCATCAAGGGCCAGCTGGAAGGTTATGAGCACCATCAAATTCGACTTCATGGAGTTTTAGGTGTCAAAGAATGTTTTAAATGTTTAGATAAGGTTGTTGTAATCATAATAAGGAGTTACACTCCTAGTTGTATTAGGTCTCTAGGACTGCTAGTTAGGTGTCATTTGAATTTAATAGTTAGTTTTGAGTGTCATTAGGTGTCAGGTCAGGTAGAATTCAAATTTTCCTCTTCCTAGAAGAGGAATCTAAGCATGTAAAGAGCTCTATATATAGCAGAACATTTGATGTACAAAGGGTTGGAAAATTTATGGAAAAGCTTGTATTTGGCTTATGTAAGACTCATTTTTAGTAATACATGCTTGACTTTACTTCTCAGGATTCATGAAGGATTTTTTATGTTCAGAATATGTGATGTTGTCCTTTTCTTAATTCTTACAGTGGTATGGATTTATAATCACTCAGAATTCACTGAATGTGCTCTGACTTCCTGTATACATTTATAAACTGTGTGGTCCCATATGAGTTTATGTTCTGAATGTTTAAATGTTGAATGCCCTGACTTCCATGTAAGGTTGAGTTCATTGTTATATTGAGGTGTTGTTGACTCCATAAGCCCAATGGATAGTTGTGTTTAATGTGTTTCCACCATTCATATTTTTCACAGTTGTTCTATAAGAGTTAGCCATCTTATCTTTAATCAAAATAATTAATCCATCAAGAGAGAGCCCTCTCAGGTTGAGGAGGCTAAGCCTCAGCCTAAAGTTGGTTTGAAATAGTTACTTGAAGTCTTCCTGGTCTGCAGCCTTCCAGGGCCTGATTTTGAGATAACACCTCCATACTGGCATTAGTCTGCACCAGTACAAGAATGTATTAAGTGTTTGATATTAATAAATATGAATACTGAGATGACAACCATGGTGGTTTTCTCCCACATTGTATTTCCACCTTAAATCTCGGTGTTCATGTGTGTTCCTTATGTGTGATACTTTATTCTATTCTTACTGCACCTGCTTACTGCTTATCAAATGCATGATAAATCTCTTACATTCTGGTTTAAGTTTAACATATAAATAATTAGTTGTTTTATAAGTTTACTAAGCATACACTAGTTTCTTTTACAACAATCGTGTACATACATGAGTTGGGTTCAGTAAAATCACGTACATATTTCAAAAAAGAAAATTATTATTGTGAGTTTTTAAAATTTTGATTCATCCCCATTCTTGGTATTTTTCCCAACACATTCCACTACAATATTCCAGTACCCAAATTTGATAGCTTTGTGAAGGATCTATCTGGCAGTGGCAAATTCAGCTTCATTGTTACTAGAATGTCCATAGTGATCAACATAGGTTAGGCATGTTTGTGTCCCGGGGTCTCAGAAGAGGCCTCCCAGTAATGCGGGACCCGAGTTACCCTTTGAAGCTCTGTCAAAACCCAACTTGATGAATCCCTCTTGGGAGGCAGTGAAGTAATTTAGCAAGTCCACTCCCCTCATAATGAACTTCCAGGAGGTTAGGGAAATCCTTGTCGATGATAGGTTTAGACAATTCATAATTCTAGCCTCATGGGAATCGACTTGCCAGTCTTTAGGGTGCTATTTCTATGCGAAGATTGTTTCTCAAATGTTCTGAATGATCCCTTCCCAAACAACTTCCTTAGGAAGAAGGTGATTCTTAAAGATTCTACGATTTTGTTCTTTCCATATGAACCATAGAGTTAGCTCCAAGGAAAGCCCCTAGGATTTGTTGAGGACAGGGATGGAGAAGATGCCTTTCTGCCATAGGAGGATGGTTTAACGAATGGTTTGGTTGCCTTGGTCCATTCTTCCAAAGAGATCCTCCACCTATCGCCACTTTTGTTCAGCAAAGGGGCAGGAGTTCAACATGTGTTCCAGATCTTCATTTTGTTGTTTACATAGGATGCAATATGATGGTCCATAGATACCCCTTCATTGAAGTTGATCCCAGGTAAGAATATGACCCCTACACACTAGCCATAGGAAGTAGGCCACCTTCATCCACCAACCTCCTTTCCAAATCTTCTTCCATATGAGATTGTGATGCCCTTGTTCGCGACCTATCCTTAGATCATAGGCCTCCTTGATAGTAAAAGTTCCTTTTGTAGTATATCCCCATCTAAGGATATCTGGTCCATTTAGGATAGAAAGATTTCTAGATTCTAATTCCCTGTCTAGCTGGCTCCATTGTTCTGACTTAGAGGCCTCAAGCCAATCTATGCGTTCCTTCCATTTCCTCCATCCTTCACTAGATGATTCTTCTTTCCAAAACTGATCTACTGTGTGGAAGTTCTCGCCATTTGTGTACAAAAAGGGGTCACTTAAGTCATGCCTTCCAAGACATTTATCCCATTGCTGCCATGAGTCTTTCCATAACAAGTTATTTTTCTCGTTTCTAATCTCCCAGAAAACATGTTTTTGTTTGAGATCTCTATTTTGGACTACCACATTCCAAATAGCTAATCCTTTGGGAGGGTCACGATATCTGGGGATGTCTTAATTCAAGTTGGAATGTTGTATTTTCATGTCCAAATTTGTTTTCAAAGGTTAGAGCCACCTCCTATCCAGCACCACCAAAGTTTATCTCCCATTACATGATTTATGGTATAGGGGTTCTGGAGACCCATACCTCCTTCCATCTTGGACTTAGTTAAGTTGGGCCATGATACCAAAGCCCACTTCTTTACTTGTTGTGCTCCTCCCCATAAGAACTTTTTAAAAGTTTCCACCATCTTTGTGTAGGAGGTTTTTGGGGCTGCCATCCCTGAGAGCTGATAGATTGGAATAGATTAGAGAACTACTTTGAGAAGGACCATGCGACCTGCTGGGTTTAAGAATATGAAGGCCCAACTACTGAGTTTCCCATTGATTGTTTGGAGTAGAGATTTCTAGTAAGATGTTTTTAGGGAATTCACAGATAGGGGCATTCCAAGATATTCGAATGGGAGAGAACCAATCCAAACCCAAGAACCTGAGCAAGATATGGCTGAATTGTCCCCGGGTTGTTGAAAAATAAGATCCAAGATTTGTTATTATTTATCATGGTCCCTGAAGCCTCCATAAGGGGTAGGAGGGCCTCGTTTATTTGCCTATCTTCTCACAATGATACATGGAAGAAGAGAATGATATCATGCACGAATTGTTGGTGGGTGATAGGGAGTTTGTTTCCCCATAGTCTCAGGCCCCTGAGCTGAGATTTCCGAGCTTAAGTCTTTAGATAGTGGCCCAGACCTTTCGTAAAAATGATAAAAAGGAATGGGGATATGGGGTCGCCTTGGCGGAGGCCACGCAAGGGGTTAAAGGGATGGGTAGGGGAGACATTAAGGAGAATGGAGTACATAGGGGAGGATGCTATAGCAGAGATCCAATTAATCCATATCTGATCAAACCTAAAGGACTTGAGAACACTGTTGAGATAATCCTAATTTAATCGGTCATAGGCTTTAGAGAGGTCGAACTTTATCATCATGCCAAGGAGTTTGCGATGCTTTAGGGTGTGCACAATCTCCTGAGAGGTGAAAAATCCATCTATGATTTGTTGTCCTTCCACAAAACCAGTTTATTCTGGAGATAACGTTATGAAACCAACTCACAAAAAGATAGAAAATATAGATCAACAACTTAAAATTCAGCCTCTTCGAGGGGGCAACCTCCTTTACATTACAGAAATAAATAATTCTTGGTTGATACAAATGATAATACCTTCTTTCTATATATAGGAGTCTAAGTGGTCCCAATATAATCAGAGCCTACGTAAAAATAATATTGTAGGGGCACAACAATAACAATAGTGGGCTTCTATGGGGCCCAAAAATAAAAATATGGGGGTCCAACTAGGGTAGCTCAAGTGGCGATGGCTGTGGAATGAAGTCTCACTGAACCGGAGATCTTGGGTTAAAATATTGTACTACCCTCCCCCCGTTTCGGGGTGAATAATGGAAATGTAAAATCGAAAATGAGAGTCCTATCAAGCTTAACAAAAAAATAATAATAACAATATGGGGACTACATGGGCACAAAAATACCATAAGGGGGTTGCAATAATAACAATAAGGGGCTACACTAGTTGTCCTCAATGCTTGAGTAGTTTTGGATGCTTTTGTATAAAATTCTCATCCTCCCATGTGGAATATTCAGCAGGTAAGTTCTTCCACTTGATGAGATACTCTGAAATTGATCGATTTCGTAGCTGTCAGGTTCTTGTTTCTGTGACTATGCAAGAAGCTCCAATCTGTATTTCATAGTACCAATCTTTTGCAGCACTTTATAAGGACCATAATAGTTTGGCGATAATTTATTATCCTTCTTAGCTTGCTTGAGGGACATTTGTTTGTATGGTTGTAATCGTAAAAATACCTAGTTACCTATGTCAAAACTTCTTTCACTGTGATGTTGATATGCCTGTTGTTTCATTCGATTCTGCGTGAAAGTGAGGTTATCCTTTTTCTTCTTGATATTTCCTTTTATCTTGAGAGTTTGAGGGGTGGTGATTACTGCCAATGCATTACAAGATATGGTTGGATTCATTTCTTCTTTCTTTGGGGTTGGTTCCTGGTGTATATCCTCTTCTTTTGACGTTTCTTGATCCTTTTCTTCCTCCTCTTCACAATCAATGTAAAATAATTTCTTCTCAACATACTTATGACCTCTGGTGTATTTGTTATCATAACGGTAACAAAGGTCATTTTTTCCTTTTTCTTCCAATTTTTGTTGTGTCAACCTTGTAGGTTGTGGAAGGCTAGGAGAAACAACACTTCCATCTTTATAATTGTGAGTGGTAGGATTTCTTGTTGCCAGAATTTTGCTTTCAATTTTTCTTACCCACTTGAATGCCTTCTCCAATGAATCAGGTTCCCAAAGACGAACCTCATGTTGAATGTTATCCTTTAAAGTCCCTATGAAGACATCAATCCTCTGCTTCTCTGTAATATCATTTACCCTTATATTCAATTTTTGCAAGTCCTCAATGGGCTCTACGATTGAACCCTTTTCTTTGAGATTTATCAATTGGCTAAAGAAGGTGTTGCTCTTTGTATCATCATAATGTGCTATCATTTCCTTTGTGAAAATTGATGAGGCAAAAAGTGGTTTGTGAGAACAAAGCCCTTTATACCATAAAAATTGATTCGGTTCTAAATATAAAAATGCAATACGTACCTTTTGTAACAATTTCACCTCATGTAGATCAAAATATTTCTCCATCTGTAGTATACATGTTGTGGGATCCTTGCCATCAAACTTCTTCATATTGATCTTTGGAATATGGTGGGTCTTCAATCCAATTTTAGATTTTATGAAATCATGACTTACGTTTATTTTTTTCTCATCATGAGTTTCCTCTACTACCTTTTCATCATTAGGAGGCATTTCTTGTAGCAACTTTGTCCGACCTTCCTTCAAACCTTCCATGTCTTTCTTCAAATATTCCATGCCTTTATTTAAATATGATTCCCTACCATTGATATTAGTTTCCATGGCACATATGAAAATATTTATCTTAGCTTCGATCGTATTCTTCAAATCATCCATCCAATTTTTCTTACTAGGTGTTTCTATTTTCTTGATTCGAGTCATTCTTTTTCTTGCTTTTAGCAGCTCGATCTTGAATCTGTTGTATATCTAAAATTTCGGATCTCCAAGCTTTCAAATTGTGACGTATAGTAACCCTTTGTGTCCTCTTTCCAATGCCACTAGTCTGATTGAAATTGGATTCTCCAAGAAAGAGTTATGCCCAATCTACCAAGATGACCTCATTATATACTTTTTCAGTAGAGTGAACTTGTACAAAGTGCAACATGTCACTGTTTCAACATTTGGACCTTAACACAATATAAAGAAAATTAAAGTTCGTCATCTTTCTCTAACTTCTTATGAAATTGCAATCTGATGCTCAGAGAGAAAGTTATGATGATTTTCCCAAGGTCACCAGTTTGGGATGTAATTCGGGAGCCTGCAAAAACCCTAAATTTCTTGGACCATATCTTTGAAAATATAGCGCAATAAGATCTAAAATTCGGGCATGACATTCACCACGATTTTGGCTCAAATGGGATTTAATTGCAGAGTCTGAAACGTCGTAGAAAAAAAATTATAGCAAAAATTCCACGATGACTTGTTTGAGATGGAATTCTAGAGCTTTCAAAAACTCTAACTTCCTCAGATCATATCTCCAAACATATAGCAAGACACGATATGAAATTCAGACTCAAGGTTCAAAGAGCTTTCGTCTCAAATGGGTTTTGTTTTAGCTTCTGAAACTTCGTAGAGAAAAATTTATAGTGAACATTCCACGATGACCTGTTTGGAGTAGCGAAACACTAGAATCCAAAGCTCAGATGCCAAATGTTATGAAACCAGCTCACAAAAAGATAGAAAAGATATATCAATGACTTAAAAATCAGCCTCTTCGAGGCAGAAACCCCCTTTGCATAAATGAACAATTCTTGGTTGATACAAATGAGAATACCTCCTTTCTAAATATATTAGTCTAAGTGGTCCCAATATAATCAGAGCCTACATAACAATAATATTGTAGGGGCACAATAATAACAACATGGGGACTACATGGGCACAACAATACCATAAACAGGTTGCACTAATAACAATAAGGGGATACACTAGTAGTATAGGGACCTAAAAGATATAAGGTTAGGAAGCAATGGCTTGAGGAGCTTGACAATAACAGTGGCTATGATCTTGCAGATGACATTGTAGATTGAAATGGGTCTAAAACCCTGAGGATCTTCAGATTTGGAATATTTAGGAATTAAAGCAATGAATGTGGCATTTATGCTTGGACATACCTTTTGGTTACAGTGTTGTTATTCAACTACCTCCAGGATATTGTGCCCTATAAAGCTCCATGCAACTTGGAAAAATTCCACCATAAATCCATCTGGTCCCGGGGCCTTATTTTTCGACATTCCTTTGACCACATCCCTGAATTCTTCCAATGTTACTTCTCTCATGGGAGCTAGGTTTTGGTCCCTTGAAATAATATGAGGAATGTTCCTCGTAATCCTTTGGATAGCCTTTGAACGGTCTTGGGATGGTTTTGATAAGAGGGATTTGAAATGATTCACAAGCAGATCCTCCATTTCCTCATGTTGGACCACTCAATTCCTAGCTTCATCCTTTAAAGAGTAGATCCTGTTATGTTGTCGATGCTGAATCATGGATTTAGGAAAGAACTGAGTGTTTCGTTCTCCTTCCTGCAACCATTTGACCCTTGATTTTTTCTTCCATAGTATCTCTTCTTGCTTCCTTCGTTCTTCTAACTGATTGATTAGTCACCCTTCCTCTTGCACAACATTGTTGGATCTGCCTTATTGGATGATCTATTATTAGAGTTCTTGGATTCTATTGGTTAGCTGGTGCTAGTCTTACATGATATGGTTGAACTCTTCCAGGTTCCATTCTTTGATCTTGTGTTTGATCTCCTTTAATTTCAGTTAAAAGGTGTGCATGTGGTTCCTTCCTTTCTCTTCACTATTGTTTCACCACCCATTGATTTTTTTCATGAAGTTGGGGTTCCTTAGCCAGAAGGCTTCAAATATGAAGGGGTGATTCTTAGGTCCTATTTTTAAATCCATCTCCAGGAAGATTGGAAAATGATCAGATCCCATGCAAGGGAGGATCGAGGTATCCAAGAATATATCCCTGTTGATTACTTGCTCTGAGGTTAAAAACTGACCCAACTGTGATGCGATTTGATGGGCTCCTCCCTGTCTATTGTTCTAGGTATAGACTCCATTATTCGTTGGAAGATCCACAAGGTGCAGGTCCATAATGATATCCCCAAATGATTCCATATCTACCTATGTTCGACGGATTCCTCCCTTCTTCTCTTCGAGTGATGTTTTCATGCCGAAATCTCCCCCTACTATCCATATATATTCTAGATACACTTGTCATAATTTTGTGAGGTTCTAGAGGAAAACCCATTTTTCTCCTAGAATGTGAGACCCATAAACTCTTGTCATAAGTACCCAATCTTTGGAGTTAATTTGGAGAAATTTTCCTGAGATTATTCTCGGGAAGCCAACCTAGTCCTCAAATATTATTTTAGCAAGGTTCCATAGGATATCCAAGACTCCAGCACTACCTCTCGCATCCTGAGCCACTACATAATGGGATTTGTAACTCTTTAGGATTTCATTAAGCTTTATTTTGGTAATCTTGGTTTCTTGGATCACCATAATACTCAGCTTATCTCTTCTGAACTTGTCCTTCAAATACATTTGTTTGCCCATGCTATTAAGGTCTCTTATATTCCAGGATGTAATTATCATTTCTGGGGTTTGTTAAGTTGGTGGAAGACTGCTGACAGTGGAATCACCCTTCCAGAGTTTACCAACATTTCTCCTACCATCTGGATGGATTCATTTAGATTTTTCTATCCTTGCTTTTTCCCTCCTTTCCCTTGAGGTCCTTTTTCTAGAGCTTGGCTTGCTTGGGATCCCAAATGCTCTGGTTGGTTAGTAGTTGTTGTTCCTTGCTTGGCCTTGTATTGTTGAAAGGTATCTTTGTAGAGCTATTTCTGGTCCTCTGGGATGAATCACTCGTCTAGATGTCACCATTCATTCAATAGTTTTCTCATTACTTGTTCTTTTGTGCTAAGATCCTCCTTCTGGCTATCGATCTCCATGTTGGCTTGATCCACTATTTGCATGGTGGCTTCTCTATCATGGGGTTCCTCTTCCACCTTTATCTTAGTGGTGTTTCCACCCTTCCAAGGGTTTGGGTGGTTTTATGGGCCTGTCTTTCCATTAAGGATTTCCACACCCTCCTCTTCCCCTGTAGGATGTCATATCGGTTGTGGTTTCGCAAGCCTTTATCATTTGGAGGCTGGTTAAGATTTTGCTGATTCCACTGGTTTTGTTTCTTTCTTTGAAATTCCTGGAAACCCTCTACATCTTCTTTTGGTTTTGCCTGGCTATTTGCGTTGGTTGCCTCTTGAAGTTCGAACTAATTTAGAGGGAATTCATGAAATAGTTTCCCATACTCATGGCATCTACGACATGTAAAAGGTATATGCACGTAGTCCATGGGTTTCTTCTAAACCTTATCATGGTATTCAAGGTCTATGAATTCAGGTAGAGGCTGCGTTATATTCATATAGATGCAGATCTAGGCATAAGAGGTATACCTTCACCAACGCGTTGAATCTGTGAGATTTAAAAATTTTCCAATGGAGTTTTCAGTCCCTTGTAATATCTCTGGATCCCAGAATTTGACTAGTAAGGAAAATAATTTGACCCAGACTGGCGCTGCTAAGAGTTTTTCGTTATCCAGGTTGTAACATTCTTCCCAATGCATCATAATGAGACCTGCATTGTTAAAAAAGTATGGTGCATTTTCAAAAGCTCTTTCTTTATCCTCCAGATTGGAGAAGATCACTATAAGAAAGCCTTTAGCCCCCAACTTCAGCTCAATATGGCCTTTTGGCTGCCATTTTTGTTGGATCCATTTGACCAAGTCACTTTTTGTTGGCCAAACCTAATAAATTTACATATAAGGGCATGGTCTTTCATGTACATCTTGTATGTCTCCAGTTTGTTGTTGGGTATGATGAATCTCAGTTTTTTGGCAGCCCATAGAAGACACTACCCTCGCAAGGACGCTTGCCACTGGGAACCAAGAACCAAAGGTCCTTTGCTATTTTCGCCATGATTCCCTGTTGTCACTACTCCTTGAGTACTTGTTTCACCTGCCACTATGTTTCGGTAGCTGGGGATCTCTCCCACCCTAGTAGGTATGCTCATGTCTCTATGAGAGGGCCAGAGTGAGGTAGTTACAGGTGAAGGGGTTTCCACCACTGCAGATTTGTTGTAGAAGCGTTAGGGATTTCGTACTAAAACCCTAGCTGATCACCTGTTGCATGACCAAAGCTCGCCCGGAAAGATGCACATAAAGAGATTTTGAGTATGTTAATTTAAATATATATGATGTGCTGATGTTACAAATGAGGGTCCACTTATATATCTAGGTAGGTGCCCCTTTATGAATGGTCATGTTCTTAGGGACATGCCACTTCGTTAACTAATTACTATTTAATTAACTATGTTTTATTATTATTTGTATATTTATATTTATTTTATTCTTATATAAATTATATTCATAACACAATTTCTTCCCCTAAAATTTAAAATGAAATATGATAAAAATTAAGCTATATGTAAACTAACTAATCTACCTCATATTTTGAATGCAATATATCATACGCTTAAATCCATTCAATGGATGGATGACCATGGATGCATCATGTGACCTTCTTCATCCACCCTTCTTTCTCTACATGTTATGCTACTATTATTAGTCACCATTTTCTTGAATGTTCGTCATTTTTTCATTGTCATCCTCGTCATCATGGTGACTAGGTTTTCCTCTGCAATGAATCAATGTTGGTTTATTACTCTTCCATTACACATCCTCCTCATATGTGATCTTCATCTCTCGCAACTCTTCATAGCAGACACAAATATATAATTTACGTTGGCCTTCTAGAAATATCCATTGGGGGTTACTAGAATGTCCACTTACTGCAAATGGTCTCGAGTAGAAGCATGGTAGTAGTTTTGGATGAAGGATAGATTTAGGTTCCATGGACACTATAAGACTTAAAATAATTGAATAAGCACCCAATTATGCCATGAATCTATGGTTTGGAAATCACATTGGTTGAACCACTGCTCACTTCATCTATCCATAGGATAATGAGGTATTAGCTACAAAAAAAAAACTTGGTCATAGAAAGAGTGATATTTCTTTCATACATTTTTCATAGAGGAATACAAAACTTAATGTTAAGCATATTGGAAAGGTAACTTCCGATAAAAATAAATGAAGAAATAGTACAAGTGCAGATAGTTCTACCAACAAATCAAGAACATTGCAAATTAAAAATTATATATGAGATTTTATTAGCTTTGTTATTTTGTCAAATATGTTATATCATAATGGGAGAGGTGGTACCAGTTATTATTACAAATGGGAGGATAAAGGTTCCTTTGTGACTTTAAAACTCATGCTACATTTCTATATTGAAAAATTAGAATGCAACATTTGGCTATTTAAAAGAAAAACATGCATTCGAATTAATAATGCATTGGAACACTAACATTTCTCTCTCTTTGGTTCCATCACTTCCTACTTAATGGAGCAATGAATTCCCTAAAATTCCTAACTTGTACCTATGTATTTCAACTTTAGGCTCTTTTTATTGTGTAATTTTTTGAGCTGTAAGACAGCGAAGTATTTCCTAATAAAAACTTATGCTTTATTTAAAATTTTCTCTAAACTCCATACCTTGGTAATGATATGAGATGTGAGTGAGATATTGTTAAATAACAATGGAATTTCAAACATAAGAAACCATGGCTAACGAAAGTTCATTATGGTCATCCATGGTTAAAGATAACCTAACATTATCAACCATTATTAACGATGAAACACCATAGTCAATTGAACATGGTCAACTAAATTCAACCATAGTCAATATTTGGTCAACATAGTCAACCATGGTTAGCTAAATTCAACCACAATGGAAAATGGCTGATCGAAGTCAATCATAACCAATCATAGTAATACATAATCAACCATGGTAACCAATGTCAACCATGGTCAACCACAGTCAAGCATGGTTAATTGTAATCAGCGATGCTCAACCATGTCTAACATAGTTAGCCAACTATATTCTAACATGGTCAAGTAGCCATAGTATAATAAGGTCAACGATATTCAACCATACATGATCTATATTGAATATTCATACAATATTTCATATATCTAGATACCTTTCTACGTGGAAAAAAGTGGAGTTAACTTACAAGGCCATTTTAGTAGCAGGTTCTAGCTTGAAAAATTGGTATTAGAAATTGTTTGAAATTTTCCAAGGTGATTTTGAGGGATCAAATGACAATTTTGTTTTGGTATTGAAATTTATTTGGACAAATAAATGATATTCTACATATCGATGCATTTTCCAACAATGTAATAATTTCCTCAATCATATATTGTATGTGAAATTCATGCCTCTCATAAGTTGACTTATCTAGTTGGTTACCATGATATGAGTTGATACCACATTAACCCCTAATGTTCACACTTGCAGAACTACATATATGTATAGTTTTAGAAATATTTTAGAAACTCTAAAAGCATTATCACTAATTGATGTTTGAGGAAGTCAAAACCCTTCCCCTAGATGACTATTGGACCATGTTAAATATTGGGCCTCTAGGAGGAGAAGGGTTTATATTCTTTAGCACTATGCTTGCTACAAAGTTGAGCAAAAACATCTAGAAGTGATATTTTGAGAGTACCGTGAGGAATGAGGAGTATTATGTAAAACAATTCAAACCTAGTGTGAAAAGATAACACTATAGTGTGTGCCCATGCCTTTGTAGGTGCATTTTTATAACTAAAGAAAAGAGAGCAAACCATAGACATCGCCTTCTAACTAGGTTTGCTCGCACATTAGGTTGCTTGGGACAAATCCTATGTTCATTTGTGTGGATGATGTGTATTTTTTGCATATCCTTTCATTTTAATATTTCATTTATTTCTTAAATTCAAACGATAAGCTAAATATAACAAATATAAGATCTATGAAAATAAGTTTGCATAATCTAAGATTTTAGAATATTATAAGATCTATTGTTACAAATTGTTCTAGTGGAATATCCGCAAAAATTTATAAATCAGTTTTCAACAAATTGTGGTTAACCAATCATAGTCAACTCACCATGGTAAGTTGATCATATTAAAACATGATCAACCATAGGAAATCATAGTTAAACATGTTCAACCATACCAAAAAATATGATATGTATTAATTATATTTGTAATCTAATTCACAAATATATTAATCATCTCATGCATGTTTATCATCAATTAACAAAACTATATAACTAAATAGGGTTGATTTACAAAATAAACACCATTAATTAAAAAAAAATGAAACATAATACTAATCAATATCTATAGATTATTTTTAATTATAACATTATATTAATTTATAATTTCTAAATATTTTTACACCGAAGGTGTCCTTTAATGGGCTGGGTTGGGCAGATTTGACCAATAAGATCCGTGTATTTTCATCATCCTCCCTCCAAATAAAAATTGACACATGGCACTACAACCATCATGGAATTAGCTAGAAAGTGTGCTATCTTTTAAAGTTTTCTAAATCCCATCCTAATTGAAAAAAAAGATGCTAATCTTTAAATTTTGACATATTTTGATTTTTCATTGGTTTTTAAATTAATTTGTCATAAAATTAAGTTTTGTTGGATTTTCAAAAATAAATCTCTAAGAATATTAGAATAATAATTTTTATTTTTTATATTTAAATGTTTTAAAATCAATTTATAATAAAAAAAATAATATTTATTATACAAAATTTTAATTTCTATTATTAATATATAAGAATTTTTGACACGTGGCACTGCAACCATCATGGAGTTTGGTGGGAAGTGCCATGTCATTTCCAGTTTTCTAAATCCCATCCTGAATGAAAAAAGAAAGATTTTAATCCCTAAATTTTGAGATATTTTGATTTTTCAATGATTTCTATGTTAATTTATTGTAAAATTAAGTTTTATTGGGATTTAGAAATAAATCTATAAAAATATTAGAATAATAATTTTTTATTATTTTTAATTATAACATTATATTAATTTATAATTTCTAAATATTTTTACACCGAAGGTGTCCTTTAATGGGTTGGGTTGGGCAGATTTGACGAATAAGATCCGTGTATTTTCATCATCCTCCGTCCAAATAAAAATTGACACATGGCACTACAACCATCATGGAATTAGCTAGGAAGTGTGCTATCTTTTAAAGTTTTCTAAATCCCATCTGTCACATTCCCATGCTGTACATATAAGTAATTTTTTTTTTTTTACGGTGTTAACTACCTTGCGTTAACTCTACATGCGTTCCACATTAATATTCCTTGTAAATACATTTCTGCAGCGTAATCTAAGTTTTGTTCCTATACACATGTATGGTTACACATATAATCTTAACACTTATTTTAACACATATTATTCTGTTTACATAATGGTTATAATGGATTAGATTTACCGCCCGTTATACATACACCACTTCCAAAGGTTCGCAAATAAATAATCATTGATCAGTTGAATAAAGGCATAAACGTATTCAGTGGTTGTAAAACGAGACATATGCAATGCACAATTTGCGTTGTCAACCTTAAATGGCGTATTTATGGCAACAGCTGTTGCTCTGGTTTTCATATCCCGAGATATCTGAAACTATGTTACTATGTCCGGCCTTGGCATTGAAACCCAGCTGGCGATACCAGCGTCGTCCATTTGGATGGATAGACGGTCAGATGGCCAGCTGCCATGTGCGCCCGGAGCTCCAAGCGCCTACGGCCTGACACCTCGGGCTTGCCATTTCGCACCTGAAGTTTCACCGAGTCCAACCGGCTATCGAACGGCGATAAGAAGTTCACTGCGGATTGAGGGCTAAGGGTGCGCCATGAAACAGTAAGGTGAATGAGGTATTTAATAGGTATGTTCTCTCCTTTCAGCTAGTTCTGGTTTTCATTTCAGTATGACTATGTGCCGCTACAGCTCTGTAACAATTAGCGTTGTTTCGACATCCCTTCGGCTTCCGTCAATACCATACTTCGGTTTCAGGTATGCAGCCATCGCTATTCGGGTTTTGTCTTCTCTTCACACTTGAAGTTATCGAATACATTGGTTATGCGACACCAGTCTTGGTTATCGCCGGTAATATTAGTTTTTCCCTTTTTCGTTACAGTCATTCGTTCTTTCACACCAGGTTTTCAGTTTATTAATCGGCTGATGTATTCAGGTGGATGGCTCATCATTTATCCTTCGATGATGAGGAACTCCTCCACTCTACCGGCTAGCCCGTTACCAGGTAAGACGCAAATGCTGCCACAACTTCCTAGGTTTGACCTATCCAAAGTAATGGCTGAACTTTCGTTCCCTTGGGCAGGGATGCCGGACATTACCTCTTCGAGTTTGGTCCCTGCACAAGTTCAGGGTTCTCCCTGATGACAGTCGGGTTTCTTGCCCTGCTTAGGCGGAACTCCTCTGTCAGGAGGCACTGCGTGTTGAGCTTTGTCTGCTTAACCGTGACTCATTTAGCATGTATAACTGTCGTTTAGCTATGTAGCTTGTTTTCTTTTGAACGCAGACAGTGGTTATTTACTGAACTATGGTACTGAGCTGTGCGGGTTTGATTTTTGATTAAAATTGTTGAGATATTATATATAAGACACGGGTAACCCCGTAAGTTCAGCTCTATTCATAATGTTTTCTTTTCGGTTAACCGCCTTCTCTGAACTGGCTTTGTTTACAGTCTTAATGTTTGATTTATAATATCAAATTGGCAGAGTAAAGCTATTGTTATTTTCTTTCCTTTCTAAAGATGAATCCATATATTACATGATACCGACTTTGGTGCCCTCTGCTGGCTAAGCATCTGCTTCGTCTCGGCTAGAGTGGTTCATCCAGAGCGGGGGTTTGCAAGCTAAGTTTGGCTGAGGATGCATGTGACTACGGTTATTATGCCAGTTCCTCGGCATCCATACTTATTTGTTTCGTATCATTTTAACTGTGAATGTGTATATATATTTCTACTCACTCGACACAGTTACGCGATTAAAAGGAAATGTGATTGTGTTGAACCTGTTTTGATGTCAACCTCTGTAAATCTCGCGGTCCACTTGACCAAGGCTTAAGGTATTACATTACCTCTCTAGATAATAATATAGCTTAGTATGCGGATTTGTTTGGTCTGCGTATCACACCAGAATTACCTTCTGGGTGTATTTCGTGATTATAAGTGTATACTACAGTCTCTTTCAGCAAAGAATGCTTGTAAATTTCCTTTTCGTTTTTCTGTATACAAAGATTCATAGTCTCACATTTTCGATTCTTGAATAAGGAAAGAGGGTTTTACAGTATTATTTCCTGTTATTACATTCTTGCTACCACTAGGGTTACAATGGTCTGTTTATTATGGTTCCATTTTATTTCAAATAAAGAATGCAAGTTCAGTTCTGTCTCTGTCCGTCATATAGAATCTAATGTTCTTTCCTTATTTTTTTTTTAAAAGAATAGACAGACTACTTTCCACTATTTCTATTCTTTTAGCACAGAGCCATGCAAGAATCTCAGCAGATATACATAATAAACCATACCTACTTAACTGCAACCTACTTGTAATGCTTGTCAATCCACCCGTCCTTAGGAAGCGTCTTCTCGATCTTCCACCCCCAAGCACTTTGCAGACCCTCTTGACTGCAATTTCACTGGCTTTGCCAGATCTCGCTATCTGGTCCTAACCAGACATAGCGCATACAGGAAAATCTCTTTCTTTTTCCTATGCTATCTGATCACTACCAGACATAGCATCCTTCTTTCCTCTGCCATCTGATCCTTACCAGACTTGGCCAAACTTTCCCCTTTTTCCTCTGGGGACTCAACTACCTCCTGAAGGTAGTTAGGTTTATTTTTAAATTTTAACTGCCTCCACAGTTATTAACCATGATTAATCATATGCTCAAATCAAATAGTACTAACACAATTTTTAATTAACATAATACTAGCAACAGAGTTTTATACTTTTCAAATAAAGTTTTTGTTCATGGTTAACTTAACTATTTACCAACATTAACTTTTCACGAGGGATGTTACATCTCCCCCTCCTGAAAGCCTACATCATCCCGATGTTGCTTCTCATTCAAAAACAATCTGGGATAAGTATCCCTCATAATCTGTTCATTTTCCCAGGTGGCCTCTTCAGGCCCAAAGTGCTGCCATTGCACTTTAACCTGGTTGATGACCTTTTTCCGCAGCTCGATTCTTCTCCGATCTAGTATGTTCACTGGTTCGACCAGGAATTCTCCTTCCGGTTCCACCTGAAACACATAATAATCAGATCAGCTGCTTACTAACATTCTATTTCAGTTTATATTACTTAACAGTCTTCCCTTACCTGAATGTTCTGCCAACTTATTATATGCCTAGGGTCATAAACATATCTCTTTAAAACTGATACATGGAAGACATTATGGACCCAAATATGGCTGGGCAGGGCGAGCTGATAAGCTACCGGCCCCACTCGTGCCAGAATTTGGAACGGTCCATAGAAGCGCGGTGCCAATTTGGCACAAGCATTCCATTGGAGAGTGCTTTTCCTAGCTCGTATTCTGATGTACACATGCTCACCCACCTGGTACTCTTTAAATGTTCTCTTCCGATCTGCAAAATTTTTTTACCTGTCCTGGGCCATCTTTAAATTAGCTCGAACGTTTTTCACCATGACTTCCATCTCCTCCAACATCTCAGGGCCCAGCAAGAATTTGTCCTCCAGTCCACCCCAACTGGAGGGTGTGCGGCATTTCCGGCCGTAAAGCACTTCGAATGGGCTCATCTTCAAGGATGTTTGATAACCATTGTTATAAGCGAATTCTACAAGATGTAAATATTCCTCCCATCGCGTAGGTTGCTGCATCACATAAGATCTCAGCATGTCTTCCACCACTTGATTTACTCGCTCAGTCTGCCCGTCAGTCTGTGGATGATATGCGGTGCTGAAGTTCAATTGAGTTCCTAGACCTTCAAACAAGGTCCTCCAAAAAACTGAGGTAAATTTAACATCACGGTCGGATATTATTATTTTTGGCAGCCCATGAAGTTTAAATATATTTTGCATAAAAATGTTTGCGATTTGAGCCGCGCGATAAGTGGATTGAACCGGTATGAAGTGAGCTGATTTGCTGAGTTTATCTACTACCACCATTATAGAATCATTGTTCTTTTTGGATTTTGGCAAACCCGTAATAAAGTCCATGGTTATGGTCTCCCACTTCCATTCTGGTATGGGTAATGGCTGTAATAAACCCGCAGGGTGCTGATGTTCAGCCTTCACCTGTTGACACTCTAAGCAACGCGCCAGGTATGCTATCACATCCTTCTTCATGCCTGGCCAGTAATACTCTTTCCTCAGCGAGGTGATTAACTTCTGGTAACCTGGATGTCCTGCATAAGGACTTTTATGATATTCATCCAGAATCTTTTCTTTAATGCCGCTCTGATTGGGTACATAAATCTTCTTCCGGTAGCACAAAATTCCGGCTGCATTCAAGGTGTACCCTTGTTGTATTAGGTGGGTATTTGAATTCTGTACTAACTGCTTCTTTTGTAAGTAAATATGATCTTGAGCAGCAGCCTCGTCAATCTCTTTGTTAAGGGTGGACCATCCTTGACTAATACCAATTTCATAAATGCAATGCACTTTTCGACTTAGTGCATCAGCTACTCTGTTCTCTTTTCCTTTCAAGTGTTTAATTTCAAAATCGAAATTTCCCAGAAAATCCACCCATCTTGCTTGTCTTGCGTTTAAAGTTGGTTGACTAAAGTAACTAGTCAAGCTATGGTGGTCCGTCATCAGCAAAAAATTTCTCCCCACTAAATAATGGCGCCACATCTTTAATGCATGAATCACCGCGGTTAATTCCAGGTCATAGGCAGAATATTTCTGCTCATGTTCTTTTAACTTCCTGGATTCATATGCAATCACCTTACCTTCTTGCATTAACACTCCACCTATGCCCTCTTTACTTGCATCCGTGCAAACTACATACTCCTTTTCGGGATCTGCCACACATAGCACAGGTGCAGTGGTAAGAAGGTGTTTGAGCTGTTCAAAACTCCGTTGACAATGTGCTGTCCATTTAAATATTTTTCCCTTCTTCTGCAAAGAAGTGATAGGGTAGGCAACTCTGGAAAAACCTTCTACAAACCGCCGATAATATCCAGCCAGCCCCATGAAGGATCGAATATCTGCTACGTCCTTGGGTATTGGCCATTCCATTATAGTTTTGATCTTTTCGGGGTCCACAGCTATACCCTCTTTCATAATGATGTGGCCCAAATACTGGATCTGTTCTTTATGAAAATCACATTTGCTGAATTTACCATATAACTGATGCTCCCGTAATGTCTGCAACACTATTCTCAGATGCTCCTCATGCTCCTTGATATTCCAGGAGTATATAAGTATATCATCAATAAAGATCAACACAAATTTGTCTAGGTATTGATGAAATACACTGTTCATCAAACACATAAATGTCGCAGGTGCATTAGTCAACCCAAAAGGCAGTACTACAAACTCGTAGTGTCCATAACGAGTACAAAAAGCTGTTTTGGCTATGTCCTCATCTTTAATTCTGATTTGATGGTAACCAGATCTTAAATCAATCTTTGAGAAAATTGTCGCCTCCTTTACCTGATCAAACAACTCATCAATGCGGGGTAATGGATATTTGTTTTTAACTGTCAGTTTGTTCAGTTGTCTATAATCTATGCACATACGCAGAGTTCCATCCTTTTTCCTCACAAATAACATAGGAGCTCCCCAAGGGGATACACTGGGACGGATATACTTCTTGTCCAACAACTCTTGCAGCTACATTTTTAACTCAGTTAGTTCCGGCACACTCATCCGATAGGGTGCTCGGGACACTGGGGCTGCCCCGGGTACCAACTCGATGGTGAAGTCCAAATCTCTTTTGGGCAGCAGCCCTGGGATCTCTTCAGGAAATACATCTGCAAAATCTTGCACTACCGGTATATTTTCAACAGTTGCAACTTTATCCACAGAACCTGCGTACCCTACTTGTACTGCATAAATCTGGCATTTCTTCCGGACACTTTTAACCAGCTGTGAGGCCGTGATTGGCCGGATCTGCACTGGTTTCTGGATGCCTTGAATCTCTTTTTCCACTCCCAGTTCATCTCGGTAAGAAACTGTTTTTGTTTTACAATTAATTACAGACCATCGCTGTTCCAACCAATCCATTCCTATCAGCACATCATAGGATCCAAGAGGGAGTACGTTTAATTCCGTTGTTATTGTTTGGCCAGCTATCCTTAATGGACAGTTGCTGACCTTAGTCAGTACTCGTCTTTTGGCCCCAGTGGCCAGCTGTACTAACCAAGGGCTTTTAAATTTAATAGTTTGCAAACTACAGCTTTCCACAACTTTGGGACTTACATAGCTTAAAGTAGCTCCTGGATCTACTAAAATAGAAACAGTTCGATCGAAGATCTTACCTTCAAACTCTATCATTGTTGGCTGGTAATCAGCTTGTCGATCCTCCAGTGCTGCATTTATTCTGGGCATAGATCGGGCCACATCTCCTACTGTAGAAGCTTCATAGATCTGGGACAACTGATCGCTTTCCTTCCGATGAGGGCAATTTTTAATATAATGGGGTCCACCACAACCCCAGCACTGAACGGGTGGCCTAGCTGAGCCTTCATTATCCAATCTAACCTACTGTTCACTATATTTAGATTCAGCAGGAGGCTTGAATCTGTTCTGATTTTTGGTTGGATTTCTAGTACTGGCTCCTTTCGAGAATCCTTTTTGAAAACTGCTGCGATTTCCCTTAGTTCCCACAGGCATTCTGCTGCTCCTCTTATCTGTCCAACGCTTCCCAGAATTTTCTCCTTTTTGTTTGTTTTGTTGATAACATAGTCTCGCCTTCCGAATCGCTTCATCCATCGTCTTCGGATTATCAAACTCTATCCTTTCTCGCATTGCCAGAGGTAGGCTACTAACAAACCTTTGTACCTTAGCTTTCTCCTCACGAATATACGGCACATAACGAAGCAGGGATGTGAATTTAGTTACGAACTCGTCAATGGTCTGCTGTCCAAGCCGTAGATCATGAAATTCTCGCGCTTTTTCATCGTAAAAGCGTTCTGTCAGGTACTTCTCCTTGAAATATCTTTGAAAAATTTCCCAGGTCACATCCTGCTCACTCACTCCCCACACCATCTTGACCTCCTCCCACCATAGTGTGGCTTTGGCCTGCAGCTGAAATATAGCCAGCCTTGCTTTAAGATGATGATCATACTCGTATACTTGAAAATACTTATTCATATTAATTAGCCACGCCTCTGCAGCTTCTTATGACTCCCCATCGAAATGAGGTGGTTTAATCTTCCGAAACTCCCCTTGTAGTTCCATCCGTGGTCTTTTTGGAGTTTGATATTCAGAAACATTAACAGACTTCTCTCCTCGCGTCTCCGCTCTGTCCTCTGCTTCCTCCTGTTCAGTGTGATAGCTCTGCTCATCTGTTACTCGTGTCTATTCAGGCCTCGGATGTGACTGCTGTTGATGCTGCTTATTAGATAAACTTTTCAGAATCCTCTCCTGTTCCACATTTAATCTTGCGTTATCTGCACGCAACCGGGCCATTTCGTCCTTCAGTTCCTGAACTGTCCTCATTAGCGTCGAATCAGTATTGCGGCCTTCTGCTCCCAGTTGCACCCAAAGCTTAGGATTTCCCTGAGGTTGCCCCACATTATCGGGTTGATCCAAATTTCCATGAGGAGCGCTATTTGCTCTCCTCATTCTGCTGCTACCTACTTAAGAATAGCTCATTAACAGATATAATTTGTTTTTAGTATACTCTCAACTTTTGTCATGACACTATGTATATTTACATTGCTGTGTTACTTGAAATTTTCCCAAAGGTCACAGAGTTGTAACCTGTGCTCTGATACCAATTTGTCACATTCCCATGCTGTACATATAAGTAAATTTTTTTTTTTACGGTGTTAACTACCTTGCGTTAACTCTACATGCGTTCCACATTAATATTCCTTGTAAATACATTTCTGCAGCGTAATCTAAGTTTTGTTCCTATACACATGTATGGTTACACATATAATCTTAACACTTATTTTAACACATATTATTTTGTTTACATAATGGTTATAATGGATTAGATTTACCGCCCGTTATACATACACCACTTCCAAAGGTTCGCAAATAAATAATCATTGATCAGTTGAATAAAGGCATAAACGTATTCAGTGGTTGTAAAACGAGACATATGCAATGCACAGTTTGCGTTGTCAACCTTAAATGGCGTATTTATGGCAACAACTGTTGCTCTAGTTTTCATATCCCGAGATATCTGAAACTATGTTACTATGTCCGGCCTTGGCATCGAAACCCAGCTGGCGATACCAGCGTCGTCCATTTGGATGGATAGACGGTCAGATGGCCAGCTGCCATGTGTGCCCGGAGCTCCAAGCGCCTACTGCCTGACACCTCGGGCTTGCCATTTCGCGCCTGAAGTTTCACTGAGTCCAACCGGCTATTGAACTACGATAAGAAGTTCACTGCGGATTGAGGGCTAAGGGTGCGCCACGAAACAGTAAGGTGAATGAGGTATTTAATAGGTATGTTCTCTCCTTTCAGCTAGTTCTGGTTTTCATTTCAGTATGACTATGTGCTGCTACAACTCTGTAACAATTAGCGCTGTTTCGACATCCCTTCGGCTTCCGTCAATACCATACTTCGGTTTCAGGTATGCAGCCATCGCTATTCGGGTTTTGTCTTCTCTTCACGCTTGAAGTTATCGAATACATTGGTTATGCGACACCAGTCTTGGTTATCGCCGGTAATATTAGTTTTTCCCTTTCTCGTTACAGTCCTTCGTTGTTTCACACCAGGTTTTCAGTTTATTAATCGGCTGATGTATTCAGGTGGATGGCTCATCATTTATCCTTCGATGATGAGGAACTCCTCCACTCTACCGGCTAGCCTGTTACCAGGTAAGACGCAAATGCTGCCACAACTTCCTAGGTTTGACCTATCCAAAGTAATGGCTGAACTTTCGTTCCCTTGGGCAGGGATGCCGGGCATTACCTTCTCGCGTTTGGTCCCTGTACAAGTTCAGGGTTCTACCTGATGACAGTCGGGTTCCTTGCCCCTGCTTAGGTGGAATTCCTCTGTTAGGAGGCGCTGCATGTTGAGCATTGTTTGCTTAGCCGTGACTTATTTAGTAGGAATGACTGTCGTTTAGCTATGTAACTTGTTCTCTTTTGAACGCAGACAGTGTTTATTTACTAAACTATGGTACTGAGTTGTGAGGGTTTGATTCTTGGTTAAAATTTGTTGAGATATTATATATAAGACACGGGTAACCCCGTAAGTTCAGCTCTATTCATAATGTTTTCTTTTCGGTTAACCGCCTTCTCTGAACTGGCTTTGTTTACAGTCTTAATGTTTGATTTATAATATCTCATTTTCAGAGTAAAGCTATTGTTATTTTCTTTCCTTTCTAAAGATGAATCCATATATTACATGATACCGACTTTGGTGCCCTCTGCTGGCTTAGCATTTGCTTCGGCTCGGCTAGAGTGGTTCATCCAGAGCGGGGGTTTGCAAGCTAAGTTTGGCTGAGGATGCATGTGACTATGGTTATTATGCCAGTTCCTCGGCGTCCATACTTATTTGTTTCATATCATTTTAACTGTGAATGTGTATATATATTTCTACTCACTCGACACAGTTACGCGATTAAAAGGAAATGTGATTGTGTTGAACCTGTTTTGATGTCAACCTCTGTAAATCTCGCGGTCCACTTGACCGAGGCTTAAGGTATTACATTACCTCTCTAGAGATAATAATATAGCTTAGTATGCGGATTTGTTTGGTCTGCGTATCACACCAGAATTACCTTCTGGGTGTATTTCATGATTATAAGTGTATACTACAGTCTCTTTCAGCAAAGAATGCTTGTAAATTTCCTTTTCGTTTTTCTATATACAAAGATTCATAGTCTCACATTTTCGATTCTTGAATAAGGAAAGAGGGTTTTACAGTATTATTTCCCGTTATTACATTCTTGCTACCACTAGGGTTACAATGGTCTGTTTATTATGGTTCCATTTTATTTCAAATAAAGAATGCAAGTTCGGTTCTGTCTCTGTCCGTCATATAGAATCTAATGTTCTTTCCTTTTTTTTTTTTAAAAGAATAGACAGACTACTTTCCACTATTTCTATTCTTTTAGCACAGAGCCATGCAAGAATCTCAGCAGATATACATAATAAACCATACCTACTTAACTGCAACCTACTTGTAATGCTTGTCAATCCACCCGTCCGTACGAAGAGTCTTCTCGATCTTCCACCCCCAAGCACTTTGTAGACCCTCTTGACTGCAATTTCACTGGCTTTGCCAGATCTTGCTATCTGGTCCTAACCAGACATAGCGCATACAGGAAAATCTCTTTCTTTTTCCTATGCTATCTGATCACTACCAGACATAGCATCCTTCTTTCCTCTGCCATCTGATCCTTACCAGACTTGGCCAAACTTTCCCCTTTTTCCTCTGGGGACTCAACTACCTCCTGAAGGTAGTTAGGTTTTTTTTTAAATTTTAACTGCCTCCACAGTTATTAACCATGATTAATCATATGCTCAAATCAAATAGTACTAACACAATTTTTAATTAACATAATACTAGCAACATAGTTTTATACTTTTCAAATAAAGTTTTTGTTCATGGTTAACTTAACAATTTACCAACATTAACTTTTCACGAGGGATGTTACACCATCCTAATTGAAAAAAAAGATGCTAATCTTTAAATTTTGACATATTTTGATTTTTCATTGGTTTTTAAATTAATTTGTCGTAAAATTAAGTTTTATTGGATTTTGAAAAATAAATCTCTAAGAATATTAGAATAATAATTTTTATTTTTTATATTTAAATGTTTTAAAATCAATTTATAATAAAAAAAATAATATTTATTATACAAAATTTTAATATCTATTATTAATATATAAGAATTTTTGACACGTGGCATTGCAACCATCATGGAATTTGGTGGGAAGTGCCATGTCATTTCCAGTTTTCTAAATCCCATCCTGAATGAAAAAAGAAAGATTTTAATCCCTAAATTTTGAGATATTTTGATTTTTCAATGATTTCTATGTTAATTTATTGTAAAATTAAGTTTTATTGGGATTTAGAAATAAATCTATAAAAATATTATAATAAAAATTTTAACATTTATTATACAAGATTTTAATATATATTATCGAGTTGTGTTTAGTAAGACTTTTTGGAAGCTTTTCCAGTGGGTTTTACCGGTCTAATTTCTCTAAAATCCAGTGGGAATTTATTGAAATCACAATAATGATGGGTAATACCTGCACAATCGAAGTGCCCTAGGGGTTTTTCAGGGTGCTGAATTCATATATACAATAGAAAAAACCAGTTTAAATAACACAAATCAAGTTTTCACTTCAAATTTTTCTACCGGATTTTGGCACCGGAAAGTCCAAAATGTCGCAGTAAAGACAACTCCATATATTATTAAAATATAAATATTTTTTATTCTTTTATTATGATTATACTATATTATGATTTCATAAAAGAGGGAACATAAAGATTTAAAAACAATGAAGAACAACACAAATATTTGATGGAGCTTCACCTAAAGTGTAAGGAAATATTTAATTCTTGTAGATTAATCATGGAGTAATGTCACTTTTGTGATGCCTTATCTTAATCAATATGAAGGATTGGATGTGCCTTTAATCTATCAAAGCTTTGGCCAAAATCAAAACCATTGGTATTTATTTTACCCCAAAATGGAAAATTATGGGGACTTGGACGGTGATTTGAAACATTCAAAGATTGATAGTTTTATTCACAAGCCAAAACCTAATATCACCGATGGTGTGCTTGGGATTTCACACGCGTTACCTAGAAAATGGTTGGTGAATTCAAGATTTTCTACTTTAGAAGATAACTCATATTCCAAAAAAAATTATGTAATTGGAGTCACCACAGGTGAGATGTGTTGACACCTAATCATGGGGATTGGTTGAACATTTGTAAATAATGTAAATAATAAATAATGGAAAAGGAAGAGTCATCAGGAGGTGAAACCCAAGAGACACTCCCTCATGTATATAACCATGAACAATCTAAATGAATAAAAATAGTTGATTTGAGAAGTTACCTCCTGGCCTAACATGGTATCAGAGTTAGCTCCACTTTTGGCTTCCCTCTCTACCCTTGTAAATCCATCCTGCCTATGTTCTGCCTATTTTGCAGAACTGACACCTCTGCCACGCTCCTGAGGCTTGAACCCACCTTCCATACACCGTCATATGCGTTTTCTATTCCTTGCCTGAACGTTGACCCAAACTCATATTCCTATTGCGGCCTCCATACTCATATCCCTTGAAATGTTGTGTTTCACTGGTGTGAAATGTTGTGTATCACTACGCACAGTCACACATTTTATGAATTCACAACACCATTATGCTCGCAACAATTCCGTCTCACTCGGCCCTTCGAATAGTCAGCCCTCTGACCCTCCATTGGCTTGGTGGTATCGCATTGAATTGTACTCGCTGGAATCGTTGGAATCACTGCTCTGAGGACACTGCCAATAACTCCACTCACGAAAGGCCACGGGCTTGAGATCTCTCCAGTTCAACATGAGAGCTAGCATCATTGGTCATGCTGCCCATGTGTGTTGAAAGTGGTATCTATATACAATATATACTCCCTATCTGTTAAATATTTTTTGAAGACTACGCATTTTTTATAACTGTGGTAATGGTAATGGTAACTGCTCCTGCACAGTCGGCTCATATGACCCCTCCTCCATATACATATGTTGTCTCCATATCACAGGTAATAGTGCTCTGAGTTAACACTATACCATTGACACTCTCGGCCTTTAATACCACCACTGATACCATTCAACCCATCCATAAATCTGCTCTCTGCCTTTAATACCACCATACATTAAATGTTGTCCATATACCACTCCCATATACCATCACTGTCCATATAAGTAACGTTGTCCATATGCCAACGTTGTCTCATGTGATTTTAATATGTAACCTACCCCATATACACCCTCCCCAAAATAACATCTCCCTCAAACATACCTCTGTCATATATATATATCAGATTTAAATTTTTACCATCAGGAGTAAAATTTTGGAGCAGAAGTATTTTTTTTTACAGTACATAGATTTCATAATGGATTCATTGATATCTATTATGGGAGTGCTTCTCACTGAGAAGGAGAACTATCTAGAATGGTCGTGGAAGATCAAACACATTCTCATTTTTGAGTTGTGGAAAGGAGTTTGTGTTGGAGAAGGAGACAATGAACCAACAAAGCCTATCTCAGACAAGGAATTCACCATTTGGAAAAACAAGAACAACAAGGCATATGCCTTGATTGCATCATCTATAAATGAAGAGGTGAGTCTCCATATTTTACTATTTTTGAATTCTTTTGAAGCATTACAAAAATTGAAGGAACTCTATGACTCGCACTCTATGCTTGAAGTTGTTCAATTGATGATTAAATTGTTCAGCCTTGAATTACAAAATGATGATCCTCTTGCTCTTACATCAGAAGTAAAATCTATTATGCATGATATCAAAGTCACTAATGTTGAACTAGACATTCCTCTAATAGCTTTTTTCACGACACTTTATCCCACTTATTCAAACTATCTTGAGTCATTGCAAGCAAATGGAAACCTCAAAGAAATTGCCTTTGACTCCCTTGTGAATAAATTTGCTGAGAGATAAAGTTGTTGGGAAGAAGACAACTCCCCAGTATTATGAAGAAGCTGTGTGTCTTGCACATAGAGAGTGTTGGGTCCCTATAATACTAGTGATTACCCCATTACTATTGTAGTTATACCCCTTATTTATATTGTTGTGCCCCTATTACCCCCATATTGTTATTTCTGTTCCCCATAGAATCCCTCTATTGTTATTTTTGTGGCTTTATATTATTATTGTTAGGTCGGCTGGATTATATTGTGACTCCTTAGACTCCTATATATAGAAAGGAGGTTTTGTCATTTGAATCATCAAAGAATTGTTCATTTATGTAATGTAAAGGAGGTTGCCCCCTTGAAGAGGCTGAATTCTAAGGCGTTGTTCTATCTTTTCTATCTTTTCTTGAGCTGGTTTCATAACATTTGGTATCAGAGCTTTGGATTCTAGGGTTTCGCTGCTCCAAACAGGTCATCGTGGAATTTTCGCTATAACTTTTTTTCTGTGACGTTTCAGAAGTTGCAAAAAAAACCCATTTGAGAAGAAATCGCGCTGAACCTTGGGTCCAAATTTCAGAGCTTTTCGCGTGATATTTTTGGAGATATGATCTGAGGAAGTTGGTCTTTTTGTAGACTCCTGAATTACATTCAAAATAGGTGACCTGGGGAAAATCATCATAACTTTCTCTCTGAGGATCGGATTGAAATTTCGTAAGAAAGTACAGAAAGAGGACGAACTGTAGTTTCTTATATGCATTTTTCAGATCCATAGGTCGAAATAATGACTCGTGGCACGTCGTACAAGTTTGCTCTACTGAACTAGTCTATAAGCAAGTCACTGTGGGAGATTTCGCATAACTCTTCCTTGGAGAAACAAATTTGGGTCAGACTTGTGGCATTGGAAAGAGGACTCAGAAGGCTACTACAGGTAAAAATTTCAGAACTGAATGATCCGAAATTACAGAGATACATCAGATTCAATATCAGGCTTCTACAAAGTAAAAAAAGGTGTGTAGTTTTTTTTTAAATTTTGCATAAGCTTGGTTTGAAGGAATTCAAAGGGCATAGTAAAGCATTATTATCGGTAACTGATGCCCCGAGGAAAGAAAATGCAAACACCTAGTAAGGAACCTGAAAGCTCTAGCATGACTCATGAAGAAGAGGAAGAAATGCTACATGATATATCAAAATTACAAGAACAAGTGCAACTAATGTCACGCTCACAAAAGCTAACAGAAGCTAAGATAAATGGCGTGGAATCTAAGATAAAGGGCATGGAAGCTAAGATGGATGATTCGAACACATATTTGAAGAGAGACATGGCAGATTTGAAGACAGACATGGACGAATTGAAGATAAATATGAATAAGTTGCTACAAGAAATGGGCACTAAGGATGAAAGGGTACTAAAGGAAACTCATGATGAGAATAAAAGAAATGTTAATCATGATTTCATAGATGCTAATGTTGGATCGAAGACTCACCATATTCCAAAAATCGATATGAGGAAGTTTGATGGCAAGGATCCTGCCACATGGATATTACAGATGGAGCAATTCTTCGATCTCAATAATGTGCAAAACACACAAAAGGTACGTATGGCAACTGTATATTTGGAACAAAATCAGTTTGTATGGTATCAATGGCTTTGCTCTCGTAAAAAAATTATCACTTGGGCAATTTTTACGGAAGAATTGATAGCACATTATGAGGATACAAAAAGCAACACTTTTTTTAGCCAATTGATAAGTCTCAAACAAAAGGGTTCAGTAATGGAGCACATTGAGGAGTTCCAAAAATTGAACATAAGGGTAAAAGATATTCCAGAGGAGCATAGGATTGATGTGTTCATAGGGTCTTTAAAGGATAATATCCAACATGATGTTCGCCTTTGGGAACCTGATTCATTAGAGAAGGCATTCAGGTTAGCAAGAAAAATGGAAAGCAAAATTATGGCAACCAGGAAGCATACCACTCACAACTATAAAGATGGAAGTGTTGTTGCCCCTAGTCTTCCACAACCTATAAGGTTGACACCACAACAATTGGAAGAAAAAAGAGAAAAAGGGCTTTGTTACAGTTGTGATAGCAAATACACTAAAGGTCATAAGTGTGCTGAGAAGAAATTATTCTACATAGATTGTGAAGAGGAAGAAGAAAAGGAGCAAGAAAGGTCAAAAGAAGAGGATATACTCCAGGAACAAAGCCTAGATGAAGAACAAATAAATCCGACCATATCTTGTAATGCATTGGCGGGAATTACCACTCCTCAAACCATCAAGATAGAAGGACAAATCAAGAAGAAAAAGGTAATAGTGTTGATTGATTCAGGAAGCACCCACAATTTTATTCATTGTAGGGTAGCAAAAGAATTGAATTGCTTTCTATATCCAGCACCAGAGTGTCAAGTGATGATTGCAAATGGAGGAACAATAAATTGCTCTGGAAAGTGCCATAATATCAAGCTATCCATGGGAGAATATGTATTGACTAGCCCAATGCTTTCCATTCCAATGGGAGGTGCTGATGTTGTACTAGGAGTCCAATGGCTACAATCCTTGGGTACAATAGCTTTTAATTTTCAAGAACTTTTCATCAAATTTTCTACGAAAGGAAAGGAAGTTGAATTAAGGGGTATTGCAGGGAAACCAGGAAAGATAATCAGCTCTAATGGTATGACAAAGCTTCTAAAAAAGGAGCAAAGAGGTGTAATTGCACAATTATGTTCGCTAGATGTTTCCACATCGGAATCATCTATTTCTCCAGATCTCCAAAAAGTCCTGGACAATCATTCCAAGGTATTTGAGACTCCCAAAGGTCTCCCACCTATGCGTGATCATGATCATGCTATTCATCTGATTCCAGGAAGTGTTCCTCCAAACATCAGGCCGTACAGATATCCCTATGTCCAAAAAAGTGAAATTGAACGTATGGTTGCAGAAATGCTAGAGGCTGGTATAATTCAACCGAGTCAAAGTTCTTTCTCTGCTCCAGTAGTATTGGTGCACAAGAAGGATGGATCATGGCGCATGTGTCCGGATTATAGGGAGCTCAACAAGCTCACTATTAAAGATAAGTTCCCCATTCCTGTCATTGATGAATTACTGGATGAATTGCATGGATCAATTTACTTCACCAAGTTGGATCTTCGTTCGGGATATCATCAAATCAGAATGAAGATTGAAGACATTCCAAAAACATCATTTAGAACTCATGAGGGTCATTATGAATTTTTGGTCATGCCTTTTGGCCTTACCAATGCACCTTCAACATTTCAAGGTTTGATGAATTCAATTTTCAAACCATTCCTTAGAAAATTTGTGTTAGTATTTTTTGATGATATACTAATCTACAGCAAGTCTTGGAAGGATCATGTTGAACATGTTGACAGGGTGCTACAACTATTGGAGGAGAAACAATTATATGCAAAAAGATCCAAATGTTTCTTTGGAGTCCAGGAGGTGGAATATTTGGGTCATATTGTATCTCATGAAGGAGTTAAGGTAGACCCTAGCAAAATTAAAGCCATTAAGGAATGGAAAATCCCCACATCCATAAAGCATCTGCGAGGATTTCTTGGGTTGACAGGGTATTATCGCAAGTTTGTTAAGAATTATGGGAGAATAGCAGCACCTCTAACAACATTATTGAAGAAAGATGCATTTTCATGGACTCCGGAAGCAACAAAGGCCTTTGAACATCTTAAAGAGGCAATGTGCCAAGCACCGGTCTTAGCTACACCGGACTTCACAAAAACCTTTATTGTGGAATGTGATGCTTCAGGAAATGGAATTGGTGCTGTTCTAATGCAAGATGAAAGACCCATTGCTTTTGAAAGTCGTCCAATCAAGGGAAAGTTTTTAAGCAAAGCTATTTATGAGAAGGAAATGTTGGCAATACTCCATGCACTTAAGAAATGGCGACCCTACCTAATGGGAAGACACTTCAAGGTAAAAACGGATCATGATAGCCTTAAATACTTTTTAGAACAAAGATTATCCTCTGAAGAGCAACAAAAGTGGGTCACAAAGATGTTGGGTTATGACTTTGAAATCATCTACAAAAAAGGGAAGCAAAATGTGGTGGCAGATGCACTCTCAAGAAAGGATGAGGATGTGGAAGCATTGTTGTGTGCCATTTCTATTATCCAACCAGATTGGATAAATGAAGCAAGGGAGGAATGGAAGAATGACGAAGAAGTGTGGGCACTTATTCGAAAGCTACAACAAGATTCCAGTACGTCTGATACATTTAGCTGGCAAAATGATTCGTTATGGTACAAAGATCGCTTATACCTCTGTAAGAATTCCCAGCTAAAACAAAAGATTCTTATGGAATTGCACACTTCTCCCTTAGGAGGGCACTCAGGATTTTTAAAAACTTACCACAGGGTTAAGAAGGAATTTTTTTGGGATGGCCTTAAATCAGATATTCAAAAGTTTGTGGCAGAATGTTTGGTTTGCCAACAAAATAAAGTTGAAACAATTAAGACACCGGGTCTATTACAACCTTTATCCATTCCAAGCCAACGTTGGGAGGAGGTTTCAATGGATTTTATCACAGGTTTACCCAAGTCTGAGGGAAAGAGTGTCATCATGGTGGTAGTTGACAGACTTACCAAGTATGCACACTTTTGTGCATTATCACATCCATTTAAAGCCAGTACAGTTTCTACTGCATTTATGGAAACAATTCAAAAGCTACATGGAAACCCAAAGATTATTGTAAGTGACAGAGATCCCATTTTCACTGGAAATTTTTGGACAGAATTATTTTCTTGTCTTGGTACTCAGTTAGCTCATAGCTCATCTTATCATCCTCAATCTGATGGGAAAACTGAGATAGTAAACAAATGTTTGGAAGGATATCTTCGTTGCTTTGTATCTGATAAACAGACACAATGGGTCAAATGGTTGCCTCTGGCTGAATGGTGGTATAACACTTCCTTCCATACAGCAACAAAAATGACCCCATTTATGGCACTTTATGGGTATCAACCACCATCCATCACATCATATTTAAGAGAAAATTCTAAGGTTCAGGCAGTGGAACATCACATCGAACATCAACAACAAGTCCTCCAACTCTTAAAGGATAACCTCGTGTTGGCACAAAATAGAATGAAACAACAGGCAGATCAACATCGCAGTGAAAGAAGTTTTGATGTAGGTGATTGGGTATTCCTACGGCTACAACCATATAAGCAAATGTCCCTAAAGCAAGCTAAGAAGGATAATAAATTATCACCAAAGTATTATGGTCCGTACAAGGTGTTGCAAAAGATTGGTACTATGGCATACAAATTGGAGCTTCCTGCAGCTTCTCGATTGCACCCAGTTTTCCATGTTTCATGTTTAAAGAAGGTTATAGGCGACAAGCTCCCAGTTCAAACAATATTGCCAGAACTTGACGAGGAAGGAAAAATTATATTGGAACCGGAAGCAGTCACAGAAACAAGAACTCGACAGCTACGAAATCGATCAATTTCAGAGTATCTTATCAAGTGGAAGAACTTATCCTCTGAAGATTCCACATGGGAGGATGAGAATTTTATGCAGAAGTATCCAGAACTACTCAAGCGTTGAGGACAACACTTTTTTGAAGGAGAGGGGCATGTTGGGTCCCTATAATACTAGTGATTACCCCATTACTATTGTAGTTATACCCCTTATTTATATTGTTGTGCCCCTATTACCCCCATATTGTTATTTCTGTGCCCCATAGAATCCCTCTATTGTTATTTTTGTGGCTTTATATTATTATTGTTAGGTCGGCTGGATTATATTGTGACTCCTTAGACTCCTATATATAGAAAGGAGGTTTTGTCATTTGAATCATCCAAGAATTTTTCATTTATGTAATGTAAAGGAGGTTGCCCCCTCGAAGAGGCTGAATTCTAAGGCGTTGATCTATCTTTTCTATCTTTTCTTGAGCTGGTTTCATAACAGAGAGAATAATCTTGCTCAATATTCTTCTAGAGGAAAAGGAGGTGAAAGAGGAAGAGGAAGAAGAAATTTCAGAGGCAGGGGGGGCAGACTCTCTCAAGGAGAAAAGTTTGATTTGCATTACATACATTGCAATAGAGATGGATCACATGATGCATCCACATGCAAGTTTCCTTGGGACAGAATTGAGCAGGAAAGAAATCAACCCAAAGGTAAAACCAATGACAAAGGGAAAGGTAAAGCACCTAAATCCGCTCACTATGTTGTGGCACATTGTAATATTGAAGTAAATGAAGACTTGTTTAATGCTTCACTTGCTTCTCAGAAAAATGATTGGGTGCTTGATTCAGGAGCAACTTGCCACATGAATTTTAGAAGATATTTTTTTGAAGAATTTATTGACAATGTTGATGGAGGAGTATACTTTGCAGACAAATCAAAACTCAAGCCATCAGGGCATGGCACAATCACGCTCAAACTTCCTGGTTTTTGAGACTTTCTTTTGAATGATGTTTTATATCTCCCACAACTGAGGAGAAACTTATTTTCCTTGGCCCACATCCGCTAGCAAGGAACCCCATTCATATGCTTGATGGAAAGGTTGAGGTGAGAAAAGCATCATATCACTCACTTGTCATGACGGGGATAGAAGAAGAAAGAATTCTCAAGCTGCAAGGTACCTTTACTTGTGTACAAAATTTATCATAAAATTCTCATTATAATGAAGGTACATTTCCATCAAATCTATTATGGCATGCTAGATTTGGACACTTGAACTATGACAACCTTCGCTTGTTGAAGAAAAATGGTGTTATTGGTTTGCCTACAATTCCTAGAAAACTTAAGCAATGTGATGTTTGCATTCTAGGAAAGAATAACAAACAGTCTTTTCATGATTCACATTCTAGAGAACATAGAAAACTTGAACTCATTCATTCATATTTATGCGGTCCAATGCCTGTTCCTTTTGCAAATTGAAATAAATATATGATGACATTTATTGATGACTATACCAGAATGTGTTGGGTTTATTTATTGAAGAACAAATATGATGTTTTTCAAACATTCAAAAACTTTCATACATGGATTGAAAATGATGCACAATCTCATATTGGCTCTATTCGCACTAATAATGGAAAAAAATACACTTTGAATGAATTTGACAACTATCTTCACTAGCATGGGATCAAACATCAAACAACTATGCCTTATAATCCCCAACATAATGGAGTAGATGAAAGAATGAATAGGATAATCTTAAATATGGTATGTTCCATTATGTTTTTCAAGAATGTAAAATTGATGTTTTGGGCTGATGCAGTTTTATGTGTTGTATATGTAAAGAATAGATGTCCATCTATATCTATTAGAAACAAGACTCCTTATCAAATGTGGTATAGAAAAATTCCTTTGGTGAAGAATCTTAGGGCCTTTGGTTCCACCTGCTATGCCTTGATACTAAAAGTACATAGAAACAAACTTGGTGCAAGGAGTTGTAAGTGTATCTTCTTGGGGTATTCAAATACCTCCAAAGCATACCATTACTATGATGAAGTTAATAATTTTTTTTTTTTTATCTAGAGATGTAATATTTCTTGAACCTTCCAAAGTTGACAATTTTATTGAGCAACAACTTGATCTGTTGGATAGATTCAAAAATACAAAATCATTTCAAGAATTTGGTAATCACATTCCACATCTTGAAGGGGGGATTTCTATACTATATCAATCTGTGGAATCTTCTTCTGAAGCACTCTCTCACCCACATGAAACTCCAACCATAGATGATACTTTGAGTGATGTTATTGGAAGAATTGGGAGACTCAATCTTGATTCAGTCCCAACTCAATCAACTGAGCAGCCTAGACCATCTCAGAAAGGTCCCCCAAAGTGGCTGAAAAAGACACTTAAATGTGTTCCTCCTGATGAGGTTGGAAAGATAGCAACAAGAAATTAAACTAGGCAAAATGGATGTGATGTGGATGATTCTGTTTCACCTGTTGATATGGATGTTTCTTATGATTATGAACTGAAATTGTCTACAGATTTTGAACCAAATTCCTTCAAAGAAGTCGCTTCTCATGATGAACAGAAAGAAGAGATAAAAAAGGAGTATGATTCCTTGATAAATAATGTCACTTGGAAGTTGGTTGATCCTCCATTGGGAACCAAACCAATTTGCTACAAGTGGGTCTACAAGAACAAGTATAAAGTTGATGGCTAACTTGATAAGCACAAAGCCAGGCTTGTGGAAAAAGTTTTTGCACAAAAGAAAGGGGTCAATTATGAGGAGACTTTCCCCCCACATCAAAATGAGCTACCATCCAAACACTCTTTTCCCTAGCAGCTCAAAATGGTTGGAAAGTCCATCAAATGGATGTAAAAACTGCTTTCTTCAATGGAGATCTAAAAGAGAATGTTTTTATGTCTGAGCCTGAAGGATTTGTTGTGAAAGGACATGAACATAAAGTATGCAAACTTGTGAAATCCTTGTATGGCCTCAAGAAATCACCATGAGCCTAGTATGAAAAGTTAACTGAGCATCTTCTGAAACTCAACTTCAAACATTATGATCTTGATGATGCAACTTTTCTTGTCAACAAATTTGGAAAAACATTTGTATATATTGTGGTATATGTATTTGATCTTTTGATGACAGAGAACAATGAGAGCTGCATTGCATCTATAAAGAAGGAATTGAGGAAAGGTTTTGAAATGACTGATTTGAGTTATGTTCATTACTATCTTGGTATTGAAGTAACTCAACATCCAAAGTCTATATTCCTTTCTCAAAAGAAGTACACTGGAGATCTGTTGAATAGGTTTGGCATGGATGAGTGCAATCCTCTAACTACTCCAATGGAACAAAACTTAAAGCTCACATCCATTGAAGGAAAATAATTTGAGGATGTAACAAAGTATAGACAACTTGTAGGAAGTCTCAACTACCTGACTGCTACCAGACCAGACATTTCGTTTTCTGTTGGAATCCTCTCCATGTTTATGCAAAAGCCTTGTGAGGGACATTGGTCTGGTACAAGAAGAGTTCTAAAGTACTTCAAGGGAACTCAAGACTTTGGACTCAAGTATACACAGGTGGGAGACTTCAGCTTGATTGGATACTCTGATTCAGACTTTGATGGAGACAAATAAATCAGGGTATTTACTTTAGGTTATGCTATGAGTCTTGGATCAGAAGTTGTCTCTTGGAGATCACGCAAACAATTAGCTCCATCAAATTCCACAATAGAGGCAGAATATGTGGTAGCAACTGAGGCAACATAAGAAATTGTGTGGCTCAGGAAAATTTTGGAAGATTTGCAAGTAAAACAAGTACATTAAACTCTGCTCATGATTGAGAACACCTCCGCAATAAAGATGACCAAGAACCCAAAGTTCCATGATTGAACGAAGCACATCAATACAAAATACCATCTGATTGAACATCATGTTGAGGCCAAGGCAATCCATCTATGCCATTGTTCCACTAATGAGTAGATTGTAGACATATTCACCAAAGCACTTGGAAGAGAAAAGCTTCAAAGATTCAGAATGATGCTTGGACTCACCAACATACCTTTAGATTAGGGAGGGAGTGGGGGGGGGGGGGGATGTTGACACCTAATCATGGGGATTGGTTGAACATTTGTGAACAATGTAAATAATAATTAATGGAAAAGGAAGATTCAACGGAAGGTTAAACCCAAGAGTCACTCCCTCATGTATTTAACGATGAACAATCTAATTGAATAAACACAACTGATTTGAGGAGTTACCTCCTAGCCTGACAAGATGTCGTACCCATTTCACTTAAATTTCTTTTTTTTCTTCTAATTTTTTTTTAATATTATCATTGTTCCCATATTTACAAAACTTAGAACCTAGAAGTTCAAAACTAGCACATAAATGAACTTAAAGAGAAAATGATTAACGAAATTAGATTGTTTTTCCTGGAAGAGTGTCTCTCTTTTCACCTTTGAAAGGGCATAACTCTACTCCAATTCCATGTCCTATGTTTCCATTCCCATTCGTCTTTCTCCGACACTGGACTATACGGAAGGAACTGACAATGATGTATTTATGATTACTGAAAATGTCATCTTCATTCCTAATAACAACCTAATTCTTCTCATCACTCGTTAAAATCTAACAGGTGGAGTCCTCTTTAGATATTTGTATGCTCCTTTCTAACGTCTCTGAGTGGCATTAGATATCTGTCATCTACATATTTTTATCAAGAAGTAATTTTGTTGCATTCATAAAAACGATTAACAATGTTTGCATTGGAGTGAGTGGCAAGACAATCTTCCCAAATCTTCTATTCCTTTGGTGTACCTTTGCATCTTTAGGGGAAATTTCTAGTTTTAAAAGATGGGAGAATACTCATATGTAATTGCGTTAATTTACAAATTATTAATATTTGATTTTGAATGAGGGAAGACTGCTCTCACAAAAAAATATAGGAAATAACATGTGCAAAGTTAAGTCAACTATTATATGAGGAAGATAAGCTATGTGACAGATAGCTTGATTTAATTGACAAAGATTTGAAAAGGGAGGAGGTAATGTATTCACATTAGCTCTATAGTTATTTTTGAGTCCTACAATCAATTTTAATTCACAGTAAATTTTTCATTTATTTTTTTCTATTATTTTTGTTTACTTTTTTTTTTGTGAATAAATTAATAACTTTGTTATTTAAATAAATTATTTGAAAAATTAAATAATATATGTTGTTGAGTGTTTTAATTAAATAATAAATATAATTTATTTTTTATTGGCTTGATTTATAAAGGATTTAAACCTTGAATTTTAGGATTTACATAATATTTCGTAACATAATGATTGTGACTTAAACTATCATATATACTAAAGTCATGATAATTAAATTCAAAAGGATCAAACATGACAATTTCATCTACGATAACAATTACTTGGAGAAGTTTTCTTCATACAAATATTTATGTATTGACATTCATCATCAACTCAACTGGAATTATATTGTTGAGATAAGGATTATTGGTGGCTGGAAAGCTTTATTATGAGTTTGAAAACAATTGCAAGACGACTGATCTCAGGTTTTGGAGTAAAATAAAATTCCTCTTTGAGCTTCTCCTCACCCCTATTATTTTATATGGGTGTGAGGTTTGGGATTCTAGCATAGCTTGAGAATCATCGAGGAAGATCGAGCCTATCCAAAAGCACTTTATAACCTACAAGCTTAATATCAGAGGTAATATTCTCTATCCTATCATTTTGACTAAAGCTAGCCCTTCCCGCATTGAAAGAATGGCTACGTTTCATTATTTGATGCATAAGAAGAAGCTTCATAGCATGGAAACCAAGAGGTTCCCCAAAATGGATTTTAACGCTAACCAAAATCCCCACCTTTGGCTCAAGCATGGTTGGGAAATGGATGCTCAGTCTTGGCTTGACTATTGGGGATTAAAGGAGGAGACCATCTTGGAGAATAAAGATAGTATTAAAAATTCTATTTCTTCCAAATTTAAGGACAAATTATGGGATGATAAGGAGTTATAGGGGAAAATAAAGCTAAGGTATTATAAAGAGGTGATGAACCCCGCTCTTGCTAACTAGAATTATATGTCTATGTTGACTAATGCTAAGAAGAAAATAAACATTGCAAAGATAAGAACTAAATCCCATGAGCTTCGAAGCAAACTAGGTGTTGGTCTATTCCCAAAACACCTTAGGATGAAAGAATCTGTCAATAGTGTGATACTAAGAGAGTTGAAGATGAAAAAAACTTTCTCTTGGATTTCCTAGTTCTTACACATATTCATTCTCATTTCCAAAAAAATTGTCACACTACCAACCTTCTTGACTGGTCAGTCACAAAACTATCGTGATCTAGGAATGATTCTTTCCCTCCTCCTTCATCATAGAAATAAAATATTAAAAAGTCTCAATTAATATATTTCTTTATTAAGGTTAGATAAACCTTATTGGTCTCAATAGATATTAATCATCATTATCATTATTAAATATAATTAAAATTAATTATATTTAAAAAATAAAAAAATTTAAATTAAATTTAACAATAAATTGCTTTATAAAAATAACTTGTTAGTAACAACTATTTTTCATATATACATTTATTATAATCTCTCAATATAATGTAATTGAATTAAAGAAGCCTAATTTTGCTCAGCAATTGTTAAAATCTAACAGGTGGAGTCCTCTTCAGAGATTTGTATGCCCCTTTCTAATGTCTCTAAGTGGCTTTAGATATCCGTCATCTACATATTTTTATCAAGAAGTAATTTTGTTGCACTCATAGAAATGATTAACAATGCTTGCATTGGAGTGAGTGGCAAGATAATCTTTCCAAATATTCTATTCCTTCGTTGTACCTTTGCACCTTTAGGGGCAATTGTTAGTTTTAAAAGATGGGAGAATACTCTTATGTAATTGTGTTAATCTACAAATTATTAATATTTGATTTTGAATGAGGTAAGACTACTCTCACAAAAAAATATAGGAAATAACATGTGCAAAGTTAAATCAACTATTATATGAGGAAGATAGGCTATGTGATAGATAACTTGATTTAATTGACAAAGATTCAAAAAGGGAGGCGGGAACGTATTCACATTAACTCTATAATTATTTTTGAGTCGGCAATCAATTTAATTCACAGTAAAATTTTCATTTAATTTGTTTCTCTATTATTTTTGCTTTCGTTTTTTTTTTTTTTTGTGAATAAATTAATAACTTTTTTATTTAAATAAATTATTTACAAAATTAATTAGTTTTTTAATTAAATAAATTATTTAAATAATTAAATAATATATGTTGTTGAGTGTTTTAATTAAATAATAAATATAATTTCTTTTTTTTATTAGCTTGATTTATAAAGGATTTTAACCTTGAATTTTATGATTTACATAATACTTCATAATATAATGATTGTTACTTAAACTATCATATAGAATAAAGTCATGATAATTAAATCCAAAAGGATCGAACATGACAATTTCATCTATGATAAAAATTACTTGGAGAAGTTTTCTTCATACAAATATTTATGTATTGACATTCATCATCAACTGAACTAGAATTATATCATTGAGATAAGGATTATTAGCGGCTGGAAAGCTTTATTATGAGTTTGAAAACAATTTCCAAACCACTGATCTCAGGTTTTCGAATAAAACAAAATTCCTCTTTGAACTCCTCCTCACCCCTGTCATGCGGAAAGAGTCAATCTTGCGGACAAAACCGACCTCCCTAGAAGCTAAGGCTTTCTAGTGACAAACAAGACAATTAAACACTATCTTTCCCTAAATATGCATTTAGAATACAAGTAGTCAGGTGTTTAACACATACCTTTAGTCCCACGCTGTTTGTAGCAGTCCAGCCTCTCCGATCCGGATGAGCTCCTCCTTCTCTTCGAAACCTGCATTCACTAACAAGCAAACGATTACATAGCACCTGAATAACTCATAAAATAAAACATATTCATCATAAAGACCAAGGAGTATATGAAACAAATTATGTATAACAACTTGTTGAGAAAAATGAGCTTAATTGTATTAATAGGAAACAAAAGAAACCTTACAACCAGTGCCTTGGTGTTGTGCAGGTCCCTCCCAGGGTCCAGCAAGAGTTCTCCTTTACTTTGATCAGCTCACCCACTTCCAAATGAAGCTAAGAAAGGATGGGAATCTCTCCTCTCAAGCTCTATAAGGGAGTCCTAATTTCAGCAGCATCTACCCTTAGGAATGTTCAGCTTTCAACCTCCCCTCCCTCTAGCCCAATGACTGTATTTATAATGCTTTGGAGGAAGTTAATCAGGTCCACCATGAATGGGATAAGCCCCTCTTTCAATGGGATAGCTCCCCTCTTCATGGGATAAGTTCCTCTTTCTTTGGGATACATGAACCATCTGGAGGCGCTCAATACACGTCAAACCATCTTCTAGAATGCTCTAGATTTGACCACAAGTAACTTTTTTGAAGTAAAACTCGCGCCTTTTGACCTTTACAGGAGTACGCACCCACCCCTTTACAGACAGAGCGTACAAGTACGCAGGTATTGTGAACTTGAGGTGCGTACACGCAGGTAAGGCTAAGAGAAACTGCGTAACGAGAGTTAATTGACTTTTAAAGGACTTTCTCTCTTTCTTGGAGTTTGACATGAGGAGCAGAGGTATAAGACTTGCCAAGGAGGATAGTATGACAGTTGATAGAGCCATACTAACTGCAAATAGTCATGGTGACAAATTTTAGTGTAACAGATTGCCCCCTAAAGTGCGAAGCCTGTAGTAGATTAGGGTTTCATATCATCTAGGAAGGGTGAAGCACTTTATCATTTCAAGGATTATCTTGTGGAGAGCCCAGTCGGAACCTGCAAATATTCAACACAAAATACATATATAAGATCATATCATCGCTGAGGTAGGCATTCCCATACTCAGATTGAAAACTTTAACTAACAATCTAACTACTGCTCTGATACAGGAATGATTTCGCAGTACATCACAATCATAGACTCATGTAGACACAGTATGGACGTAGCCATCTGTTTATGATTAGTCTACTATATAATGAATACAAAACTCCTCGCAGCCTGGATGGTGGAAACTAGATCCAGGGTCTTCATTTCTACTTCCCGAAATGGTACGATTCTATCCATGCGAATAAATGAGTTGATGTCGAACATGGTAGAAACCACTTGATTACCAGTCAATGATGTAAACTGTTAACAAGCGTGAGAGAGACCACTAGTGATGTCAATGGTTCTCAAAGTACCCAGTACAATCCATGAGATGTGAATGAATGTGTTGATGTCGAACATGTCACGGAATCCTTCGATCGAAAGTCAATGATGTAAACTGTCGTCAAAGGCGAGAAACCTGCCATTGATGCATGCAGATTTCAAGGTACCGACGATTTCTAAGTCATCTTTCTAGATAATGTGCTGATGTCGATAGAAAGCGACCCGTTGCAGGCAAGCCCACAACACGAAATCATGGTTCAAGTTGAAGAAATGTAGCTGTAAGGACTGACTCAGGGATGGTTAAAATGGATGACAAGTATTTTGCATATGAATGGTTTATTTGCAGCGACCTCTTGAACACATAACGACATGACAGATGGCTTGGTGACAATTGACCCAAAGTTAATACCCAGAAACGGCTGAAGACTTTCAATGTGGTTTGATCAACTTTTAGGCAAAGGATTTCCCAACCCAGGTGAATGAAAAGTGTCGTGTTCAAGAGTGGTGATAAGGTTTTTCAGTGACAAAGGATAACAAGTAGGCTCATTCTTCTCTCTTTTCCCCCACCATTTCTGGCAAGTACCTCTTTATTTTTTACAAGCTTGAG
Source organism: Pinus tabuliformis (assembly GCA_031772625.1). NCBI lineage: Eukaryota > Viridiplantae > Streptophyta > Pinopsida > Pinales > Pinaceae > Pinus > Pinus tabuliformis. Next base: position 128,199,341 of record CM062814.1, on the reverse strand, counting down.
GAGGATAACATATGCTTGATTATAAGCTCATCCTTCGGATGAGTCCAACTTAGTTTAGATTCAGACCCTAAGAAGGAGTGGTCCGTTCTTGTTTGTAATCGAACAGGTCCTTTACTGTGAAATTTTAACGAGTCCAGTATAGGAAAAACTCGGCGTTTTTCAATTTTAGAGAGTTTGAAAAAACTTAAGAAGACTCCAGGGTTGAACTTTTTCGTAAATTTGTGTCTCCCAAGCCCGAAAAAGTATAAAATAATACTTGAGAGAACCGCTTGATCTTTTACGACCAAGGAGTACTTTCATGATTAGTGTCTTTGACCTGAAAAGTAAAAAACGATCAAGGACACGTCGTTTTATTTCCAGTATCGAATTTGAAACGACAAAAATCCGGCAATCTTTTCCTGTTTTTACGGTCAGAAAAGGGCTATAAGGGGACCGTCTTTTAATTCCGTTTTAACGAGTGCAAAAGAAACGCTCGGCAATCTTTTAATTTTTTAGGAGTCAGAAAAGGGCTTAAAGATGACTCAGATATTTTGATTCGTAAAAAATGACAATTTTCCCTGAAAATCCTTTATCCTGCACAAAAACCAACATATTACTCATACCTATTTAAGATAGGTAAAAATACTTCGAAAAATACCTTTTCATGGTGAAAAATAAACAAATTCACATTTATTTACCCAAAAAACCTATAAAAAGGGGTTTTACCAATTCATTTTTACCATTTTACTGTTGAGGAGAGAAAAAGGGCTTTTGGCAAGAAACTTCCCGTGGACATTGCGGAGAATCCGACCGTCGAAATCGAACGCCGTCTCATCAGGTATTCTACAACATCCTCCTCTGCATTTCCATCCATTTAGAATTTGTTTTTAGGCCCTAGTTTCATTTTTTTGGAGGCTTTGGGGTTTCAAGGTCCACCTTTCGGGGTACACAGGTGCCGCACTAGGGACTCGCGTACCCCGACATTTTCTCAGTTGGGAAAATGTCGGGCGTACGCAGCTTGCCTTAAGAGAACCTGCGTACGCACGCTCTGTTTCTAAAGGCGGGCTGCGTACACCGCGGAAAGGGTTTTCAAACCTCAAATTCTCCAAATTGGACCAATTTTTTTTGATTTCATTGACTCTAACAGATGTTTTATGGTGTGTAGATTGCCCACCATGCTTGATTGGCGCGAGAGAGAACACGAAGATGTTGATTTGGCCGCCATTAATCACCAACCTTCCATTGATGCTTTGAAGGCATGCGGTCTTTACAAATACTGGGCCATACCTGGCATGAGGGCCCAGGTGCGCTTTCTAGAGTGGCTGGTTGAAAGGTGGAACGTTCAGGATCAGTGCTTTTACATTGGAGGGCACCAGCTCGAGATAGAGCCCTCAGACATTTATTTTCTCACTGGTTTGCCCAAGAGGGGCGAACAATTGACTCTGTACGGGACTAGGCCGGGTGGCCAGTCCATCACTAGTCTCCGTCTAGAGTGGTGTAACACTCAGAACCAGGAGAAGGGGATAGAGATCAAAACTATATCCCGACCTGAACTTATGGTGATTGCCTTTACAGTTACCAGACTTTGCGGGGCAGCCGCTTTGCAAATTGCCACTGGATCCCAGATGCGGATTGTTAGCCTCCTGCTGCAGCAGGTTAATCATCTTTCATGATCGACATTTTTTCATGCCAAATATGTCGTGCTATGCATGCTACAATGCTCCATATTTGCTACAGATGGTCAAAAGAAGTTTCCATAGGATTGTGCTAGTCTAAGGGCCACTGCTGTGTTCCAATTTTGATAAGAAATCCATTTTTCGGTCCGAGGAAGTTTTTTCAGTTGAAGGTACTCAGGCTGGAGTTCACTAACATCTCTCTTTTTCTCATCACCCTTATTATATAACTCCCTATTATTTTTCCCTTCCTCTATTAAAATCATGTATATAAATCCCCCTATGTAAATACCCCTCCCTGGCATTATAGCCATAATTCTACCAAGTCCGGGAAATCTCAGTCCATCTGGGACTGTTTTTAGCCCATCCGTGTCATTTAGGAACTGGTTTGACATCTGGTCAGCTAGTAACCTCTCCCTTAACCCCAAAGACCCCAAAAAACCCATGATTTCACCTTTCCCCCTTGTAAAATTTCACCCCACCGCTGTAAAAACCCACATTCCGCCCCTAACCCAAAGTTCCTGTGCATAAATATTAACCGCGCCTTTTTTCCTAAGTTTATAACCCATCCGCCGCGCATATTAAATTCAGAATATTCCTGCGAATATTCCCGCCTGTTAACCCCCTCTCCCGTCGCATCCGCCACCAGCCGTCCGATCCACAGCCCCGCAGATCTACGGCTGGCGGGCATCCTCACCCCTGACGCGCCAAGCCTTTAACGTCCGGGAGTTCGGCGGTTTTACCGCTGTACTCCCGCCACGCGTCAGGTGCCAGGCTGTGGCGGAGCCCCTCCCTCCGAAACCGCCATCCCCCATAAGCGGTGCGCCACATACCGCTTACCACCCCACCAGGTGACGTCACCACCATGTCACCACCCTGCCCAGTCACCCGATGAGTCACCTGCCTGCGTGGCCCCCTGCCACGTCACTGCCACGTGTCCCCGCCACCGTACCTGTGATGTCATCGTCCGTACGTGATGACATCATGCTGACGTCATCCCGCCACGTCACTATGCTAACGTCACCCGCCGTACAATGCTGACGACATGCTGACGTCATCAACACTTTTTTGGGCGCAGAGGCGCAAAAATCGCACTTCGGAGCCCCGGAATCGAATTCTGAGGCAGTTTTTGATGAGCGATTTGCACCTATCGCTCATCGCAGGATTTTTTGGGGCGAGATGGAGAATCTTCAGGGAATCTTTAAGGAATCTTCGCTCCATGCAGCCCCAGGAAGCCCGAAAAGGCGCAAAAATGATCCGTTTTCTTCACAGAGCATATCAAAAGGATCAGAAGACAATTCCAGATGATACAGAGGCCGAACAGCGGCCATTTACTGGTGATTAGACCCGCAGCACATCAGATCAGCAGCCCAGATTTTGTCAGAGAGTATCAGTGGAAGAAAAGACGCCAGAGAGAGTCAGTCATGATTTTTTAGGGGCTCGAGGCACCTGAACATTGATGAAGCCCCCAAAAAGTCAAATCGATAAGCATCAGCCCATCCTTGCCTTCAAATCACCGTCAAGGCATTCAAAGCAACAGGACAGCAAGGAAATAGAGACCCATACTCATTTATTGCAGAAAACACTGCAGCAAGCCACCAAGGACAGCATCATTTATTTAGTTTTGATACATCGGCCCTGAGCACGGCCCGAGATATTTTTTGTATTTATTTTAGGATAGGATTAGGTCAAGTAGTCATTTTTTATGACCTAATTAGGTCAAGATGTAATAAAGGAACTCTGCAGAGAGTTTTGCCCTATATATACCACCCTCTGTATAGTTTTAAGGGTTGGTCAATTGATATTTTTCACTAGAGACTCGCTGTGTATACCTGAACTTTTTTGTAATCAAAGATTGCTTAAAGCTTGGAGAGCGAACTGTCTGTTGTTGACGAATGTGTTGAAGAGTTGAAGATGGAATTCCTGCGCTGCGGCCTGAAGCAATAAGTGCCTCTTATCTCTGTTTATGTGTTTGCCATTATCTAAATAGCAGGAAGAAAGAATAGCCTAGAATTAGTTTAAATACTCTCTATGCTCAATTCCTGCTGTTTCTTGATGTTTTCTTCTGAATGAATTGGTTATGAACATTGAATTCCTTCTAGCTCATGTTTGCCCCAGTTCACCTGTGCTGGCCAATTACCTAGGGATTCTTAACTGCCCCTAGGTAGCGCCCTGTTACTTTCTCTGCTAATCTGTTGGAGAGATTCTTAACTGCCTCTCTTTCTTTAGCGTTCATTTCATCCATTAAACCTGAAAATTGCTTCAACCTTAGTTATCTTGCTCCATGTTCCCTCACTGTTATTAAGGAAACACACCAGCAGTTCCCCTCCTCGACTCCACGCCCAATGGTTTGAAACATTCAGACTATGCTCAACCTCTCTACCGGAAAGTGTCAGTTTTCCCACCAAAACTCAATCAAAACCCCTGTGCATCATATCTAGCCTAAAATCACCCCCCTCAACAAAGCTAAATCATAAAGAGAGAGCCCTCTTTGACTGCAGGCAGGCTAGGGCCTGCAGACCAAAGTTGGTTTGTGGTTACCTCGGTCGTATCCCTTTAGGAGTCAAAAGGGACAACCTGAGTGATAACATAATGGCGACTCCACTGGGGACGTGAATCATGTGTTTATTAGTGCAAATCCTCAATTTTGACCAGTTCGTCTCGTTTTCTGAAGAAAAGGTTCCTTTTCTTCAGGGTTTTTCATGTTCAGCTCTGATCTGTGATGGTGGACAGAGATCAGGCACTTTAAGGTTGATTCATCCACCTGGCGACTCCACATCATCCTCATAATAAAGACTCCGCTGGAGAAATGAACCCGAAGGAATTATATAAGCAGATCAGGCTCTCGACTTGGATGATCATCCAAGAAATCATGTTCTTTCTCTTGCACCAGATTTTGTTGTGCATATTGTACTTTAAAAGCGATTTTATGTCAGATTTTTGTGTTTTTCCTTTGGAAAAGATTATTGAAAAGCCTCCTTGCACATCAGAGCAGCAAATTTCAAATGTTGTGGAAGATCATCATACAGCCAAGGAGGAACCAAAAATAGAGTCCAGTCTTCTAGTTCCTGTACATACTCCCTTGCCTCGTAAAGTTCCTGAAAGATATAAGCCGCTCATTTTGCCTCCTGTGCTTGGTCCCCTGCCAGAAAATCATCCTGAATATCTCCCTAGATTTGATGGAGAGAATGGAACTATTGCCCAGAAACATATCCAGGCTTTTGAAGATTATCTTAATACATTTGAAGTGGAAAATGAAGATGTCAGTCTTAAACTATTTTCCCTTTCTTTGCAAAGCGAAGCTAGGACTTGGTTTAAAGCGTTGCCTGAGGCGAGCATCTCTAAGTTTCAGCAGTGTGCCAATCTTTTCCTTGATAGATGGATGATCATAGGTAATCTCTTCTTTCTCATCGAAGAATACAATCATTTAGAAAGGCATCCAGATGAATCTGTTCAGCAGTTTTCAGACAGATTCAATCAAGTTTATCAAGCCATGCCTCTAAATATAAGACCTCCCCTTGATTTAGCTCTATTGCAATATCCTAGAGCATTTGACACAGAAATGGAATTCTGTCTGAGAGAAAGATGCCCGTCCACTTTGAAACAGATGCAGGACATAGCTGTGGACGTAGAGGCAAATCTAAAAAGGAGGGAAGAACAACGCAAAGTAGAGCAAGAAGAAAGATTTCATAGCGTGTTACAAAAGACAGAGGAAATGATGCAGCTGATCACAATGAAAGTGGAAAGTTCAGAGCACCAGAACAGATCTGTTTCACAACAGGAAAGTAGTGACATTCACGAACAAACCTGCCACAAAACAGATGACATATTCATCCAGCCATACATGAGGGAGCAGTCTCCTGATATACTGTGTGAATATAATAGCTTCTCTTATTTCAACTGTCTGCCCAAGTACGATCTGTATGATGATGATTATGAGCCTAACAACCAAATCAGCCTTGCCGAGGAATCAGATCCTATTTTGGCAGGAAGCAGTGTTCAGGTTCAGCTACCTGAACCCAATGATCAGCATGCTTGTCTCAGCTATGAAGAAAAGGAGGAAAACGCAGAATGTGTTCATTTCAGTGAAGGAACTTTACCCTTTTGTTTTGAATCTTTTCAATTTATCAAGGATAACTATCATGCTATATATGATCAAGTGTCACCACGTGTTGCTATTGACCCTCTGGAGGTTAATCAAGATATTGTTCCAAAGGTATCGCCTCTAGTTTTGCAGCCCCAAAGAGCCATTGAATATCAGATTGAGGAGGACCCAGAAGCAGAAGCATATGACCAGATGATCCAAGTGGATCCCCTGCCTCTTTGTTTTCAGCCATCTGAGTTATTCAAAGAAGAAGAAGACCAGCAGCCTGCTCAGATCAGTCAAGTCATATTCAAGCCAGATTGTAATAAATTGCAGACACCTCTGCAAGTTCGGAATGACCTATCCGCTGGCAGGCAGAATAATGAAAGAGATCAGTGCACGTCGCCATCAATAGGCTGCAAGGCTCAGTATCGAGTTGTCAATGATCTCCCGACTCCAAGGCATGGTAGTGATCCTGAACCTTTGTACAGTCCTTTAATTCAGCCAAAAAATTGTATATATATGTTGCAGGACAATTTTGTACAATACTTAAACATAGCAAAGGAGGTCAGTAGCTTCCTGATCTTCTCAAAGATTGACAAAGCCATAACAAATTGCAAAATCTCAGTTGGTGTCACTAGCAAGCACAAGCAGCAAAGCCCACTCATGTTATTATTACTTAAGTGGCTGCATTGGCTATTTCACTTCACCTAACAGCAAAGTAAGTGCTGGTTAGGGTAGGTAGGTAGGTAGGATCAATAAGGCAACCAGCCAAGAGAAATTTGCAGAACACAGCAACAATTGAATACAAGGCAGTCTGACTTGCTGTTCTTGGCTTTCCACAAGGAAAAGCCATCCCCAAGTGGAGCCACTGTTAGCCTCCTGCTGCAGCAGGTTAATCATCTTTCATGATCGACATTTTTTCATGCCAAATATGTCGTGCTATGCATGCTGCAATGCTCCATATTTGCTACAGATGGTCAAAAGAAGTATCCATAGGATTGTGCTAGTCTAAGGGCCACTGCTGTGTTCCAATTTTGATAAGTAATCCATTTTTCGGTCCGAGGCAGTTTTTTCAGTTGAAGGTACTCAGGCTGGAGTTCACTAACATCTCTCTTTTTCTCATCACCCCTATTATATAACTCCCTATTATTTTTCCCTTCCTCTATTAAAATCATGTATATAAATCCCCCTATGTAAATACCCCTCCCTGGCATTATAGCCATAATTCTACCAAGTCCGGGAAATCTCAGTCCATCTGGGACTGTTTTTAGCCCATCCGCGTCATTTAGGAACTGGTTTGACATCTGGTCAGCTAGTAACCTCTCCCTTAACCCCAAAGACCCCCAAAAAACCCATGATTTCACCTTTCCCCCTTGTAAAATTTCACCCCACCGCTGTAAAAACCCACATTCCACCCCTAACCCAAAGTTCCTGTGCATAAATATTAACCTGCGCCTTTTTTCCTAAGTTTATAACCCATCCGCCACGCATATTAAATTCAGAATATTCCTGCGAATATTCCCGCCCGTTAACCCCCTCTCCCGTCGCGTCCGCCGCCAGCCGTCCGATCCACAGCCCCGCAGATCTACGGCTGGCGGGCATCCTCACCCCCGACGCGCCCGGCCTTTAACGTCCGGGAGTTCGGCAGTTTTGCCGCCGTACTCTCGCCACGCGTCAGGCGCTGGGCTGTGGCGGAGCCCCTACCTCCGAAACCGCCATCCCCCATAAGCGGTGCGCCACATACCGCTTACCGCCCCACCAGGTGACGTCACCACCACGTCACCACCCTGCCCAGTCACCCGATGAGTCACCTGCCTGCGTGGCCCCCTGCCACGTCACTGCCACGTGTCCCCGCCACCGTACCTGCGACGTCATCGTCCGTACGTGATGATGTCATCCCACCACGTCGCCATGCTGACGTCACCCGCCGTACAATGCTGACGACATGCTGATGTCATCAGCACTTTTTTGGGCGCAGAGGCGCAAAAATCGCACTTCGGAGCCCCGAAATCGAATTCTGAGGCAGTTTTTGATGAGCGATTTGCGCCTATCGCTCATCGCAGGATTTTTTGGGCCGAAATGGAGAATTTTCAGGGAATTTTTAAGGAATCTTCACTCCATGCAGCCCCAGGAAGCCCGAAAAGGCGCAAAAATGATCTGTTTTCTTCACAGAGCATATCAAAAGGATCAGAAGACAATTCCAGATGATACAGAGGCCGAACAACGGCCATTTACTGGTGATTAGACCCGCAGCACATCAGATTAGCAGCCTAGATTTTGTCAGAGAGTATCAGTGGAAGAAAAGACGCCAAAGAGAGTCAGTCATGATTTTTTAGGGGCTCGAGGCACCTGAACATTGATGAAGCCCCCAAAAAGTCAAATCGATAAGCATCAGCCCATCCTTGCCTTCAAATCACCGTCAAGGCATTCAAAGCAACAAGACAACAAGGAAACAGAGACCCATACTCATTTATTGCAGAAAACATTGCAGCAAGCCACCAAGGACAGCATCATTTATTCAGTTTTGATACATCGGCCCTGAGCACGGCCCGAGATATTTTTTGTATTTATTTTAGGATAGGATTAGGTCAAGTAGTCATTTTTTATGACCTAATTAGGTCAAGATGTAATAAAAGAACTCTGCAGAGAGTTTTGCCCTATATATACCACCCTCTGTATAGTTTTAAGGGTTGGTCAATTGATATTTTTCACTAGAGACTCGTTGTGTATACCTGAACTTTTCTGTAATCAAAGATTGCTTAAAGCTTGGAGAGCGAACTGTCTGTTGTTGACGAATGTGTTGAAGAGTTGAAGATGGAATTCCTGCGCTATGGCCTGAAGCAATAAGTGCCTCTTATCTCTGTTTATGTGTTTGCCATTATCTAAATAGCAGGAAGAAAGAATAGCCTAGAATTAGTTTAAATACTCTCTATGCTCAATTCCTGCTGTTTCTTGATGTTTTCTTCTGAATGAATTGATTATGAACATTGAATTCCTTCTAGCTCATGTTTGCCCCAGTTCACCTGTTCTGGCCAATTACCTAGGGATTCTTAACTGCCCCTAGGTAGCGCCCTGTTACTTTCTCTGCTAATCTGTTGGAGAGATTCTTAACTGCCTCTCTTTCTTTAGCGTTCATTTCATCCATTAAACCTGAAAATTGCTTCAACCTTAGTTATCTTGCTCCATGTTCCCTCACTGTTATTAAGGAAACACACCAGCAGTTCCCCTTCTCGACTCCACGCCCAATGGTTTGAAACATTCAGACTATGCTCAGCCTCTCTACCGGAAAGTGTCAGTTTTCCCACCAAAACTCAATCAAAACCCCTGTGCATCATATCTAGCCTAAAATCACCCCCCTCAACAAAGCTAAATCATAAAGAGAGAGCCCTCTCTGACTGCAGGCAGGCTAGGGCCTGCAGTCCAAAGTTGGTTTGTGGTTACCTCGGGCGTATCCCTTTAGGAGTCAAAAGGGACAACCTGAGTGATAACACGGATGGCGATTGATTGCTATCGAGGCACCATTTTCAACTGGTGTGATGCTGTGTTGGCCAATTTAAAGGGCCAACTGACTAGGGCAAAAAACGGGCAACTAAAGACTTTTGGTTATGGGCCTTTAGTTGTGAGTTTTGCTCTAGAGAGGGTTCCGATGTTGATCCCACAGCATCTCACTGTTGAGGTTGGGCTTCCTCGAGAGCCTAAGTTGATGCGATGGGTTGCGGTGATGGCCCGTCATCCTGATGAGGGAGCGGGGGTTGTCCGATTTTCTCCGGAGTACTTTCACTGGTTAGAGGACCAGGTCTTTTTGATCCAGGATTTTCCTTATGCCGGAGTTGATTTTCGTGGAGATCCGGACATGGTTCTTCCACCGGGAGAACAATGGGATGACACAGTTAATCCATTTTTCACAAGTTTTTAAATTATCTATTTTTTTGTTTTTTATATCGTCTCAAAACTGACAGTAATAATTTTCAAAATGCAAATGTAGGCCCACGTCGTCCAGCCAACCTCCGGCCTTTCGAGAGGAGACTACCAGTTGCACCGGCACCAGCCCCACAGGACGCGGCTGCAGAGACCTTAGCTGAGTTGGAACAAGACCTAGAGCGTCTTACGGCAGATATACCAAAGACTACTATAGACGATATTCCTATCAGGCTTCAGCGCTATGTAGTCACAGTCCCAGGACCTTTTAGAAGGTTCTTGTGTAGGGTAGCCCGTGCAGTGGTGTCATATAGGGAGCACCACCAGTGATTGGATGGTCGTTTTTGTAGACACATGTGACATTTTGGTTTTTTGTACTTATCATTTTTGCCGATCATAAGGTGTTTTGCAACCTATGATCGAAGACGATGTATTTTTTGACACACTCCTATCTATATATATATCATTATTACCGGCTTATCTTGTTAAACATGTGTGATGAAATGTTTTTAAATTCACATGTATGATTATTGCAAATGTCTATTTAACATTCGAGAAGCAATTGCATCTGCTAATGTATTTAAAGACCTTGGAATATGCTGATATTCAATGTAATCAAATTCACGTTCCAAGAGACGCACTCTCAAAAATAACCTTAATAACACTGGATTTCTAATGGCATAGACTCTATTAAGCTGTAATACAATGAGTTCAAAATCTAGCCTCACTATCAAACTTCGAATCCCAAATGAAATAGATTCAGACAATAACTCAATCATTGCACTGTATTCTGCAATGTTGTTTGTTGTTTGACCGAGGCTCACCCCATGCATAGAAACTAACTCGTCAGAGGGTGAATAGATAACCCAAGCTGCGGAAGAGATATTCCGTGTACTACGACAAGCACCATCAGCAAATCCAATGTACGTTTGGAGAGGCGTCGACATCTGCAATATCAAGAGAAAAACCAAGATAAGCTAGAATAACGACGAAAAACACACTCTCTAAGCTAAGCACACTGTCTAAACTAACAAACACACTAGCTAGAAAGAAAAACCTAACCTAATTAAAATCTCCATACCCATCAATTAAGCATAATACCTCTTTAGGTAAAGTCCATTTCTGGGTTTACCAAAAGAGTCCCCGTCAAAGTCCACCAGCTCATAGGCCCCTTTTGCTAGCTTTCGCTTGACAATATAGGGCCCATGCCACATAGGAACGAATTTTCCAGCACCTAATTTATCATTAGCTTGATCATATAATAACACTAGGTCTCCTTCCGAAAAATTTCGAGGGGTCACATTTCGATCATACTGAGCTTTCATACGTTTTGCGTGAGTCTCGATCGCCAATGCAACATCACGTAGAGTCTCATCTAATTTAGCTAAGTATAACAAACGCTTCTCCTCTTCAGAAGTAGCTGGAAGTAATTCGATGGCCATTTGCAATGACGGGATTTCGCATTCAATGGGCAGCACAACTTCGAAACCATAAACTAGTTGGAAAGGAGTGAACCCTGTTGATGTTTTCACTGAGGTTCGGTACGCCCAAAGTGTTGAAAATAACATGTTGTGCCAATTCGACCAATGAATACCAATGATTCGTCGGATCATGATAACTAAAACTTTGTTGATGGACTCAACCAGACCATTCGCTTGTGGATAATAAGGAGTTGAACTATCGTGACGCAAACCAAGCTGGCCTGTAAGTTCTGTCATCATAATGTTTCGAAAATGGCGCCCATGGTCAGTGATGATCGCTTGTGGGACACCAAACCTAGCAATAATGTGATTGAATACGAAAATTGCAGCTGTCTTGCCGTCTGCCTCGAATGTAGGCATCGCCTTGGCCCACTTAGTAAAATAATCAACCGCAAGGATGATATACGCATGCCCCCCGGCCGAGTGAGGGTTACATGTAATAAAATCGATACCCCATTTGGCAAAAGGACCAACGGAAATTATAGGGTGGAGAGGAGCAGGTGGCGCGCACATCTTTCGATCAAATACTTGACAGTTGTGGCATTTTTGGACCGCAGTAATACAATCTTTGAACAAGGACGGCCAGAAGTAGCCAGCGCGCAATATCTTTTGCGCTGTGGCATACCCAGACATATGACCGCCACACGCTCCAGAGTGACAGTCATTCAGAACCCTTTCAGCTTCCTCGTGAGTTAAGCAACATCGAAAAACCAAATCCGCCCCATGATGATAAAGAGTATCTCCAATAATTTTGTATTGTTGGGACTGGAATCGAATTTTCCGACGCTCCGACTTTGAAACCTCGGGCCGAAAGGATTGGGTCTGGAGATAGACGATTATATACCCATACCATGGATCTAAAGTGCTGATTAGAAACAAAGATTCGTCCGCAATGGGCTCCTCTGCCACAGTTTCCGTGTCAGCACGCGGGAAGTCACACATTAACTCTGCAAAGACTAAAGATTTCTTAGACTTAGATTTCTCAAACTCCAAGTTGAACTCCTGCAGGATAACTATCCATTTGGAGTACTTGCCCCCTAGCAATTGTTTAATCAAAATGTAGATCATAGGGTTGCAATCCGAAATGACTGTAGTTTTACGGAGTAAAATGTAGTGACGAAAACGCTGGACAGCTTGAACGGTTGCCAGTGCCAATTTCTCCACATGTGAGTATTTTAGCTCAGTTGGATTTAATGTCCGACTAAGGTAATATATCACATGTTCCGTTCCGAATTCATCTTCCTGAACTAAGACCATTCCAATAGTGGAATGGGAGGCGGCGAGATACAAAAAGTAATCCTGGTTGTAGTTGGGTGGATGCAGCAACGGTGCATGGGTCAACGCGTGCTTGAGTGCATCAAAAGATTTCTGAGCTATCTCATCCTAAGAGAATTGAGCGTTCTGTTTCAACAACCGGGTGAAACCCTTTGTAATCTCGGCGTAGTTAGGAATGAATCGGCGTAAAAAGTTTGCTTTCCCCTGCAAACTTTGGAGTTGGCGAAGACTCGAAGGAGGAGGCAATTTGATGATAGCTTCTACCTTCAAGGGATCGACGCGAATACCGGCTTTTGAAACTACAAATCCTAGCAATCGTCCCACTTCTATACAGAAGACACATTTGTGTGGGTTCAACCGAATTCGATAATGCCTACACCTCATAAAAATTGCTCGTAAATGGACAAGGTGATTAGCTCGACGTAAAGAATGAGCAGGCAAATCATCGAGATGCGGTTGCACAATGTGTTTGATGTCATGAAACGCATAAGACATCGCCCTTTGAAAAGTTGCTCCAACATTCTTAAGCCCAAAAGGTAATTTGCAGTACGCAAATGTCCCCCATGGACAAATGAAAGCCGTTTTGGTTGATCGGCAGGTAGAATATTGATTTGATTGTAACTGGAAAAACCGTCCATAAAGGAAAAAATTTCACTGCCGGCACAGTCATCAATTATTTGATCGATATAGGGTGTTGGGTAGTTGTCTTTTGGACAAGCTCGATTTATATCCCTATAGTCGATGCATATTCTTATTGTTCCCTGTTTTTTGTTAACCGGAACAATATTCGATACCCAATCCGTTAACGGGATCGGATAAATGAAACCTGCTTTCAACAGCTTCTCAACTTCTGCTTTAATTGCAGCCGCTTTTCGTGGGTGAATCTGACGCAAACGTTGCCGGACGGGTTTAGCGTCCAGGTAAGTCTTGATCTCATGGACAACAATGGAGGAATAAATTCCTGGCATTTCCTCATAGGATCAGGCAAACACGTTGCAGAATTCTTGAAATAGGGCCTTGTATGTTTGAATTTCGTCATCTGTACACGAGGCACCTATATGAATGTTCTCAACAATTCCGGGCTTGACTGAAATGTCAATGGGAATAGTTCGAGAAATGTTCCCCAAATTCAGCTCTGAATCAGGATGTTTCATTGGATTCTGAGCTTCTTTGACATATTCAGCTGTAAAAATTGATGAGAAATCATTTTCAAAACTATCATCCTCAGGTAAAAACGAAGATCTGTGATGGAGATCTTCCCATGGTAAATCGTCTACACACAGGACTTCACGAAGTTGCTCGTCAGATGACACAACTTCGGGAAACACTATTAACTCCGAGGTTGATGTGAAAAGTGATTCCTCACGGACCACATTCATTTGGTCGATTTTGGTTGAACGCGGGTCGGTAAAAGACTGCACGGCTTCATAGGCAATTTCATATGGACTCAAAGGCATAGCATCACCAAATGAGTCTATTTCAGATTCAGAAGGGACGATCCAAGGATCGTCATAAACAATTGTGTCTAATGTAATCATATGAATGGATGCAAATGAAGACATTGCGTTGATTGGAGGAAAAGGAAAAGTTCCCAGTAAACCGGAATCTTTAACTAATCCTACTCCAACATCCTTATAAGGGATAGTCGTTTTACCGACATGCTGGATACTCTCTGAAGAGGCTGGGTCAGACGAAAAGTAAGCCAGCTGGTTTATTGTTACGATCTTGCCATTATGTGGAAACTTAATTACGTGGAAGACCGATGAAACGACTGCTGTCATAGCGTAAGACCAACTTCGACCCAAGAGAAGGTTGTAGTCTAGAGGGGCATCAACCACCTCCACATCCAGACTAACGGTTTTTCCTTCAACCCCTATAGGCAAATCCTGTAGAATGCCAAACGGATGAAACCCACGGCCATCAAAGGCCTTAAGAATTGTCGGGGATTGATTCAGTGAAGGAGAACCAAGCTATCTCCAACACTGTATCGACATAATACACGTGGAAGCTCCCTCATCAATTACAGTTCGATGAATAGGCCTGTTTTTGACTATCACTGGGATCTGGAAAGCCATCTGATGAGGCAAACGCAGTGTACTATTTTCTAGATCAAAGATTATTAGGTTCGGGTCCTGAACATCAACAGCTCCTATAGCCGACAAAAGTAATTTGCGTTGTGCTGGGCATGATTGCAGCACTTCCAAAGCCGACATTGCTGAGGGTGAAACAGCTAAGTCCTCAACAATGTTATAATTCTGGGCCGCTCTCGCATGAGGATTGAAAGCAGACTTCCGAAGTATACCCTTGGCGAGTGGTTTGATTACTAAGTCCGGGTTAGGTTTCTCGATCTGTAGTGGATCGGAACCGGAGCTGAGGTTGATGGATTAGAATGAGAAGATTCTGCTTCTTTGCCATCAACAGGACTTTTACTACCATAATCTTGCGATCGAGTCGCAATCCGTACATGAGACATCATCAATATGGGTTCTTCACTGGCACTCGAGGAAGAACCTATCATCTTACTCTCCTGCTTTGGAAATGGATCTTTCAAAACAGCAGGAGTTGGGGAACCTTTGACGATTTTCACAACCTCTGCCCGATGAGGGCAATCTCTTGTAAAATGATCTTCTTCACAAATAAGACAAGGATAACGAGGTTTGCGCTTTTCATCATTGGTTTCCGACTTTTCAGTTTTCTCCTTTGGAGTTTTGTCTGCTTTATTCTTCTTCTTGCCTTTCTTTTTCCCACCGTTTTTTGATTTAGCCGTAGATGACTCTACAGCATGAATATCGGCAGAAACTTCAGCAGAAGATTCTCCTGTCGGGGAGTCTGGTAAGGTTATAATCGGAGAAGAATTCTTTGAGGACTTCTTCTTACTTTTAGTGTTCACCGTACCAATCATGCCATCAGCAGCATGAGATCCCGAAGGAGCAGCAGCGATTTGATTTGACTTAGGAAGATCTGGGATCTTTTCGTGTAACGTACCTGACTGAGTATAAACTAAGTCAAGGTACTGCGCTTGAGCAATCACTTGCTCCTCAGTAACTACTCCGGCCTTAGCTACGTCTTCAGTAATCTTCGGTAACAATGATTTAACAAACCATTCAGCTAAGATTTGGTCCGGGATAAAAACTTTCACTAATCGTCTTCGACGTCTCCATTCATGAATATGATCGGAAATATAAGTGGACGTCGATTGTTTTAATGAAGTTAGTAACTCCGTGCCATTATCATATCTGACCGGCAACTGAAAATGAGTTAGGAACGAGGTAGCTAACTGGCTAAAATTATAAAAAGAGGCCCGCGGTAACTCAATGTACCACTTGGCCGCGAGACCAATGAGTGTACGTTGGAAAAGACGTAAGCGGATCAAATCATCCGAGATGGAATTAGAGGCACACCAGAGGTGGTAAGTCATCACATGATTTGACGGGTCCTCTCCAGACTTACCTTCGAACTTGGGTATGTCACTGGGCAACTTATTTGGCATTGGCGGCCAAAACGGAAGATAATTTATTGGATCGTTCGTTAGGCGTGACAAGTCTGGTAAATCCAAAGTTGCGATAAACGATAATTGCCGATTAGGATCCCTAAAACTCTGGGTCACAAGACCAGTTCCAGGAGGAGGATATCCAGGATAACTAGGAATAGGAATCGCGTTCGGGATATTGTATCCTCTCGGAAAACCAGGATTAACCGGACCGTACTGGGGTTGTTGAGGTTGTTGATAAGTGTACCCAGGATACGGTTGATACTGGTAAACTGGCTGTTGGACAGCAGGACCGAATTGGTACTGTCCCTGGTACGGTTGATAAGTGAATTGTGGTTGACTTGTGACAACCGTACTTAAACCAGGTTGTCCTACAGGCATCTGAACCGTAGTTTGAATCGTAGATCCAGACAATGGTAAAGATGTCTGAGGAGTAGTTACAGAGACAGTAGAAACCGGAGCTGTCGATACTCCAGAAGTAAGTGCGGTAGACTGAACAAATGTTGCGGTAGTTGCAGCAGTCGTTTGAGATGGAGTACTAGGTGCAATGGGCAACTGAGTAACTACCGAAGTTACAGAAGTTTGAATATTAGACTGGACTAGTTGCTGGGGTGAACCAGAAACTAAGGGTTGTCCAGTTTGAGATGACAACTGTATACTTGGCTGCAACACCTGTTGAACTTGTGATGGATCCCACACTATATTCATTCCGGGGTATTGACCCGTAACAGGTTGAGGATATTGAGATCCATAACCAGGTTGAGGGTAGGATTGATAATTGAAAGGTACATTTCCCATACCTTGAACATAAGATTGACCTTGGGGTGGTTGGTAACCTTGACTTGAGTACTGACCTTGGGGTTGATACCCTTGAGGCACGTACTGATACTGGGGTTGACCTTGAGGCATAAATTGATACTGAGGTTGACCTTGGGGTACATATTGAGGCTGGGGTTGACCTTGAGGAATGTACTGTACCACGGGTACATACTATCCTTGAGGTTGCCGCCCAGACGCAATTTGTGTACCTTGAGGTTGCCCCCCAGGCGTTAATTGAGGCAGCCCCCAGGCGGTAACTGACCACCTTGAGGTTGAGAACTGGGAATTGAACCTGACATCATGTAAATGTCTCCTACGCTCAACGGTTTATTACCATTGTTTCCAGTTAATAACCCATGTTCAATGGGTTGAGAAGATGCTCCCACAAAAGTACCAGAAAGTGACTAATACCCAGAGGGAACAGAAGGACCGCCGTACAGAAAATATTCAGGCGATTGAGTAAACATGGACGACTGACCTGACATATTTACAGGAGTATAAATACCTCCAGGTGGATAAGGAGCACGAGGTGGAGAAAAACTTATCCCTGAGTTGTCTAAATAATTAGTTAACGAAAGATACCAAGTAGTACTTCTAGGTGGACTGTAAAAAATGGATTCACGCTCCCTTAGATCAATAGTAGGTTGATTTTCAGGGATAGGGACGCCTATTTCTTCTTCTGGAGCAAGTTCTTCAATAGCTATCAAACTAGAAGGAAGATTTTCGGTGATGACTCTTTCTACCCTAGGTGAATCAGGAGCACTAGAAGTCAGAGTAACAGGTTCAGATATCTCAGGTTCTTCGCCTATATCACTAGTAGATGAAAAACTACCAGCAAACTCGGAAACTGCAATAGCTTCAGGATTATAACCTGTTTCTAGACTTTGGTAATCAGGATGAACTACCAACGAAGACTCTCCTTCTTCAGGTGAACCTACTTTACTGCCACTAGGAGTTACGAGGACTTTCAAACCTTCATAATGACCCGGAACTTCTTCAGGAGGTTGGCCTCAAAGTCTACGAGACCTCCTCAACAAATCAGCCACGGTTACAACCTCAGGAGACTGGCCTCGAATTCTAGGGGACTGTCTCGGTAATTCAGCCACAGTTAAAAACTTTTAACTACTGCACATGCAAACAAAGTAAAATCTCAAAGCAAACCACCTAAAGTCTCTAAAGAACCAAACAAATTTGAATCATATGCCTAAAGAATCTAGGGCGTCAAACCATGCACAAACAGTAACCTTCCGGACCGAAAACACTAGTTGGTGATGAAGCCCAACATCGCCGAATTCAGTACAGAAGTGGTGGGTGGAACAGTTACCCCGACACCCTGCTTAATGAATAGACTGGACCAAGTTCCTCCACTTTAACTGTCTCGAATGAAGTGAACCCCCCAGAAAATCCAAGTGAGTCTAGCCGACGTCTGCTCCAGGTACAGTGGGATCTTCCCTCCACCGTCACCTTGGATAGAACCCTAAAGATAATGGTCACTAAGGTCACCAATAGCAACAAATACACCTGGGGGAACAGTCTACGACCCGATAGCACGCAAGGGCAGAGTAACAAGCTCAATCCCCTTGCCGGCTCCTTGACAATAATCCAAGGTTTACCGACAAGTGACCCCAGGCTCCTCGACAATAATCCGAGGTTTACCGTTTGTAGTACGTGCATATCTGGCGTCTTTCCCAATGAAGGAGGATTGATCCCCTCACTGGTTCGGACACGGTCTCGTGCTTCTCCTTTAAGAGGAGCTTTCCCAGAGCATAAATGTAACAGTTGGATTTATCCTACCACAAGATGAGCTACTTGTTTGGTTTTGCTGTCTTGGAGAGTTAATTACTCTCCTACTCCAAGACACTAGCCTGATCTATATTGGTGTTTCAGAGCCCTAGTAAATAAAAAGTTACTAAGTTAATTTTACTTTAAGCGTTAATTTTATGGCTTTTCTTTAGGACAAAAGGTAGTGGAGATGAAACTGATGGTGTGTAGACTCGACTCAAATCCACTATAAAGATGCACCTAAGATGATTTAAACTATTTTTTCCTTTTTCAATGAATTCTCTAGCTAAGAGAGTTGGAGAATGCAAAATTTATAAAAACAACTTTCTTGGCAAAGACAATCAAAGAAACAATCTCTTTATCTTTTCCAAAGCATACAACAGATGACCACTAATTATTTCACGAAAATTCCTTTCTCTTTCCAAAGACTTCAAACGCTACTAAAGCAAACTTTTTCAAAAGAGTTTTTTGTATTTTTTCCTATATTAACAAAGCATATAAAACTACTTAACAAAAATCAACTTTGACAAATCTATGAAAATCAAATCAATTTTACCTAAAAGCAAATCTAATGAGGAAAAAGCCTACAAAATATAATTCCAGGATGTTTTACTCAGTTACAATTCAACCAAGGACCAGTTCATGCAGAATCATAAACCAGTCAAAAACAAAAATCAAAATCTTTTGTCCTTTTTCTTAAGAATGAAATTCACAGCTTAACCAACAAACTTTCTCGAAATTCTGCAAAGAGACAACACAAAGGTAGGTGTCTCACAAAGGTGGATTTTATGAAAGGTTCGACTCCTAAGAAGACTGAAAAGACCAGGGATATCCAAGGTTTCACAACTTCTAAAGCCAAAGTCACTACAGGACCAATGCAAAAATCAAATCCTAGGGCTAGAACTTTTATGAATTTCACTAAAACCCTTGATGCTAACGAAACAAGCTTAGATGAAGATCTCTGATAGGTAACCAGTGGATCTGGGCAGTAAAAACAAATTAAAAACAAAATCTAAGAGGCAAAATGGAAAAATTGGAATTTTCTCAACTTTTGACAGGGTACGCAGGCAACCTGTTTGCACAGGTGCGGCCACGCTCTGTGCACAAAGCTGCAGTGCGTATAGGTACACACTATGCTTAACTTAGAGGGTGCGTACTGCTCTCAAAACGAAGAAAACTAAAAACTAACTGAACCCTAAGCTATTCCACCCAAATTCACAGTCAAACAGTCAAAAACCAGAAAGAAATCAACTTTTCTCAAATCAAAGTAGCAAACAAAAGAGAAATCAATCAAATCCATGGATTCCCCAGCGGAGTCGCCATTTGTCATGCGGAAAGAGTCAATTTTGCAGACAAAACCGACCTCCCTAGAAGCTAAGGCTTTCTAGTGACAAACAAGACAATTAAACAATATCTTTCCCTAAATATGCATTTAGAATACAAGTAGTCAGGTGTTTAACACATACCTTTAGTCCCACGCTGTTTGTAGCAGTCCAGCCTCTCCGATCCGGATGAGCTCCTCCTTCTCTTCGAAACCTGCATTCACTAACAAGCAAATGATTACATAGCACCTGAATAACTCATAAAATAAAACATATTCATCATAAAGACCAAGGAGTATATGAAACAAATTATGTATAACAACTTGTTGAGAAAAATGAGCTTAATTGTATTAAGTAGAAAACAAAAGAAACCTTACAACCAGTGCCTTGGTGTTGTGCAGGTCCCTCCCAGGGTCCAGCAAGAGTTCTCCTTTACTTTGATCAGCTCACCCACTTCCAAATGAAGCTAAGAAAGGATGGGAATCTCTCCTCTCAAGCTCTATAAGGGAGTCCTAATTTCAGCAGCATCTACCCTTAGGAATGTTCAGCTTTCAACCTCCCCTCCCTCTGGCCCAATGCCTGTATTTATAATGCTTTGGAGGAAGTTAATCAGGTCCACCATGAATGGGATAAGCCCCTCTTTCAATGGGATAGCTCCCCTCTTCATGGGATAAGTTCCTATTTCTTTGGGATACATGAACCATCTGGAGGCGCTCAATACACGTCAAACCATCTTCTAGAATGCTCTAGATTTGACCACAAGTAACTTTTTTGAAGTAAAACTTGCGCCTTTTGACCTTTATAGGAGTACGCACCCACCCCTTTACAGACAGAGCGTACAAGTACGCAGGTATTGTGAACTTGAGGTGCGTACACGCAGGTAAGGCTAAGAGAAACTGCGTAACCAGAGTTAATTGAATTTTAAAGGACTTTCTCTCTTTCTTGGAGTTTGACATGAGGAGCAGAGGTATAAGACTTGCCAAGGAGGATAGTATGACAGTTGATAGAGCCATACTAACTGCAAATAGTCATGGTGACAAATTTTAGTGTAACAACCCCTATTATTTTATGTGGGTGTGAGGTTTGGGATTCTAGCACATCTAGAGAATCATGGAGGAAGATCGAGCTGATCCAAAAAGAACTTTATAACCTACAAGCTCAATATTAAAGGTAATATTTCCTGTCCTATCATTTTGACTAAAGCTAGCCTTTCCTGCATTGAAATCATGGCTATGTTTCGCTATTTGATGTATAAGAAGAAGCTTCACAACATGGAAACCAAGAGGTTCCCAAATTTTCTTCTAAATCTAACCAAATCCCCCACCTTCAACTCAAACATGGTTGGGACAAGGATGCTCAGTCTTGGCTTGACTATTGGGGTTTAAAGGAGGAGATCATCTTGGGGAATAAATATAATATTAAAAATTCTATTGCTTCCAAATTAAGGAAAAATTATGGGCTGATAAGGAGTTATATGGGAAAAGGAAGCTAAGGTATTATAAGGAGTTGATGAACCCCACTCTCACTAACTAGAATTATATGTCTATGTTGACCAATGCTAAGAAGAAAATAAACATTGAAAAAAAAAACACAGTATTACCGCATTAACAATTTTTGTTTTAAGGGTGTTTTTTGCACCAAAAAATTGGCTTTTACTGTCATTTTAAAAAAATGTTGACATTAACCTTGGAAAAAAAAATGGTGATGCAGAATCAACACTTTTTGTTTTCGCGCTGTTTTTTCATGTTTTTTTGCTAGATTTCTCATTTTGAGGTAATAATTCTCATTTGATTGGTAACTTTGTTTATATTTAATGTTCAAATGGAATAGTTACATATATGTGGACCATTTCTTATGGAAATCGTTTTGTGACTTCCCTTATGTATTCAAAAATTGAAGAGATTGGTGATCTGTGTGGATGATCGTCTCCTTCCCCATAGTGTAATGTTTTAATTGCCAACATGCCTACACGATAGAATAGATATCCCTATCATAGGTGGGGTATCTTTAGATAGTATCAAAGAGTTTATCAATATGATAGGTCATTGGATGCCTAACATTTCCGAAGGCATTTGTCTTAATCTCAAATAGTTGTTGCAGTTCTCGGAAGGTGAGAAATGTTACAAAGAAAAGACAATGTTTCAATTCAACGAATTCCTTTTGTTGTGACTCAAACCTGAAAAACTATTCTTTTTCACCACCCTTGATAACTTTACTTAAGGGCCAAGTGATATGAGAGAAACCTAACATGAATCATTAGTAAAAATTAGCAAGCCCCAAGAAGCTACGAAGTTTTGTGAGACTCAACGAGGATGACCAATCTTGAATGACTTCGATCTTAGCTAGATTCACATGCACACCTTACTCATCAGTATTATAACCCAAATATTGGACCTTTTCCATGCCAAAGGATAATTTTTCCAAGTTAGCACAACTTTTGTTGTTGTAGAGTATGTAGGACCTATCGAATATGTTGCAAGTTCTCTTCCCAAATATTTATAAATATGAGGATATCATTGAGATATACAACCATGAATGATCTGGTGAAAGGCTACATGATGTCATCCATCAAACTCATGAAAGTTGTGGGGCAATTTTTCAAACCAAAGGGCATAACCAACCACTCGAAAAGACCCTCCTTAGACTTGAAATTAGTCTTGCACACATCCATGGGTTCTATTGGAACTTGGTGAAATTCATACTTTAAATCAATATTTTTGAAATACTTGGCCCCCTTGATCTGGTCAGGAAGGTCAACAATCCATGGAATCAGGTAGTTGTTCCTTACTGTGATTTTATTCAGGGCTTAATAATTAGGATAGAGTCTCCAGGTCCCATCCTTCTCCTGCACGAGTATAATTAAGATCCCATAGGGTGAGGAAATTGGTTATATGAGACCTTTTTGTAGAAGCTCCTAGATCTAGCACTTGATTTCCTCATTTTCTAGAAGAAAGCGATAGTAGATTGGCCCATTAGGTAGATGTGTGCCAGGGGTTAGATCGATTGAATTCTTGAACAAATAGTGCAAAAGGTACCCCTTTGGATGAGGAGAAGATGTATCTGTGCTCTTCAATGACCTTATCCACTTGCCTTTTCCATGTAGACAAGCCTTGTGTAGAGGCCATGGATGTGGCCATGATATTCCCCTTACTTTGAGAGAAAATCAGGAGGAAGAAAAATTTCCCAATCTTAGTTAAGATATTGCTACATTACTTAACATATATTAAAGAAATGGTAGTAGGCATGGCTACCTTTACTGTCCTATATATTTTTCTTCCCAAAGTATTAATAACGGTACAAGGCTTGGACTCATACACAACTTGATGCTTCCACAAGTATGGTTGGCCAAAAAAAACATCACAAACTTCAAGTGGTTCAACATCAATCAATGCCTTGTCTAGGAAAGGCTTGAAGCTATAGGGTAGGCAGCACTGTTAGCTGACAGACAGATCTTGCCCTTAGTGGAGACACTCTATGGTGTATGGTTATGAGTGTGGTGTTGTTGGCAGGCCCAACCACTTAATGAAATTTTCTTAAATGAGGTTATTTTGAATCCCTCTGTCAATAACACAAACATTTTTGTGTGGAAGGGACACTCACCTTCCTCCAGATCTTTGGGCTCACTTTACTGAACCTTGGTGGTAGAAATGGTGGCACTGGTTTCTACATCAATGATCAATTTCACCTTTTCAGGGTATAACTTAGAGTAATAACCTACATTTGACTTTGAATATTTCATCATGACCACCAATGACTTCTTTGTGTGACACTCATTTGTGTTATGAGTGGGGCTCTTGTGGAATTCACACCACTTTCCCATGTCTTTCTTCATCTTCCCATTGTTATTATTTTCTTATGGCTTTGATGGGTTGTCCTGGCCTATTTCACCATGGATCTGTCTTTTATTATATGGTTTTTGAGTACCCTTTCCTTGATTTAGATTCACATATACAATGTCTCGCCTCTTCTATTTAAATTTTTCTCAATTATGGTAGCATATTGATATGCTGCACCAAGTGAGGAGATGACTAGGAACTTCATTTCTATCTAAATGTATTTGTGCATACAACCATGATACTTGAGCACCATATGTCACTCAGAGTCCTTGATACCAAACTTTTTACAGAAGGTATGAAAATATTCATGAATTCTAGCACTTCTTGGTCCCTTTTCTATTGTAGTGTGGTCCATTTTATATATTTGTCTTCATAGCATCCAATAGTGTAATACTATTCCTTAAAAACATCCTTAAAAGAGTTCCAATAGGGTGTCATTGAAAATAATGTAGAATCCTCCGTGGCCCTTTTCTTCATAGTAAGTTTCCCACCAGTCCTTGATGTGGGGGTCAACTTTAAGTAGTGCGAAAGTAATTTTTTATCTATTAGAAAAGTTATGGAACAAAGAAATTTATTCTACCATATGTAGTCATTTATCTAGAGCATCTGCATCTATCTATCCTCCGAATAAAATAATATCAAAATTAACTTGTACCTTAAAGGATGTGGTGTCTCTGAAGTCATTACTAGATGAAGATGCATCACCTATTGGTATCTGCTGATGGATCTGGGAAAATTTGGCCTTCATTTCATTCATATGTCACTTGAGGGCTTCTTCGAGCAATAATTTGATAGGATCTCTTGCTCCCTTGTCTTTCTTTTACTCCATAATGGGAGGTTATTGAGGTCAGTGATAATGGTCTTGCAAGCACTCAAGTAGTTCAAGTCCAATCTCCTTATACCCCATACCCAAACATGAACAAGAAAACATAGAAAGAGCATACCACTCTGATATCACTGATCTGGATTTATGAAGGAATGAAATGAAATACAAAATTAAAATAGAAACACAAATATATAATGAAAATGAACTTAAATTAATAAATAGAAATTGTTGAAACCATTTACATACATAATGAAAGAAACGTAGCTCAAGTGATGGTAGGTTATCTCTGAGAAGAGATGTGACAACTACTTGCCTTCCTAAACTGTGTTACAATGAGGCTTAAAGACGTTCTTATCATGAAGAAAAATTGATAAATGCTAAATATCCTAAATCGTATGTTACTTGGCACGCATGATAGCTCGTTAGAAAGGTCTATCTGAGGAGAAAAATGTTCGACTGCAAATGTTTGTCAAAGACCTTTGTTTTCCCATTTCTCGAAAAACCGTCATTTAGGTTGTCAAAATGGCTTTGGAAGTTCAAGGCCTGAAAACTGCTAACAATAGAAAACTTCAAAAATAGGAAAATCATGCTATGAGCCACTGGAATAAGTGGGTGGACACCAATATCCATCTGCATCAATTGACATGGTAGCACTTCTTGTTATGATCAGATCATCAACATATACAAAAATAAAAACAATATCTCCTTGTTCATCTGTCTTAATATACAACTTTGGATCTCCATTACTTTTAGAGAAACCTTGATGAGAGAATAATTTATCAATATTCACATATTGATACATGGTTGCCTATTTGAGTCCATATATTTCTTTTTTTAACTTGTAAACAAGATGTTATTTTCCTTGCTATAAAAAACCTTTTGGATAAACAAGATAGACTTCATCCTTTAATTCACCATTTAGAAATGTTGACTTGACATCTAAATGATTTAGCTTCCAATTATGCTTAGTAGTTAATGCAATCATCATTTGAATGGTGTTTAATTTAGATACAGGTGAAAAAGATTCTTCATAATCTATCCCTTCTTTCTGTGAATAGAATTTTTATACCAGTTTAGCTTTATAGTTATGAATAGTTCCATCAACATTAAATTTAATTTTGAACATTTTGAGCATATGGGAACTTTATCCTTAGGAAATTTGGTCAATTCCCATGTATCATTTTTAATAATAGAATCATATTCTTCTTTCATGGAATCGATCCATTCTTTATGATCTTTAGTTGCTCATAATTTTAAGAATCAACTATATTCATAACTTGAGTCATTAATGCATAATTGTTTTACTTGATTGGTGTGCTAGTATCTCAATGCTACCTTTTCCTTCAATATAAACCTATTGTTCCTCATATTCTTATGCTTTGTTGTATTCACACAGTTTCCATACACTGTGCTCTCCTTCTTTTGGAATCCTATCTGTACATTTATGAAATATGACATCTTTGCTTAAAAATAATTTGTGATTCATTGGATCATACATTTTATAAGCTTTATAATTAGAACAATAAAAAATAAATATGCATCCTTGGCATCAAGCTTTCTCCTATATTCTTTAGGAACATAAGAAACATTTTTTCTTCCAAATATTCTCAAATGACTCACTGTTGGCTTATAGCCATGAAATTCTTCAGAAGGTGTCATGTGCTCTAGATCTTTTGTAGGATTTCTATTTTTCAAATATACAATAGTGATAATTTCTTTAGCCCAAAAACCATTAGACAAATTTTTACCTTTTGTTATCCTTCGAGCACATTTAACCAATGTTCGATTTTTCCTTTTTGCTACACCATTTTGTTGATGAGTATGTGGCACTTTAAATTGTTTATGAATTCCATGGCTCTTGTAGTAGTTGATGAACTCCTCTGATGTGTATTCTCCTCCTTGATCTCACCTGAAGATCCTGATGTATTTTCTTGTTTACTTCTCAACCATAATTTTAAGTTCCTTAAGGTATTAAAATACATCACCTTTTCTGCTCATAAAGTAGACCTGTGTGTATTTAATTTTACGATCAATGGAATACGAAAATTTGAAGCTACATAAAATGACTTAGTTTGCATGTGACAACATATATCAATATGAATTAGTTCAATAATTTCCATCTCTCTTTTATGTTCTTACAAGATACTATTCCCTATTGTTATCATATGGAAACTACACACTACAGGGGTGACATTTCGAGCTGGATACACTATGGACACCAAAAATAAAAAGGTTCCCTAAGGTTCATGTTAAAAAAATGGACCACGCAGGTGCACCATTACCATAAATTATAGATCATGTGGTTGTTTCTTCGATAGTCGTGTGGTTGCAGAAATGTTTAGTCAACACCTCAAGCTATGAACTTGCTTGAGCAACACTCGAAATCTTCACATGATGGGTTGACAAATTTGAGAATTGGGTCCCAAGAAGCCTTAAAGGCAAGGAATTGGTAGCTCTCATGTCATTTATGAGTTGGGCCACCACATTGATGAGCTAGGGGTAGGAGGCATTTCCAAGAAACTCTATAAATACAAGTTCTAGGAGAGAAAAAAACAAGAAGCAACAAAGCATTGTTATGTTGTCAAAATTCCTCCCTATGAAATCAAGCATTTCCATTGAGAAGATGATTTCATAATTGAGAGAGTATTCATACTTCTTTGATAGAGAGATTAAGCTTACAAATAGATTGAGGAAGGGAACCTCGTTGTTGAGGATTTTTTAGCACCATTGTCCAAACAATTATGTCCAAGTGTTTTTATTTGATTTATTGTATTCTATTTACATTCAACAATCAATAAAGGGAATCATTTTCCATTACCTTATTGATATGGTGGCTCCTTTGAGTACTGTTTATGTGTTTGTTTCTTAGTTTTTATTTTGAAGTTGATATATGCATTTTTTCATTACTTACAGTGCTTTGTTTACCCATGATTGTCCACTAACAACATCCACTTGCTTGTGATCTCCTTGCAAGGGAAAACCAAATCCAAGGAAGGTGTATTTGGTACTCCATAACTACAAAAACATTTACACGAGATGGCGACTCCACTTGTTTCCTTATTTAATCTAAGAGTTGTATTTGTAGGACCTTCTCTCTGCATTTTCATTCCATTGTGCTTCTATCACCACTCTAGAATTTTTGTAGGACCTCTTGGACCTGTTTTCGGTTGAGAAACTTGACTGTTCAATTTTTTACGCCAATCACTTGGTTTTTGTCTTAGACAAATGCACGGTATGCATGCATGTGCATAATAAAATCTGTGAGGTTTATAGAGAGAACAAAAAACCATTGTAATTCTTCTTTCCTAGGTGATTAGCAGCCTTTAGTGAATTTCCTTCACTTCTCCATGTTTTTTTTCCAGTTAGTTCAGATTGCCTAGTTTCTTTACGAACCATTATTAGTAGAGTAATTACATAGTCTTTGCTTTCAATTTTCACTTCTAACATAGCTTAATTAAAGGGAAAAGTAAGTGCCAACATTCCACACATCTTTTTCAATTTATTTTGCTATTTTCAAAGTCACATAACTTAATTAGTAAAGGAGTAAGTGGCCCATTATCCACATATCTTGTTTACTAACCAAAGCATTTTTCATTTGATTATTTTTTGGGACTAGGACCAAGTGTTACTACAGCAAGCAAGTAATATTTTCTTCCCTTGTGTATTTTAGATGAAACTTGGCTCTCATATGAAATCTTTCTTAAAGCACTTGAGTTTTCAATCTCCCTTCAGGCACACATAGTGTAATAGGAAAAGAGTGAGTGGCCCACTATCCACATATTAATTCTTTTTAACACAAGGAAAAACCAAAAACTTAGTGTAATGAGAGGATATTGTAAAGGATCATCACACATCCACATCTTCTCACACTTTGTATGTTCACTTTGCTACTTACACACACATTACACATCAAACACTAAGCCTTTATAATCTTTGTACAAAAGGGCATCAAGTTTTTTAATCTTTTGAACTTTGTTTACTTTTTCTTACATTCTCACACCATAAGTGAATAAAGGCTCCTAAAAGGCAACAATAACTTGAACCAACTAAAATCTCCCCATAGGGACATAAAAGAATTTATAGGTTAGGTCAAGACCATTGGGGGTAGGCATCCCCTAAGCCGACATGGTCATTCTACATTTTTAACATAGAAGTTGAATTTTAGGGTGCTTTAAATCCTTCATAATCTAAAGGAAAAGACTACCCAAGCACAACAGAGACCCGATTTAGAGGGTGTTAGGCTTGGGTTCAGTGTGTGCAATATTATATGGGGCTACTTGACATGTATAGTGCTTGGTACTGGTAACTGATTACCAAGAAGCAAAAGGCTCAATGTCTCACGTGGGATGAAGGTATCTTAGTGGCCTAAATTAGGGAATCCTTTCCCTATATATAGAGGTGCGGGAAGCACTAAATCCTCATTTCATTACCTTGGTTGATTCTTTTGGTTGTTGAAAACATTTCCAGTTTTTTCGGGATCTGGCCCCAGTACTCGTAATAAAAGATATCTCTGCAAGTATCAGTTACTTTGAGAGTGGAAGGGACAAATAAGTCTTCATATGATCTTTTATCATACATAGAAACAAACAAAAAATCATTTTTCTTGGTTGATTTATCACATAGCATAGCTTAAAGGAAAAGTAACCACTTATTCTTTGTTTTGTTTTATGCATGTGATTTTTCTTTGAGTCATTCTCCCTTCCATAATCATGAAACATAGCACACACTTGACACAATATGGGACCCAATGGTTTCCCATTTCTTTGGCACTTTCAGAACCTCCCCCCATTACCTGGAGGTGTCCCTGTCCTTTCTCCATTTAGGCACAAAAGAAATGACGTAGCCACCACTATAGGATCTTCCTTTATTAGTGCAACTTTTATTGGGGCCTCTCCCCCTCAAAGTACCACTTTCACCACCACACAGGGATCTGCACACGTTAGCCCTTTTGGGAGCCCACACACCACCCCTCTAAAGTGTCCACATGGTTCCCACTAGGGTAACCCCTCTCACACTTCCTCGTAGGGAACTCCCTTAAACATTATTGTTCAAAATCATTTTGTGATGGCAAACAATAACCAAGTATCATTTCTAGCTTCCTTAAATATTCCATAATTGGGAAAGTTAACCAATGACCCCATTGCACATGGCCCGAATTAGCCACCCACGCCTGCAAAATTACCTTTCAATATCCAAAAATTTGAAGGGAAACAAGGGGAAGACCCAGGAAACCATGTTATGACTTTTCACCTTTGGTGCTCATCTAATAACATCACTAATGACACTATTCACCTTTAACTATTTCAATGCAACCTCGTAGGGCAAGTAGCGAAATGGTATATAGGAGAGACCTCAGGTTCCCATGAAACCTTTCATTCTCTTTCCATGGCTTTTATCACCTTTTCTAACTCCCAATCTGCCAAGATTCAGGATTAAAGCTTTTAATCCACTTCAAGCAAACATCATCCATGCATATTTCTGACCACATCCACAAATGGCAGAAACATTCTAGCTTGTGAAAATATCATACAAAAGAAATACTTGTCCTCAACTTAATTTTAAGATCCCTCACATTAGAAATCTCAAAAGATGTCACCTCCTCTTGGCCTAAAAATGAGGAAGAGGCTATTTACAAAGCTCAACAGTATGAGCTCATATACTCACAATCAAAATATCTCTACCATATCTTCCTAGACACTCCTCACCTCCCATTTTTATACTAGAGGTACTAGGAGCATCAAATATTGCAGATGGGTTGATTGGAACCATAGCCCATAATCAATCTAGAAACACTTACCAACAACCTGGAAACGTGTATGGTGGCTAAAAATCTTACCAACAATATGGTCCCACACTTGTATACCCTAATCAACCTGAACCTATGCAAAATCCATATATGCAATACCCTCCCATGTAGGGTGTCCAATACCTTCCCATACAGGGTGGCCAATACCCTCCCATGCAGGGTGGTTAGTACCCTTGCACGCAAAGAGGCCAGTACCCTCATAGGTTCGAGGAAGAATTTTCCACTTCCCAGAGCTCATATGCCAACCAAGGACAAGGGAATACATTTTTTCCCTTTCTAACACCCCAATAGAATAATTCACTAGCCCAACCTAATACTAGGGTGAATTTCATTCAACCATCTTTTCCTTAATATCAATAGTCATTTGAATAGTTGAACATAACAAACCCACCTAATGCCACTATGAAGAAAGGAAAGAACAAACAAAAAGGGGAACCTAGACAAGGGGAATAAACCAACAACAACCTCTGTGGGCGTAGGCTGGGGGCAACCCCAACCAAAATCAAAATCGGGGTCAGACCAACAAAAACACACAACAACAACACAAGAACACTAGTGTGCGGACTAACCATGCATGTGTTATTTTCAGAGAGTATGGCCACTATACCCATGATTTCCCTCAACTCCCTAAGTTGAAGAAGATGAAAGATACCAGAGTGCAAGGGGGGGGGGGGGAGGCACCAACAACGTACAGTAATTCAGAATCCTTTCCACCACCAAGGAGTGGTAAACACCCAACATGAGCCCTATGAATAGCAGTATTATAATCCTCCTCGAGGAAATTCCCAAAACATCTCAAATCATGACATCTACATGGTAGGGGAAGAAGTTACTCTACAAATAGGAAACCAAGATTACGGAACTCAGCCAAAAAGCAACCCACCCACCATGACCACTAAAGCACCTATAGAACCTTTCATGATCTCTCAATCCATTATAGAATCCATCCCATGTATGGTTAAAGGGCCTCTTCGTTGAGCAGGACATAAATCAAAGGATTCTCAAAACTACAACACAATTGATGACTTAGCTCAATCTCCATATTTCTATGATAGCATTAGAAGTTTTATAGACATTCCCAACTCAACAGAAAGCTCTTCTTTTCGCATTAGGCGCAATAGACCCGATCTATTCTCGTTTGATGGAATTTGACTTGGATAATGTTGCTCCCATCTTCCATCAATAGTCACCTTTCAAATTGTAGTCACAATTTAGAAGCTTAACATCCTTTGTTGTATAGTTGATGAGGGAGCATCCACATGTATTATGTCCAAATCCGATTTTCATAAACTAGGATCCCCGAGCTTAAACCATAGGACATAACTCCATTTTTATCCCATCGATATACTTCACGATGTCTCGGTGCATCTTGCCAGTAAAACTCTACTCATAGACATAGAAGTCCTATATGCCCAGATGGATTACAACATCCTTCTTGGCCGTAGCTACATGTATCCAATGAATATAGTTTCATCTTCATTATTTCATATTATGGTGTTCCCTCATTTTGGGAAGATCATTATAATTTATCAACTCATGTACTATGAGAAAAAGACATCCAACACCCATGATGGTGTCTTATCGTTCGTAGGATCTTCTACAGAGTCAATTAAAGAGTTTACTTGAAATAGATTAGGGTTATTCAAGCCATCACTCTCCTCGGTACATACCATGGGGAAACACCTTTGCTAAAGGTTTCCCCTATAGCCACAACAACCTCGATGTGCATGATGAGTTCATAAAACACCCCTCAAAGTAAGGAACCCGTTTTAGACACCCTCAGTGTTGCAAATGATGATTCTAGATTCCTGCCCTATGGTATCATGCAAACACCTTTCTTATACCCCCCACCTAGTTTTGTCTCATACCAAATAATGGAAACATTCACATTGCCAAATATGGCTTTCATGATACTTGTCTGGTATCTAGCCCCTTAATCCATGTCAACAAACTCAAATATCACCTCGATGGGCATTATTCCTGTAGCCCCTCCTGAGGAAATCCACCCTCCCAAACGAGCTACGCTTGCATTGACACCAGTAGGTTCCAGTAAGAGGGATAAGAAAAATTGGAAGAAGGAGGAAGCCTCAAAGTCTTCCTCATTAAGGAAACTACCACCCTACGCTTTTTGCGAAGTAGTAGGGAACCGTACCAATATATGTCTTGAATTAAAGTAGTTAAAATCTCTTCTGCATGCCCCAAAAATTCCTATGGGCCCACCTCAACTTGCATGATTGAAAGCCACACCAACATTCAATAAGGAATTGTGCACCATCCATGCATGCACTATATGTGGAGAGTACGCGCATTACAATCATCACTACCTCGAAATCCATCGATATCGAGATGCATTGGGTGTACTTACTCAAGCCAACACCATGGCTCCATAACTTTCTATCGTGCCAATGATATATAATGGATCCAAAACCATTTTTTGTGTGTTCGAGTAAAAAGAATTGCATACGGTTCATCCATCTGCCCAACACCATTCTACTTCTAAACCACGGTTAGTTCCTAGAATAATGGTAAAACGACCTCAGGAAGTGTTCCCAAAACCTGCCCACACATGTTCCCTATCCAATAGACCCAACTACTTGATCAATCATCGCCAGGAATTGATAAAAAATAGAGACATATTTCTCTTATTGGTCCACATTCTAGGACCAACTCACTCAAATCAATCTAAACACTCGCACAATCATTGTCACATATGCTCCCAAGCACACCATACACGTAATTGCCAATACCTTCCACATTTTCAAGCAGCAAGAGTAGCATTGTGATAAACTGGCATTGGGGCACACACCCTTCTACTGATTTCGATACTAATATCCAAAGGTGGAAGATACCCATATATTCTCCTTATCATGACATCCACCATGCGTGATCATATCGCGCTATGGGAGATGCTGATACCCACACCATTCATTACATCAGAACTAGTCTTGTGTGCTCTATTTGTACGAGTGACTCTCATAGTTCTGAGACATGTCATATGTTATGAAAAATTGAAAATATTAGGATACTACATCTGCTAGTTCACCAAATCCTTGAACACCATCCTCCTATGCAAGAAGATGCATTGGCTCCTAAGACGCCAACGTTATCGAATGAACCTTCTCCCACTCACCATAACTTCGCCATTACGAAGATTCTCCCACCACCTAGTGCTGACAACATGTAACATCACATAAGATTCATTTCCTCTTCCGTAGTAACCCCGATTCATGTTGTCTGCTCAACACGATATGGCTTCGAGATAGTTAAAGTTAAACCCACCACAACAGTGGCACCTCTTCCGACTGTACAAACCCATCAAATCTGCACATTTTCAACTTCACTAGGTTCTATGACATCAACAACCAAGTCATTTTCTTGTTTGTCTCCCAGCACAGCTACGTCCCAACCCTCTCCACACAACCTCGCAAAAAACATTTCACCATTAGATAATATTTTTTCATACAAATATATTCTAGAGGACATGACAAACCTTGAATTTTCGTGGCATGCCATCTACCATCGATCTTTATTTCTACGTAAAAACACATTTGTTCCTATTGATGCACCAACTAATGACATTTTCACAATAAAAACAAAGGATTTCCTACAACTAGGAGAGGTAGATTGATTTAAAAACTGTAGGAATTTACAGGGTAAGTTCCTCAGAAAGAATACCAAAAGGACACCGCTCACAACCAGATCTCAAATCAATACACCAGTATTTTTGACGTGGTTAAAACCCTCAGAGTGCAAGGAGGGAAACAGTCCACGGCCTGTCCCAACGTGGTACTACAGGCAATTTATTAATCAAAGAATGAAAATTTACATAAGCTTCTCTCATGCTCGGATTACCCGAACAATGACCCTCCATGCGCTTTAAATAGAACTCATGGACCAATCGGGTGTCAAGCCACGGATCAAGTGTCGATAATACCGAGGTGAGAGTGAACCGTCGGATCACTACATATCGTGACCGTCGGATTGTAAGTTACAATATGTACAACGGTAAAGAAACACACTTTACCTAACTCTATACCTAACTCTAAACTAGACCAAGTTGAACTTAACTATATCCTATGTGTCGGAATATCCTAACATCCCCCCTTAAGAACAACTTGGGATAGGATTGAAGGATTTACAAATATGACACAATAGGAGAAGGAAGGAGGCACTAGAGCCTATCCCCCCTTAGTGACAACTTCCTAAACTCCAAGCATATATCGAAGTTTAGTGAACTTCGCCTCTGTGAGAGCCTTTGTGAAGATGTCTGCAACCTGATCATCTGTTGGACAATATTGCACTTCAAGAACATGGTCATGAATGAGCTTTCTGATGAAGTGCATGTGTAGTTCGATGTGTTTGCTGCGCTGATGCTGAACTGGATCTTTGCATAGCTGAATGGCACTTTGATTATCACACCAAAGTGTGGTTGGATGCTGCTGCTCAAAGCCAAACTCTGATAGGATCTGACGAAGCCACAAGGCTTCCTTACTAGCTTCCACGGCACCACGATACTCTGCTTCTGCTGACGAAAGAGAAATGGCAGCCTGTTTCTTACAAGCCCATGTAATAGGTCCTGAACCAAGAGTGAAGACATAACCGGCAGTAGACTTCCGATCATCAGGGTCACCAGCCCAATCAGAATCAGTGAAACCAACTAACAGAGGAGCTGCTTTGGCACTGTAATGAATCCCAAACTGTAATGTACCTTGAACATAACGAAGTATTCTTTTGGCTGCTTTCCAATGACTTTCACGGGGGTTTTGCATAAAACGAGCAACAAGGCCAACAGCAAAGGAAAGATCAGGACGAGTATGGGTAAGTACAAGAGTTTTCCTACAAGTTGACGGTATAAGGTAGCATCAACTTCAGGAGAAGTACAAGAGACTGAAAGTTTGACTCCAGACTGAAAGGGAGAAGGGGCTGGCTTACAGTCTTCCATGTGAAAATGACGAAGAATATCACAAGCATACTTGGACTGGGAAAGGGAAATACCTTCCTTGGATTGCAAGACTTGAAGACCGAGAAAATAGTGTAAGTGTCCTAAGTCTGTCATTTCAAATTTCTTTTTAAGGATAGACTTCACATGGTTTATAAGGTTGGGATCACTGCCAGTAAGGATAAGATCATCAACATAAAGAACAAGGATGATAAGAGAGTCACCCACTTTCTTGGTGTAGACAGTATGGTCAGAATGACACCTAGAAAAGCCAGATTCTAAAAGAAAGCTATCCATTTTGGCATACCAAGCCCGAGGAGCTTGCTTGAGACCATAAAGGGATTTCTTAAGTCGACACACAAGGCTGGAGTCTGTTTGTATGAAGCCAATGGGTTGTTCCATATAGATTTCTTCCTGCAAGTCCCCATGCAAGAAGGCAGATTTAACATCCATCTGATGGACTTCCCATTTTAAAGAGGCAGCAAGGGAAAGAACAAGGCGGATAGAGTTCATTTTGGCAACAGGGGTGAAGGTTTCAGTGTAGTCAATGCCTTCAACCTGTGAAAAGCCCTTAGCAACAAGACGAACTTTATGTTTATCAATTTTTCCATCTGGTCCATACTTGGTTCTGTAAACCCATTTACATCTTACAAGTTTTCGTCCCTTTGGTAGAGGAACAAGATCCCATGTATCATTTGTCATCAATGAGTGATATTCTTCATTCATAGCTGCTTCCCAATGTGGATGGCCTGAAGCTTCTGCAAAAGTGTCAGGATCATGATTTACTGGAGCTTGAGCCAGTAAAGAAGAGGCTCTTTCAAACTGAGAACGTGTACGTCGCTGATCTGTAGGATCACCGGCAAGATCACCTGCTGCATCTCGAGTAGCACGGACCCATCTTGGAAGTTGAGGATCCTGAGAAGGTGGGGAGGAATGTCATCCTCACTTTCATCATCTGAAGAAGAAATGTTTTCAAAAGTAGAAGAGATAGGAAGAGGTGGCACATCCACCGGACTAGGCTCGCAGGCCGATTTATTTTCATCAAATTTTACATCTCTTCTAATGATAACATTTTTGGACTTAAATGGAATAAGTCTATAACCTTTTACATCTTCAGAATATCCAACAAAAGTGCATTTCTCACTCTTAGGTTCTAAAGCTTTATGCTTTTCATCTGGAATATGGGCCCATGCTTCACTTCCAAACACACGAAAGTGACTTACATCTGGTTTAATGGAACTCCAAGCTTCTTCTGGAGTGATATTCTCTAGAACCTTAGTAGGAGTGCGATTGATTATATAATTTGCACAATTAATTGCTTCGGCCCAAAAACTAAGACTGAGTCCTTTAGATTGCAGCATACAATTAGCCATTTCCTTTAAGGTGCGATTTTTCCTTTCAGCTACACCATTTTGTTGTGGAGTGTATGGAACAGTATGTTGCATTTGAATTCCATTTTCAGTGCAAAAGTTGATGAATGTGTTTTTAACATATTCTCCACCATTATCAGTTCGTAGCTTAAGAATTTGATGTCCAGATTGTTTTTCAACAAAGGCTTTGAAGGCCAAAAAATGTTAAATACTTCGCTCTTGAGTTTTAAGAAGTATACCCAAGTGCGTCTGGAGAAATCATCAATGAAAGTTAAGAAGTACTTGTAGCCAGAGAATGAAGCAACAGGAAGAGGACCACATAAATCACTGTGCACAAGCTGTAAAGGGGCTGAGGCATGCCAAGAGGCACGTTTGTCAAAACTGTCCCGATGATGTTTTCCGAGTACACATCCGGAACAAACACCATCTCTGCAAGATACCATAGGAAGACCTGTCACCATATTTTCTTTACATAGATGCTGAAGGGAGCGATAGTTTAAGTGACCAAATCGCTCATGCCAAAGTTTGCTCACTTCATCATTATGAGCAACAAATACTGAGGGAAGATTTGATGACCCAAAGGTGTGAAACTTATACAACCTTTTGGAATCATCAGCAAGACCAGTAGCTAGAATCTGTTTAGGATCTTTTAGATCCTTGATTACAACATCATGAGGTGAAAATTCAACAATTTTACCTTCACCTGAATGAGTTATCTGATAGACAGATAGAAGGTTGCAGGATAAGGTTGGAACACATAATACATCATTAAACTGACCATTGTCTAGATGAACAGTTCCAGTCCCTACAACATTAAGAGATCTATCATCACCAATATATATATTTTTGGTGTTACAATCATTTAAAGAAGAAAACATGGCTTGATTTTTGGCCATGTGACAAGAGGCTCCAGAGTCAATGAGCCACTCATGAGAATGAGAAGAAGAAGAAGAAGATACATTTAATGCATAACCAGACTGAGATGATTGATAATGACATGCAGAAAGTGCCATTCCGGAAGTTGAAGTTGAGGTAGGCTCCACATGGATGTTATGTTTCTTCATTGCGGCTTCCAAGGCTTCCATCTTCTTAAAGCATTTAGATTCTAAGTGGCCATCTCGATTACAAAAGTTACAATGTCTATCAGACTTCTTCCATTTGTTTTTATTGGTCTTATCATTTTGCTGAAATGATCTTTCATTTTGAGGCTGAGATGGTTTAGGACCATTCTTTTGAGGATATGACTTCTTAGGATTCTTTGAATTTGGTTGCTGCTGGGCGGCTAATGCTTTCGTGGAAGAATTT
The DNA here is from genome assembly GCA_031772625.1 of Pinus tabuliformis. NCBI lineage: Eukaryota > Viridiplantae > Streptophyta > Pinopsida > Pinales > Pinaceae > Pinus > Pinus tabuliformis. The sequence goes on along the minus strand of CM062814.1, from coordinate 128,161,433 downwards.
CCAAGATTAAGAAGACCAAGGTGTAAGAGTTTTTCTTGTTCTCTTATTAAGGAATCACAAAAGGAGTCAAAGGAAGGGGCCTTGTATTCTTGTCCTTGACAAATGAAAGCTTCCCTTGTAGAATGGAAAGTGGAAACAAATACAGAGTAGGCTGGTCCCAACTTAGTAAGGATGGAATAAATAAGGTTACCATCTTCTTTCTTAACTTTAACACCTTCCAAGAGATATCTAAGGGTCTTGAATTTGGACAAGAAATCTTCAATGCAAGAAAAATTATTAGGATCCAAAGTAAGCAGCTCATTTTCAAGTTGATGGGCTCTAATTTCATTTTTAATTCCAAAAACTTTAGCAAGTTTTCTAATGCTTCATGAGGAGTCTCAAGTTCTGCAATGTGGAATCTAAGATCAGGAGAAACAGACATCCCTATCAAACCACGTGCTTGATCTTGTCTATTTTCCCATTTTGCCGCCTTGTCTTCATCTTTTGGTTTCTTCTCTTGGTCTGTGGCTATTCTGTAGAGACCTTTACTTCTAAGTAAATCTCCCATGTAGGCTACCCATTGGAAGTAGTTAGTGCTGTCAAGAATGACTTGGCATGGACTTTCCATTTTTTGAAGAAAAACTGAAGCTGAAGATGCTGAAAGTAAGTGGTCCAATGGATAGATCTCGAAAAAATAGGCGGTTTTAAAAAAAACAGCTCTGAAAAAGGCTTCCGGATGAAGAAGTTATGGCTTTTTTAAAAAAAATTGTTGACGATGCCGGCAAAGTGCGCGAATGTGCGGGAATGAAAAAATCCGCGCCCCACAAAATGGAGACTTGAACCCAAGACCTCTACTCTCTTAAAATAGCTTTGAACCAATTGATCTATACAAAAAATTTGAGAGAGAGAGAGAGAGAGAGAGAGAGAGAGAGAGAGAGAGAAGAGAGAGAGAGAGAGAGAGAGAGAGAGAGAGAGAGAGAGAGAGAGAGAGAGAGAGAGAGAGAGAGAGAGAGAGAGAGAGAGAGAGAGAGAGAGAGAGAGAGAGAGAGAGAGAGAGAGAGAGAGAGAGGGGGGGGGGGGCTTGATTTGCGTGCTTGCCTTGAGAAAGCTCTTTTTCCCTACAAAACACAAAACACAAAACACAAAACACAAAACCCAACACGAATATGCAAAGAAAAACGAACCTTGCGGCTCGAAGTTAGCTTTAGCCAAAAAACTAGAAATTTTAAAAAAAAATATCAAAGTTAGCTTTAGCCGAAAAACTAAATATTTTTCTCAATGTTTCTGATTTTCCGAGATCACACTAAGGTGCAGGGAAAAGAGCATACGCATGAGAAAAATCCTTCCTTTCTGTTTCTGATTTGCCCAGATCGCACAGAGTCGCAGGGCAAAGAGCATACGCAGAAATGAAAGGTATAGATCCGGTTAAAAAAAAAGGCTAAATAAACCGAAACCGAAATAAGCAGAGAGAAAATAAAAGTAAACTGCAAAAAACACTGTATACCTCCCGATCTGAAAAATGACGCAGCTAGGGCTACCGGAAACCTTTTCGCGTGAAACGAAAGGGTTCCTCACTGAAACAGATGCTCTGAATGCAACAGAGCAGTCCTCTCGGCCCGAAAGCAGTCAGAAACAGCAGATCTAGGAAACAACAGCCGCATGCAGTTCTACCGGCTTCAGATTTGGATCACCAACGGACGCGGCCCTCAAATAGCTCTGATTCCATGTAGGAATTTACAGGGTAAGTTCCTCAGAAAGAATACCAAAAGGACACCGCTCACAACTAGATCTCAAATCAATACACCAGTATTTTTGACGTGGTTAAAACCCTCAGAGTGCAAGGAGGGAAACAGTCCACGGCCTGTCCCAACGTGGGTACTACAGGCAATTTATTAATCAAAGAATGAAAATTTACATAAGCTTCTCTCATGCTCGGATTACCCGAACAATGACCCTCCATGCGCTTTAAATAGAACTCATGGACCAATCGGGTGTCAAGCCACGGATCAAGTGTCGATAATACCGAGGTGAGAGTGAACCGTTGGATCACTACATATCGTGACCGTCGGATTGTAAGTTACAATATGTACAACGGTAAAGAAACACACTTTACCTAACTCTATACCTAACTCTAAACTAGACCAAGTTGAACTTAACTATATCCTATGTGTCGGAATATCCTAACAAAAACCCCATCCCAGCACCAAACAAATTTGAGGAAGGGAACATGTCAAATATATCACCTACCATCAAGGTAGATATTTCAACCAAACCTAGCATAGCCGAGGAAAATCTCACTATGGGTAGCATTCTCTCCAGAGCAGGTGGCCTCATATAAAGCCATTTTTCAAGAATATAGGGATATCTTTGTATGGGTTTACATTGAAATGTTGGGCATCATTCCTACCATCGTGGAGCACCATATTAACACATGACCTAATGCCAACCCTATTAGGAAAAATCAACGTCAGCTCCACCTTTCTAAAGAAGAAGTGATTAAGAAGGAAATTGATAAGCTCCACAAAGCTGGTTTCATTTTTCCTATCACTTACAACTCTTGGGTTTCTAACCTTGTACCTGTCATGAAAAAATAGGGAACCATTCACGTTTATACTAATTTTAGAGAGCTACACAAAGAATGTTGCAAGGACAACTACCCTACACCCTTCATCGACCAAGTTATCAGTGCATGTGCTAGTCATGAAGCCTTCTCCTTCATAGATGGCTTCTCAGGGTATAACCAGATTCAGATTCACCATAAATATCAATATAAAACTACCTTCACAACCCCATGGGGTACATTCACGTAATGATTCATTCCCTTTGGCCTTAAAAACACTAGTGCCACCTTCCAGTGGACCATGAATTATATCTTCCATGATCTTTCTCATCTCATACTAGCCTATTTGGATGACCTCACATTATGATCCAAAAAGTGCTCAGATCGTTTAAAGGATATTCGTTTAGAGTTTCAGAGATGTCGACAATATAACTTACACTTGAACCCCCTCAAGTGTTTATTTTGCATCAATACAAGAAGATATTGGGATTCATTGGTTCCCAGAAAGGTATTAGAGTCGACCCTCTGAAGGTCTAGGCCACTCGGGAGACACCACCTCCAAAAAGTTTAAAGCAGTTACAAAGCTTGCAAGGTAAGGCCAATTTCTTACATACTTTGTTCCTAATTATGCCACTCATGTGCATGGATTTTTGTGCCTTCTTTGTCAGGACATCCCCTTCCAATGGGATGAATAGGCCCAATAATAATTTGAAGCCCTAAAATATGCATTATCTCAAGCTCCATTATTTGGCCCTCCTGACCATACTAAGGACTATACCCTTTACCTATCAGCATCTGAAGTAGCAATTGCTAAGGTATTAGTTCAAGAAGGACCATATGATAGAGAGAATGTTATCTATTACATCAACAAAAACCTCTCTGAACCTACCTTGAAGTATGATCCAACAAAAAAGACAACCTTAGCCCTAGTATACTATGTACAAAAGATTCAACATTATATCATCTTATGGATCACCACTATAGTAGAAAATATTTATCCCATGAGATATTTGATTACTTGTCGTATGATGAATCATAAATACAGTTGATGGGTAGTTATCCTACAAGAATTCAACCTACAATTTTCTTCCAAGAAAATCCATAAGGTTCTCATCCTTGCAAATTTCATTGTAGATCTCCCTACAGAGAACCAAAGGTCCCTCATCAATGATTCTTTCCCTAATGAACATTTTTTCTTCATATCCATGGATGACCCCTACTACGACGACATTCTCCTCTTTCTCAGAACTAAAAATTTCAATCCTCAGTTTACTTGTGATGATCGATGACGCATTCGCCATCAAGCCCCTCGGTACCTTCTCATGGATGATGTGCCATTGGGCTGTACTTTTGTCACCCTTTTTGACACCTTATATTGCTATTTTTCATTATATCTTACTCTATTTTTCTCCTTTTCATACCTCAAACCATCCTATACTGGTTAAAATATTTTAGCTCATAAATGGAGGTAAGAGTTACAATTAGGTTTTTTTTTACATGTCTTTGGTTAGTTCAGATATATGTTAAACGAATTCCTACTCTTTTGACTCACTTTGACTAACTTATCACTAGGATTCCTAAATATTAGTATGGATACTTGAATGCATTGACATATCACTAGTGATTCAACATCTAGCTCGAAGTGCATTAGGATGCTATTCAGTATCTAATTTTTTACTCCATTCAGTACCTAATTTTGTACTCCAATTGGTACCTTATTCCAGAATTGGCATTAGTCAAACCGATGGAAATTTCAAGGAAGTTTCTCTTGTTCATGATAGTAGAAACAATGCCTTCAACCTAAAGATAGTGCTACAATAAGATTTCCGCAGATATGATATACTGATTGAGTGATGCTTGAGAATCTAGCTTATCCTAATTAAGCAAAGATCATATTTGTAATATTTTTCTTGATTATTTAGTTACAACTATCTTAGGCTGTGAATCTCTTTAAGAGCGACAAGGAATAGTGTTAGGGGCTAGCGAGCTGAAGCAAAGAAGAATTGTGACTGTGAACACTATATGATTCTATTTTAATTCATTTTGGAACTATTGTACTCATATTTTATTGAAGATTATTAATATAAGTGATATCAGATTTTATACTTATGAATTCATGTGTCTCTAATCTTTAAACTTATTGTGTTGATCTAGATTGTCTAAGGTTGTGGCAATGGGCCACCATCGACCTCAACCAAGTTATGTAATTGATTTTAGTTATATAGGCAGTGTGTGTGGATTATTATAAAGTAATTGCACTTGGAATATTTGTTTAATGTGGTTCTTATATAGTCGGCACTTAGAAGTGCGATCGAACAACCTTTAAATATTTTATAGATCTAAAATTTATTCCTTTAAAACTTTTAGTTGATGATTGATTATCGAAAGATATATTTCCATTTAAATTTCTTAAGTTTGTGAAAACATTTTTATACGGATTTCTTGAGTGTGTAGGCTTTTATTTCACTAAGCATTTCTGAGATTGAATCAATATGTTTTGATTGAAATTGGATTCCAGAAGGTTGGTTTTTTACATAGCCTTAAGACTGAGATAAAGCCTTTGATCGAAAATGAAATACCTTATTGTTTGTGCATCAGAATATCCAGTGAAAGTCTTTGCGACCAATGATTAATAACTTGAGAGTTTCCATAGGATTTTGTATAGATTGTAGATCATTTATTTTGTTCTTCAATAAGCTTCGAACGGATTTATGAAATTAGAGAGTCATGTGAATGAATCTTTGAGTTTAATAGCATTGATGAGATTTCTTTTCATTTTCTAGTTTGACCCTGGGGTTAGTTCTGCGTGGAGATATTGATTACTTGAATTGAACTTTGAAATTAGGATTATGGTGCTATTGAGTTTTTTTCCAATAAGGCTTTTAAGCATGAATTAGTTGTATGATTGTTGAAGACAAATTAGTGATTTGAATTGTGTGTGTTATTAGGAAGACTTAGTAGGCTTCTTTATTTTAGTAGACTTTTAGTGAGTAATGGAATGATTTTGAATTAGGGACAGAGATTGGAAAGAACATTCGATACTTAATGCAATACTAGTTTTCGAATAGAATAGTGAACTTCAATCTGAACTGTAATATTTTTCAACTTTAAGATTATGAATTCAAGATTGACATTTAAAATTATAGGGAACTAAAAGAGCAAATTAAATCCCTAACATTTTTGGCATCATTGTCGGGTTGTTGCTAATGGTATATGTAGTATTTTCTTTTGGTAGATTTATGTGTCTGACAGGGATTTTGCAAGATAATTAGATGACAGAGAAAGTATGGTAAGATGTGAGTGAAGAGCCACACATCCACTATGGTGGGGTTGCTCCAAACTCTAATTATCCTTGATCAATTTCTAGAGTTTTTCTTTTCTTATGCATAAAATTATAGGTAGACCTAGAGATAGTAAGGGAAGATTTATTCATAGTATGAAATAACTTTCAAAATTATTTGGTCCTACAAAGACCCCCCTAATTAATCCTACTAATCATTATTCTGACATCAAAGAGGAAGGAAAATGTTCTGCTGCAATAGTGGCCTCAGAAAAGGAAATAATTCACTTAGAAGGGGCAATATAGCTTGAAGGCTCACCACAATAGGAACATGCCATACTAGGAGATGTTGTAGGAGCATAAGGAGTGGTAGTCTCACAACTGGAATCTTCAGTAGCAGGACCTTAGAGAAACTTGGGGATTGGGAATATAAAACCTAGCTTAGTTGAATCTTCTTCTAGTTGTAGTAATAAACTAGAGCCTACTACTTTTAGACCTCTTAAAATAATGGCTGACAGAGGAGGAGGTGGAGAGAATAAAAACAATGACATAAACAATAACATAAATGATGACCAAAATAATAACAAAAATAATGGTGAGAAAAATGATAGAATTAATACCCTACCTAATGGTGACAAAAGAGATGGACCTAGATGAGGATCTGAGGAGAACAAGGAGGAATCATATACCACATTTGGATTTCCAATCCTAGATATTACTATGAAAAATATACCTTTGGCATCTCTTCTACTTTTCCATGGTCTGTGTTCTAAAGACCCTGACTCTTTTTTGTTTGAGTTTGATATTCTTTGTAGAATTTATAACTATCATGATGATGCAAACAAGCTCAAACTATTTCCCAGTACCCTGAAAGGTTCAACCCTTAGGTGGTTCATGAGCTTGGGATAACACACTATTTATTCTTGGGATGATATGAAATCAATATTTCTTAAGAACTATCAAGATTATTGTAAAAGTAGAGATATTAATGACATTTTAAGAATGCAGCAAAATTAATGGAAGATGAGAGTTTGGAAGAATATCTTGAAATATTTCTTTATAATTATCATAAATCCCGAATAGGTAATTTGGATGAGAGGACCTTTAGCACTGTTTTCTTAAAAGGGCTAAGGGAAGAATGCATTGAAACCTTACATCTCTTAAGCTTTGGGGACATCTATAAGAAAACTTTTCCTGAAATAGCTGATTTGTGTAGAAATTATTCTAGAAGCCAAGCTAAGGTATGCAAAAGAATTTGTGAAATCCTAAGGGATTATGTGTCTCAGAATTCTAAACTTGTCCAGGGTGGTGTTACTCGAACTAAACTAGGGAATCTTTTGGAAACTTTTAAGACAAAGATCTTGAATACGAGAAGTGACTAGTTGGATAGTCTAAAAATCAAGAGGAAATAAGAAGAAGAGAAGGTTGCTTTAGCCATTTTCTAGCCTAAATGTAGGAGAAAACATGCTGAGAGTGAATTTCCTATAAATGTAGTAGAATATTGTGGAATTTACACCCATGATCACCCCACTGAAAAGTTCCCTTCTTTACCAGGATTAGAAGATATTTATAAAGGAGGGGTTGAAATAAGTGAGCTTACTCAAACTTCTAGAAGACCACCATGGAGGAAACCAAACGATAATCCTTGTCACGACCCTAATATGTATTATTTTCCCCAATTTCAACCATGGAACTCTTAGACATCTTATCCTCCACGGTCAACCCAACCACCTTAGAATTCACCATGGAATCAAGGATGGAAGGGAAACTCTTATGGGAATGTCTTTCAGTCCCAAATTCCAGTACCTTCATATCCCCATTACCAACCACAGTATCCACCTTATGTACCATATACACCTAATGTTCCTCAGTATTAGCAAGGGTATAGCCCACCTTATCCCACAAAATAAAAATATGGATTTCCATTACCACCTCCATTACAACAGCCACAACCACTACCACTACCTCAACATACCAATCCATCTTCACAACAGATGCAACAATCATTTAACTCAAATCCTCCTAGGCCAACACAATTGCCTACATAACCCATATATAATCCTAATAATAGACCTCCTCAACCTATGCAAAACATCAAACTGCAACCTTTTCCCACTTATGTTATCACTTCCTTTCCCATAAATGAAATTCAACTTAGGTCTAGGAAACAGATTTATAAAAATAAATCTGTAGTGGTTATACAAGAGGAGGATCCCCTTTTAGAATTTGAAGACAAATCAAATGAACAAATGGAAAATGAAAAGGATGATGTTAGTAAGAGAACCTCAGGAGCTCTTGGAATCTAAGGATCCTCGTTTTCCTAAAATATTGCTTGTAAAGAATACTTAGTCACATAGAGAATATGATTTGGATTCCGAATTAAGGAATGTTTGTATAAAGATCTCTTAATTACAGGTCATTAAAGATATCCCTATTTACACTAAGATCATTAGGAATATTTGCATCAACAAACCAGGAAGGAAGAAAGATAATAACCAAACTATCGAAGTAATTAGCGAAATGTCAAAAATTATATCTGGACTTCCACTAAAATATGACGATCTAGGGAATCCAGTAATGATTATAGGAATCAATGGAAAATTTCCACCTAAAACCTTGATAGATATGGGAGCAGCCATCAATGCAATGATTGTTGATACTATGACATTGCTACAACTAAATGATGTAAAACCCACACTTATTGTATTGGAATTAGCAGACAGGGTTGTTGTTAAACCTGTTGGAGTCCTAGAATATGTGACGGTAACAGTGGCCTCTTTGGAATATTTGATTTATTTCATAGTAATTTATCCAAATACTACTACACCAGAAAACCCAATAGTCCTAGCCCAACCCTGTCTAGCTACTACCGATGCTATCATTGGGTGCAAAACTGGAGAAATGACTATCTTGAATGGATCTCAAATCCAAAGATTGACAAATTTTCCACCTGTTCAATTAGCCAGTGAATTTCCTCTTTGGTTGGAAAGCCCTTATGGACAGAAGGAATGTATGCTTCCCTTGCTAACCTTAGAACAATCAAGGGGAATTTAATAACAATCAAAGGAACATGTTTTGCAACAATTTTTATCTTATATAAGATGTATTGAATACCATGTTTCTTTTAGTGGTTATAATCATGTTTTTGGTAGTGAGTTTTAAGAAACTTGTTGTCCTGCTATGTTTGAATCATTTACTATTGAAACCATAGAGGAAAACAGGGAATCAAGTGTACAACCTATTGAAATCAGTTCTAGAAAAATATTGTATATATGTATAGAATTAAGTACTGAACATAAACAACAAATAGTAGATATGATCCAAAAATAGTCCGGGACATTTTATTTGGACTATTTAGATATGAAAGGGATTCACCCCAACACCTTCATACATCATATCTACACCAACAAAGAAATCAGACTTGTAAGGTAGCCACAAAGACACATGAATCCAACCCTTAAAGAAATTGTCAAAGATGAACTTTAAAAAAAATTGAGCACAAATTTTATATATCCCATCTCTGATAGAAAACAAATATCTCCTTTAGTGGTGGTTCCCAAGAAAATGGGAAATGGATAATCTGTGTTGACTATAGGGAGTTAAACAAGGCCACTTTGAAAGATTACTTTCCTTTACCTTTTATTGACTAGGTGCTTGATACCTTATAAGGGAAAAAGTGTTTCTCTTTCTTGGATGGGCACAGTGGTTACAATCAGATCCATATGGCCTTAGAAGATCAAGAGAAAACTACTTTTACCTGCCCTTGGGGTACCTATGCTTACAGAGTTCTCACATTTGGTTGTGTAACACTCCAACCACCTTTTAGAGGGTTGTTTTAGGCATTTTTGTTGACATTATACATGAATGTATGGAAGTCTATATGTATGAATTCATAATGTATGGCAATGGTTTTCAAGAAGCTATGGAAAATTTAGAAAAAGTTTTGATTCGTTGTTAGGAAAATCATATAGCCCTCAATAATGAAAAATGAAAATTGATGCAAACTAAGGGAATTTTCCTTGGTCATCATGTGTCACAAATAAGGATAAAAGTTGACCCTGCAAAAATTGAGGTAATTTCATAGATTCCAGTCCCAACATCGTAGAAAGAGGTAAGAATTTTTTTGGGGCATGCAGGGTATTATAGGAGATTTATTGAAAATTTTACCAAACTTGTTGCACCTATGTTTAAATTGTTGGCTAAAGATGTTGATTTTTCATGGAATGCTAATTGTCAAAATGATTTTCAGGTATTAAAAGACAGATTTTCAACTACTTCAGTGTTGAGAGGGCCTAATTGGTCCCTTCCTTTTCATATTTGTACTAATGTATTAGATACATCCCTCGGAGTTGTGCTAGGACAAAGGGAGGATCACATTCCTTATGTTATTTATTTTCTTAGCCAAAATATCTCACATACAAAATGGAATTACACCATTATTGAAAAGAAATTATTAGCAGTGGTTCATGCTATCAAAATATTTAGGCACTATATTACTGGTTATGAAACTTTTGTCCATACTGATCATTCAACTATTAGATTTCTTATGAGCAAACCTATTACAAATGGTAGAATCACTCTATGGTTACTTTTCCTTCGAGAATTTAATATTACTGTGATCGACAAGCCTAGACAAGACAATCCAGTCACATATTTTTTGTCCATATTGAACATTTCACAGGACATTTCCCCAATTCCAAATGATTTTCCTGATGAGAACCTATTCACCATTTCTACTTATACTCCCTCGTTTGTTGATGTGGCTAATTACTTGGTGATAGGGATGTTGCCACAAAATCTATCTACCAGGGAGAAACATAAGATTATGCAATTGAGTGCCAATTATTCATGGATAAAAGGAGACCTATACCACACTGGACTTGATCTAATCATGAGGAGATGTGTGCGAGAGGACGAGATGTATGATGTCTTGAAATATTGTCACAGTGAACCTTGTGGTGGGAATTTTGCGAATAAAAGGAAAGCTTATAAGGTGCTACATGCGAGCTATTATTGGCCCACTCTTTTTAAATATGTAAAGAAATTTGTTTCGAGTTGTGATGCTTGACAAAGGATGGGCAGAATTGTTCCAATTGATGAGACGCCTCTTCAAACATAGGTATCAATTGAAAGTTTTGAAAACTAGACATTATATTTTTTAGGGCATATTTATCCTATGTCCAGAAAGAAGAGGTATATCTTACTCTGTACTGATTATGTGACAAAGTGGGTGGAAGCTAAAGCCTTATATTACGCCACTGAGAACTATATTGTAGATTTCATTTTTAAGACATATTTACTTGGTTTGGAGTACGTAGAGAGATTGTCATTTATCAGGATATATAATTTACCTCCAAACTAGTAAAAGTTATTACTGAATAGAACCAAATTAAGCACCAAAAATCTACACCATACCATGCTCAAGCAAATGGATAGGTAGAATATACCAACAAAGTCTTGTAGTCTATTCTAACTAAAATAACTCAACTACACCATGGATACTGGGCTGACAAGCTACCAAAATAACTTTGGGCTTATCGAATAATTTGGAGAAATGTGACAGGATACACTCCCTATGAGCTGGTATATGGGAAGAAGGTATTGTTGCCCATTGAATTCCTACTAAAAACATTTTGAATTGCTTCTCAACATGGGATGGATTTAGATAAAGATCAAAATCAAAGAGTGCTTTAGTTGAATGAACTTTATGAAATTAGATAGGATGCTCTCCAAAACACTATATTGGTACAGGACCAAAGGGCCCAATAGTATGAAAATTATATTAAAAACAAAGTCTTCCAACCAGGAGACTGGGCACTATTGTATGAAATCAAGTTTAAACACTTCAAGGGAAAGTTTTCAACTAGATTGTTGGGACCCTATGAAGTGGAGGAAGTTTTTGAAAATGGCTCAGTAAAAATTAGGAGCATTGATGATGATCAGAATTCACTTATGGTGAATGGGCGTAGATTAAATGTCTATGAACATCCACTTTCCAAACATAATTTTTGCAAAATGTGTTGTAGAACCTAAGAATGGAGTTGATTGATAAGGGGGATCCAGCTCCTCCTGGTTCTTCCAATTAATTTATATTATTTTAATGTATATGTATATATGTACATAATGTAAATAACAGTGGGTTGATTGCTATTTTCCTCCACAAGATCACATAGAATAAAGAGGAAATGTCTCAAGTGGAATTTTGTTCCTTTATCTAGACTTGATGGATTACTTACGAAAAAGGACATTCAAAAGGCTAATTTGAACATTTTCAAACTCTCTAAAATTTCATGTTCTGAGCAATAACCCAGGATCGTTAATATTAATTGGATAGTGGTAGTCAGGGATATGCCAAGTACAAATTTATTCTTTTCTAGAGCTAGAAGAATGCTTATGGAAAGGAAGCCCCCCTAGAGTTTGCTTTGAGTTCTTCAGACTCTCTAAAATTGAACACTCTAATCATTAGCTAACTCAGGCTCGTTAAAATTTATGAGATGGAAGTAGATAGGGATCTGCTAAGTATAGAGTTATTCTTTTCTAGGCTTAGTAGAATAATTATGGGAAAGAATCTCCTTGGAGTCTCTTTCATGCATTTCAAACTCTCAAAAATTGAAATGCCACCAACCTATAACCATTCCAGGCCTGGTCAAAATCCATGGAATGGTGGTTCGAGTATTGATTTGAAGTGACAACAGTGAGATTTCAGTTGCATTTTTATCCTAAAAGTTCAATTTTCTAGACTAGTTCCAAGCTAATATTGAGTGGCTTCTAGCTGTTATTTCAACACGGTCCCAATGGTTCAGTATTCTTTATTTATTGTTGGGTAATTTTACAAATTATGTACTTAATTCGGTGTTTATCATAGGTTACAAGTTTAAATACCGAATAAAGTTATGTACCTAAGATTATGAATATCAAGCCCAAAAGTGTATCAGTGTGCTCCAATTTCAGCTCAACAACATTAAAATTTGGTGCTGGAATTCAAGTTTATAAGCCTTAGTTCGTTCATGACCAAAGAAGGAACATATCTTCATCAGAATCAACAATGTTAAAAACATTATGTTAATCATCAAGGTGTCCTACCCCTCATTATTTTTGAACCTCTAGCCATCATTATACAATCAATCAAAGGTATGAACCAATTTTCATTTGTTTTGGATTAGTGCAAGGAATGTGAATAATGGAATCTAATTAGTGATCTTGCCTCCAATGTTATCATAATTTTGTATTCTCCTCCTTTATGACATTGAAATTCGTTATTGTCAGTACCTAGATTGTCTTATCTAAAAATGCATTCTACTCATTAACCTCCCATCATGATATGTATGTTTCGGTACCTTCATCATCATTATAATCAAGTACCTCGTGTCATGATTTGAAAACATGGGCACCCTTTCTAACTAATCCTATAGCTTATTTTAATCCCTGAAATGAATATTTGTTTGAATATACAACTTTGCCAATTTCGTAAGCACCTTGTGATTAGTTTGTGATTTCCTAATTTCCTTTTGGCTTGTACATTTTTTTATCGCTGACATGGGGATCGAAAAACATGATCCTACTTTCATCTAGTTCCGTGCTATCCGAGAATACACATCTTGTAAGACTAGGTTTGAGGAGAAGGGGTGGATCGATTTTCTCAATAAGTTTCAAGGATAAAATGATAAAGTTTCTATGGAGTTTGCATAGAGCTTTGATGGGAGGATAACGAAGGTTGGGAATTTAAAGATTAAGGTTACAAAGGAATTCATAAGCAAGGTGACATGGTTACCTCTATATGGCAACAATTATTTCAAAGGCAGACCACTCGAATGGGAATAATATTTAAAGTTTCTCAAACCCACATATAAATCAATCAACAAGTCAAAAAGGGTCTGGAGAAGATGTATTGAAGAAGAATGGTGGCCCCTCATCACCGCACTGCAAAGTTTCATAACCTATGAAGGGAGGTATGTGGATGTGTTCCTCTATCACATCATACTTCTCCTGCATTTTATATATGGGCACAAGGTTAGTTTCCCTTTCTTCCTTCATGAAAGCTTTCATAAGGTTGCTAAAGGTGTTCAATCGACTTCCAAGAATGCTGAGACCAATCTATGCCATTATAATCTCATAAATATGCTTATTTTCCATGAGTTGGGTCGAAAGGAGGAAACATGGGACGAGTTCTCAGCTAAAAAAATTCTTGGGGAGGAAAATCAAATAAAGGGGAGGGAACGAATCATTATTCCACGCTCTAAGAAATTAGACAAAGATATTGAAGCCCCTCATGACTCATCCTCTAAGAAAGATAAGTTCTCTGAAAAACTCCTGAAACATTAGAGGTTGAGGGAAGTTTAGTGAACCCCCAGGGAAAACTAGAATCAACAAACCCTAGCGCCTCTACAAAGAAGAAACCCCTAGCTTCAAAGAGGAAGAAACATAAATAAATAAAGGAACAAGAGATAAAACATGTGGCGAAGGACACAACATCTGAGAAAACCATAACTTCAAAGGGGAATAAGCATAAATAAATAGAGGAACAAGAGATAAAACTTATGGCAAATGATGAAACATTTGAGAAACCCCAATAGAGTTAACAAAAGAAACCATGGGTGGAGGTTGTAAAACCAGTCGCCTCGACAACTGAAGAGCAGCTAGATGAAAAAAGAAAAAATTATTCCTAAGAAAGGGAAAAGGAAGATATTCCATGAGAAGGATGAAGTGACACTGATATTGGCTCCACCAATGCAATCAAAAGATATCCCAAAAGTACCAAAGGATGTGACTGCACAACAAGGTCTGTGGCATACCAGAAGAATGGCTCGTTAACAATGCCCTCCTCAGGGCTCTAAAACCCTTGAACCAATAACTATTTTATCCTCTACATAGTTAGAGACAAAGATTCCCTATTTGGCACCAATAAAAACAAAGAAGTTGAATAGAACCTCGCCCGAGGAGGAAATGCCAGTTAATAAATTTCAAAATCTTCAGAGTGATTTCCCACATAATGATTTGTCTAAACTAGGACCAACAACAAGTAAATGAGTGGTTGAGACAATGGTCATCTAGGCCTATGAGAAATCAATCCATAAGGAAAGTAGTTCACAAAAGCATACCCTACATCCTAAGGATGTCTCTTCTCATGATGAAGAGGACTTATAGCAGCAAGTAAATTACAAAAGAAGAATATCAATCTCAAGGAGAAGTATCATAAGTATAAAACCTTGTTTCATCATGTTACAAAAGAAAATGAATTGTACAAAACTTGGAATCTCGCCTTAGTACCAAAGAAAGATAAACTAGTCTTGAAGAACAAATGACTTTTGAGTTGGAAGATGAGGAAGTTAAATCTTATTAAAGGATTCAGTTTTTATGAATGAGCCCGAAGGTTTTGGCAACAAACAATGAAGAAAAATGGCCTAGAATTTCTAGATAGCATGGCAGGAATTTGAGAAAAGGAGGATAGACCAATTTTGATGTCTGACTGGTTTTGAGGAAGACAAATGCATGAGGACATACATCTCCTATGGCATGGGAGGATGTTGGGCATTAATTTTTCATCCTTTTTGACACCTTATCCTGCTATTTTTTATTATATCCTACTCCATTTTTCTCCTTTTGATACCTCAAACCATCCTATACTGGTTAAAATATTTTAGCTCCTAAATGGAGGTAAGAGTCACAATTAGGTATGTTTTTACATGTCTTTGGTTAGTTCAAATATATGTTAAAAAAATTTATACTCTTTTCACTCACTTTGACTGACTTATTTCTAAGATTCCTAACTATGAGGATGGAGACTTGAATGCATTGACAGGGCACTGGTGATTCAACATTTATTTCCAAGTGCAATAGGTAGCCATTCAGTACCTAATTTTGTACTCCATTCGATACCTAATTCTGTACTCCATTTGTGACCTTATTATGAAATTGTCACCATTCAAACTAATGGACATTTCAAGACAGTTTCTCTTGTTTGTGATAACAACAATAATGCCTTCAACCTAAAGATAGTGCTACAATCATATTGTTGTGGATATGATAGAATGAACGAGTGATCCTTGAGAATCTAGCTTATCTTAATTAATCACATATCATACTTGCATTATTTTTCTTGATTATTTAGTTACAAATATCTTAGGATGTGAATCTCTTTAAGAGGGCCAAGCACCAATGTTAGGCATTAGCGAGCTAAAGCAAAGAAGAATTGTGACTATGAACACTATATGACTCTATTTTAATTCAGTTTGGAATTGATGTACTCATGTTTTATTGAAGACTATTAATATAAGTGATATCAAATTTTATACTTATAAATTCATGTGTCTCTAATCTGTAAACTTATTGTGGTGATCTAGCTTGTCTAAGGTCATGGAAATGGACCACCATCGACCTCGGCTAAGTCTTGTAATTGATTTTAGATAGATAGGAAGCGTGTGTGTAGGTTAGTATAGAGTAATTGCACTTGGAATATTTATTTGGTGTGGTTCTTATATAGTCGGTACTTATAAGTGTGATCTAAGAACCTTTAAATATTTTATAGATATGAATGTTTTGCCTGTCAAACTTTCAGTTGATGATTGATTATCAAAAGATAGATTTCCATTTAAATTGCTTAAGTTTGTGAAAACATTTTTATAGGGATTGCTTGAATGTGTAGGCTTTTCTTGCGTCAAGAATTGCTAAGATTGAATGAATATGTTTTGATTTGAATTGGGTTTCTGAAGGTAGGAGTTTTTACATGGTCTTAAGACCGAGACAAAGCCTTTGATCGAAAATGAAATACCTTACTTTCTGTGCATAAGAATTTTCAGTGAAAGTATCTGCAACCAATGGTTACTATCTGAGAGTTTCCATAGGATTGTGTATGGACTGTAGATCATTTATTTTGTTCTTCAATCAACTTCGAATGGATTTATGAAATTAGAGAGTCATGTGAATGAATATTTGAGTTTAATAACATTGATGAGATTGATTTTCACTTTCTAGTTTGACCCTAGGTTTAGTTCCGCGTGGAGATATTGATTACTTGAATTGAATTTTGAAATTAGGATTATGGTGTTATTGATTTTGTTTCCAGTAAGGATTTTAAGCATGAATTAGTTGTATGATTGTCGAAGATAAATTAGTTATTTGAATTGTGTGTTTTATTAGGAAGACTTAATAGGATTCTTTAAATCAGTAGACTTTTAGTGAGTAATGGAATGATTTTGAATTAGGGACATAGATTGGAAAGAACATTCGCTAATTTATTCAGTACTAGTTTTAGAATAGTATAGTGAACTTAAATCTGAACTGTAATATTTTGCAACTCTAATATTATGAATTCCAAATTGACATCTAAAAATATAGAGAACTAAAAGAGCATATAAAAACCCTAACATGTACTCTATCATCTAGGCATCGACACCATCCTCCACCAATGTATTACACTAGAGAAAGATGAGTAATTCTTAAATAATTATCATAGTGGATCCTGCAGTGGCTCCACTTTATTGCATGAATGTATTCAAGCAGTTAAGTGATGTGAGTGTTGCCAGAGATACGCTCACAAGGCACGAGACCCACCATCTCCCCTACACCCAATCATCATCATGGACCCTTTTTCAAATGGGGCATAGAATTCATGACCTACAATCCCTCATCCTGAGGTAGCCATAATTAAATTACAGTCATCATCGACTATTTTACGAAGTGGGCTGAAGCCATGCCCACTTATAATAACACTGCAAAACTTGTCACCTGATTTTTCTTTAACCATGTCATAACAGGGTTCAATGTTACCAAGGATTTGGTCTCAAGTCATGGAAAACACTTCGAGAATGAGATATTTCAATAACTATCCCAAGACCTTGGTTTTTCTCACAAGTTTTCTTCTCCATGCTACCCCTAGTCAAATGGATCGATAGGTTTGGTTAACAAAATTTTGTAATAATGTTGCAGCACATGGTGAACAAACATCAAACCAACTGGAATCACATGGATTGCTCATCATTTTGGGCATACTATACAATGGTCAAAGCACCGACAGAATTCACACCTTTCAATTGGCATACAAGGAAAATTTTAGGGTTTCCATGCTTTTTCCAAAAAAACGATTTGCCAATTTCCATTTTTACCAAAATGATTCACCCAATTTTATAGTAAACTATTATTTTACCTTAAAAATCACCAAAATATTATATCAAATAATATAAAATCATTGGAAACCTAAATATTTCTACAAAAATATCACCAAAAAGTTTTATAATTTGCATATTATGGACTAGTAAGATTCACCAAAGTTTCTAAATTTTAAGATAAACTGCCATCTTTAAAATTTTCCCTGCTAGTATATGGGGTTAAATTTATTATCCCCATTGAGTGAGATATCCCTACTTTACACTTAGCCATCAAATTCTTCCTAGATACTACACCTTTAGAGAAGAGGCTAGTAAACTTGGAACACGTCTACAAAAGTTGGCATGAATCACTCAAACATAAAAAAGCCCACAAAAAGAGGACTAAATCCTCCTTTGACTGCAATGTCACCCCTTGATCATTTACTAAAGGGGACTTAGTCCTTCACTAATATGTTTACAATGAATCTTTAGGATTGGGACATTTCAAGACATAATGGAAGGGACCTTACATTGTAAAACATTGTCTCCTTAAGGGGGAACACATCTTAGCAGAGCCCGATGGGACTTGCCTAAAAAATCTTATCAACAAGCTCTACCTCAAAAAATTATATCCATAACATACCAAACAAACCTAGAATGTAAATGTATGCACCATGACTTATTTTTATGATGATAACCTCATCACATATGTATGCTAAAATAACTCTCTTATTATCTGTCACAAATGGATCATTCGCCAGCCTATCATCATGGGTTCATTAATGGTGCTTATCGATGGTCATAAAACCTCATTGCAGCAACTCGGGCCATATAATCTCTTGACCTAACACCCTTCCACCAGAGTTGTCTTTGCATCAATCCAGCCACTAACAGTTAAGATGAATATGATGTCGTCATATTCCTCTTGGACGATGCCTCCCATTTAGGTATCAATCATCTGCATGTGTTCCTTGATTCCCATCTTGTTGTATCACAGTTGAATAGAACCTTCAAAGTTTGTGACCCTTTACTATTTTGGAAATACATGCATGCAAAAAGTTTAGCTCGTGGTTTTGATCATATCACATTTTCACATATACCAAGAGATCAAAATCATGTAGTAGACCGCATAGCTAATCAAATCCTAGACTAGAATGTATCACATATATATCATCATCAAGACACATAAATCATGAACACATATCCATAAAATAAATGTAAAAGTACATCACATGTATACATGCATGGCATATATGACATATCATGGAGAGTAGCAAAAAATCATCATCTCATATATGTATATCTATCTCTCTCTCTCTCTCTCTCTCTCTCTCTCTCTCTATATATATATATATATATATAGATCAAAAAATATGTGCACATAAAATACATTTGCTGGTCATCACCAAGAAAAATTGAGTTATTAAAATTGGAGCATAATCATAATGGGTGCTTCCCTTGGTATATTCATAACAAAAATGCATCTATTTCTATGTTCCAACACCCCATCACCCCTGGCCTCACCTGGTGCTGGAGCCAAGATTGAGTGTGTAGTCGACACCGCTACTACAAGTTGTTGAAGGACAGGACTCCTCACTCTATCCAGGGCCATAAACCTCTCCATCGTTGTCTCATCTAGCATCATCCACCCCACCTCAAGCATCCCTTATATTTAGGTGTTCATGCGATCCCATGCATCCTCGACAAGCCTTGCTTGAGCCTCTACAACCTCAACACGCTTGCATAGTCTCTCCATCTTTAGGCTCTAGGAAGAGCTCTTCCACTCTATAGAGGGACCACTGATCTCTACCCACCAACTCCTAGCCAACCTCTTAGGTTCATCCTATACCCTGTCATCCCTCAACCATCGTGTCACTCCTTCCACACCATATCTGCCTGGACGACGAGAATTGTAACCCACCAAATGGGCCAACAGGCATCTAGTAGGCCCCACATCTACAAGAAAAACGTACATGGTATTAGTATATACATAAATATACATCATAAGTACATGTAAAATAAGCACAAATGTAGAATACACACATCACATACCTGTCGGTCCCCAAGCATTGCCTAGGAGTAGTCCCATCTCTGGATCTTCTCAGAAATCCATGCCAGCATATGGGAACTCCATAATCACCTAAGGGTTGGACTCCCACCAACCCTCCATCGTAGGTTTCGAATACCACCCTACTTCTCCCCCGCCTGCATGCAGCATCACCAGTCTCCACCATCTAATTTGAGGCTCCTTGGGCGGCCCTATCGACATTGGAACCACTGGGCACAACATCACAACCTGCTCATATAAAATGTTGCAAATGAAGCTACCATAATAAAATATCTACATATCGATTCAAAGAACTTGCGTGAGTTGCGTCGTCATCCTTCTATGGAAGAAGCATGCCAAGTCAAAGAAATATCCTCCCTTTAGCCTCTACAAAACAACTAGCTAAGGCCATGAAAATCGATGTGGTGAGGTTGACCCTACCAATTGTAAAATCATAGCCAATGTTGCTCGCTCAGATACATCAAGAACTACATCAATGTAGAGGCACCCATCCTATCAGGGGTGTCGTCCATAGTGAGCCCATGTCCAATCACTTAGACTCACTTAACCTGAAGGCAAGGGATGTCGTAGTACCTCCCCCTCAGTACCGATTTGGTCACAAAGTACACATACACACTATGGTGAATGTTAAATCCTGGCCTCGGATGTTGAATGCCTCTCGCTATGGCTCCCATCGGCTAATAAAAAAGTGTAGGAAGTCCTCCTATGATCTGAGTAAGGGGTTCTAAACAAACTTCAGTAACCCCATCTGATCAATAAGGCCTTGGATTATGCATCATCTGCCATGGCTATCTAGATGTGATCCTAGTCACACTCCCTCCATGTCATACTCATCCTACGTCAAAGAATCAAGAAAATACAAAATCAGCCTCATAGGCTTCAAATTTTCCTTTTTGATAGCCCACATGCCTATTTCAATTATAGGGGCACACTCGTGCACCTATTGCTCAAATAGGTGCATAGTGTCACACAACTATTTTTCATACAATCGTGCACCCGCAATACTATCACCTTTCTTCCTACGAGAATGTTGGCGCATTGGCCACGTGTCTAGTTCTCGCGTAGATGCATGGTGCACACAATTGTTCTCTACACAGTTACGAGCCCTGTGCACCTATTTCCCCTTCCACCGTGTGAGCCTCAGCTCGAAGGTCATGTGGCTATATCTATCTCAGATGCACCATCATGCCTTTGTCTCTCTCTTATCCATGGCATCTGTGTGACATTCTCAAAGTCGCTCGTGTGAATTTCAAATTTTCACCTAAAAAGGGTTGTATAGGCCACCCTATATGACCTATCTAGCCTAAGCTCCCAAATTCACAAAGTACATTTTATGGCCTCTTACCTTACTACCCTCACGCACTACCCAGGTGTACAAGCTAACCACAATGAAAGAAAATAGAGTGTGGAACAAGCTCTACATTCCACATCATCAAGTACAAATGAGGTGGCATAGGGCCCACTTTCCCTTATTTATCACCCTCTATGTCACCTTCCCGTTGTCCGTACGGGAGCTCATAACCTCCTTTCACAAAACCGTCAATGACGTTATGATTAATATATTTTCATCTTCATCATGGTACCCTTTGTTCCATTTTCGTAGCATAATCATTTTTGGGCTCGTTTCAAGCTTTAGAGTACCTCTGAGGTGCACCTTCTCATGTTCTTCGATTCCTCTTGTTTAGTATATTTCAACTTATATATGTTTTCATCAATATGTTTTCACTTGGGGTATTTGTTTTCAAAGTTGCAGGTATACCAGGTTCCAATCCAAATCATTCCCCCGATGTCCATCGATGGTTAAGGTATCACTCTCCACCTAACATGATAGGATTCCTACAAAGATTTTCATATCCTGGCATCATTTCTCTGAAATTCACCACAGGGTCCATCATCAAGACCACATTTACCACTACCTTCCCTTCCATTTGGTAAGCATCCATGAGAGTCAACAGTTCCTCCTCATACATGGATCACCCCATTTTATAGATCACTATATATAATCAGGATCCATGACCATTCACTCAAGCCTGGGAACCATCTCACTCACATGTCTTGAAGATCAGCCTCATTCTCCTCTTCTTCACTCATTGCTTACCAACCCCACTCCCAGGCCGCACCATTTAGTTTTGGTTAGATTAAGTTGAATGCAACCCCACATTCTATATTTGACCTACCATCCCTCCATAAAGCATAACCCATCTGCATCACTCCATGCACCTCATCAACCTAACACCGAGACAAACCAATGGAGCCCCCACCCTTAGCAAAAGACCTTAATTGCATCATCATGTAGGTTGTTGTTTTCTTGGGGAACTTGTCTCCATGTCTGTACATCTGAAACCACCTTTTACATTCTTTTGGAAAGTGTACAACTTTTTTTAGGAAAAGGTTTCCCACTCATATTTTCATGTCTTGCACCCAGTAGAAGTCCCTAGTTGCCCTTGGTTGGAGCTCACTTATCACCACACCATGACCCACATTCACTGATTATTCATTACATGAGTCATAACATGCTTACACCTACCCTGAATGTCCTACCGACTCCCTGGGAATTTCCCTCCTCGATAAAAATTGTTTTGACCCGCCGCCACTCGCATTACAGCTCCAACCTCAGGCAATATTTTGTATCCTCACATATGATAAACTCTCATTATTATGCATTTTTGATCCACCATGTTACAATCATCTTTACCCTTCTCCATGATTCCCCGAATCAACATTTTGGATGGTTAACACTTCTTTCCTTTCGACTTCAACACCCATCTTTTAGGATCGAAGCTATAACTTGGGTGCTTCCCCCCTTATGGGACATCCTCAGGTGGCATAGTGGGAATCATTATTGCCCATTGATGTCAACGGTCTTTGTGACATTTGTCACCAACAAAAGTTTTATCATGTCAAGGTAGTATCGTACATTCTGACCGTTGCAATTCTTTCATTTAGTCAAATACTTAGGCATACTTTAGCACCTAATTCAGTAGTGCTTACATTTCGATGCATAGGAGGTACCCAAAGTTGAAGACCCATGCATCCTTTAGCACCTCATTCAAAATTCACGCATGGAGGCACCTAGTTCAATCTATTTTCCATAAGCTCCCTTGAGGGTGTAAGTAGTTATCATCATCAACCCTCAGCATGTTAGCCACATCAACGCTAGCTTGACAGGAAAATTTCCTGTATGATTGTAGCAGTTAGTCGCTATTCATCATAATGAGCATGGGTCATGCCCACCTCATAGAGAAACGTTTTTTCTTAGAATTCTTTAGAGCATGGTTATCTTTAATTCTTAGTCAAGGATTTTCCCTACTCACCTCCAGCATAAGATACTTTACCTCTCAAGAAGTTGGTAAGACTCTTAGTCAGATCAACAAAACATGATGTATTTCGGCTATACACTTGTTCCTAAACTCATACATTAGGGAGGAAACTATTATCACATGGAAAGTTCGCAATCATATGTACACATTAAGAGACACTCAAAGTCAATGATCAACACATATAGGGGTGAAATTTCTAGTTGGATACACCATGGACACAAAAAAACAAAATATTTCCTAAGGTTCAAGTTAAAAAATTGGACCACACGGGTGCACCATTACTAGAAATTAGCGGTCACGCAGACATTTCTTCAATAGTCATGTGGTCGCAGAAATTTCCAGTCAGCGCCTCACCTCATGAACTTTCTTAAGAAACACTCCAAATCTTGACAAGATGGGCTAACAAATTCGAGCCTTGAGCCCCAAGAAGCCTTAAAGGCAAGGAATTGGTAGCTCTC
Organism: Pinus tabuliformis; assembly: GCA_031772625.1. NCBI lineage: Eukaryota > Viridiplantae > Streptophyta > Pinopsida > Pinales > Pinaceae > Pinus > Pinus tabuliformis. The sequence continues at coordinate 128,137,685 of CM062814.1, read as the reverse complement.
ATCTAATTTATGAGGTGAACCACCACATTGATGAGTGAAGGGGATAGTGAGTGTCCAAGAAAATCTATAAATAAAAGTCCTACAAGAGCTAAAAACAAGAAGAAGCAAAGCATTGTTATGTTGTCAAAATTCCTCCCTAAGCAATCATACATCTCAATTTAGAAGAGGATTTCATCATTGCAAGAGTATTCATACTTCTTTGAGAGGGAGAGGAAACTTGCAAAGATATTGAAGCACCATAGTTAATAAACCATGCATTAACATCATCAATTTCTACTGATAAAGCAGGGTTTGAAATGGATAACTTGATATTTTTGGGATTATCACTAATTTCAGCTTCTTTATCAATGAAATTGCCTAAATGCCTTCTATGCTTGGACTCATCAAATTTATTTTCATTGTAATCTTTAGCAAAGTGTCTAGGCTTACCATAGTAGAAGCATCCCATTAGGTGAATTTCGAGGTAAAAAATGAGCGTCAAAACAAAAAATACAATAACAAAATTAACTTTAAAAGAACCAATAGGATTCAATATGGTGATTTCAGCCCGAGGGGTGAATATTGTGGACAAAAAAGAATACATTATTTTTGCTATTGTATCTTTAAATGATCTTGTAGGTTTACTGACATTTAAAGGGTCGACACCCATTGGATGCGGAATTAAATTCCACGTCCAACGAGTACCCACTATGCATACTTCTGAGTAGATCCACACTGAAAAAAATTGAAAATACATGAAAAAACATGTTCACATGTTTTTTCAGGTATCTTCAATTTTTTTTGTTGTGGGTATACTCAGAGGTATGCATAGTGGGTGCTTGTTGGATGTGGAATTTAATTTTACATAAAATGAGTGCATACTCTTTAAATTTTAGTGAACCTACAAGGACAACATTCAAAAATACAACAAAAAAGCTTTTTTCTTTCTTTTTTGAGTGAAACTACAAAGGGATAAGTCCAAAATAGAATAAAAAAGCAGTTTTCTTTCTTTTTTCTTAAAAATTCATAAGTGTTATTTTATTATTTTAACTATAACTTTATTATTTTCCTTAGGAGACTCATTTTATACCTCAAATTCTCTAATGATCCTTCCTTTTCATATAGGTATTAGTCCTTGGTGGTGTTGTGCCTTGATGTGGTTTTCACTATAACTTTCTTCTTTTATTCTTGTCCCATTAATTTACTTTGTATGGTTACTTCCCTTTGGCTAACAATGCTAGATCTGAACTTTGAGATCTACCACTAATATTCTTCCTTCTTTCTTACTCTTGCAAAAGAATACCTATCAATTCATCAAATGTAGGAGCCTTTTCTCTAGTTTCAATTCTAGTGATGAACATATGATAATCATCCAACATCCTATTTATTGTAATTGTTATTATTGTTAGAAAATTATATATTATAGAGCAATGGAACACAGAATATTTCATAAATATAAACACAGAAAACAAATAAAACCAAAGAGACACAAATATACGTGGTTCACCCAGTTTGGGCTATGTCCACCATGAACAGCCAGTCCTTCCTTTCTATTATACAACAAAATGAAGAGACACAACCTACAGCAGATTCGCTATAATATCCTCTGTTTTCTCTCACAGTCTCACCTCTCTGTTTCTCGCTTGGAGAATACACATCTATTACACAGCCTCAATACAATGCCCTCATACAAAGAGAGGGTTTACCTTCTAGGGCAAAAAATCCTAAACTAAACATAAGTTATACCGTCAGATCATCTGCCTAATGAATGGCCCAGATTGACTAGAAATTACTATATTTTTACAAGGCAATTTTACATCTATTTTTAACTTCAGGGGCGCTGCCCCCGAAACCCCCGCTGGGGGACCACTAGCCCCTAGACCCCCTAGCCGGGGGGGATGGGCCCCCCCGAACCCCCGCGCGGGGGGGGCACAAGTCCCCCCCACACCCCCCCGTGTGGAGGGGTGTACAAACTTCCTGGGGTATACATCCAGCTGAAACAAAGACCTCTAAATAATCATGCTCCACACCCAACAATTATATCACTTCTAGAAATATTTTCACCAATAACACCAAGCTTGTCATAACTTTCTTTTATTATAGTAAAAAAACTAGTAATGTTTTCATTTACCTCCATCTTAATTGAGAAAAGGCTCTTCTTTAAAAATAACACTTGATTGGTATTTGAAGTTTCATACAAAATTTTAAGTGTTTCCTAAGTTTCTAGAGATGTATCACTATTCGTGATTTGCATAATAATGTTGTTGTTTACAGGCATTCACAAGAGTACATTGGCCTCGATCTCTCTACTCTCGTAATCTTGAATTGAAGTTATCGGTGCTATGGTTTCTTTTCCAGCTCTTGATGTTATGGACCAAACAGTGTAGCCTTCCATTAATGTCTACATATTAAACTTGTAGTTTATGTAATTTTCTCCATCTAGCTTTGTGGACTCATTTAAATAGGAATATGCCAATAGATTCATCATTTTTTGAATAACAAATCTCTCTTAAACACACAATATTTGATGATATATTATAAATACACCAACACTAATATCAAAATCTTAACTCAAACCAATGTCGATACTAGCATATGAGCAGGATAAAATCAATGAAAAATAAAAAAGATAGATCCTTTATTTATGAAAAAAATCTTTTAAACCATTATACCTTGACTCCATACTAGCTAGACCCTTTTTATCGACATTAGTTACTTATAAAATAGCATACAAATAATTTACCCCAGAATAAACTTTAATAAAGAGCCTAATATGAATTTATGAAGGGAATAAAAATGGTATACATATTTATAAACAAAACATAGAAATAAAACTAAACTTGTCTTCTAGTAATAGATGGAAAATTAAACTTGATTTCTAGTAATAGATGGAAAATGTTGAAACTATATACATGAAAAATGAAAGTAAACTAACTTGAATGACATTAACTTATCTTCGAGAAGAGATGCAACAATTGCGTGTCTTTGTTGAACTATGTTACAATGATGCTCATCGATTTTTTTATCATAAAGAAGTAATGAAAAACCCTAAGCAACCAAAAATATAACCCTAGGAGATGAAGCATCAAAATCTTTTGTGCCCCAATGGGGTATGTTGGAACATCAACTTCTAGAGTCATAACTTTGGCATATAATCTCCATTTGGTGGGCACGATATCTCATTGGAAAGTTTTGTCAAAGAAGTACAATTCTCGGTGACCAATGGAAGCAAAAATTGATGTCAACCCATTTCCCCAAAAAATGCTATTTAGGGCCTCAAAACAACTCCATAAATTTAGGACCTAAAAGCTACCAAAATAGAAAAATTGTGTTGTGAGCCAGTGGAGTCGATAGCCACCAATATCCAGTTGGATAAGTCCTCCCCCCTTAGGAAGAAATGGTCTCCATTGCATCAGGTGCCTCCATGAGATGGGGAACTTCTGTTGAACTTGGCCCTTGGTGAGGCACTTTCCTTGGTGTAGGATATGACCTTCTTTGACAACACGATACAATTGGATCCTATTTGGTGAGTGTTATTAGTTCATCTCCATGATTTGATCAGTTGTAGCATGTTCAGTGTAATTTAAGTTGAGCTTTGTCGATCTCATCTACTCTGTTATTTTTATGAACCAGATTTATGAAGTAATGAAATGAACTACAAATCTGAACAAAAACACAAATATAAAATAAAATAGAACTTCAATTAATAAATAGAAACTATTGAAAACAATTTACATGTAGAAAAGAAACAAACTATCCCGGGCAATGGTAGCTTACCTCTGAGAAGAGATGTGATGGCTACATGCCTTCTAAACTATGTTATAATGAGGCTCAGGGACCTTTTTATCATCAAGAAATATTGGAAAACCCTAAACATCAAAAAATATTATCCCAACAGATGAAGTGCGAAAAGCTTGTGGGCGTTGATGGGGTTAGTTGGAACGCCAGCTTCCTGGGGTCATAAATTTGGCATACAATCTTTGTTTGGAGAGCGTAATACCTTGTTAGAAATATATATTTGAGGAAAACAAATTTTAATTACAAATAAAGGGTTTTTGTCATTTTATTTTCCCATTTCACAAAAAAAATATTGTTTAGGGCCTCAGAACGAGTCCAGAAGTTCAGGACTCGAAAAATTGTCAAATATAGAAAACTGTTGAAATAGGAAACTGTGCTGGAAATTAAGAAACTAAAATGAAATAATTTTGGGGGTCCAAGTGGAATAGGTGAGTGGCCACCTATATCCAGCTGGATCATTTGATGTGTTAACAATGGTGGAAAGTATGGTTGGAGGCAATCCACATTCAACAATGAGTGGAAGACAAGGAAGGGGAGGATGTTAAGCTTGAAAGAATTACCACTCACAAACTTGGTGATGGTGTATGTTCCATAGTAGAGTGGTCAAAACATCTTTTCAGTAAGCAAACATAATCTCCCACATGAAACTTGTGTGGCACTCAGTGGTGATCATGGTGTTGTCTATACTTAGTATTGGATTTTTGCAAGATATAATGTACTTGTTGGAAAATGTCCTGAACTCATTCAATAAATTTGGTAGCTTTTTATGCTTCAAATTGAACATGTGCAAATTATACCTATGTATCTACAAGGGCAATGTCACATCAATGGAACATAAGGGTTGAAATCCAAGGCCCACCTGAAAGGGGTTGTGGCTAGTTGAGCTATACAGAGATTTTTTGTACTTGTGTTGAACATAGAGGAGACTCACATTCTATGTTTATGGATTCTTGGAGTTTTACATGAAAAAAATGTGCGTGATCATCTTGTTGATGACCTTTGTTTAGCCATCAATCTAGGGGTGCAAGGTAGTTTATTTGGTCAGCTTTGTGTCTAACAATGACGAGAGCCTCAACAAAAATGTGCTTAGGAACCTACTATCCCAATCTGATATAGTTGTCCATAGGATCCCAAAATGTATGCACACCTATTTGAAGAATAACTTGGTAATGGCTTACGTTGTGATACTCTTCTTCCAAGAAGCCATAGTGGCCATCTTATAAAATCTATCAATGAAAAAAACACATAGTCATTAGCATGCTTGCTAGAAGGAAGGTTAGAAATATAGTCCATCAAGATGGATTCCCAAGGCTCGTTATGAGTAAGTAGAGGGGTGTATAGGCTACATATAAGCCTTACTTATTAATGGTTAGTTTGGAAATGGCACAAGCAGTGGAGGACCTGATATACATGCCAACATGTTGTCGAAGTTTTATCTAATACGAATACTTCTACAGTACTGCCATTTTCTTCTCCACACCAAAATTCCCTACTACCTAACTAAATTGTGTCTTCCATATCAGCGTGGAAAGCTTGCTTGGAAGAATGTAAAGGTGTCATAGGTAGCACAACAATGCATCCTAGAGGTGCAAGTCTAAAACTTGCTTTCCTGACATCAACATTTGCTATGTGGAAGTGAACTCCAAGTCATTATTCTATAGTTGTGGCCATCCATAGGTCTCATGCCCACAGGAGTTGAGAAATTTGATCAGTTCCACAATCAGGGGTCAGTTGAAATAGTTTGTGACTTTATTGGTGCTACCCTTCTTGTATTTGATATTCAAATGGAATTGTTGCAAGTATTTGTACCATTTCTGATCATGGATGTTCTATAACTTCCCTTGTGTTTGCAAAACTTTCATGACCAGGCATTAAGCAACTAAATGAAATGCAAAAAAAACTACAACTTGGCATGAAAATCATTAATTTTGTTCCCTCATTATTTATTCCAAGATAATGGAAAAATTTCTTGCACTTATGTAAACTAAGACATCCTTTTCCTCCACCAATTATTATTGAATCCTTCCTTACTTTGGTTTTAATTATAATATTTGTTCTACGTAGTCATGGAGATTTTGAATAAAACTCTTCATTTAGCATAATTTCATGCACAATTCAATAACTAAACAAATGTCAATATAATCATAGCATTATAGATTGGAAAAAGATTCTAAAATAATGATTCAACTATACATCATGTGAGAATGGGGTTCACTGATTTGAATTTATAAAGGGAATGAAATGATATACAAATTTATAAAAAATACACACACATATAGTGAAAATTGACTTCTATTAATAAATGGAAAATGTCGAAATTGTATACATGCAAAATGAAAACAAACTAGTTCAAATGGTGGTAGCTTATATGTGAGAAGAGATGTGATGGCTACACGCCTTTGCCGAACTATGTTATAATGAGGCTCATAAGAATTTTTGTCATAAAGAGGTAATGAGAAAACCTAAGCATCCAAAAAACTAATCTTAGGAGATGAAGCTCCAAAATCTTTTGGGCCCTGATGGGGTAAGTTGGAATGTCAACTTCTCAGGGTCGTAACTTTGGCATATGATCTTTGTTTTGTGTGCATGACATATTATTGGAAAGGTCTATGTGTGAAGTACATTTACTGATTACCGATGGAATTATATAGTAAGTATTGACCAGTTTCCCCAAAAAACATCATTTAGGGCTTCAAAATAGATTTGGAAGTTCAGGACCTAAAAGTTGTCAAAATAGAACATTTGTGTTGTGAGCTAGTGAAGTGGGTGGCCAAAAATACTCACCTAGATAAGAAACCCCCCTTTTTTTAATTTTTTATTTAAAAATAAAAAAATAAAACCTTTACAATATAGATTACTCATTTGACAACTTTGATACAACATATTGAGACATCACACACATATCTACAGATCATGCAGAAATTTAATTCAAACCTGAATAACTCTCCCCATCTCTGTAGCTCAATAGATTGTAGCATCAATTCATTGAGAAAACATAGTTGTAACACCCTCCTCCCACATCCACCCAAGTAACCATGCCAACCAGGGTAAACATGAGATCAAAGGCTACTATGATCAGATCCAACCTCCTACATGACCTTAAGGAATTGGAATTGATGAAACATCGCACACAGTCATCTATCATCATCAACATAATCCTTATGAGACAAGTCAACCACTCAAATAACCTACCCTTGGGTCCCACTGTTGTTCTGAATCTCTGAGGCCATAGTCTCTCTCATTCTATGGGCAAGGGAGTGACCAGAGACCTAAAGTCACTCTCATATGCTTGCATGCCAATGGTGTAGGATCAAACTTGCTAGTGTTGTACCAATGACCCCGACATGTAAGCCACGTTTTTAGGCCTAGAGCCCATGCCACTGCCCAGAATGGAATGAAAGCTTGAAATCAAGAAAGGTAAAGGGAAACAATGAAGTAAAAGCAATAAAATCAAGAAGACCTTAACCAAACCCTACCAGAAATGATAGGCATTTCGTCAAACATATCATCGACATGTAACTAGAAGGTGTAAACAACAAAATTAAGTGTAGGGATATCATAATTATCTGAGAATTTCTATGAACCATTGTTCCCTCATTCCATTTTCTACATTATCATCTATTAGGTCATAGACACATTATCCATTCATGTACAAGTAAAAACATGTTGAAAGCCATATTTACCTGCTATCACAAAATGTATATATAACTAGCATAATAGGAACAGAAATACCATGAACATATCAGCCATCAAAATCCATATATACATTAGTACATTCTCTCATGAAAATCAAGGAAATTAATTTCTCATTAATGAATGCAATAAACCAACTAGATATGGCACTACCACCTTCCACCCGACCATAGAATGGCTTAGCCAAATCTCTCTTTAGCCATTCAACCCTGTGCCATATTCCAAGCATGAATGTGGGATCTCATAGAACACATAAATCAAAACTCATCAAGGACTTCCAGAGGCCATCCACCTCAACCCATCAAAAAGTGATTCCACCTCACAGCTGGACATCACAAACTATCATCATATTGGTCTCCATCTAGGACTTCCAAGGCTTCCAGAGTGTTTGTCCAACCAAGGGTTCCATAACTAGTAACTCAACCCACAACTTATACAGGGATTTCGAAGTGCTTGTCCAGTCAAGGCTTCTAGGACTAGTAACTCAATGCACCAAGGGCTTCTAGAGAGTTTGTCCAACCAAGGCTTCCAGGACTAGTAACTCAACCCAAGTTATTACAGGGATTTCAGATCATTTGTTCAATTAAGGTGTCTAGGACTAATAACTCAACCTAAGAAAAGGAAACATGAGAACCAACCAAAAACAAACAATGAAAGTACACCCACAATCACCATGGCTATCCAAGAAATGGAAAGGCTAGGAAATCCACTGTCGATCCAGGAAATCCTCTATGCCAATGACAAAACACAACCAAGAAATCACATGCATATGCTATGCATGCCAAAACTAGTGAAGAAATCATACATGCAACTTGGTACTTGAAAGAAATCTGATGTAGTTGTTGATGTTGATGCCTTCTTGCACTTTCCTGCTCTTCCTTTGCCTTCTTGTGCTTTTGTGCTCTTCCTTTGCCTTCTTGCTCCAAAAATCCAAGTTTGCCACACCCTCCAAGAGTACTCCAAGAAAACTCTAAGTATCCAAGAGTATGAGAGAGAGAGAGAATAATGAGAGAGAGATCTAACACTAAACTTAAAAAAGGTTACCAACTAATCCTTAGAAGCCTTTTTATGGACACGGCCTCTATTTTCTTCATTTTCCATTATTTTCCTTCATTTTCCTCCTCACATGCAACCTGTGACCTTTCACCTCCTTTTTTTCCTAAATTCCATTATTTTCATAAATAAATGTGCCAAAAATTCCATTTTGCCTTTTAATGCCTTAGCCATTTCCTTTCCCAATCTCCTTAGCCATAAACAACCAAATGAACACCCCATAGGATGTCTTGCCCAACATTCAGCTTAGAATAAGTGTCCCATCGACGATGGTTATTGTTCTTAACTTTTATTACATGGAATTTTCACCAGGGTTGTTACAATAGTGAACTTACATGGCTTACCCTTTAGTAAGATTCTTATGATCTTATTCACTTAATTTTAAATGCCTTTCCTTGAAAACCCACACTAAAATATACCTTCACACTAACTCTCATCACCATCCCAAGAAAAAACTGGAATTATTAAAACCCTAACTATAAGAGCCTCTAGAATTTCTAACCTTGAGCATCTAAAGCATGAACTAAACACCTCTGAAAAGTCTTTGAACATAATGGATATAATAAAAACATCATTAAAAAACCATCCATCAAGCCCTAAAGAAAAATAATGTAAAGAAAACCTTTGACATTCCCAAAATCTCGTTACCTTACATAAAAGGAACAATTGATAAAATTTCAAGAACCCTAAACAACACAAAATTAGCATTACATTCACTCCCCCTAACACTATTAGGAAACTTGTAGACTCCACAAAGGACCCTATAAATCCTAGACTACAAAAAGGGGTGTACATAGTCCCTTGCTCATGTGGAAAACAATACATACGCGAAACTGGTAGATCGTTAAACATTAGGCTTAAGGATAATGTTGCTGACATATCTAGGAATAGAACATCAAAATCCACTCTTGTAGAACATGCTTTCTCCTCCCACACTACATTTGTATGGAAGAAGCCAAACTTGTCATCAAGGAAGACCATTACCTAAAACGAAAAATTAAAGAGGCCATAGAAATTAAAAAGAGAAAGAACAATATAAACCGTGATGAAGGCCTTATCATCAGAAATACCTGGAAACCCTTAATAAACCATACCTCTCATAACAACAAATCTAATAATTTTAACATAGACCTACAATTTTTAATCATATTAACTTAGGTTAACTATTTCAACTCATAATGGTTTTACACTATTAATAAAAATTAAATAAAAAAAATTATTATAAAATAGTTTTGATAAAAAGTTATGATAAACATAGTATTTATGATATAAGTGATTATTATTGACTACAACCCATATCATAATTAATTATATATAAATTTTTTGATGATAAGGAATCTTAGAATTAATAAATAGTCAATTTTAAAGATATATATTTTGTTTTGTTAAGCTTGGCAGGTCCATCCATTTTCTATTATATATTAGGCAAATTTACACCACACAGATTGACCGGACGGCCTCACCTTGTCCCGAGGGGAAAACAAGTCTGTTGGCCACCGGTCAGCGTTATATGCCATCCAAAAACAAAATTTCTTTAGTCTTTCTAGCCAAGCTAGATAAGTCTCAATCTCATGTCCAAATACTACATAACTGTAATAACTAGGATATGCAATAGGAAACTTAAAAGTTAACCGCATAAACAAACACTAAGCATAAGTATTCTAATATTTCTTCTCTTTCTGCTCATCAGAGACATAGGCTACAGGAGTAGGATCTTCAGCAGTTTCCCTTGGCATTCCATATGGCTCCAGGGTTTAAGGGATGTGGCAGTCGATTCGATCCATCTTGATGTCCTGTTTATACAACTGAAAGATAATTTTTTCCATATCTTTTTTATAACTGGGCAGGCCCTACACTATGACCACCATCCCCATAGAAATTTGTTTGATCACTTTGCGAAGCATACTTTTCATTAAGAAATACAAGTAAAGGGTGTGTTTGAACTGTGTAATTTGACCTCAGGTATTCCCTGGATCACGAACCATCATCCTCCAGTCGTCGATCTCTTCGTCTGGTTCACTTTCCAGTTTTATCTCTGCTTCCTAGTATTCAATTAGCTTTCGAATTCCTTCGTTCGTCTCCTCTCAGTATGTCATTGTTGCCTCAACTATGAGGTGCTCGACAGGTTTCTAGCCCCATCGAGCTTCCGACGTGCTCGACCCCTTGCTTGTCTGCTAGACCGGGCCTCTCCTACCTCGACCATGCCCTCTTGTTGCTTGAGCCATAATCTTAGCAGTGATGCCCTATAGACAGTCAAACAAAATTAGGTCTGTCAACCCTTGCACCTCATCCCATTGTCGCTGCTCACATAGTGCCTCTCTTGGATGCTTTATCATTTGCAGGTTAAGGTTTCCTAGAGCCCACATGTGGCCAAGGGAATTGGGTTGCAAACTCATCTACCATGGCTCCTCAAAGTGCCCCTCCCCCTTTCCATGGTGTAATTTCTTGTCATCCCACGGCATCTAGAACCAAGCCCACAGGCCCATCTAGACCCTAGTTTGTCCCTTGTTTTCAGACCCACGTTTAGCTCCCTCAGCCAACAACTGCTAACCATGGGTATGCTTTCCTCTCTATCCCAAATACTGCCCAGGGTCCCTAGCTTTGCCCTTGCTACCATGCAAGTGCCCATTTCCCCAGGGGTTTCTCAGCATTCTATTATCATGGCTAATATCCCAAGCCCCTACCCGCAACTCTTTCTTGCCTCTCCTTTCAACACCCAACCCCTTAGGAATGGAAAACCCACTATCCCCAATTCCCACGGTCTGAGCAGCTAGGTAAAGGCCTGCGTATCTTCTCGACCCACCATTACCCATGCCTCTGCTCAGCTTCTGGTTCGAATAGGATAAAAACAAAACGCAGAGCCAGGCCATGGCACTCCCTGTCCTCCCCCAATTCCTCCCATACAACGCGACTCCCCATTGGGATGGTCTCTTGCCCCTCCCTTCCCCCACAACAAAACCCAACCAGATCATGAAATTGATAGGGGAACCCAGCCAAATCATTGAATTGATGCAGGAGTGAGACTGAAATACATACCAAGAAATTGTTTCTTGTCCTAGCTAAGGTGCCTTCGCCCTTCTCTAGCTCTGAGTCGCCTCCCGTCTCCACAACTACTCTCACTTGCTTGGCACTTCGAATTCCTTAACTTCCTCTGCCGCCCTATTTAAAAGAAATATTATTCACATATCAAATTAACATAAAATAATTATCTTCTAATTAATTAAATTTATCTCTTAAATAACCCTCATAACAACAAATCTAATAATTTTAACATTAACTTATAATTTCTAATCATATTAACTTAGATTAGTTATTTCAGCTCATAATGATTTTACATTATTAATAAAAATTAAATAAAATAGTTATTATAAAATAATTTTGATAAAAAGTTATGATAAAACATAGTAGTTATGATATATGTGATTATTATTGACTACAACCCATATCATAATTAACTATATATAAATGATTTGATGATAAGAAATCATAGAATTAATAAATAATTAATTTAAAAGAAATATTATTCACATATCAAATTAACATAAAATAATTATCTCCTTGTTAATTAAATTTATCTCTTAAATAACCCTAATAAATTATAATAAGAATTAAAATTAAATTCTACCAGCCGACTTCAAAACATTCCCCCACATCTAGCATTATATATCCTTGCCATTTCCTTGCCCTAATCCAATATTCTCAAGAACCCGGGCACTCCTTTAAAGATGAACTCACATAGAAGTCCAAAATGTTGGGTTTAATCAAAACTCTGAATGGGATATTCCACAAACATTTTTAAATTTGACTCACTTGTATGGATTCTCTCTTTAAAATCACATTTATTATCGTAACACTCTCTCCCACCTCCTTGTGCTAACTCAAGTTGTTGAAGGTCTTATAAGATAATTAACTTGACCTCAAAGGTTTGATATGAAGATGGCGTTATAAAAGTCATTCATTTTCAAAAAAATACAGAATAAAATTTAGATACCACCATCATATCGAGCTTGTCAAGATCTTTATGGTGATTTAAAATTCATCTCAATCTGACTCCTCGATTGAAAGTTATGCCTTCTTGAATTTGAGAAATTATATTATGCCACATCAACAAAGGGCCTCCATGTGGCATCCACGTCACACCTATGTGTGGCTTTTCCATGTCACCACAAGTACGTCCACATCATGAATCAACCCCCCATGGTATCTATGTGGCTATTCTCAAGTCTCTATGGCACTTGCCACATTAACCCAAGCTTTTGGGCCCTATTAGGCTCAACCAGACAATTATGCATTGATTCAACATTATCCTGGCTCCATGTTCTTGAAAACTAGAGTTGGTTTACATAGATGGTTTCATGTTCCATAACCATTTTTCAACTTATGGAGTACGAAGGGAGTCCTTAGGATGAGTGTGGGCCATCGATTATCTTGTATTGTGATTGTGATGGAGGAGCATGAGACTTGGAGGGAAAAGGCTTCAAACTTATTCCAAATATACAAAAAAATCTACAAGCAAAGGAGTGGGATCCTTTCGCCATCAATTTCCATGTTTTTCTAGTTAGGCATAGAGCTAGAATATAGGATTTGATCATGATGTAATAAGTATTAGTTAGTTAGATGTAGTGGAGATTCTCGAGGATAATGCCTCACAAAACAGATAGGATTAATAAATTTTAGCCTTTGAATTAGGATATGGTTGTTAGGATGAACCAATACTTATGTAACTTTCACACTATTGTAAAGGGATTTGGACCGATTGGATTTATATCATATTGATTAAGGAAAGATGAGAATATCTCTATGTATTGGTCGATCCTGGAGACATTGTGACCTCTGAAACCCTTTCTATACATCCGAACACCTGTTCATCTGTTAAATCTTGAATTTATGCATATCTTTAGCATTCTCGCATTGCTTACTTTTAAGTCTTTATAACAGTGATTCGGCCCTTGTTTTCTAGTTAATACTCTGATAAAAGTCAATTTGAGTGTTTTCCTTCATATTGGTGTGCCCCTGATTTCAATTTATGCATCGTTTTAGTCTCGCAAGCCAAATTCCAGTTTACACTAAGAAACAATGAAAAACATAGAACGAATATGAAATCCGGACTTAAAATCTTATAAAGCGTGGCTTATATCCATTTCCGATCCGTAAGGATATTGGGTCGGCGCTTTGGAGCAGACAGAGCCTGGCTTGGAGGATTGTGATTATAAGATACGTGATTTAATTGTGACTGTCAGATCGCGATCAATCGCAACTGTTGGATCAGCAGAGTATAATATCGCATCGCTTTGGTCGACGCATCACATAACTGTTTGCATCTCAAATAGTTATCGTATCACAAGTTTGAAGAAACCACAGGTGGATTTCCAGCAAACGAAAGACCATAAGCAGTATTTCCCCTTCGGCTCTGATTCCATACATATTGTGCCAATAACAGCGAGGAGAGAGGAAGAAACCACCTTATCGGGTAGATTTGGAGTGCGCAAGTCTGTCGACCAATGTGTATGAACCGTTAGATCTCACAGAACAAGATCGACAGTCCACAAGCATGGAGTAAGTTCAAGTTCAGGGAGCATTGAGACCATTGGATCTTAAAGAGATCAATGGTGAAGAGGTGCGATGGGTTTTAGAAGGCAGATATCAAGGTTTATTAAGCCATGGTTTATATTACCTTTGGGTCCATTTATTATGGAATAACCCTACCGATAGTGTTTTTTGTGTGTTAACGCATTTCTTTTGAAAAAACAAGGCCGATAGAGTTAAGTGCCTTTGTTATGAAATCATGCTCGATAATGGAAGGTTTTGGCTATTAACAACAAAAGGGTTGGTTATAGCGGCAAAAAGGAAAAGATTAATTACACAGTCAGTCTAGAAATAGATGACTGATACTCCAATTGAGGAAGATGAAGGGATTCCACCAAAATTAGAGGAAGTTGTATCAGGGTTTGAACGTTTGTCAATATCGCCTGCACCCAGGCCACCATTAGTGGTATCAGAGCAACCTGTTGACACTGAATTGAATCTCAGAAGCAAGAGAAGGAAATCTAATATGGATTTCAGAGTTGGAAGAGGATGAGGACGTGGTAGAAGAGGGAAACTAATTGCAAATGCTGAGGTGATGGAAGCTACGCAACAGATGCGGGCTAGATTAGAAGCATTAACAGCAAGGAGAAATATAGATGATGGATATGTTAGTGAGCCTGAGGTTGAAACTGAAGGAGAGGAGGAAACTATAGCAGTTACTCCTGAGATGAGGTTCTTCCAATCAGTGTTGAGATCCACAGCTAGGCCAAAGATTGAGGTTTCAATATATGAAGGAGGATTGAATCCGGAAGAATTAATAGACTAGATTAATGGCATGGAGAAATTCTTTGATTATAAAGAAACAAAAGATGAGAAGAAAGTAAAGTTTGTTGTCACCAAGCTAAAAGAACATGCAATGCTTTGATGGGATGGAGTGCAGGCAAAAAGAAAGAGCCTTGGCAAGCAACCAATCAGAAATTGGAACAGGATGGCAGCAAAGCTAAGAGGTAAGTTTCTACCAAGTAATTATCAGGAAACCTTGTTCAGAAGGATGTAGAATCTTAGACAGAGGTCTATGATAGTGAGAGAATATATAGAGGAATTCTATAAGGTAAGTATAAGAGCTGGACAAACTCAGGATACAGATGAGAAGGTGGCTAGATATGTGAATGGTCTTAGGATGGACCTTCAAGATGAGATAAGTATATTGTCTCCTAAAATAGTAGAAAAATCTTATCAGATGGTACTGAAAGCTGAAGAAAAACTCATGAGGAAACAATCTGCCAGAGGAAGAAGTACTTTCCAAGGGAAAGGAAGTCAAGGTGGTAGAGGAAGATCTACAACACCTAAAGATGGAGCTAGCAGTAGCTCAACTCAGAATGCAATCATAGGAGGTGATGCAGGTGGCAGAGGGAGTTTTTCTAGAGGAAGAGGAGGCAAAGGAAAAGGAAGAGAATTAAGATGTTACAGATGTATCAAATTGGGATACAGAGCTTTTGAATGCCCAGAGAATGCAAGAACAAGTCAGAGGAATGCAATTTTTGCTCAAGTTGAGGAAGAAATCGTAGCAGTGATAGAAGAAGAAAATGTACCAGAGAGAGGAGAATCTTTGGTAGTCAATAAAGTTTTGCTCAAGCCAACAAAGGAGATAGTTGAACCATCGCAAAGAAAGACTTTGTTCAAAACATTGTGTAAGGTTCAAGGGAAATGTTGTCAGATGATCACTGATAGTGGCAGCACTGATAATTTGGTCTCTATAGAAGTGGTGGAGAAATTTAAGTTGAAGACAATGAGACATCTAACACCTTACAAGGTGTCATGGTTACAAAAGGGACATCAATTGTTAGTGAATGAACAGTGTGAAGTGGAGTTGCAATTGGGCAAATATAATGATAAAATTGTATGTGATGTGATGCCCATGGATGTGTATCACATATTGCTTGGAAGACCTTGGAAATATGATAGAGGAGCTATGCATGATGGGAAAAGAAACACTTACAAGTTTGGTAAATATGGTATCAATCATACATTGTTGCTTATGGGGGAAGAGGATGCATCAAGAAAGAATACTGATCCAAAAACTCTATTACTAGGAGGAAAGGAATACTTACAACAGATTGAAGAGAATGAGGTAAATTTTGTTGTAATTTGCAAGCCCAAGGTAATAATGACTTTTACTAAATTTTTTGATTTACCCATTGAAATTCAAGAAATGTTGGACAACTATTGTGATATCATTGTTGATGATTTGCCAATGAGTCACCACCCATTAGAAGAATTAGCCATCACATAGATTTGATTCTTGGAGGAAATCTACCAAACAAAGCAGCTTACAGAATGATTCCCATAGAAAATGAAGAGGTCAGAAAGCAGGTTCAGGAACTGCTTGACAAAGGACTGATCAGAGAGAGTCTAAATCCTTGTACAGTACCAATAGTGTTAAGTCCAAAGAAAGATGGAGGCTGGAGAATGTGTATTGATTCAAGAGTCATCAATAAAATCACAATCATGTATAGATTTCCTTTACCTATAATTGAAGATTTGATGGATTGTTTGAGTGGAGCAAAGTATTTTACAAAACTGGATCTTAAGAGTGGGTATCATCAGATAAGGATAAGAGAAGGGGATGAGTGGAAAACTACTTTTAATACAAATGAAGGATTGTATGAATGGAGAGTAATGCCTTTTGGGTTTTAAAATGCACCAAGTACGTTTATGAGACTCATGAATGAAGTTCTTAAAGAGTTTATTGGTAAATTTGTAATAGTATATCTGGACGATAAATTAATTTACATCAGGTCTAAGGAGGAGCACATGAGATGTCTTAATTATGTCTTACAAAGGTTACAGCAAGAGAAATTATTGCTGAATTTAAAGAAATGTTCATTCATGAAAGAGGAATTAGTGCATTTGGGTTTTGTTGTTTCTTCTGAAGAATTGAAGATGGATCTAGAGAAGATCAAGGCAATCATGGAGTGGCCTTCACCTAAAAGTATCTTTGAGGTAAGAATTTTTCATGTTCTTGCTAGTTTTTATAGGAAATTCATAAGGAATTTTAGTAAGATCAATTCTCCTATTGTTGATACTATAAAGAAGGATAAACAACCATTTAGATGGACTGATGAAGAAGAAAAGAATTCAGCTGTTGAAGAAGAAGATCATTGAAAAACCTATTTTGGTTCTACCTGATTTTAGTAAACCTTTCCAAGTAAAATGTGATGCCAATGGAGAAGCTATTGAAGGTGTTTTAAGTCAGGAAGATAGACCTATAGCTTATTTTAGTGAAAAGCTGAATGATTCAAAGAAGAAGTATTCTTCTTATGATAAAGAGTTTTATGCAGTTGTGCAGTCATTGAAGAAGTGGAGACATTATCTAATGTCAAAAGAGTTCATACTTTATTCAGATAACCATGCATTGCAGTATATTATGCAATAGGTAAATCTTAACCAGAAACATGCCAAATGGGTAGAGTATCTTCAGGGCTTCAATTTTTTCTTGAAGCATATAAATGGCCAATCAAATAAAGTTGCAAATTCTTTAAGTAGGAGAAATACATTACTTCTAGAGAGTCAAATTCAAGTGTTGGGTTTTGATTTTCTTAAATAATTGTTTGAGACAAATTTAGATTTTAAAGAAGCATTTGAAACTTGTAAGAATCCTATTTTGATGGATAGGAATAAATGGTTGGATTATTTCTTACAAGATGGATTGTTGTTTAAGAGAACTCAGCTGTGCATACCAAATTGTTCTATGAGAGAGAACTTGATCAAAGAGAAACATAGTGGTGGACTTGCAGGACATTTTGGTATAGATAACACTTATGAGGAGTCGAAGAGATTTTATTTCTGGCTAAAAATGATATCTGAAGTGGAAAAGTATGTGAAAACTTGCAAAGTCTGTCAATATGCAAAGGGAAGAAGCCAAAACATAGGTTTGTATGTTCCACTACCAATTCCAGATAGACCTTGGGATATGGTAAACATAGATTTTGTTTTGGGCTTACCAAAGTCTCAAAGAGGAAATGATTCAATTTTTGTTGTAGTGGACAAATTTTCAAAAATGGCACATTTTATTCCATGTTATAAAACTAGTGATGCTACTCACATTGCTAATTTGCTTTTCAAGGAGATTGTAAGATTACATGGTTTGCCTAAGAGTATTGTCTCAGACAGGGATTCCAAATTTGTTGGACATTTCTGGAGGACACTATGGAAAAAGTTGGGAACTAAAGTGAGTTTCAGTTCTGCCTATCATCCATAGGTTGATGGACAGACTGAAGTTGTGAACAGGAGTTTGGGTAATCTTTTAAGGAGTCTTACTGTAGAAAATCCAAAGCAGTGGGATCAAGTGTTGGCACGGGCTGAATATGCATACAATGACTCACCTAATAGGAGTACAGGGTAGATTCCATTCCATTTAGTTTATGGAATGCATCCCAGAGGAGTATATGAGTTAAGAAACTTGCGAAAAGATGAGATGAGAAGTGCAGAGGGAGAAGATTTTCCTTTAGAAATATAAGAAATACATGAAAAGGTGAAACAACATCTGCAGGATAGCAACATCAAGTACAAAAACAGAGTAGACATGAGAAGAGAGGTGAAATTTGAAGTTGGAGATTTGGTTTTAGCACACTTAAGGAAGAAAAGATTTCCAAAGAGGGAGTATAACAAATTGAAGTTCAAGAAAATTGGACCATGCAGAGTATTAAGGAAATTTTTTGCAAATGCATATGAAATTGAATTACCCCTTGATGTTGGAATATCACCAATTTTCAATGTTGTTGATTTGTACAAGTATGAAGATGAAATTGCAAAATATATAGAAGAAGACCAAGAGACACAGGAAATTGACTGGGTAAAACAATTGCCTACAGCAAAGGAATACAGCCAGAAAGGATTTTAGACAAGAAAGTGTTTAATAAAACCGGAGGATAGAAGTACTTTCAGTATTTGGTCAAATGAAAGGATCAACCAATTGTTGAAGCTACTTGGGTAATAAAAACATGTTACAGAAGTTGGGCGGTTCTGTAGAAGAGCTCATGGACAGGAGCCCATGAATAATTTTGCCCTCTAGAGTCTGGTACAGGAGCATGAGACTTGGAGGGAAAAGGCTTCAAAATTATTCCAAAAATATAAAAAATATACAAGCAAAGGAGTGGGATCCTTTAGCCATCAATTTCCATGCTTTTCTAATTAGGCATAGAGCTAGAATATACGATTTGATCATGATGTAATAAGTAT
Source organism: Pinus tabuliformis (assembly GCA_031772625.1). NCBI lineage: Eukaryota > Viridiplantae > Streptophyta > Pinopsida > Pinales > Pinaceae > Pinus > Pinus tabuliformis. Next base: position 128,118,395 of record CM062814.1, on the reverse strand, counting down.
TAGTTAGTTACTTGTATTGGAGATTCTCGAGGAGAATGCCTCGCAGAACAGATAGGATTAATAAATTTTAGCCTTTGAATTAGGATCTGGTTGTTAGGATGAACCAGTACTTATGTAACATTCACGATATTGTAAAGGGATTTGGACCAATTGGATTTATATCATATTTATTAAGGAAAGATGAGAATATCTCTGTGTATTGGTCGATCCCGGAGACATTGTGACCTTTGAAACCCTTTCTATACATCTGAACACCTATTTATCTGTTAAATCTTGAATTTATATATATCTTTGGCATTCTCGCATCGCTTAATTTTAAGTCTTTATACAGTGATTCGGCCCTAGTTTTCCAGTTAATACTCTAATAAAAGTCAATTTGAGTGTTTTCCTTCATATCAGCGTGCCTCTATTTTCAATTTATGCATTGTTTTAGTCCTGCAAGCCGAATTCTAGTTTATACTAAGAAATGACGAAAAACATAGAATGGATTTGAAATCTGGACTTGAAATCTTATAAAGGGTAGCTTATATCCATTTCGGGTCCATAAGGATATCAGATCAGTGCTTTGGAGCAGATAGAGCCTGGCTTGGAGGATTGTGACTATGCGACATGCGATTTAATTGTGACCATTGGATCAGCGGAGTATAATATCGCATCGCTTTGATTGGTGCATCACATAACTATTCGCATTGCAAATAGTTATTGCATCACAAGTTTGAAGAAATTGCGGGTGGATTTCGGGTGGATAAAAGACTGTAAGCAGTATTTCCCCTTCGGCTCTGATTCCATACATATTATGCCATGTAGTAGCAAGGAGAGAGGGAGAAACCACCTTTTCGGGTGGATTTAGAGTGTGCAAGTCTGTCGGCCGATATGTGTATGAACCATTAGATCTCGCGGAACAAGATCGACGATCCACAGGCATGGAGTAAGTTCAAGGTTAAGGAGCGTTGAGACTGTTGGATCTTAAAGAGATCAACGGTGAAGAGGTGCGACAGGTTTTAGGAGGTGGATCTCAAGGTTTATTAAGCCATGGTTTATATTACCTTCAGGTCCATCTATTATGGAATAACATCGCCGATAGTTTATTTTGTGTGTTAACGCATTTATTTTGAAACAACAAGGTCGATAGAGTTAAGTGCCTCAGTTATGAAATTGTGCCTGATAATGAAAGGTTTTGGCTATTAACAACAAAAGGCTTGGTTATAACAGAAAAAAGGAAAATATTAATTACACAGTCAGTCTAGAAATAAATGACTGATACTCCAGTTGAGGAAGATGAAGGGATTCCACCAGAAATAGAGGAAGTTGTATCAGGGTTTGAACATTTGTTAATATTGCCTACACCCAGGCCACCAGATTTCACTGCCATGAGGATGTATCCTTTTTAAATGAGGGACCCTTTATGGAAATCCCCATGTCAAAACTAACTCGTGATAGAAAATGAGAGTCTTGGAGTGAATGAGGGCCATTAACCTAGACACCTTCGACTAGAGGGTGATCTGATGAGTGGAGGATGGTCTTGTCAGTTGAAGGCCCTAACAAATGAGAGAGTTTGACATTTATTGTTTTTTTCGTGCCACCATCACTACTTGTCCCATGTTACACAATACAATGGTTACAACAAGGAGCGATGGGTGTATAAAGATTCCACACCGAAACCACGTTTAGGCCGACCTCCTCTTTATTAACACATCCATACTATATACCCTAACTTCCCAACAATGGGTGATGATATGTTCACATGGCACTCATGTGGTCTCCGTCACCTGAAAAGTCATTAAGAAGGGGGGAACCCAACTCCAAGACTAGGTCATGTCACCCGAGGTTATCACTGTCATGGTTGTTCTAACATAAACAAAGGAAGAGAGGTGGTGAGTAGTATCATGGATCCATATGGCCACTACCACATGGAGTTAAAGTGGGGCCCATCGGTATCATCAAACTATCCACATTATATCTTATTCATGGTGTATCTAGGCCTCTGAAGAAGAGTGGCCTCTCACCACACTCAAAATTTCAAGATCACTGGATAATATATTGATACTTTAAAAAAATCTTGCCCGAGATGTATCTAGGCATTCACCATTGTGTGTGCCTTTGTCACCCCCATATATCCTAGATGCTTAGATATATTTTATCCACTTTATGAAAATCTTCCCCATCGAGTATCCAAAAACAATAATACTTAAGAAATAAAACAATATCTGGCCCATACGCAAAATTCATTTAGGGGAACATTTGACCCCAGTTGATTCTAGATTTTTGCTAAGACTTTCCAGAGAAGGAAAACTTAAGGAAATTGACCATAATTCTATGAAGACCATGACTTCTACCAAAACACCAGAATTTTTGAGCAATAACCAAATGTTGAGGAGCAACCTTCAGATGCACTATGTCATTTCCACAAATACTTTAGGTCACCAACATAACCCAACTTAAAATGGATCTTAAGAAAAAGAAAGAAGTGGCTCCAAAGGCTAGATTTCATAAGAAGGATACAAATCGGATTCTATCAGATAATATCAAGCTCTCTCTACAATACACAAGTATGCATAAACTATAAAATTTATGCATCACTCTTGAACCAAGTGAGTATCATCATAAGTTGAATCATCATTTACCATCTAATAAATGAGATATCCTACAATCTTGAGTATAAAAATGAACCATTAAATTCATAAACATATCATATAGTTGGAAACACTTGCAATAAAAAGTTAGTAGAAAAAACTCATTCAACTAGATATATTCATAAAATTAACCTTGTAGTTCATGAATATAATAACCATCACATAATGCCATCTGTTCAACATATCCATAAGGACATATGGGACAACTCTTTCACCATGAAAATGCCATGAATTCAACAACCTTCCATGAGTATTAGGATGAGCCATAAAGTTTCCAATAATATATGAAATGATTTTACTAACAAGAGTTCATTCATTTATAAGCCATTATACCTATCTAAATAACTTGATATGGATGGAAACTAAAGGAGAGACTTCAACTCTCCACCCAACCATAGGCCAGCCACACCATAATCATTCTTGTAGCTGACCACCCTTGAGATAGATCCAAAGTCTGAAGGGGTTCTTTCTTAGTGAATTCACCCAAGGCTCAATTGAGGTATTACTCACTTCTTGGAGTCTAAATCTACTTTCTAGGAAGTTTATCATCTCTATTTTCAAGGAAATAATTGTAGGATATTATGTCCCATGATCCAAGTGGTTTATTAGCCTTACTAGAGGGCACCATAATGGTTTAACTACCCTCCCTATTGGTTTATCATCCTTACAACAAGCACTCGAGTGGTTTGTCAACCCATTCAACAACCACTAAGTGACTTATTAGTTTATTCAACAAGTACATAGTTGTTTATCATATTACTTATTAAGAACTTGTAGTTTAATCCTCCATTAAGCCAACAATTGGTCATTTAGTCTTTGACATTACAATCTAGTGGACCATTACAATAATACAAGGTAAACACACAAAATTTTCAGGGCATTGAGCTCATCTATGTCTCTAGTACTACTTCCTTCCTCCCTATCCAATATTCTGGGGTTCTTTCCTTACCTTCTTCCCCTCCTATTTTTTTCTTTTCCTTCTTTCTTCGTGTTTTGACTTGAGTTCATTTTTTTCCTGTGAGACTACCAACTTCTCCTTCCCTCATTTCGTGTGACAAAACATCCGTAGTTTGCTCTATCCAATCATGTCTTCAACATGTTTCATGTTGTGGTTCGATTTGTTGTAATAACAGACATCACTCTCCCACTTCTCTACTCTCCTTTAGACCTGTATTTGTGTGTACCTCTCTTCAAACTAGAATATAATAATATCATTATTTTCCATAAAACAATTTAATACATGATTTGTTTATAGGATTGTCTTAGATAGTCGTGGTTTCTAGGTTGTCCCTTACAGGTGTGGCCACATCTACAAAAATGGGGGGTAGAAAGGTGGGATTTTTATAAAACCCACCCCCTTAAAGGAAACCTTTCTCAGTGTTTCTATAATATAAATCAAAAGAAAAAAATTGATCTTAATAACACAACTCTTACATATGCTTAATCATTAAACAAAAATAGGTATATTACCCTTATTTGGTCTACCATCTCCAAGGTGGCTTCATTAGGTCAAAATTACTTCCATTGCACCTTAACATGCTCTATTACTTAGTTCCAAAGTGCAGTCTACCTTCAGTATTGTTGACACCTAATCTTTGGGATTAGTTAAATCCATGTAAATATTGTAAATAGAAAATAAGGAGTATTAGAAGATGAAGAGACACTGGGAGATGAAACCCTAGAGTCTCTCTCTCCATGTATATATCTATGATCCATCTTAATGCAAAGACACAATTCACTTTGAGGAGTGACCTCTTGGTCTGACATGGTATCAAAGCCAACCCCATTTTGGCTTCCTTTCTGCCCTTGTAACTCCCTCTTGCCTCTGTTATACATATTTTTGCAGAACTGACACCTCTGTAGTTCAAAAAAAATTCTCTCCAGATCATTGATGGCCTCATCCTCTCGGAGAAGAGTAGTTGTGAGGCCCAGCTTGCAATGAGATTTGGTGTGGGCAATGGCATGATGATTTTTTTTAGCAGGCACATGCTGTATGTGGTGACCATGATATCGGCCTTTGGGTTGAATTTTGAGGCCTCGCTGTATCTCGTCCTCATCGGATCCCATCTCTTCCCTTCAACACCACACCCTCTTTTCTCAACACTATATATCTCACCTATTGTTACAATTCAATCCAATCCCTTGTCAAATATCCACTCCGTGAATTGTTGTGGCTTCCGATCTCTTCTGCATTTGTTATTCCCTTTCCCTTTCCATATGACTAATGGTGCTAGCAGCTCCGGGTATGCTTTCATATCCATTTTTTACCTCATTCTAATCCAGTAAAAAGGCATAGTGCTTGACTGCTTGAACTGGTAAACCCATTTCTCAAGTGATACACTTGTGTTTGAAAAGCACAAAACAAATTTTCCCAACCAAACTTTGGCATAGACTCACTCCAAAAAGGAGAGTGACTGAAATATTTTTTGTACATGAAATTTTTGGAAAGCCTCTACATGGAGTGACTAGGTTGTTGTCTCTGTGTCTATGTGGAAAGCCTCAAGCCTGTTAAAATGGTTATCACACAAGAAAGTTATGAATGGTATGCTGACACCTTACATGTTGACCGTGGATGCATATATATACACATTGAAGTTTTAAATGAGTGCATATATATATTATAATTCATATATTTCATATGAATTATGTGAGTCAATTTGAATGTCTATTTGGTTTTGCGTTAAGTTCTTTATATGGAGTGGTAAATAATGGAATTAAAAAAAAAAAACCGATTGTGGTATGGAATGGTTATATGGTAGGGAAGGAACCATCATACAAACCATATAATTAAAGGATTGATTATTTGCATAATAAAGAGTGAAATACACGAAATAAAGTTGTGAATAAAGTTTTTTTTCATGATGCATTCACTCATATCTATAGTGGGAGTAGTTCTCACTCGCAAAGAGAACTATCCTGAGTGCTCCCAAAAGATAAAACACACCCTCATTTTAAATGAGTTGTGTAAAGGGTTTTGTGTAGGAGAAGGAGATAGTGCACCTAAAATTCCCATTTCAGATAAGGAGCTTGCCATTTGGGAAAATGAGAACAAAAAGGCCTATCTCTTGATTGCAGCATCTGTAAATGAATAGGTGAGTCGACGTATTTCACCATTTTCAAATTATTTTGAAGACCTAAAGAAGTTGAAGGAATTTTATGACTCACACTCTCAACTTGAAGTTGTTCAATTGATGATTAAGTTGTTTATTTTTGAATTGAAAAATGATGACCCTCTTTCCTTAGGATCAAAAGTAAGATCAATTACGCATGATAAAAAGTACATTGGCGTTGAGATATATATACCTCTCATAGCTTATGTCAAGGCACTATATCCCACTTATTAGAATTACCTTGAATCCTTGAAAGAAAATGGACATCGTAAGGAGATCATCTTTGACTCCCTTGAGAAGAAATTTGTTGAAAGAGAAGGATTTTGGGAAGAAGACAACTCCTTGGCCTACTAAAGAAGTTGTATTCCTTGCACAAAAGTAGAGTAATCATGCACAATATTCTTCCATAGGAAGAGGTGGCCACAAAGGAAGAGGAAGAGGAAATTTTAGAGGCAGGTGGGGCAGACAATTTCAAGGAGAAAAGTTTGATCTCCATTGCATATGATGCAATAGAGATGGACATGATGCATCCACATGTAAGTTTCCTTAGGACAAAATTGAGCAGGAAAGAAATGAAGGGAAAGGTAAAGCACCCAAATCTACTCATTATGTTGTGGTACATTGTAACATTGGAGTAATTGAAGACTTGTTTAATCCTTCACTTGCTTCATAGAAAGATGATTTATTTCTTGATTTAGGAGAAAATTTCCATATGAACTTTAGGAGATATCTTTTTGAAGAATTCATTGACAATGTTCATGGAGCAGTATATTTTGTAGACAAGTCAAACTCAATCCATCAGGGCTTGGCACCATGAGGCTCAAACCTCCTAGTCTTCCAAACTTTGCTCTACATGATATTCTATATCTCTCAGAACTAAGGAGAAACTTGTTGTCTTTGCTCCATATCCACTAGAAAGGACACACCATTCATATATCTGATGGAAAGGTTGAAGTTAGAAAAGCATCAGATCACTCACTTGTCATGACGGGGATAGAAGAAGAAAGAATTTTGAAGCTGCAAGGTACCTCTACTCATGCACAAAACTTTTCATAAAGTTCTCACTATGATGAAGGTGCATTTCCATCAATTATTTAATGGCATTCTATATTTGGACATTTGAACTATGACAACCTTCATTTGTTGAAGAAAAATGGTGTTACTAGTTTGCCTACAATTCCTAGGAAACGTAAGCGATGTGCTGCTTGTATCTTAGGAAAGCATAACAAACAGTCTTTTCATGATTATGATTCCAAATCATAGAGAAAGTTTGAACTCATTCATTTCTATTTATGTGGTCCAATGCCTATTCCTTCTACAAATGGTAATACATATATGATGACATTTATTGATGGCTACACTAGAATGTGTTGGGTTTGTTTATTGAAGAACAAGTTTGATGCGTTTGAAACATTCAATAAATTTCATGCATGGATTGAAAATGATGCACAATATCATATTGGCTCAATTCAAACTGATAATGGAAAAAAATACATTTCAAATGAACTTGAAAACTATCTTCTCCAGCATGGAATCAAACATCAAATAACCGTGCCTTATAATCCCCAACAGAATGGAGTCGTGAAAAGAATGAATAGACCAATCTTAAATATGGTAAGTTACATGTTGTTTTTCAAGAATGTTAAGTTGATATTTTCGGCTGATGAAGTTCTATGTGTTGTGTATATAAAGAATAGGTGTCCATCTAATACTATAAAAAACAACTCCCTATGAAATGTGGTATGGCCACATTCCTTCGGTGAGGCATCTTAGGGTTTTTGGTTCCACCTGTTATGCCTTGATACCTAAGTGTTGTGCTCTACAACAACCCCCCATGTCATATTATTATTCTTTTTATTTATTATCATATGAAATGGGTCCCTTTAGAAGTTAGTTGGTATCAATACTTCATTATTTTGAAAAAACCGATAATCAAAAGAAATCATTATATAAAACCCATAAAATGGAATAAAGCAAATCTTTGTCATTGCGATAAAGCGATCGCGAGATCGCATATCGCAATGACATAAGGAATACAAATAAGCGGCACATTAATCTCCGCCGATGCGATATCGCAATCGGCAATCGGCGATACTTTATGCAGGTTTTAAAGCACCCACATGCCATTAGTTCCGATGCGATATGCTATCGACGATCGACGTTCGGCGATATTCTATAAAACATTCTTGATGCGCCCAAAGCTCTCCACCCCGATGCGATGCGATATCGCAATCGGGGATCGGCAATATCCAATGCACAATAAAAATGGCGCTCAGGTCATACCCCCGACGCGATGCGATATCGCTATTGGCGATCGGAGGTTGTGAATAGTGTCAATACAAGAAGGTTTAAGGTTGTCCCGATGCCCAATTGCGATAAAGCACAGATTTCAATAAAAAGCCGTTAAGTGATGGGATATCACGGTTCATTCATATTTAAAGCTTGATCAGTTAAGCAATCATTCACCTGCGCTCAACCGCCAAAATGCCTAGTGCACGCTTAAATGAATCATTCGGCCTATTAACGATATAATGGGCATTTAAGGGATGACAGGTCTCAAACGGCCAATTAATGTGATCATAAGTCCTAAAATCTTCCCATAGATTGTGTCCGCGCCCATTTTAAAGGCTAATCCCTTATTACGCATCTGTCCATGTTTTCTCATCACTTGCAAGTTTTCATTGCTATTTCTCTGTATTACGTATATTTGCGCCACTGTGCAGAATTCATCCATAGAAGGAAGCTCAAATAAGATGGGGAAGAAATCTAAGAAGACCGCAGGCGCTTCCACTACACCAGCTGCAGGGCAAGCTGCCGGGGACAAGAAAAAGAGCTTAATATCTGATACTACATGCACGGGTCTCACCAGAGTTACGTGGCAAGGCACTTACAACCTAATTGAAGCCGAAGGACCAGAAAAGACTGTAACAGAAGCTAGTGTGGATTTACTTCGGAAGTCTGAGAGTACTCTCAAGGATTTAGCCGATTCTTTCCTTCACAGAATAGCGGCCAGGGAGCAAATTCTCCCATACACAGATGTAGTGCGATGGGCGATTCAAGAAATCCCAATCTTGGATAGAACTTTCAGCACTAGAGATGGAAGAATCTTCGGATCGTTCAGGGCGGATGATCTAAGGGAAATGTATCATTTGCCCGAACCGAAGAAGATATATAATAAAGCGTTCCTGGAGAAGTTTGCAAGCGAAAATGAAGTTCAATCCGAACCCATACGGGATTGGAGACAAAATCCAGCCAAACACAAACACGAATCTTCCGGTAAGTACTCGGTTGATTCTCTGGCTTCTCCTTATTGCTATGCGGGAATAATGATGTGTAGATTATGGGGATTGCATGACTCTGCTAATTTTACCATAGAAATGGTTCCTCTAATGGAGGCAGCTGTAAACAGTATAATTATGGATTGGGCCACCATCCTTTCTGACAAATTAGCACAAGCTGTGCGTGATTTTAGAAATCAGACTGTCATCTCTGAAAGGAAAATTCCCCCATTCTACTACAGCGCCTATATTCTAGACACCCTCTGTTTTAACTCCGAATTCCCCGTACTCGGCTGGAGGTGGACTGCACAAGACCCCTCGCCCATTCATATATATCACCAGAAATTGTGGAAATCTTCTTATAAACAACATTTGTACCAAATCTGCAATGGCTTTATGGTGCCTATTCATTATTCTATTTTTGATAAACCCATTCCCAAGATTTCCTATCAAGCTTCGTTTGATATAACAGCGGTAGCGAGTTGGTTTGGAGAGGAGAGATTTACCTACATAAGAGTTTTCGGCAGCCAAGCCAACCCACATGTTCTCCCTCTGTATATACCAGATAAACTGCTAGCAAGAGAAATTGCTTATCAGATTATGGCTGAGAGTGTTACACAGACTCTCAAGAAAGAAAAGAAGAGGGGCTGGCCCTCTTTTCCCTTGAGGTGTGGTGTCTATACTCTGCATGATCTCAAACATGCAGAAAAGGAAGCCACAAAGATTCAATCCTTAACTCTGGCAACTATCCCAAATAGGCCATATGATCCAAAGAAAGTTGCCTACAATGCACTAGAACAGGCCAAATTGACAAAATTTGAGCACAAAGAAGATATGTTTGACGACCTATTCATTTCAAGCGAAAAACTAGGTCAGGCTAAAGAACTCACTCGAATGAAATATAATGATGAAGGGCTGACTGAGTTTAATAAGCTTAGAGAACAGAGGTTGCAAACTCTGCCTCTAGATTTACTAGCAACAACCCCGGCGATATCATCAAGCGGGCCTGTTCGGCAACAATCAAAAGAACCTCCGGTGGTAACTAAGGATCATAAAAAGGAACAGGAGGAAGGGCAGAGAAAAGAAAAAGAAGATAGACAGAAGAAAGCACACGAGGAGAAACAGAGGAAAGAACAAGAGGAACAACAAAAAAGAGAGCAGGAAAAAATGCGGAAGGAGTCCCAAGCCGAAAAGGAGAAACAGACCACCACCGATGTCAATGTGGACACTACCATAGACCCCAAACTACTCCAGGAATGGCAACAGTTTCATTCCATCATCAATGGATTGGAATGTTCGAAAGATGGGGACACTTCCAAGACAAATGATACACAGGACATCACTTCACCTCAGGTTCTAAGTGGAACCAGCGGCCCACCCATTTCTAAAGATATTGAGGTAATACCAAAAGACCCCTCCGACCAAATCATTCTCCAGGTAGAAGATATTCGTCCCCTGGATGTTTTCTACAGCCCGAGGCATAAGGTAGTGGTAAAAAGACAAAGGAAAAGGAGGAAGATTGATCAAACTCCCCTTTTTCCAGAACAAACTGTAACGGGCAGCGTGGTTTGGAAGGAGGAATTCGACCCCTCCGATGACCTAACAAAACTGTCACAGTATGCCGGAGCCTATTTGGCGGCAACAATCGACAAGGCATCGGAGGTAAGTCTTTTACTGAAGACTAAGGACCAAGAAATTTTTGCATTACAGGCAGAGTTGGCTGAATCAAAGCAGAAGGCAGAGCAAGCAGAGGAGCAATTGTTGGCACAACAGCAAATGAACGATCAATTAACCCAACATATGAAGGAAGAAAGGCAAAGGATCGACCAAAACGCGATCCAGAAACAAAAGGAATTGTCGGAGGCATTGGCACAATTAAAAGCAGCGAATGAGCAAATGATGAAAACAAAGGATGAGCAAATTGCTCAATTGTCATCGCAGCTCAAAAAAGCAAAGGGCACTTCACAAGTGGCAGAATTCAGAAAGGAAGCATCACTAATCAACAGTGCGTTGATATCCCAGATTATACTCCTGTGTCAACAACTCACTGAGGCAGAGCCATTGTGTGAATTAACTACATCCATAAATCAGCAGGTAGAGAAGGCCAGGAATGAATTAGACCAAGCCGAAGAGATCATAACCGCATATCTTGACTGGCAAGATTCTGATCAAGGGAAAGCGGCAAATTTGCCCAGGATCCTAGAAACATATAAGGATATACTCTTCACAGAATGGCAAACTCAGGTGATGAAAGCAGAGAGGGCGGCTTCAAGATGTAAATCAACTTCCAGCAATCTAGTTGATCTGGTTAACAACACTCTCTACTTAGCAAATATGATTTCCCAATGTACACCAGGAAAGATGACAACAACAAACATGTTGGAGCAATCATGTTATCCTGACTTGGAGGAAAAGGGGAGATTAATCGCCGGGATTAACAGTTTAACCTTCGATGCATATTGGCTTTTCCTGATTAAGCCGCACACACAGCGAGCCGCCCTTAAGTGTTTAACAGATGCAATCGGGTGTATAATTCCCGATATTCAGGATGCCACCTATGCCGCCCAGCTCAGTTCGCGCCTCAACAAACCGCCTGAAGTAGAGCCAATGCTTGCGATAAGTCAGCTCAGATTTAAAGGCAAGCAGCCTACTTGATGAGTCATGCCACCGATTGCCAGATCGCTGAGGGAAATAGGATCAAAATTTATTGATACCGATTTAGTTGCATTTCAGTTTAATAGATATTTAGATTAATTTAGTATTTATAGACCCTTTCATTGTTTTGGAAAGGGTCGTAAAGTTTTGTATCAGACTTAATAGACTGAAGTTTGCACTATTGTGCTTCAGTCAATATTCTTTTATGAAACCAGACCAGTTGTTCTTAATTTGACAAGGAAGCTTCTTTATGCAATTGTGCACTATTGTCTTTGTTAAGGATGTTTTTGCGTTAAAGGAAGAACTACAAATAGCGATTGATATTTGGGAGTGTCAAAGCGGCTCATATGGTATTTCTATCTATGTCTAAATTCATTCCTGTTATGTGAATTGTTATTTGATTATTCTTGCTATTGTTGATTATATGCATGCGTTGTAACAACAGATCTTTATTCATTCCACTATTGGATGTTTTATGATGTGCCTTTTCTTTAAATCATGTATATGTCAATAATATAAATGATAAAGTGTGGTAATATCGCTTTAATCGCTTTGCTTAACTATTTAGGCATAGCAATCATGAACAGGATAATGTCCATGTCTGTCAAATGGAGTCATCTATATGCCCGTTTATAGATACGGATCATCAAGCGCTGCACTTTAAAAGCTCAATAAGTCCCCGGGATAGATCATAGTTATTATATTCTTTTCAATAGTTTTAGTTATTCGCTCATCGCTAGCGTAGTTTATAATCATCCATCCATCCCGTTTATCTATTTCTGGGAAACTGGTCCCATTATCCCCAGTCGGAGCCACTATTCCAAATGGAAAAGGAGCTGTACTAAGGTCCGGACCGGGTGGTTATCCCCGATGTTGTTGCAGCGATTTTCGAGGCATCAACACTAAGGAATAGATAAACAAACTTGGTGAGAGGAGTCACAAGTGTATCTTCTTGGGGTACTCAAATACCTCCAAAGCATACCATCTCAATGATGAAGTCAATAAGAAGTTTATAATATCTAGAGATGTGATCTTTCTTGAATCTTCCAAGGCTGACAATGTTGTTGAGCGGAAACTTTGTCACTTGGATATAATCACATGTGTAAAATATTTTCAAGAGTTTGATAATGAGATTCCACACCTTGAAGGGGGGATTCCTATATTGGATAAATTTGTGGAATCTTCTTCTGAAACACTCTCTCCCTCGCATGAAGCTCCAGCCACTAAGGACACTTTGAGTGATGTGATTGATAGAATTGGGAGACTAAATATTGATTCAGCCCCATCTTAGTCAATTGAGCAGCCTGGGCCATCTCAGAAAGTTCCTCCTAAATGGTTGAAAAATATAATTGAAAGCATTTGTCCTGATGAGGTTGGAAAAACAGGAACGAGAAGCTCAACCAGAAAAAATGGAGGTGATGTAGATGATTCTGACTCCCTTGTTGATATGGATGTTTCTTATGATTGTGAATAGAATTGGTCTACTTATTTTAGACTAACTTCCTTCAAAGAAGTCACTTCTCATGATGAATGGAAAAAGTGATGCAGAAACAATATGATTCTTTGATAAATAATAGCACCTGGAAGCCAGTTGATCCTCCATTGGGAACCAAACCAATTGGCTGCAAGTGGGTCTTCAAGAACAAAGTATAAAGTAGATGGTTTACTTGAAAATCATAAATCCAGGCTAATGGAAAAAGGTTTTGCATAGAAGGAAGGGGTTGACTATGAGGAAAATTTTTCTCTCATGGAAAATGGGCTACCATTCAGACACTCTTTGCCTTGGAAGCATAGAATGGTTGGAAATTTCATCAAATGGATATAAAAACTGATTTCTTAAATGGAGATCTAAAAGAAAATGTTTTTATGGCCCAACTAGAAAGATATTTTTTGAAGGGTGAGGAACATAAAATATGCAAGCTTGTAAAATCCTTGTATGGCCTCAAGAAAGATTCGCAAACCTGGTATGAGAAGTTAACTAAGCATCTTCTAAAACTCAACTTCAAACATTATGATATTGATGATGCAACTTTGTTTGTAGATAAAGTTGGAAAAACAGTTCTATATCTTGTGGTGTATGTAGATGATCTTTTGATGACAGGGAACAATGAGAGCTACATTGCATCCATGAATAAGGAATTGAGGAAAGGTTTTGTTAGGTCCCTATAATACTAGTGATTCCCCCATTACTATTGTAGTTGTACCCCTTATTAATATTTTTGTGCCCCTATTGTCCCCATATTGTTATTACTGTGCCCCATAGAATCTCTCTATTGTTATTTTTGTGTCTTTATATTATTATTGTTAGGTCAGCTTGGTTATATTATGACCCCATAGACTCCTATATATACAAAGGAGGTTTTGTCATTTGTATCATCCAAGAATTTTTCATTTATGTAACGTAAAGGAGGTTTCCCCCTCAAAGAGGCTGAATTCTAAGGCATTGATCTATCTTTTCTATCTTTTTGTGAGCTGGTTTCATAACATTTGGTATCAGAGCTTTGGATTCTAGGGTTTCGCTGCTCCAAACAAGTCATCATTGCATTTTCACTATAACGTTTTTCTGTGATGTTTCAGATGCTAAAAAAAAAAAAACCATTTGGGCTAAAATCGTTCTACCTTGGGTCCAAATTTCTGAGCTTTTCGCTCTGTATTTGCAGAGATATGATCTAAGGATGTTGGCCTTTTTGCAGACTCTCGATTTACAATCCAAATAGATGACCTATGGAAAATCCTCATAACTTTTGTTTTGAGCATCAGATTACAATTTCGTAAGGAGTTACATAAATAGGATGGACTATAGTTTCCTGTGTATATTTTTTAGATCTGAAGGTCAAAATAGTGACGTGGCACTTCATACAAGTTTGCTCTTCTGAAAAGGTATATAATCAAGTCATCTTAGGAGATTGTGCATAAATATTTCTTGATGAATCTAAATTTGATAAAAATGGTGGCATTGGAAAGAGGACGCAGAAGGCTACTGTAGGCCACAATTTCAAGACTGGATGATCCGAAATTATAGAGATACATCAAATTCAATATGAGCTCCTAGAAAGTGAAAAAAGGTGTGTAGTTTTTTTTAATTTTTGCATAAGCTTAGTTTGAAAAATTAGTTTGAAGGAATTCAAAGGGCATAGTAAAGCATTATTATCAGTAATTGATGCCCCAATGAAGAAAATGCAAACACCTAGTAAGCAACCTGAAAGCTCTAGCATGACTCATGAAGAAATGAAATGAAATACTAGGTTTTGAAATGAAATACTTGGGCTATGTTCACTACTATCTTGGTATTGATGTAACTCAACATCTGAAGTTTATATTCCTCTCTCAAAAAACATATATTGGAGATATATTGAAAAGGTTTGGCATGGCTGAGTGCAATCCTTTGAATACTCCAATGGAACAAAACTTAAAGCTCACATCCACTGAAGGAAAATAATTTGAGGAAGCAACGAAGTATAAACAGCTCATAGGAAGTCTCAATTACCTTACTACTACCAGACAAGACATTTCATTTGATGTTAGAATCCTCTCTATGTTTATGAAAAATCCTTGTGAGGGTCATTTTTCTGCTATAAAAAGAGTTCTAAAGTACTTGAAGGGAACTCAATATTTTGGAGTTAAGTATGCACAGGTGGGCAACGTTAGTTTGATTAGATACTTTAATTCAAACTTCGATGGAGATAAAGAAGTTGGGGTGTCTACTTTAGGTTATGTTGTACCTCTGAGATAGTAGTAGGTCATTTACCAATGCTAGAGCATCTAAAATAATTGCTTTGGGGTTTTTGGTTTTACTTTTTGGAAGACCAATGAATGAAGACAGATGTAGAATTGAAGTAGTTAATCCTTTGGGTTATATTAATATCTCAGCAGAGGGCTGCTATAAGCCTTTACACAGTGATATAGATAAAAAATAATGGTGAGTAGAAGACATCAAAAATATGATTATCACAATTTCCAAACTGTAAAACAGAACAATCATAAGTGGGAAAACCTTCTAAAATACGTTCCAAAGGTTCAAGGCAGTATACTGAAGCTTACACAACATGCCGATGATTTATTGATTAGAGGGGATTAGCTAAACAGACAGTTTATTAATCCATTTTCTTAAAAGATGATCACTTTAGGAGCTTATTGGAATAAATTGAGACATAATTTTTCCTACCTAGATATCTCTATAAGTCATAAGAATATGAAGAAAAACATAATCACTGATAACTGGAAAAGCATACAGGATAACACAAAACTGAGTAAAACCAGATTCAAAATCCTCTGCTTTGTATTAAGGTTCCATAAAGACTGAGTACATCAGGTGTGTAGAAAAGCATCCTTCAAAGGTGGCTTCTAGCTTCAAAGTAGAATTAATAGTCAAGGCTTTACAATCAATGAACTATGAATCTTGAACTCCAAACCACTAACATCTCAAGAAGAGAGTTATTTATACAATAATAAAACTAAGAAAATATCCCAAAACTGTTTAAGATTTATTCTAGGAAAGGAAAGATCTTGATGTAAGAAGATAGGGGTAGTTATTGAACTGCTTCTTGCTGTCCCTTTTATTCAGGTTGTGTTGGCTTTGTTGTCTAATATTTTTCCCTTTAAGCTACTTTATTATTTTTATCCTTCACACTGGTTGATTCCTTCATTAAATATTTCATCTAATACTCTTTAAACTCTGTAAATCTCCTTTGACCCTGTTGAGTAACCTTTACTGTTTCCTTTTACCTTTACTGTGCAATCCAGGTTTTTACTGTGTTTTTCAACAATAAATCACTTTAGATTTATGTTACAGGGTAAAGTAAATTGATATGGTCTTCATATTTGTCTTCCAACTGTACGTAGGCTTTTTCTCTGTTAGCCTAGAATAGAAGCTTTACTTGCAAAACACAAAGACTGCTAAGAAAAGCAAGGGTGACAGAGAAGGTGATCAATGGCTTTATAGAGCTTGAAAGGACATTGGAAGGAGTCCAGAGCGTATCGAAAGGAAAAATGATGGTTTTATTGGTCGCAGAGGCTTATGGAGGCTTCATTGTGTAAAATAGGCAAAAACGGAGCAAAATGGTCATTTTGGCATTTAAAGGGGAAAAACAGTTTTCTTTTGAAATATGGTGCGATAGTGAATAGTAACCATTTTGTCATTTTGCAGAAGGCAGTTTTCATCACACCGCTTATAAGTCGTGGGCAGTTTTGGGAATGGGTCACTTGAAATGATCTAAGCTTGACACGTAGCAATGGAGGATAGTGGAATACCACCATTCGGGTGGGTAATGATCGTACAGAGAGCGTACCCGAAATCACCGAGGACCATTGGATTTGAATGCCTTAGATTGGATGATGGTGGAGTGAAAGAGTAGTGTAGACGGTACGAATGATTAAATATGGCAGTAATGGCTTTATTATGGCTTAAAACCCAGATTAGCGGTGAAATGGAGGTTTAAGGTTAATTCTTCATTTAAATCATAAAAACGATTTAACAAAGAAAACCTTCACAAAATAGATATGACGGAAACTTGGGTGGATAATGATATCGGGTACGGGTTTATATCGCATATCGTAATTGTAATTTACCGGGGGAAGGCCCAATGCAAAGGAATGCAATAAGGGCCAGACATGACGTAGGAATAAATAATGTATGACATGTGATCAGGTTCGGGTACCAATCGCAATCGGAGATCGCAATGGCGGAAGGTATGTGCTTTAGCTGGGACTTGCGATGGACGCAAATGAGATATGAATATGGATTAGGATATATATTTGGTCGGATCCGGGCCCATCGTTGATTCCATATCGCAATCGAGGAAAGTGAATGCACATTGAAAGGTTTCGATTTGCTAACATTGTGATGCAATATGAAAATACATAGTTTTATTATAAAACTAAGGTTTCAGGATATTTAATAAAGAAGTTAATAATATATGGGAAAGTGGAATTTTAGGGGTTTAATACTGGTGAGCACTAGTATTGCAGCAATAATGCTGCAACCCCTGGGCTGCCTACTTTACTCTTATCAACCCAGTGGTTCATAACAAACTTGGAAGCATCAGTGATGTATGCACAAGTACTAGTTCTTACTGTAGGTTGTCACTTGGTCAGCCGGTGCAGGATCACTAGGAGCTCGAGCCAACTTCTATGGATTCTAGAAGAAGCTCTATATGTGATGAAAGAAAAGAAAGATAGATGCTATTCTAATTGTAGAAAGGAGAAAGACTAAAATGTAAAGCAAAACTAGTAAACCCTAATTAACCAACTAATTCTACTTTTGTAGAAAGCGCCATGAAAACCATGAAAGGAATGCTATTACCTATTCAAGGAAGTAAACAACATCTAACTATGCTATTTCTGGAAGTAAATAAGCAAAAGACATATTTTTGGATTTTTATGTATTTTTATGTGAATTTGACATGCATGTAATTTATTGTGTGTGAATGTGGCAGCAAATAGGTGGTGTTGAGGGGCGGTTTTGGGACTTGAGAGGATGTAGGATGGTGTGGATGGGTCCTAGGAGATCTCAAGTGGCCTTCTGGAGGCATTTCCCACATTCGGACTTCAAAAGAAAGCCTACAGGAATATCTACAAGAGGACACAGGAAATCTACAGGAGGAAAAACAACGTTCTACAAGAGGCCTATAGGAGGAGGCCAAGAGTAGTTTTCACTGTTTTGAGGGTGTGAGAGTGGGTGAAAGAGGTGGATGAAGTTGGAATGAGGTGTTAGGGTGCCTATGGTCTACCATGAACCACTAGGAGAGAGAAAGATGATTGGATTTGCTCAAGGAGAGAGGAAGAAGTTATATGGAAAATGGAGGAAACTAAGGTAGAATTGAGGTGAGACTTGGGTGACCTCTAGGGCATAGATTAGATGGAGGATGGGATAGCTGATAGGCTGGCCTACTGATAGAAGAGATCTACTGCAAAGGAACTAACAGTCAACCAATAAGATCAAACAAGCAATGGAATAAGTGCATCTAGTAAAATAGAGTTTTGCATCAAACTAGTCTAAACTATGATCTATGAAAGGAAATGCTGAGGAATGTTGCAAGAAAGGAAAGAATGAAAGAAGACTATTGAAAATAAAGAAGTAAGCATGATGAAGAAGATCTGAAGCAAAGAAAATCTGGACTTTTAACATACTAAAAAGCTGCAAACACTAGAAGTCCTATGAATGAGGAAATTTTGTATTTTTGGGGCAGCAAGAGGGTCTTTGCCTCAAATCATGGTCCCAAAGGGAGGAAGAGAGGCCAAGGCACTGTTGCTACCCTTTTGAATCTTCTTTTTATCACTGCTTAACCTGCTATAGAGAGCAAAAATGTAAGCAAACTACTAAATCATCAAAAGCAACCTATTCTCAACCATAAAAGAAATACATCTAACAGCAACCTAATCTACAAACTGAAATAAAACATACAAATACAAGTAAAGAGGATCTTGGCTACTCAGATTGGGCCCTAACCCAAGAGCTTCAGCCCTCTAAGGTAACTCAGTGTTAGCTCAAAAAGGATTCAATCTTTGTTTCCAAAACAATAGCAAGATTACATGAAACTGACACAAAATAATAAGCTCAAAGTTGAGCAGAGTTTACATAAGCAAAAGTACAACAAAAATCCAAAAAAAAACTGACCCTAGTGAGGCCCTAGGCCTCTCTACTTATACAAATGAAGCTACCAATAGCTTCCTTAAAATCAGGGAGGCTTGGCTCCCAAAACTCGAGATAATCATCAGTCATCCTCCACTTGCTTGGCTGCCTTCTAGTGCATGACTTGGCTGCTTGTACTCCGAGCTGAATGAAGGGGAATTCGAAGTGAGGAGTAATAAATGAGGGGGATTCCCTCCTATAATTCCTCTCCTTTTTCCACTTCGAGTTATTGCTGCCATTTGTCCACTGGATCCTTGACTTTGACCTCAAAATTCATCAATAATCTGCATTAAACACATATTAGACCACATGGCATCATAACTAACTCAACTCAATCTATAAGCATAAATATATTAGAAAATCATAAAATAAGGTAAGAGAATGGTTGATTTGACTAGGTTAGGAGGTAAAATGAGCCCATATAATTATCCATTTATGAGGCTCATCATCACCCCCCTACTGAAAGTGTTGCTCATCCTTTGAGAAATTTAGTCCATATCCTCATCTTTTATGGCCCTGGTGGCCTCCCTAACATCCCATTCTTCTGATGTGGTCTCCTCTTCCATGTCACAGAATCCCGCGTTCATGTATATCTCTTCCCACTGCCCCTGCTCTTCTTCTTCTCTTCTGCCTTCCAGCATGCCTAGCGGTAGTAGGTGACCCAATTTGAGGCCAATCCAATTGACCTTCAGCCTCTGCATGGAGCGCTTATACATGGGCACTCTCCTTAATGCCTCCTTCATTCTCATTAGGGAATGATATTCCCTGTTCTGCAGGCTGTGTGGTAAGGTGTTCCATCTCCTCATACATGCATGCACACAATCATCCACAAGTAGCCTTTCCATATCCTCAAAGTGTGCAATGGCTTGTGCCTGATCACTTATATATCTACGGGAAATCTAAGGGTTATTGGAAAGCAGGTTATGTGTGTTGATGAGTGCCATGGGGTCTACTAGCTCAGCTCTAATTATTAATGGCTCATTCTGCTCCTTTATCATCAACCTTCTTATTTCTGTTGCCCATAACTCTTCATGGTTCATCCATGAGGCCATGGCCATTAGTTGCAAGTCCCCTAGTCTGGCATTGGGGTCCCACACATTCATGCCTATGAGGGCCATGTTATGCAAGTAGAGTTCTGCCATGTTTGCCTTATCTTCTGATGTGCCTTGGTCACATAGGTCCATAAACTGCCTGTAATCTTGGAAAGGCATTGTGCCTCTTTGTGCCAAAGTCTTTATCTGAAATTGCAACCATTGGTCCTTGAGATACAGGCCATAGGATTTTGCTGGTGTTCTACATTGCAATGCCTCCATGGACCAGCTAGCCATGCATGCCAGTTGGGTCTCTTTCTCTTGCAACTGCCTTCTTAGCAATTCATTTTCTGTTTCAAGTTGGCTTCTTGTAATTGCTTCTCTATGTCTGATAGCACTCAACTCTCTGCCCATTTCTTTGAGTTTTCTCTCCATATGGCCAATATCCTCAACTCCTTTGGATTTTGATATTTGCATCCACATGTGTGTTCTTATTCTCTCTTTCTCTAATTCAAAGAATAGTGGAATTGCAAATTTTTGTGGAATTATCCTTCCTCCCTCAAGAAGATTGTAGTAGGAACCAAGAATGGGCCGGGGATCAGGTTCTTGTAGTTCTATATCTTCCTCCTTTCCCTGTGGCTGTCCTTCTGCCCTTTTCTCAAGATTTTGGGTCTCCTGTAGTTTCGACAATGTCTCCTGTAGAACTGTTTGTGCCTCCTATAGGATTGTTTTTGGGTCTTGTAGTTCTACCTTTTCTTTCCATGTGGGAGATCTAGGAGTCCCCCTTTCATATGTGATAGGTGCCTTATAAGGGGATTCCTTTTGTTGGGCAGAGGGTGAATCTTCAATTACAATTGGCACTTTTGAAGAAGGCTGGGGTTTCCCTGTTTTGATTCTTGTGCTCTTCCTGGCCCTGAAATACATGGAGGTCTACCTTTTCCTCTTCTGGTTTGGCTTGATGGGGGTATTGAGGGCAGTGAGAGCAGCTGTTGCCTCTCTTTCTAGAGTCTTAGGGGACACTTCTTCTTGTTCTGCCTTTTCTGCCTCTCTTTCTCCTCCTTCTGCCTCTTTTTCTGTCTCTGTTTGCTTTGTTTCCTTCTGCTCTGTTTCTTCAGCTTTCTCCTCCTCTATCTTAGTTTCTTCCTTCTTCCCTTCTTGTTCTGCTAAGTCACCAATTGCTTCACCTTCTCCCTCTTTCTACTCTTCCTCCTCACTGCCAGCAGGACTGATACCATAGGTTAGGGTCTTTATGTCATCTTCAGCTGTCATGTTTCGGAAGATTTCCCATGCTATAGGGAGTGTAAATGTATGGAGGGCTTCTTCCACTAAAATTTTGATTAACCCATGGTGAGCTAGCTGCTCTAAATTTCCTGCTTGAAATTTAATGTTGGAGTCAATGAGAGACTGCAGGAGGAAGTAGGGGATGATGAGCTTCTGAGGGGCTGGAGTGTCCATGCCATACCTTAATTCATGAAGGATTCTAAAATGGTAACCATAGACAATGTTGTACCTCCCCTCATAGGAAATATACTTGATTATTTGGTAGCTAACCTCATCCTGAGGATATGGTATGCTAGCCCTTCTAATGCCATTTTTATCCCCTATAGGTGTTTCATTGTTTTGGAAGAAGTTTTTCTTGGCAGCCTGGCCAATTGGTTTCTCATCCTTACTCCAAGGCAGCCCCAGAGGAAGTGTAGTAACCCTATTGATAAATTCAGGGGTTATCTCCATGGACAGACCTCTAAAGGTGAAGTGGCATGTGTTCTGGTGTGAGGGACCAAAGAGTGGGCAAATTCTTAAGCAATTTCCTCATCAAACCCTTGGAATTTCTCAAAACAGTTCATCCAATTTGCTCTTGTGAATATGTCCACTACTTGGGGATGTGCATGGAGCCTGGAGGAGTTAGTGGGCTCCTTCCTCATAAAACCTCCTGTCATTTTGTTTATTCTTCTTTCAGAAACCAAATGTGGAGAAGGAGACAACAATTTTTTAAGAAAAACAGAGAAACAGAGAGACTATGTTTTTTTTTAAGAAATAAGCAAAAACTTTTTATGTATTCCTTCCACCTAAAGGCTTGATTTCACCCTCGAATTTAAACCACTACTTGCATATTTTGAGATTCAATGGGGGTATGCATGGAACCTACCTCCTCAGCTTGAGAATCTTGCTCAAACCCATGTTTTCCCTTTCAAAACAACTCACTGGCCCTCCTGTAGAAGATTGTTGTGTCCTTCTGTAGAATTCCTATAGGTGCTCCTGTAGAGAATGGCGAGAGCAAGAATATGGGAGAGATCAATGGAGAACGATGGTTACGAGGCTGTGGGGGCACGAGGAGATTTGCAGGAGCGGAGTTTCATGGAGAGAATGAAGGAAAAGGTGGTGAGAGTGCTTGAGGAGGAATATTTAAACTTTTTGTGGATATTTCCGGTGATGGAGGGTGAGCAAGAAAAGTGTACATTGGCCATATTCATACCGTTGGTCCCCACTTGCCTTTTCATCATGGCCCTTCCTCGTAATCATCCCTCATTATTGCATCAAAGTTAACTCTTCCTCCCACTATCTATCCTTGGCATCTTGTGCTTGAGTTGACTATGCGCATGTGTGGGTGACATCTTGGTTAAGTGGAGTCAACTAGATGAAGGTGGCCAAGTTAACTGGCCACCTTTCCCTCGTTCAACCTCAACCATATCGTTTCTTTTACATGACCTCTGATTACACAAATGAAAATAGAGGAGCGGGTTAGTTACTTACCTGTGATCCGAATATTACTGTTGTGAGGTGTTGTGGCTCTCTCTCTACTGCATGCCTCGATTTCTTTTGATGCATGTTGTCTGCTTGCTAATGTGTGGTTGTGTCTTGTGCAAGTTCTTCTCTGGTTGGGTCTAAGCTTCAGGTGCCTTCTCAAACTTCATGTGTGTTGTCCCTTGCTGTTGGTGCTGGACTTATATGGAATCAGCTACTGTGGGTTTGTAGGATAGTGACTTGTTTTGTCTATATCTCCCAAACGGTAGATTGGATTGACCTGAAATTTATGAGCATGTTTCCATCATCATTATGCACCTCCCCATAGAAATATTTTGGTCATGGATGCACAGATATCGAGAAAAACAAAAAATGGCTGAAGGTGATGGAGGCCAATTTCTTAGAAACCATGCACTAGAATTTGTTGAAATTGCTTGGGCATGTTACCATCATCCATATGCATCTCCCCATGAAACAATTTTTTAAATGGATGCATGGATATTGAGAAAATGCAAAAATGGTTGAAGGTGATGGAGGCCAATTTCTTGGTGATCGTGCACTGGAATTTGTTGAAATTTCTTGAACATGTTACCATCATCCATATGCAACTCCCCATGAAACAGTTTTTTAAATGGATGCACGGTTTTCAAGTTAGGGAAAAAACAAATTTCTGCTCTATGTATTTTTGTATCCTATAGGAAAACAGAGCATCCTGTAGTTTATTTTTAGGACAGCAAGAAAAATGAATGGTAAAAGCTAGAGAATGATGGGTGGATGGTGAAAATAGATGATAGTGATGGATTGGCATGGCCTTGGCCTTGTTGGAGCATTTGAGCGAAGTAGGAGAAAGTCAAAATTTGACTTCTTTTGACTAGGCTTGACCAATTTTCCTTTTGGTACCAACTTGTTCTTGTTGCTTGCAGATGTTGGAGAGTACATGCATGCATGGAGCAAGGATTTTTATTTTTTCTCTTTTTTCTAGGCCTACTAGCCACCTCAATGAGGTTTTCAACTAGTAGGTCTGCCTAGGCGCCTCAAAGGAGGTTTTCACCTAGGATCTTTTTTCTTTCTTTTTTCTTCTTTCCAACCCATTGACCACCTCATGGAGGTTTTCAATCAATGAGCCAATTTGAGGTGCCTCCAAGGAGGTTTTCACCTTAGATTTTTATTTTTTCTTTTATTTTTCATGTTTTTTTCCCCTACCCTACCCTACTTGTAAAACAAAATCACTTTCAAGTATAAGAATACTTCCAATGGAGCCATGTGCACATCAAGATGATAGACAAAATGATGTGGAGGCTTGAAATGTATGCTTTGACATGTACCTGGATTTCAGAGACCAAATGATTTGACTTTGAAGGGATCAAGCATAGTTGAGGAAGAGAGTGATGCTGCAACTTAGTGACTGTCTGGAACCATATTTCAATATAGCTGTGATGTCCTTGGTCCTTTTTCTAATTTGGATCATTCTTCATGTCTTATTCTACCATGACCTTCACATCTTCCTCTTTTTGCTGATTTTTCTCTTGAATACATGGAGGATTTGATGGTAACCATGAGGGAGCTCTCTCGATCTCTGATTTTGATGTCTTCTCTTCATCAAGTGAAGCCCATGGTTCTTTGATCTTCTCTTTTGAATATTCTTCTTTTGGATGTGGTCCTTCAATGATATCAATATAGTCTCTTTTTTGCAATACTCTTCCTGTGTTATGGTGAATACCATTGAGCTCAAGAGGAGTTGTTTGGAAGTGTTGTACCTCAGCATTGTAAATGGGTTGAGCTACTTCAATGTGTGGGTTTCAGAATGGTGGTATAGGTAGTTGAGTGGGAGTGTATATTTGAGATGGTTGTGGATGCGGTTGTGGTTGGGCAAGTGGTGGAGGTAGAAGAGCAGGAAGAGAGTTGTATTAGGGCCTCCACCCCTGATGAGATGCATTCCACTAAGGTTGCGGCTGAGCATAGGATTGAAATGAATGGGTGGTTGGTTGGGCTTGATATTGAGATGTGAAGGACCAAGGAGGAGGCGTGGACCAGGAAGGATGACTATGGGGGCCCCAAGAAGGTATGGCAATGACTTGGTTGGGGTTGTAGTATGCTTGAGATGTCCCTTGCATCCCCTGGTGATATAGTCTAGGTTCATGCGGCCTCCTTTGCTTTATGTAATAGATCTGTTCAGTGACTCCTTCGGCCCCTTGGTATACAGCTTTAAGTCTGGGCAAGGACGGGAATTTGTCTGTAGAATGATTTTCTTCACATATGGAACAAACCTCTATAGAGTTCAATGGGCATTCATTCCTAGGATGCCTCCTGGTGCATCTAGGGAAAAAAATGGCCAACGCCCTCTCTACTTCCTCTTGTTTTATTTTGATATGTAAGGTATCCATTTGCATGGCAAGAATCTATAGCATCTCACTCTTGAAGTCTTCCAGCATGTTTCCAATTTCACCTTTAATGGATGAGTTGGAAGAAAAGGTACTACCCCCAACATTTATGTTTTCAGCCATTGGCTCTAGAGGAATGTTTTCTTCTTCTTCTTCCCCTATAGGTTCTTCAAATATGTCTGGATGTTCACCTAAGGGTTCTTCTTGATTGCAACCACCGAAGAAGAGAGAAGGTTGGTTGTGTGAAGCAGTGGGGGTGTTGGGCAAAAATTTTCCTGAGTTATCTCCATTCCTACGAGGCATGAAAGGAAATATTTTTGGTTGGTTTTTGTTTCTTTTTCCCCACACTAATAATACCTATAGAAACTGAAATTGATTGAACAAAACAAATTGCAACTAACTGAAATGAACTTGATGAAATGAAATTTGTAGAATTGAAGAGGAAAGCAAGGAAATGCAGAACTTGAAGGAAAAGAAATGACTAGTCTACTCTTGCTGAAATGAAATTTGCAGAATTGAAAAGGAAAGCAAGGAAATGCAGAACTGAAGGAAAAGAAAGGACTAGTCTACTTTTGTTGAAATAAACTATTAGTAGAATGTTGCAAGAAGAAAATAGAAGAAAGAAGTAATCACAGAATACTTTGATGCTTTCCTGGCAACGACGTCAAAAAGTGGTGAGCACTAGTATTGCAGTAATAATGCTACAACTCATGGGCTGCCTACTTTAATTTTATCAACCTGGTAGTTCGTAACAATCTTGGAAGCATCGGTGTTGTATGCACAAGTACTAGTTCTTACTGCAGGTTGTCACTTGGTTAGCTGGCGCATGATCAGGAGGAGCTCGAGCCAACTTTTAGGATTCCAGAAGAAGCTCTATATATGATGAAAGGAAAGAAATATAGATGCTATTCTAATTGTAGAAAGGAGAAAGACTAAAATGTAAAGCAAAACTAGTGAACCCTAATTAACCAACTAATTCTACTTTTGCAGAAAGCGCTATGAAAACCATGAAAGGAATGCCATTACCTATTCAAGGAAGTAAACAACATCTAACTATGCTATTTCTGGAAGTAAATAAGCAAAGGACATATTTTTGGATTTTTATGTATTTTTATGTGAATTTGACATGCATGTAATTTATTGTGTGTGAATGTGGCAGCGAATAGGTGGTGTTGAAGGGCGGTTTTGGGACTTGAGAGGATGTAGGATGGTGTGGATGGGTCCTAGGAGGTCTCAGGTGGCCTTCTGGAGGCTTTTCCCACATTTAGCCTTTAAAATAAAGCCTACAGGAAAATCTACAGGAGGACATAGGAAATCTACAGGAGGAAAAACAACGTTCTACAGGAGGCCTACAAGAGGAGGCCAAGAGCAGTTTTCATTGTTTTGAGGGTGTGAGAGTGGATGAAAGAGGTGGATGAAGGTTAGAATGAGGTGTTAGGGCACCTATGGTCTACCATGAACCACTAGGATAGAGAAAGATGATTGGATTTGCTCAAGGAGAGAGGAAGAAGTTTCATGGAAAATGTAGGAAACTAAGGCAAAATTGAGGTGAGACTTGGGCGACCTGTAGGCCATGGATCAGATGGAGGATGGGATGGCTGACAGGCTGGACTAATACTAGAAGAGATCTGCTGAAAAGGAACAGATAGTCAACCGAAAAGGTCAAACAAGTAATGAAATGAGTGCATCTAGAAAAACATAATTTTGCATCAAACTAGTCTAAACTATGATCTATGAAAGAAAATGTTGAGGAATGCTGCAAGAAAGGAAAGCATGAAAGAAGAATATTGAAAATAAAGAAGTTATCATGATGAAGAAGATGTGAAGCAAAGCAAAGTTGTACTATTAACCTACTAAAAAACTGCAAACACTTGAAGTCTTATGAATGAGGAAAATCTGTGTTTTTGGGGCAGCAAGAGGGTCTTTGCCTCAAATCATGGTCCCAAAGGGAGGAAGAGAGGCCAAGGAATTGTTGCTACCCTTTTGAATCTTATTTTTATCACTGCTTAACCTGCTATAGAGAGCACAAATGGAAGCAAACTACTGAATCATCAAAAGCAACCTATTCTCAACCATAAAAGAAATACATCTAACAACAACCTAATCTACAAACTGAAATATAACATACAAATACAAGTAAAGAGGAGCTTCACTACTTGGATTGGGCCCTAACCAAAGAGCTTCAGCCCTCTAAAGTAACTCAATGCTAGCTCAAAAAGGATTCCATCTTTATTTCCAAAACATTAGCAAGATTACATGAAACTGTCACAAAATAATAAGCTCGAAGTTGAGCAGAGTTTACATAAGCAAAAGTACAACAAAAATCCAACAAAAAACCAACCCTAGTGAGGCCATAGGTCTATCTACTTATACAAATGAAGCTACCAACAGCTTCCTTAAAATCAAGGGGGCTTGGCTCCCAAAACTCGAGATAATCATAAGTCATCCTCCACTTGCTCGGCTACCTTCTAGTGCATCACTTGGCTGCTTGTACTCCAAGCTGAATTAAGGGGAATTCAAAGTGAGGAGTAACAAATGAGGGGGATTCCCTCTTATAAGTCCTCTCCTTTGTCTACTTCGAGTTATTGTTATCATTTTTCCACTGGATCCTTGACTTTGACCTCAAAATTCATCAATAATTTGCATTAAACACATATTAGACCACATGGCATCATAACTAACTCAACTCATTCTATAAGCATAAATATAATAAGAAAATCATACTATAAGCTAAGAGAATGGCTGATTTGACTAGGTTAGGAGGTAAAATGAGCCCATATAATCACCCATTTATGAGGCTCATCAAATACTATAGTTAATGTTAATATGAAAAATGAGCGGAAAAAGGATAATTCTATGTGAAAAGGGGAATTATAGGTGGAAAAGGGAATTATATGAAATATGAGTGGAAAAGGGGAAACACATTCAGTAAAGTGCTTTTAGTGGTTTATTTTCTTTTCATATACGCATCAATACTTAGGGAAAACATATTTTTGTGGGTTTTTTATGTAAAAGGGGATTTTACATGGGATTTTCACTTTTCCTAGCCAAAAATGGTTTTGACCTTAGGAAAAGGGTTTTTTTGTGGAAAATGAGTGAATATGAATGTATGAAGGTGGGAAGGGGTAATTAGTGAATATAGGGATGAATGGGGATGAATAAGCCCCAAAAATGGGTAACTTATTGGGCTCATTTTGCCTATGGTTCTTCATCAATCCACCATTTTTTATAGATTATGCATGTTCTCTGAGTATGTTTATGTTATTTGAACGAATGAGGGTGGTCACTTTACCAAGGAGGCTAATACGTGGTTATTCCAGGTTTTTTGGACAAATTTAGGAACAAGGCCAAGCAATTATGAGCTAGGTGATAGCCAAGCATGAAGGAACAAGGGTGAGGATTCGTAGGAAGGGTGTCTTTGGCATTAAATGGCCCTTCCTCGAAATCCCCACCCTCAACTCGGAGCTCAGAAGGCCACCAAAATGAATCGTAAAGGCAGCCGAGCAGCTTTGTGAAGAGTGACTGTTTATTGGCAGTTTGAACAGCCGAGCCCCTTGAGTTAAGGAGGGCTGCTAGGACCCTCGTAGGGCATAAATAGGAAGGCTTCAGCCTTCGTAGTTTACTTTTGGAACTGTTGGGTTTTGCACTATAGTGCTATCATTATCTCAGCTCGTTTTTGTAGCTACTTCTGTATAACTTTCTTGTGACATGATTATTTTTGAGTAATGAAGAGCAGCTTTACTTGGCATCAATTTTGAGTTTTTCTTAGGAGTCTATAGCTCTTGGGGTTGGGCCCAACCCAAGTGCCAAGGCTTCCTTTATGTACTGTTATTTGTTTTTTATGCCTTTGCAAAATAATTTCTATTAAGTAGATTAAAATCTTGCTGGTTACCTAGGTCATTGTTGATGATTAGAAAAGCTTTTTATGTTCAGATTGAGTTGATAGGTTATTAACAGGGAAGATCTTCAGAAAAAGGCCATCAAGCACCTCTGATCTCACCTCTCCCTTAGTGGGATCATGAGCTGGGACAAAGGTGACCTTGCTACCAACAAAAACATTGTCTTTGCCTCACCATGCAATCATTAGTGTTAGATTCTCATTTGCAGAAGTTGATACCAATTGTGGTTAAAGCGTTTAGATTCATGATTTCTCAGTTTGCATAACTATTTCACATGATTTCATTGCAAATAAACTTCTGTTCATTTCGTTTGCTGTTACGTAGGCCAGATTAGAATAAAGTAGATAGGTCATTGGTTTTCCAAGTCATTGTTTGTTCAGTTTGAGAAGTAACTTGTAGAGCACCTGTAACACCTTTCCATCTACCTGTACTCCATCAATACCATGTGCTCCATCCCCTAACTCTGATTCTTGCCTCACATTTGCTACGTTCCCTCACTTTGACCTAGTTTCCATATTTTTGTGCAACATTGCTCCACTCCTCCTTGAACAAATCCAGCCATCCTCATCTCTCATCGGCTCCATCCACCAAGTCCGGGACCTCCTCACACCCTTATCCTACCTCCATACTCACTTCTCCACCTTTCTCTCTCCATCCACCCTCCAAAACCCCATTTCTGAACATCCTGTAGAAAATACAGAACATCCTATAAAACCCCTGCAGACTTCCTGTAGAAGCTCACGGACGTGGTTTCTTGATAGCAAACTTGGTGAAACTCTTTGGAAGGGTTCTAGGGACCCCTTAGGCCCTCTTCTAACTTTCCCAACCTCTTGCAAGCATTTCCTCTCGCCAGTCCACCTCTGCACAGTCAAAAACTAGTTAAAGCACATGCGTGACAATTCTGACACTTTACTCAAAAATACAAAAAGAGTTTTTTTTCCAGATTTTACTACAGAAGTAGCTTAGACACATGCATTTCACCTTCTTAGAAGTCAATGGCATCTCCTTCAGTAGCTTTTATCCTCTTTCCCGCATCAGTAGGATTAGTTGATAAAATTAGGGTTTGCTAGGGTTTGTGTTTCCTTTTAGCTTTTCAGTCTCTTTTTGCAAATAGATTAACCTCTTTTGAGTTAGCTTCCATCCATCAGTTAGAAAGCTTCTTCTCAGAGCTCATAGAAGTTGGCTTAAGCTCCTAGCGGACTTGTGCCAGCTGACCAAGTGACAGCTGTGGCAAGAGCTAGTACTTGTGCATACAGCACCGTCGCTTCCAAGTTTGTTACGAACTACCCAGTTGATAAGAGTAAAGAAGGGAGTCCGAGGAGTTGCAACATTATTGCTGCAATATTGGAGCCCACCATCTTTTTGGTGCCGTTGCCGGGGAAGCGTCAGAGTACTTGTGATTGCTGCTTTTCTTCTATTTTTCTACTCCAACCTTCTGCTAAGTAGTTTATTTCAGTTCCATTCTGCAATTTCATTTCTGCAAAAGTAGATTAGAGATTTCCTGCTTTCATAGATTAGCCTTTCAATTCCGCAATTTCAATTCTGCAAGCGTAGAATAGCATTTCAATTCTGCAAGCGTAGCCTAGCATTTCATTCCTGCAATTTTATTTTAGTAAAATAGATTAGTCCTTTCCTGCTTTCATTTCAATTCCGCATTTTCATTTCCGCAAGATAGATTTTAGTTAGTTGCAATTCCATCTGTTTCAGTTTTGCAGGTACAAGCAGAAAAAAGCAAAAGCAACCAAAAATATTTTCATGCCTTGTAGGAACAGAGATAATACCAGAAAATTCCTACCCAACACCCCCACCACATCACTGAGTCACCCTTCTCTCTTCTTTGGTGGCAGTGACCCAGAAGAACCTATAGGTGAACCTCCTGAGATATACGAAGATCCTATAACAGAAGAAGAGCAAGAAAAAATTCCTTTTGAGACCATGGCTGAAAACAGAAACGGTAGAGAAGATGATGAGAGAATAGAAGGTACCTTCCCCATCCGAGAGACCAACGGGGACATGAAAATGAAAAACATAAGTCCCTCAGCCTTACCTCACTTCCATGGATTGACTACTGAAGACCCTGATACCTTCCTGTTTGAGTTTGTTGTCCTTTGTCGAACTTATGACTATGCTGAGGACGAGCAAAAGTTGAAACTCTTTCCTTCTACCCTCAAGGATGCAGCACTCTGCTGGTTCATGGGGTTACCTAGAAACAGTATCACCACTTGGGCTCAGATGCAGCAAGCCTTTAACAACAAATACCGGGACTACTGTAGGTCCAAGGAAACAAAGGGAGAAATCTTCCAGATGACCATGGGAAATGATGAGTCCTTAGAAGACTACGAGGAAAGGTTCCAACTTAGCTATAAACGCGCCAGGTGCACACTTGACCCTGAATCTCTAAAGCTGGTTCTGCTCCGAGGAGTCCCTGAAGACCTTCTAGATACCCTCCATTTGCTAGATGGATGGGACATCTACCAACTACCTTATGAAGACATAAAGACTGTGTTTAGAAACCATTCTAGGGCAGCCTGGAAAAGAGGTAGGGGGAATCCGCTTTCAGCTAGTACCGCCTTCTCCAAGCATGAGTTTGCTAATCAGATGGAAGACCTCAAAAGTGAGGTGAGACAGACCATTTCCATGCAACTTGATACTTTCCGAATCCAACAAAAGAAAGAGGAAGCTGAGAGGGCTTTGGCCATTTTCTATCCCAGATGTACGAGGAAGCACCCTAAGAACGAGTGTCCATTGCACTCAGTAGAGGTATGTTTCGTTTGTGAGGAAGACCACCCCACAAACCAATGCCCAACCTTACTCGGATTTAAAGCCATGTACCAAGGGACTGAGGCAACCACTGAACCTCTCTACTTCCTCAACCAAAGGAGGCCGCATGGGCCCAGACCTTACCAGTAGGGGATGCAAGGGACATCCCAAGCTTATTATAGCCCCAACCAATCTGCTCACATACCTTCTTGGGGCCCCCCTGCTCATCCTTCCTGGTCCGCACCTCCTCCGTGGTCTTATCCATCTCAATACCATACTCAACCCACTGCTCATTCATTTCACTCACATGTCCAGCCACAACCTCAGTGGAATGCACCTCAACTAGGGTGGAGGCCCCAATACAACTCTCCTCCTGCCATTCTGCCTCCACCACCGGCTCAGCCACAACCATTACCTCCTGCTCCTCCAAGACAACCCCAGATGCCTGCTCAACTGAACCCGAACCCCAACAACAGACAGGCCCAACAGGTATACACTGGGGAGACAACATGCCCTACCTATGTTGTGGAGATCTAGGAGATCAACCTGCGATCTGGGAAGGTCCTTCCAGATCGCCAACCTCCTCCCCCGGAGGACGAGGAAGAGAAACAGGAAAGTGAACCCAAAGCCATTCCACCCTTTCCTGAGCGACTAACAGTAACCACGCAACCAAACCCAGAGGAGACTGAACTTCTGGGAGAACTTAAACAGTTGTGTGTGAAAATACCACTTCTCCAGGCCATAAAAGATGTACCAATATACAACAAATTGATCAAGGAGAAGTGTTTCAGGCACCCAGGCAGGCGAAAGAGAGATGCCTCGACTATCAATGTCATAGGACAACTGTCCGATCTAATGTTGGGGCAAGTAATTTGTCCAAAGTATTTGGACCCTGGGAGCCCTGTAGTTGATGTCCACATCAATGGCACCATAATCCCCCATACCTTGATTGATCTAGGGGTTGCCATTAATGTGATTACCAGGGACACCATGCTTAAACTCAACCTTCAGAGTTCCTTAAGGAAGACCTCGACAGTCCTACAGTTAGCAGATCGCTCCACTGTGACTCCCGAAGGGATTGTGGAAAATGTCTTGGTCTCTGTTGACTCTCGGGAGTACCCTGTGGACTTCTTGGTCCTTCAGCCAAAGGCAAAGCTCACTAGATACCCCCTCATTTTGGGAAGGCCTTGGTTAGCCACTGCGGATGCTTACATCAGTTGTCGAGCTGGAAGCATGACCATCAAGAATGGACCTATGTCCAAATAGCTAGTCCTATACCCTCTTGCCCAACCTCTGCTAGAACATGACTTACCGCTCTGGTTGGAATAGGGAGATGAGGATGAGGTCTACTCTGCACCATTGTGCACAGTAGAAACCACCAGGGGAGGCCCTCAAACTGAGGATGACTTGATTGAGAATTTGATTCAAAATCCATCTCCCAGTGCACTGTCCTTAGAGGAGTTGGTGGAAGATACCCAAGCCAGCACTTTAGGGGACCTCTGTGTGACTGATCCGACCTCTCCCAGAGTCAAGAATGTGGAATTTGGCTCTGAAAGAACCTTAAAGATCAGCTCCTCCCTATGTCCCTCCCTGGAGAAGGAGCTATGCAGCTTACCGAACAATCATCTGGATGCTTTCGCTTGGAGCTATAAGGAGATGAAAGGAGTCCACCCTTCGATCTGTACCCATCACATTTACATTAAAGAAGATTGTAAACTAGTCAGGCAGCCTCAGAGGAGAATGAATCCAGCCCTTACAGACATTGTCAAAGAAGAATTGCAAAAATTGTTGGATGCAGGATTCATCTACCCCATCTCCGACAGTGAGTGGGTCTCACCTCTAGTGCTTGTGCCTAAGAAGAATGGGAAGTGGAGAATCTGTGTAGATTATCGAGAACTTAACAAAGCCACCAAGAAAGACCATTTCCCTTTGCCTTTCATAGATCAAGTGTTGGATGGATTGGCAGGGAAGAACTTCTTCTCTTTCCTAGATGGGTTCAGCAGGTATAATCAGATCCAAATTAGCCCGGAGGACCAAGACAAAACCACCTTCACTTGTCCATGGGGTACCTTTGCCTATCGAGTCCTTCCCTTTGGGCTATGCAACGCTCCTGCTACTTTCCAGAGAGCAGTATTGAGCATATTTTTCTGAGTTGGTCCACGATTCGGTAGAAATCTATATGGATGACTTTACTCCTTATGGGTCCAACATCCAAGAAGCATTGACTCTGGGAAAAGTCTTAACCAAGTGTATTGAGATGAACCTATCCCTTAGTCCCGAAAAATACGAATTCCTGATGACCGAAGGGACTGTGCTAGGTCATACAATTTCTCAACAAGGATTACAAGTGGATCCTAACAAGATTGCTATCATCTAGAAGGTCCCACCTCCCCAAAAGGTGAGAGATGTTTGGATTTTCTTAGGCTTAGCAGGATATTATAGAAGATTCATTAAAAATTTCAGTAAGTTGGCCTCGCCATTGTTTGGCCTCTTAGGGAAAGATGTTGAGTTTAAATGGACCGACGACTGTCAAGGGGCTCTGGATGAGTTGAAAGATAAGCTGGTGTCTGCCCTGATCTTAAGAGGTCCAAACTGGGCCCTACCTTTCCACATCCACACTGATGCCTCGAACAAAGCCATAGGGGCAGCTTTAGGACAAGTTGAGGAGAAACTACCATGTGCCATATAATTCATCAGCAAAAACCTGTCCAAGGCAGAAATGAACTATACTGTAACCGAGAAAGAGTTCCTGGCTGTAGTCCATTCCCTAAACAAGTTCAGACACTACATCACTGGTTATCAAACATTTGTACACACTGATCATGCTGTGATTAGATATTTAATGAATAAGCCTGATGTAAATGCTTGTATCATTAGATGGTTACTTTTGTTGCAACAATTTGATTTGACTATTGTCGACAAGCCAGGTAAGGAAAATGTTGTTGCTGACTTCGTGTCTAGATTGGATTCGCCTACAGGTGAAGAAGGGACAATGGATGACCAGATGCCAGATGAACACCTGTTTTCTATCTCAGTACTCTCTCCATGGTTTGCTGATATAGCAAATTACTTGGTCTCAGCACAGTTCCCTCTGCATCTATCCTCAAAGGAGAAGAGCAGAATTGTAAGGAAGAGTGCCCCGTTCACTTGGATCGGGGGCAACCTGTTCAAGCTTGGCCCAGATCAGATCTTGAGGCGTTGTGTTAGGGAGGAGGAATTCTTTGACATCCTCCTAACCTGTCATGATGGGCCCTGTGGAGGTCACTTTGCAGCAAAAAGGACTGCCTTCAAAATTCTACAGGCAGGCTACTATTGGCCTACTCTTCACCAAGATGTCAGAAGATACATCAGCCAGTGTGACTGATGTCAGAGGATGGGGAAACCGACTCCAAGGGATGAAATGCCTCTCCAACCTCAAGTGACCTTCGAGCCATTTGAGAAGTGGGGCATGGATTTTGTGGGTCTTATCAACCCTCCTTCAAAGCAAAGGTCTTACAACATTGTTTGCACCGACTACCTGACAAAGTGGGCAGAAACAAAGGCATTCAAAGCAGCGATAGAAGAAAAGGTGGCTGAGTTTTTAAGGGAAAATATCTTCTATAAGTTTGGCTACCCAAGAGAGTTAGTCACCGATCAAGAAATCCAGTTCACCTCTAACTTGATTGAAGACTTGCTCGCTCATCACAAGATCAAGCATAGGACTTCCACCCCATATCACCCACAAGCAAATGGGCAGGTGGAAGTCACTAGTAGAGCATTGGAAGGGATTTTGACTAAGGTGGTGAGCAGCAGCAGAAAGGATTGGGCAGATCTCCTGGTTGAGGCCACCTGGGCCTACAACACCACTTGGAAGACTACAACAGGTTTTACACCTTATGAGCTAGTC
Source organism: Pinus tabuliformis (assembly GCA_031772625.1). Lineage (NCBI taxonomy): Eukaryota > Viridiplantae > Streptophyta > Pinopsida > Pinales > Pinaceae > Pinus > Pinus tabuliformis. The sequence goes on along the minus strand of CM062814.1, from coordinate 128,082,390 downwards.
TACGGGAAGAAAGCTTTGTTGTCCATAGAGTTCAAGTACAACACATTGAGGGTGGCAGCTCAGCTGGACTTAGATCTCAGCCATGCTCAACGTGAAAGATTACTGCAGCTGAATGGATTAGATGAACACAGAATGCAGGCCCTCCTCCACTTAGAAGTAGTTCAACTCCAGAGGAAGATATGGCATGACCGGTACCTTAGTGAAAAGCAATTCCAGCCGGGAGATTGGGCGCTGCTGTATGACTCAAGATACAAGGATTTCAAAGGGAAGCTGAGGACAAGATGGTTAGGACCATATACAGTGGAAAAATGCAATGACAATGGTTCAGTCCTTATCAGGACCATTGATGAAGAAGCCATCCCCATGCTTGTCAATGGGCATCGATTGAAAATCTACAAGAAACCCCTTTCGAGGCAGGAGTTCATTGAAACTTTGGAAAAATCAGTGCTGGTAGTAGAGCAGGGCTCTGCCTCTATTCCGCCCACACCTTGATCATCAAAAAAAAAAAAAAGGGAATAAAAAGATCCTTGGGTGAAAACCTCTCTAAGGCGCCCAGGGCAGACAGTGAGGGTGAAAACCTCATGGAGGCGCCCCAGCTGTCTCTCAAAAATAAAGAAATGGAATAAAAAAAAAGATCCTTGGGTGAAAACCTCTCTGAGGTGCCCAGGGCAGATAGTGGGGGTGAAAACCTCATGGAGGCACCCCAGCTGTCTCTCAAGAAAAAAGAAAAAAAAAAAAAAAAAAAGAAAAAAAAGAGAAAAAAGAAACAGGTCTAATCTCTGTAAAATTATTGCAGGTTGCAGGGAATACATTGCAGATAAAGAAGGTCGCGCAAAACGAGGACAGGGGTCTGTACCAGGCTACAGGACATCCTTACAGACACTCCCTCCATGGCCACTCGCTTTTCCCAGGATTTGATCACATTCGGGTCGAGATTCCACCTCCTACAGGAAGTTTTGGGCTTTCTACAGGAATTTTTGGGCTCTCTACAGGAAGTTCTATATTTCTACAGGAAACACCCTGTCCTTCGAGCGGGCCAAATTCAATTTTGAAAGGGGATTTGAAGCTTGGAGTCTGTTGGTAAGGCCTGTAGCCACCCCTCTACTCCATCCATCACCTGTTTCATCTCTTTCCACCACCATTGCAACCACCTGGTTATGTGTTCCTGCACAGTCATACAAGAAATCCTATTTTCTTTAGATGGACAGAAATTTTTCAAGTGACAAATCAAGCAACAAAGGCCTGCACACTCTACCTATTCAAGCTCCATCTAGATTCTTCATCAACGAATTTAGCCCTGCTCGTTTAGCCTGCATCCTAGGAGGAGAAGCAGCTACAGGACATCCTACAGGAGTCTTGTAGCGGCTGATCCCTCTGGAAGACATACTCTAGAGGCAGGGGCAGCCGAAACCAGCAAAAGGAAACATGTAGAAAGGCTCCTCCTGGACGCGAAAACATCCTCGATGGTTGAAACCAAACACCACCTGTGCATGCAGCGTTGCCAACCGAGAATCGGGTTCCAAAGCCATGCGTACAACATCAACCAATGAAAGAATGGGTTCTAGCACTTATGCACGAGGCAGCAGCGAGCCAAGCAGTCATTCCAAGTCCCGAAGCCTGCAGAACACGTCCACGGCCATGCAGGTAAGTGTCTAACCTTATTCGTCGAATTGCATAGATTATATTTCGAAAACTGCATGTCTATGAAAATGGTTCGGATTGAACGAATTCGGTGGCCAGTCAACTGGCCACCCACAGTCAGTCACATAGCTCCGTGGGATCTGAACGAGCTCGGTTACGTTCGAATTTGCCAACGAGATGTGCAGCCAACACGTGTTGAGTGTCCAGTCGGGGAAAATCGGCGGGACTGGCAGCGGTGGCGGCGGTTAATGGCAAAGGAGAGGAAATGGCAGTCAGGGACACATAGAGGAATGATGGCCGTGACGTTGGCTAACGGATCGGCCCGGCCACCTCACCCTCTCGCCACGAATTGTGTTGTAATTCAAAAATGCTCGGCCGAAGAACTCGCGTTAACCGCTGTTCATTTGCACTTGCAACCGTTCTCAGCAAAGTACGCGTCCTTTGCCTCCACAGTCTGTTAACCCAAGCTTTTCAGCCTGTTTCAAAATTCTCCCGCGTCCCAAGCTCATTCAGAAGCGCCATGACATCCTACAAAAGCCGGCAAAGCATTCTACAGGAAGAGGCTCTACAGGAAATATAGCATAGCCTTCCGGAGCAGAGAAGTCTAGACTTTTCTTCGTCAAATTTGGAGTTCCAAGAAAGGTAGGCTCGAAAACACTCTTCCATGCATGGTATATTTCAAAAACATGGTGAATTGAGCTGTCTTGAATTGGAGGGTTAGAGACAAGTCTGCCTGTGAGTCAAAAATAGCAGTTTACTTATGGTTGCACGGAATTTCTTCATTGGTTTTGCATCCAAATTCTCCTCCACAGTTCCTGTTAAGAAAATTCCTCCTGTAGAAAAGATAAAGCACTGTCAGGGCTAACCTATGTAGGAAAAATGTGAATTTTACATGGTTATATGTATGCTGGGGATGAAAATTGAGCTCTGCACTCTGTCTGGGGAAACCCAAGTCTTTTATACATGGACAGTCGAGTTTTTAAAACCAGGGAATTGGTGCAAGGTTAAAATATAAACACCTGAGAGATACTGTCTTCAAGTTCGAAGGAGGAAACCATAAAACAACAAGTCCTCTCTTCTCAGAGCACAAAATAGAGCCTTCTCACCATGCCAGGGGGGTTTATCAGGAAGGAAGCCTCGGATTCCAGAAAACTACGTGAACATCCCGAGGTGGTGAACCTCTTCACCCGTGCCAATTGGATGACCTTTTGTGACAGAATTCAGGGCCATGACGATGAGATAACGGAGGAGTTCTTAATGTCCCTGCAGCCTAAATCAAAGACACTGGCCACTGTGAATTTTAGAGGGTTGACCCTAAAGCTTACCCCATAACTCATTAGTCGAGTTACTGATCTGCCATTGGGGATACCCTGGAGCAAAGAGGAGAGGGCATTGGGCCAGAAAGCCAAGAAAGAATTCTTCCTACCAGAGGAACAGTTTGCAGAAGACAAGAACAGGGTCCGGAGAGCCAGCCTACATCCTTTTTAGAGCGAAGTCAGCTTCCAGATCATGAAATACATTACCTATGAGGGGCAGTTCAGTATTGTCTACGGCTATCACTTCCGGTTGCTAAGTGAACTCAGACATGGGATGGATTTACCTCTAGAACAGAAGTTAAGCATCCCCTATTTCCTCCTACAATCATTAATTGAGTGTGGCACAAAATTGAAGGAAGGGACACCAGATCAGCTAGCCCATCATGAGCTCATCAAGCTTCTAGTGGAAGATTCCCTCCATACCTACACTGTCCCTCTCTCTTGGGAGATTTTCCGCAACATGTCCAGAGATGATGATATTCAAATTCTAGCCGAGGAACTCACTTCATCCAGTAGGGAAGAAAGGGAACACACTAAGGCAGAAGAGAAATCCAGTGGTAAAGAAACACAGGACAGACCACCACAGAAAGAATAAGAAGAGAAACAAGGGAAAGGCCAAGTTGCTGAGCCCAAAACTGTGGGAGGAACAAAGGCACAAACACCAAGGGAGGAACGATTGCAGAGTAGATCAGAGAAGACTGAAAAAGTCCAAACAAAGGAGGGCACAACCAAGGCAACCACACAGAAATTAAAAGGAAAGACACATCCATCCAAGCAGACCGAAACAGTTGAAAGAGTTTCTACAGGAAGCATGAAAACAATCGAGACAGGACTGGAAACGAGCAGCAAAAGGAGAAATTGCCTGAGATTTTGGCCAGGGAGGCGGCAGCAGTGCTGGCTGCCCTAAGCACATCTCCAAAGCAAAAAGGGAAGTGAAAAAGGGAGCCTTCCATGTATTTTAAGGCAAGAAGGAGCATGCGGATAAAAACTGGCAGACCCCAGCCACAGTCAAAGGAGCCAATTACGATTGTGGACACCCCAGCTAAACAAAAGGAAAGGTCACCTTCAAAGGCATCCATCACCTATGAACGGGGAAGCTCGAAAACATCCACCTAGAGAGAAAGGATGAAAATGCTAGACACAAAGACCTCTCTACAGGATGCTGAGACTATTCTACAGGAAACACTGGCTAGGCTAAAGGAGACCGAAGAAATGGAAGGAGAGGTAGCTAAATCACCACAGGAGGAAGAAAAGGTGGAGAACATTGTGGAACCTAGCCCCCAGCCCAGCTTGGGCTCCTACTATAACTTGTTAGAGGCCGAAAAGATCATTCCCCAAAAATTCGCAGTGCCACTTTTCCTTGCACTAGAAGAAGAGAGAGTGAGGACCCACACTTGGATGAAGATCGCTAAGTCCAAGGGTGTGGTAGATATAGGTCCCCTGGAGGAACAACTCAAAGAGGCAAGAAAGGAATTGGCTATGGTACGGCATGTGGAAAGCAGCCAGTGGGCCAAGCTACAGGAAGAAAACGAGCTGCTTAAACAGCAGCTACAGCTACAGGGACAGCATAAGGAAGATAGGCCTCACATCTTGGGAGAACAACAACAACAGGAGGAGCCCACAACAGACAAAGAAACCCCTGATGAACAATAGAGAAGAGATGGGTTGCAGGCTGAAATTGAGACACTAACTAGACAGCTACAGGAGAAGGACTTGCAAGCAGGCCAGGAGATACAGTCTCTGAAACAACAGGTACAAGAAAAGGAGGCCCAACTGGCCTGCATGGCCAGCTGGGCGATGGAAGCTCTGCAGTGTAGGCAGCCTGCCAAATCATACGCCCTATACCTTAAGGATCAGTGGTTACAGTTTCATATTAACACCTTGGCCCAAAGGGGCATCACTCCATTTCAAAATTATCATCAATTTGTGGCTTTATGTGACAGTAGCTCATTAGAGGACAAGGCTAAATTATCAGAGTTTTATTTGCACAACTTAGCCCTTCCAAACATGAATTCATGGGATCCCAACACTGTGGTAGGAGATGTCCAACTTATGGCCATGGCCTCTTGGATGAATCATGAGGAAAAAAGAGCAGCAGAGGTCCACAATATTATGAGCAGGGAACTCAGTGAGCCACTAATGATCAGAGCAGAGCCGGAGGACCCTTCAGTAGTGATAAGCGCCCACCAGCACTTGGCCAATAGCCCTCAGGATTTACCAAAATACATTGAGCAACAGGCTCAAGCTATTACCCACTTTGAGGACATGGAGAGACTGTTGAGGGATAACTGCCTTCATGCCTGCACAAGGCGGTGGAACACACTACCTCACAGCTTGAAGATAAGAGAATACCACTCTCCCACCAGGATGAGGGAGGCCTTGGCAAGGGTACCTCTGTACAAACAGTTGATGAAAAATCTACAGGCCAATTGGATCGGCCTGAAATTCAGTCCTCCCTTGCTTTTGGGATTTCTAGAAGGAGTTAAGGAAGAGGAGGAAAACATACAGTGGGAGGAAGTGGAAAGGAAAGCAGGATTTCATGACTGGGAAGAAGATATCACCGCGGAGGCCTGGGACGTGAGGGAGGCAATCAAAACTATAATGGATGATGAGCTAGATTAGTTGCTCAGAGAATGAGCAACCAATTTAGCAGGGGGGTTATGATGAGCCCCAAAAATGGGTAACTTATTGGGCTCATTTTGCCTACTGTTCTTCATCAATCCACCATTTTTCATAGATTATGCATGTTTTTTTAGTATGTTTATGTTATTTGAATGAATGAGGGTGGTCACTTTACCAAGGAGGCTAATACATGGTTATTTCAGGTTTTTTGGACAAATTTTGGAACAAGGCCAAGCAATTATGAGCCAGGTGATAGCCAAGCATGAAGGAACAAGGGTGAGGATTCATAGGAAGGGTGTCTCTTGCATTAAATGGCCCTTCCTCGAAATCTCCACCCTCAACTCGGAGCTCAGCAAGCCACCAAAACGAATCCTAAAGGCAGCCGAGCAGCTTTGTGAAGAGTGACTGTTTACTGACAGTTTGAACAGCCGAGCCCCTTGAGTTAAGGAGGGCTGCTAGGACCCTTGTAGGGCATAAATAGGAAGGCTTCAGCCTTCATAGTTTACTTTTGGAACTGTTGGGTTTTGCACTATAGTGCTATCATTATCTCAGCTCATTTTTGTAGCTACTGCTGTATAACTTTCTTGTGACATGATTATTTTTTAGTAATGAAGTGCAACTTTACTTGGCATCAGTTCTGAGTTTTTCTTATGAGCCTATAACTCTTGGGGTTGGGCCCAACCCAAGTGCCAAGGCTTCCTTTATGTACTGTTATTTGCTTTTTAAGCCTTTGCAAAATAATTTCTGTTAAGTAGATTAAAATCTTGTTGGTTACCTAGGTCATTGTTGATGATTAGAAAAGCTTTTTATGTTCAGATTGAGTTGATAGGTTATTAACAGAGAAGATCTTCAGAAAAAGGCCATCAAGCACCTCTGATCTCACCACTCCCTCAGTGGGATCATGAGCTGGGACAAAGGTGACCTTGCTGCCAACAAAAACATTGTCTTTGCCTCACCATGCAATTATTAGTGTTAGATTCTCATTTGCAGAAGTTGATACCAGTTGTGGTTAAAGCATTCAAATTCATGATTTCTCAGTTTGCATAACTATTTCACATTATTTCATTGCAAATAAACTTCTGTTCATTTCGTTTTCTGTTACATAGGCCAGATTAGAATAAAGTAGCTAGGTCATTGGTTTTCCAAGTCATTGTTTGTTCAGTTTGAGAAGTAACTTGCAGAGCACCTGTAACACCTCTCCATCTACTCGTACTCCATCAATCCCATCTGCTCCATCCCCTAACTCTGATTCTTTCCTCACATTTGCTACGTTCCCTCACTTTGACCTAGTTTCCATATTTTTGTGCAACATTGCTCCACTCCTCCTTGAACAAATCCAGCCATACTCATCTCTCCTCAGCTCCATCCACCAAGTCGTGGACCTCCTCACACCCTTATCCTACCTCCATACTCACTTCTCCACCATTCTCTCTCCATCCACCCTCTAAAATCCCATTTCTGAACATCCTGTAGAAAATACAGAACATCTTGTAGAACCCCTGCAGACTTCCTGTAGAAGCTCACGGACGCGGTTTCTTGATAGCCAAACTCGGTGAAACTCTTTGGAAGGGTGCTAGGGACCCCTTAGGCCCTCTGCCAACCTTCCCAACCTCTTGCAAGAATTTCCTCTCGCCAGTCCACCTCTGCACAGTCAAAAACCAGTTAAAGCACATGCGTGACAATTCTGACACTTTATTCAAAAATACAAAAAGAGTTTTTTTCCAGATTTTACTACAGAAGTAGCTTAGACACATCCATTTCACCTTCTTAGAAGTCAATGGCATCTCCTTCAGTAGCTTTCATCCTCTTTCCCGCATCAGTAGGATTAGCTGGTAAAATTAGGGTTTGCTAGGGTTTGTGTTTCCTTTTAGCTTTTCAGTCTCTTTCTGCAAATAGATTAGCCTCCTTTGAGTTAGCTTCCATCCATCAGTTAGAAAGCTTCTTCTCAGAGCTCATAGAAGTTGGCTTAAGCTCCTAGCGGACTTGTGCCAGCTGACCAAGTGACAGTTGCGGCAAGAGCTAGTACTTGTGCATACAACACCATTGCTTCCAAGTTTGTTACGAACTACCAGGTTGATAAGAGTAAAGAAGGGAGTCCCAGGAGTTGCAGCATTATTGCTGCAATACTGGAGCCCACCAAAGGTGGGAAGGGGTAATTAGTGAATATAGGGATGAATGGGGATGAATGGGAATTTAATTAATTGATCTAGTAGACCTTCATTTGCTTTGTGTAATTGCATCATGGACATATAAACATATCATTTTTTTCTTCACTTAATGGGTTCATTTAAGCTAGCAAACCCTTTTCCTTTCTTTTTATTTTACAAAAGCAAACTATCTAAATCTACCTTTATAACCTCCAAGGGCTCAGATTAAACTAATGAGCACCTTATTATTCTCTACCTAACTACTTATCTACCAATATTAAACAGTTTGTCAAGATTTTTATTCTCTAACTATAACATCAAATTTAAAGCATGAAGCAGTCAAGATTAAACTATTTGACTGTCATGGGCTGTGGCATTTAAAACAAGCTGCACACAAACATTATTTTGTAGAAAAAGAGTAGTGGCGCTTAGACTTGCTCACTTTCAAAGTTTATTTGTTTTCTTTTCTTTATAATCTAACATTTTCTTTTTGTCTTCATTTTTTAGGACATCTAACCTAAAATTTTCTTTGATATGTACATTATCATCAAGATAGATTTTTTCACTAACATTTTATTCACTATTGTTATGTCCATATCCTAACTTAACATTTTTTCAAATATTCTATCTTATCAAAACCAAAAAATGCTACAACAGGTTATATTATGAGTCTTGGATAAAGAGTTGTCTCCTGGAGGTCACATAAGGAATCAGTTCCAGTAGATTCCACAACTGAGGCAGAATATGTGGCAACAGTTGAAGCAACAAAGGAAGTTATGTGGCTCAAGAAAATTTTGGAAGATTTGCAGGAGAAACAAGTGCATTCAACTTCTCTCATGTTTGAAAACACTTTTGGAATAAAGTTGGCCAAGAACCCAAAGTTCCATGATCAAATGAAGAACATCAATAGAAAATACCATATGATTCGACATCATGTTGAGGCCAAGACAATCCACCTACATCATTGTTCCACAAATGAGTAGATTGTAGACATTTTCACCAAAGGGATTGGAAGAGAAAGTTTTGAAAGATTCAGAATGATGCTTGGACTCACCAACATCCCTTCAGATTAAGGGGGGGGAATGTTTACACCTAATATTTGGGATTAGTTAAATCCATGTAAATATTGTAAATGTAAAATAAGGGGAATTAGAAGACGAAGAGACATTGGGAGATGAAAACCAAGATTCTATCTCTCCATTTATATATCTATGATCCATCTTAATGCAAAGACACAATTCACTTTGAGAAGTTACCTATTGGTCTGACAAGTACAATATACAAAATGGTTCTAGTTAGAACTATCCCTTAAGTTCCACCTATTTCAAAAACCAATCAACAATATAATTAGTGTAATGTACATACTTCCTAAGAAATTAAATGTGGAAAACATCATGTTCTTTCACTATGAGTGGTAAGGCCAATATATAAGCCATTGGCCCCACTCTTTCTAGAATCGAAAATGGTCCACAAAATCTCAGTACCAACTTAGCACAAGACCCCACTTTCAATGAGATATTCCTTGGTATGATGTGGAGATACACATGTTCTCCCACTTGGAATATTTTTTTCATTATCTACTAGTTTGCATGACTCCTTTTCCTATCCTAAGTTGCTTTCAATTTCTTCCTAATCTTGATGACTTCTTACTCCATTTATTTCAACATTTTGGGTCCAAGAACCAATTTTTTCACTAGGTCACCTCAGATAATAGGAGTGTTACATTTTTGACCATATAGTGCCTCAAAAGGATTCATATTTAGTGATTCGTAATAGCCATTATTGGATGCAAACACCACTAGTCGTTGGAATTCTTCCCACTTCTTTAGATAATGCATAACATACATTCTCAACATGTATTCTATATTTTTGTCCACTCTTTTTTTATGACCTTTCTGAGAATGGTATGTTGTACGAAAATATATCTAGGTTCCAAAAGCAACAAAAAATTCCTTCCAAAAATTGGAAGTGAATTTGATATCCTGATCTGAGATGATTTTCCTAGGTATGCCATGCAATTTGAATATTTCCTTCATGAAATATTAGGTTATATCAACAAATTTGTGGGTGGAATTGATAGCTATGAAATGATCCACCTTACACAACTTTCCCACTACCACCAGAGTGGCAACATGCCATTTGGTTGTTTTTGGAAATCCTGTATTGAGTTCTAAAGATATGACTTTCCACTTCCATTCAGGAATCGAGGTCATTATACCAATCCTATTGGGTGCCTATATTTTTCTTTGACTTATTGGAATTCCAGAAACTTGGTGATGTATTCAAAAAATTCCTTATTTATATTTTCCACTGGTCCATTTTATTTATGGCTATTATTATTTTTTGATAACTAGGATGACCTGAGTAATGTCTCTTATGAAACTCGTCCATGATGATATTCATTAAGTCAAATACATAAGGCACATACTTTCTCTCCTTAAACAACAAAATACCATTATTAGTGAGTTTGTAGCTCTTTCTCATTAATCCCTTTGACTCCTTCTATAGACATTCCTTCACACGATGGTAATACTCATCATGTAGCAATGCTTCTTTCGTCCTTTCTATGACACCAATTTTTGCAAGTGCTCAAAACTGCCAAATGATCCATTTGTAAAATTATACTAAGTACATATTCTACCTTATTTTACTTACCCTTAATGTGCCTTATCTGAAAATTGAATTCACTAATCAAATCCAACCATATGGCTTGTCTAGCATTTAAGCTAAGTCGATAAAAAAATTATCTCAACCCTCCATGGTCTATCATCGACGCAAAATTTCTCCCAATCCGGCACTGCCTCCACATTTTTAAGGCATGCACTATTGTTGTAAGCTCTATGTCATTATTAAGATATTTCTACACATATTCATTTAATTTCCTCAACTCGAATCAAATCACATGTCTTTCTTGCATTAAGATTCCACCTAGTCCTTTCTTACAAACATCAATACATGTTGAGAAATCAATACTTATAGGAAATAGGGTTTGATTTCTCCTTCTTGATAATTACTTGTGATCTATGTTGGCTTCTTTTACTTCTATGTTAGATTATATTTTATCAAGCAATTACCAAATTAAATGTATACGAAGACCACAAGAATAAGAGACACAAGATGTAGCCACTTAGCCAGGAAAAAACCCCTCCAAGGGGAAAACCCAATACAACTCTTCTACTAGTAGATTCAAATCAAGATAAGACAGTACAAGACCCTTTAGACCTAGAAAAAGGCTTCCTCTAATCACTAATTCATCCTTTACTTCTAGTATATGATCCCTACCAAAGTCTCCAAGTGATAGCTTCTGAGATGTGGCTTCATTCTAGAATTTTGGCCCCCAACTTTAGAATTACGAACCTGCAATTGATTAAGAAATTTTGGCCCCATATTTAGTCCAATAAATTCACACATGTGTAAGAGAGATGCCCAAAAACTCAATTCTTGACTTCCCTAGCTTATTCCTTCTTTCTCCTCAACTTCACTCTTCTTTTTTGTCTCTTTCTCTTGTAGATTGAACTTGTTGAGTGTGCGCTTCAAACAAGTCAAGCTTCCTCTCTATATATACTCCTGTTGGGTTGGATAACCCCAATCTAGGATGAATTCATGAGTACAAGGCCAACTTCATGTGGAGGTGACAAATAACACCTTTGATTCAAAAATAATTATTTTTACCTGATACAAAAGCCCAAGAAGGGTCTAATTAAAATGACAATAACTCTATTGACTCAAGAAAAAACCTAGAAGCCTTCAATGGAAGCTTTTATCTATAAAATAAAAAAAAAGAGCATGAAACCCATTCTTCAAAACAAATTTTCTTCTTACAATAAATTTATTTTCTCTTTCTTTTCGTCATATACAATTATGAAGACCGACACTAGTTACATTCTTGAACATTCCCTCTTAACTAGGGAGGTATTCATAATTACATACATATATAGGTACATGGAACATCTCAAAATGATATGAACTATGAAGATCCATAGCACATGCAGTGTTGCAGTTTAGATGCCTGCCCAAGATACTATAATTGAGTGGGGCTATGATATACTCAAGATTTATCCACTCTAGGGACCATTAGGATTTTAAGCTCGAACATCAACCTAGGGATTTAGGTGTGTATCCAAGATTGGAGCTCCAAGACAAATTCCACCCTTGCTAGTTCAAGATCTAGAAATCAACACATAGGCTCCACCCAAGCATCTTGTTGCCAAAAGATGCTTCATCTCTCCCTATCAAATAATTTTGTAATATTGACCAATCGAATCATTCTTGTGAAATATTCAAACTTCTTATTTGAAAGAGATTTTGTTAATATGTTAACTACTTCTTCATCTGTTGGAATATATAGTAGCTTCACGACCCCATCCTGTACCAAAATTCTAATTTAGTGTATTTTTAATTGATATGCTCTGTCCTTGCTTGAAAAACGAGGTCTTAAGACATCTTGATGTTGCTTTTATTATCACAATTTATCACAGTAGGATCTAGTGGCCTTCCAAACAAATCTGACAACAAATTTCTTAACCATACTACTTATTTTCCTACTTCACGTGAAGAAACATATTGGGCTTCAACACTACTTAAAGCAACATGATATTTTTTTCTACTCATCCATTAAATCATTGTATATCCTAAATTTAAACAACCACCGTTAGTGCTTCTTCCATCAATCTCACAGCCACCCCAATTGGAATCGGCAAAACCTGTTAATTTAACTTCCTTTCCATCATACTTTAGGCAATGATGAGTTGTTCCACATAGGTATCTTAAGATATGCTAGGAAGTTATCCAATGATCATGATGAGGATCCAACTAAAATTTACTAAGAACATTTACAACAACATATATGTCAGGTCTAGTATTCACCAAGTACATCAAAGATCCCACCAACTTACGATAGCTTGTAGGATCGACGAGACTAGAGGTGAAGTTTCTCAACTCCTTTAGACTTTTTATTATGGGAGTGGTCATAGGATTGGAATCCATGTTACCAAAATTTTGTTACATCTTGATTATGTACTTTCCTTGACCAAGATATATCTCACCGATTTTTTTGCCAAACTTCCAAGCCCAAGTAGTAATGCATGAGTCCCATATTTTTCATTTCAAATTATGCTGCCAACATTTTATTGCATTCTAGAATTTTTCACTCCACATTTGTAATAAATAAATAATCCACATATAAAATTATAATGAATGTTTCATTCTTCATTATCTTGATGTAGAAGTTTTCATCAACATAACTTTTGACGAACCTAGTACTTAAAATATATGCATCCATCATTGCATACGAAGCCCTAGGAGCATGCTTCAAGCCATATAGAGATTTCTATAGTCTACGAACATGAGTATACCTATTATTTATCTCAAATCCTTTTAGTTGTTCAATATATACTTCTTCCTGAATTTTTCCATTTGGAAATTTTGTTTTGCCATCCATTTGAGGGATATTCCATACCATCGTAGTAGCTAGTGAAACCAAATATCTAATAGTAGTGTACCTGGCAGTGAGAGAAATTTTTTCTTCATAATAAATTACTGCCTTTTGAGAGAAACCCTTGCAACAAATCTTGCTTTGTATTTGTCTATGTTTTCATCAATGATATGTTTGATTTGTAAATCCATTTGAAACTCACAACATATTTTTCACTAGGTCTAGGCATGATTTCCCAAACCCCATTCTTCGTAATGGATTGATATTATTCTTGCATTGCGCTCTTCCATTCTTCTTGATAAGAGTCTTCTTCAAAGGTAGTTGGATTTTCTTTGATTAACTTTGTTATGTATGCTACATATCTTGAGTATCTTTTCGGTCTTTTTCTTTCTTTAAAAGTTCCTTTACTTTCTCCATGTCCTTCGTCATCTTCAAGTGTAGCTTTTAACCAATTTGGCCTCTTCTTTGTTTTAGGAATTATTATAGGTTTAGTAGGCTCACTTGGTCCTTCTTCTTAATGGTTTCTAAGTGTCTTGTCATGTTGCTCTTCTTCTTCAAATAGTGGTACATCTTCTTCATCGGATTTGATTGGTATATATCTGGATCTTTTGTAGGCATGGTTTTCATCAAACATAACATCCTTACTAACTTCAATTTTTCTTTCTTCTTTGATGTATATTCTATAAGCCCTTGGTGAAATTTTATAACTGACAAAGATATCTTTTATACTTGTAGAGTATAACTTCTTTCACTATTATTTTGGAACATGAATGTATGCGTGACATCCAAATATTTTAGAGATGGTCTTCACATAGCTTCTTCCCTGAGAATGCTTCTTCTAGTGTCATATTATCAAGGATTCTATGAGTACTTCTATTATGTATGTATATTGTTGTCATGGTTGCTTCTCCCCATATAAATTTTGGTAGATCTTGATTAAATATCATAGTCCTTATGCATTCTTCAATGGTTCTATTTTTCCTTTCAGCTACTCCATTTTTTTCGGGGTTGTGGGGAACAATGAGATCCCTCTTAATTCCCACATTTTTGTAGTATGTTATAAGTTATTTTTAAGTGTATTCGCCTCCATTATTGGATCTTAGAGTTAAATTTATCTTTCTTTTAGTTGGGGTCTCAACTTCAGATCTAAACTCCTTGAACATCTCAAATACTTCATCCTTTGTCTTGAGAATATAGGGCCATTTATTTCTAGAGTGATCATCAAATAAGGTTACATAGTAAATATGGCCTCCAAGATATTTATGAGACATGGGCCCAAAAAATCAGAATGAATGAGGTCTAATATCTCCTAGACCTTGTCACTACTTGTAAAAGGTTTCCTAGTGTTCTTTCCCAAAGCACATCCCTTGCATACTCCTTCATGGTCTTCCTTGATGTTGGGGATTTAATTTACAATTTGACTTAGACAGGGTATTATATTGTACTGAATATGGCCATATCTTCTATGCCAATGTTCTATAGGATTAATATCCATGTGAACAAGGACTTGAGGAGAAGGTGTTATAAATTTATATAGTCTTCCTTCACAAAGTCCAATAACCCTTGCCTTTTCAATACTTGAATCCTTTCCCCAAACCAAAACTTTACCATCAATAAAATAAAATCTATCTCCTTTATCTTCTAAATAAGAAATGAAAGTGAATTCTTTTTAAAACTTGGGACATAGAGGATGTTTTTGAGGTGCATCTTTACACCACTTTATAGCTTCAATGATGTAGATCCAAGGCCCTTGATTACATTGTTGTTTTTGTCTCCTACCTCCACTACAAGCGATGATGATTCTTTTGATAGAGTATGAAGTTGTCCATTTTCTCCTATCATATGTCTTGAGTCTCCACTATCAATGATCCATGCATTGTTATCATCAAGTGTACATATAAGTTCAACCAAGAATCCTTCACTTTTGACTCTCCTAAATAGATTGTAGATGACACTTCCAACGCAACTTCTTGTATTTTTTCATGATATTAAGTCCCATGTTCAAACAAATTTCCATTCAGAGAGTGAAATTTTCTTCCAAGATTTATTTTCCTTCCTTCAATTGGTAGCCAACAAAGTGATATTCAACTAGTCCTTCTTTCACCTTAGCTCTAATACCATGTCAAGAAATCAATGCTTATAGGAAATAGGGTTTGATTTCTACTTCTTGATAATTACATGTGATTTGTGTTGCCTTATTTTACTTTTATGTTAGATTATATTTCATCAATAAATTATGAAATTGAATGCATATGAAGACCATAAGAACAAGAAACAAAAGATGTGGGCACTCAACCAGGGAAAATCCCCTCCAAGGGAAAATCCCAGTCCAACTCTTCTACTAGTAGATTCAAATAAAGATGAGACAATCCAAGACCCTTTATACCTAGACAAAAACCTCATCCAATCACCAAGTAAACCCTTCCTTCCAGTAGATTATCCCTTCCAAAGTCTCAAAGTGACATCTTCTTAGATGTAGCTTCAATCCAGAATTTTGGCCCCCAACTTTAGTCCATTAACTTTGCACGTGTGAGAGAGATGCCTAAAAAAATTATTCTTATCTTCCTTAGTTGTTTCCTTCTTTCTCCTTAACTTTTCTCTTCTTTTCTATCTCTTTCTCTTGTAGATCAAACTTGTTGAGTGTGTGATTCAAATGAGTCGAGTTGCCTCTCTATATATACTCCTTCTACTAGGTCGAATATCCCTAATCTAGACTGATTTCATGAGGACAACGATGACTTGGTGTGGAGGTGAAAAACTCCACTTTTGACTCAAAAGCAATTATTTTTACATGATACAAAAGCCCAAGAAGGGTCTAATAAAAATGACAGTGACTCTATTGACTCAAAACAAAACCTAGAAGCCTTCACTGAAGGCTTTGACCTAGAAAATAAATAAAAGAGAATGGAACCCATGCTTCAAAATAATTTTTCTTTCTACAATAAATTTATTTTCTCTTCCTTTTCATTAAATACAATTATGAAGACCGACACTAGTTACATTCTTCAATAGTACAAACCAGTAAGTCATTCTCTAGATTTGCTAGTCTCAAAATAGATGCACATGTGAGTAATTCCTTAATCTGCTCAAAACTAACTACACACTTTGATGTCTATTGAAATTTGACTCATTTCCTTTGTAAGGTTGTGATTACATGGCTAATCTTTGAAATTTTTTGAATGAATGACCTGTAATGTTTTACCAACCCCACAAAGGACCTAAGCTCTATGAAATTTTGAGGAGCGGGGCACTCCATTATGGACTTGATATTATCAAGGTCCATTACCACTCCTTTTGAAAGGGCATGCCCTAAGTAGTGAGCTTGTGTTTAGAATAATTTTCATTTGCTAAGATTTTCATATAGCATATGTTCCCTCAACAAATGAAATGCTAATTTCATATGCTCTTCATACTCTTCTCTTTTTTTGAGTAAACCAGGATGTCATCCACAAATTCCAAGAAACATTTATCTAAATATAGGCTGAGAACATTTTTCTTCAGCACAAAAATTTGGCTAATGCATCCCTCATCTTGAAGGTTTCCTTATGGATGTATTCATACTTAAATTGGACCTAATGATAATGAGATCCTAAATCTATTTCATAAAACAACTTAGTCCCTCTGAGTTGATCAAACAAGTCATTGATTTTCAGAGGTTGGTACTTGTTATTTAATGTAGCGTTTCTCAGTTGTCATCTATCAATCTATAGTTTCAATGTGCTTTCCTTCTTCTTTAAAATTAGCACTGGAGCTCGCAAGGTGGCATATTAGGTATAATATACCCCTTATCCAACATTTCATTTATTTTCATCTTCAACTCAACTAGCTCAGGCATACTCATGCGATATGGAGCTTTTGAGGCTATAACTTCCCTAGGTGGTGATCCCAAAATTTCTTCTAGAAAACCATTGTTGAAATATTTTAAGACCGGGTGGTTTTCATTCTAGTCATATTGTTTTTTGACTCACTGGTCACTTAGACTACTGTATACAATGCAAACCCCTTTATGTTGCCTCTTTTCACGTGCAATGATGAAATTTTCTTGAGTGTGGTAGGATTCTTTATCCCCAACATCATCACCTCCTTACCATAATTGCTGAGGCACTCCAAGGACTTAGTGTAGCATACATTTTAGGTTTTAAGGGTCACTAACCAATTCATTCTTATTAGAAGGTCATATGAGCCTAACATTAAAAGGTTGGAAGAAGTTAAAGTAGATATGATTCTTAATGTCACATGGCATGGTTCCACCATATATGTGACTCGAATTTTGGTTCCCATGGAAATCTAATCTAGGCACAATTTCTCATGTGTTTTCTTTTGCAAAGAACATTTTTCCACAAGCTCCAGAATGATATAACTGAAATTAGAGCCTAGGCTAATTAGAATTCAAACAGGTTGGTTAACGACCATACCTTCCATCTTGATTACCTAATCTTGATGTTCTACATTACTATTGTCCAATGTGGCATAAATTCATGGTATTTTGAGCCTCATCGTCCACTGTTGCTGCCTCTTGCACATAGTACAACTTTGTTCCATTTTGTTGTTGTTGGGGATAATATTTCTAGAGATGGTTCTCTCCACATGCCCAACACTACACAGGCCATTTCCTAAACCCCTTTGCCTCTTCTCATACTAGTTCAGTGGACCAATTTTAGGTGGAAGTAGTGGATTTCCATTGATACTCATTCTTGACAGGAGTTGTGAACTTCTCATTTCTCCCTCCTTGCTTATATCTTGATAATTTCACCCATTTTCCCTTGAAGCTAGTTTTATCTCTCTTCTTCTAGTCTGTTTGGAACTCAACTTTGTGTTTAAATTGCTCATAGCAATATTTGGCCTTTCAGGTATTGTTCTCTAATGTTCTTAGCTCATTATACACAATCATGTGTTGATAATATTATAGTGACCTACTGATGTACCTTTGAATATTCACCTTCTCATTTTTTTTTATATGGCATATACCCCAACAACTCGAAAAATATGTTTGTGTATTCATCAATAGTAAGTTTTCCTAGCTTATGCTCTTGGAATTCATTAAATTTTCTATCATAATACATCTCAGATAAGTACTTCTCCAGAAACATTTCTCAAACTTTCTCCATGATAGTTCCTCCTCCCTAATGTCATTAACATTTCTCAAATTCTCCCACCATATATCAACTTTTCCCTTCAAGCTAAAAATGGCTACTCGAGCCTTCATTTTTTCTAAATATTCATGCATCCTGAAGTATTTTTTCATTCCTAACAACCAAGCTTCTGTCTCTTCAGCCATCTTGAGCTCTCCATCGAAGTTAGGGGACCTTGCTTTCTTATACACTTCCAACATTGATCCCTTCTCCCTTGTGCTTTGCTAATGGTGGTTTCTGGTTGTATTAACTGATGATCGGTCAAGGTTTCTTGAATTTGTATCCAGAATTATGAGTGGGAAATTTCTTCTCTTTGTGTCTTAATTTAATTTCCTATGTCTTTTACTTTACTTGCTTCCTTCTACCCTATTAGTTTTCAATCTTTTCTTTTGGATTTATGATGGGCTTGGCTTATATTTGTCTCTGCCTAGATAGTTGGCACCAAGCTCATGTTTCTTCTAAAAAGTAATTCCATTCACCTTTTCTTTCCTTTCTTATGCTTTGAGGATATTTTCATTGTCTTCCTTGAAACTCCTCAACTCATCTCTCATGATCCTTAGAGAGTATCCATCCAATACAAGGAATTTTCCTCTAATTTCAAATTGAGTGAGTCCTCTTCTTAATCATGATTGGACCTGTCTCTGTCGTATTGTACCATTCCTTTACCCATCACTATATTTCTTTGTTTTAATTTTGTATTCTTTTGTGCCATCAGACACACACACATAATTTTTAATTAAATAAAACATAAATAAATATATTTACTTACCACCTTGGTATACTTGTAGTGAACATGTTGATTTGAAACTCGTTGAAACATCAAATTTGAAGTTAATATGTAGGTTATAAAATAAAATAACATATCAACAATTTTTGAAACCAACAATTGTACCAGTTGGAAATCTAAATCAATATACCTGTGTATATAGCACTCAAACATGCTGATTAAATTGTTATCTTGTATGCATGTGTTTGCCTCTTTAGCTCTAGTGTTAAATTTCACTCGGATACCACTTTGTAACACTCCCTCCCAACACCTTGTGTTAAATCTAGCTATGGAAGGTGTTACAAGATAATTAACCCAACCTCTATAGTCTGTTATGAACATGGGTTATCCACATCCTCCTTTTCCAAAAATTACAAAATCAATTTTTGATACTGCCATCGTATATAGCTCACCGAGAGATTTTCAGTGATATAATTCATATCAATCCAACTTCAAGATTGAAAGTTATGCCTTCCTAAAGTTGACCAATTATATTGTGCCACATCAACAAGGGGCCTCCATGAGGTAGTAGCACGTGGCTTTACCATGTCACCACATGCAGTTCCACATCACCCATGTGTTTATGTTTTGTAATGAGAGTGTATCTCTGACACCACATTGACATCAACATCTCAGACTTCTTGGCAGCTGATCAGAAGTAATAAGAACATTGTCTCATAGTTTAAAGCCACTCAAATTGGAGTTGAGCCCAAGCCAATAATAATACAACTCAACCTACTTGATTGTCAAGGAGTTGTAGTTGACGAGGAATAATCCTACAACTAACAGCCTTGATGGTCAAGGAAAAGAAAAAAAAAACCTGGCTACGTTAGCCCTAAACATGAAATTATATACAAAGCAACAAACTAATCGTGAATCTACGGTTTTGGCCCTAGAGTATTGTAGAGCCTTAGTTGCATCTAAATTATAAAATAAAGAAAAGAAATTGACTACAATGCCCTTTATGTATAAAAAAATAAATAAACAATTGGCCTCTTGTAAATGTCAAATATTAAATACATTAATGAATAAGTGAAGGCATATTGTAAACTTAATGTTTCTCATAAATGATTATTTAGTTGTTGTTTAATATATTTATATTATGATATAAAAATCTTAATCATTTGTATGATATGCATTATTAATTCATAATAGATAAGACTTCATTATAAAACAATTAAATATTGCAAAAGAACTTTAATTGACCTCTTTATTATATAATTTTAGTTAAACAAAATGAAGTCATTGGGGTTTAAATGTCAAACATTAAATACATAAACGAATAAGTGAAGGCATATTGTAAACTTAATGTCTCTTATTAATGATTATTTAATTGTTGTTTAATATATTTATATTATGATATGAAAACCTTAATCATTATTAATTCATAATATACAACAATTAAATATTGCAAAAGAACTTTAATTGACCCCTTTATTATATAATTTTAGTTAAATGAAATGAAGTCACTGGGGTTTGAAGTTGCATGACCAATGACTTTACCATTAAACCACATGAACAACTTGTGTAATTAACTATTTTATTACATAGTTTAATTTTTGCATATGTATTCATTTTATGAAAATGAAACCTTAGTTCATTATGCCACACGTTTGATTAGGTTATTTAATGAATAATATTTTTTTTCTTTTCACAACCATTAAATGTTAAGAGGACATGCAACTAATAAAGAGGAGTTACTAAAATTAAATAGAAATAAAGTATGTATAGATGCACAAAAATAAAGAAGGTGTCTAAATAAAACACATATAGAATAAACTAAAAAGTTAAAGAAATGGTTGCCACATTATTTACAAAAATTAAGATTAGTGTAGGAAAAAGTAAAATGTGGAGAATTTACATAACATGGAAAGAAAGTGCACTTATTTCAAAGATTCACGATAGTAAAAGAAGAAATTAAAACATTTATACCAAGGACAGTTACTGTAAAATTTGAAAATTAATGAGAAAACATAATCCCAAATACCAAAGAGCATTGAAGGAAGATTTAACTAGCAAGAAAAAAAAATATTACATTTTTTCATCCAAGTACATTTCTATAAGGTGGAATATGTGAGAAAATGAAAGGTAATGCATAATCATTTTAAATTGGTTAACAATGAGTAAGAAAATCACATCTTCACAATAGTCACAAGGTCAATACTAACTTTAATAGTAAAACAATGAAAGAAATATAATGAAAGATCTTAACCAATAAAACCATACAATCATTTTCCACAAGACACTCAAAAAACACTGCATTGAATAAAAAAAAAACACTAAAAATAAAGGAAAGAAACCTTACTACTAGACGCCCTCAAATAATAGATATCATATATACGCTCTTTTTCTAGCTACAATAATGAATAATAAATGCCACAAGGATAGTCCTTTGGTTTTGCGGATTGCTCTGACACCCTTGGTTATGGGCGAGTGGATATTAGGATATCCGTGTCTCAAGAGCGAGGGCGAGTCATTGAATGCCCGGGTGTTGGGCTGCAAAGTGCGCATGAGATTGGCATGGTGGTGGTGGATGAGTGGAAGAGAAGCCATGAAAGATGGCTATCAAATCCTGGCTGCAAAGTGCGCATGAGATTGGCATGGTGGTGGTGGATGAGTGGAGAGAAGCCATGAAAGATGGCTATCAAATCCTGGCAATGTGTATGAGGACAATCCTTCTCTGCTATAACAGCAACAAAGTTTCTTCTTAAATAAGACGTGGAGAGTGAGACATTGGGACTGCAGAGGAATTTCACGTTACAACGCCGCCAAAATATTGCTCCAAGATCTACAAAATGCAACCATTTATTCTCAGAAAATATTTTTACTCTGTGTCCTCCACGAATCCCGCGGGATGAACTCATGACATGATATGACGTGCAATCACATGTGAACAAGAAACAAATATGACAGAGCATGATCATCGCGTGACACTTTTGCATTGAATGTGGGTCAATTATGACCAATTCCTTGCCACAACTTTCCTCCACCTTAACTCTTTCAAATCTCATTGAATCTTTTGATTTGGACTCGGTCATGTCTTCCTTCGACGTATGTAACATTTTTCTTTCTCGATTATGAGCTTCGAGCGACCTCTATGCGCAATATGTTAAAAAAAGATACGTGCCAAAACATAGGAAAGAGCTAACCAGCCATATATTGGGTATTTAATGCCCAAATATATGCACGCAAGTTAACGCGATAACACGGGAGCGGGTAATTTCGGCATTAAATAATATTTGGGCGCTCCCGTGTTATTGGGCTAACTTACGTGCATATATTTGGACATTAAATACCCAGTATATGGCTGGTTAGCTCTTTCTCAAAACATATATCCCACATTGGCGCTGAGTGAATATAATATATATTAGCTTATCACAGCCACCATGACTCTATAATACCGGGCCACGGTTGGTTGTGGGCCTGGGAACCTATGACATTAAATACTCTTGGTCATGAGCTTTTTAGGATTAGATTCCTTTTCGATAAAAAATCTTGGACTACATTCATAGTGTTTAGACCATACATATAGGCACGCATATGGATAGATTGATTCTATAATAATGTTCATCCAAGGTCTAAAGACTTAGGGAACACCCTTTCCATTTTTTTTCGGTTAAAAAGCTTGAACTACATTCATAGTGTTTAGACCATACATATAGACACACGACTTAGGGAACACCCTTTCTATTCTTTTTCGGTTAAAAGGCTTGAACTACATTCATAGTGTTTAGACCATACATATAGACACACATATTGATAGATTGATTTTGTAATAATGTTCATCCAAGGTCTAAAGTCTTAGGGAACACCTTTTCCAACACTTTGGCCCATAAGTGATCAATATAGGAAGGCCAATATATATGGTATAACATGAACTTTCACAATGAGAATTTGAATGACAAAGTAAAGATGCTCGATTTCCTACCTATACACACACTTATTGTTTTTTAACATGACTTTTAATCTTTGTTATGGCACCTAAGATGATCTGATAATCACTCTTGAGTGACCTCAGTTAATTGATTAATGAGTGAAGGTATTATAGACTCATGTGCTAGTGTGTGTCTATGTTACTTTAGGCAACGGATGGATCAGATTGCAAAATACACAGACATTGGAAATATGGAAAACAACAGAGAAACACAGTGAGCAAATACAAGAACACAACAATTAATAAGGAGTTCACCCTATCCTCCAAGGCTACATCTCTGGTCCAGCTTTTAGTGGTGGCCTTCTTTTATTGTGTCTTTAAAGTAGAGATTTACAATGAGGAGCTCAATTTGAGTCTCCTGAAACAGAATTGCTTGGCAGGGTGGTTCTTGGATTCCCCAAGTCACTAGAGTGCACAGACTCCTTTCCTATCCAAGTCTTGACCTCTCTAGTCTTTAATGGAAGGAGCCCAATGTGGTGCTCAATTCCTGATAGACCCTCTCAGGGATTGCTTGAACCTCTCAATCTTTCTATCTGCTTGATGCTGCCTTAGGACAGCTCGACTCTCTGTCTTTCTGCTTCTTGCTTCACTATCTTTTCTTTTCTCTGTCTTCGTCTTCTTCTCTCTGGTTCTTCCTCTTGGTGTCCTCTATTCTCTGTCTTTATTCATGGCTTTAAAGCCAATCGATCTCAGGACTGCTCGCTTCCTCTTCTGCCCCCGTCAGATCGCCTGCTACTGCTCGCTTGGGGTTCCCTATCTCTGCGTCATCATCAACAGCTCACAGGGAGTGGCCACTTGTCCTCTTGAGAACTGCACCAACTCTTCTTCGTCGGTTCAATTTTTCGGTTACACCGTGGAATGAGTCATCCGCCAACTCGGCGGTCAAATCGGACATCAAGCTTCTCTCTGTTCCTCCATTGGGCGCGATCTCCGCCCTTAGATCTGGAGCCCCTAGATCCAACGTTATTTGCTCATTTTGCATGGTTGACTTGCTCCACCGTTAGCATGCGATGAGCGGTGGTTTTCTCTCTCATCCGCTTGCCACGCATCCGGCGCTGAATGGAATCACTCATTTTTCTCCAAATCCGCTTACTGCCCAAGGGTGCCCCCAATACACTGCCGGTTTTGGAGCGCGGGTCCCGCCTTTAGCCTTTAGCGCTTTCCCCACATTTTCCTAGCTTCCATGCGACCGAGCGCTCGAGGCCTTTCCTTCTCGAGGGGTTTTACCCAGCAATGCGTGATTAAGTGCTAATCGCGCATCAGAAATGGCCTCCTTTTCCCAATCTGTGCTTCCCAAGTGCCAGTTTCGCCCCTGCGCGGTCTCCATGGGCCTCGGTTAGCGCGCTTTGACCGAGGTCCTCGTCGTTCCTCGCTGGTTGCCAACTGTTACTATCCAGAGGTCTTCCTGATTGCTCTGTGCTCTTAATTTCAAAGTTTTTGTCCTAATTTGATATAGTCATGGTACTGTGATAATCTTCATGGATCCAATTCGGATCATGGCATTCCAACTTAAAAAGCTTTTGGACCACCAAAAGTTGGTTTTCAAGCATCGACTAAGTGAGGGTACAATTGTCTCACTTGTCCAATCTCTATCCACTTTGCACTGCTCGGCTTTGAACCCTTGAGCCCTACTCTGAGGTACTCAACATCTCCTCTGCGCGTCATCCTCACCTTCCTGTCCAGAACTGTGTCTTCTTGCAATTCATTAAGATATTCCGGTAGTAGGTCATCAATAGAAGCCAATTGACTCTACTCTTCGGGATCCTCAATTAGAGAGGGTTCAAACAATCTCAAGCAATCTACATTCACGATTGAGTAGATGTGCATGTAAGCTAGTAGATCAAGGCGAAATGCATTCTCACCAATCTTCTCAAGTATTTTCAAAGGTCCATACCTGATAGGCTTTAGCCTTTTACCTTCACCTTGCATCTTGTCCTTGCTGATATACAACTAGACTTGGTCACCAACTTGGAAACTATGCTCCATCCGATGCTTGTCATGCTTAGCCTTGTATTTGGCTTGGCTCTTTTCCAGCTATTCCTGTACTGCCTGGTGGATCTCTTGGATTTGTTCAATGAACCTAGTTGCCCTGTCCACATCATTGTATCCCTCAACTGTGGTATCTTTACCAAAGACAAAATCCAAAGGAGACCTTGGTGTGAAACCAAAACAGGTCTCAAAGGAGAACTCTGTGTAGAAGAATGTTTTGCTCTGTTGTAAGCATGTTGCACATAACACAAATGTTCATCCCAAAGCTTAGGATGTTTGCTACAATATCCTCTGAGTAACTAGATCATTGTCCTGTCAACTACTTCTATCTAGCCATCAGTTTGTGGATGAAAAGTTGTGCTTTTCTTCAGTTTGGTGTCCATCAGTTCCCACAGACTTGACCAAAACTTCTCCACAAATCGGGTGTCTCTATCAGATACAATGGAAGTGGGTAATCCAAAATGAACTCATACATGTTCAAAGAACAGTTTTGCAGTTTGTTCAATTGTAATATGTTTATTACAAGGTATCAAAATGCACATTTTTCTCAACCTATCCACAACAACATACAGATAATCATGACCTTTCCTAGATTTAGGCAGTCCTCCAACAAAATCCATGGAAACACTTTCCCAAGGGTGAGAAGGAACTGGTAATGAAGTGTACAAGCCTAGTTTTTTGTTGATGGGCTTGCTTTTAGCACACACAGTACACCCTCTTACATATCTAGAAACTATCTCATTCATTTTTGGCCAATAACAAAATCTTTGCAGCTATGCAACTGTTTTACTTACCCCAAAGTGACCTGATATCAGAGAAGTGTGTGCTTATCTAATTATCTTTACTCTCTCAGTTTGTGGAATGCATAACTTCCCACAATGGTATAAGAGTCGGTCCTTTACATGATAATCCAATTTTTCTACTCGTTTGCCTTGACTTATAGTTGCATATACATCTTTAAATTCTATATCTTGAGCATATTGTTCAATGTAGCTTTCATGTAGCACAGAATTATGCTTAAGTATAGTAGATGCATTTATAATGGGTCTAGATAACATATCTGCAACTTTATTGTGTATGCCCTTTTTATATCTAATGACTAAATGAAACTGTTGTAGAAAACCCATCCATCTATAGTGTCTTGATTGTTGCAACTTAGTTTGGGAGTGTAGATATTGAAGTGGTTGATGATCAGTATGCATTACTGTCTCTTTGCCCATTAAGTAATGTTTCCACTTTTTCACACTCTGAACTAATGCATACAATTCTTTATCATATGTAGGATAGTTAACTACTACATGATTAAAAGTCTCAGAATGATAACATATGGGTTTACTATGCTATGTCAACACTGCTCCCATGGCATAGTCATTGGCATCTGTTTGGATCTCAAATGGTCTTTGCAGATCAGGCAGTGCTAGTACAAGTGTTGCACTAATCTTTTCTTTCAAGGTGTCGAAGGCTTCCTGATGTTTGCCTCCCCACTGAAACACCTTGTTCAATCCTGTTAAAGCATGTAAGGGAGCTACAATTGAGGAAAAGTTAAAAATGAACTTCTTCCAATATTTTGCTGCCCCTAAGAAGCTTCTCACTTCTGTACCAGACTTGGGTTTAGGCCAGTTTACAATGACTGCCACCTTAGAGGGATCTCTTTTCAATTCACGACCCCCTACTATATGACCCAAATAATTTAGAGATGTTTTGTCAAATTCACATTTTGAGAGTTTAGCATGAAGGTTTTCTCTTTTCAAAACATCTAGTGTCTTCTTAACATGCTTTAAGAGTTCTTCCCACATTTTACTAAAAATCAGAATGTCATCCAGATACACAATAACAAAATCATCAAGAAAAGGTCTGAGTACATCATTCATTAATCTCATGAAAGTAACAGGAGCATTAGTTAAGCCAGAAGGCATAACCAACCACTCATACAATCCCTGCTTTGTTTTGAAAGCAATCTTCCATGTATCTTGTTTTGCAAATTTGACATGATGGTATCCACTGTGCAAGTCTAGCTTGGTGAAATAAACAGCTTCTTTCAATTGATCTAAAAGATCATCTAGGCGAGGAAGGGGATAACAATTTTTTATTGTTATCTTATTGAGTGCTCGGTAATCAATGCACATTCTCCACGAGCCATCTTTCTTTCTCACCAAAATGATTGGTGACCCACATGGTGATGTGCTAGGCCTGATGAACCCCTTCTCGAGCAACTCCTGCACCTGCTTCTTGATTTCAGCATTCTCTAAAGCAGACAACCTGTACATTCCAATGTTAGGCAAAGGAGCATCTTGCTGAAAAATAATATCATGTACTATTTCCTTTTTGGGTGGCAGACCTTTAGGTTCTTGAAACAAGATATCATACTTTGAAACAACCTTTTCTAAATCAGCTTGTTGTTTAGCATTACAGCCCTCAAATACATTGGTTTTATCAGGTTTCTTTTCCTTTACAACCATTAGTAAGAATTGTATGCATGAATTTATCATTCTTTTCATTTGCCCTAAGTTTATGAGAGTATAATTATTCTTGAGCTTATGAGCTCTTACAAAGTATTTGATTCCATCTTTGACAAGTAGATACTTGTTCTCAGCTCTATAGAAAATAGCTTTTCTATCATACAAGTAAGGACTTCCTAAAACAATTCCACATATATCCAAAGGAATTACGTCTAACTCAACCTCATCTACAAATGTTGACCCAAAAGAAAACTTGAGTTTGCATTGTCTAGTCACTTGTAGTTGTGCTTTATCATTCAACCATCCTAATGGGTATGGTTTCTTGTGAGGTGTAGTTGCTAATCCCAATTTCTTTACAATTGCTTCAGAAATTAAATTTACTTGTGAGCCACTATCAAACAAAGTATCAATCTTTTGATGTTTGGAAATAACTCGAATATGAAAAAGCTCATGTCTTTTTCTCTCATTTGCTTCACCAGTAATAGATTGTGCAAAATTACTAGTAGATGCTTAAGAATTCTTACCTTTTATACCTGTGGCTGCAATGGTTGTTTCATCTCCTGAGTCTAACCCCAAATCTTTCTGAATAGCTGCAATAGTCTTCTTCTTCTTGCCCTCGAATTTCTTAGGTTTCAGCTTTGGATGTAGAATCCAACAATGCTCATCATCATGCCCTTCCTTTTTACAGTGAGTGCATGAAGCTTTGCTTTTCTGTGCAGTGTTAGCCTTCCTTGCTTTCCACTTCTGCTTTCTTTTCTCCTTGCTCTTTCTTGTAGTGGGTTGGGATGGTCCCCCAACTTCTAGATTTCCATTCTTTCCTCTTGCTTCTAGATGAGTAGCTTGTACATATACCTCATCTATACTAGTGGGATTAAATATGAGGATGGTGTGCCTCATGTAGTTGTGCAGACCACCAATGTACTTCAACAGAGTCTCTAGTGAGTCTAATGAGATTCCTAGAATCAATGCTCTCTTTCTAAATTCCTCAATGTACCCTTGCACACTTTGCCCTTTCAACTGTCGAAGAGTTTGCCAACTCATCATGGCTTGTTGCATGTAGGCCAATGGATAGAACTGCTTTTTGATTGCAGACACAAATTCACTCCAGACAGAGATAGTCTTACCATGTCTTTTCATGTCAGCTTGGGTTCTGCCTTCCCACCAAACCAAGGCAATGCCTCCAAGGCGTAGGCTTGCCAGCTAAATCTTTCTCTTGTCTGAGTCGATGTTCTGCACTCTGCAATACACATCAATTTGTCTAATCCAATTGTCCAACTTTTCTACATTTAACTCTCCATCATATATAGGCAAATCAAATTTAACATCTAGCTTGATCAAAGATGCTTTCTTGTTATGTACAGGGCTATTAGGAGGTGTGAGAAAGCTTTCCTCTTTCCCTTTTCCTTTTGAGTGGTCATGGAAATGTGATTCATCTTCTCCTTTGTCTTGTTTAGAGCCTGATGAATCTTCATCCTTGTGTTTTCTAAAGTCCCTATACATTTCTTTTACCATGGACTTTATGGCTAGGAAACTTTTTATGAATTGAGGGTCTGGCCCCAAAGAACCTTCCTCTGACATTGTCTTCTGAGGATAGACTCTCCCAATTTCAGGATTAGTTTCGACCAACTCTCCTTCTCCTAATTTGAGCTTTGATCTAGTGAGCATTCAACAACTAAACCAACACAAGCTTGTTTAACCTTACAGCCTAGAGCTCTGATACCACTTGATCTGATAATCACTCTTGAGTGACCTCAGTTAATTGATTAATGAGTGAAGGTATTACAGACTCATGTGTTGGTGTGTGTCTATGTTACTTTAGGCAACAGATCGATCAGATTGCAAAATACATAGACACTGGAAATATGGAAAACAACAGAGAAACACAGTGAGCAAATATAAGAACACAACAATTAATAAGGAGTTCACCCTATCCTCCAAGGCTACATCTCCGGTCTAGCTTTCAATGGTGGCCTTCTTTTATTGTGTCTTTAAAGCAGATATTTACAATGAGGAGCTCAATTTGAGTCTCCTGAAACAGAATTGCTTGGCAGGGTGGTTCTTGGATTCCCCAAGCCACTAGAGTGCACAGAATCCATTCCTATCCAAGTCTTGACCTCTCTGGTCTTTAATGGAAGGAGCCCAATGTGGTGCTCAATTCCTGACAGACCCTCTCAGGGATTACTTGAACCTCTCAAGCTTTCTATCTGCTCGATGCTGCCTTAGGATAGCTCGGCTCTCTGCCTTTTTGCTTCTTGCTTCACTTTATTTTCTTTTCTTTGTCTTCGTCTTCTTCTCTCTGGTTCTTCCTCTCGGTTTCATCTGTTCTCTATCTCTGTTCATGGCTTTAAAGCTAATCGATCTCAGGATTACTCGCTTCCTCTTCCGCGCCCATTGGATCACCTGCTGCTACTCACTTAGGGTTCCTTGTCTCTGCGTCATCATCAACGACTCACAGGGAGTGGCCACTTGTCCTCTTGCGAACTGCGCAAACTCTTCTTCATTGGTTTGGTTTTTTTGTTACACCGTGGAATGAGTCATCCGCCAACTCGGTGGTCAAATCGGACATCAAGCTTCTCTTTGTCGGGGCTTAATCCCCTGTTAAATCTAGTTCCTCCATTAGGCGCGATCTCCGCCATTAGATCTAGAGCCCTTAGATCCGACGTTATTCGCTCATTTCGTGTCGTTGACTTGCTCAACCGTTAGTGTGTGATGAGTGATGGTTTTCTCTCTCATCCACCTGCCACGCGTCGGGCACTGAATGGAATCACTTGTTTTTCTCCAAATCTACTTACTGCCTAAGGGTACCCCCGATATACTACCAGTTTTGGAGCACGGGTCTCGCCTTTAGCCTTTAGGGCTTTCCCTATAGTTTTCCCAGCTTCCTGTGACCGAGTGCTCGGGGCCTTTCCTTCTTGAGGGGTTTTGCCGAGTGATGCGTGATTAGTGCTAATTGTGGATCAGAAATGGCCTCATTTTCCCGATCCGGGCTTCCTCAGTGCCAATTTCGTCTCCTGTGCGGTCTCCATGGGCCTCGGTCAGCGCGCTTTGATCGAGGTCCTCGTCATTCCTCGCTGGCTACCAATTGTTACTGTCCAGAGGTTTTCCTGATCACTCTATGCTCTTAATTTCGAAGTTTTTGTCCTGATTTGATAATGGTACTGTGATAATCTTCATGGATCTAATTTGGATCATAAGATTTCCCTTCCTTTTATCATGGTAAGATAGAAATATGTTGTGGCCTTTTTTTTAGTTTCATGAAGATTCATGATGAACAAGTCATGTAACACTCACATAGATGAAGTTGAGGATAAGAAGACAAACAGCTACAATGGTTTGCAGAAGTTTTGAAAAACATCGATGCACATCAACGTCATGGCCTCTATGTGGCCATTATCATGTCTCCATAGAGCTTGCCACAACAACCCAGGATTGTGGGCTCGGTTAGTCTTAGTCTTGTGGTTATGTAGTGATTCCATGTTATCCCTAGCTCTAAGTTCCCAGAAACTGGAGTGAGTTTACGCAAGTGGTTTCATGTTTCAAACCCACTCCCACCTTTAACTTACATTGAAAAAGCGGGGAGGCGCTAGGATGAATGTAGGCTATTGATTGACCCATACTACAATTTCATTGCCACAAGGTGGCATCCCTTTTTAATGTAGGACCTTTGATGAGAATCCCCACGTCGGACCTTGCTCTCCTTTATCCCACGACATACAAGGGGGGGGGGGGGCAGTGAAGTTAATGAGGGTTGTTGATTAGGCCACACTCCAATTAGAGGGTGATCCAATGAGTGGAGGATGGCCCCATTAATTGACAACCACAACAAATGGGAGAGCTTCATAGTAGTTGCCTTCACCGCTCCATAACCACCACCCATCCCAAGTTACATCACACATTGGTTACAGTGAAAGGTAGTAGGAAGTAGAAAGGTTTTGCACTGAAACCACATTTGGGTCAACCTCCTCTTTATCATCGCAATAATACTATATACCTTAGCTTCCCAGTGGTAGGTGATGGTAAGTTCACGTGGGCTCTGCATCCCTTAACAAGTAATTACAAATGGTGGGGGGGGGGGGGGGTACCTCCAAGTCTAGGTCATGTCACTCGAGGGTATCACTAATACAACTATTCCAGGTTAAACAAAGGAAGAGAGCTAGGGAGCAGTCTCATGGCTCCATGTTGTTACTACTGCACAAACTTAGAGTGGGATCCATAGGGTATCATCCAACTTTCCACATTTTTTTCAGGCCATGATGTATTTGAGCCTCTAAAGAAGTGTGTGTTGTCGCTACGTCAAGACTTCAAATTGCTACATAATCCAATGACACTTCAAAATAATTTGGCCCTAAATGTATCTAGGACTTCCCAATTATGATGCAAGTGGATATTGGTGGTCACCCACCTATTCCACGTGGACCCCCACCATTGTTTATTTCAGTTTTTCAGTTTCCTTAATTCTAGCACAATTTACTATTTTTGGCATTTTTTCGAGTCCTTAACTTCCAGAGCCATTTTGAGGCCCTAAATGACATATTTTTGGCAATCTCTTGCCAAAAAGCATCGTTTAGGGCCTCAAAATAGCTCTGGAAGTTTAGGACCCAAAAAACTACCAAAAATAGTAAACTTTGCTATAATTAAGGAAACTAAAAAACTGAAAGAAACAATGGTGGGGGTCCACGTGGAATAGGCCGATGGCCACCAATATCCACCTGGATCATTCCTCCCTTGTTAGGAATCCATGGTATCCATTGCATTGAGTTCCTACATGAGATGGGGAAACTTCTGCTGAACTTGGTCCCTAGTGAGCCATTTTCCTTGGTGCAGGAGTTGGCCGGCTTTGACAACTTGATACAGTTGGATATTTTGCTGGCGAGTGTTTCTTATCTGTGTTTCCATGATCCAATCAGTTGCATATTGTTCCATGCAGTCTGGATTTAAGTCTGTTGGTGTGAGCTGTTCTGCAATGTCGGATGTGTCCAGTAATGGTGGAAAGTATGGCCGAAGGTGATCCACATTGAACACTGGGTGTAGGCCAAGGAATGGGGGAATGTTGAGCTCAAAAGAATTATCTCCCATAGCCTTGGTGATTGTGTATGGCCTATATCGAAACAGGCGAATCTTGTAGTGGGGCCTAGCGAGGCACTCCTTCTGCAGATGTAGCCATACTTTGTTTCCCGCTTGGAACTTGTGTGGCACCCGATGTTGATCATGTCGCTTCTTGTACTTAGCATTGGATTTGTCCAATATGTTATGGACTTGTTGGCAGAAGTGTTGAATGTGCTCAATGAGGCTATTTTCCTTGTCAGCTTCGGACTGGACATGAGTCAAATCTGCCTGAGTCACTGCAAATGGTATGGCCACATCAATGGGACATATTGGTTGGAATTTCAAGCTCACCTGAAAAGGGTTGTGGCCAGTCGAGCCGTGGAGAGACCGGTTGTAGTTGTGCTAGACATAGGGGAGGCTGTCATCCCATGTGCATGGATGCTTTTAGTTGTACATGTGCAGAATGTGTACGATCATCTTGTTGACGACCTCTGTTTGGCCATCAGTTTGAGGATGGAAAGTTGTGGACTTAGTGAGATTGGTGTCCAACATCGACCAGAGATTAGACCAAAATGTACTAAGGAACCTGCTATCTTGATTTGAGATGATAGACTATGGGATCCCAAAGTGTACCCTCACTCGTTCAAAGAAGAGTTTAGCAGTGGCTTCTATTGTGATACTCTTCTTGCAAGCCACCATAATGGCCATGTTCGAGAATCTGTCGACGATCACAAAAACACAGTTGTTGCCATGCTTAGTGGAAGGAATGCCGACTAGGAGTAGGCAGTGGAGTATAGAGACCTTGCTTCTTCATGGTTGGTTTGGTAATGGCACAGGAAGTGTAGGATCTAATGCATTTCATGACATCTTGTTGAAGATTTGGCCAATAGAAATACTTATGTAGTACTGCCACCATTTTCTCGAATCCGAAATGCCTAGAGGCCCAAGTGTAGTGTGTTTACAAAATCATCTTCGCACACTCACTTGAAGGAACACAAAGGTGTCCCAGGTGGCATAATAGAGCATCCTTGAGGTGAAAATATAGAACTTGCTGACCCTCCAATAGTGTATAGTAGGTGTGGCCAAATTCTGAGTCGTTTTTGTAGATAAGTGGACAATCAGAAGTCTCATGCCTACAAGAGTTAAGCACATGGTTAACGCAATGATCGGTGCTCGGCTGAGGAAGTCTGCAACATTATTTTTGTTTCCCTTCTTGTACTTGATATTAAAATGGAATTATTTCATGTATGTGGACCACTTATGATGGTGATCATTCTACAACTTCCCTTGTGCCTGTATGAACTACAGGGGTCGGTGGTCTGTGTGGATGACTGTTTCCTTCCCCACAATTTAATGCTTCCATTGTTGGTAGGCCTACATAATGGAATGCATCTCTTTTTTATAAGTGGGATACTTCTAGATTGTGTCTGAAAGTGTCTCACTGTGATATGCCACTATATGCCCTTGTTGAGTAAGGATTGCCCCAATAGCATAGTGAGAGGCATCTGTCTCAATCTCAAATGGTTGTTGTAAGTCTGGTAATGTGAGCACTTGTGCAGAGCGAAGGCAATGTTTCAACTCTACGAATGCCTTATGTTGAGATTCAAAGAAATTTTTTTTTTCTTTCGCTCCTCCTTTGGTGACTTGACTGAAGGGCCAAGTGATATGAGAGAACCCTAGTATGAACCTGCGGTAGAAATTGGCAAGACCCAAGAAGCTGTAGAGCTCTGTCAGAGTTATTGGAGCTGGCCAATCCTGAATGAATTGGATCTTGGCTGGATCCACATGAACCCCCCTTTCATCAATAATTGATCCCAGATACTAAACCTGGGTCATGCCAAAAGGGCATTTCTCCAAATTGGCACACAACTTGTGTTGCCACAGTGTTTGGAGAACCTGTCAAATGTGGTGGAGGTGCTCTTCCTAACTCTGGTTGAAGATCAGGATGTCATCCAAGTATACCACTAGAAATGAGTTGGTGAATGGCCACAACATGTCATCCATAAGCCTCATGAAGGTTGTAGGAGCATTCGTCAACTTGAAATTCATAACCAACCATTCGAAAAGGCCCTCCTTAGATTTGAAGGTAGTCTTCCACACATCGGAGGGTTCAATTGGCACTTGGTGATATCTAGACTTCACATCGATCTTGCTGAAATATTTTTCCCCCTTGAGTTGGTCTAGAAGGTCATCAATCCACGGGATTAGGTACCTATTTTAGACAGTGATCTTGTTCAACTCCCAATAGTCAATACAGAGTCTCCAAGTTCCATCCTTCTTCTATACCAACACGACTGGGATCCCACAAGGTGATGAACTCGGCCAAATTTGACCTTTCTGCACCAACTCCTAAATTTTCCTCTTGATTTCATCATTCTCCATAATAAAGTGCTGATATATTGGTCCATTGAGTAACGTCACACTTGGGGTTAAATCGATGGAGTGCTTGACCTGACAGTGTAGAGGTACCCCTGCAGGGGAGGTGAATATGTCCTTGTACTCCTCCACGGCCTTGTCCATCTATTTTTGTTGTGCGGAGGGCCCTGTCTAGAGGTCATGGCCATCATCTTCTTCTTTCCTTGAGGGTGTATCATCAGGAAAACAAATTTCTCGGTTTTTGAAATGAGCTTATTGCATTGTTTTGTAGTAACCAGAGAGATGGTGGTAGGCGGTGCTACCTCTGGTATCCTGTACAACTTATTTCCCAATGTAACAATAACAACACAAGGCCTTGACTCATACACATCATGTCTCTTCTACAAGTATGGTTGGCCTAATAATACATCACAAACATCAAGGGGAACAACGTCACATAATACCTCATCTGTGAATGGCTTGATGCTATATGGAAGGCGACATTGTTGGCTCACGCGCAGATCTCGTCCTTGTTGAAGCCACTTGATGGTGTACGGTTGTGGATGTGATGTGGTCGATAAACCCAGCCACTTCACGACCTCTGCTGTAATGAGGTTTTCTTTGGCTCCTGATGTTGACAATGAACTATAGTGGGGAACCCTTTACTCACATCTGGGAGTGGAAGAGATGCTGCTCCTCCTTTGGATCTTCGGGTTCCTCCTTCTAGATCTTTGTGGTGGTGACGATGGCATTGGGCTTTGCATCAATAATCTTCTTCCCTTTGTTATTCCCCTTGTCGGGTTCTGACTTAGATTCGGAACATGGATATGATTCTGAAGCCTTTAGTTTAACCACCAGTGACTGCTTGCCTCGACACTCACTTGTGTTGTGGGTGGAGCTCTTATGGAACTCACACCACTTTCCCATGTCCTTCTTCGACTTCGCAGTGTTGTCCTTTGCTTGTGGCCTTGGCGAGTTGTCCTGGGTTATCCCACCTTGGCTTTGTCCTTTGTTCTATGGTTTGAGGGCACCTTTCCCTTGCTCTAGATTCGCAGATCCAAAGTCTCGCTTCTTCTGTTTAAAATTATGCTCGATCTTGATGGTGTATCGATATGTCGTGCCAAGCGAGGATATGTCCAGGAACTCCATCTCATCCTAGATGTATGTATGTAGGAAACTGCAGTACTTGAGTACCAAAATTTTCTCAGAATACTTGATACCCAACTTCATGCGAAGGGTATGAAAAACATTCGTAAACTCTGACACATCTTGGTCCCTTCCCTGCTATAGCATGGTTCACTTTATGTATTTGTCCTCGTAGCTCCCGACAGGGTAGCACTGCACCTTGATGGCGTCCTGGAATGAATTCCAAGTGGGAGCGACTAAAAATAGTGAGGTCATCCTTCCATCCTTTTTCTCACAATAGATTTCCCACCAATCCTTGATATGGGGGGTGGCTTTGAGAAGAGAAAAAGTAATCTTTTCTCGGCTGGAAAAATCATGAATAGAAAATTATCCTTCTAGTAGATTCAACCATTTATCTACTGTGTCTACATCTATTTGGCCCTCAAATATGGGAATGTCAAAGTTTACTTGTACCTTAAAAGGTGTGGAGCCTCTAGAGTGACTGTTGGATGTGGATGCATCGTCGGTGGGCAATTGTTGAAGGATCTGGGAAAAGTTATCTATCATCATGTTCCTTTGTTTCCTGAGGGCCTCTTTGAGAAATATTTTGATAGGACCTCCTACTCCCTCGTCTTTCTTTTATTCCCCCATGGGAGGCCATCAGGATTTTCGAGGTTGGTATTGCAAAGGTTCGACTAGTTTGAGCTCTAAGTCCTTATATCCCGACTTTGTTGAGGACATGCTAAGAAAAAAGAGAAAGAGTAGACCACTCTGATACCACTTATCCGAATTTAAAAAGGAACAAATTACAGATATAACCATAAATACAGAGATGCGGTAGAAATAACACTATCTCTCATTAATATCAAATAATGAAATATGCTTACAAACAGAATGGAAATGAGACTAGCTTGGGCGATGGTAGCTTATCTCTGAGAAGAGATGTGGCAGCTACATGCCTCTAAATTGAGTTGCAATGAGGCTCAAGGGCCTTTTTATTATTGAACAATAAGAGAAAACCATAAACAACCAAAACCCTAACCCGAGGAGATGTAACACCAAGAGTTTATGGGCTCCATTGGGGTTAGTTGGGCAGCCAACTTCCTAGGGTCGTAGCTTGGTCATATTATCTCTGTTTGACGTGCATGATACCTCATTAGAAAGATCTCTTCGAGGACTACAACTAAAAATGAAATCTCAATGAGATAGCTTGGAGCGATCTCATTGAGATCGCATTTTCATTTGTAGTCCTCAGAGAGATCTGTCTAACGAGGTATCATGCACATCAAATAGAGATAATATGACCAAGCTATGACCCCAGGAAGTTGGCTACCCAACTAACCCCTACGAGGCCCATAAACTCTTGGTGTTACATCTCCTCGGGTTAGGGTTTTGGTTTTTTACAGTTTTCTCTTATTGTTCAATAATAAAAATTCCCTTGAGCCTCATTGTAACTCAGTTCAGAGGCATGTAGCCACCACATCTCTTCTCAAAGATAAGTTACCATCGCCCGAGCTAGTATCATTTCCATTTTGTTTGTAAGCATATTTCATTATTTGATATTAATGAGAGATAGTGTTATTTCTGATGCATCTCTATATTTATGGTTATATCTGTAATTTGTTGCGTTCAAGTTTAAATTCGAATCAAATTATGTGCGCCTTCATCACTCTCAGATCTCCTGGATGCCCGATATCATTTCTCCACTTTACGAAAATCCACCCCATCAAATATTCATACACAACAACACTTGAGAAATAAAATAGTATATGACTAAGATACAAGCTCCATTCAGCAGACCATACAGCGCTGAATGACTATGGATCTCTGCTAAGACTCTCCAAAGAAGGAAAACTTAATTAAATTTACTAAAATTTCTTGAAGACCAAGACTTCTACCAAAACACCATATTTCTAGAACAATGGGCAAATCATGTGGAGTAACCTTCGGTTTCCAAAAATACTACAGGGGACCAACAGAACTCAACTTAAGAAAAGGAAAGAAGTGAATGCGAAGGCAATATTCCATAAGAAGGCTTCAGATCGATCTTTGATCAAAGAATATCAAGCTCTCTCAACAATACACAAGTATATAGAAACTATAAAATTATTGCATCATTCCTTAACCTAGTTACTATCAACACACACTGAATCATCATTTAACATCCAACGCATGAGATAGGCTACAATATTGAGTATAGCAATGAACCATTACATTCATAAACATGTCATATAACTAGGAATAGTTACAATAACAAGTTATAAGAAAGACCTGATAAAACAATATGTATTCATATAAGTAACCTTGTAGTTCATGTAGATAATAACCATCAAGTAGTTCCATAAGTTCAACATATCCACAAAGACACATGAGAGAACTCATTCACCATGAACATGCAATGAATTCAATAACCTTCCATGAATAAAGCTAAACAATAAATTTGCCAATAATGTTATATGGTATTCTTATCGAGAGTGTACGAAAAGAAACCACTTTAGACTGCGGATGAAAAACAAACTTAACAGTAAAAATGGTTGTAAAACAGTGTGGATCTTCAGCAAATATTAGAAACAAAACCTGCCAATGTCCTAATCTATGCAACAGAAATAGCTAAACAGCAAGATGAAATAAGGAATTAAGTGCAAATAACTCCAATAACTCAATGGAAACTAGATATAAATACTAGATTTTATTATATGTCACCTGTGAAGGGAACAAATGATGTTATCAATCCCCCTCTGTGGGATGGGTTCTTGGCTATCCTCAATGTTTTAAACTCTGTAGAGTCTCTCTTCTCTACAATGTGTAAACCCAACAAAAAATGCTTGAGCTCAATGGGAACTCAAATGGAAAAAGCAAATTGTAAGCGACAATGATTATAATCAAAGTTACAACAGTGAGTGCAACAATGAAAATGATTCAAAGTGAAGAATGTATGTAAAACCCTTCAATTTATAACAAAATATTAGGTTATTCTCGAATAATGGAAAATAATAAAATATTATTAACCAAATTCTAGAATTAACCATTTGGAATATTTTATTATATTTGGTTGGAGGGAAAAAGTATTTAAATTGGTTAAATACTTTTATTTAGAAATAATAAATAAATAAATGATTTATTTATCATCTCAAGGAATGTGGTTAAGGAATAATAAACAAATAATGATTTGTTTAAGTATTCCTAGAGGATTTAGTCAAACTTGACAAGGAATAATAACTAAATAATGATTAATTAATTATTCCTAGAGAAAAATAAGAAAAATAATGATTTATCTAATTATTTCTCATGATTGGGTCAAATATGACAAGGAATATTAGTTAAACAATGGTTTAATTAATTATTCCTAGAAGATAATTAAATAAATAATGATTTATTTAATTATTCTTCATGGGTTTAACGAGAAATAACTTAACAAATGTGGTTTATTAAGTAATTTATTATAGTGAAAGCAATTTTACTATGGTAAAATTGGCCCTACATGGTGTACTTCGATCCATCTAGTAGGTTATGTCTAGATGATCAATTTTTGGTGATAACAAATAAGATATCATAAAATTTCATTACTCATAGTTCATTCATGCATATTAAGTCATTATGTTTATTTGAATAACTTGAGATGGTTGGAAACTGAAAGAGGGAGTTGAACTCTCCACCCAACCATAGGTTAGCTACACCACAATATTTATTTTAGCATACCACCCCCGAGTTGGATCCAAAGTCTGAGGGGATTCTTACTCAAGGAATTCACCCAATGCTCAACTGGGGTATTTTCAAGGCAAGCACTGTAAAATCCCATAGCCCACTATCTAGGTGGTTTATGAGCCTTCCCAGTAAGCACCATAGTGGTTCAACTACCCTTTTTATTGTTATATGAGCCTTACAACAAGAACTTAAGTGGTTTATCATCCCATTCAACACACACTAAGAAGTTTATAAACTTATTCAACAAGCACTTAGTGGTTTATCAACTTACTTAGCAATCAATCGTAGTTTAATATTGCACTGAGCTTCCCACTAGCTATTTAGGCTTAAACACCACAATCTAGTGGCCCAGTACACCAATAAAAAGGAAACACCTCAAATTTTAAGAGATTTGAGCTCAGTTATGTCTCCATTATTGCATCCTTCCTCCCTATCCAATGTTTCGAGGTTCTTTCTATGTTAGCTTTTCCTCCTCTTTTTTCGTTTTTCCTTCTTGCCTCGTGTTTTTCCTCTAGTCTACTTGTTTCTAGTGGGAGTACAAATTTCATCTTCCCTCACATTTTGGAACAAAGTGTCCACATATTCCTTTATCTAATCATGTATTCAACATGTGTTAAGTGGTGGTTTTGGTCTGTTATGTCACCAGATACCACTCTCCCACTTCATCCCTCTCCCTTGACCTTGGATCTGTGTGTCCCTCTCTTGAGGTTGGAACTTCATATTTTCATTATTGTCAAGAGAACAATTTAATACTTGGATTGTTTACAAAATTCTCTTGTCTAGTCATAGTTTTCGAGCCTAGGAAGAAGTGTCAATTGGGAAAAAGAGAGAGGAAGGCTCCCTAACTATATGGAAATCCTTAGAATTTTAAGGGTTGAATTAAGAATTTGCAAGGTTGACAATGAAAGGATTGTCAGAGTTCATGAAAAGTAAGTGGAAGTAAATGCAATTATACTACAAAACCTATTAGACTTCGAAAGATATAAGTAACAAGAGCTATGTGGTGAGCCCTGGTATTGCACCTGTTATCCCTCAGGTTGTCCCTTGGCTCCTTAAGGGATACGGCCGAGGTAACCACAAACCAATCTTTGGATTGCAGGTCCTAGCCTACCTGCAATCAGAGAGGGCTCTCTCTTTGTAATTTAGCTTTGTTTTGATATGATTTTAGGCTAGTTATGGTGTACATGGGTTTTGTTTTAAGTTTGGTGGGATGGGTGGTGTTTTCAAACAGAGTTGGGATGAAAAGTGAGAAGTTCAGACCATTGGGCATGGAGTCAAGGATTATGGGCTGCTGGGTGTGTTTTCTTTGGCAAAGAAGGATTACAGAGCAAGATAGCTAAACAAGGAACAATTTCAAGCTGGAATAAGGGTGAAATGGTGGTCAGGGAATGAAAGGCAACTAAGTAGCTCTCATTATGCTAACAAAGGGAAGGTGAGTGAACATTATATAGGAGCAATCAAGGATTCCTAAACAACATTCATATATGAAGGAACTAGTGCAAATATGAGCAAAGAAGTATTCATATTCAGGACTAATTCAGAGGAAAAACATAGATAAATCACAGAAATTGAGAACAGAATACACCTAAGTAACTTCTGAACTATTCTTTCTTCCTGCAACCTAGATCATGACACATAGATGATATTACAAACATAGAAACTGAAAACAGGTAAGAAAGACTTATTGTTCCATGAAGTACCACTAGAATTCTGCAATCATCTCTTCAGCCATCAAATCCACACCAGACAGTTCAAAAGCAAAGCATTCCAGCTATCAAAATTTCTCAAAATATATAGCGCAAGTCTAGAATGAGTTTTTCAACTAATAACCAACCAACCAACCAACCCTTAATACATTGCTCAGGGTGGTATATATAGGAAAAATATCTACAAAACAGATCTGATAAAAGATCTGGAGCAATAACTCTGATTAACCTAACTTCTACTGAAATAAATGCAAAAAATATCTATCTAATGCTGCGCTGGAGGCAGCAACATCAAAAAATGAGTAAATACGGGTCCTTTGAGCTCTGCGCTGGCCATCTTGCAATAATTGTGCTTTGGTTTCTGAAGCGCTACTCTTAGGTGGCTCTGATTCTCATTAATCTCGATCTGATAAGGTTTTAATGGCTTTAAACTCCATCACTGATACTCTTTGACTTATTGGGGTCTTCTTTAATGCTCATCTGCTTTGGCATTAAGTCTTCCACTGATACTCTTTAACTGATACACTTTGCCACTACTCTGATACACTTTTCGCTGAATCAGGGCCTTTTTTCCACTACTGATACACTTTAACTGCAAAATCGCCCTTGCCTGCCACTTTATGGCGAGATTTGACTGCTGCTGTGCTTTCTGTGGCCTTTAGAACTGTTTCGGTGC
This sequence comes from Pinus tabuliformis, assembly GCA_031772625.1. NCBI lineage: Eukaryota > Viridiplantae > Streptophyta > Pinopsida > Pinales > Pinaceae > Pinus > Pinus tabuliformis. The sequence goes on along the minus strand of CM062814.1, from coordinate 128,040,337 downwards.
TTGGCCAATCAAAACATTATCAAAATTGAAGAATTTCTGCAAAAAAAGGCGGAGGATTTGTGAAAACATGACTGTACTGAGGCCGTGCTCATTGTCCGGAGCAATTTTGAGTTTCTGCAGCATTTTGGCGCACTCTTGTTTTGTGATGACGTCAGCATGACATCATCGACGGGTCCCGGGTATGGCAAGATGATGTGGCAGCTGACTGGGGCGATGGCTCGGCACAGAACACGGTGGTAGGGTGGGGATGCATGCAGACGGTGGTAACTGGTTTTATCGGAGTGATTTTTGTACGGGGGCGGTGAGTCTCAGAGGAGGCCCGATGCAATGAAAACAGGGGATGCATCCCTGCGTACGGGAGAAAAGCCACCCTCCATCGGACGCTAACTCTCGCCACTTTGCTATTTCCGTCCACTGTCGGATCTGGGGGCTTGATCAGACGGCAGCGATTAAATCGGCGATCGGCAATTGGCGGGGACATGGGGCGATGGCTTAATAATAGCGATGTGCCAATTGCGATAAGATCTGGATCGTTGATCTGAGGGCAGATTAGACGGTTGCCGCGCGATCGCAATATCGCGTCGGCGGGGAGCATGGGGTGCAGGCTTTATATATAAGCGATGGAGCGATTAGATGTGGGCCATTGGATGGGCGGGGGCAATTGGACGGTTAAGATTAAATCGGCAATATCACATCAGAGGAAGGGAGTGGAGGCATGTATTCGGGGACACAACCTTTGCGACATGCCGATAGCGATAATGGCATCGGCGGAGTTGTCATCGGGGCACAATATATATAAGGGGGCCAATGCTGCTGCGACCTCCGACAACGATATCGCGTCGGAGGGGGGGAAAGCTCATCGGAGGAGGAATTATTCAATCAGAAGAGGGTCAATGCGATCGGAAGGAGATTCCCTTGATCGGAGAAGGGTTTATGAAATTGGAGGGGGGTTTTTATATGTCTTTGAAGGATTTTTAATGCATCGGAAGGGGTCCGATTGCATGGAAGAGGGTTTTTATGCATTGGAAGGGGTCCAAATGCATAGGAAAATGGGCAAAATGAGGGTTCTTATAAGTTTCAGGCAAACTTAGTAATTCCCAAGGCATATTTATGGTTATATCTCAACCAGAGGGAAGGGATATGTATATAATGGGGATATTTAACATATTTTTAGTATGGGAAGGGAGAATAGAGAGGGATTTACATAATAGAGTAAGTTAATATTAATTTTGTGAAGAAAGCGCTAAGGATAGAAATCTTAGGCTTTAAAGGGGAAATAGGACTTGTAGAAGAAATACAAGCATCCTTAAGTAAAGCAGATCTTTACTTAGGTAAATGCTATGGAATATGATGATTTTTAAAGATATCAAGCAGATTTTAACATCTTTTAGGGGAAATTAGTGAATGATTTGGGGAAAAAGGAAGAAGGGGAAGTTAGTCATGCCTCGCTTGAGCTGCTCCAAGGGAAAATTGCCTTGCACTTGTGATATAAGTAGATTTGACACTTTTGAAACACAAAATTTATCACAATTCTTCATTCTGCAACCTCAAAACTGCCTACCCAGCCTACTTACCTAACATTTTTTCTTCTTTTTGTTTGGGTGCACTTGAACTAGCAAACCCAGCTTTTCTTCTTTTCTTTTGGCTATCCTCCTATCTAAATCTACCCTTATTTCTGCCAGGGGCTCAGATTAAGCAGTTGAGCACCCTTGATTCTCTACCTATCTAACAATCTGCCAAGATTAAATAGTTTGGACAGATCTTTATTCTCTATCTCTAAAACAAGCAATTTAAACCTAGGGAGGCCAAGATTAAGCTGTTTGGCCTTCCCTTAACTATGAAATCCTTCAAAAATGGAATAATTCATCAAAAATGGAATATAGTAGTGGCATTTGAGCTTGCACACTTTCCTGGCCTTTTGTTTGGGGTTCATTTCATTTATTTTTCTCTTTGGCCAATTCATTGTTCTTTTTACCCTTTGATTTTTCTTTTAGGGCATACCCTCTTTACATTTTTTAAATTTTCTGATTTTCTAGGAAATATGGAACCTTTGCAGCATGGAAAGAATGACATATTTGGCATGTAAATAGTCAATCATGAAATATGAAACCTATTGTAATAGGAGGCTAACAGTGGCTCCACTTGGGGATGGCTTTTCCAGATGAAAAGCCAAGAACAGCAGGTCAGAATGCCTTGGTCTTCAACTGTTGCTGTAATCTGAAAACTTCCTTCTTCTTAATGCCTTTGACTGAATTCTTATAAGCTGATATGCAGTATCCTTTTTGAGCTGAATTGCAGAAAAATTACAGCTCTGCTTCTTTCCTTTTGGGTGCTTGTAAACATATTCAAATCTGCCTGAGCACTTCTTTTTGAGATAAATTCAAAACAGAGATCAAATGGTGCATTTGCTTTGATCCTTCCTTCAAAATTTTCTGCGTTATTCCCTTATCGAACTGCTGTAAATAGACATGATGAAAATACAAATATTAATGTACAAAAATAATATACAACTGCATTATGTAAATCAAAAGAGGTCATGATAGTGCTTGAGCATTCGGCCATTGACAGGGCCTTCTTCAGTTGTGCTGCCATCCAAACTTTTCAGAAAATATGTATTATTGCCTTGCACAGCTTGAATAATGAATGGGCCTTTCCACAGGAAATCAAATTTTCCATGCTTTCCTTTGTCCTCTCTTCTTGAGTCCCATCTTAGCACTTTGTTGCCTATGTAGAAATCTTCGGCCTTTGTCCTTTTATCAAACATTTTCTTCAGCTTCTCTTGCAAAATCTGAGCTCTGTTATACACTTGCTCCCTTGTTTGCTGTAGATGGATGGTTTGATTGATTCTTCTTTGGATATCATTGGGCTCAGCCTGAATCTCTTGCAGCAGCTTGATAACAGGGATTCCCAAAGATGAAGGGAATCTTGCCTCCATTCCATAGACTAACTCATATGGGCTTGTTCCAATGGATCTCTTGGTTGTCAATCTATCTGCCCATAGGGCATTCACAAGCTTTTTGTGCCAATTCTTTTTGTTCTCCTCCAAGACTTTCTTGATGATATTGATGAGGCTTTTATTGGATGATTCAGCCAGGCCATTACCTTGAGGGTAATAGGCTATGGAGTGGCCTAAGGTAATGTGGTATTTGTGGCAAAAACTGATCATTCTCTTGGATTTAAAGGCAGCGGCATTGTCTGTGATGATTTTTTTGGGACAGCCAAATCTGGACAGAATGTTGGATTCTAGGAATTGGATGATGGTTGAGTCATTAGCTTGCCTACAAGGGATGGCCTCAATCCACTTGGTAAAGTAATCTGTGGCAGTTAAAATCCATTTGTGCTGGCCAGAGGATGATGGATGGATCTCTCCAATGAAGTCTAAACCCCACTGCTGAAATGGTTTCTCAGTTGAAATGGGCTTAAGGGGTAAGGGCAGCAGCTTTCTTTTGCCTTCAAAGATCTGGCACTTATAGCAAGACATCACAAATTTTTTCACATCGGTAAATAGAGAGGGCCAATAGTAACCAGTGCTTAGTATCTTATCAGTTGTAGATTTCCAATATAAGTGCCCTCCACAGTCCCCTGCATGAAATTCTTTCATAACACTATCAGTTTCATTCAAAGTCAGACAATCAAGCAATATTCCTTCATGATTTTTCCAAAACAGGGCACTATCTAAGACACAAAACTTTGAGGCTTTCATTTTTAAGAATCTCTTTTTGGTTCTGGACAACCCTCGAGGAGCATATAGGTTTAACAATATAAAACACATATCAACATACCAAGGTGATTGCAAGAAGGCCTGACTGATATGTGGAGTCGCCAGCTCCTGATCGTTGTCCAGTTCATTAATGTCAAGGGCTTGGAAATTGGTTTCGGTCATCAGTTTGGCTAAACCTTGTCCTTTTATCAGTTTAGTGGGCTTTATCTCAATGTCATATTCAAGGATATTGGCAATCCATTTGCCTCTTCTGCCCTCAATTCCTTCTTGAGTTAGGATGTCTTTTACAACAGAGTTTGGAACATATGCTATGACATGGGAGTATAAGATATAAACTCTGAAATCTTTGATAACTTTTACAAGGGCATATGCTTGTTTCTCCATGATTTGATACTTAAAGGGTGCATCTCTAAGGGCTCGGCTAAAGAAAGCAATGGGCTTTTCATTTCCCTGGTCATCTTTCTATAATAGGACAGTAGCAATGGTGTGTTCGGATGCAAAGGAAAAAATGATGAAATCTTTATCAAATCTCGGGCTTGTGAGGACTGGTGTTTGCGTTAAGGCTATCTTGATGCACTCAAAGGCTTGTTTGGCTTCTAAAGACCATTTAACTTTGGAATTTTTTTTGAGCATGTTATTTAACAATCTTATCAGCTCGACCAAATTGGGAATGAATCTTCTTAGGAAATTGATCTTTCTTAGAAAAGCTTGCAGTTCTTTGATGTTTCTTGGATAAGGGACTTGAAGAATGGCTTGAATTCGGTCTGGGTCTATCCTAATACCATCTTTTGAAATGATATGGCCTAGCAATTTGCCTTTCTCTAGACCAAACAACGATTTCTTGGGGTTTAAAGATATGCCATATTTTCTGCAAGTTAAGAATACTTGCCTTAGATGTTTTAGATGTTCTTGGTCTGATTTTGAAAATGGGGTAAGATCATCAAGGTAGACTACTAAGAAATCATGGATTTCTTTGGCAAAGGCAATGTCCATTTCCCTTTGAAAAGTGGCACCTGCATTCTTAAGTCCGAAAGGCATTTTTACATATTTAAAGGTTCCCCACGGTGTTGTGAATGTTGTTTTATCCTGATCATCCGGGTGAACTAGTATCTGATTAAATCCTGAAAAGCCATCAAGCAATGAAATCCTAGAAGACCCCACAACCCTTTGTAAAATATGGTCCATCTTGGGTAAAGGGTAGTGGTCTTTGAGAGAGGCTTGGTTCAAATTTCTTAAGTCAACACACAATCTAATCTCACCTGTTTTCTTCCTTGTGGGCACTAAGTTGGATACCCATTCTGAAAATCTGATTGGTGCTATAATTCCAGCTTCAAACATTCTCTTTACTTCTTTCTCAATCAAGGGGAGAAGCACAGGATTGATTCTCCTTAATTTCTGTTTGAAAGGCTTTTGATTTGGTTTTAAAGGTATGGTATGTTGAATGACTGAAGTGTCATAGGATTTGAGGTCCTCATAACTCCATGCAAATACATCTTGGAACTCTTTAAACAGGTCAACATACTTTGGCTTTTGATCAGGAGGCAAAGACCTGGACAATTTTATCATTTTGGGGTTTTCTTGCATTCCAATATTACAGTCTTCAATTGCAGCATTTAAAGGTTGCATCTTTGGCTTTTTAGGAATGTCATTTGAATCAAAAATATCTTCTAAGGGAGTCAGGCCTGTGGGCAGAAAGTTATCTTTCAATTGAATAACTTCAGCCTCTGCTTCAGCTATTTCATCCAAATTCATTTGTTTCAGTTCTTCTATGTTCTTGTCATCAAAAATGGTTGGGCGCAGCATTTGATTTGTTGCTTCAACTGTTATAGTCTGCTCATTTTGGCTCATTTGCTGTTGTGGGTCATCCATGGCATCAACATCAATGTTTAAACTTGAAAATTCTTGTTGTAAAGTGAGGAAATTATTGATCTGTGCATCATTTTCAAAGACTTGCCAATTCTTGACATTGTTTGGGACTGCAGGCCTGTGCTTAATTTTGGCAGTGAAATGGTGATTGGGCTCGAAAGGCAGCTTGCAAGTGCTGGCAAAAGTTGCTAGGCTGTGCGCATGTAAGTTATGGCTTCTTGAGATTTTGGTAAGTTGGGATTCTGTGAAGGTATTGAGTATTTCAGTGGCTGCCTTCCTATAAGCTCTCAGCCTATTATCATTAGTGACAAAATTGCCTTTCATTTGCTGTATAATCAGATCGGAGTCTCCTAGAATAGAAACTTTTGTTGCTCCTAGATCTCTGATCAGTTTAAGGCCTAAAAGGAGGGCTTCATACTCTGCCATGTTGTTGGTACATCTGAAATTTAATCTATAAGCATGACCCTCTGCATGGTTGTTTTGCTTGTTGTGAATCCATACTCCTGCCCCTGCTCCTAGTTTGTTTACCGAACCATCAAACTCCAAATACCATAGGATTTCATGCTTGTGGTCAGTATTGGGAGTTGTAATCATTTTTGGAGTGGGCAGATTTGAATTTTCTGTTTCAGGTAGTGTGTCTTGTGTGCTGGTTGCATCAATTGTTTCCACAGTTTCTTGGTTATGGGCAACCGATTCTTCATTTATGCCTATTTCTTGCTCTAAAGCCAAAGGCTTATCATCAGTCGGAGGACAACTATCATCATTAAACAAGATGAATGAATCCATATCAGAATGGATTGAATAGATAGGAAAGTTTTGGGGCTTTTCTTCACTACTTACCACATATTTCATCAATGTTTCTCGGTACAGTCTCTTTGGTTGCCCAAAGACTGAAATAGTGGCATAGGAGAGGTCTAATTGCAAAGATCCTTGGAGTTTGGCTCCCCAAGATCTTGATAAAAGCATACCATACTTGGGTGGAATATCAGCTACCACCACGTCCATTAGGATTGTTTTATTCGGGTATTGGACCAAGGACACACACAAATCTTTGATTAGGCCTAAACACTTGACTTGACTAGAATCAAATGAAAATAAGTCTTTGTATGGTCTAGTGACATCTAGGTTTAGCTTCTCCATTACAGCTTTGGGCATTAGGTTGTGTGAGGCTCCTGAATCAAACATTGCATTGTGCAACACTTTATCATGGATATGTAAGCTGACATAGAAAGGTAGAACAGCTCCATTTGCTGATTTACCATCAACTTCTGGACCGAAAAGCAGCTCAGGTTGATCATCTAAAACATTAACATCATCCCTATTCTCTGGCATTTGCAGTGATCTTTTGATTTGTTGTCTGTATACATCATGTTTGGCAAGCTCAGAGAGAGGAATAGATATCTTTAATTTACCAATTTCTGCTTCTAAATCAAAAGGTTTTTCTGATTGAGTTCTTGTATTGTGACTAGCAGATTTTCCTTTTTCAATTGCACTTTCAGTGATTTTCTCTTGATTATTAGTGCTATCTTGAAGTATTTCTATTTTGGAAAGGCTTTCAGGAGTGCTGTTTGGATTCTCTTTTGAGGAAGAGGATACAAAATGCTGGCTTTTAAAGACCTGTACATCTGTTACATCCTCTATGGTCACTTCTTTTGGATTTGGGACTGTTTTTTCAGAAGGTTCTGTGAGGATTGCCTTGTCTTTTATTTTCTTTGGCTGCTTAGCATCCTTTGGTTTGATGGTTTCAGGCACATCTATGGTTCTGGTTCTCAATTTATACTGTTTATGGACTTCATATACTGCTGCATCATAGCCTTCTCTAAAGTCAAATGACTCTTCGGATTTAGTTTAAAATTGATTGATATCATGATCATCTTGGTCTTCTTGGGTTAGAAAAATTTGTTGCTCACTCTTTAGACCCATCAAGTTGATGTGAGAGTCCTTGGTTGGCTCACTAGATGTTGATGCTTCAGCATAGTTTTCATGAAAAGGAGGTTTTATATCATGGTCGGGGCTAGCCCTTCCAACATTTGGGTTTTGATTTTTTCTAAAGTTTGGGTTTCTGATAGTATTACCTTGTTGTCCTCCCATGATGTTTTTCTTTCAATAGTTCCCACTCTATTTTCAAAGCTGTGCATGTTATTCCTGATTGCATCCAGTTTTTGCTCAATAGCTGAAGGCTCTTCTTTAAAAGTGGTTCTTCTCTCAGCTCTTGCTCTATTTCGTTTGGCAATTAGGTTTTCCTCCACACTAATAGCTATATTCTGCATGTCTGCTAAGGTTTGAGGGGCTCTTTCCCTTAGTTGATATGCCATGTCAGAATCAAATCCATCAGGGAATTTGTATAAAGCTAGATTAGGTGGAGGTCTAAGGTTTTGTGGGATAGCATTGTAAATATTGTTGAACCTAGCACAATAGTCTAAGACAGTTTCTTGAGGGCCTCTTTTGATAGTGTCATACTCAGATAGAATTTGCAGTGGATCTTTCCTTTTCTCCCATCTGTTGAGAAATGTTTGGTAAAGGGCCTCTGGGTCAGCTATAGAATTTGCAGGAAGAGCTCTAAACCAGGGTCTTACATCACCTGTTAAACTTTGGACAAAAATCTTCATTCTTACATGATCATCATCTATTTCATAATTCTCAAAATAGTCCTGCATTTTCTTGGTATGTTGCAGGGCAGTGTTAGAACCAGTACCATCAAAATATGTGATTTTAGTTTGATAATCCTGAGGCATGGCCCCTGGATTTGCAGGTAATTGTAAAGGTGCATAACGATTCGCCATATTTACAGGTATAAGTGGAACAGCAAGAAGAAATGGAACGACTGGAACAATGGAGATAATATTAGTAGTATGTGTAGTGGATGAAGGTGTAGAAAAGGTGCTTTGAGAGGTGGATGAAGAACTAGGAGAGGATGGAACAACGTGAATTGAAACTTTACTAGGGGTTGGAATATAGCCTTGGGGAATTGCTTCAAGACTCGAATCAGCAATATCCTCTTTTCCCTCTTGTTTCCTTAGAAACTTTGGGATTAAATTGGGATTTTCAAAACCAGCTGGGGGATTTGGGTCTGGTTTTGACCTTGTATAGCGAGTTTTCTTCTTTGGAGCCAGCTTCTGAACTTGTTTTTTGGAATTTCCTAAGATTGTCCCCAGCGGAGTCGCCAATGATGTTATCACTCAGGTTGTCCCTTGGCTCCTTAAGGGATACAGCCAAGGTAACCACAAACCAATCTTTGGATTGCAGGTCCTAGCCTACCTGCAATCAGAGAGGGCTATCTCTTTGTAATTTAGCTTTGTTTTGATATGATTTTAGGCTAGTTATGGTGTACATGGGTTTTGTTTTAAGTTTGGTGGGATGGGTGGTGTTTTCAAACAGAGTTGGGATGAAAAGTGAGAAGTTCAGACCATTGGGCATGGGGTCAAGGATTATGGGCTGCTGGGTGTGTTTTCTTTGGCAAAGAAGGATTACAGAGCAAGATAGCTAAACAAGGAACAATTTCAAGCTGGAATAAGGGTGAAATGGTGGTCAGGGAATGAAAGGCAACTAAGTAGCTCTCATTATGCTAACAGAGGGAAGGTGAGTGAAAATTATATAGGAGCAATCAAGGATTCCTAAACAACATTCATATATGAAGGAACTAGTGCAAATATGAACAAAGAAGTATTCATATTCAGGACTAATTCAAAGGAAAAACATAGATAAATCACAGAAATTGAGAACAAAATACACCTAAGTAACTTCTAAACTATTCTTTCTTCCTACAACCTAGATCATGACACATAGCTGATATTACAAACATAGAAACTGAAAACAGGTAAGAAAGACTTATTGTTCCATGAAGTAGCACTAGAATTCTGCAATCATCTCTTAAGCCATCAAATCCACACCAGACAGTTCAAAAGCAAAGCATTCCAGCTATCAAAATTTCTCAAAATATACAGCGCAAGTCTAGAATGAGTTTTTCAACTAATAACCAACCAACCAACCTACCCTTAATACATTGCTCAGGGTGGTATTTATGGGAAAAATATCTACAAAATAGATCTGATAAAATATCTGGAGCAATAACTCTGATTAACTTAACTTCTACTGAAATAAATGAAAAAAATATCTATCTAATGCTGCACTGGAGGTAGCAACATCAAAAAATGAGTAAATACGGGTCCTTTGAGCTCTGCGTTGGCCATCTTGCAATAACTGTGCTTTGGTTTCTGAAGCGCTGCTCTTAGGTGGCTTTGATTCTCATTAATCTCGATCTGATAAGGTTTTAATGGCTTTAAACTCCATCACTGATACTCTTTGACTTATTGGGGTCTTCTTTAATGCTCATCTGCTTTGGCATTAAGTCTTCCACTCATACTCTTTAACTGATACACTTTGCCGCTACTCTGATACACTTTTCGCTGAATTGGGGCCTTTTTTCCACTGTTGATACACTTTAACTACAAAATCGCCCTTGCCTGCCACTTTATGGCGAGATTTGACTGCTGCTGTGCTTTCCGTGGCCTTTAGAACTGTTTTGGCGCTTGGCCGATCAAAACATTATCAAAATTGAAGAATTTCTGCAAAAAAAGGCGAAGGATTTGTGAAAACATGACTGTACTGAGGCCGTGCTCATTGTCCGGAGCAATTTTGAGTTTCTGTGGCATTTGTTTGGTGATGATGTTAGCATGACGTCATCAGCGGGTCCCGGGTACGGCAAGATGACGTGGCAGCTGACTGGCGAAATGGCTTGGCACAGGACACGGTGGCAGGGTGGGGACGCATGCAGACGGTGGTAACTGGTTTTATCGGAGTGCTTTTTGTACGGGGGCAGTAAGTGTTAGAGGAGGCCCGATGCAATGAAAACAGGGCACGCGTCCCTGCGTACGGGAGAAAAACCACCCTCCATCGGATGCTAGCTCTCGCCACTTTGCTGTTTCCGTCTACCATCAGATCTAGGGGCTTGATCGGATGGCGGCGTTTAAATCGGCAATTGGCAATCGGCAGGGACATGGGGCGATGGCTTAACAATAGCGATGTGCCGATTACGATAAGGGGCGATGCGATAAGATCTGGACCGTTGATCTGGGGGCAGATCAGACGGTTGCCGCGCGATTGCAATATCGCATCGACGGGGAGCATGGGGTGCGGGCTTTATATATAAGCGATGGAGCGATTAGATGTGGGCCGTTGGATGGGCGGGGGCAACCAGACGGTTAAGATTAAATCGGCGATATCGCATCGGATGCGATAGCAATATCGCATCGGAGGAAGGGAGTGGAGGCATGTATTCGGGGACACAACCTTTGCGACATGCCGATAGCGATAAGGGCATCATCGGAGTTGTCATCGGGGCACAATATATATAAGGGGGCCAACACTGCTGCGACCTCCGACAGCAATATCGCGTCGGAGGGGGGGAAAGCTCATCGGAGGAGGAATTATTCAATCGGAAGAGGGTCAATGCGATTGGAGGGAGATTCCCTTGATCGGAGAAGGGTTTATGAAATCGGAGGGGGGTTTTTATATGTCTTTGAAGGATTTTTAATGCATCGGAAGGGGTTCGATTGCATGGAAGAGGGTTTTTATGCATTGGAAGGGGTCCAAATGCATAGGAAGATGGGCAAAATGAGGGTTCTTACTAAGTTTCAGGCAAACTTAGTAATTCCCAAGGCATATTTATGGTTATATTTCAACCAGAGGGAGGGGATATGTATATAATGGGGATATTTAACATATTTTTAGTATGGGAAGGGAGAATAGAGAGGGATTTACATAATAGAGTTAGAAGTTAATATGAATTTTGTGAAGAAAGCGCTAAGGATAGAAATCTTAGGCTTTAAAGGGGAAATAGGACTTGTAGAAGAAATATAAGCATCCTTAAGTAAAGCAGATCTTTACTTAGGTAAATGCTATGGAATATGATGATTTTTAAAGATATCAAGCAGATTTTAACATCTTTTAGGGGAAATTAGTGAATGATTTGGGGAAAAAGGAAGAATGGGAAGTTATTCATGCCTCGCTTGAGCTGCGCCAAGGGAAAATTGCCTTGCACTTGTGATATAAGTAGATTTGACACTTTTGAAACACAAAATTTATCACAATTCTTCATTCTGCAACCTCAAAACTGCCTACCCAGCCTACTTACCTAACATTTTTTCTTCTTTTTGTTTGGGTGCACTTGAACTAGCAAACCCAGCTTTTCTTCTTTTCTTTTGGCTATCCTCCTATCTAAATCTACCCTTATTTCTGCCAGGGGCTCAGATTAAGCAGTTGAGCACCCTTGATTCTCTACCTATCTAACAATCTGCCAAGATTAAACAGTTTGGACAGATCTTTATTCTCTATCTCTAAAACAAGCAATTTAAACCTAGGGAGGCAAAGATTAAGCTGTTTGGCTTTCCCTTACCTATGAAATCCTTCAAAAATGGAATAATTCATCAAAAATGGAATATAGTAGTGGCATTTGAGCTTGCACAATTTCCCGGCCTTTTGTTTGGGGTTCATTTCATTTATTTTTCTCTTTGGCCAATTCATTGTTCTTTTTACCCTTTGATTTTTCTTTTGGGGCATACCCTCTTTACATTTTTTAAATTTTCTGATTTTCTAGGAAATATGGAACCTTTGCAGCATGGAAAGAATGACATATTTGGCATGTAAACAGTCAATCATGAAATATGAAACCTATTGTAATAGGAGGCTAACAGCACCAAGAGTGTTGCAACTTCTAGGGGCTCCTCAATTCTATTTATCAACCCGGGGTTCATACAAAATTTGAGGTGATATTGCTATATACATAGTAGATATAATTCTACTCATGCCACCCTCGACTAGGTCATTTGATCAGTAGGGCTCCAAGACCATTCTTCTACTGAATTAGGGGGAAATTAACCACTGAAAGTGGAATTCAAGGCCTAACTCTAGTGTAGAAGAAAGTAATTTTTTTCAAACCTAACTTGTAGATGCTACCAACTTGTAAATGCTACTGAAATAATTCATGAAAGAACACAAGAGTTATGTTCTCTGCAGAAAGGAAACTACATTGATTACAATCAACCATCTAGCTATCAAATTCACTTGTAAATAAAACTATTTTATCAACTCATAACTCAAGGTTTCATGCATAATCTATCTAATTCACAGCTGCATATGAAGTAATGTTCTACTTGTGCCAAATCTGTGACAAAGAAACTAATGTTATTCTCTCTTGTAGTGAAGGAAAAAGGATGGTGGGAATGGCCTAGGTGTTGCCTTTGATCATGGAGTCCAAACTGGGGAGTCAACCTACTTCTAACCTAAGTCAAACTTGCATTATAGGTGAAAACAATGGCAAAAGAAGTTGCTACATGCATGCTACAGGAAGCTGCTACATGATCCTTGTATTGCTATAGGAAGGCCTGTAATTCTACAAGAAGACTGCCGAGAGGGTTTGGAAGGTAAGAACAATGAGATCAAGGGATGGAAAGGTGGATGGAGGTTGTGGTAGGTGGGTGAAAGGTGACCAAAACCCTTAGAAAATATCAACACTTTAGGAAGGCCAGTTTTGGACCAAGAGGATTGCTCACGATGACCTAAAAGGAAGAGCTCAGGAACAATGTTTGAGATTCAACAAAAGACAGTGGAGAAGTACTGGATGGAGATTGTGAAAATTCCCATTTCCTGTAGGTCCAATAGTCCTGCAACATCACAAGCATGTGCTCTTCTTATCATTCACAAGATATCATAAAAAATGGTGGAAAAAGGTGAGTTGAATTTAGAAACTATCTAACTTATGCCAAAAAATCTAATCTATGCAATGAATCAACTTCTAAGCTACAACAATTATATGCAAAACATGATAAATAATGTAGACCTTTTTCCAAGAAATATAAAACAAGAAATCATCAACATATTGTTTTTGGGTTGTGTTTGTAGATTCTTCTAGTCAGGCTCCCATGAGAGAGATGAGATAGAGGCAACATTCACAATATTTTTGAGGAATAATTGATCCAAATGGAAAATGGCATCAACCCATGGTATTCATCCACCCATGGACTTTACCCATGGTATTGTAAGTTGCATCCACTCATGGTATTTATCCACCCATGGTATTGTAAGTGACATGTACCCATGGTATTGTAAGTGACATGTACCCATGGTATTCATTCACCTATGGTATTTGCCCATGGTATTATGACATCCACCCATGGTATTCATTCACTCATGGAATTAACCCATGGTATTGTGACATCCACCCATGGTATTCATTCACCCATGGAATTGATATGTGGTATTGTGACATCCACCCATGGTATTCATTCACCCATGGAATTGATATGTGGTATTGTGACATCCACCCATGGTATTCATTCACCCATGGAATTGACCCATGGTATTGTAACTCAAAAATACTATAAGTAACAAGTCACATTTTGTAAAAGGACAGATTGTCTGCCACAATGTAGCCTTTATAGTTATTCTCTGATTTAATAAAAAAATTTCTTTGTGGTTTTTTATTAGGCATTCTCCTCCTTTTCTTCTGGCATTTCAATTTTTTCAGATCTTGGGCGCCTCCCCCCAAGATCCATTTCAATATTTAGATATTGGGGCCTCCCCCCAAGAACTGGATCAGTGGTATCAGAGCAGGTTATGATTCCACGGGAATGAGGGTTTGATTCATATTTCAGTTTCAAATTTTATAGAAATATTCAACAAACTTTAGGCATGTGCTACGTCCTCCACATCACATTTTCTTGGGCCAAGCGGGAGGAATTTTTCTTTTTTTCATTTTTTTGTAGGAATGTTTTTGGGTGGCAAGATTGCAGATCATATATGAAACTTTTGGTGAAAAATTTAGAAAAACAAATAACAGATCTAGATTCCTTGCGAAAAAATACCCAAATTCAAAAAACAAATTGGTCGAATCGGAGTTCAGATGAGGGAGATATCACTGATTTAAAATCAGCGATGTTGCAGAAATGTTTCTGACGGAAATTCGTGGATGGCGTCTCTCCTCTTCTTTTTTGAAATTTTGGTGCAGAATTTCACAAAAGTGATTGTAGATCTGAGCTTCTCTTGAAAAATCACCCAATTTAAAAAAAAAATGGGTCGAATTGGAGTTCGGATGTGGGAGATATCGTTGATTTAAAATCAACTATTTTTTCAGAACTTTTGTGATGGCAGAACAGTTGTAGCGTGAATCTAAGATTTAAGAGTGTCCAGATAAGGATTTCCAATACATGGGAAGATGCAAAATGGTCCTTCTGCTTCCAAAACCAGATTATAATAAATATTCTGAGTTATATTGATTGAGTTATGTCCATTTCAATTTTGGAGTAGCATTCAGAGCAAGTTCTCTTTGGAGACGTGCCCTCCTACCCTGCTTTAGTAGGCACCTGCGTCACATTCTTCAGTTTCATCATAGCCACATTCGGCTTCAATTTTTTGGAGACGTGTCCTCCCACCCTAGGCTATGTAGGCACATGCTACTTCATCAACAACCAACATCACGGTTATGGGTCAACCATACAAAATCCTTGTCATTGAAGTCCATTTGCTAGGCCGTACACTGTTAGCATCACAGTTGGTCACAAGAATTATAGGGTATCTCTATCCTCAGATCTTCATTTGTCATGGTTATGGGTCAACCACAAACCCACACTTCATCGAAGTCCATTTGCTAGGCCGCACACTTTCAGTATCATAGTTGGTCACAAGCATTATAGGTTATCTCTATCCTTGGATCTTCATTCATCATGATTATGGGTCATCCACAAACCCACACTTCATCAAAGTCCATTTGCTAGGCCGCACACTATCAGTATCACATTTGGTCACATGCATTACAGGGTATCTCTATCCTCGGATCTTCATGGTTATGGGTCATCCACAAACCCACACTTCATCGAAGTCCATTTTCTAGGTCGCACACTGTCAATATCACAGTTGGTCACAAGCATTACAGGGTATCTCTATCCTCAGATATTCATTCATCATGGTTATGGGTTAACCACACAAAACCCTTCTCTTCAATGGCTCTTTATATTCAACAAAGGCTTCACAGGAGGGAACTTCACGCAATGGGGACCATTGCTTCTTAAGAAGGGAGGAATGATCCGAATGGAAAATGGCATCAACCCATGGTATTCATCCACCCATGTTATTCATCCACCCATGGAATTTACCCATGGTATTGTAAGTGGCATCCACTCATGGTATTTATCCACCCATGGTATTGTAAGTGACATCCACTCATGGTATTCATTCACCCATGGTATTTTCCCATGCTATTATGACATCCACCCATTGTATTCATTCGCTCATGGAATTGACCCATGGTATTGTGACATCCACCCATGGTATTCATTCACCTATGGAATTAACCCATGGTATTGTGACATCCACCCATGGTATTCATTCAACCATGGAATTGATATGTGGTATTGTGACATCTACCCATGGTATTCACTCACCCATGGAATTGACCCATGGTATTGTAACTGAAAAATACTATAAGTAACAAGTCGCATTTTGTAAAAAGATAGATTATCTGCCACAATGTAGCCTTTACAGTTATTTTCTGATTTAATAAAAAAAATTCTTTGTGGTTGTTTATTGGGCATTCTCCTCTTTTTCTTCTGGCATTTCAATTTTTCAGATCTTGGGTGCCTCCCCCCCAAGATCCATTTCAATTTTTAGATCTTGGGGCCTCCTCCCAAGATCTGGATCAATGGTATCAGAGCAGGTTATGATTCCACGGGAATGAGGGTTTGATTCATATTTCAGTTTCAAATTTTATAGCAATATTCAACAAACTTCAGGCATGTGATATGTCCTCCACATCGCATTTTCTTGGGCCAAGCGGGAGGAATTTTTTTTTTTTTCATTTTTTTGCAGGATTGTTTTTGGGCGGTGAGTTTGCATATCAGATATGAAACTTTTGGTTCGAAATTTACGAAAACAAATAACAGATCTGGATTCCTTGCAAAAAAATACCCAAATTCAAAAAACAAATCGGTCGAATCAGCTATGTTGCAGAAATGTTTCTGACAACAATTCGTGGATGGCGTCTCTCCTCTTCTTTTTTGAAATTTTGGTGCAGAATTTCACAAAAGTGATTGTAGATCTGAGCTTCTCTTGAAAAATCACCCAATTTCAAAAACAAAATGGGTCGAATCGGAGTTCGGATGTGGGAGATATCATTGATTTAAAATCAACTATTTTTTTTCAAAAATTTTGTGACGGTAGAACAGCTGCAGTGTGAATCTGAGATTTAAGAGTGTCCAGATAATAAAAATGGTCCTTCTACTTCCAAAAACAGGTTATAATAAATATTCTGAGTTATATTGATCGAGTTATGTCCATTTCAATTCTGGAGTAGCATTCAGAGCGGGTTCCCTTTGGAGGCATGCCCTCCTACCCCACTTTAGTAGGCACCTGCATCACATTCTTTAGTTTCATCATAGTTGAATTCAGCTTCACTTTTTGGAGATGTGTCCTCCCACCCCAGGTTATGTAGGCACATGCTACTTCATCAACAACCAACATCATGGTTATGGGTCAACCACACAGAATCCTTGTCATCGAAGTCCATTTGCTAAGTTGCACACTGTTAGCAGCACAACTGGTCACAAGCATTACAGGGAATCTCTATCCTTGGATCTTCATTTGTCATGGTTATGGGTCATCCACAAACCCACACTTCATCGAATTCCATTTGCTAGGCTACACACTGTTAGTATCATAGTCGGTCACAAGCATTACAGGGTATCTCTATCCTCGGATCTTTGTTCATCATGGTCATGGGTCATCCACAAACCCACACTTCATCGAAGTCCATTTGCTAGGCCACACACTGTTAGTATCACATTTGGTCACAAGCATTACAGGGTATCTCTATCCTCGGATCTTCATGGTTATGGGTCATCCACAAACCCACACTTCATTGAAGTCCATTTGCTAGGTCGCACACTGTCAGTATCACACTTGGTCACAAGCATTATAGGGTATCTCTATCCTCAGATATTCGTTCATCATGGTTATGGGTTAAGCACACAAAAGCCTTCTCTTCAGTTGCTCTTCATATTCAACAAAGGCTTCATAAGAGGGAACTTCACGCAATGGGGACCATTGCTTCTTAAGGAGGGAGGAATGATCCAAATGGAAAATGGCATCAACCATGGTATTCATTCACCCATGTTATTCATCCACCCATGGTATTGTAAGTGGCATCCACTTATGGTATTTATCCACCCATGGTGTTGTAAGTGACATCCACCCATGGTATTCATTCACCCATGGTATTTGCCCATGGTATTATGACATCCACCCATGGTATTCATTCGCTCATGGAATTGACCCATGGTATTGTGACATCCACCCATGGTATTCATTCACCCATGGAATTAACCCATGGTATTTTGACATCCACCCATGGAATTGATATGTGGTATTGTGACATCCACCCATGGTATTCATTCACCCATGGAATTGACCCATGGTATTGTAACTAAACAATACTATAAGTAACAAGTCGCATTTTGTAAAAGGACAAATTGTCCACCACAATGTAGCCTTTATAGTTATTCTCTAATTTAATAAAAAAAAATCTTTGTGGCTGTTTATTAGGCATTCTCCTCTTTTTATTCTGTCATTTCAGTTTTTCACATCTTGGGCGCCTCCCCCCCCAAGATCCATTTCAATTTTTAGATCTTGGGGCCTCCCCCCAAGATCTGGATCAATTATATTCTAATAAAATGTAACAATTAACAAACATTCTAAGCTACAAAGGCTTATTAATACATAAGAGGGGCCTACGCTACTAGGGTTTCACCCAAACCCAAGAGCCTCAACCCTATGAACTAACTCAGTGACGGATCAATAAGAAAATTCTTATTATCATTGCAGAAATGTCAAATACATCACATAACAAGTCAAAAATAACAGTAACAAGTGCTTGAGCTCAATAGATTCTTAGATGAAAACAAAGTTGGAATCCTAATGAGATCTTTAAAATGTTTATTTATACAAAAGAGTAGCTACCAACAACTCCCTAGAAAATAGAGATGTTTGTCTCCCAAAACTCGAGAAAGTTGGATCTAGATCTTCCTTGAACTACACTGGGTTGGCTGTCAATGACCTTGTCCTGCTTGGCTGCCAATGACTTCGAGTTCATGAGAGATAAAGTGGTGGTCTCGGTTGATTTAAGGAGTTAAGGAGGTGGACAACCTCCTAGAATCTCTCTGTGTTGTCTACTCCGAGCTGCTGCATTGAAATTATCTCAAAATTGTTCCAATTCCTGCATTTAAACCATATTAGGCCACATGACATAGAAACGCATCTTTCATCTTTTTCACTAAGCATAATATAACAAAATTTGTAAATAAATGCGAGAAAGAGATAATTTTAAAGCTGGAGGATGACATTATGACACTTATGATATACCTATTGATGAGCCTCAACATCACCCCCTTACTGAAGTTGTTTCTCATCCTCTGAGCAACTCTATCATCTATTTCCATGTTTTTCATGGCGTTGGTGGCCTCTTTGACATCCCAAGGCTTCTCAGATGGTGTGCTTTCTTGAGGATATAAGTCTGCATTATTTTCTATTTATGTCCACTACTTCCTCTCCTCTTATTCTTTTCTTCCTTCCTATAGGCCTTGCAACAAGAGTGGACTGAGATTGAGTCCAATCCAGTTGATTTTTAATCTTTTCATAAGTCTCATGCAAGGGTGTCCTTTCCAATGCATTCCTCAACCTTTCAAGAGAGTAATACTCCCTGATATGGATGTTGTGGGGTAAGTCAATCATGGAAAATTTTAGGGGCGAATGTTTGCCCTTAGGCGAAATTAAGGGGTTTTAAATTTTTAGTGGGCGAATATTTTGTATCATAGTACGTTTTTACAAATTGCCTCAAATAGCCCACCTTATTTTAAGGGAGAGGGTAAAAAAGGTAAATTTAGCCCTTGAAATTAGGAGTTACAACCTTCCATTTGCCCTAGTTTTCAAGAATAGGTTTTATTTAAGTGAATCCTATAGGCCAAATACCATATTTATAAAAGAGGTATTGTAAATTAATAAAAATATAAATAAATGAGAGGTATGTTAAATAAATAAAACATTTTTTATATTTACTCCACAAGTCACCTTATATACATGCAAGGCTGTAAACAAATAAAAATATAAATAAACTAGACGTATGGTAAATAAATAAAACCTCTTTTTATATTTAGTCCATAACCCTCTTTCTATTTATGAAAGTTCAAGAAAGAGGTTTTATTTAAGTGAAACCTATGGGCCAAATACCATATTTGTAAAAGAGGTATGGTAAATTAATAAAAATATAAATAAACGAGAGGTATGGTAAACAAATAAAACATTTTTTTATATTTACTCCATAAGTCACCTTATATTTACGAACACTCAAAAAATACATTATATTTAGGTGAAACCTGTGGACAAAATACTATGGGCCAAATACCATGGGCTAGATTATTATTAATACCATGCAAAAAAACATTATTAACCCTAATATTAGTATTAAGAAAAATAATAATGGCACATGGTATTGACCCATGGTATTCACGTGGAATGTAGCCTATTTAAATGGGGGAATTAAATCAGCATAGATCCATCTTTACTCTGGATCTACTAAGCCCCGAGAGGGATCGAACATCATGATATGCAAACTAGCATAGAGTGAAAAAATATTTGATCCCTCTCGGGGCTTGGTGGATCAAGAGTAAAAATGGATGTTGTAATTTAATGTGTGTTAAACATTTTAACTTGGTTAAAATAAAAAATAAATAAAAATCAATTATTAATTTTATTAATTTTTATAAATTACTAATAGTAATTTTTAAGCTCCAGGGTTATGATAACCCATGGTATTGACCCATGGTAATACCATGGTATTCATGTGAGCATAGACTATTTAAAGGGAAAATTCTATCATCTTAGATCCATCTTAATTCTGGGTTTACCAAGTGCTGAGAGGGATAAATAGATTTCATCCCCCTAAGAGTGGTAGATGTGGAGTTAAGATGGATATAGGTTGGGTTTTATGATAATGAAGATATTAAATAGACTTAGGAAATTATATTGTAAAAACATCTTAAGGTGAATGGTTAAATCTACATTGAGTCACTTCACAAAATTTAGTAAAAAATACCAATATCTCCATTAATATTGGTTTTCAACTTTTTCTGATTTAATAAAAAAAAAAATCGAAACAATGAAACCTTATCACTCTTTCCGCATCACCCTCGCAGAAGATTTCTCACCATTTTTCAAACATTCTCAATATGATATCTTCATGAAAAAGTTTAGGCACTGATGTTGGATTAGTTGTTTGAAAAATACGCTGGTTTGTACAGCCTTTCATCTTTTGTGCTATTCTTAGTTTGTCCTAATGATCTATAGGGGTTGGAGCCACTGCACCATATTTTTCTAAAAGGTGGAGATTGTTCACCAAAAAGAAATTAATCTACATGTTACAATGTTGTTAAAAAATGCGAGACCTATGAGGGTAGTGAATTATTCTAATAAGCAATTTAGATTGGGAGAGACGTAATTAAATTTTATTATTTAATTGAAGATTTCCAATTAAAATAATAATAAATCTACATTTATATATTCATATATTGATTGGAAGGATTCTCACAATGGTCACTTCTTTCAATTAGATCCCCTTCAAGCCTTTGGGATACTTAATAATTTCTTATATAATATAGTTGGGGCTTGCTACTTGTTGGCGTGTTGGGGTAAACAAACTTGATGTGTTTTTTTTATCTCGTAGTTGGAGTCTATGGAATAAGAAAGAAATTTGATAACTTGAAAAAAGTGGTAGCTTGACAAAAGTTGTAGAGAAATGATTAATCTCTCCTACCTTGATAGAACTCGTTGTCAATATCAACACCTACAAGAACATTGTTGTGGAATATTATCAAAACTAATAGAAGGATATGAAAGAGTGTATTGTAAGAACCTTGACAAACACGGCCACTGAAACTTGGAACATTGTTTATAGGAAGAGAAAATTATGTTTCTTTTTTCCAAACATGTATGTTAGTATATTACAATTTAATGAATATGTTTTCTTATTATCATATATGGTTTCATACTTTAACAAAACATTCGCCAAAACTTCACAATGTTTTATTATTCAGTAAAAGATTTGCCAAGATCTTACAAGATTTAAAATTCAGTGAAAGATTCTCCATCACTGTAGAAGATAATATAATCTAGTGAGAGATTCGCTAAAAAAATTATATATACATATTATATTATTGATAAAATCGCCTCCCATTTTTGCTATGTATCATGGGGATTAGCCCATTTATTATACATATAAATTTAGGGTGGTTCTTAAAATTTTCCCTGAAGGCAATCCATCTTATTTGGCATGCTTGTTGTCTTTCTGTCCCTAATATCCTGAGTGTGTCTTCCAAATGTGAGATGTCGTGCTCCTGGGTGGCAAGGTATTTTGGTGCTAGATCAACATCATTGGAGATGAAGCTATGATTACTAATGACTGCCATTGGGCTTATCTACTCTGCCCTAATATATAATGGCTCTTTTTAGTCTTTTTCCATTACTTTATTTACCTCCTCAACTCTGGCCTCCTCATGAGTCATCCAAGATGCTAGGGCCATCAATTAAATGTCCCCAAAATTTGGATTGGGATCCAAATATTCGTATCAGTCACGGTGTGGTTATGCATATAGAAATCAACCAATTTTGCTCCGTCTTCTTTGCTACCATGGTCACATAATTTAATGAATTGTTTGTAGTCTTGAAATGACATGGATCCATGTTGTACTAGGGTCTTGATTTGGAATTGCATCCACTACTCTTTGAGATAGAGTGCATAAGACTTGAATGGATGTATGTACTATAATGCCTCCATGGAGAGGCTTGCCATTGTGGCCAGTTGGGTTTCCTTCTCCTGCAACTTCTCCCTCAACCATCTATTTTCTACCTATAGTTGTTCTCTCATTGTCATCTCTTTCTTTCTTAGCTCACTTAATTATTTGCACATTTCAAGAAATTCTCTTCCATGATGCCCATGTCTTCTACCTTTTTGGACTTAGCAATTTGCATCCATTTGTGGGTTCTTCCTCTTCCTACTTCTACTTCAAAGAAAAGTGGAATTGCAAATTTTTGGGGAATAACTCTTCCTCCTTGAATGAATTTATAATACAAGCTCAAACTAGGTTGTGGACTACGCTCCTGGAGCTATGGGAAGTCCTTCTCAAATGTTTTTGGGGAAGTTGTGCCCTCCTATAGCTGTTGTGTTACCTTCTGCCCCTCCTATTGATCATTCTTTCCTTCTTGTAGCACCCTCTATTATTCCTGTAGCACACTTTGGTGTTCCTATAGCATGCTCTGTTTTTCTTGTATCACGCTCTATTCTTCCTCTAGCTTCCCCTTTCTTTTTTGTTGGAGGGTGGTAGGTGTATTGAATTGTTTAAAGGAGGTTGATCTAGTGGTGGGTCTCCTTACATATGCTATATGAGTCTTTGATATGTTTTCTAGAGAGGTGACCTCCTCAACTTTTCTTTCAGTGGGCCCCACCTCCTCTTTCTTAATTGGGGAATCTTCAATTTTGATAGGGTCCTTTGTGGGAGTTTTAGGCTCTTCCTTGATTGATCTTGGTGCTTTTCTTGGTCTTAAAGTAGAGGAGAGCTTTCCTTTGCCTCTTCTTATTGGATTTGACTGGGGTGCTCAAGGTATCTACGGTGGCAGCTACCTCTTTTTCATTAGGTCCTCGAGACAAACTTGTTTTCTCTAGGGATACCCATACTTCTTTATATTCAGTAGTTTTCTCAGGGCTTGGTTTTTCCTCTTTATCCCCCTCTTCCTCTTCATATTTCTCTTTTTCTACCTCTGCCTCTGGTTCTTCCTCTGTCTTCTCTGCATCTTTCTCTCCTTCCTCTTCTTCCTCTGCCCCCTCTTCTTCTTCTTCCTCCCCCTCTCTTCCTCCAACACTAAAGGCTAGGGTCTCACCTAGTGTGAGGGTCTGAGTGTCAATGAAGGTCTCTCTATCCATATAAATGAATTTGGACCATCGGAAAGGGATCATTATTTTGTTCAAGGTATCCACCACTATTAGTTTAATGAGGCCATTACCTCTCTCACTTTTTGACTCATGTCCCTAATGGACTATAGGAGGAAGTATGGTACACTGAGTCTTTAAGCCAGGGGAAATTTTTCTTGAAACCTTATTTCATGGAGTAATCTAAAATGATAGCCATAGACCACACTCAACCTTCCTTCATAGGAGATGTATTTTAGGATATGGTAGGCCACCTCATCCCAGGGATAGGGTAGGATTTCCCTCCTAAATCCATTCTTATCTTCTATAGCTTCTTCATTGGTAGTGAAGAAGTTAATTTTAGCAGTGGCACTAGTTGTTTTATCTTCTATTTTCCATTTGGTGCCTAGGGGTAGGGTTGTCACCCTGCTAATTAGCTTAGGATTGATTGAAATAGCTAATCCCCTCACTAAAGTGGTGGCACTAACTTATGTCTAAGAGTTCAGGTCCATGGAAAATTCATATGCAATGTCATAATCATATCCCTTCAACAATTCAAACAATCCTAGCCATTGATGTTTGATAAAAATGTCTAACACAGGAGGGTGGAGTTTGATTCTTTTAGTGTATGAGGGCTCCCTTCTATTAAATCCTCCCTCCGTCTCTTTTCTATGTTTTCAAATAAGTGAAGGAGAGATGCTTCCTGTAATAACTCTGATGTGGAATTCAGTGGAAGTAGAGGGTTGAAATCTCTAGTTGATGATAATTTCCTATATTCCTTCTAATCTACAGCCAGGAAAGTTATTTCAATTCACAATTTGACTCATATTTCCTATAGAATTTAGGGTGCACTAGCATACAAGTTATGGGTAGATGAAGGAGAGGATGCACTTACGTTTTACCACATGGCCCCAGATAAAGATAATAATTGGAGACCAAATTGACCCTTGGTGGCATTCCTTCACTCTTTTAGTCTTCATGTAGTAGTTTCTCGGCCTTCCTGTAGCATTTGCAGGCTTCCTGTAACTTCCTCCTGTAGAAATGGCAGAGTAGGGTTTGAATCTTCTTAATGGAACTCTGAGCTCATCGTCACCTTAATGTTTTTTGAAATGAGCGTAAATGTAAGAGAATTCGAGCCCCAGTACATAATATGTCGTTTTTGGCTTAGGCTTGGAGCACTATGATGGCCTGGTAGACACACGAGGTTTCCTATTTTGGGTCATTGTCACCACCTGGAGTAATAATTCCCTCATTCCTCGTAATCAACACCCACTCTATGTGATCCTAACTTGACTGATGTGACACCTCTATGTTTCATGAGTTCTTACCCTTACTTTTTGTTTACTGGTCGAGGGTGGCCAAGTTAACTGCCCACCTCTAGCTTATAAAAATACCTCCTCTCAACATTTACACATAGGAAGGAGATGAGTGTTTTCCATACCTGTGCCTACCTCTTGATCAACTAATTCAGGGATGAACATGCTGGATCTATATCTTTGTATTTTCACCAAGGGAGTTGTCTTGCTATGTTTTTCCTTTTCCTCTGTATGTCTTTTTCTTCACCTGATGGTATTTGAATGTTGTTGTTGCTATGTGTGCAGGTCCTTTGTTAATGTCCAAGGCGTTTCTACTAGTGGAGAGTCCTGCTTGGAGTGGTATGGCTACTTTAGAGTGCCTCACAAGTTGGTATCACCCCATATATTAATGGAAAAAAAAATAAGATTATGGCTTTATGTGAGGTTTGCATAGGCTGCTACAGGAGGAGGTTCTCTTCCTGTAACAGTCCTTTTCTTCTCTTCCAAGGTCTTCAAACTTCATGGGGGTGATGAGAAAGGATGTAGAGGGTATGGAGGATGATGCCAGGGCTCCGAGGAAGTAGTATAGGTTTGCGAAAATGGATAGGATGTGCTTTGTATGTTTCTCAATAAATTTTTACAGAGTAAGACAAAGTGGAGGGTTTTTAATGATTCTTTCTTTTGTGAACAGGGATGGATGAATGATGGATAGATGGTGGACCATGGTGGGAGAACCTTATTTATACTTGGCAAGGTCATGCTTGGTGGTCCTTTCATTCATATTTCCCTCTTGTAGATTTTTGGAGCCCTCCTGTAGAACTACAGGACCTTCTTGTAGCAATCCAGAGAGGGGGTGAAATTTGAGTTTTGAGCTAATGGGATGATCAGGAGTGGTGAGCACATGAGTTTGGATGGTGGATATGAAGTGGATGGAGGGAAAAGTGGAGAGAATATTGATTATGTTGGCCCTATAGGTATGGAATCCGCCACTGTCTTCAAACTTGCAAAATGACAAAAACAATTAACAAACATGTTGTGGATCCATGTCCTGGGATTTTTCTTTGTTTTCTTTTTCCTTTTTTTTGAGACACACAGGCTGCCTCAGGAGAGGTTTTGAACCTATATGCTTGCCCTCGGCACCTCAAGAGAGGTTTTCACCTAGGGATATTTATTTTTTTCTTCTTTTTCTTTACTCTTGGGCTACCTCAGAGAGGTTTTCAACCCAAGAGTTGGCCTCAGATGCCTCATAAAGGTTTTCATCCAGGCCTTTTATTATTTTTTCTTTTCTTTTTTCAAGGAAATATCTAGAAATGTTGTGGATTGGAAGCTATGACACTTCCAATCACATTGACCTCTCTACTGATGGTGTTGATGAATTCTTCCTTAGACATAAGTTTTTTGTATACCTTCAACCTATAACCATTGAAAATCAAGGGAATACCTTCTTCATCAATGATCTTGATTTGAACATCTCCATTGTCATGACATTTCTCTATCAGGTATGGTCCTAACCATCTTGTCATCAATTTTCCTTTGAAGTCCTTGAACCTAAAGTCATATAGTAAGGCCCAATCCCTTTCCTGAAAAACATTGTCCTTGATATGCCTATCATGTCATACCTTTCTTTGCAATTGTATAACTTTAGTGTGTAGGAGGGCCTACATTCTGAACTCATCCAAGCCATTCAACTGCAGCAACCTCTCCTGCTATGCTTTGGTGACATCTAAGTCCAATTGGGCTACCATTATCAAAGTATTATATTCAAAATCAATGGAGAGCATAGATTTATTTCCATAAACCAGATCATATGGAGTAAAACTAGTAGTTGTTTTCCAAGTTGTGTTATAGGACCAAGTTTCCTCCACTAATCTAGCTGCCAAATCCCTCTTGCTGCTGATCACAACCTTGGTGACGATGTTGTCCAATTCCCTATTTGTAACCTCTACTTGTCCATTTTCCTGAGGGTAATAGGAAGTAGATTTTTTGTGTTTAATATGATTCTGCCTTAACAAATTCTCGATCATATGTGATGTGAATTGAGCTCCCTGATAGATGACTATCTCTATGGGGTAACCAAATTTGTAGAACACATTCTCCCTTAAGAACACAACCACTTTCTCCTCTGTTGTTGCCTTTACAACCTTTGTCTCAGCACATTTTGTCAAATAATCAGTGCACATAGTGATGTACTTTTTCTCACCTAATGGTGGATCAATTGGCCCAATGAAATCCATGCCCCACTTGTTAAATGGCTCCAAGGACACCTGGGGTTGCAGGGGAATTTCATCCTTGGGTGTGGGTTTCCCCATCCTCTGGCACTGATCACATCTCCTTGTATACCTTCTTTCATCTTGGTGGAGAGTGGGCCAATAATAGCGAGCTTGTAGAGATTTGAAATTTGTTCTCTTAGCTACAAAATGACCTCCATATGGCCCATCATGACAGGATGAGAAGATGTCAAAGAATTCCTCTTCCCTGACACATCTCCTTAAGATCTAATTTGGTCCTAGCTTGAAGATATTTCCCCCAATCCAAGTGAAAGGGTCACTCTTCCTTACAATTCTTCTCTTCTCCCTAGATGACAGCTTTGGAGGAAATATTGCAACAACTAGGTAGTTGGCTATGTCATTAAACCATGGTGAGAGCACTAAGATAGAAAATAAGTGCTCATATGGAAGCTAATGACCGACCATCCCTTCATCACCTGTAGGAAAAGCAGGTCTAGACAGAAAATATGGAACTACATTTTCTTTTCCTAGTTTGTCAATGATAGTTAAATCAAAATGTTGTAACAATAGAAACCATATAATGATTCTAGCATTCACATCAATCTTATTCATCAAGTATTTGATATCTGCATGGTCAGTATGCATAAAAGTTTGGTATCTAGTGTTGTAGTGTCTGAATTTGTTCAAGGAATGTACAACAACTAAGATTTCTTTCTCAGTTACAGTGTAGTTCAATTCAGCCTTAAACCTATTTTTACTAAAGAAGTAAATGGCATAAGGTAACTTGCCATCTATTTGTCCTAAAGCTTCCCCCACAACTTTGTCAGATGCATCAACATGGATATGGAGAGGCAGAGCCCAATTTGGGCCCCTAATTATGGGTGTAGTGGTTGATTTTTCTTTCAAGATCTCAAGGGCCTCTTGGCAGTTATCTATCTAGTATAATTATGAGTCCTTGGCTATCAATCAAAACAATGGTGAGTCCACTTTGCTAAAGTCCTTGATAAACCTTCTATAGTATCTAGCTAATCCCAAGAAAATCCTAACATCCCTCTTCTTTTTAGGAGTAGGGACCCTTTCTATGATGGAAATTTTGTTTGGGTCCACTTGTATTCCCTCCTGAGATATCAGATGGCCAAGGAAAATCACTACATTCTTTAAGAATTCATATTTATCAGCACTAAGAAAGACGTTCATTTAAATGGAATTATTTAGGACTTTTCCTAGGTTAGAGAGAGCCTCTAGGAAGTCACACTCATAGGGAGTCAAATCATCCATGTAGATCTCTACAAAGTCATGGAGTAGCTCAGCAAATATGCTCAGAACTGCCCTTTGAAAAGTGGAAAGGGAATTACATAAACCGAAAGGAAGGACCTTGTAAGAAAAGGTATCCAAAGGACATGTTAATGTAGTTTTGTCTTGATCCTCAAGGTTGATTTGAATCTAATTGTAGCCACTAAATTGATCCAGGAAAGAGAAGAACTTCTTCCCTGCAAGACAATCTAAAACTTGATCAATGGAAGGTAAAAGGAAATGGTCTTTCTTGGTGGATTTCTTCAGTTCTCTGTAATCCATACAGATCCTCCACTTACCATTATTCATTGGGACAAAAACTAGAGGGGAAATCCACTCACTATTTGAGATGGGCTATATGAACCCTGTATCCAACAACTTTTGCAACTCTTCCTTTACTATGTCCTTGAGGGTTCGTTTCATTCTCCCCTGACGTTGGTGCATAGGTTTGCATCCCTCCTTGATGTAGATGTGATGATTACAAACCGAAGGGTGCACCTCATTCATTTCTTTATAGCTCCAAGTAAAAGCATGTAAATCGTCTATCATCATTTTTCACAATTTCTCTTCTTGGTTGGCTAAGAGGGAGGGGTTAATCTTCAAGTTTCTAGATGGAACAAATTATATAAATTTGACATGTGCAGGAATTGGTTCAACTAGACATAACTCAGTCCATGGATTACCCTTAGATCCCTTCACAAGATCAACAAGAGGCATGGTATTGGGGGGTTGGCTCTAGAGGATTTGGTCAATGAGGTCATCTTCATCAGGTTTCCCCCCTCTTATAACAACATCTAGGGTACATATTAGATGGGATTTTTTATGATCACTTCATATTCCTCCTCCTATTCTAACCATAGGGATAAGTCATGCTTAGTGGATGGCTGAGCAGGAGTGTACAGTACTAATTATTTGGACAAATGGCCATTCTTAATGGTCATGTTCCCAAACCTACAACTTATGTAAGAATCAATAGTGGCTAACCATGGAATTCCTAAGATGAGAGGATAACCACTGAATTTGGTTTTGGGCTAGAGATAGTAAGATACTCCTAGGAGTCAATAAAGACCATTACATCCTCAAAAATTCCCTCAGTAGCCACTGTGGATCTATCTACAAGTTGCAACACTTTAGTGGTCTTTCTCAAGGATCCTTGGAGGTTTAGTTTTAACATGGTTTCTTTAGTCATCACATTGATGGCAGCCCTAAGATCAATCAGGGTGTGAGGGATAATGATGCCATCAATGTGCACATCTACCATTGGACTTCCAGGGTCTAGATATTTTGGACAAATTTCTCTTCCTAGCATCAAATCAGATAATTGACCAATAACATTGATAGTGGGGGTGTCTCTTTTTCTCCTACCAGGGTGTTTGAAACATTTTTCTTTGATCAGCTTATTATAGATGGGAACATCCTTAATATCTTAGAGGAGGGGTATTTTAACACTCATATTCTTCAATTCTTTGAGAAGTTTAGTCTCTTATGGGGTGTGTTGGTTAGGATGGATCAATCTCTTGGGAAAAGGAGGTGGATGTGCTTGAGGGCTACTCTCTTCCTTTTCTTCTTCAAGCTCCTCAGGTGGAGGTGGAGGTTGGTTATTTGGGATCACTCTTCCATACCTAAGGTTGATTTATTGAATCTCCACAACATAGGTAGGGTAAGATGTCTCTCCATTGTAGACCTATTGTTCTTTCTTGTTATTCGGATTCATATTGAGTTGAGCAGGCATATAAGGTTGCTTGGGTTGAGCAGGATGAGTGAGATGTGGTTGAGATGGAGGTGGAGGTAGTAAAGAAGGAGGTAGGTTGAGTTAAGGCCTCCACCCTTGTGATGGGTTATTCCATTGAGCATGTGGAGAAGCATGGTTTTCCTCATAGACTAAGCAGACCTCTATGACATTTAATGGTCAGTCATTTTGGGGGTTCCTTCTAGTGGACCTAGGCAAAAAAATAGCTAAGGAATTTTCTTCCTCTTGTCTCTTCTTGATCTGCATAGTATCCATTTGCAAAGAAAAGGTATGCAACATTTCATTTTTAAAGTCCTCCAACAAGTTTCCAATTTCATTCTTGATGGATGTTGTGGAGGGAGAGGAACTGACCAAATATTATCTAGCCCTACCCTTCTTCCTGGCGGTCCTAGAGTGGTTCTTGAACAATTTTTTAATGTCTTCATAGGATAACTAATAGATGTATCCCATAGACAACATGTTGAGGGTTTCCATCATTTCCTCCCCTATCTCTCGGAGAAGAAATAACTTGAGTGATTCAGGATCAAGGGTGAATCTGGCCCTCCTATAAATGAGTTGGAACCTTTCCTCATAGTCCTCTAGGGATACATCAAGTCTAAGAGTCATTCTAAAGATTTCTTCTTTGTTTTCTTTGGACCTACATTAGTCGCTATACTTGTTGTTAAAGGCTTGTTGCATTTGAGCCCAGGTAGAGATGTTATCCCTGGGAAAACCCATAAACCATCGCAAGGCTACATCCTTAAGGGTAGATGGGAATAACTTCAACTTTTGGTCATCAGAGGTATAGTCATAGTTCCTATAGACAACAACAAACTCAAACATAAAGGTATCAGGGTCCTCATAGGTTAATGCATGGAAGTGAGGATGGGAAGTAGGGCTTATATTCTTCATTCTAGCCTCTCCATTAATCTCCCTGATAAGGAAAACCTCCTCATTCCTATTTTCAACCATGGTTTGCATAGGTGAAATGGGTTCTTCTTCTTCCCTAATAGGTTCTTAAAAAAATTCAGGTTGTTCACCTAAGGGGTCTTTTAACTCCCCTGTGGTCAGAGAGAGAAGTTGACAGTCACCAAAGAAGAGTGAAGGTTGTCTGTTTGATGCTGTGGGGGTGTTTTGTAAGAGTTTTCCTCCAGTATCTATATTCCTACGAGGCATGAAAGCATTTTCTTCTTCTTTTATGTAATTTTTTAAAAAATGAATGCAAAACAGAAAGAAATGCTTACGCAGAAATAACATCTACCTAGACACCTCCCTGGCAACGACGCCAAAAAGTGGTGTGCCCTGGTATTACACCAAGAATGTTGCAACTTCTAGGGGCTCCTCAACTCTATTTATCAACCCAAGGTTCATACAAACTTTTAGGTGATAGTGCTATATACACAGTAGATGCAATTCTACTCATGCCACCCTCAACTAGGTCATTTCATCATTAGGGATCCAAGATCATTCTTCTGCTAAATTAGGGGGGAATTAGCTATTGAAAGTGCAATTGAAATGCTAGATCTAGTGTAGAAAAAGTAAATTCTTTTCAAATCTAACTTGTATATGCTACCAACTTGTAAATGCTACTGAATCAATTCATGAAAGAACACAAGAGTTATGTTACATCCAGAAGGGAAACTACGCTAATCGCAATCAACCATCTAGCTATCAAATTCACTTGTAAATAGGAAAATATTCTATCAACTGATAACCCAATATTTCATGCATCATCTATCTAATTCACACTTGCATATGAAGTAATGTTCTACTTGTGCCAAATATGTGATAAAGAAATTAATGCTATTTTCTCTTATAGTGAAGGAAACATGGTGGTGGGAATGGCCTAAGTGTTGCCTTTGATCATGGAGTCCAAGCTGGGGGGTCAAACTACTTATAACCTAAGTCAAACTTGCATTATAGTTCAAAACAAGGGAAAAATAGGGTGCTACAGGCATGTTACAGGAAGCTACTACAGGATCCTTGTATTTCTACAAGAAGGCATGTAATGCTACAAGAAGGCTGTTTAGAGGGTTTGGAAGGTAAGAATGATCAGATAAAGGGATGGAAAGGTGGATTGAGGTTGTGGTATATGGGTGAAAGGTGACCAAAACCCTTAGCAAAGCTTGACACTTCAGGAAGGCCAGTTTTGGACAAAGAAGGATGCTCACAGTGACCTAAAAGGCAGAGCTCAAGAGCAATGTTTGAGATTCATCAAAAGAGAGTGGAGAAGTCCTAGATGGAGATGGTGAAAAGGACCCTTGCCTACAGGTCCAACAATCCTGCAACATCACAATCACATGCTCTTATTATCATTCACAACATATCATAACCAATGGTGGAAAAGACGAGTTGAATTTAGAAAGTATCTAACTTATGCCAAAAACTCTGATTTATGAAATGAATCAATTTCTAAGCTACAACAATTATATGAAAAATAAGATACCCAATGTAGACTTTTTTCCAAGAAATCATCAACGTAGTATTTTTGGGTTGTGGTTGTAGATTCCTCAAGTCACGCTGCCATGAGAGAGATGAGATAGAGGCAACAGTCATAGGATTTTTGAGGAATTACATTCTAATAAAATGCAACAACTAACAAACATTCTAACTAGAATAGGAATATCAATACATAAGAGGGACCTAAGCTACTGGGTTTGGGCCCAAACCCAAGAGCCTTGGTCCTATGAACTAACTCAGTGATGGATCAATAATAAAGTTCTCATTATCATTGCAAAAATGTCAAATACCTCACATAGCAAGTCAAAAATAGTAGTGACAAGTGCATGAGCTCAATAGCTTCTCAGCTGAAAACAAATTTTGAATCATAAGTAGTTCTTTGGCATGTTTATTTATACAAAATGGTAGCTACCAATAGCTCGCTATAAAATAGAGATGTTTGTCTCCCAAAACTCGAGAAAGGTGGATCTAGATCTTCCTTGAACTCCACTGGCTTGGATGTCAATGACCTCGTCTTGCTTGGTTTCCAATGACTTCAAGTTGATGAGAGATAAAGTGGTGATCGTGGCTAATTGAAGGAGTTAAGGAGGTGGAAAACCTCCTAGAATCTTTGCCTATTTTCTACTCTGAGTTCCTGCATTGAAATTATCTCATAATTGTTTCAATTCCGCATTTAAACCATATTAGGCCACATGACATAGCAACACATCTTTCAGCCCTCTCACTAATCATAATATAATGAAAAATTGTAAATAAATGTGAGAAAAAAGATAATTTTGAAGTCAGAGGATGGCATTTGACCCTTATGATATACCTATTGATGAGCCTCATCACTAGGTGCTACCTACTTAGGAAAGTATAAATATAGGCAAAGTACATCAAGACTTAGAAAGCATGAATTGAGGATTGATGGTGTAGAAGGAAAGAAATCTAAGAAAAAGAGTGGGTAGGTAAGTGAGTATACAATGAGAGGAGGAACTTTGCTAAGCACTCCAAAGAGAAGAAAGGTAATCAATTGTCTAGTGCCACAACTAAGAAACTCTATCCTCATAAAGGGAAAGAGAAAGATCTCTTGATGCTAGAAGAATTTAAGAAGGAAAAACCTCCTATATTCGATGGAGAGGTGAACAAGTCCAAGGAAGTATAAGCATGGTTATTAAGGATGAAAAATTATTTTAGGGTGCATGATTATTTTGAGAATATGAAGGCGAAGGTAGTCATTTTCAGCATGAAGGGAAAAGATAATATTTGGTGAGAAGACCCAAGGAATTTCAAAGGGATAAGAGAGAAAGAGTTTCCTTGGAGGAGATTTGAAAGATATTTCGAAGATAAGTACCCATTTTAAAGGTGCTATGAAAATAAGGTTAGAGTTTTATGAGCAAAAATTAGGACAATTGATAGCTGATGAATATACAACCATATTCTTGGAGTTGTTTAGGTATGTACCTTACATCAAGGATGAGAAGGTAAATATCTAGAGGTATCTTAGTGGATTTCCACAGGCCTATAGGGATATAATAGAGTTTGATGGGCCAAAAACCTATAGGAAACCATCCAAAAGATGAATTTTTTCTTTGAATAGTCCAAGCATAAGATTGAGTTCCAAACTGATTGGAAGGTAAAAGGTAAGCCTGAATTTAGAGGAAAATGGTAGAAAACTGTAGGACATCAGTTAAGAGGAAGGAATGTGAAGTTTACCATTTATGGGAAGGGTGAGTTTTAACAAAAAATTGCTACTGCTAATAGAGGCCAGTTCTCTAAGCCTAGAAAAGAGGAATCCAAGAGGTTTAGAAGAGGGCCTGTACAATGTTTGACATGTGGAGAAAATCACTTACGAAGGTATTGCCCTCTACAATAGAAGAACGGTCTAAGGTTTTACAGTGTACGAGAAGTAAATATAATGAAGGACATGGCTTAGAATGTGCCGTAAATATATGTTGCATTAGAGGGTAGGTAGGATTATCACCAAGCATTAGTGATTGAGATGGAAGATATGGACAATAACTAGCTTGGTTTTATTTTTATTGAACTAGGCTCTAATTTTAGCTATGTTAGCCCAAAATGCATTAAGAAATTTGAATTATTTAATTGTATTGGATCATTATATTGTTTTTCATCCATATCCATGCATTCAAAGTGGAAAAAGTGGAGGATTTAGCTCATGGGACCATTTTTACTAGTGGGACCTAGTTTGGCAAAATGGGATCTTAAAGCTTTTAGGAGCATTTTGAGGAATCAAATGAAGTTTTTTGGGGGTAAAAAATTTCCTCCTTAGCGTGAAACCTTTTCATGTTATTATACACACAAATATATTTCAAACATCGCAAGAAGTGTGTCAATCAGAGTCCATATGCAAAAGTTATGCCACTCAGAACTTGACCTTGTCGTTTTCACAACAATGGTTTGAGAGGATGTCTGGTCAGCCCACATTATTCATGGAAAATGGGTCTATTCATGTGATTGTGATGTAAAAGACTCTATAAGAGTCTATATTGTAACTCTGGTTAAAAGTTGAGGTAGTCAAACTTAACCACTAGTAGGCTATCAGGATGTGTTATAACTGAGCCAATAGGAGGAAGAGGAACTCAATTCTTTTGAGTGCATTTATTTCATGTTTGAGAAAAAATAGTCAAGAGCAATAGGAGGTAGAGCACACAGAGAATATTTGTGCATTGTAGAAGCTTGTGGGCCACATGCCATAATTCTTTATACCTGCAACCATATTTCCTGATAGAGAAAGAGAGAGAAGTGACCTCACCTTCTAGCTGGGTTTTCTCCTGAAAGGGTTTCCCAAAGCATATCTTGTGTCTTATGTGTGTGTGCAAACTTTTATTTTTTCCATTCTTTATTTTTTGCATAATTTCCATTCACATGCATGCACTAATTCGAGTAAAATCTATAGATTTAGAGAATTAATAAAGTTGTAATAGTGTAGAATTTTAGATTTTTAATATAATATTATCAGATATGTTGTCATGAACTATCTAATATAATATCCACGATGGTTTATGGATCATTAGAGAAGAAATCCCATGAGGAATCATGGCTGGTTCAACTAGCAATAGGAACTGAAAGGAAAATTACAAGCATGGTGAAATTGTGCCCAGTAATAATAAAAGAGATGCCCACGCCAACTAATTTGAATTTATTACCATTAGGTGCATATGATGTGCTAGTTGGAACATAATTCTTAGCAAGCCACAAAACTAAAATAAATTGTTATAGAAAGTCAATAGAATGTCTTAGTGATAAAGGGGAAGGAAGGACACTACAAGGAATAAGAAAACCCATGACTATTAGAAATATCTTAGCACCGCAAATGAAGAGGTGTAGCTAGAAGGGGTAAGAATTGTATGTTGTCCTAGTAACTAGTGAATCAGAAATTAACAAGGAAAAAATGGATGAGTACCTAATACTAAAAGAATTCAACAATGTGTTCCCTGAGGAAATCCCAGGATTTCCATCATGACAAGAAATTGATTTCTTGATTGATATTATTGGTGTTAGTGCTAGTATCAAGAAATTAGTATGACATGAGCACATTGGAGTTGGTGGAACTAAAATTGTACTTAAAGGAAATGTTAGACAGGTGATACATTAGACCCAACATATCACTGTAGGGAGTTCTAGTATATTTGTAAATAAAAAGGACGGCACACTGAGATTGTGCATTTATTACAGGAAATTAAATAAAGCCACAGTAAAATGAAATTATCATTTGTCAAGGATGAATGACCTTTTCGATCAGCTAAGATGGGATATATTATTTTCAAAAATAGACTTGAGGTCTAGGTATCCATTTATGGCCTAAAATGACCGAACTAAAAAAATTGGGAGATCACTTGGTGAGGGACCCAACTAAGCCCTTATCCATTTGGGATGGTGATTCTAATTGGTTCAATTGGGTCCAATTAACCCTCACTCTCCCTCTTGACTTATTGTATTCCTAATTACTTATCAACAAGAAGAATCAATCAGACTTACCCTCTTACAACTAGCTTGCAAGAAAGCAGACCTTAAGCTTACACAAGGGCTCAGCCAAGCCACCAATGATGTTTCTCCTACATAAGGAGACTTATAGAAAATGAGAACTAAATATAAATCTAAATCTAAATTCATGCGTAGTTGCTAATGTAGAAAAACAAAGCAATTTTTTCTAAATTGACACATAGGAAGTAGTTCCTAAATATTGAGTGTGAAGATTAAAAGATGAGGTTTTATCATGTGTTTTGTTATAAATATAAATCTATTGAAGTAGTTCTAACAAATGATATTAATAGTGTGGAACATGTTATTTAGAGATCAAAATAATAAGAGATATGCCATCAAAATATGGAAATAGCCATCAAAATATGGAAATAGTTCACACTATTTGGGATTTGAAACGTTGGTATAAAAATGTTCAAATTGTGGATTCTCCGGTCACTGATTCAAAAGATACAAGCCACAGATCTCTTAAATCCAAAATGACAATTAAATCGATTTACAATGACAAATTTTTGTATAAATAGTTACTCAAAAATTGATTAAATGCAAGAGAAAATAGAGAAATGAATAACAGATCTATGTGATATAAGATCAAATAGTTAATCAAATAAACAATAATTCACATAATTTAATAGTAGTGCTACAACATGGAATTATTGGCACAAATCTTCCATTAAAAGAATAAGTTTATATTAGCAAACATTAATATTTGAAATACAATCTTAAACCTAGATCTTGTGCTCTATTTCTATAATGAGCTTCTCCAACAATCCCCCCAAGATCATTCAAATCTAACAATAGTGAATATAGTTGCAATAGTGCATGATATAGCCCCTACAACATAGATCTAATCCCAAAAGGAAAACCCCCAAGGCATGATTTGAGCATTCCCACTAATCCTATAACAAGAAATCCTCTTGCAGCAGTGCAAAGAGTATCCTATTTACTAAAAAGGGGAATCCATGTTTCTCTCATCTCTTACTTATAATTTACAAATTAAATTCTCAAAAAGGAGTTGTCGAAAGATGGTTGAATAATGATTTTACATCTAGTTCTCTTTGTTGGAAACTCCTATGTTTTTCTTTGCTACTCCAATTCTATTGTTCCAAGACTCTTAGATATGATTTTTTGAAACAAACTCTAGCAAAACCAATCAAAATTAAAATTAAAATTAAAACCAATTAGAACTGAAGAAAAAATTTAGAATTGTAAAACTATGAAAAACAAATTAACAGATTCAGATCCATTTTGATAAATTAATAAAGCCAAATTTAAGCTTCCCCTTTCATTTTTGTGATGAAAATATTATCAAGCGAGTAATCTTCAAATTAATTAGCATCAACAAATCTTCCTTAGTAAAGAAATTCTTCCAAAATAAATAGAGGAAATTAATTTTAGTTGTAAATTCATAGTTGAAACGAATTTACAGATTTCTCACCATGGAAATAGCTTTCCAACGAATCCTCATTTGCTCAATTTGGTGGAGTAGACGTGAAAATATAGCCTCTCAAAATTGGTTGACCCAAAATGTTAGCTTCGTAGAAAAATCACAATATTAGGAAATTTTTTTTATTAGTGTTCTATTTGTATTATATGAGTTTGCTATATGATATGTGGATTTCGTGTTAGGTCACCCCTGTTATGTTTC
Source organism: Pinus tabuliformis (assembly GCA_031772625.1). NCBI lineage: Eukaryota > Viridiplantae > Streptophyta > Pinopsida > Pinales > Pinaceae > Pinus > Pinus tabuliformis. The sequence continues at coordinate 128,002,109 of CM062814.1, read as the reverse complement.
CCAGGATTAATTAGAAGGTGCAACGCATAAAAAGTCCGGGGAGTCAGGGAGTGAGGAAACTGGGGAAGAATATTCTATTTTTTTATATATTATAAAAAAAAACATTTTACAATGTATTTTGGATTTAAGAGATCTGTGGTTTGCATCTTTTGAATCAGTGACCGGAGAATCCATAGTATGAACATTTTTATACCAACGTTTCAAATCCCAAATGGGATCCATCATCAGGATTTTACAATGTATTTTTCATATATATATATGACCTATTTTATGCTATAGTTACACTATGTACATAAAGAGCCTGAATTAGCTTGAATCCGGTGGCTTTTTATTTACATATTAAAGGATAGAATAAATACTTAATATATTTACAATTAAAAAATAATTAAATTAAAAATAAAATAAATTAGTAGATGATTAAAAAATAATTAAAAAAAAAATATATATATTTACAATTTAATTAAGTTAAAAGATATTTTAATTAACTAAATTAATTGAATTTTATTTACAAATTTAGTTAATTTATAGAATTTTATAAAATGTTATAAAATACAAATTTACATATTTTAATGCCGAGATAGTGAAATTGACCGAACTTTGACCAAGGATGTCTTTACAATTTTAAGCCAGAATGACATGAGACTTGAACCATTAGAAAGTTGAGGACAAAATGAAAGTAATGGAGCCATGAAAAAAGAAAATCCAAACAAAGTGAAAATATCGCAAAATAAGGAAAACTAAGTAATTCAAGAAGCAACATTAACAAAATGTAAATTGAGGGCCCCATAATTTTTAAAAATTATGGGGGTGTTTGAGGCCTCAGCAATTAGTGACACATGAGAATGATGCAGTTATCCCTGGTTAAGAAGAATAGACTTAAGTTTATCAAAGATCAAAATGAATTTTTCCAAAATATTCTTGCATATTGCATCATTTCTAAAGGTCCCACATAATACATAATCAAAATAAGATTAGCTCTTAAAGATGAAAGTACCTAAATTCCCAACTCTAAAATAATGAATCCAAATATAGGGAATAATTATTATTATTGTAGATTTTATTTCCACTATTGGATATCAAATATAGCTAGTTGGTTTAAATGATTATTACGCATCTATTAAATATTAAATTACCTCTTTTTCTCGGCATTGCTTCATTACCAGAAGCCCTGTTTAGTACCCTACTGAAGATGTCACGATACTATACAAGCATTTCCCCACTTGCAACAAGCATCCACAACCCCGATGAGGTTACTTGTACTTCCCACTCATATATGATTTCAACTCTCTTATGTACCACCCTTTTGATTAGAATATTTGGAGAATTTCTTTCAGCAATTGGGTGAAGAAAGTGCGGTGATACAAGAGGATTTCTACTTAAATAAATAGATGTAATACTAGTTAAGTTTAACGCCACTAGTTTTCTCTTCATCTACCAATGTAGAGGTTTTAAATGTAGAAGGGTTTCAAAGCAAAGATTGGAAACAATTTGCTCCTTTATAAAGGTGTTGGGCCCTACTTTTGTCACCCTTTTTGACACCTTATCCTGCTATTTTTCATTATATCCTATCCCATTTTGCTTTTTTTTCCACCTCCAAACCATCCTATACTGGTTAAATTATTTTAACTCATAAATGGATGTAAGAGTCATAATTAGGTTTGTTTTTACATGTATTTGGTTAGTTCAGGTAGATGCTAAATGAATTAATACTCTTTTGACTCAGTTTGTTTGAAATTTTGCTAGGATTCCTAAATATGAGGATGGAAACTTGAATTCATTGATAGATCACTCATGATTCAACATCCAACTCGGAGTGCACTAGGCAGCAATTCAGTACCTGATTTTGTACTCAATTCAGTACCTAATTATGTACTCTATTTGGTACCTTACTCCACGATGGGCATCAGTCAAACTAATGAAAATTGTAAGGCAGTTTCTCATGATCATGATAACAACAACAATGACTTCAACCTAAAGATAGAATGGGTCATATTTTGTCCTTAAGAATATGGTATCTTAATTATGTGCATATCATACTCACATTATTTTTCTTGATCATGTAGTTACATCTATCTTTTGGCCATAATTTCTTTAAGAGGGCCAAGTACCCGTGTTAGGGGTTAGGAGCTGAAGCAAGATAATTGTGACTATGAACATTGTACAACTCTATTTTAATTTCATTTTGGAACTGTTGTATCCATGTTTTATTGAAGACTCTTAATATAGTTATATCGACTTTTATACTTGTGAATTCATATGTTTCTAGTTTGTAAATTTTATTGAGGTAATTTAGCTTGTGTCAGGTCCTGGCAAGGGCCAACCATCAACCTCGGCCAATTCTTGTAATTGAGCTTAGTTAGATGAGAAGTGTGTGTGTGGATTGATATAGAGTAACTGCATTTGAAATATTCGTTATGTTGTAGTTTTCATATATCCAATACTTAGGGTGTGATCGAATAGCATTTGAAATATTTTGTAGATCTAAATGCTTTGTTTCTTAAGATCTTAGTTGATGGTTGATTATTAAAGAATATATTCCCATTTAAAATTTCTTATGTCTATGAAATCATTTTCATAGGAATAACTTATATTTGTAGGCATTTCTTTTACCAATCATTGTTGAGTTTCAATAAACATGCTTTAATTCAAATTAGATTTTTGAAGGTCGCGTTTTATACAGTCTTAAGACAAAAACATTTGATTTGAAATGAAATATTTTACTGCGTGTGAAACATAAGTCCTAATAGAGGTCTTTACAACCAATGTTTGATATCTATAAGTTTTCATAGGATTGTGTACAGACTGTAGATCATTTATCTCTTTCTTCAATTAGTTTTGAATGTATTTATGGAATTAGAGAGTCGTGTGAATGAATTTTGAGTTTAATAGCATCACTATGATTGATTTTTGATTTAGAGTTTGACCCTAGGGTTAGTTTTGTATGAAGGTAGTAAGTGAAACAAGTTACTTGAGTTGAATTCTTGAAATAGGTTATGGTGATTATTGAATTTGTTTCCAGTAAAGATTATAAGCGTGAATTGATTGTATGGTTGCTAAAGATAAATTAGGGATTTTACTTGTGTGTGATATTACAAAAACATAATAGGTTTCTTTACTTCGGGAGATTTCAGTAAAGTAATGGAATGATTTTGAATTAGGGACATATATTGGAATGAACATTTGGTACTTAATTATGTACTAAGTGATCCAAATTGGATCCTTAAACAACTCCATGACTGTTAAAACTTAAGAATGAATGATAGACTTCAAGAAATCGTATAGCTATCAGGAATAACCTCTAGATAATGGTAATTTGCAGCCAGCATAGAGCAACGAGGACCTTCGGTCAAAGCACGCTGACCGTTGGCCATGGGGATTGTGCATGGCACAAAAATGGCAGTTAGGAAGCTCAGATCAGAAAATGGAGGTTGTTTCTGAATCGCGCATTGCTAGGAAAAATCCCTCAAGAAGAAAAAGCCCCAAGTACACGGTCACAAGGAAGCCAAGAAACCATGGGAAAAGCACTAAAACTGAAGGTGGGTCCCGCGGTCCAAAACCGGTGGAATATCGGAGGCGTTTCGGGCGGTAAGCGGGTTTGTCAAAGAACCGAGTGATTCCATACGTTGATTGACGCGTGTCCCGTGGATGAGAGAGAAAACCGCTTCACAGGCTAACGTTCGAGCAAGTCAACCACGCGATAAGAGCGATAACCATAGGATCTGGAGGCCCCAGATCTAACGGTGGAGATTGCGCCTGATGGGAAACCAAATTCGGAGGGAGAATTAAGCTACAACATATAAAGGTTGAAGTCTGAATTGATCGCTGAGCTGGTGGATGAATCATTTCGTGGCATAACCGAAATAACAAACCGTTTGAGGAAGAGCTGGTGCTCAGTTCGTGAAGGGACAAATGGCCACATCCCTGCAAAACGTTACATAGTGGCGATGACGCAGAGGCAGGGAATTCCAAGTAGACAATGACAGGCGATTCAAAGAGATGGAAGAGGAAGCGAACAGTGAAGGGACGGATTGGCTTTAAGCCATGAACAGACAGAGAACAAAAACAGAGAAGAAGGAGATAATGAGACAGAGAGACATAATAGAAAGTGAAGCAAGTAGCAGAGAACAGAGAGCCGAGCTGACTTACAGAGCTAAGGTAGCATCGAGTAGATAGAAGGCTTGAGAGGTTCAAGCAATCCCTGAGAGGATATCTTTCAGGAACTAAGTACCAAATTAGACTCATCCCATCAAGACTAGTTGAGGTCGAGACTTGGTAAGGGAGAGTCTGTGCACTCTAGTGGCTTGGGGAATCCAAGAACCACCCTACTAAGCATCATCTGTTCAGGAGACTCAAATTGAGCTCCTCATTGTAAAAACTCTACTTAAGACACAATAAAAGAAGGCCACGACTGAAAGCTAGACTAGAGATGTAGCCCAGGAGGATTGGGTGAACTCTTTATTAATTTGTTGTGTTTTTGCATTTGCTTGCTGTGTTTCTCTCACTGTTTTCCATCTTCCAGTGTCTTTGTATTTTGCAATCTTATCGATCTGTTTCCTAAGATAACATAGACACACACAAGCACATGAGTCTGTAATACCTACATTCATTAGTTAATTAACTAAGATCACTCACAAGTGATTTACATATCAAGTGGTATCAGAGCTCTAGGCTGTTAGGGTTAGACAAGCTTGTGCTGGATTTAGTTGTTGAATGCTAACTAGATCAAAGCTCAAATTAGGAGAATGAGAGTTGGTCGAAACTAATCCTGAAATTGGGAGAGTTTACCCTCAGAAGACAATGTTAGAAGAAGGTTCTGTGGGGCTAGACCCTCAATTCATAGATAGTTTCCTAGCCATAAGGTCTATGGTAGGGGAAATGTACAAGGATTTTAGAAAACATAAGGATGAAGATTCACGAGGCTCCAAACAAGATAAAGGAGAAGAAGAGTCTCTCCTCCATGACCACTCAAAAGGAAAAGGGAAGAAGAAAGCTTTCTTGCCCCTCCTAATAGCCCTAAACATAAAAAGAAGACATCTTTGATTAAACTAGATGTTAAATTTGATTTACCTATATATGATGGAGAGTTGAATGTAGAAAAGCTAGACAATTGGATTAGACAAATTGATGTTTATTGCAGAGTGTAGAGTATTGGTTTAGAATAGAGCAAGATTTAGCTGGCAAGCCTACGCCTTGGAGGCACTGCCTTGGTTTGGTGGGAAGACAGGATCTAAGCTGACATGAAGAGACATGGTAAGACTATTTCTGTTTGCAGTGAATTTGTTTCTGCAATCAAAAAGCAATTCTATCCATTGGCCTACATGCAACAAGCCATGATGAGCTGGCAAACTCTTCAACAGTTGAAAGGGCAAAGTGTACAAGGTTACACCCAAGAATTTAGGAAGAGACCATTGATTCTAGGAATCTCTTTAGACTCACCTGAGACTCTGTTGAAGTACATTGGTGGTCTACACAGCTACATGAGGCACATTATCCTCATATTTAATCCCACTAGTATAGATGAGGTATTTGTTCAAGCTACACATCTAGAAGCTAGAGGAAAGAATGGAAACCAAGAAGTTGGGGGATCATCCCAACCCACTACAAGCAAGAATAAGGAGAAAAGAAAACAAAAATGGAAATGGAAAGCAAGGAAGGCCAACACTGCATAGAAAAGCAAGGCTTCATGCACTCACTGTAAGAAGGATGGGCATGATGATGAGCACTGTTGGATTCTGCATCCAGAGCTGAGACCTAAGAAGTTCAAGGGCGAAAAGAAGAAGACTACTGCAACTATTCAAAAAGATTTGGGGTCAGACTCAGGGGATGAAACAACCATTGTAGCCACAGGTATAAAAGGTAAGAATTCTGAAGCATCTACTAGTAATTCTGCACAATCTACTATTGATGAAGAAAATGAGAGAAAAAGACACGAGCTTTAGATTGATACTTTGTTTGATAGTAGCTCACAAGTAAATTTAATTTCTGAAGCAATTGTAAAGAAGTTGGGATTAGTGACTAAACCTCACAAGAAACCATACCCGTTAGGATGGTTAAATGATAAAGCACAACTACAAATGACTAGACAATGCAAACTCAAGTTTTCTTTTGGGTCAGCATTTGTAGATGAGGTTGAGTTAGACATAATTCCTTTGGATATATGTGGAATTGTTTTAGGAAGTCCTTACTTGTATGACAGAAAAGCTATCTTCTATAGAGCTGAGAACAAGTATCTACTCGTTAAATATGGAATCGAATACTTTGTAAGAGCTCATAAGCTCAAAAATAATTACACTCTCATAAACTCAGGGTAGATGAAATGAATGATAAATTCATGCAAATAATTCTTACTGATGGTTGTAAAGGAAAATAAAGCTGATAAAACCATGTATTTGAGGGCTGTGATGCTAAACAGAAAGCTGATTTAGAAAAAGTTATTTCAGAGTATGATATCTTGTTTCAAGAACCTAAAGGTCTGCCACCCAAAAAGGAAATATTAATTTGCAGCAAGATGCTCCATTGCCTAACATTGGAATGTACAGGTTGTCCGCTTTAGAGAACACAGAAATCAAGAAGCAGTGCAGGAGTTTCTCGAGAAGGGGTTCATCAGACCTAGCACATCACCATGTGGGTCACCAATCATTTTGGTGAGAAAGAAAGATGGCTTGTGGAGAATGTGCAGTGATTACTGAGCACTGAATAAGATAACAATCAAAAATCATTATCCCCGTCCTTGCATAGATGATCTTTTGGATCAATTGAAGGAAGCTGTTTATTTTTCCAAGTTAGACTTGCATAGTGGATATCATCAGGTCAGAGTTGTGGAACAAGATGCATGGAAGACTGCTTTCAAGACAAAGCAAGGATTGTATGAGTGGTTGGTTATGCCTTTTGGCTTAACTAATGCTCCTGCGACTTTCATGAGATTAATGAATGATGTACTCAGACCTTTTCTTGATGATTTTATTATTGTGTATCTGGATGACATTCTGATATTTAGAAAAACATGGGAAGAACATTTAAAGCATGTTAAGGAGACACTAGATGTTTTGAAAAGAGAAAAACTTTATGTTAAACTCTCAAAATGTGAATTTGGCAAAACATCTTTGAATTATTTGGGACATATAGTAGGAGGTGGTGAATTGAAGATAGATCCCTCTAAGGTGGAAGTCATTGTAAACTGGCCTAAACCCAAATCTGCTACAGAAGTTAGGAGCTTCTTAGGAGCAACACAATATTGGAGAAAGTTCATTTCTAACTTTTCCTTAATTGCAACTCCCTTACATTCTTTAACAGGATTGAACAAGGCATTTCAGTGGGGAGGCAAACAACAAAAGCCTTCGAAACCTTGAAAGAAAAGATTAGTACAGCACCAGTACTAGCACTGCCTGATCTTCAAAGACCGTTTGAGATCCAAATGGATGCCAGTGACTATGCGATGGGAGCAGTGTTGACACAACATGGTAAACCCATATGTTATCATTCTAAGACAATTAATTCTGCAGTAGTTAACTATCCTACATATGATAAAGAATTGCATGCATTAGTACAGAGTGTGAAAAAGTGGAAACATTACTTAATGGGCAAAGAGATAGTAATACATACTGATCATCAACCACTTCAATATCTACACTCCCAAACTAAGTTGCAACAATCAAGACACTATAGATGGATGGGTTTTCTACAACAGTTTCATTTAGTCATCAGATTTAAAAAGGGCATACACAATAAAGTTGCAGATATGTTTTCTAGACCCATTATAAATGCATCTTCTATACTTAAGCATAATTCTATGTTACATGAGAGCTACATTGAACAATATGCTCAAGATATAGACTTTAAAGATGTATATGCAACTTTAAGTCAAGGCAAACGAGTAGAAGAATTGGATTATGATGTGAAGGACCGGCTCTTATATCATTGTGGGAAGTTATGCATTCCACAAACTGAAAGAGTAAAGATAATTCGAGAAGCACACACTTCTCTAATATTAGGTCACTTTGGGGTAAGTAAAACAATTGCACAGCTGCAAAGATTTTGTTATTGGCCGAAAATGAACAAGACAGTTTCTAGATATGTAAGAGGGTGTACTATGTGTGCTAAAAGCAAGCCCAACAATAGAAAACTAGGCTTGTACACTCCATTACCAGTTCCTTCTCACCATTGGGAAAGTGTTTCCATGGATTTTGTTGGAGGACTGCATAAATCTAGGAGAGGTCATGACTATCTATATGTTGTTGTGGATAGGTTCAACAAAATGTGTATTTTGATACCTTGTAATAAACAGATTATAGTTGAACAAATTGCAAAAATGTTCTTTCAACATGTATGGGTTCATTTTGGATTACCCACTTCCATTGTATCTAATCGAGATAGCCAATTTTTGGGAAAGTTTTTGTCAAGTCTATGGGAACTGATGGACACCAAACTGAAGAAAAGCATAGCTTTCCATCCACAAACCGATGGCCAGATGGAAGTAGTCAACAGGACAGTGATCCAGTTGCTCAGGGGATACTGCAGCAACCATCCTAAGCTTTGGGATGAACATTTGTGTTATGTGCAACATGCTTACAACTGAGGCAAACATTCTTCTACACAGAGATCTCCTTTTGAGACCTGTTTTGGTTTCACACCAAGGTCTCCTTTGGATTTTGTCTTTGGTAAGGACACAATAGTTGAGGGACACAATGATGTGGACATGGCAACTAGGTTCATTGAACAAATCCAAGGGATTCACTAGGCAGTACAGGAACAGCTGGAAAAGAGCCAAGCCAAAGACAAGGCAAGGCATGACAAGCATCGGATGGAGCATAGTTTCCAAGTTGGTGATCAAGTCTGGCTATATATCAACAAGGAAAAAATCCAAGGTGAAGGTAAAAAGCTAAAGCCTATCAGGTATGGACCTTTCAAAATACTTGAGAAAATTGGTGAGAATTCTTTTCGCCTTGATCTACCAGCTTACATGCACATCTACTCAGTTGTAAATGTAGATAGCTTGAGATTGTTTGAACCCTCACTAATTGAGGATCCCAAAGAGCAGAGTCAATTTCCTTCTATTGATGACCTATTACCTGAATATCTTAATGAATTGCAGGAAGACACAGTTCTAGACAGGAAGGTGAGGACGACACGCAGGGGAGATGTTGAGTACCTTAGAATTGGGCTCAAGGGTTCAAAGTCGAGCAGTGCAAAATGGATAGAGATTGGACTAGTGAGACAATTGTACCCTCACTTAGTCGATGCTTGAAAACAAACTTTTGGTGGTCCAAAAGTTTTTTTAGTGGGAATGCCATGATCCGAATTGGATCCTTAAACAACTCCATGACTTTTGAAACTTAAGAATGAATGACAAACTTCAAGAAATTTTACAGCTATTAGGAATAACCTCTGGATAATGGTAATTTGCAGCCAACACAGAGCAACGAGGACCTTCGGTCAAAGCACGTTGACTGTTGGCCCATGGGGATTGCGCATGGCGAAAAAATGGAAATTAGGAAGCTCAGATCAGAAAACGAAGGCTATTTTTGATCGCACATCGCTGGGAAAAACCCCTCGAGAAGGAAAATCCCCAAGCACATGGTCACAAGGAAGCCAAGAAACTATGGGAAAAGCACTAAAACCGAAGGCGGGTCCCGTGCTCCAAAACCGGTGGAATATCGGAGGTGTTTCAGGTAGTAAGCGGGTTTGTCAGAGAACCGAGTGATTCCATACGTTGATTGACGCATGTCTGGCGAATGAGAGAGAAAACCACTCTCATCGCAGGCTAACATTCGAGCAAGTCAACTGCGCTATAAGAGCGATAACCGTAGGATCTGGAGGCCCCAGATCTAACGACGGATATTGCGCTCGATGCGAAACACGATTCGGAGGGAGAATTAAGCTACGACATATAAAGGTTGAAGTCCGAATTGACCACTGATTTGGCGGATGAATCATTTCGCGGCATAACCGAAATAACGAACCGTTTGAGGAAGAGCTGGTGCTCAATTCATGAAGGGACAAGTGGCCACATCCCTGTGAAACGTTACACAGTGGTGATGACGTAGAGGCAGGGAATTCCAAGTGGATAGTGGCAGGCGATCTGAAGAGACAAAAGAGGAAGCAAATAGTCAAGGGACGGATTGGCTTTAAGCCATGAACAAACAAAGAACAAAAACAGAGAAGAAGGAGATAGTGAGACAGAGAGACAGAATAGAGAGCGAAGCATGTAGAAGAGAACAGGGAGCCGAGCTGACCTGCAGAGCTAAGGCAACATTGAGTAGACAAAAGGCTTGAGAGGTTCAAGCAATCCCTGAGAGGATATCTATCAGGAACTGAGTACCAAATTGGACTCATCCCATCAAGACCAGTTGAGGTTGAGACTTGGTAAGGGAGAGTTTGTGCACTCTAGTGGCTTGGGGAATCCAAGAACCACCCTACTAAGCATCATCTATTCAGGAGACTCAAATTGAGCTCATCATTGTAAAAACTCTACTTAAGACACAATAAAAGAAGGCCACCACTGAAAGATGGACCGGAGATGTAGCCCAAGAGGATTGGGTGAACTCCTTATTAATTTGTTGTGTTTTTGCATTTGCTTGCTATGTTTTGCTTACTGTTTTCCATCTTCTAATGTCTGTGTATTTTGCAATCTTATTGATCCATTGCCTAAGATAACATAGACACACACCAACACATGAGTCAGTAATACCTACATTGATTAGTTAATTAACTGAGACCACTCACAAGTGATTTTCAGATCACTAAGTGAGTATAAGGAAGTGAACTTGGATCTGTATCGTATTTTTTTGCAACTCTAAGATTACAAATTCTGGATTGACATTTTTAAATATAGGGAATTAAAAGAACATATAAAAACCCTAACATTTTTGGCACCATTGTTGGGGAATTTCAAATAGTGCAAGTATTATTTTCTTTTGGTAGATTCATGTGTGTGACAATGGATTTTCAGGACAATTATAGGGTGGAGGAAGTACACTAAGACATGAGTGAAGATCCACACATCCACTATGGTGGGGTTGCTCCAAAGTTTGATTATCCTTGATCAATTTTCGTAGTTCTTCTTTTCTTATGCCTAAAATTAGAGGTATACCTAGAGATAGTAACAGAAGATTTATTCAGAGTACGAGATCATTTTCATAACTATTTAGTCTTACAAAGACCCCCCCATTTAACCCTGCTAATCATTATGCAAACATCAAAAAGGAAGGGAAAAGCTATGCTGCAATAGTGGCCTCAGGAAAGGAATACTCCACTAAGAGGGGGAAATACAACTTGAAGGCACACCACAACAAGAATAAGCCATATTAGGACTTGTTGTAGGAACATAAGCAGTGGTAGTCTCACAAGTGGAATCTTGAATAACAGAACCTCAAAGAGATTTGGGCTTGGGAATATAAAACCTAGCTTAGTTGAATCTTCTTTCAGTTGGTGTACTAGACCAGAGCCTACTATTTGTAGAACTCTTGAAACAATGGTTGACATAAGAGGAGGTGAAGAGAACAAAAGAAATGATAGAAACAATAACAGAAACAATGACCGAGATAATGTGGAGCAATGGTGGGAACAATGATAAAATCAATACCTTAGATAATGGAGACAAAAGAGATGGGCCTAGAGTAGGACTTGAGGAGAATGAGTAGGAATTAGAGACCACATTTGCATTTCCAATCGTGTATATTACTAGGAATATTACTATGAAAAATATAAAATTGACATCTCTTCCACTCTTCCATGGTACATCTTCTAAAGACCCTGATTCTTTTCTTTTCAAGTTTGATATTATTTGTAAAGTTATAACTATCATGATGATGCACATAAGCTAAAACTGTTTCCCACTATCCGAAGAGATTAAACCCTTAAATGGTTCATGACCTGAGGAGAACACACTATATATTCTTGGGATGATATGAAATCTATCTTTCTTAAAAAATATCAAGATTATTTCAAAAGTAGAGATACTAATGACATTTTCAGAATGAAGCAAATGAAATAAAAGAGTTTGGAATAATATCTTGAAAGATTCCTTTATAATTATCATAAATCCTAAATAGGTAATTTGGACGAGAGGAACTATACAATTTTTTTCCTTAAAAGGGCTAAGGGAAGAATTTATTGAAACCTTAAATCTCTTAAGCTCTGGGGACATCTATAAGAAACCTTTTGTTGAAATAGCTGAGTTGTGTAGAAATTATTCGAGAAGCCAAGCTAAGGTAGGAAAAATAATTCGTGACAACCCAAGGGATTATGTGTTTAGGAATTTTAAACTTGTCAAGGGTGATGTTACTCAAACTGAACTAAGCAACCTTTTGGATAATTTTAAGACATACATCCTGAATAATATCAGTGAGTAGTTGGATGCTTTAAAAATCAAGAGGAAACAAGAGGAAGAGAAGGTATCTTTAGCCATTTTTTGTCCTAAATGCAGAAGAAAACATGTTGAGAGGGAATGTCCTATAAATGTAGTAAAAGTATGTGGAATTTGTACCCATGATCAACCCACTGAAGAATACCCTTCTTTACCAGGATTACAAGCTATTTATAAAGGAGGGGATGAAATAAGTGAGTTTCAACAAACTTATAGAAAACCATCATGGAGGACACTGAACAATAATCCTTATCATGACCCTAATGCAGTATTTTCCCAAGTTTCAACCATGGAACCCTCAAACATCCTATCCTGCGTGGTTAGCCGAAACACCTCAAAATTCACCATGGAATCAAGGATGGAAGGGAAACCCTTATGGGAATGTCTTTTAGTCCCAAATTCCAGTACCTCCATATCCCCATTAGTAGCCACAATATCTACCCTATGTTCCAGATAATACACCTAATGTGCCTCAATACTAGAAAAGGGTATAGCTCACCTTATCCCACACATCAAAACTCTACATTTCCATTACCACCTCCATTACAGTAGCCATAACCACTAACACTACCTCCAAATTCCAATCCATCTTCACAGCAGACAAAACAATCCTTTAACGTAAATCCTTTTAGGCCAACACAGCTTCCTACACAACCCATATATAATCCTAATAATAGACCTCCTCAACCTATGAAAAACATCGAACTGCAACCTTTTCGCACTTATGTTACCACTTCCTTTCCTATAAATGAAATTCAACTTAGGTATGGGAAAACAATTAATAAAAATAAATCTGTAGTAGGTATATAAGAGGAGGATCCCCATATAGAATCTGAACAAAAATCAAATGAGAAAATGGATATTGAAAGGAATGATGATGTAAGAGAACCTTAAGGGCTCTTGGAACCTAAGGAGCCTCCTTTTCCTGAAAGATTGCTTATAAAGAAGACTAAGTCACCTAGAGAATATGATTTGGAATTCGAATTAAGGAATGTTTGTATAAAGATTCCTTTACTACAAGAAATTAAAGATATACCTATTTACAATAATATCATTAGGGATATTTTCATCAAGAAACCAATAAGGAAGAAAAATAATAATTAGACTATCAAAGTAATCAGCCAAATGTCATGAATGATATTTGGACTACCATCGAAATATGACGATCCAGGGAATTCAATAGTGACCATAGGAAACAATGGGACTTTTTCTGTAACACCTTGATAGATCTAGGAGCAGCCATCAACGCAATGACTGTTGATACTATGAAATTTCTACAAGTAAATGATGTAAAACCCACACCTATTGTATTAGAATTAGCAGACAAGTATGTTGTTAAACCTGTTGGAGTCCTAGAAGATGTGGTGGTAACAATAGCCTCCTAGAAATATCTGATTGATTTCATAGTAATTTCTCCAAATACTATTGAACCAGGACACCCAATAGTCCTAGGATGACCTTGGCTAGCTACTGTTGATGCTGTCATTGGGTGCAAAACTAGGGAAATGGCTATCTTGAATAGATCTCAAATTCCAAAGATTAACCATTTTTGCACCTGCTCTATTAGTTGGTGAAGTCCATCTTTGGTTGGAAATCCCTTATGGAGAGGAAGAATGTATGATTCCACTGCTAACCTTAGAACAATCAAGGGGATTTTAAGAACAATCAGAGGAACATTTTTTGCAACACTATTTATCATATATAAGATGTATTGAATATGTTGTTTCTTTTAGTGGTTATAATCATGTTTTCAGCAGTGACTTTATGGAAACTTCTTATCTTGTTTTGTTTGTGTAATTTTCTATTGCAACCACAGGGGAACATAGGGAGGAGGTGTACAACCTATTGAAATCAGTTCTGGGAAAACTATCTAAGTACATACTTAAGTACAGAACATAAACAACAAGTAGTAGAAATGATCTAAAAATAGTCTCGGGCATTTCCTTGGGATTATCTGGATATGAAAGGGATTCACCTTGACACCTGCATACATCATATTTTCACCAATGAAGAATCCAACCTATAAGGCATCCACAAAGACATATGAATCCAACCCTTAAAAAAATGTCAAAGATGAACTTCAAAAAAATTTGAGTGCAAATTTTATATATCTCATCTCTGATAGCAAATGGATATCTCCTCTAGTGGTGGTTCCCAAGAAAAATGGGAAATGGAGAATCTGCATTGTTTATAGGGAGCTAAATAAGGCCCCTTTGAGAGATTATTTTCCTCTGCGTTTTATTGAACAAGTGCTTGATACTTTATAAGGGAAAAAATATTTCTCTTTCTTGGATGGGTATAGTGGTTACAATCATATCCAAATAGCCCCAAAAGACCAAGAGAAACTATTTTTACCTACCCTTGGGGTACCTATGCTTACAAAGTTCTCCCATTTGGCTTGTGTAATGCCCGAGTTACCTTTGAGAGGGGTTTTTTAGAAATTTTTGATTGACCTTATACATGACTATGTGGAAGTCTACATGGAAGACTTCATAGTGTATGGCAATGATTTTCAGGAGGCTTTGGAAAATTTAGAAAAAAAATTGATTTGTTGTCAAGAGACTCATCTATCTCTTAGTAATGAAAAATTCAAAATGATGCAAAATGAAGGAATTTTCCTTGGTCATCATGTGTCACAAACAAGGATAAAATCTGACCCTACAGAAATCATGGTAGTTTCATAGATTCCAGTCCCAACATCGTAGAAATAGGTAACAAGTTTTTTGGGGCATTCAGGGTATTATAGGAAATTTATTGAAAATTTTACCAAACTTGTTGCACTTATGTTTAAATTGTTTGCTAAAGATGTTAATTTTTCATGGAATGTTAATTGTCATAATGCTTTTTCAGCAATAAAAGACAGATTGTCAACCACTCCAGTGTTGAGAGGGCCTAATTCGTCCCTCCCTTTTCATATTTGTACTGATGCATCAAACACAACCCTTGGAGTTATGCCAGGACAAAGGGAGGATAACATTCCTTATGTTATTTACTTTGCTAGAAAAAATATCTCACATGCAGAGTTGAATTACACCATCACTGAAAAGGAATTATTACGAGCGGTTCATGCTATCACAAATTAGGCACTATGTTACTAGTTACGAAACTTTTGTTCATACTAATCATTCAACTATTATATTTCTTATGAAGATACCTATTACAAATGGTATAATAACTAGATGGTTACTTCTGCTTCAGGAATTTAATATTACTATGATTGACAGGCTTGGATGAGATAATTCACTTGCAGAATTTTTGTCCAGAATGAACATTTCACAGGACACTGCCCCAATTCCATATGATTTCCTAATGAAAACCTATTTGTCATTTCTAGTTATGCTCCTTGGTTCACTGATGTGGCTAATTACTTGGTAACAGGTAGGCTGCCACAAAATGTATCTACCAGGGAGAAACATAAGATTATGCAGTTGAGTGCCAATTATTCATGGATAGAAGGAGACCTATACTGCACTAGACCAGATCTAATCATGAGGAGATGTGTGTGGTAGTATGAGATGTATGGTGTCTTGAAATCTTGTCATAGTGAACCTTGTGGTTGTAATTTTGCGGATAAAAGGACAACTTATAAGGTGTTACATGCGGGCTATTATTGGCCCCACTTTTTAAAGATGCCAAGAAATTGATTTCTATTTGTGATGCTTGCCAAAGAATTGGGAGACTTGTTCCAAGTGACAAGATGCATATTCAAACACATATATCAATTGAACCTTCTGAAAAGTGGGCATTATATTTTGTAGGGCCTATTTCTTTTATGTCTAGAAAGAATAGGCATATCTTAGTCTGTACCGATTATGCGACAAAGTGGTTGGAAGCTAAAGACTTATATTCTGTTACTAAGAAGTCTATTATATATTTCCTTTTTGAGGACATATTTACTTGGTTTGGAGTACCCACAGAGATTGTCACCGATCAAGGGACACAATTTACCTCCAAACTAGTAAAAGCTATTACTGAACAGTACCAAATTAAGCACTGAAATTCTATGCCATACAATCCTCTGGCAAATGGATAGGTATAATCTACCAATAAAGTATTTAAGCCTATTCTCACTAAAACAATTCAGCTGCATCATGGAGATTGGGCTGACAAGTTACCAAAAGCACTTTGGATTTACCAAATAACATGGAGAAATGTGACAGGATACACTCCCTATGAGCTGGTATATGGGAAACAGGTATTGTTTCCCATAGAATTTTAGGTAAAAACATTCCGAACTCTTGCTCAACTTGGGATGGATTTAAATGAAGCTAAGAAATAGAGAGTGCTCCATTTGAATGAGCATGATGAAATTAGATAGGGTTATCTCCAAAGGCCTATGCTAGTACAAGACCAAAGGGCATGATGGCATGAAAAGTATATTAAAATGAAAATTTTTCAACCAGGAGACTTAACACTATTGTATGACAACCAGTTTAAACATGTTAAGGGAAAGTTTTCAACTAGAAGGTTGGGACCCTATGAAGTGGAGGAAGTTTTTGACAATGGCTCAGTCAAAATTAGGACCATTGACGATTATCAGACTTCACTTGAGGTGAATGGGCACAAATTAAAATTCTATCACCATCCACTTTCCAAATAATTTTTTTTGCAAAATGTGCAATAGAACCCAAGAATGGAGTTGAGTGATAAAGGGGATCTAACTCTTGCTAGTTCTTTTAATTAATTTCTATTATTCTAATATATCTGTATATATATGTACATAGTATAAATAAGAGTGGGGCAATTTTGTCTTCATCCATAACTCACATAGAATAAAGAGGAAATTTGTCAAATGTAGGTTTATTCCTTTATTTGGATTTGATGGATTACTTATGGAAAAGGATCCTCTGGAGTCTACTTTGAAAATTTTTCAGTCTCTAAAATTGAATGTTCTGAGCAGTAACTGACCCAGGCTTGTTAACAATAATGGGTTAGTGGTAGTTAGGAATCTTCCAAGTATAGATTTATTCTCTTATGAGCCTCACATAATATTTATGGAAAGAAAGCTCCCTAGAGTCTACTTTGAGTCCTTCAGACTCTATAAAATTGAGCACTCTGAGCATTATCTAACTCAAGATCGTTAAAATTTATGAGATGGTAGTAGATAGGGATCTGCTAAGTATAGATTTATTCTTTGGGCTTAGCATAATAATTACAGGAAAGAAACCCCCTGGAGTCTTCTTTCATGCATTTCATACTCTCAAAAATTGAAATGATACCAGGAAGCAACCATTCCAGGATTGGTCAAAATCCATGGAATGGTAGTACTAGTATTAATGTGGGGAAACTGAAGTTAGATTTCAATTGCATTTTCTCCCTAAAAAAGGTTGATTTTCTAGACTAGTTCAAAGTTGATATGGAATTACTTCTATTTTCCATTTCAACACAGTCCGAGGGGTTCAATGTTTTTTTTTACTATGGGCGATTTCAGAAATTTTGTACTTATTGTAGTCCAAAAATTTAAAGTACTGAATAAACCTGTATCTAAGATTGTGAATATTAAGCCAAAAAGTGTATCAGTGTGTTCTAGCTTCAACTCAACAAAAAATGAAATTTGGTAAAGTTTAGAGGTCTTAGTTCGTTCATGATCCAAGCACCAACATGTCTACATCATATTCAACAATGGTAAACACATTTTGTTAAATGATGAAAGTGTTCAACCACTCATTATTTTTGGACCTCTAGCCATTATTATACAACCAATCAAAGTTACGGACAAGTTTTAATTTACCTAGATTAATGCAAGGAGTGTAAATAAAGGATTCTGATTAGCGATATTGCCTCCATCTAGTCAATTAATATGTTATCATAATTTTGTATAATACCCCCTTATGGCATTGAAATTCGTTATTGTTAGTCCTCTACATTGTCTTATCTGAAATTCATTTTAGTCATTAACCTCTCATCATGAAACGTATGCTTCGGTAGTTGCACCATCATTACAATCAACTAGTTCATGGAATAGTTTGAAAACATGGTCGTCTTTTCTAATTAACCCTTAGCCTATTTGAAACCCCTAGAAGTGAAGAATAATTTCTCTCTATGATATTGCCAAACTTCATAAGCACCTGATGATTAACCTCTGATTCCCTAATTTTCCCTTTGACTTTGACATTGTTCTATCATCAGCATGGGGGCCGACAGACATGAGCCTACCTTCACCCAATTTCGTGCTAGCCCAAAATATGCAGCTTGGAGAAGAAGGTTTGAGGAAAAGGGGTTGATTGATTTTATCAAAAAGTTTCAAGGATCGACGTTCGCACAAAGATTTTATGGAATGATAGAAATGGTTGGAAATTTAAAGATTAAGGTTACAAAGGAATTAATAAGAAAGTCGGCAGGGTTACCTTTGTATGGAAAGAGGTATTTCAAAGTTGGACCACTCGAATGGGAAGAATGTTCAAAGTTTCCAAAACCCGCATATAAATCGATCAACTGGTCAAAAGGGGTCCTAAGAAGTTGTATTGAAGAAGAATGGCAATCGCTCATCACTGCGTTACAAAGGTTCATAACCTATGAAGGGAGGTATAAGGTCGTTTTCCTCTATCATATTAGATTTCTCTTGCAGTTTACAGATGGGAGTGAGGTTAGTTTCCACTTCTTCCTTCATCAATGTTTACATAAGGTTGCTAGAGGTGGTCAATCGGATTCCAAGAAGACTGAAACTAGTTTGTGCCATTTTAGCCTCATAAAAATGCTTGTTGTTCATGAACTAGGTTGATGAAAGGAAACATGGGAACGGTTCCTAGCTAAAAAATTTCCTGGGGAGGAAAATGAAATAAAAGGGAGGCAACGAATTATTAGTTCACACTCTAAGAAATCAGACAAGGAGACTGAAGCCCTTTCTGACTCATCCTCTAAGCAAGACAAAGCCTATGAGAAAATGCCAAGACCAGTAAAAGTTGAGGGAAGTATGATCAACCCACTAGATCAACCAAAATCAACCAACCCTAGCTCCTCTGCAAAGAGAGAGCCCCTAACGTCAAAGGGGAAGAAAAGAAAATCAATACAGGGACAAGATCAAGAATATGAGGTGAAGGATGCAACTTCCAACAAACCCCAATAGAATAAGTAGAAGAAATCACAGGTGGAGGATGTAAAATTGGTCACTTTAGCAGCTAAAGAGTGGGTAGATGAAAAGGAAAAAATTGTTCCTAAGAAGGGGAAGAGGAAGTTATTCCATGAGAAGGAAAAAGTGATGAGCACCAGTATTACAACAAGAATGTTGCAACTCCTGGGGCTACCAACATTACTTTATCAACCCGAGGTTTTTACAAACTTGGAGGTGATAGTGTTGTATACACAAGTAGATGTGATGTGTCTGCTCTTTGTCACTACTAAATTGGCAATATACCACTTATGGTTTTTCAAACCAGACTTCTATTGATTCAGAAGAAGCTTGATTACCAATGAGAAAAAAAGGGAAATTTGCACTAAAGGAAATCTTGTCTACTATAGTAAGGAAAAGACTGAAATCAAATGCTAAACACACCATTCATCTAACTAACTACTAAGAGGATTTTCTTCAAAAGAATGCTAAGTTAACATATGTGTAATCCTACTATCCTAGGCATGCAATTTGAAACATCCAAACATTCTACTGTTGTGCATGTAAATGAACAAAATAACTTTTTTTTCCTTTTTGTCTTTTTTGTGTGAAAATGTGAATGCTAACCTCTCTTGGTGGTGTGGTAGGTGGATTAGGGATGATGGTGAATGCTCAGATGGCTTGGGAGGCAAGTAGGGGTCTTCTCCTAACTCCCTAGGGGTTTTTTCCACAATTTGGCCTCAAAGAAGGCCACTATAGGTCAACCTATAGGATGTCCTAATTCATCCTACATGATGTCCTAATGCACCTACAGGATACAACTGAGAGAAAGAGGAGGGATTTGGAAAGTGATTTAAGGCTTAGGGAAGGTGAATGGTGGGTGAAATGAGGCAAGGGAGTGCCTAGGAATCCTTCAAAGCTCAAAACAAAGTTGTGAGATGGTTTGATTTTCTCAACAAGCTTGAAGAAGTATTCTTATGCAATGATGAATTTGGTGAGGGATTTAGTGAAAGAAAGTGATAACCATGGATGGATGAGGTTAGGATGGAGTTGTTGGTCATGAAATCTCTCTGTACTGATGAAACTCTTGCACTGCATTAATCACTGACATTTTGTCCATGAATCATGTTAAACAAGAAAGCTTTTCAATTAACTAAGGAAAAACATAATTTTATTATCTAGTTGCCTATGCATGGGAAATCATGCAGAATGATGTTAAACCTTTATGAGATCTAATGCAAGGCTAAAGACATTAGAAATGGGAATTAAATCCTATCCTTGAAAACTAGTAAAATGTTGGCCTAAGTAATAGAAAACCTTAAATTCCATGAGAAATCAGAAGTCTGTCTTTCTGGGGCTACATAGGAGTTCTTTCCTCAAACCATGGTCCCTGAAGGGAGGAGTGAGTCCAGATCCACCCACTAGCAGATTTTGGATATTCCTTTACCTTTCTAAGCTACTGCTACAACAATGCACAAATGGAAGCAAACTAATCAAATCCACAACTACTTGCAATGAGATAATGCTAAAGACAATTCAATCATTAATTTATGAAATCAACTAAGGATACAAATACAAGAAGAGGAGCCTTTGCTGCTAGGGTTGGGCCCTAACCCAATAGCTTTAGCCCTCTGAGTCAACTTAGTACTGGATCAAGGAAATGCTCATTATCATTATCAAACTAGAAAATTACATAACAATGGCTTCCATAAGTCTTGAACTCGAAAAATGCTTAATGTGTTTACATCAAAAATTCGAATCCTAATGAGGTTCTAGGCCTCCTTATTTATACAATTGAAGTCTCCAATGAATTCCTTAAATCTAGGGAGGCTTGGCTCCCAAACTCAAGATGAACTGCCTCTTTAACGGTCACTGGCTCGATTGCCTTTTGATCTTCATGACTTTGCTACTTGTAACTTCGAGATAGTGTGATTTGATGGAGGAATATTCGAATGAGTGAGGAGTAAATGAGGAGGATCTATCTCCTACAATCTCTCCTCCTTGTATCATTCGAGTTTCTGCCCTTAATTAGCCAAAATTTCCACGTTTTTCTCTCAAAAAAATGCAATCAATGCACATTAGTCCACAAGGCATAACATCTCACTTTTACTCATCTCATTAAGCAAAATATAATCAAAATATGTAAGAAATTATGAGAAGAGTTTATTTAAATAAGCTATGAGGTGTATTAAGGTCCATATAGTTACCTAATGATGAGGCTCATCATCACCCCTACTGAAAGTGTTGCTCATCCTTTGAGCAACTCAATATATATCTATGTCTTTCATTGCTCTAGTGGCCTCCCTGACATCCCATGCTTTTGCTGTAGTTTCCTCTTCTTGTGCATAGAATCCTTCCTTCCTCTCTACCTCCACCCACTTCTTTCTTTCTTCCTCTTCCTTCCTTCCTTCCAACATTCCTAAGAGCAGTGGTGGACTGACTCTCAAGCCAATCCAATTGACTTTGAGTCTTTGGAGATCTTGCTTATACATGGGTGTTATGTTTAGTGCTTCTCTCATTCTCTGAGGAGAATGGTACTCTCTGATTTTTAGATTGTAGGGAAAAGTGTTCCATCTACTTTGGCAAGCTTGCATGTTGTGATTCCCTAACAACCTGAACATGTCCTCAAAGTGTGTGATTGCTTGCCCTTGGGCAGTAAGGTACCTAGGTGCAAGTTTAGGGTCATTTGCAATCAGGTTGTGGGTGTTGATGACAACCATTGGATTTGATTGCTCATCTCTTATCATGAGGGGTTATGTCTCCTCTCTTTCCATTACTTTCTTCATTTCTACAGCTCTTGCCTCCTCATGATTCATCCATGATGCCAAGGTCATCAATTTCAAGTCCCCTAGTTTTGAATTAGGGTCCCACACATTCAGATCTGTCAAGGCCAAGTTATGTAGGTAAAACTCAGACATTTTAGCTTTATCTTACAAGGTGCTTTGATCACAGAGATCAATGAATTTGTTGTAGTCTTGGAAGGGCATAGTGCTTCTCTATGCTAAAGTCTTGATTTGGAACTGCAACCAATGTTCCTTAAGATACAATGCATAGGACTTTGCTAGCATCCTGCATTGGATTGCCTCTAAGGATAGACTGGCCATGGATGCCAATTGAATTTATATTTCTTGTAACTATCCCCTTAGCCATGCTTCTCTACTTCCAACTGAGGTTTCATCATTGCCTCTCTATCCCTCTGGGTGCTTAGTTCTCTAGCCATCTCCTTTACTTTGTCCTCCATGTGGCCTATGTCCTCCACTCCTTTAGATTTGGCAATTAGCATCCACCTATGTGTTTTTTCCCTTTCTTTCTCAAGCTCAAAGAATAAGGGGATGGAAAATTTATGTGGAATGACCTTACCCCTTCAATGAACCTATAGTAGGAGTGAAGATTGGGTTGAGGACTAGGTTCCCTCAGTTCTGGATCCTCCTTCTTTGTTTCCTGTTGCATGATCCCTTCTTTCTCCAATTTTTGAGTTTCTTGTAGGTTTATTAGAGTTTCCTATAGGAAGGCCTATGCTTCCTATAGGTCCTTCTATGTCTCTTGTAGGAGACGTTTTCCTTTGGATGAGGCAGATCTAGTGACATGCCTCCTAACATAAGTTATGGGAGATTTGGGAGAGGCTTGTTCGGTTGATCCTTCTCCTTGATTTTTGACAAGAGGAGCTATCTTTTCTTGTTTTTTTTGTGAGTCTTCAATGATAATAGGAACTTTGGTGGATGTTTGAGGTTTCCCTTGCCTGATACTTGTACTTTTTCTTGTCCTAAAGTACAATGGGGTTTGTCTCTGTCTCTTCCCTTTTTGCTTGATAGGGGTACTTAGGGCAGTGAGGACAGCTGCTGCCTGTTGCTTAGTGGGTTCTAGAGATACCATTGGTGATTCCTCCTCTTCTTTTTCTTGCATTGTAGACCTCTGTTCTTCCCTATCTTTTGTTTTCTCTTTTCAATTTTCCTTCTCATCCTTGTCTTTCTCTTCTTTTTCTCCCTCCAATTCCTCACTTTGTTCATCAGTTTCTTCCTTTGCATCTTCTTCTGTCTCTTCATCACTTTCCTTCTCCTTTTCTTCCTCTTCTTCCTCCTCTATTTCCTCTTCATCCCTCTCTATTTCTTCTTCATACCTCTCCGTTTCTTCTTCATTCCTTTCACTGGTAGTGGGGCTTTTGTCATATTCAAGGGCTCTTATGTCTTCCCCTATCTGCATGTCTTTGAAAGTTGTCCATGTAATAGGGAGTATTAGGTTTTGGAGGGCATATTCTAGCATAAGTTTAATTAAACCATGATGGGTTAACTGTTTATGGTTTCCTCCATACACCTTAATGCTCATATCTATCACTGATTGAAGGAGAAAGTAGGGTATTCTTAGTCTATTTTGAGGAGGTGTGTCTGCTCCAAACGTCAGCTCTTGGAGAAGCCTAAAATGGTATCCATATACCACATTGTACCTACCTTCACATGATATATACTTAATGAGGTGGTAGCTAATTTCATTCTAAGGATATGGCAGACTTTCTCTTATGACCCCATTTTTGTCTTCCATTGCCTCCTCTCCTTCCAAAGTGAACTTCTTCTTTGAAATTTGGCTGTTACCCTTATCTTCCTTTCTCCAAGGCAACCCTAAAGGATGTGTGGTGATTCTGTCTATGACTTTAGGGGTGAGTTCTACGGAGAGGCCTTTCACCACAACAATGGCATGGGTCCTAGTTAGTGGTATGAGGGAGAGAGAAAAGTCTCTTGCCATTTCATCATCATATCCCATCATTTTTTCAAAGAAACCCATGCAATTGTGCCTTGTGAATATCTCTACTACAGGAGGGTGCTGATGAATTCTCACTATCTTGGTGGATTCCCTCTTGTTAAATCCTCCTATCATTTTTCTCTGATGGTTGTGGAAGCTTGTAGGGGTCTAATTCCAAATTCCAATGGGTAAGAGATTTTAAATGACAATTCTGTATTCAACTTCCCTGGACTAAAATATCCTTAACACAATAGAAGGTTTTTTCTATATTTTTAACTTGGAAAATGTGGGAAGGTACAGCTCCTACCTCCTTGTCACTGCGTGATATAGCCAACCTTTGGTTTTTCCCTTCTAAAATGCTCCCTTCCAGTCTTGTAGATGATTGTTTTGTATCCTGTAGGATCTCTTGTAGGATCCTATAGGTTTTCTTGTAGGATATTATAGGTTCTCCTGCACTGAAAAAACTACTTACTGTCTTTCATATAGATTGCTTCAAGGGTCAAGAGCAAGCTTTCTTTGATGTAGCCTTGAGATTGAAAATGCCTCCTATGCATGGGAATCAATGTTTTATTTCCACATATGGGTGATTTGAGTGGGATGGTGTGCTGGCAACTGAGGTACGAGTTCCCATTTTTGGACCGTTGGTCCCACTACCACATCATCATTCTCCTTACCTCGTAATCAACTCCCACTTCGGGCATCCGTAACTTAACCACTTTCGACCTCATCTCTTCTTTCTCCTAATTTGACTGCTGCCATGTGTGTAATGAACTAATTGTATTCTCCTCATTGACTAACCGAAGGTGGCCAAGTTAACTGACCACATTTTCTTATAAAACCAACTCTTTCACAAATCTACATGTTTGATCATATTATGCTAACGAGAGAGCTTAAGTGAGATAACATACTTGTGGTAATATGCCTTGATGCTACTTGTTGGACAGTGAAGTCCTTGCTGCATGTGTTTTCTCTTTTTTTCCTTTTTTTGTCCTCCTTTGATGTTTTTCTTTGATGTGCAGGTATTTGATGGTGATGTTGATGATCCTGCTTTTGCTGCTAAGCTTTGGAGGAGCATCTTTAACATTTGGATCTCCAAGCTGAAGTTGACTGCAACTTGTGATTTTTTTGTTTTGTGGGATAGGCTGCTACAGGATTTCCTACAAGATGTCCTGTAGCTATTTCTCCCCCAAATTTTTATTCATTCTTCACTTATGGAGCATGAGGATGGTTTTCATGGGTAGAGAAGGGGTATAGGGATTGGTGAAAGAGAGGTGTAGCCTTAAGTTGTTGTCCCCTTGTTCTCTGTCTTTATCCTTTGTTTTTTTAATTTTTTTTTTTTTCTGAAAACTGTAAATTTGTTTTTTTTTTTTACACTAGCAGGTCATCCCCTTGCTCTAGGGTCACTTTCCTTGGGATTCCAAAGCCATTGTAATTCCTACAATATCATCCTATAGGTTTTCAGGGAATCATGTAGGTTTACAGGGAATCCTTTAGAAAACACAGAACCCTTGCAAACTAAGTTAGATGAGTCCATAAATGGGGGGAATGATGGGATGATGAAGGATATGGAATGAAGGAATGAAAACATGGACTGCGTAGGTTTTTTTGATCCTCTCTTATTGCTCTGATCCTCCTCCTGTTGACCTGCAAACAACATTTTCAAAGTTTTCTTTTCTCTCCTTTTTTTATCTTATTATTATTATTTTTTTTTTTTGAAAACAACTAGTCTACTTCCAAGAGGTTTTCATCCCAGCTGCTTGCCTTGGGTGCCTCAAAAGAGGTTTTCACCCAGAGATTTTTTATCTCTTTTTTTTTTTTTGAAACCATTGGGCTACCTCAAGAGGTTTTCAACCCAACAGTGGGACTCAGGTGCCTCATGGAGGTTTTCACCTGAGTCTCTTCATTTTTTTTTTTTTTTTTTTTTTTTTTTTCAGTGACTTGATGGGGTGGAAACTGCTACTTGTTCCACGACCATCACTGTCTTGTTGATGCCATCAATAAATTCTTGCTTTGGCAAGGGCTTCTTGTAGACCTTCAATCTGTGCCCATTGAAAAGTAAAGGAATAGCCTTTGCATCAATGGTTCTTATATGCACTAAACCATTATCATGACATTTCTCTATGACATAAGGACCTAACCATTTAGTACTTACTTGCCATTAAAATCCTTGTATCTGGAATCATACAACAAAGCCCAATCACCTTCTTGAAATTGTTTGTCCTTTATGTTCTTGTCAAGCCAAATCTTCCTTTGAACTTGAGTCACCTTTGTGTGCAGGAGGGCCTACATTCTAAACTCATCTAATCCATTCAGCTGGAGAAATCTCTCTTGTTGTGTACTGGTGAGATCTAGATCTAGTTGTGCTTCCATTCTTAATGTGTTGTATTCAAATTCAATGGAAAATAGGGCTTTCTTCTCATAGACCAACTCATAAGGAGTGAATCCAGTGGCGGTATTTTAGGTGGTATTGTAGGCCTAAGTGGCCTCAACTAATCTATCTGCCCAGTCCTTTCTGCTGCTGCTAATCAATTTGGTCAGAATGCCCTCCAATGCTCGGTTGGTCACCTCCACTTGCCCATCAGCTTGTGGGTGATTAGGAGTGGATGTTCTATGCTTGATCTTGTGTTGGCTTAACAAATTTTCAGTCATGTGAGATGTAAATTGGATGCCTTGATCAGTGACCAGTTCTCTAGGGTACCCAAACTTATTAAATATATTTTCCCTTAAGAAATCAACCCCTTTCTCCTATGTTGCTTCCTTGATTGCCTTGGTTTTAGGCCACTTAGTTAAATAGTCAGTGCACACAATGATGTAATACTTTTACCTAGATGGAGGTTTAATGGGTCCAATGAAATCCATTCCCCACTTGTCAAGTGGCTCGAAAGTCACATGAGGTTGCAGAGGAATTTCATCCCTTGGAGTAGGTTTTCCCATCCTTTGGCACCGATCACACTGACTAGTATACCTCCTCACATCCTCGTGAAGAGTGGGCCAGTAATAACCAATTTCTAACAACTTGAATGTTGTCCTCTTGGCTGCAAAGTGACCTCCACAAGTCCCATCATGACAGGTCAGAAGGATGTCAAAGACTTCCTCCTCCCTTACACATCTTCTCAAAATTTGATTTGGGCCTAGTTTTAAGAGGTTGCCCCTAATCCAAGTGAATGGGGCGCTCTTCCTCACAATCTTTCTTTTCTCTTTGAAGGACAAGTTTGGTGGAAACTGTGCAGACACCAAGTAGTTTTCTGTGTTAGGAAACCATGGAGAGAGAACTGAAATGGAAAATAAGTGTTCATCCGGTATCTGATCATCAACCATTCCTTCCTTCCTTGTAGGCAAATTTAATCTGGATTAAAAAATCTGCAACAACATTCTCCTTTCCAGGCTTATCAATAATAGTTAGATCAAATTGTTGTAATAAAAGTAACCATCTAATAATTCGGGAATTCACATCAGGTTTATTCATCAAGTATTTAATTGCAGCATGGTCAGTATGTAAAAATGTTCGGTAACCTATAATGTAATGCCTAAATTTGTTCAATGAATGAACTATAGCTAGGAGCTCCTTTTCAGTCACTGTGTAGTTCAATTCGGCCTTTGACAGATTCTTACTGATGAAGTAAATGGAATAAGGTAAGTTGTCATCCATCTGGCCTAGAGCTGCTCCTATGGCTTTTTGAGAGGTATCCGCATGTATATGGAAAGGAAGGGCCCAATTTTGGCCTCAGAGAATAGGTGTAGTGGTCAACTTGTCCTTCAAGGTATCGAGGGCCTCTTGACAGCTTTTTGACCATATAAAATTAGTCTTTCGCCAATAAACCAAACAAAGGAGAAGCTAACTTTCTGAAGTCTTTTATGAACCTCTGATAGTATCTAGATAACCCTAAAAAAATTCTGACATCTCTCTGTTTTTGTAGAGGTGGGACCATTTGGATGATGGCTATCTTATTTGGGTCCACCTGTAGTCCTTTTTGGGATATTGAATGACCTAGAACAATCCCGCAATCATCAAGAACTCACATTTTTTGGGACTAAGGGAAAGGTTCATTTCTATGCCTTTGTTCATCACCTTACCTAAGCTGGATAGAGCCCCTGGAAATCATACCCATAGGGTGTAAAATCATCCATATAAATTTCTACTAATCATGGACTAGCTTGGCAAAGATACTCAGAATTGCTCTCTGGAAAGTGCAGGGGCATTGCATAGGCCAAAAGGAAGGACCCTATAGGAGAAAGTACCCCAAGGACAAGTGAAGGTGGTTTTATGCTAGTCTTCTAGGCTGATC
The DNA here is from genome assembly GCA_031772625.1 of Pinus tabuliformis. Taxonomy (NCBI): domain Eukaryota; kingdom Viridiplantae; phylum Streptophyta; class Pinopsida; order Pinales; family Pinaceae; genus Pinus; species Pinus tabuliformis. Next base: position 127,973,677 of record CM062814.1, on the reverse strand, counting down.
TGGATTTGATTGTACCTACTGAACCCATTTAGGAAAGGGAAAAACTTCTTCCCCGCCAGTCCATCTAACACTTGGTCAATGAAAGGTAGAGGGAAATGGTCCTTCTTTGTTTCTTTGTTTCAATCTCTATAATTGACAAAAATCCTCCACTTCCCATTTTTCTTTGGGACCAAGACCAAAGGAGAAACCCACTCACTATTCGAGATAGGGTAAATGAATCCTACATCTAGCAGTTTTTGCAGTTCTTCTTTGACTATATATTTGAGAGCTAGATTCATTCTCCTTTGGGTTGTTAGACTGGTTTGCAACCTTCTTTGATATAAATGTGGTGAGTATACACAGAGGGGTGCACTCCCTTCATTTCCTTGTAACTCCAAGAAAATGCATCTAGATGTTTCTTTAGCATGCTGCACAACTTTTCTTCTTCATGTACAAAAAGAGATGGGTTGATTTTCAAAGTTATTTTAGGGCAAAATTATATGGTTTTGACATGGTTAGGGTTTGAATCAACCAAGCATAGATCAATTTGATGGTTGCTCTTGGTTTCCTTTACTACTTCCTCTAAGGAAAAGGTGTTGGGAGTTGGACTTTGTAGTATGTGTTTAATCAAATCATATTCATCCCGTTGTCCTCCCCCCATGGATGTTTCTAAGGTATAGAGTTGGGCTGAGTATACTTCATCTTCTTCCTCCTCTTCTAGCCATAAAGGTAAGTCATGTTCTAGAGATGGCTTAGCAGGAGGGTACAAGACTAACTGCTTGGACATATGCCTATTTTTTATAGTCATATTCTAGCCCTACAGTTGATGTAGGCATCAACAGTGGCTAACCAGGGCCTCCCATGGATGAGAGGATAACCAGTAAGCTTGGACTTAGTATGGAGAACTAGGAAGTCTACAAGGTACTCCCAATAGTCAATGGATACCATCATATCCTCAAAAATCCCCTCAGGGGTCACTGTGGAATGGTTTGCAAGTTGAAAGATTGTTGTGGTCTTTCTTAATGAACCCTGGAGATTGAGCTTGAGCATTGTGTCCTTAGTCATTACATTATGTCAGCCCCAAGATCAATCAAAGTGTGTGGAACAATAGTGCCATTAATGTGCACATCTACTACAGGGCTTCCAGGGTCCAAATACTTTGGGAAAATTACCTACCCCAACATTAAGTCAGATAGTTATCCAATGACATTAATGGTAGGGGTGTTTCTTTTTCGCCTCCTTGGATGTTTGAAACACTTCTCTTTAATAACATTTTTGTAAATAGGTACATCCTTGATGGCTTGGAGAAGTGGAATTTTGACACAGATTTTTCAATTCACCCAGAAGTTCATCCTCTTCTAGGGTAGGCTGGACTGGATGAGTTAATCTCTCAGGAAAGGGTGGTGGATTTAATCTAGCCATGTTTTCCTATCTTTCATCCTCACTCTCCCTAGGCAGAGGTGGAGGTTGGTTTTCTGAGAGTACTCTCATAGATTTGAGGTTGATTTCTTGAATCTCCACAACATAAGCAGGATAGGATGTCTCTCCACTGTACACTTGCTGTGCCTGTCTATTGTTCAGGTTCAGATTTGGTTGGGAAAGCATCTGAGGTTGTTTAGGTGAAGCAGGGTGTAAAATCTATGGTTGAGTAGGTGCTGAAGGAAATAAAGCTGGAGCATGGTTGTATGGGGGCCTCCACCCCTGGGGCAGTGCATTCCACTGGGGTTGTGGTGGAGCATATGGCTGAAATGACTCGCTGGTCAGTTGAGAATGGTATTGAGGTGCAAAAGACCAAGGAGGAGGTGTAGACCAGGAGGGATGAGCAGGGGGCCCCCAGGGGGGAATCGATGCCATCTAGGTAGGGTTGTAATATGCGTGGGATGACCCTTGCATATCCTGCTGGTATGGCCAAGGCCCATGAGGTCTCCTTTGATTTAAGTAGAAAAGTTGTTTAGTCACCCCTTTAGTTCCCTGATACACAACTTTTAGTCCAGGTAGAGAAGGGAACTTGTCTGTGGAGTGGTTTTATTCACAGACTAAGCAGATTTCAATAAGATTCAATGGAAATTCATTCCTAGGGTGCCTCCTTGTGCATCTAGGGTAGAAAATGGCTAAGGCTCTCTCTGCTTCCTCCTTCTTTCTGTTGAGTGCATAGTGTCCATTTGTAGGGCAAGGGTTTGCAGCATTTCACTCTTGAAATCTTCCAACATATTTCCAATTTCACCTTTGATGGATGTATTGGAAGAGGATGGACTGGGCATTGGTTCACTACCCCTACAATTTTTCCTAGCTACCCTAGAATGGTTCCTAAATATAGTCTTGATATCCTCATAGGGTAGCTGGTAGATGTCTCCTCTTGCTAGCAGGTTTAGGGTATCCAGAAGATCTTCCCTTACCCCTCTAAGAAGGATTAGCTTCAGTGGTTCAGGATCAAGTGTGCACTTGGCCCTTTTGTAGCTAGGTTGGAATCTTTGTTCATAATTCTCTAGGGATTCATCATGCCCTAAGGTCATCCTAAAAATTTTCTCTTTAGTGTCATTGGACCTGGAGTAGTCTCGATACTTGTTGTTGAAGGCTTGCTACATCAGAGCCCAGGTTGTGATGCTATCCCCAGGTAAACCCATGAACCAGCGCATGGCTGCATCTAAGCCCAGGGTGTGATGTTATCCCCAGGTAAACCCATGAACCAGTGCAGGGCTGCATATTTAAGAGTGGATGGGAATAGTTTCAACTTCTACTCATCAGTGGTGTAATCATAAGTTCTGCATATGACAACAAACTCAAACAAGAATGTGTCTAGATCTTCTGAGGTTAGGCCATGGAAATGAGGAAGAGCACATGGGCTTATGTTTTTCATATTGGTATCCCCATTAGTTTCTGTGATGGGAAAGTCACCCTCAATTCTTTCTCTATATCCTCTCTCATTTCTATTTTTCAGCCATTAAGTCAATTGGAATGGGTTCTCCTTTTTCTTTCCCCCCTGTAGGCTCTTCAAATATCTCTGGTTGTTCACCTAAGGGGTCCTCCAATTCACAACCACTGAAGAAGAGGGAAGGTTGGCTGTTTGAAGTGGTGGGGGTATTTGGTAGAAATTTTCCTAAGTTATCCCTATTCCTACGAGGCATGAAAGAAGTGTTTTTATTTTGCTTTTTTTTTTTCAAGATTTGAGACTAATTGCAGAATTGAAATCACAAACTGAATGGAAACTAACTGCTTGAATGAAATCTCACTTGCAGAATGGAAAAGAAATCAAACTAACTTACAATTACTTTTGTAGAAATGAAGCTAATAACAAAATGTCAGAGATAAGAAATGGAAGAAAGAAATTAGAAATCACATCTTACTCAGACACCTCCCTAGCAACGATGCCAAAATGTGATGAGCACCAGTATTGCAACAAGAATGCTACAACTCCTAGGGCTACCAACTTTACTTTATCAACCTAGGTTTCGTACAAACTTGGAGGTGACAGTGCTGTATACACAAGTAGATGTGATGGGTCTGATCTTTGTCACTGCTAAGCTAGCGATAAACCACTTATGGCTTTTCAAACTAGACTTCTATTGATTCAAAAGGAGCTTGATTACCAATGAGAAAAAAAAGGGGAAATTTCAACTAAAGGAAATCTTGTCTACTGTAGTAAGGAAAAGACTAAAATCAAATGCTAAACACACCATTCATCTAACTAACTGCTAAAAGGCTTTGCTTCAAAATAATTCTAAGTTAAGATATGTGCAATCCTACTATCCTAGGCATGCAATTTGAAACATCCAAACATTCTACTATTTTGCATGTAAATAAAAAAAATAACTCTTTTTTCCTTTTTTTTTTTTGTGTGAAAATGTGAATGCTAACCTCTCTTGGTGGTGTGGCAGGTGGATTAGGGATGATGGTGAATGGTCAGATAGCTTGGGAGGCAAGTAGGTTCTTCCCCTATCTCCTTAGGGGATTTTTTCACAATTTGACCTCCTAACAGGCCACTATAGGTCAGCCTACAGGATGTCCTAATCCGTCCTATAGGATGTCCTAATGATCCTACAGGATCCCCTGTATTCCTACATGATACAATCGAGAGCAATAGGAGGGATTTGGAGGGTGATGTAAGGCTTAGGGAAGGTGAATGGTGGGTGAAATGAGGCGAGAAGTGCCTAGGACTCCTTCAGAGCTCAAAACAGAGTTGTTAGATGGTTGGATTTGCTCAACAAGCTTGAAGAAGTATTCTTATGGAATGATGAATTTGGTGAGGGATTTAGTGAAAAAAAGTGATAACCATGGATGGATGAGGTTAAGATGGGCTTTTTGGTCATGAAATCTCTCTGTACTGCTGAAACTCTTGCACTGCATCAATCACTGACATTTTGTCCATGAATCATGTTAAACAAGAAAGCTTTTCAATTAACTAATGAAAAACAAAATTGTATTATCTAGTTGCCTATGCATGGGAAATAATGCAGAATGATGTGAAACCTTTATGAGATCTAATGCAAGGCTGAAGACATCATAAATTGAAATTAAATCCTATTCTTGAAAACTAGTAAAATGCTCACCTAAGTAAAAAAAAACCCTAAATTCCATGAGAAATTAGAATTTTGTCTTTTTGGGGTTGCATAGGAGTTCTTTCCTCAAACCATGGTCCCTAAAGGAGGAGTGAGGCCAGATCCACCCACTAACATCTTTTGGATATTCCTTTACCTTCCTAAGCTACTACTACAACAATGCACAAATGGAAGCAAACTAATCAAATCCAAAACTACTTGCAATGAAATAATGCTAAAGACAATTCAATCATTAATCTATGATATCAACTAAGCATACAAATACAAGAAGAGGAGCCTTTGCTACTAGGGTTGGGCCCTAACCCAAGATCTTTAGTCCTTGAGTCAACTCAGTGTTGCATCAAGGAAATTCGCATTCTCATTATCAAACCAAAACATTACATAACAATGTCTTCCACAGGTCTTGAACTCGAAAAATGCTTAGTGATTTTACATCAAAAATTTGAATCCTAATGAGGATCTAGGCCTCGTTATTTATACAACTGAAGTCTCCAATGACTTCCTTAAATATAGGGAGGCTCGGCTCCCAAACTCAAGATGAGCTAGCTCTTTAACTGTAACTGGCTCGACTGCCTTTTGATCTTCATGACTTCACTGCTTGTAACTTTGAGATAGTGTGATTTGATGGAGGAATATTTGAACAAGTGAGGAGTAAATGAGGAGGATATATCTCCTACAACCTCTCCTCCTTGTCTCATTCGAGTTTCTTCCCTTAATTAGCCAAAATTTCCATGATTTTCTCTCAAAAACCTGCAATCAATGCACATTAGTCCACTAGGCATAACATCTCACTTTTACTCATCTCATTAAGAAAAATATAATAAAAATATGTAAGAAATTATGAGAAGAGTTGATTTAAATAAGATAGGAGGTGAATTAAGGTCCGTATAGTTACCCAATGATGAGGCTCATCACAAAGAGACACTAATATTGACTCCACCACCACAATCAAAAGAACTCCCAAAAGTATCAGAGATTCTCACTGCACAGCAAGGTCAACGACACACCAAAAGTATGACTCGTCAATAATGCCATGCTTAGAGCACTCAAATCCTTGAGCTGGTATCTGTCTTATCCTCTCCAAAGTTAGAAGCAAAGAGTCCCTATAGGCACTCGAAGAAAAAAATAAGTTGAAAAAACCCTGCATGAGGAGGAAGGGCCAATTGATAATATTCATGATCTTTAGATTGATTTTCCACAAAATGATTTGTATGAACTACGACTAGCAACTGGGAATTGAGCAACCAAGACAATGATCAACTAGACTCAAAAGAGGTTAACTCATAAGGGAAGGAGTTCACAAAAGCATACCCTACCCCTTGAAGATGTCTCTATTCATGATGAAGGGTACTTGGGGCTACAAAAGAAGAATATGAAGCTGAAGTAAAGGTATCATAAGTATAAGACCCTGGTTCATCATGTCAGGAAAGAAACTGAAATGTATAGGACCCAAAATCTGGCTTTTGTATTAAATAATGATAAATTGGTCTTGAAGAAAAAAAAAATTCTTAGTTGGAAGGTGAGGCAATTAAAGCCTATTAAAGGATTCAGTTGTTGGTTTTAACCCCATACATAAATTACCTATATACGAATTCTAAAAACAAAAACTAAATGATGGCAAGAGCATAAAACATAAAACGGATATACATAGAGATTTTCCCTTGGATCCCAAAACTGGGACTACCAGATTGATTTTTCACTATATTCCTTTCAATGTTACAATACATATATATACATGCTGAAGCATCCATAAAACCCAATCCATTAGCCTTGTATTAGAACATAACCGTAGTTCCCTTGAATGGATCTACAAAATACAATAGACAAAAAACCATCGTGCCCAAAAACATGTGTGAAATCCATGCAAAAAACCATAGGTAGGTTCACCCACCTAATGTAGGGTCCAAAATAATTTCTCGGGTCGTTGCCCTAGACCCCATGTAGGGGGGCTACTGCCCCCCTACATACCCCCAGTATCACCCAGCGCAACATACAGGGGGGGCATGTCACCCCCCGTATCCCCCCCCCGCACGTGGTGTAGTCGTGGAAAGAATATAACACAACCCAACATTCTCTCACTTGTTGTTTTCTTTCCACACGGGGGCACTAGAGAGCTTAGTCATTGATCTAGCCCCGTAATACCCATTGTTTTTCTACACCAAGAGAACTTCTCAGTGCTCACAAACTTTACCAATGCATCTGTAGTATTCTTCGAAGTGTCCACCTTTATAACCAACACCCTTTTTTCCTCAATCATATCCCTCACAAACTGATACTGAACATCATTTTTTTTTTGTCCTTGAATGATAAGAAGGGTTCTTTGCAAAGGAAATTTCACTTTGGTTGTCACAGTCTATCCTTATAGCTTGTTGTACTAACCCCATACTTGAACACAATCTCTGCAACCAAACTGCTTCCTTTCTTACATGAGTGGCTGCCATGTATTCTGCCTCTGTAGTTGAAAGTGCCACTACATACTGTCTCTTACGCATCCAAGTGACTGCACCTCCAAATAATTCAAACACATACCCACTTGTAGATCTTCTCTGATCCATATCTCCAGCCTAGTCTGCATCAAAAATGGCATAAATGTCCAAAACTATGTCCAATCCTGGTCTTCCTTGGTAGCACAAACCATCACTAGTGCCACGTAAATACCTGAAAACCCGCTTTACTACTGTCCAATGCTCCTTCCTGGTTTTGACATAAACCTGCTCAACACTATCACTACATGTACAATATTAGTCTTGTTGGCTACATGGGGCCTAACCTAGTTTTAACAGTGAGTTTAGCCAAGAAAATCCTGGTACTACTCGTCCTTTCAGCAACAGTCTGTGGAGTGTGGACTGAGGTCTCACCCGAAGTAGTATGGGAGGGTGCTGGAACCAGGTTTCCGCACCCTGGGGATTTCTGATATGGGTGATAGATACGCGATTTAACCTCCACGCTGACTAGATTACGTGCACCATCGGGCTCCTTACGTCCTGTGGGATTGCCTTCATGGAGATCCAGTCGTAGTGCGACCAGTATTAATTACCCAAGTCTTCCTTAGTTAGGTTATGTTCATTAATTACTTAGAAATTTTTCATACATAAACATACATACAAGTGTGCGCATATAGATAAAAAGATATCATTAATGCTGAACATCAAAATAGAGATCTACGAAACAGATGCACAATATGCCAAATCAACTTATCTTTATTAATGATCCTTTTCAAGTTCAGTTCAATATAGACCCGACTCTGCCCTGCGCACTCAGCTGTAGGGGTCCGCTCACTTAGCTGTGGACTCTACTAGGCCTCTGCACACTCATCTACAGAGCCTTTACCTACCAATATGACCCAATACACTCCAGATCCACTTCTATCTTCTAACCATGCCTTCGCATCTATCTAGTACTTCCTTGCCAAAAGCTCAGAACTATCTTTTTACACTTAGAGCCTCACTCTATTTATACAATCCCATGGTCCGCGGACCATGGGTAGGTCGACACACTATACATTAAATTACATTATTTTAGGGTGGGCAACCCTAGACTCTCACGCTTCGTGCCCGCATTTCGCAGGGACTTTACATTACATTGACCAAAACTCAAGCTTTAAGCCCCCAAAAACATGCTATGGGGGGATCCACTGCCAAACAAGCCCCCAACACAATCATCGTGACTCGTCCTGAGTCACTCTTATAGTGCAGTGATCTTTGCACGAAGTCTATGCAGCAGGTCTCACGCAGCTTGGGTGTCTACATCACACTGTTCCGCTGCCTGTTGTACTTGTTGCACATGTATCTTTGAACCTTTGTGAGAAGGGTCACATTCTTGTCCAACTGCATAAAGTTCCTACATCTACGCCAGCTTCCCTTCAATGGTAGCAGTAATTGTGAAAGCTTCATCGATCCATGGTTGGATGCGTGCTTTAAGCAGATCTTCTATTTGGCATGCGACGTCTAATTGGTCCTTCAGTGCCCTTCCCTGCTGTAGTCTAGCGAGTCGTTGAGTAAGGACAATCATCTGCATGTTGCCCCAGACACTGTTGTACTCCTACTGCAACTCACACACCTCTGTCTCTAGGCACTGTAGATTCGGGTCTTCCTGCAGGTGCGTTAGTATGGTTAGTGATTGCTCCAACATCCCAGTGCAACCTTGTGTCGCTTGGCTAATTTGTTCCAACCCCATCTGGATAGTGTGGGCACGCTGCTCTCTGACTTTTGGGGGCGTGGAGGGCTACACCTTCAATTGCAGCTCGATGATCTATAGGTTTAGCTCCAATTGAACCTTTGCCATTTTCTCCCTAGCTTCGCAGACTCCAGCCACCAATATATGGACCCATTCTACTGTTAGTAGTTCTGCCAGCATGGCCAACTCTGGGTCACTCCTACATGCATCTTCTATCCACCTACTCCAGTCCATGAGCCTGCACAACCAACTCATCATGCTGGAGGCTGAGTTGGTCCATGTTGATTTTATGCTCATTCAGGACCTAGATCATGCGGCCTTCCTAGGCACGAAGCTCTGCGATGACCCCATCCTGTAGTTGGTAAAAAATTTCACACAGCAGGGCGGCCAAGTTCAAGCCGACACCTTTCATGCTGGTCATCGCGACCCGGTCACCCTCACTTGCTGCTGCTAGCACACCTTTGGGCAAGACAAAGGTGTTGCTCATATGAGTGCGCAATGTCTATTTGGCCTCGGTGGTTCCTGCTACGACATACTGGGCCATTATGCCTGTTTGGGGGTGTTGTAACTGTAAACCTTGTAGGTGCAAGTTGAGCGCCCCCAACACAGTGTTCTGCTCCATCCGCAATCCTCGAAGCGTGTCCTTTGTGACCTCACAAATCATTTCGCTGATATCCAATAGATCACCTTATGTGAGCATGGTCAGGTCAACGAACGTCTTTGTGGCTTTTCCCTTCTTTTAGGGAGCTGTTTTCTCAGGGCCGCACAGCTGCTTGAGTTGGGATGATGCGGAATCGTGGTCCGCGCGTTCCTCGATCCTATCCCCTTCTCTGGTCTGCAGCCCCGTGGACATCTCCTGGTCCTCCTTGGGCTCTCTGGTTGGTGTAGTTGTGGTCTTTGCCATTTGCGCTGCTGTTGCTGCATCAGTCGCCTTCTGCTATGTGGTTACTTTTTTCTCTTGGCACCTCCTCTCAGCCAACTGTGTGATGCGCAGCTTGGTGTCCTTCTTTCTTTGCTAAGCTGAGACCTTCTCCATTTCCACCAAGTCCGAGGTGTGCCACTCTAGAGGCCACGACTCCATTACTGCGAAGATCACATCACCTGTTGTGATAAATGGAAGCTTCACCCATTTTCGTGCTGGGTCCTTGTGCGCTCGGATATACAGGTTATGCATATCTGCCTTGAATTCTGCCATGCTTTACAAGTTGTTATGAACCATAGGGGACAAGCGCAGCATACGGTTGATCCATGTTTGGATGCTTGCCTCCACGAACACCTAGAACACCTTTATCTCGTGCATCTTTTGCGCATCTTTTGTAGCCCAGAGTGAGGTGTACCTCGCGGCTTCAGGCAGGTCGCCCTTAATAGTGGGAAACTGGCTATCCTCTGGCAGCTCTCTTGCAACCAACAGGATGGACAAGAGCAACCATGCATAGTGGAAGGTCTTACCCTGCTCCTAGGCCTCCCTGCAGTTCATCAAGAACTCGTCACAGAGGAACTGCGTCTAGTTGAACTGGACCCCTCTGCGCATTGCTCTGCCAACACAATCACAGATGCTGGTACTTCGTCGACACAACATTTCCTCATTAGCTTGTCAACCAACAGTTGGGTGGCTATACACAACCCTTGGTCTTTGATGCTTGCTATTGCATACCCCCACTTTCTCTTTTCTAGTTTATACTTGGCCTTCATAGCTTCTGCGAGGGCCAAGTCACTGCTTTTTCCTGCTATGGCTGCGGGGTCATTTCCTTTGACTAGTAGTCGAGAAATTCGGTGAATTAGATCGGCCATGATGGGAATCAGCTCCTCCAGCCAGAGATACCTATCATGCACCAGGCATAGTAGCTGTATGATGACAAAAATGGTGATGGGCACATGGTGGTAGTGGGGTATCCATTGCAGATGGAGTAACCCAACCCTCTCCACACCGCACAACCATTTCTACTTCATTAACCTCGCTGTCTATGAGGTCCCAATCTTCGAACTTCATAGTAGGTACTCATCCCAATTGTGAACCTTCAAACCTTATATCATTGGGGAGGAGCGGGGTCTGGAGCGCACTCTTCATGGCATCCAGGTCTTTGTTACCTTGGTTTTCCCCTTCCATGGGGGGATGTAAGGAGGTAAATTTGTCGTGGAAGGCATTTGGGAGACATCCTCTGCCTCATCATCTTGCACCTCAATTTGGGCGATTAGGAATTACAAGTCTTCTTCCTCCTCCTCTGTTTCAATGGTGACGGCTTTTCCCTTCTCTGCCATTGACAATTTTCCAAACCATGGGTTTCTTGGGGATACATGGACTGGCCCCATTGTTTTCTTATATTTCTATGGTCGCGGCATGTGTGGTGATTTTGGAACTTTTGGCGTAGATTTTGCCTCTTCAGGCTCCTCATGGGCCATACACGGCTCTGCGATAACTTCGGCGAATTGTACTCTTGTTCTGGAAGCCATCATTATGTCTACACTTGAGGATGGTAAGAGTACGTGACACTCAATGCTCTGTACTTGCTCAATTCTCAAACAACCAAGTGTTTCCTTAGGGCTGGCCCTGGGGATTTTATAGCAGCTTGTGAATTTGAATTCAACCCTTCCCCCCACTTCTGAGTCATTAATGCCTTCTTGGCTTTAGATCGTCCCAAATATAGCTCTTAATTCATCTCTTAATTGCCCACCGACTGCTCCTTTTTGCCTTAAATTGGACCTCTTGTCACGAACAATGACACCAACGGTCACCTCCTAGTCTACCCGTGCAGCAGCATAGCCCCCTATGTGCGGCCTTGACCCTTGTGACATACCGATCCTACACGCAACCTCCGTATCGCACAGCTCCCATACAGACTCTTTTATAGTCCCGTGCTCTATTTCAACTACTTGGAGCGCTGAGACTGTGCTCCCTATGGATAGTCAGGTGGCTGCACCACCTATGCGAGGCTTCAATTCAATTTCCAGCCTAATATGTGGGCACTCCCAAATTACCGTCGCGACAGTCAGCGTTGCGCATTCTTTCTTATGTGGTGCGCTCCCCCAGTTACTTTGTCTGGTAAGGTGTGGTCGTAGCCATGGTAGTAGAGCCACAAATTCTCAACGGAAATCTTCTAATGCAGTAGTATCACCGCTCATATCTTGTCCTGTCATTCTTAGTTTATCTTGCATGATTTCAGTTTCTAGTTTGTTCATTTCTTCGTTCATTAACCTGCTTTTCTTCCTTAGTCGTACCCGATCTTTGAGTTCGCGAAACTTAAGGTTCCCCCGTCGAATGGCTTCCTGAATCTGCATATGTTCGACCTCGCATGGCTGCATAATTCCTTCGTCCTAGTCCATGTGTATTGTTCCAGCTATATGAGGATTCCTTCTACCCAAAACTATGGCCTCGAATCTGCCCATCATCTTTGGGATCGTCTCTATGCTCAGATCCTTGAACATGGCCCTAGAGGCCCATCGAACCGCTGGTATACATAGGTCCCAATCAGTTTATCTGGCCTAGTGGACCTTGTTTAGGATCTCGCATACCTTCTGGAATGCTTCTATGTGGAACATTTGTGGTGCACGTCACTTTTCCTGTTGCATTGTTTGGTTCCGATTTTCGATCCTTAGTCTAGGGTGTGCTTGTGTGGACTGCACAGCATATGTTTGTACCCAGCGACACAGGTGGGCACGCAAGTTGCTTCGTCCTAGCTTCCTGACTCTCGTTTGATGCTGGGGGCTTCCAAACCATAGGTGCATCCACCTTCTACATTCGCACCAGTTTACAATGGTCTCCTGATGTGTACTCCACCATCGGGTGGGTGTTGCGCACAGTGCCCATTCCAGTGCACCATACCATTACTATTTTGGTACTGCACTTTCAAATTTTTCCAGGAATTCATCCACCACTATCACTCCATCATATGTTGGCAGTTCCCTTGCCTCTACCATTACACAATGCAGTGATCTAATCATCATGTTTCAATTCAGCATTGTCACTTCGTGCAACTGGTTCTGCCAGCATTCTACTTCTTCGTCTGAATCCGAAGTACAAGAGCTCTTGCGCTCCCATGAGATTCTTCTATCTACAGTCGGATTCACTCGATCCTAATCTCATGCCGTTATCTAGTAAATACAATCCAACTCATCATCTCTTTCATCGTCACACACTGGTTCAGTGTAGCACGCTCCTTCGGCTAGGTCTAGCGGGACAACTACGTGTAATGACTTTTTCTCAAATATCATCTTCCACTTCTTCAGGCTGATGAATCCATTCACATCAGTGGCCCAATCTATTCCTAACAATGCGGAATAAGGATTGCTGTCATCGACAATCTCTATCACTTCAAAGTCCGTTTGTGTGCTGGCGCCTTTAATATCAACTGTTACCCCTTGCAACGTTCCCATGGGAAAAATCTTCTGTTGGTTCGCCATTTGTAATTGAATAGGGGACCACTGCAATGCAGGCCTACCCATGCATTCCCATGTTTTCTTCGGTAGCACATTCGCGTCCAAACCCAAATCTAGGATTTCCTGATCCATTTCATACTCACCAATCTGCGTAGTCAATCTCATCTCCCTTCCATTATGAAAAGCATGTTGCTATAGCTCCAAATCTCACTATTGAGGTTTGTGATGCTGCACTCATGGCCTAGGGAAACCCCTCCTTCCAGACCTGGTCTAAAACTAAAAAAACAATGTTTTATTCCCTATACACGACATTTCCCTGAGCTAAACGCGTGCGTATGCGGGTTTGTGTATACCCAACCTGCGTATATGTATTAAAACACTTTAAAAAAATAAATCTCCTTAATTTCTGGCGGAGATCATGGGTTTCACCTATTGATTACCAGTTAGTGCCCGTGGCCCAACTATTCCCAACGAATTCCCAACTAAAAAACTACTTTGGGAGAAGTATAAAAAGGCTTCAATGGGAAGGCCTAAGGAGGAGAGAAGAGAGAGAAAGATTACTCTACTGAGATTTCCTTGACCAGGTCTAAAGATCCTTGTGCCTCCTACACTTCCCCCATTTACAAGAAACCCTTATTTCCTTGTGTGATGATGTCTATCTACTACTTGTGATATCATGGAGTAAGTCATGGAAGGAGTTTGTTAAAGGCTTGAGACTAGACGAATCTAGAGGATGGTTCCGCTTGGAGCCTGCGAAAGGATGACTCAGGTGAAATTATTCCTTTCTGTACTTTATTTGTCTATAATAAAAGAAACACTTGTCTTTGTTCCTGATATAAATCTTCTTCATGTTTATGATATATATGTTATGATTCATATATGAATGGTTGTTTAAATCCATAACTAACTACCTTTCAATATACTATGAAGATGATTTCTTTATGATGTTTAGTCCATATACTGTTGTACTTTCTTGAATTGATTGTTTTGCAGGTTGAAGGAGCAAAAGAAACTCCAAGAGGGTTTGGACCCTTGAAGGATCTTCTCAAACGAAGGACCTCAAGTATGCCCCTTATCGTAGAGTTTGCCTATATTAGCATTATGGTTGTATGGAATGTGTGTTTCTCTGTATAGATAACCTCCAATCTGCTAGGGTATCAACCCAAGACCCTAGGGAATTTATCCCTTAACAAAATTGGCGACTCCGCTGGGGAAAATAGTATTGTTGTTCCTAGTTTGGGTTTGTTCAAGCCAATCAGGGCTCAGCTATCTGTTTGCTTGCTGTTATTGTGTAGTTTGTTCCTATAGGAACTTGAATTGTAAGTTTGATCAGTTTCTTCAGACTGTTTTTTGTTTTTCTTGAAATCTTTTATATACGTTGTTTTTCCAGTTTACAGAAGTGTATATATGCATGTTTCCTTAAGTAAACCTGCGTATACGCATGTTTCCTTAAGCTTAGTCCCGTATACACGCAATTGTGCACTGACACAGTCGCGTATATCTTATAATTTTCAAGATTTTTCAAATCTTTTTGCTTCTGAAGGTCTGTTTGCTGGTCTGATTCAGTCCTAAACAATTACTTTTCTGTGTCAGTTTTTAGTTTTACAGCAAGTATCTGATTTCAAATTCTCTCTAATTTTGGAAAGTGTTGGTCTTATTGGTTTTATTGCAAGCGTCATCGTTTTTGTTAAGCACACAAGATTTCTTGTTAGGAGTCTTGGCTGCTCTGTTTTGTCAGGGCAGAAAGGTTGATCTCAATCTTTGTGTCAAATCTTGTTTTGGTGACTTTTTTTGGTTTGCATGTCAAAACTATATCTTTATGACCATCTGCTTTTCTTGCTTTCTGAAAGTTGTTGGTTTACACTTTCTTGAAAGTTGTCTTTTCAATCTTTTGGTCTTTATTGCCAAGCTCTTGTTGCTGCTTTTTGATTGTTAAGAGCATTTCGAAACACATTTTTTTTGAGTTCTCACGTGTTTTGTGTTGCAAACTCGCAAAGTGTTCCATTGCCTATTCTTCGATCATAAAGTTTCAGTCTTGTTTAGAGCACTTTTGAAAAGTCATTTTTGTTTTGATTTTGAAGAAAACTTCTTGAAACTTGGTTTTGCTTTCTTGAACTTGGTTTTGATTTAGTTTCCTTTTCATGAGTGAAAGTGCATTTTTTTTTGTCTTGAAACTTGTTTTTAGTGTTTAGACGAAATGAACAATAACGACTCATATTCTATCTAAACATTTTAAGTGGCAAATTAAAAATTGATAAACAAGTAACTTTCATCTCTTGATTTAAAGTAGTTTTGAGTTTTGCATCAGCATGTACTTATTGCATTAGGATAAATTTGTGCATCTTTTTAGGCATACATAGTTTTGTTAATTTTTGTGAGTGTGAAGCTTGAGTTAAAGAAAATAAAAGAAAAATTTGTTGCTTTCTTTGAAGTTCCTCTGAACCTAGTAGAAATTTCTTTCATCAAAAAACAAAAACAAGTGCATTTGAATATAGTTTGGTTTTTATTAATTTCTTTTGCGTCAAAACACCACTAGTTTCACTTCCACTTATCCCTTGACTTAAAGAACAACCCATTTAAAAACAAGCGCTAATTAAAATATACTAGAACTTTTTATAATTGTCAAGTTAGACACACCAACAAGTTTTAGGATATTTTAGGGCCTTGGATTAGGCGAGTGGAGAGATAACTCTCCAAGGCCATTTAAACTATCAAACATAGGAGTCTGAATAGTGAGCGAAAATCCAATAGTGTTAGGGAGACCGGGAAAGCTCTGGATCTGGGAGTTAAGAACGAGGGTTTTTGAAGACAGGGAAGAGAGATACCCCCTCTCCTACTTGTTAGATCTTACCTCAAGACTGTTCTGCCTGGCTTCTGATACGAGTTGGTAACCTTAGTTGCTACTCCTAGGGATCTACACAGGTGGCTGTAGAGGGGAATCCCATGGCACCTGAGGTTGACGTTGTATCACTCTCAACAGCACTACTGGAGGGCACCCTTGCGAAGCTTGGGGGCTTGCACTGGTGCAGGCTGTTGTTAGGAGGTCAGCGTAACTTCCTTTGTTACCTTCGCTGATAGGGTTGGGCCGTCATTATCCCAGACTATCTTCGGAAGGCCCCTTACTTCACTTTCTTGTATTTTGGTGTCCGGTCCTCATCACCTGGAGCGGAAATACTTGAAAGTTGTTTGACTGGCTGATATCTTTTAGGGACTTTTTAGTGTGTGCTCTGTGCTCCTAGTTGGCCTAGCTTTCAATTTTTTGAGTCTTTAGTTAGATCTTAATAAAAAATTCAAAGTGGCTGACCGATCGCCTAGACGGTCTCAAAGACTTAGTGGTCTTTCACCACCAAGTTTAGAGCCTTCTCCTAGAAGGCACAGAGGTAATACTACCAGTGGGTTTCATCCCACGGTAACTGATGCATCGGGGATTGATCCTCCTCACAGGGACATTAGTGTTCAGGTAAGGCCTGGAACTTCTGCAGAACAAGAGAGGAACACTCCAGTTCTTTCTCGAGTTCTCTCTCAAATGGAAGATAGCATAGAGGTAGAAGAACTCCCAGAGTCATTAGCGGCTCCAAATTCTCCCCTACCTTCTAGTTATCCTGAAGTATTACGATACGTTGGGACTCCGATGCATAGACCGTCAAGTCCAGGTGACATTACGCACTTACCATCAATGACCACTACTGGAAGCATAGCTTCTACTACAAATGCTACAACTATGCAGACTCCAACATCAGTACAAGGGGGAGGAACTATTTCCATCCCCTCTGCTTCTTTATTCGGGTCTTTTGCTAGCACATCTTTAGTTGGGTCTACCTCCATTCCTTATACGAGTGGAAATTCCCAATCCAATGCTTTTAGTTCTGGATTCTTCCCGTTTGGCACCCATCCACAGGGTATTCCGTCAGTTCCATTTAGTGCCTCCACATCCATGATGGGTGGATTGATTTCATTCCTGGGTTTTCCTTTTGGAAGTGGTCATACACCACATTCCAACCCAATAATTGGATCTATGCCTTTTTCTTCTACAAGACAAAGCAAAAATCCTTTCCAAGGTTGGACTAACCCTACAGTTAGTGGCATGGGAACTGGGAATCCGTTTTTTGGCCAACAAGGGAATGGGCCGTACTCGACAGTTAGTTCGTTTTGAAGTATTCCTCCCTTAGCTTCTGCTTGGAATCCTTATCAAGGGTTATCGACTCTTTATAATCCTTTAGGAGGAAGCTTCACTGGTTATGGAGGTTTTGCAGCCGGAGTTGGTCAAACTCTGAGTTTCGCTGGATCACAAGGCTTGCCTTTTGGTTCAGCCAGTTCTACTGGATACTTCGGGCAGCTTGGTGCCTTCCAAAATCCAGGCCAATCTTTTCAGAACTTTGGGAGCTCCGCCTAGTCTGGGTGGAATCCCCAAGGTCCTCCTAGGCTTCCTTTTCTGGCAACTTTGAACTTGCCAGATCTCACGAAATTAACAAACGATCCAATCAAATACAACCCGGCCTGGCCTCCGGTCCCAACCAAACTCCCTTCGGACATTCCAAAATTCGAAGGGAAGGGCGGTGAAGACCCAGGCGACCATGTAACCACATTCCATTTGTGGTGCTCATCAAACTCCCTTATTGATGACTCGATTAGGTTGAGACTTTTTCAATGCACCTTGACTGGTAATGTGACCAAATGGTATATAGAGTTGCCAGGGGGCAGCTTTACATCTTTCGCTGACTTAGCTACTATTTTCTTAAATCATTTCCAGTTGCCTATCGTTATGATGCTGGAATTGAACTTCTGGCCACTTTTCGTCAGGACAAGGCAACTCACATTTCTGACCATATTCAGGAATGGAGACGGAGAAAGAGGCTCATTAAAGCTGAAATCCCTCTGGAATACCATCTCGAATGGTTTTTGAAATCTTTACAACCTGAAATCTCTAAGGATGTCTCCATGTCTAGAGTCTATTATGAGGAGCAAGCTATTTTTAGGGCCCAACAATTAGAATTGATTTACTCTCAGTCTGGGATTCTACAAAAAATCTTGCCAGATGCTCCTGGGTCTAAGGTTGATATATCCAAGTCGAAGCCAGGTTCCCATGCGGATGGTATCGTTGGATCGGTAGACACAAATGCAGTGAACTTGTTGAGCCAATTGCAGCAGTTGTCTTTGCAAATTGCTCCTAACAACCAAGTCACATCGTCTAACCCTTCGTCTTCCCAACCCTCTTCGATTAATGCCGTCCAATCTGATAACCCCAAAGGAAATCAAAATTCCAATGGGAAAAAGAAAGGGCGAGGTAAGAAAAACAGTCAGGATGGGAAGGTTGACGCAAATAAATCTGGCAATAATGCTGGTGGTCGTAGAAATGAGTCTAAAAAGAAAGTCAAGTTTCCATGCAAGTTGTGCAGTGGGGACCATTTAACTCATCTCTGCCCAAAGATTTAGGATGCTCAGTGCTTGTTAGGGCATCAAGGGACTTCTAGTTCTCAAGCTGTGTTAACCAACCCTTTTCCCCAAGGTCAACAATTGCTTGCTGGCGTGAGTTCAAATCTGGGTACCTCCGCAGGGGGCATCTAGGAAGGGGAGAAATTATCAAATGTTTTCATGGTGGGTTCTAATTTCCATGTGGCCACTCAGTCACGTGATTACGATGAAGCCAAAACTTCCAAGGACAAAACTGCTCCCGGAAATACTGACCTTCATATTGAGCAACCCCCTATCATGACTATACCACGGATACCGAAAGGTTCCGCTAAATGCGCGACTATTAAACCTAATGCTAGGGCCGCCAAGAACTACTCCATTGTTGAGGATCTGGCTCAGAGTCCATGCGCCATGTCCGCTTTAGAGGTTCTCCAGTCATGTCCAGCTCAACGAAGTGCTTTACTCTCGGCAATTAGGGCAGTTGATCCAACCAACTTTTTGGTGCTTACTTTCGACATGTTAAATGTCAAAAAGCGACTCCCTCACCATATGGCTTTTCAAATAAAGTATACATACCAGAAAATTAACATTTTTCGTACCATTATTGATGAAGGAGCTTCCACGTGCGTCATGTCGATGTCATGTTGGAAGGCTATTGGATCACCTTCGGCTGTTCCTTCACCTACCATCCTGACTTCATTTGATGGACATTCTCACAGGCCACATGGGATTATCCCGACCTTTCCTATATCTGTTGGGGGGAAGGTTGTCAATATTGAAGTACAAGTCATTGATGCTAACCTAGACTACAATCTCCTCTTAGGAAGGAACTGGGTATATGAAATGGACGTTGTTGTTTCGACTCTGTTTCGTGTTATCTGATTTCCTCATGAAGGGAAAATCTTTAAGGTTGATCAATTGGATTATTGTCCAGTTGATCCTCAAGCAACTTCTGACTCTACTCTTCCTTTAGTGGATAACCCTCATCCACCTATTGAGAATCTAGGAGTTGGGATGTATTCTTCATTGATGGGTACCTTTGATTTTCCCTCTCCTATCGCTAGAATCAATGTCGTTTCATCATCTAAGGAGTCTCCTCGAAAAGATTTCTTCCGAACTCATTATTTTTCAGTCCCTTGGACCTTACCTTCACCTACGACCACATTAGTCGAAGGACAAGCTAATGGAATGGCATTCCCTATGTCTGCAGCTGAGCTTAGATATCAGTCTATCGTTAACTCTGCAGACGACCACTCTACTCCTTTTTCTGAGGAGGAGTTAGATGGTGATGTGGCCCTGGCCTGGACCCTTGATTCTACCTCCACTTTGGACTGCTTAGATGCAGTTTTACCTTCTGAAGAAGCAATCCTCGAAGTAATGATGGGTATAGATCGACCTTGGGAAGACTTACACCATCGTTCATATTTTCTTCCTCCATTGCAAGAAGTAGAATCTAGGTTTTCCGAGCTCTTTACTAGTGATGTTTGTACGATATCAAATCCTTTGGCTCCAACACACTTTCGTGCCGAAGGTAATATGTTGGTGATTTCAAAAATGATATCCATAAACATCTCTAGGGACCCTAACGTGATCGAGAATCTCTTCATCGGAATCAAATGTTCCCCTGAAGAAATTCAAATTTACACTGACCTTTTCAAAGAATTTTGAGATGTATTCACTTGTTCTTATGAAGAAATGTCGGGCATTGATCCTTCTATAGTTCAACATGAGATCAAGATGTATGAAAATGCCAAGCCAGTTCATCAAAGGCTTCGACCAGTTAATCCTAGGAAATTAGCAGCCATTAAAGCTGAAGTAGAGAAGCTGCTCAAGGCGGGTTTCGTATACCCTGTTCCTCTTACCGATTGGGTTTCTAATCTAGTCCCTATGGATAAAAAGCAAGGAACAATCTGAGTATGCATCGACTTTAGAAACCTAAACAAATCTTGTCCAAAAGATAATTACCCCACGCCATTCATTGATCAGATTATTGATGAGTGTGTGGGTAATGAGATTTTTTCCTTCATGGACAGTTTTTCCGGTTATAATCAAATCTCTATCCATCCTAAAGATCAACACAAGGCAGCTTTTATATGTCCCTGGGGTACCTTTGCATACAAAAAGATGCTTTTGGTCTTAAAAATGCTGGAGCGACTTTCCAGCAGGCCATGTCATATGCTTTCCACGACATTAAGCATATCATCGAAGCATACTTGGACGATCTCGCTGCTCGTTCTCGAAAGAGAATTGATCACCATAGTCATCTTCGATTGGTTTTTGAGCGATGTCCTTTTTATAAAATCCGGTTGAATCCTAACAAGTGCATTTTCGCTGTTACGTCAGGTCAGTTATTAGGGTTCATTGTGTCAAATGAAGGGATTAGGGTTGATCCCTTCAAGGTAGAGGCAATAATTCAATTGCCTCCCCCATCCTCAATTCAGCAACTTCAAAGTCTTCAAGGGAAGGCTAATTTCTTAAGACGGTTTATAGCGAATTATGCCGAGATCACTAAAAGGTTCATGCGTTTGCTATGGAAAGGAGTTCCATTTGTGTGGGACGACTTTGCGCAGTGGTCGTTCGATGCTTTGAAAAAGGCATTAGTCTCTACCCCGCTTTTGAGTCCATTGGATTATGGTAGGGACTTCCTTTTATATCTCGCTACAGCAGAATCAACCATTGGTATGGTTCTCGTTTAGGAAGACGATGCTCTCACAGAGCATGTGATTTATTATTTGAGCCGAGGCTTGATAGGTCTTGAACTTCACTATTCTCTGGTTGAGAAGTTGGCCTTGTAGAAATTTTGAATAATATGACACTTATTCACAGAGATTATCCCGATTATACACTATTGCGGAATACATGCATAATACATAACCTCCTCTACGTTGATCATCAATTTAGCAACATTAAAAACAATGAAACATCATTTGCATGCACACATTAACACAGTATGTAACCCGGGGAAAGCATAAAGCTAAAAACCCCACACTATCTGTATATTATAATGATTGAGAACATGTAACAATACATAGTACAATACTCCTCACAAGTACTTAGTACTATCTCCACCTGTTACACACAAAACTAGCTCAGATCCAAACAAGTCACAGGTTCCAATCTCCTCCGCTGCTTTGCCTGCCTCCACTGCACAATCCTGCAAGAGAATCACGTGAGCACAAGCTACAATTGCCTTGGTATATGCCCACACTGCGCAATCCTCATTGGCATTACTCAATCCATGCATGTGCAAAATCTCATGCACAACTGATAGTCACAACTCACCCTTTCACTTACCTCTAACACCTGTCTCTGTTGAATTGTCCATGCACTGAGTTAACTGATGTATTCTTTAGTTGCTTTATGAGTTAATAATTAGTGAATTAATTAACATTTAATTCACACAACTCATTACTAGAGTATTCTTTAGTTAGACTAAATACAACTAGTTCAACTAAGTCAAACTGAACACAACTCCATCAACTCCACATCCAACTCCACAGAACTCACATGCATGAGTTCTAACTGAAGTCCTCCATGCAATAGCTCAACTAACACATAAGAAACCACGTGATTCCTTTTTTCAGCTAAATGTGCCACATCTGTAGCTCAAACTGAAGTGCTCCAAGAGAATAAGATAATGTTTAGAGTCCAAATATTACTAAGGGCTAATAATATTTGACTGTTTCTATTTTTAGCCTGGCAGTCTAAAAATAGACTCTGATCACTCCGCTTTGAACCAAAAATAGAAGTCCATATATTTTTCCCAACATGACTAATCATCCATAAATGACATACTGCAACTCATAGACCATGATCCATATGTCTAAAAATAGACATAGTCTAAAAATAGACTTTGCACCAAAAATAGCCTGCGGGACCACTTAGTGAAGGCGACTTCTTTTCCACTAAGATCCATCATCTTGTTGCATTTTCAACACTCCCTCTCAACAAGATATGGATTATCTGCAACCCCTATCCTGCAACTCTGGAATGTTCTGCATGCAACACATTTTCCTGGTCCACTTGCTCCAACAAAACTTGGAACAAAAAAAACTCCCAACTGACCACTCTGTTGGGCTAGGAACATACTCTGATGCTGAAGCTCTACCTATTGCTGACAAGTGCTCCCTCTTTGACATCTATGCTACTGCAACATCTCCATGCATCTCGCACCATTGCACACTTCTCTGTGCCACCTAGCACTGTGCAAACCACTTGTGCCTCTCGCATTGCTGCAGCCTGCTAGCTATGCACTGTCCTAGGATTCCCTACACTGTCGCTCTCTCTGCCGCTCCATCCGTATCTGTCTCTACCCAATCAGTCAGTTCCTGCTACTCCACATCAGGGCTCCTGTAGCAAGGTCTCATCCAAGAGGTTGGGTACCTCAAGGATCCTGCCCCTCCTCCTTGGGACGATCAATCCACATCACCCCACCTCCTACCTGGAGGTATGGCTGCATGCGATCCCTCTACCCACCTGGCTCAAAGTTTCCCCCTACTAGAGGTCTTTGCATGAGTAGATGTCTCTACTCAATCTCCACTCAGCTTCCCTTGTTGTGGCTGCTCCACAACCTCCTGAAGTTGCTGCACCAATCGTGGCTCCTCCACAATCATCTGAGACTTCTTCTGGCTCTGCATGTTGAGAGATAATATACGCTCCCTCTCAACCACCAAGTCTCCATCAGTTGCCTCACTGCTCAAGGCTTTGCATGCATCTTGAACCTCAAGAGCATATAGGTTCTTGACCCGTGAACCAATCTGCTTCACCTGTCTAGTGATGATGTGTCTAAGGAAAACCTTTCCCTTACTGAAGACTACATCATAGCCTCTATCTTCCAGCATCGTGATCGACACCAAGTTTCTCTTCAGTACTGGTACATACTTGACATCAGTCAAGGTAAGGCGAGCTCCATGCTCCCTCTTAAAAATAACCATGCCTACACCTGAGACACTATACTTCTCATCATTACCCATTGCTATGAGTATCTGGAGATCCTTCTCCTCCAAAATACTGAAAAAACTTTTGTCACCGGTCATGTGCAAAGAAGCTCCACTACCAAGAAACCAACCACTTCCCACCATGGATGAAACCATGCATGCGAAGAGTGTGAAATCCAACTCAAATTGTGAAGCAAGTGCCTCACCTTCAGATCCTTCCTCGAATCCCTTCTTGGATTTCTTCTTTGGGCAATTAGTAGCATAATGGCCCAACTCATGACAACGAAAGCATCTCACCTTCGACTTGTCAACCTTCTTCCCATTATTGGAAGAACTGGATTCAGAAAGAGAACCCTTCTCCTTCCCCTTCTTCACCTTACTCGCTAAGGCACAGTTCTCCTCATCATACATGGATGAAGAACTGTCTCTGGTGCTCCGTCTGATCTCCTCTTGCACAAGATCCGACCAAAGTCTCTCCCATCCTGGCAATTTCTCCCGACCATTGATAGAGTCCTGATAGGAATGCCAACTCTTCGGAAGACCAAGGAGAGCCAAGCTCACCAAGTCCTCATCATCAAAAGTCACCCCCACACTTCCCAGCTCATCCCTGCACTGGGTGAACTTCATGAGATACTGGGGCATATTGTCTCCCTTCTCACACTTGATGTTTCTAAGTTTATCCTTGAGCACCAGCTTCCTTTGATTGCTCTTGCTTTGGAATAGATCTGTCAATGCTTTCCACATCAAGTATGGAGAAGCCTTTCCATGCAGGCTAGACACAATGTGATCCTTCACACCCTCCAATAGAATCCTTCGACACTTTGCTGTCTTCTTTTGCCAAGCGTCAACTTGCACAGTATCAGTAGGCTTTGGGACCTTAGCCTCTATGAAATCCTTCAACCCATTATCATCTAACACTACCTCTATCCTATCCTTCCATGCAATATAGTTCGAGTTTCCCTCAAGAGCATACTCTAATTGCAATCCGTTGAAAGACATTGCCATGTTGATACCAAGAAAACACTGTTGCAAATTCGAATTCCATTAGCTCCAAACTCAACCGCCTCTGATCTAAGATTCGTGAGAACAAGGTATTTCTCGTAAAGAGATTGACTGTATGGGCTTTTACCAGATATCTCACCTTCCAAAGGAAGGATGAATCCAGAGGCTACCTAGCCCGATTACAGACTCTGCCTGAAGAAATAGAATGTAAACACTTTCTAAATAGTAGATCTGATGATCAAAAAATCTGATACCATGTAGAAATTTTGAATAATATGACACTTATTCACAAAGATTATCCCGATTATACACTATTGCGGAATACATGCATAATACATAACCTCCTCTACGTTGATCATCAATTTAGCAGCATTAAAAACAATGAAACATCAATCGCATGCACACATTAACACAGTATGTAACCCGGGGAAAGCATATAGCTAAAAACCCCACACTATCTGTATATTATAATGATTGAGAACATGTAACAATACATAGTACAATACTCCTCACAAGTACTCAGTACTATCTCCACCTGTTACACACAAAACTAGCTAAGATCCGAACAAGTCATAGGTTCCAATCTCCTCTGCTGCTTTGCCTGCCTCCACTACACAATCTTGCAAGAGAATCACGTGTGCACAAGCTACAATTGCCTTGGTATATGCCCACACTGCACAATCCTCATTGGCATTACTCAATCCATGCATGTGCAAAATCTCATGCACAACTGATAGTCACAACTCACCCTTTCACTTACCTCTAACACCTGTCTCTGTTGAACTGTCCATGAACTGAGTTAACTGATGTATTCTTTAGTTTCTTTATGAGTTAATAATTAGTGAATTAATTAACATTTAATTCACACAACTCATTACTAGAGTATTCTTTAGTTATACTAAATACAACTAGTTCAACTAAGTCAAACTGAACACAACTCCATCAACTCCATAGAACTCACATGCATGAGTTCTAATTAAAGTCCTCCATGCAATAGCTCAACTAAAACATAAGAAACCACGTGATTCCTTTTGTCAGCTGCATGTTCCACATCCGTAGCTCGAACTGAAGTGCTCCAAGAGAATAAGATAATGTTTAGAGTCCAAATATTACTAAGGGCTAATAATATTTGATTGTTTCTATTTTTAGCCTGGTAGTCTAAAAATAGACTCTGATCACTCCGCTGTGAACCAAAAATAGAAGTCCATCTATTTTTCCCAACATGACCAATCATCCATAAACAACATACTGCAACTCATAGACCATGATCCATATGTCTAAAAATAGACATAGTCTAAAAATAAACTTTGCGCCAAAAATAGCCTGCGGGACCACTTAGTGAAGGCGACTTCTTTTCCACTAAGATCCATCATCTTGTTGCATTTTCAACAGGCCTTGGCAGCTGTCCATGCTATCCAGTGGCTCTACCATTATATCTTGCTACGCAAAAATTTTGTCTTAGCAGCGGTCAATCCATTTCAGTTTGTCCTCAGTAGGCGAGTGATTGGGGGCAAATATAATCGATGGATAGTCATTCTACAAGAATTTGATCTCGAGTTCTTATCCGCCAAGTCTAAGAAATCTATGGTTTTTGCCGAGCTAATTTCTGAGCTACCTTGTGAAGAGGATACTATTTATGAGGAATGTTTTCCCGACAAACATTTATTCCTCATCTCTTCACTCGACCCTTGGTATGGAGATATCATTGTCTATCTCCAGACTTCGAAGTTTCCCTCTACTTTCTCTAAGGATGAATGTCGAAAACTACATCACCTGGCTAAAAATTATCTTATCATTGGTGATACATTATATCGTCAAGGGGTTGATTCAATCCTTCGGCGCTATTTAACCTTAGAGGAAGCAGAGTCAGTGCTCAATGACTGCTACAGTGGAGCTTGTGGTGGTCATCTATCAGGGCTTGCTACAACTCAGCATATCTTGAGTGCCGACTATTTTTGGCCTTCGCTCTTCAAAGACTATGTTGAAGAGGTCAAACGCTGTCACCCGTGTCAAATTTATACTAGGAAGATGTGCGCGCATACAGCTCCTCTTTTTCCCGTTGTCGTTGTCGGTCCTTTTACTAAGTGGGGAATTGATTTTACAACTTGTAATCTGCCTTCAGCAGTGAATCACAAGTACATTATCGTGGCCATAGACTACTTCACGAAGTGGGTTGAGGCCATGCCCACTTATAAAAATGATAGTGAAACAGCAGCATTGTTCCTTTTTAATTAGATTATCTCAAGGTTCAGTATCCCAAGAGGGATTGTCACTGACCATGGAAGTCATTTCTAGAATCAACTAATGTCTGAATTGGCTCTCAAATTAGGTTTCCGGCAGGAGCATTCGTCTCCTTATTATCCTCAGGCCAATGGACAGGTCGAGGCAATGAAAAAAACTCTTAAGATGATCCTGCAAAGGATAATCGACAAAAATCGGTCCAATTGGCACCTTATGTTGTATCCGGCTCTTTGGGCATACCGAACCTCCGTAAAGATTGCTACAGGTTTTACACCTTTTCAGTTAGTTTATGGGATGGAATCTATCTTTCCTGTCGAATGTGAAATCCCATCCCTTAAGTTAGCTGTTGAGCTCCTTCCAGAGACTTCTAGTCTCGAAGAGCGCCTCCTTCATTTGGAACATCTCGATGAGCAGCGTTGAGATGCCGCCACGGTGAATGAGGCTCATAAGAAAAGGGTTAAAACTCAGTATGATAAAGTTGTTCGTCCTCAAGTCTTTACTGAAGGTGACCTTGTCTTGGTCTATGACTAAGATAAAGATGCCTTGGGGGCGGGCAAGTTCAAGCCTATGTGGTATGGTCCCTTCATAATTAAACGAGTTTTAGAAAAAGGGTCGTATGAGTTAATCGATTTTGAAGGAAACAAGTTGGCAGAGCCCCGAAACGGGCTCTACCTCAAGAAGTACTTTGCTTAAGTAACAGCTAGGCAATGGCTTCTTTGTACATTGTGTATATTTTTACAGATCTCATTGAGAGTTTTTGATATCAACACTTTTTGGTCTGCTGTGGCAGGTGTTGATGGATGACTTGGTTTATTTTGGATTCACCGATGGTGCTAGTCGGCACACTCAGAACCTCTCTTCCGCAGCTTGGGTACTCTACTATCCAACTGGTCAGTTGATGGTATCAAGGGGAGTATGCATTGGTCCCGCTTCAAATAATATGGCTGAGTATACTGCCGTCATTAATTTACTATTCGAGGCAATTTCCCATGAAATCGACTCGTTGGTAGTTTATCTTGATTCACAACTGATAGTGTCACAATTGAATAGCATTTATCGGGTAAGGGATCCATGTTTATATCGCCAGTATTTAAGGGTGAGGTTGTTGCAAAGATCATTTACTTATATTAATTATTTGAACATTCCAAGATCTCATAATTGGTTAGCTGATTCTATCGCTAATCAAGCATTAGACTGGCACATCAATCATTCACCACAATAAAATCAAGCATCAAAAAGTCAAACTGTATATATATATATCATAAAACATCTCGAGTGTACATAAGTCTATCCAAAAATAATATAGAAAATTGGGACTCAAATGCCCATAATCATGTCTAGTATATCTATTGCCCAGGCTCAGGATGAGCGGCTAAGTAGGCAACTACTGCATTGGCCACACACCTAAAAGTGCGGACCTAGTCTCGTGGCATGCCAACCACATGACGCTGCATATCCTCAGGTAGATCCTCTATGGCTGCCATCGGTACTCCGTGAGTCAGTCTCACCAAGTGCCGCTGAACTGTGTGAAGTAGTCGCTCTATGTCTGCAGCTGCCTCTTCGGCCCCTCGGCCGCGACGTCTGTGTCATGGGAGCTCATCTGGTCGTATCGGCCTAATATCTGGAACATGATCATCATATTAGTCATTTGAACCCTATCAAGAATATTTTTTAAAATTCATTATTATATTTAAAAAATCCAAAAAAATCATAAAATCAAAAAACACTTACCAATGTCACCCCATACTGCAGTCGGTGGTAATACTAGATCGGGATCTCCTTGGAAGTCCAACCTAGCATAAGGGTAGTCATCTATGGCAATGATCGGCTGCTCCCAACAGGAGAAGAAGTCATCGTCAAATGCAGTCCGTGGGACGTCCCCACCTCCTATACATTTCATCAAGTCAGCCCACCTGCCCATGCGTGGATCTCGTGGGCTGCTGATTGAAACCGCTACTCTAGGGTGAAGTGCAGGGGCCCTCTCAAAAAAGAAAGAACACAAAATAGTCCCATAGCCGAATTTTTTGGTCTGCCCTCTCTTGATGGAAGTGAGCTGGATTTTCAAGCTAGCCAGAAGAGGAGTACACCAGTCAAATACGGTGGTGAGACAGTCTACCGCCAAGCTCATGGCTAGCCATGATGCCTAGTGCAGAGAAGCTGATCCATTCACTCTAGCTATGGTGAATAGGATTATCCTCAGCGATAAACTCTCCACATGTGTGATTGAAATTTGACTGCCAACCTTTCTTGGATGTCCCAGGCAATATATATGTACGTAGTCCTCGATCGAGAGACTGCTTCGTGTCCTGCCCCGGGAATGTACTACCTCTCCCCTTCGGGAAAGGCCTGTGATGAAATAAATATCTTCCACTTCTATCCTAAGTGGCATCTGGTCAATCATAAATGCATCATCCTCGATACTCCAGTAATCAATGAGCATCTCAAGTAGACATGTGTTTTCTTTCATATTTGGCAGTTTGAATAATTTTAGCAAACCACATCCCCGTAAGGCATCCAAAGCATTGGGATTGTTCATGACCTCATCATCCATTGCGGTATGCTCTCTTTCTCGCCAAGTGACTGGAATCTTGAAGAAAAAGTGATTTTAAACCGTTAGTTTTTTTGTTTGAAATGTTCATAGCATATACGCGGGTCCATTTACACACAGTCGCGTGTAGGGCCCGCGTGTATGTGGGTTTCATATTTCCAACCCGTGTATATGCCGCGGTGAAATTTTTGGCAAAAAATTCAACAGTAAAACATAAATTAAAAATTCTAAAACTAGTCACAATCAATTGCAAGACAAGTATAAGAGTTACCTGGGGATTTTGGAAGAATCTAAATGGTTGAATTTGGTGTATGAAAAGTTTGCTCCTTTTTCTCCACTTCTCTGCTCTCAAACTCAAATGGTGAAAATGGTGAGTCCAAAAGCTCTTTTATAGGATTTGAAAATGCAAAATTTTTTCAAAACTTGATTTTGTTTGGTCTCATGTAACTTTTAACTTGGGAGCTTGGAATGTCAAGAATGGTTTGAATTTCAAGACATTTTGGACATTTTTTCGACAGTTTCGAGACGATTCCATGAGTGTTGACCCGTCATGGCAGGTATCGTTTTCTCACTGGCATATAAGTTAGGGAAGACATTTTTTCGTTGCATTATGCATACTAGCCCCCATTTGTCGATACAAGTTGCCATAGGGTCAACCCCATCGTGTTATGGTTCGTATACCACCTTCACTCGCCGATTTTTTAAATCATGACACGATGGTAGAGCCATCCTTTTCATGGGCATCGTAGTTAGCACCTCACTGACATTTGTTGCCCATTCTGCTCTGAACTGAGTAGGCTCGGGAGTCCTCTGTAGTCCTGCCATGACTTATGCGATGAAGACCCATTCCTCTTTGCTTCTTCGCTTCATTCTGGCCTTATACCTTAGAGGCTCCTTTGTGTTGAGTTGTACTACTACATTGCATTTTGACCATTTTCACCTTTTGGCCTTGAGCTAGCTTCACTTGGACTTGTGTTTAAGCCAACTTTTGACCTTGACAACTGCAAAATCAAACTTGCATACCTTTAACTTCTGCAACTTGACACACCTTGACCCATGGAAGGAACACACCTTTGAGTGTCTTTGACCAGTTTTCGCCTCCCTGCATTGAGCATAGGAATGTTCTAATCCCAGGAACTAGAACATCTGTTTCACCGACACTCATTCTTTCCACTGTACTATAGCATTCTTTTATTCTTTTTCCAGGTTAGAAGAAAAAGAAAAAAAAAATTATATATTCCAAAAAAGAGCGGGAACGGGACAATATTTCCATTTATTGTTGGCAGCTAGAGTCAGTCGTGTCACCCTTGAATAAAGCACTCAAAACAAAGTCTCCTCCATTTGGGTGGGATTTAGTTTGACTTAAACATGCCTTAACCTTGTTATTGAGTCAGTTCTCCCCCGATTGGTTATCTCTTCAAATCATATGGAGGGTTTGTTCATGCCTCCTGCACAGCGAGCTTATACAGAGTCATCATATGCTGCCACATAGTCACATTGAGTCGTGCTTTTGTTCAAGGGAAGTTAGCCTGAGTTGGCCTCTCTGCGGTGTCTCTTGACTCATTTTTCAGTCGGCCATCCCTGGTTGTCAGTATCATGTCTATCATCACATCAACTATATTGGTCCTTTACTCATGCCGGTTTGAGAAGGTCTCCATTGACTTCTTGCTAGCGGGTCTTGTCCTTATCGACGATGACATCTTGCTCTGAGGATAGACCTAGAGCTGCACCCTAGCCCTATATTCATTATTGATAGTTCACTTGTGCTCAACATCGATCAGTATCATGGGTCTTTGATGGAGTGGTTTCCCTTGTGTTCGACATCAGCTTACATTATCACACATTGGGATTCGTGCAGTACCTTGGTTTCCATTTGATCTTATTGGTGGATACCTCGCCTCTGTGTCAGCTTTCATTATTGGTTGGTTTAGAGGGTTTTTGTTGTGCGCTAGCCACATCTTGTGTATGCCGGAAATGTACTTTGGTTGGGTTACTACATCTTTTTCGTTCGATTCCTTCCACATTATTGGCCTACAGGTTACACTCACGCTAGATTGATGAAGGATGCCTTCATGCCTTCCTTCTAGCAGATCTTTCCCTATCGACTTCGACTCATTGCTCTAGGGAAAAGATCTAGAGTCCATTTGGCAGTACCTTGGGGTTTGCAGTCATTAGTGGCAGATCCTTTGCTATTGACAGTGGGAAACTATCATTGTCTCCTAATTAATAGATTCTTATAGGTGTTCGACTTCAGCTCATCTATTCACACTTGTTAGATTGTACTGGGTACCTTGACGCTCATTATCATTATTGGTGAGTAGTCTCGCGTTTGTTAATGGTATACATCAATGATCGGTAATCAAGCGATTTCTCGCATGGTCGACTTCAGATCATTTATTCCCATGTTGTAGAAATGTACCTTGGTGGTCAGCGAAGAACTCAGGTTGTATCAGCATTCATTGGTTCACTTGACAGTTGCTCCTGTTGTTGCTAGTTGATACCACTCCACCTTATATGTTGCAGTCATTCTTGGCGACATTCTATATGCTGGCACCTGAGTTTGCAGTGTGGTACCATCTTATTCCATCATGTCCATTTCGTACTTTTGGGATCAGTCTTTGATATCAGTGATTTGCTTCATCCTTCAACATCATTGACATTCTTATATGTGACATTCAGACATGTACTTGTTTGATCGTGATCAGATGATCCATTATGTATTTTCCAGTCTTTTATACTTGTATACTTAGTGGATCTTCTTGTACTTGATATGCGGACATGCTGTACTTTCTCTGAGCATGGGTATGCCCGCCTCAAATAGTGTTTCTTTCTGATCTCCTTTTGTGGCTTGGCAGGCTGAACTCTGGTGAAGTCCTTCTCAGTTTTTGACAGATTTCCTTTCCATGTACTTGCTTAATACATTTCGACCCTCATGTACCCCTTCTGAACTCATATATTAGGGGGCATCTGTTATAGCTCCAAAGCTCACTCTTGAGGTTTGTGATGCTACACTCATGGCCTAGGGCAACCCCTCCTTCTAGACCTAGTCCAAAACTAAAAAAACAGTGTTTTATTCCCTATACGTGACATTGCCCTGAGCTAAATGCATGTGTACGTGGGTCTGTGTATACCCAACCTGCGTATATGTCTTAAAACAGTTAAGAAAAATAAATCTCCTTAATTTTGGGTGGAGATCACGAGTTTCACCTGTTGATTACCTGTTAGTGCCCATGGTCCAACTATTCCCAACGAATTCCCAACTAAAAAACTACTTTGGGAGAAGTATAAAAAGGCTTCAATGGGAAGGCCTAAGGAGGAGAGAAGAGAGATAAAGATTACTCTGCTGAGATTTCCTTGACTAGCTCTGAAGATCCTTGTGCCTCCTGCACTTCCCCCATTTACAGGAAACCCTTGTTTCCTTGTGTGATGATGTCTATCTACTACTTGTGATATCCTAGAGTAAGTCATGGAAGGAATTTGTTAAAGGCTTGAGACTGGATGAATCCGGAGACAGTTCCGCTTGGAGCATGAAAAAGGACGACTCAGGTGAAATTATTCCTTTCTGTACTTTATTTGTCTATAATAAAAGAAACACTTGTCTTTGTTCCTGATATAAATCTTCTTCATGTTTATGATATATATGTTATGATTCATATATGAATGGTTGTTTAAATGCATAACTAACTACCTTTAAATATACTATGAAGATGATTTCTTTATGATGTTTAGTCCATATATTGTTGTACTTTCTTGAATTGATTGTTTTGCAGGTTGAAGGAGCAAAAGAAACTCTAAGAGGGTTTGGACCTTTGAAGGATCTTCTTAAACGAAGGACCTCAGGTACACCCCTTATCATAGAGTTTGCTTATATTAGCATTATGGTTGTATGGAATGTGTGTTTCTCTGTATAGATAACCTCCAATATGCTAGGGTATCAACCCAAGACCCTAGGGGAATTTATCCCTTAACACATGTTTTCCCAATTTCCGGACTACATGCGGTTCTCCTGACCCCGTGCACCTAGTGATTAGTTCCTGTAGTCCCTTAATTGCTTTGTTGTCACGCAATAGTTTCATGCATGTCTCTAGAAAGGTAATAAGCATAGAAGGATCCATCCCTGGCTCTGGTTGATCCTTACTACCTAAAGTGGAGGCCTCCACGAAGCTCTTCTTAGCTTCCATAATCGTCTCTTTTGCGCGTTAAGTCAAACTCAGGTTCCTTTGCAGGAGCCTTCCAAACCCATGTATCTTCCTCGGGCTGCTTCCCCTTATCTTCCCTCGTGGTAGCACCACTTCTAAGCATCATGTTCACATTTGGGTCTTCTTCACGCAGTTCAAACCTCATCATTTGGATATTCTGAGTTGGAGGAGGCTGGAGTATCCCTTTCTCACGCATTTGTGCGATCAACATAGGACAATCTATCATTTCATGATCAAACTGAGCACAGTATGAACGGGATATTCTCGTCAGGTTGGCACAATCATGGGCGTAGTACCCTGGTCCTCCGTAATTGTAAAAAATTAACTATCTGTGGCCCCTTCCTAGTCCCATTACTCCTTGTCCTTGAAATCCAGCATGCGCCATCCTTGCAGCTGGTTCAAGGGCTCATGTTTCTGTTTGCATCCTATAGGTTGGGGTCTGATACATCATTAGCTCATAGCTGTGACAAGTGCGCTCGTCATGGCCTATCGACCTGCAGAAATTACAAAACTGCTGTTGGGGAGTCTGTGTATACTTTTGCAACAAATGAAAATTGTCCATCATGTGTTTTCCTCCTATCTAACAGATCACGCACCATAACATGGGTATCACACTCGGCCTTGCCTGTGCCTCTGGTCTCAATGGCATTGGCCCCTCTCCTACCAAGTAGTTCGCGAATACTAAATAGTGGTCCTTGTCATGGCCATGGCCTTTGCATTTTACGCACCATACTTCCTCGTGTGCCTTTGGCCACGGTGCCCTATCCTACTTCAAAATTTGCATTTCCAAGCATAGATTCTGTAGTTGCGCATGGATTTGTTGAACTCCCAACATAGGGTTTTGTATTGGGGTCTCATGCAACCTCATCACCATTTCCAATGCTTCGGCCTGGGTGGAAAGTTTCTGTTGTGACAACGCCATCCTTAAGTGTGGTGTCAGGGATGCCACAAACCATGCATGATGTTGTGCATCCATGAGTGTCATATTAGCCTCACAGATCATACTCTTCAACCACTGATCCAGATCCGAGGGGGTCTCACCCGAAAGCATCGTGATCTCTTTAAACCCGATGATTGACTGTGTCTCTGATTTCAGTTGGCTAAATTCTCTATTCAACACATTCTGGATCTCTGCTATCCCTGCGGTTGGGTGGTCATTAGAGTGCTTGATATACCATGTCAACGCACGATCCTGTAGCGTGCTCACCAATGTAGCCTTCTCCATACCCCTTGCGCTTCCCACACTGCTCTTACCATGAACCAGAACTGGTCGGGATCCTCATTCCCTACTCCTCTGAATACGGGTACCTTGATCGCACTCGCCATGCTGAACTGTGAGGTTGGTGGAGGTGGAGTGGGTGGAGATGGAGGTGAGGGAGGTGAAGTGGGTGGTGGCATGGGTGGAGGTGGTAACTGCGGAATGCGCTACCTTATCAAACTGACTGCACTTCTCAGAGAGACTCAAGTGAGCTCTTCCTCACTTTCTCACGAAGGTGAAATTAAGGGACTATTTCCTAATTCCCTGCTACCTTTGTAGATCTTTCCGCTCCGCATCATCCCAAACATTAATGTATTCACATAACCCCCTTTTCACATAACAACATCTTAATCCAGGTATTCAAAGATTTAATATACTTACGTCGTGCTACCTTGAGAAAAAATCGTTCTTCTTGATTGTAGTTTATGGTCGTGTCTACCGCAAACTTAGTGATGAATCCCCCTATTATCCGGTCGAGCCAATGGTCCACAGCTCGCTCGATCTGATCTTCTGATGCCTCTAGTCTGCACACTAATTCTGGAGTCCACACTATTGGGTGATCGAGCCTACACCTTCCCTGGCTATCGGCTAACCTCGCGATCCACTCATATAATTCAGAAGGAAAGGATGCGAAGAAAATCTCGTGGATTTCCATATACACATAGCGATCTAGCCACCTTTTCTCAGACACTTACGAAGTTCTGTTTTCTTGTGTCACAAACTCGTAAATCTTCTCATCCAACCACTCTTCAATTTCCTTCTTTATTGGGTTCCAGTGGCATGACATCACACATCCCTTAGGCAGATCCCGGTCCTGGCATTGGAACCATTTTTTGGCTACATGGGGCCTGACCCAGGTTCAGTAGTGAGTTTAGCCAAGAAACTCCCAGTACTACTAGCCCTTTTGGCAATCCATGGAGTGCGGACTGAGGTCTCATGCGAAGTAATATGGAAGGATGCTGGAACCAGGTTTCCGCACCCTGGGGATGTTTGATATGGGCGATAGGTATGTGATTCAACCTCTGCGCTTACTAGATTATGCGCACTAGCGGGCTCCTTACGTCATGTGGGACTGCCTTCGTGCAGATCCAGCCGTAATGCGACCAGTATTAATTAACCAAGTATTCCTTAGTTAGGTTCTGTTTGTTAATTACTTAGAAAGTTTTCATACATAAACATACATACAAGTGCGCGCATATAGATAAATAGACATCGTTAACGCCGAACATCAAAATATAGATATACGAAACAGATGCACAGTATGCCGAATCAAATTAGCTTTGTTAATGATCCTTTTCAAGTTCAGTTCAATAGAGACTCGACTCCGCCTTGTGCACTTAGCTGGAGGGGTCTACACACTTAGCTATGGACTCTACTAGGCCTCTGCACACTTAGCTGCAGAGCCTTTATCTACCACTATGACCCAATACACTCCAGATCCACTTCTATCTTCTAACCATGCCTTCGCATCTATCTAGTACTTCCTTGCCAAAAGCTCAGAACTATCTTTTTACACTTAGAGCCTCACTCTATTTATACAGTCCCATGGTCTGTAGACCATGGGTAGGCTGACACACTATACATTAAATTACATTATTTTAGCGTGGACAACCCTAGACTCTTGCGCTCCGCGCCCGCATTTCACGGGGTCTTTACATTACATTGACCAACACTCGAGCTTTAAGCCCCCAAAAACATGTTATGGGGGGATTCGCTACACAACAAGTCTAGTACAGACCATTGCATACACCAGGCTATTGACTGCACTTGGATATGGAACATGGGACATGTCCTCTTCCTCTTCTTGTGTCTTGGGATACTATTCAACAGATAACTTTACACCTACAGGAATAGGAACCTTCACTAGTTTACTATCCTGCATATTAAACCTCTGTAGTATTTTCTTGACATACTTCCTCTGGTTTAACCAGAGCTTCCTCTATGCCTGATCTCACTTAATTTCCATGCCTAAAATATAGTTTGCAGCACCAATATCTTTCATGTCAAATTTGGAGGACAATTGGGTCTTCAAATCCTAGATAGTTTCTTTGTCATTTCTAACCAGCAACATATCATCCACATACAAGACCAGATAAATAACACGATCACTAATTAATTTAAAAGACACACAGTTATCTTCTTTACTTCTAAGGAAGCCAAGTCCCCATATAAATGTATCAAATTTCTGATACCACATCCTTGGTGACTGTTTTAGCCCATATAGATAATTTTTTAACTTGCATACCAGTTCTTTCTTACCCTTCACGGCAAAGCCTTCAGGTTGCTTCATGTAGATCTCTTCTTCTAGATCCTCATGAAGAAATTTTGTCTTCACATCCATCTGTTCTACCTCAAAATCAAAAGCAGCAACAACAGATAAAGATAATTTAATAGAAGCTACCTTGAAAACAGGAGAAAAAATATCATGAAAATCAATTCCTGACACCTGGGAATAACCTTTTGCTACCAACTGAGATTTGTATTTCTCCACATTTCCTTATGCATTCATCTTCTTCTTAAACACCCATTTGCTACCAATGGGATTCCTTCCACTCAGCAACTCCACCAGATCCCAAGCCTCATTTTTCTGCAAAGATGCCATTTCATCAACCGTGGCCTCTTTCCAGAGCTTTCCATCCTTTGAATCTACTTCTTCCATCGCAGTTCTAGGATCATCGTCAGCAATAGATAAAGAAAAAATGAACAAAATGTAGATGGACTATACATTTCTGGCAGCCTTCTTTCTCGAACTGATCTTATCACAGTCGGAGTCTTTGGCTCTTAATATTTTGATTACTCTTTTGCTGTAGAGTCTGATTCTTCCTCCTTTAGGTCAAACTCTATCTTCTTAGGTTCCTTTAGTATGACTTCATGTTTAATAAAATATTGCACCTCTCTAAACACCACATATCGGTTGTACACAACCTTCCTTGTTTCTAGGTTTCAAAGCTTATAACCTTTTAAACCATCCTTATACTCAATAAAGATGCACTTTTCATATTTACTACCCAACTTTGTTCTTTTTTCCTTTGGAACATGTACATATGCATCACATCCAAATAACCTCAGATGTGAAAGAGAAGGTTTCTTACCAATCCATACCTCTTATGGAGTCTTATCCTCCAACACTGATGAATGTGATCTATTGACTAGGTAACATGCAATCTCCACTACCTCTGCCTAGAATTCATGTCCTAACCCCACACCACTGAGCATGCTTCTTGCCTTTTTCATCAATTTCTTGTTCATTCTCTCTAGAACTCCATTTTTCTGAGGTGTGTATGGAGTAGTATTCTGTCATGCAATACCACACTTCTTACAAAAATCTTTAGATTCCTGCTTGCAAAAAATTCCACCATTATCTATCCTCACCACCTTTATCTTCTTCTCTGTCTGGTTTTCCAGCAGAGACTTAAATTCTTTGAACCTCTCCAAGACTTCAGATTTCTTCCTGAGGAAATATATCCATGTATTCCTTGAGAAGTCATCCATAAATGAAACATAGTACACAGACTTTCCCAGTGATGGAACTGACACAAGTCCAAACACATCATTGTGCACAAGCTTTAATTTCTATTTCGCTCTCTTACCACCAAAGGGGAAACTCACCCCATTCTGCTTCCCATATACACAATTTTCACAGAAATCAAAATCTAGAAAGAAATTAGACATCTCTTATATCATACGATTACAATGAAGTATTCAAAGGTCCTTCTCTCCAATATGTCCAAGTATTTGATGCCATATCATGGTCTTTTCTCTAGAGACCACTAGATATTTTGGTCCACTTTCAGTAACCACAGAACTATTGCACCCAATAACAATGCTACCCTGAAGCTTATACAAAGTTCCAATTCAAACTCCCCGCATCAACACCAGTGCTCCCCGAACCATCTTGCAAGTATCTTTCTCGAACACTGTTTTTACACATGCATCATCCAACTTTCTTACAGTGTTCAGATTTCTGGCCAATGGAGGAATATGGAGAACACTCGAAAGTGTTCTAATTATTCCTCCTTGAAACTTCAACTTGACTTTTCCACGACCGACGATTCTAGCCTTCTTTTCATCCCCTAAGAAGACATCACTACCATCATATTTCTCATACTCGCAGAACCACTCCCTGTTGGGAGTGAAGTGAAAGGATGCACCTGAGTCAATAGACAATGCCTCATGATCTACATGTGTACTTGAAGAAGCCAAGTAAAGACCCCCACCTTCTTCTGAGGTGGCTTTCACCTCTACATAAGGAGAATCATCAGATCTCTTTCCTTTCTCAGGAGCTTTAGATTTACAGTCACTTTTGAAGTGCCCTTCCTTTTGGCATTTCTAGCATACCTTTATAGGTTTTCCTGGAGATTTATATCTGCCTCTAGATTTAGATCTCCCACTCGAGCACTTATTTTTTTTTTGTCCTGGGACTGTCCTCATACAAACAAGGCATCACCATTTTGGCCTTCTATATTTTTTGTCTCATCTCCTCCGACAACAAGGATGAGACTTTTTCATCAAACTGTAAGGCAGTTGCATTGCTACCTATTACAACAACTAGAGTATCCCACGAATCTAGTAGAGAACACAACAAAATGATGCACTTATCTTCATATAAAATTTTAATATCAACATATAATAACTACCTTACCACAATATTAAAGGCGTTCAGATGCTCTTTCACTGAGTCTCCATCTTTCATCCTCAGGTTATACAATTTTTTCGTAGGAACCGTTTATTCACTAGAGACTTAGATTGGTACAAAGTCCCTAACTTGTCCCACAAATAATTCACCAAAGCTTCCCTTGATACATTCAACAACACTGAATATGAGACACACAATCGTGTTGTGCTCTTTTCCTTTCGATCCAAGTTTGCCCAGTCTTCAGCTAACATGGTTGTTGGTTTAGTACCCAGATCTATTATGATCCATTAATCTTTATCCACCAATGGATCCTCCATCTTGAGTTTCCACAACTCAAAATTTCAACTATTAAATTTCTCGGTCTTTATCTTTCCATTGCTCACCATCTTCTTTCACCACAAGAATCGATTCCACAGACCTCCCACTGAATAGGGTGTGCTACAGAGTCGAGCAAAACTCCTCAGCAGCAAAGGCATCCCCTTGAAGCCAAAACAACTCTGATACCAAATGTAGGCTTTAATCTTGTACAAAAATTACCTTCATATGAATTATAAAAATAGAAAATAAATAATGGCGAGAGAATAAAACATAAAAAATATATACACAGAGATTTTCCCATGGATTCCAAAACTGGGATTATCAAATTGATTTTTCATTATATTCCTTTCAATGTTACAATACATATATAGACATGTCAAAGCATACATAAACCCCAATCCATTAACCATGGATTAGAACATAAATGTAGTTCCCTTGGCTAGATCTACAGAATACCATGGATAGAAAGCCATCGTGCCCAAAATCATGTGCGAAATCCATGCACAAAACCATAGGTAGGTCTGCCCACCTAATATAGGGTCCAAAAAAAATTTCCAGTGGCACTATCATGGACCCCATGAAGGCGAGCTACCTCCCCCCTTCTGATCCCCCTGGGGTTGTCATGGAAAGAATATAACACAACCCAACATCAATGTTCATGAACAAGCCCAGAGGATTTGGCAACAATCAATGAAGAAAAAAACATGGTTTATAGGTTTTGCTTAATGTAACACGAATCTGAAAAAAGGAGGACAGCCCAGTTTTGATGTCTAACCGGTTTTGAGGAAGACAATTGCATGAGGACATGCATTCCCTCCAGCATGGGGGGATGTTGGGGCCTACTTTTTTTTACCTTTTTTTAACACCTTATCATGCTATTTTTCATTATAGCCTACCCCATTTTGCTCCTTTTTCCACCTCCAAACCATCCTACATTGGTTAAACTATTTTAACTCATAAATGGAGGTAAGAGTCATAATTAGATTTGTTTTTACATATCTTTGGTTAGTTCAGGTAGATGCTAAATGAATTCATACTCTTTTGACTCAATTTGACTGGCATTTTCTTAAGGTTCCTAAAGATGAGGATGGAGACTTGAACACACTCATAGGTCACTCATGATTCAACATCTAGCTCAGAGTGCACTATGCAGCAATTCAGTACCTGATTCTTCTAACACCCTCCTCCCACATCTACCGAAGTAACCAACCAACCAGGGTAAACATGTGATGAAGAGTTACTTGAACGCACTCATAGGTCACTCATGATTCAACATCTAGCTCAGAGTGCACTATGCAGCAATTCAGTACCTAATTCTTCTAACACCCTCCTCCCACATCTACCCAAGTAACTGACCAACCAGGGTAACCATGTGATGAAGAGTTACTATGATATTATTCAACTCCCTTTGTAGCAGTTAAGGAAGTGGAATAGATGGAACATAGACAACCTGACCTTCTACACATGCAATAGAACCCCTAGGAGACATCCAACCCATCCAGGTGACCAATCCTAGAGAAAAATTGTTTTTTTGCTTCATGGAAGCCGCATTCGCTCCCCTGACATGGGAATGCATGTGACTGGGACCCTCCGGTCACTACCATAGCAAGGCCTACGTGCAACTAGGGACTTTTCCAAGTAGTTCTATGCTAGTGAATCCAAATTTTGTGCCACTTTTTCAGGGCTAGGAATTAGGCCACTGCCAAGAACTCCATGAAACTTCCAGAAATGAAAAATAACATTGAAATAATGATACATATGCAAATATGTGAACGAGGACTTGACATGACCCCTACTAGCCATGATAGACATTTCGTCAAACATGTCACAAATATGCATCCTATAGGTTCAAACAACATACCTAAGCATAGGG
The DNA here is from genome assembly GCA_031772625.1 of Pinus tabuliformis. Taxonomy (NCBI): domain Eukaryota; kingdom Viridiplantae; phylum Streptophyta; class Pinopsida; order Pinales; family Pinaceae; genus Pinus; species Pinus tabuliformis. The sequence continues at coordinate 127,932,168 of CM062814.1, read as the reverse complement.
TTCTCAAGCTTATTTGAGAATCACTAAGAAAAATTATTTCCTCATCACAATAAATTCATTACCATCTATTAATCCATAATTTCATTATACATTCAGTGATTAACCAAAACATGATGAGAGTCATACATTTTCACTATCATAAAACTCATTCATAACCAACATATAACCAACAGAAATATCAAGGATATAATAGCCACATAAGCCACATATAAATAAGTATATTTACCCATAAAATACCAAGGATAAAGAAAGCTCTTATTAATGATTGCATAAGCCAACTAGGTATGGGACTTACATGAAGCACTCGGCCATAAACTAGGCTAAACCAAATATTTCTTTCAGCCACTCACCCCCATGCCATGTTCCAAGCATGAATGTGGGATCTCATAAAAAGATCAATCAAAAGCATCTAGGGCTTCCAGCGACCAAACCACCTCAATTCTCAACCGGTGATTCCACCTCATGATCGTACATCACTAACCATCACCATATTGGTCTCTACCCAAGATGTCTAGGGCTCTAGAGCATTTGTTCCAACCAGGGCTTCCAAGACTAGTAACTCAACCCACATCTATAGGAAAGAGAAAATGCACATCCATAGGCAAGAAAAACCCACTAGAAAACAAAAGTAAACCCACAACACCATGACTATCTAGGAAATGGAAAGGCTAGGAAAAACCACTCTCAATCTAGGAAATCCTCCATGCCAATGATAGATCATAACCAAATAACCACATGTATATGCCATGCATGCCACAAAATAGTAAGGAAATAATACATGCAACTTGGTACCTGCAAGAAAAATCCACTCTAGCTGTTGATCTTGATGTCCTCTTATGCTTTCCTTCTTTTCCTTTTCCTTCTTTCTCCAAATCCAAAGTATGCCACACTCCTCTAAGAGTGCTCCAAGAAAAGTCTAAGTGTCCAAGAGTATGAGAGAGATAGAGAGAAAATGAGAGCTCCAAAATTGAACTAATAAAAAGCCATGAAGTGATCCTCAGAAGACTTTTTATTAATGAGGCCTTTATTTTCTTCATTTTTCCATTATTTTCCTTCATTTTCCTCCTCATGTTCAACCTATGACCTTTCACCTTCCTTTTCTCCTAATTTTCATTATTTTCATAAATAAATGCAAATAAATGCCATTTTTCCTTCTTAAAGCCTTAGCCATTTCCTTTGCCAATTTCCATAGCCATTAATTAATCACAAGTGATCTCCATTGCTATGTTTCTACTAGACATTTAGCTTGGAATACATGTCCCATGACCAAGATCTTATTTTACCTTTATTAATCTTTACATGGAGCTTTTACCAAGGTTGTTATAGAACCCTCCCCCTTGGGGGAACACCATCCTTAGTGTTCAATGACACCTACAACCACAAAATTGTTGTAAAAAAAACATACTTCCCATGGATCTTTATAACTTAGCTCATTGCAGTATTTACAATGGTCAACCTACTGGGAAGGAAACCAACATGACAACTTAACAAAATGGCAATCATAATGACATAACACCCATACCACCTACTGGAGCTTTATAACATAGCTCGTGAAGGTATTTACATCCTTATACATATGTGGATACACCAAAACATATACCAAACACATGCCAAACATTCACTCAACAAACGAATAGAGAAGGATACATAGCCCACATTTGATCCATCATCTCCCATGTAGCTGCATTGTGCCAAAAGTGCTTCCACTGCACTTTAACCTGCTCGATTGCTCAATTCCAGGGCATGAGCATGTTTCTCTACAGTATACACTAAGGTTCTAGCTAGAATTTTCCTTATGGCTCCACCTACAATACAGACTAGTCTATCACATGATCAACATCTTCAACATACTTTTTAAGAAATGAAATATGGAAAACATCATGGAATTTCACTGTCGGAGGTAGTGCAATTCAATAAGTAGCTGGTCCAATCCTTTCAAGGATCCTGAAATGTCCACAAAATGGAGGTGTCATCTTGGCACATGATCCAATTGGTAAGGAGCTCTTCTTGGGCAAGTCCACATGTTCCCCAACCTGAAAATCCTTAGACAACAAGTTCTGATCCACGTAAATCTTATGTCTATCTTGTGTTTCCTTCATATTCTTCTTGATTACCTGTATTTCATGTTCCATTTATGCCAACATTTCTAGCGCAATCAACACCTTATTCACTAGATCACTCTAACTGATGGGAGTATTACAATTCCACCCATACAATGCCTCAAACCAACACATCCTCAAAGATTTCTGATACCCATTGTTGTAAGAAAAAACTACCAGTGGAAGATACTGTCAGGCCAAGAGGTAACTCCACAAATCGAATTGTGTTATTGCATTAAGATGGATCATAGATACATACATGGAGAGAGAGACTCTTGGGTTTCATCTCCCAGTGTCTCTTCGACTTCTAATTCTCCTTATTTTCTATTTACAATATATACATGGATTTAATTAATCCCAAAGATTATGTTTCAATACCCCCCCTTAATTTCAAGGGATGTTGGCGAGTCCAAGCATCATTCTGAATCTTTCAAACTTTTCTCTTCGAATCTATTCATTTGTGGAACAATGGAATAGGTGGATTGTCATGGCCTCAACATGATGTCGAATCATATGGTATTTCGTATTGATATGCTTCATTCAATCATGGAAATTTGGGTTCTTGGCCAAGTTTATTGCATAAGTGTTTTCAATCATAAGAGGAGTTGAATGCACTTGTTTCTTCTGTAAATATTCTAGAATTTTCTTGAGGCACACAATTTCCTTTGTTGCTTCAATACCTGCCACATATTCTACATTAGTTGTGGAATCCAATGGAACTGATTATTTGTGTAACCTCTAGGAGACAACTCCTGATCCAAGACTCATAACATAACCTGAAGTAGATGCCCCAATTTATTTATCTCCATTGAAGTTTGAGTCAGAGTATTTAATCACACTAAAGTCACCCATATGTGTATACTTAAGTCCAAAGTCTTGAGTTCCCTTCAAGTACATTAGAACTCTTTTTGCAGCAGACCAATGAAGCTCACAAGGCTTTTGCATAAACTTGGAAAGGATTCTAGTAACAAATGAAATGTTGGGTATGCTAGTAGTTAGGTAGTTGAGACTTCCTATAAGCTATCTACACTTCATTCTATTCTCAAATTCTTTTCCTTCAGTGAAAGTGATATTTAAGTTCTATTCCATTGGAGTAGTCAAAGGATTTAACTTAGTCATGCTAAACTTATTCAACATATCTCCAATGTACTTCTTGTAAGAGAGGAATATAAACTTCATATGTTGAGTTACTTCAATACAAAGATAGTAGTGAACATAACCCAAATCTATCATTTCAAAACCTTTCCTCAACTCCTTATTTATGTATTCAATGTAGCTCTCATTGTACCCTATCATCAGAAGATCATCTACATACACCAAAAGATATACAACTGTTTTTCCAACCTTCTTGACAAATAAAGTTGCATCATCAAGATCATAATGCTTGAAGTTGAGTTTCAGAAGATGCTTAGTTCGCTTCTCGTACCAGGGTCGTGGTTCTTGTTTGAGGCCATATAAGGATTTTATAAGCTTGCATACTTTGTGTCCTTGACCCTTCACAACAAATCCCTTTGGTTTGGACATAAAAACTTTCTCTTTTAGATCTCCATTCTGTTGGAAATAATACTGAGAGGGGGGTGAATCAGTATTATCTAGCAATTTACCAAATCTTCCTTATTTGATCTTTTGAAATATTCTTGCATATCAGTACCATAAAACAATGAGCATGAATAAAGAAAATAGACAGTCACACCAAAGAACACAAGATGTAAGGTGGAAACCCAATGCGGGAGAAAAACCACCTGCTGCAATAATGTCTCTATCTTCTTTCAAGAATTTCTTTTTACAATGATTTTGTACTGGTGCAGTCCTTTACCAGCACGCAGGCTGCAACCTGCAAAGAGCTACAACTCTTTCTCGTTTTCCAGACTTCTCCTGGAAGGGAGCTACAACCCCCTACTTCTTTTCATGAAGAATCAAATGATCAACAAGTATACAACAGATACAGTCTACTATAGATATCAGATCAGTAATTACAGAAACAACCCAGAACACCTTATGAACAGAAATATACAGTCAACAGATCATCTTAAGACAGGGACGCATATTTTCTTTCTGTGGCCTGCGACTGGACGCAGTATACCTTATGCTGTTCTGCGTGCCGACGCACTGTTCCTTTTTGCTTGTCTGCGACCGACGCACACATCAACACTATCGCGCCGCGTCTTTCGCTTCAGAGACACACCCAATACCACAGTCGCGCCGCGTCCTTCGCTACAGAGACGCACCTGATCCTTTACTGTACTGCGTCCCGGCGCACTTTCCCTTCACTGAATCTGCGTCCCTTTAGATATAGAAGATAAGAGGACTTCAGAACCAACCCAAACACTCAGATCCACAGATCTGATCATGCGCCATATAGATCGTAGTCCATTAGAAGATTTACCCTTAAAGATATGGACTAGATCTCACCAAGAGATGATCAACCAAGATGATGATAAATCCAAATGAACTCCTTTGCTTTATATAGGCAAGCTTCTCCCCAAAGCGTGGAACAATACCACGAGCCGACACCATAGAAACACACAACCGTCGGCTAGATACCACACAAGAAGCCCCCACGAGCTTTTCTCTACCTTGAAATGTGTGCACTGGGCGGACGCACCTTCTGAACGGCTGGCCAGCGTCCCTGGACGCGGGTTCTGTATGGTAGACTTGCGGGGACGCATTTGCTGAACATATTTCCTGCGTCCTTCTTGATTTACCACCTGAAAGAGTTTGCCATCAAGGACAACACCTGAAACATAATGCCAACAAACTCCCCCTTTGGACTTGATGGCAACCACATAAGCTTCAGCTTCATCATTCTCCCCCTTTGACATCAAGAGCAAAGGGTATGCTCCCCCTATGCTCAAGCTTCTCCAGATTTGTAACCAGAAATCCATCATGAAGGAGACAGAGACATATTGCAGCTATTTCCAAGATCTCCTTCTCCATAATGCCAACAATGCATTATGTGCTCCCCCTGAGCCTATACCATCAATAGGAAGATGGTCAACAGTGAGATGATGCATCAACAACCCCCAGCTTTTGCCTGAGGTATTCAAAAGTGTCCCTGGGAAACGGTTTGGTGAAAATATCAGCAACTTGTTCCTTAGAAGGAACATACTCCAACTTGACCTTCTGTTCAAGTACTTGTTCCCGGAGAAAATGGTACTTGATTGGTATGTGCTTGGTTTTTGAATGCATAACCGGATTCTTTGAGATGCTGATTGCACTTGTGTTGTCACATAAGATAGGAATAGGAGGTGTACAAGTGATTTGATAATCCTGCAAAGTCTGCATCATCCAAAGAAGTTGGGTGCAACAAGATGCAGCCGCAACATATTCCGCTTCAGCTGTAGACAAGGCAATTGAACTCTGTTTCTTGCTGAACCAAGATACCAGTCTAGAACCCATAAAGAATGCACCACCACTTGTGCTTTTCCTGTCATCCACGCTTCCGGCCCAATCTGCATCTGTATAAGCATGAAGAGTGAGATCTGTATCTCTAGGATACCATAGGCCATAATTTTGAGTCCCTTGAAGATATTTGAAGATTCTCTTTACTGCTTGAAGATGAGTCTCCTTTGGATTTGCCTGAAACCTTCCAACTATTCCAACTGCATGCATGATGTCTGGTCGGGTACCTGTCAAATATAGTAGACTTCCAATCATAGATCTGTAGGTTGGTTGATGAACTGCTGCAGATTCGTCATTTGCACTGAGACTACATCCTGTAACCATGGGTGTACATACTGGTTTTGCATCTTCCATGCCATATTTCTTCAAAATCTGCTTGAGATACTTGGTTTGAGATAAAAGGATTCCTCCTTTCTTTTGTTGGATTTGCAAACCAAGAAAGTATGTCAGTTCTCCTAGCAAGGACATCTCAAATTCTTTCTGCATGACTGAGGCAAAGCTTTGACTCATAGCTTCTTCATTACTGCCAAAAATAATGTCATCTACATACACAACAAGTATTAGTAATTTGTCATTTTCAACTTTTATATAAAGATTGCTATCTGCTGAACCTTTTGAAAAACCTTGTTGATGAAGATATTTGTCCAACCGGTAGTACCAAGCCCTTGGAGCTTGTTTGAGACCATAGAGAGCCTTTTTTAATCGGCATACAAGATTTGGATCGTTTCCAAGAATGAAACCATCTGGCTGTTCAATGTACACTTCTTCATCCAAGTCTCCATTCAGAAAAGCTGATTTCACATCCATTTGAAATACTTTGAAGTTCTGACAACTTGAGAGAGCAAGAAACATTCGGATGGCCTCAAGTCTTGCAACAGGAGCAAAAGTTTCTTCAAAGTCTATTCCTTCTTGCTGTGCATACCCTTTACAAACAAGTCTGGCTTTGTTTCTAATTACTTCTCCATTTTCATTCAATTTATTTTTGAAAACCCATTTTGTTCCGATAACATTCTTATCCTTTGGTCTAGGAACCAGCTCCCAAGTGTTGTTCTTTTCGATTTGCTCAAGTTCTTCATCCATTGCTTTCACCCAACATTCATCTTTGCATGCTTCTTTCACATTTTGTGGTTCAGTAGAGGAGAGTAATGCCAAATAACTTGAAGCTTCTGCAACTGTTCTTCTAGTTTGTATACCTGCTTCCTTTTGTCCCATGATCTGAGATTCTGGATGGTTCTTTTGAACATATCTGGATGGAGTCTTTTCTTCTATTCTTGTTCTTTCTTCTGTTTCTTCGTGAGGTCCGTCTTGAAATTGTTCTTGCGGTTCTTCTTCTTCATCATTCTGTCTTTGAGGGTAGCTTTCATCTTCTTCAATGTCTTCACGATGTATTTGCCTAGGAATGTATCCTTTCTCATCAACCACTACATCAATGCTGTCAACAATTCTGCCAAGTCTTTTATTGTAGCATTTGTATGCTTTGCTATGTGGAGAGTAGCCAAGAAGAATTCCTTCATCTGCTCTAGGATCAAGTTTGCCAAGCTGCTCCTCAGTATTTTTGATATAGCATTTGCTCCCAAAGATTTTGAAGTGCTTTACCGAAGGAGTTTTACCACTCCAGAGCTCATGAGGAGTTTGAGTGCTGTTCACTCGGACATTTGTCTTGTTGAGAATAATAACTGCCGCATGTGCAGCTTCACCCCAGAAGGTTGCAGGAGTTCCTGATTCATCAAGCATAGCACGAGCCATTTGCTGGATTGTTCTGTTCATTCTTTCCACTACTCCATTTTGCTGAGGAGTTCTAGCTGTAGAAAATTCTCTCCTTATTCCATGTTCATCACAGAAATCAAAAAATTCATTTGAAGTAAATTCTCCACCTCTGTCGGATCTGAGGCACTTAATCTTGTGACCTGATTCATTTTCAGCCAAGGCTTTGAAGGATTTGAACTTTTCGAAAGCTTCATCTTTGTGCTTCATAAGTCCTAACCAAACAAACCTGGAGAAATCGTCAATAAATAATATCAAGTATTCCTCTCCTTTAGGTGTTCTTTTTCTGAATGGTCCACATACATCTGTATGTACTAGCTCAAGAGGCATGCTGGCTGATCCTTCTTTCTCTGGAAAGTTAGTTCTAGTCTGTTTTCCAAACTGACATGATCTGCACATGGTGTTGTCAGGAATCTTGATATCTGGAAGATCGCGAACTGCCTGATATTTGCAAGCTTTCCTTATTTGTGAGAAGCTTAGATGTCCCAACCTTCGATGCCATAACCAGTGCTCTTCATCCTTGCTTAGATAGCATTGTTGTTGTTCTTCATCAAAAATGTATAGATTATTTGAAGTTCTTTTTCCTTTGAGAACTGTTTTACCTGTATCAAGATCACGAACAAGACATCCATTTGATCTGAATATAACCTCGGTTCTTTGATCACACATCTGGCTTACACTTAGAAGATTATGCTTTAGTCCATCAACAAACAAAACATTTCCAGCCTTAACATCTTCTTTTAAAGGAGCAATACCTTTTCCTTTTATAGTTGCAGGAGTATCATTTCCAAAAGAGACTTTCTTTCCCTTTTCTAAATTAGAATAAGATTCAAGTTTTTCTTTATCACCTGTCATATGCTTTGAACATCCACTGTCAATGTACCATAGATTTTCTTGTCCTTCTGCATAGAATGCTATCCCACATCTTTCTGTTTGAGGTTCCTTTATTTTCCATGTTTTGGTGCCTGAGGTTTGTTCCCTTTTTTGTTCTTGTACCTTTCTTTCCGGAAACCTGCTTCTGCATTCAACATCTTCATGTCCAAAATTATTGCAAATAGAGCATTCAACTTCATTTTCAAGAGCTGAAAAATTGTTATAGGTCCTTTTTGTAATCCCTGTCATGCTTCTTTGTTTTTGAGCTTCCCTAGTCATGATTGTTTTATACGCAACACATTGGGCTGCTTTGTGACCAAAGTTATGGCAAGAAAAGCATTGTCCATTGAAGAAGTTTCTGCGATTATTGAATCTACCAACCAACTGATTGTAATTTCTATTTTCATCTATTCTTGAACCAAATTGAGAAGATTTTACCTGTGGCTGGTTGTGGCTTTTGTTCACCCTTAAGCTGGATTGCCCCTGATAGTTTGAAGTTTGTCCCTGCTTTACCTGATGATCTTCCTTGTGTTCTTGCTCATTTCTTCTTGCTGCATCAAGATAACTTTTTGAAGTGGAAGCTTGAGAAGTTTCTCCATTGTAGCCAAGACCTGTCTTATTTAGTGGAGACCGCTGCACACTGATAATCTCATTCAACGTTTCAGATCCTTTGACAAACTTGAGATTAATAGTTTTTGTTTTCTCAATTTCTTTTCTAAGACCAACAATTTCACCTTCTAATTTTTCAAGATGTTTTTCCTTTTCATCAATCTGAAATTGTAGAGTATCAATAATCATGTTCTTTTCTTCTATACATCTCTTGAGTCTAGTAATTTCATCATAAAGGTTATCCACATCTATAGCATCCTCATAATTATCATCTTCAAATGCCATTAACAATCTATATTTGTTACCTTGTTCATCTTCATCACTGTTTGATAAGCCATCGCTATCTTCATGGGTGTAGTAGCTTTTCTTATTTGTACCCTGTTTCTTGTTCCATCTAACTGGTTCCTTTCCTTTATCCTTATAAGAACATTTTGCAGCATAATGACCTACTCTTCCACAAGCAAAACATTTGAAAGGTAGCTTACCTCTGAACCTTCCAGAACCCCTTTGAAGATTTCTGACAAAGTTTGATTCTTCTTCCTCTTCTTCTGGAACATGACTTGCTTCATAGTGATCTTCTTTGCCTGATGCTTTAAAAGCAGCTTCCCTTCTGTCTGATGGACCTCCCTTTCTCATTTCATAAGCAGTTAGAATTCCATGCAGCTGAGACATAGTGAGAACACGGAGATTTTCCTTTTCTTCTACTGCAGATACTTTAGATTCAAACTTGGGAGATAAAGATCTTAGAATCTTTTGAACTACTATAGTCTCTTTTATTTCTTCACCCAAATTTTTCATACAATTAACAATCTCATCTACCCGAAGAAAATAATTAGCCACACTTTCATCATTATACATCTTGAGAGTCTCATATTGAATCCTGAGAGTTTGAAGTTTAGCTTCTTTTACCTGTTCATCTCCTTCATAGCTAGTGATCATTTTGTCCCATATTTCTTTTGCTGATTTGAAGTGCATGACCTTCATGAACTCTGTTTGAGATATAATTCCTAATAGAGTACTGACTGCTTTTGCATTTGTTTCATACTGCTTTTTCTCAGCTGGATCTGTAGGAGTAACTGAAGGAAAGGCATAGCCTGATTCTACAATGTTCCAAACTTCTGTACCAAGAGATTGAAGATATGCAGTAACTCTTACCTTCCAATAATTGAAGTTTGTCCCATCGAAGACGGGTGGCCTGATTGATGCTTCTCTCTCGTAGTTGCTCATGATGATCGATCTACCTTCAAGCGATCAAGCTGTTCTGAAGGACCTGCTCTGATACCAATTGTTGGAAATAATACTGAGAGGGGGGTGAATCAGTATTATCTAGCAATTTACCAAATCTTCCTTATTTGATCTTTTGAAATATTCTTGCATATCAGTACCATAAAACAATGAGCATGAATAAAGAAAATAGACAGTCACACCAAAGAACACAAGATGTAAGGTGGAAACCCAATGCGGGAGAAAAACCACCTGCTGCAATAATGTCTCTATCTTCTTTCAAGAATTTCTTTTTACAATGATTTTGTACTGGTGCAGTCCTTTACCAGCACGCAGGCTGCAACCTGCAAAGAGCTACAACTCTTTCTCGTTTTCCAGACTTCTCCTGGAAGGGAGCTACAACCCCCTACTTCTTTTCATGAAGAATCAAATGATCAACAAGTATACAACAGATACAGTCTACTATAGATATCAGATCAGTAATTACAGAAACAACCCAGAACACCTTATGAACAGAAATATACAGTCAACAGATCATCTTAAGACAGGGACGCATATTTTCTTTCTGTGGCCTGCGACTGGACGCAGTATACCTTATGCTGTTCTGCGTGCCGACGCACTGTTCCTTTTTGCTTGTCTGCGACCGACGCACACATCAACACTATCGCGCCGCGTCTTTCGCTTCAGAGACGCACCCAATACCACAGTCGCGCCGCGTCCTTCGCTACAGAGACGCACCTGATCCTTTACTGTACTGCGTCCCGGCGCACTTTCCCTTCACTGAATCTGCGTCCCTTTAGATATAGAAGATAAGAGGACTTCAGAACCAACCCAAACACTCAGATCCACAGATCTGATCATGCGCCATATAGATCGTAGTCCATTAGAAGATTTACCCTTAAAGATATGGACTAGATCTCACCAAGAGATGATCAACCAAGATGATGATAAATCCAAATGAACTCCTTTGCTTTATATAGGCAAGCTTCTCCCCAAAGCGTGGAACAATACCACGAGCCGACACCATAGAAACACACAACCGTCGGCTAGATACCACACAAGAAGCCCCCACGAGCTTTTCTCTACCTTGAAATGTGTGCACTGGGCGGACGCACCTTCTGAACGGCTGGCCAGCGTCCCTGGACGCGGGTTCTGTATGGTAGACTTGCGGGGACGCATTTGCTGAACATATTTCCTGCGTCCTTCTTGATTTACCACCTGAAAGAGTTTGCCATCAAGGACAACACCTGAAACATAATGCCAACACATTCAAGAAAGCAATTTTTTCAACCATTTGATGGACTTTCCAACCATTATGGGTTGCCAAGGAAAAGAGTCACTGTCTAGATGGTAGCCCAATTTGATGTGGGGGAAAAAATATCCTCTTAGTCAAACACTTCCTTCTATGAAAATCCTTTTGCCACAAGCCTGGACTTATGCTTGTCGAGTGAGCCATATGCCTTATACTTGTTGTTAGGCCCCTATACTACTAGTGTAACCCCTTATTGTTATTAGTACAACCCACTTCATTGATGTACCCATGTAGTGCCCATATTTTTATTATTGTGCCCCATAGAAGCCCACTATTGTTATTATTGTGCCCTTACATTATTATTGTTATGTCGGCTCTAATTATGTTAGGACCCCTTAGACTCCTATATATAGAAAGGAGGTCTTTTCATTTGTGTCATCCAAGAATTGTTCATTTATGTAATGTAAAGGAGGTTGCCCCCTCGAAGAGGCTGAATTCTAAGGCGTTGATCTATCTTTTCTATCTTTTCTTGAGCTGGTTTCATAACATTTGGTATCAGAGCTTTGGATTTTAGGGTTTCGCTGCTCCAAACAGGTCATCGTGGAATTTTAGCTATAACATTTTTTTTGCGATGTTTCAGAAGTTGCAAAAAAAAACCATTTGAGAAGAAATCGTGCTGAACCTTGGGTGCGAAATTTCGAGCTTTTCGTGCTATATTTGTGGAGATATGATCTGAGGAAGTTGGTCTTTTTGCAGACTCTTGAATTACATTCCAAACAGGTGACTTGGGGAAAATCTTCATAACTTTCTCTCTGGGGATCAGATTGAAATTTTGTAAGAAGGTACAGAAAGAGGATGGACTGTAGTTTCTTGTATGCACGTTTCAGATCCAAAGGTCGAAACAGTGACACGTGGCACTTCATACAATTTCACTCTTCTGGAAAGGTCTATAATTAGGTCATCTTGGGAGACTGTGCATAACTATTTCTTAGAGAATCCAATTTGGATTAGACTGGTGGCATTGGAAAGAGGACACAGTGGGCTACTATAGATCACAATTTTAGAACTTAAAGATACGAAAGTACAGAGTTACAGTCGTTTCAAGGTCGAGCTCCTAAAATCAAGAAAAAGCAAGATGAGGAAGTTTGATGGCAAGGATCCGGTAAATTGGATACCTCAGATGGAGCAATATTTTGATCTAAATGGTGTACAACTATTACAAAAGGTATTTGTTGCATCTTCATATTTAGAATCAAATCAATTTTTATGGTACGAAGGGCTTTGTTCTCGTAAACAACTTGTTACGTGGTCAATTTTCACGGAGGAAATGATAGCACACTATGAGGATACAAAGAGCAACACCTTCTTGAGAGAAACACCCCAACAATTGGAAAGAGTAAAAGGGCTTTGTGACATATTGGAAAGAAAAATTATGGAAACCAGGAAGCATACCCCTCACAACTATAAAGATGGAAGTGTTGTTTCTCCTAGCCTTCCACAACCTACAAGGGTTACACCATAACAACTGGAAGAAAAAAGAGAAAAGGGGCTTTGTTACAATTGTGATAGCAAATGCACTAAAGGTCATAAGTGTGCTGAGAAAAAATTATTTTACATAGAATATAAATAGGAGGAAGAAAAGGATCAAGAAACATCAAAATAAGAGGATATACGCCAGGACCCCACCCCAAAGAAAGAAGAAATGAATCAGACCATATCTTGTAAAGCATTGGCAAGAATTACCACTCCTCAAACTCTCAAGATAGAAGGACATATCAAGAAGAAAAAGGTGCAAGAAGTGAAAGATCACATCGAGAAAGAAGAAATGAATCCAACCATATCTTGTAATTCATTGGTCAAAATTACCACTCCTCAAACTATCAAGATAGAAGGACATATCAAGAAGAAAAATGTTCAAGAAGTGAAAGATCACATCGAGCATCAAGAAATGAATCTGACCATATCTTGTAAAGGATTAGAAGAAATGGCCACTCCTCAAACTCTAGAGATAGAAGGACATATCAAGAAGAAAAAGGTTCAAGTAGTGAAAGATCACATCAAGCATCAACAACAAGTTCTCCAACTTTTAAAGGATAATGCCACGTCGGTGCAAAATCAAATGAAACAACAGGTAGATCAACATCATAGTGAAAAAGGTTTTGATGTAGGTGATTGGATATTTTTCCTACTACATCTCAAGCAAGCTATTTATGAGAAGGAAATGTTGCCAATACTACATGCACTTAAAAAATGGCGACCTTACCGAATGGGAAGACTCTTCAAGGATGAGGATGTGGAAGCATTGTTTTGTGCTATTTCTATTATCCAACCAGATTGGATAAACGAAGTAAGGGATGAATGGAAAAAGGATGAAGAAGTATGGCCACTTATTCAAAAGTTGCAAAAGATCCCAATTCAAACAATATTGCCAGAAATTGAAGAGGAAGGAAAAATCATATTAGAACCTGGAGCAGTCACAGAAACAAGAACCCGACAACTACGAAATCGATCAATTTCAGAGTATCTCATCAAGTGGAAGAACTTACCCACTGAAGATTCCACATGGGAGGACAAGAATTTTATATAGAAGCATCAAGAACTACTCAAGCATTGAGGACAACACTTTTTGAAGGAGAGGGACATGTTAGGCCCCTATACTACTAGTGTAACCCCTTATTGTTATTAGTACAACCCACTTATTATATTGATGTACCCATGTAGTTCTCATATTGTTATTATTATGCCCCATAGAAGCCCACTATTGTTATTATTGTGCCCTTACATTATTATTGTTATGTCGGCTCTAATTATGTTAGGACCCCTTAGACTCCTATATATAGAAAGGAGGTATTTTCATTTGTATCATCCAAGAATTGTTCATTTATGTAATGTAAAGGAGGTTGCCCCCTCGAAGAGGCTGAATTCTAAGGTGTTGATCTATCTTTTCTATCTTTTCTTGAGCTGGTTTTATAACACTTGTTCTTGAAGATCCATTTTCAACCTATTGGTTTGGTTCCCGATGGAGAATCAACCAACTTATAGGTGCCATTCTTTATCAAGGCATCATCTTCTTTCTGCATCACTTCTTTCCATTCATCATGGGAAGCAACTTCTTTGAAGGAATTTGGTTCGAAATCGGTAGAAAGATTCAGTTCACAATTATAAGAAAGATCCATATCAATAGGTGAATAAAAATCATCTACATCACCTCCATTATGTCTGATTGTGCTTCTTGTTCATGTCTTTCCTACCTAATTAGGATGAACACTTTCAAGTGTTTTTGTCATCCATTTAAGAGGACCTTTCTAAGATGGCCCAAGCTGTTCAGATGACTGAGTGTGCACTGAATCAATATTTAGTCTCCCAATTTTGTCAATCACATCACTCAAAGTGTCATCTAGATCAGTGGCTCAATCTTGACACGAGGGAGAGAGTGCCTCAGAATAATATTCCATAGATTGGTCTAGTATAGTAATCCCCCCTTCAAGATGTGGAATCTAATTATCAAACTCTTGAAAATATTTTGCATGTCTGAATCTATTGAAGCAATCAAGCTATCACTCAACAACATTGTCAGCCTTGGAAGATTCGAGAAAGATCACATCTCTAGGTATTATAAAATTCTTATTGACTTCACAATAGAGACAGTATGCTTTGGAGGTATTTGAGTACCCCAAGAACATACATTTGCGACTCCTTGCACTGAATTTGTTTCTATGTTCCTTATGTATCAAGGCATAACAAGTGGAATCAAAAACCCTGAGATGCTTCATCGAAATAATGTGGCCATACCACATTTCATAGGAAGTCTTTTTTTCATAGAATCATATGGACACCTATTCTTTATATATGCAATGCATAGAACTATGTTACCCCTGTTAGGGTCCTATAATAATAGGATTCATAATTTTGAATTGGCTATGATTAGTCTTGTAATATTGTACATACTTGCTTTCTGCAAAATGTTCTCCCATATTAAAAATAAAAAATGTAAAGAGGGTAAGTCATAAAATAAAAATCAAAGGACTAAAAGAAGAGGATCAAAAAGAAAATACAATATGAACCCCACCAAAAAGAGATAAAAAATATATTCTGAAAGTGATGCAAATTCAAATGGTACTACTTTTTACTTTACTAGGCAAAATAATATTGTGTGCAACTTGTCAAAAATGCCACAATCCATTATCATCAAATAGTTTAATCTTTATTCATTCATGCTTTAAATTTCATGTTGATAGATAGAGAAATAAAGATCTATCCAAATTGTTTAATCTTGGCAGATCAGTAGTTAGGTAGAGAATAATAAGGAGCTCATCAGTTTAATCTGAGCTCTTGGAAGTTATAAGGTTAGAATTAGATAGTTTGCTTATCAAAGAAAAAGAAATCAAGGGTGAGCAAGCTCAAATGCACCCAATAAATGAAGAGAAAACGCTAGGGTAAATAAAAAGTAGGTAGAAGAGGTTTTGAAATGCACAAGGTTTCCATCTCAAATGCACCTTCATCATTCTTAAATCCTATGTTTCATGTGAAGGAGCAACTATCAAAGGAAAGAGGACATTCACAAAAATTGTGTATTACTTTGGGTATTGTTGAAGCCCCGAAAATCGGGTCTACAACAAGGGACATAACCACCCGGTTTGGACCTTGAAAGAAGCTCCTTTTCCATTTGGGATAGTGGCTCTGATTGAGGGTAATGGTACTAGTTTCCCAATTTGTTTGTGATGATGCTAAGGGATGATGTTTTCTTTCCTAAAAGTTTCTAAAGAGAATTCTTTTAATCTAAATCTAATCTAACACATGTAATTTTATTCTAATGAGTGGAAACATCTAATTCTAAAAACTATCCCGGGATTAACTCTTCACTTATGCGATCTAAAATAGTTTCCAACAACAATTGGTAATAAATATTATTCAATTGCTACGAGAAAATAATCCATTAAAATTAATTTCTTTCGTATAACAAATTAGCCGAAACAATTATGATAAGCATATCACATAATAAGTTATTCATACACTCAGCATAAAAAGAATAGTTACCACCATAAAAAAGCACAAAATTGATAACTGAACATTCAGGCATTCATATATAAACAACTGAAAATAACATATTACTTGACGCATAAGAAGAAACCATTAAGAGATAAAAGTACCATTGATAATAAGTCCTACTCATGAGCTTCAACAATATAGATTTATCTTCTCATAATTCAATATCTACTAAGAGTACAAAAGTGCATTTCAGTAGCAGACATTAAACACAGATATCAATAAATTTCGTTCCATTCATGTTATAGACATTTTTGGGCCCTACAACCCCAAGCATGAAATGTCCATAAACCAAGGGCTCCTAAGTCCCTAAAAGTGTTGTTCTAACCCCTAAAGGAACAAGGTCAACAGATTACAGCTTCTCCCAGAAGTTCTCCACCAGAAACTACTCAAAATTGGTCAAATCAGGATCATTGCAGCTGCTCCACTGGCTAGGTGTGTTGCATTGCACCTAAATACAATGTGAGGGTGCGTTGCATTTCAAAAATCCCTTCTGTGGGGTGCGATGGGCGACAAATGACAAATGGCAGTGTCATTCCGCGAGGTGGAGAGACAATGGAAGCTTCCAGAATCTTCTCCTGTGACACTTGCCTCACTGAATTCGACCAAGGATGAGTAAGAGGCCTTCAGTCTCCAAGTGGAAGCAAGAACTAACAGAGAGAAGACACTAATCAAATCACAAGCTGACTCATCCTCCTTACAGATATCTATATATGGATCCCTCATCCCAGAGGTTAGAGGCTGGAATTTTGCATATTGTAAGGAATTGCTGTTGGTTTTTTGAGACAAACATCAGATTGTTGGGTGATCTATGCTTTGTTTGAGGTGAAGAGGGGCTTATTTGCTGGGAGGTTGATGTTGGGTCAGGAACCACTGGTTGTAACTCCTCCTGAATCTTTTCTTGTTTATCAATAAAAGCTATTTGAGTTTTCCTCCATGCTTTTGTATCATTGATGCTTGTTACATTTGTATGGTTAACTTAAATATGATCCTAAGTTGTTTATGAATATAGATCCATGTATTTGTATAGTGTTCTTCTTCTGTGATCTTATAGGTACTTTGTGAAGCTGGGCAAGTAAGGGAGCAGGTAGCTGGAGACTATCAAAGAAGAGAGGGATTGGATCAAAGGATTAGCGCAAGACACAGGTTGGTTCTTTCTATTCCTCTCTATCTATAGTTCATAAAGGAAATACAAAAGTAGTTTTTCTCTGTTTGTTTCTAAGGCAGCTGTCACACCTTAGTGGGATAGAGCAGTTCTAAATAGACACTTTTCCCTGTAACAAAATGGCGACTCTGCCGGGGAAGAATTAGTTTGTTTGTTTATCTTCTTTGTTGTCTTTTTCATAAACTTACAGACGGAGTCTGAAGCTGTGCCAGGTAGCTTTTGAACTGCATTTGCTATGCAAATGCAAAGTAGATAAATGCCGCTTCAGTTGACCTCCGGGATCTGTTTATGCTTTAAACAACTGATTCACAAACTCTCTGATTGCCCTTGTGATAGCTCTTAGATCCTCCTTAGATCTAACCCTGATTGTTGCATTACTGATTGCTTTTTACTCGGCTAAAAACCAAGAACTGAACTGCAAACCGTGACCCGGAACCCGAACAGAGTCTCATTTCTGGCCCAGCGTAGGTACTGTTAAGAGATTTTGAATTTCAGCGCACTTCCCGAGTGGACAACCTGCGCTACATTTCAGATTCTCTGTGTTACAGGTGCGCTGATCAGATTAGCTCTGTGCAGTTGTGGCTTTTGTACTTCATTCTTTCCAGTTCTATTCCTGAATTTTGCTGCCTGTGATCAGTATATGTCTATTTGAAATCCCTTTTCCTTGCTGTTATTCTGCCTCCTTTGTACAAAAGAACTATAGATGTTTTTGTGTGTTTGTTGAGTCATTTAAAGTTTTCCTTTGCAAAAGTAGCATAATCGTACTGTCGTCCTTTGATTTGAAACTGTCTTAAGTGTCGATTTCAATCGTAGGAAAGAGTTTGATTGCTGTTGATAGTTGATTACCCTGTTACTATTGCTTTTGGTCTGAATTTGTAATTTTCTAGTGTCAAAAACAAGTATTCATTTCAAAATCGTAAGGTGTCGTAATCATCTCTATTTTTTATTTTGAAAAGAAGCTTGTTTATATTTGTCGCTTGAAAAGAAATTCAGATTTGTGCATCAACTTTCTTTTTAGCATCCATATACTAAGAAAGTTGAAAACAAACACATGCATGTGCATTTGCATATAGACAGTCTGTTTGGCTTGATTTAGGAAAGTGCATTTACAGTGTGCTCTTTGCTCTTTGTGAAAAGATTCTGTCTTTCTTTTCCCTAGTAGCTAGGATTTTCATTGCATAAAAGAGATAAAAATTTTGTTTATCATCTTTAGATTGCATTTTAGGAATTACATCTACATCTCGTGGTGAACCCAAAAGGCAAACTTCATAAGCAAGATCAACTTAAAATAAACTCAATGAATCTAACAACGCTTTGGAACTTAACGCACAACATCTAGAGGTCTAGGCTAGAGACGTATTCCGGTGTCGTAAAGCTTGGTAACTGTTGTTCTCACTGTTGGTTGGGTGATTCCTCCACTTTGAGACGATAAGTGCTAGTACGGACTTGTGCTCCCACGTACCATCGAGTATATTTTGGGAGACCCCTATAGGCTTTAATCCTTTATCCATAGGAAGCTGTGTCTGCTGCCCTATCGATCGCAATGCACTGAACACAGCATTCGGGAAGATTGACTGCCATACCGTAAAAAGTATTCTGCAGTTTTGCGATTGGTTTGGTACTCCCTCTACCTAGACTTCCAGAGCAGTCCCTTTCATTCATTTTCAGACTCTTTAACAGAAAAGGTCCATCTGAGCACTTGTCACTTCAGGCTCATTAAAAATCGAAGGAGACTAGAGTCATCTTTTGTTTTTTCTCGACTCTTAAAAATTGAAAAAACAAGTTGCATCAAAGCATCTAAAATTTATTTTAAACAGAATATTCATTACCCTTTCCTCCGTTGATCTTGAGTTGAGAAAATGGAGTCCACCAACCAAGGGATTCCCCTTGGAGGAAATCCTAGTCCCTTCTCCTCTTGGGGAGATGTTGGTGCACCCCATATGGCCACATTGGCGCTTCCAGGACTGACAATTGGTTTGCCTGTATGGCTCTTCTCAACCTCTGTCGTTCAGAACACCACTATTCCTGAACAATCGAATAAGCAATTAGACGAATCCAGAGTTACCCACCAACCTTCTACTTCCTCTAATTCTCCCTCTCCTCCTTCCTCTTCGCTTGATGGGGCTGTTAAAGCCAAAAGTCAAGTACCCAAGGAGAAGAAGGAAAAGAAGAAGAAAGAGAAGAAGAAGAAGGAGCCAAAAGCGAATGGGGGCAAACGAGTGTCGTTTAGCGAAAATCCACACACTGCACCGACTAGGCCTAAATCGCCATGTGTCATTTGCAAAGGAGACCACTATCACAGAGATTGTCCTTGCATCCCTCGGATCTTAAGGGACTGGTCTCCTCGTTTGTACAACCCGGTGTCGTCAACCTCTGATGATCATGTTGAAAACACACTGTCGACTAGTGAAAGTGAAGCCCCTGGACAAAAAGGAAAATACAGATTTCCTTGTAAACTGTGCGAAGGCGATCATGCCGTCCACCGTTGTCCCTTCTTAGACGAAGCTAAAAGAGTTTTGGATGATCGTCCGGTTTCACCGTTACGACTTCCTCCTGGATATAAAAAACTCTTGCCGAGTCCGTCACTAGTCGAAAACCCGGCTGACCGGCCCAGATGGTCGGCCGAAGTTTCTATCATCGAAGAAAAACCATCTGAATCAACACCAGACGAAAGTCAAAAGGTCGAGACGGCAGTTGACCCAGTCTTGCCTTCAGAGGTTCCATCTTCAGATGATACAGTCACTGAAGAGAACAAGGATGACACCGTCCAAATTCTTTTCATAAGCACAGACTCCAACGAACATGGGGGCAGTTTACCCGTTCCTTTACCGCAGGAAGGAAGTTCGTCAGAGTCGTACCCGGCCGTACAAATTAGCCGAAACAATTATGATAAGCATATCACATAATAAGTTATTCATACACTCAGCATAAAAAGAATAGTTACCGCCATAAAAAAGCACAAAATTGATAACTGAACATTCAGGCATTCATATATAAACAACTGAAAATAACATATTACTTGACGCATAAGAAGAAACCATTAAGAGATAAAAGTACCATTGATAATAAGTCCTACTCATGAGCTTCAACAATATAGATTTATCTTCTCATAATTCAATATCTACTAAGAGTACAAAAGTGCATTTCAGTAGCAGAGATTAAACATAGATATCAATAAATTTTGTTCCATTCATGTTATAGACATTTTTGGGCCCTACAACCCCAAGCATGAAATGTCCATAAACCAAGGGCTCCTAAGTCCCTAAAAGTGTTGTTCTAACCCCTAAAGGAACAAGGTCAACAGATTACAGCTTCTCCCAAAAGTTCTCCACCAGAAACTACTTAAAATTGGTCAAATCAGGATCATTGCAGCTGCTCCACTGGCTAGGTGCATTGCATTGCACCTAAATACATTGTGAGGGTGTGTTGCATTTCAAAAGTCCCTTTTGTGGGGTGCGATGGGCGAGAAATGACAAATGGCAGTGTCATTCCGTGAGGTGGAGAGACAATGGAAGCTTCCAGAATCTTCTCATGTGACACTTGCCTCACTGAATTCGACCAAGGATGATGTTATGAAACCAGCTCACAAGAAGATAGAAAAGAGAGATCCACGCCTTAGAATTCAGCCTCTTCGAGGGGGCAACCTCCTTTACATTACATAAATGAACAATTCTTGGATGATACAAATGACAAAACCTCCTTTCTATATATAGGAGTCTAAGGAGTCACAATATAATCCAGCCGACCTAACAATAATAATATAAAGCCACAAAAATAACAATAGAGGGATTCTATGGGGCACAAAAATAACAATATGGGGGTAATAGGGGCACAACAATATAAATAGGGGGTATAACTACAATAGTAATGGGGTAATCACTAGTATTATAGGGACCCAACATGCCCCTCTCCTTCAAAAAAGTGTTGTCCTCAACGCTTGAGCAGTTCTGGATACTTCTGCATAAAATTCTCATCCTCCCATGTGGAATCTTCAGTGGATAAGTTCTTCCACTTGATAAGATACTCTGAAATTGATCGATTTCGTAGCTGTCGAGTTCTTGTTTCTGTGATTGCTTCCGGTTCCAATATAATTTTTCCTTCCTCATCAAGTTCTGGCAATATTGTTTGAATTGGGAGCTTGTCACCTATAACCTTCTTTAAACATGAAACATGGAAAACTGGGTGCAATCGAGAAGCTGCAGGAAGCTCCAATTTGTATGCCATAGTACCAATCTTTTCCAACACCTTGTACGGACCATAATACTTTGGTGATAATTTATTATCCTTCTTAGCTTGCTTTAGGGACATTTGCTTATATGGTTGTAGCCGTAGGAATACCCAATCACCTACATCAAAACTTCTTTCACTGCGATGTTGATCTGCCTGTTGTTTCATTCTATTTTGTGCCAACACGAGGTTATCCTTTAAGAGTTGGAGGACTTGTTGTTGATGTTCGATGTGATGTTCCACTGCCTGAACCTTAGAATTTTCTCTTAAATATGATGTGATGGATGGTGGTTGATACCCATAAAGTGCCATAAATGGGGTCATTTTTGTTGCTGTATGGAAGGAAGTGTTATACCACCATTCAGCTAGAGGCAACCATTTGACCCATTGTGTCTGTTTATCAGATACAAAGCAACGAAGATATCCTTCCAAACATTTGTTTACTATCTCAGTTTGCCCATCAGATTGAGGATGATAAGATGAGCTATGAGCTAACTGAGTACCAAGACAAGAAAATAATTCTGTCCAAAAATTTCCAGTGAAAATGGGATCTCTGTCACTTACAATAATCTTTGGGTTTCCATGTAGCTTTTGAACTGTTTCCATAAATGCAGTAGAAACTGTACTAGCTTTAAATGGATGTGATAATGCACAAAAGTGTGCATACTTGGTAAGTCTGTCAACTACCACCATGATGACACTCTTTCCCTCAGACTTGGGTAAACCTGTGATAAAATCCATTGAAACCTCCTCCCAACGTTGGCTTGGAATGGATAAAGGTTGTAATAGACCTGGTGTCTTAATTGTTTCAACTTTATTTTGCTGGCAAACCAAACATTCTGCCACAAACTTTTGAATATCTGATTTAAGGCCATCCCAAAAAAAATCCTTCTTAACCCTGTGGTAAGTTTTTAAAAATCCTGAGTGCCCTCCTAAGGGAGAAGTGTGCAATTCCATAAGAATCTTTTGTTTTAGCTGGGAATTCTTACAGAGGTATAAGCGATCTTTGTACCATAACGAATCATTTTGCCAGCTAAATGTATCAGAAGTACTGGAATCTTGTTGTAGCTTTTGAATAAGTGCCCACACTTCTTCGTCATTCTTCCATTCCTCCCTTGCTTCGTTTATCCAATCTGGTTGGATAATAGAAATGGCACACAACAATGCTTCCACATCCTCATCCTTTCTTGAGAGTGCATCTGCCACCACATTTTGCTTCCCTTTTTTGTAGATGATTTCAAAGTCATAACCCAACATCTTTGTGACCCACTTTTGTTGCTCTTCAGAGGATAATCTTTGTTCTAAAAAGTATTTAAGGCTATCATGATCCGTTTTTACCTTGAAGTGTCTTCCCATTAGGTAGGGTCGCCATTTCTTAAGTGCATGGAGTATTGCCAACATTTCCTTCTCATAAATAGCTTTGTTTAAAAACTTTCCCTTGATTGGACGACTTTCAAAAGCAATGGGTCTTTCATCTTGCATTAGAACAACACCAATTCCATTTCCTGAAGCATCACATTCCACAATAAAGGTTTTTGTGAAGTCCGGTGTAGCTAAGACCGGTGCTTGGCACATTGCCTCTTTAAGATGTTCAAAGGCCTTTGTTGCTTCCGAAGTCCATGAAAATGAATCTTTCTTCAATAATGTTGTTAGAGGTGCTGCTATTCTCCCATAATTCTTAACAAACTTGCGATAATACCCTGTCAACCCAAGAAATCCTCGCAGATGCTTTATGGATGTGGGGATTTTCCATTCCTTAATGGCTTTAATTTTGCTAGGGTCTACCTTAACTCCTTCATGAGATACAATATGACCCAAATATTCCACCTCCTGGACTCCAAAGAAACATTTGGATCTTTTTGCATATAATTGTTTCTCCTCCAATAGTTGTAGCACCCTGTCAACATGTTCAACATGATCCTTCCAAGACTTGCTGTAGATTAGTATATCATCAAAAAATACTAACACAAATTTTCTAAGGAATGGTTTGAAAATTGAATTCATCAAACCTTGAAATGTTGAAGGTGCATTGGTAAGGCCAAAAGGCATGACCAAAAATTCATAATGACCCTCATGAGTTCTAAATGCTGTTTTCAGAATGTCTTCAATCTTCATTCTAATTTGATGATATCCCGAACGAAGATCCAACTTGGTGAAGTAAATTGATCCATGCAATTCATCCAGTAATTCATCAATAACAGGAATGGGGAACTTATCTTTAATAGTGAGCTTGTTGAGCTCCCTATAATCTGGACACATGCGCCATGATCCATCCTTCTTGTGCACCAATACTACTGGAGCTGAGAAAGAACTTTGACTCGGTTGAATTATACCAGCCTCTAGCATTTCTGCAACCATACGTTCAATTTCACTTTTTTGGACATATGGATATCTGTACGGCCTGATGTTTGGAGGAACACTTCCTGGAATCAGATGAATAGCATGATCATGATCACGCATAGGTGGGAGACCTTTGGGAGTCTCAAATACCTTGGAATGATTGTCCAGGACTTTTTGGAGATCTGGAGAAATAGATGATTCCAATGTGGAAACATCTAGCGAACATAATTGTGCAATTACACCTCTTTGCTCCTTTTTTAGAAGCTTTGTCATGCCATTAGAGCTGATTATCTTTCCTGGTTTCCCTGCAATACCCCTTAATTCAACTTCCTTTCCTTCCACAGAAAATTTCATGAAAAGTTCTTGAAAATTAAAAGCTATTGTACCCAAGGATTGTAGCCATTGGACTCCTAGTACAACATCAACACCTCCCATTGGAATGGAAAGCATTGGGCTAGTCAATACATATTCTCCCATGGATAGCTTGATATTATGGCACTTTCCAGAACAATTTATTGTTCCTCCATTTGCAATCATCACTTGACACTCTGGTGCTGGATATAGGAAGCAATTCAATTCTTTTGCTACCCTACAATGAATAAAATTGTGGGTGCTTCCTGAATCAATCAACACTATTACCTTTTTCTTCTTGATTTGTCCTTCTATCTTGATGGTTTGAGGAGTGGTAATTCCTGCCAATGCATTACAAGATATGGTCGGATTTATTTGTTCTTCATCTAGGCTTTGTTCCTGGAATATATCCTCTTCTTTTGACCTTTCTTGCTCCTTTTCTTCTTCCTCTTCACAATCTATGTAGAATAATTTCTTCTCAGCACACTTATGACCTTTTGTGTATTTGCTATCACAATTGTAACAAAGCCCTTTTGCTCTTTTTTCTTCCAATTGTTGTGGTGTCAACCTTGTAGGTTGTGGAAGACTATGGGCAACAACACTTCCGTCTTTATAGTTGTGAACGGTATGCTTCCTAGTTGCCATAATTTTGCTTTCCATTTTTCTTGCTAACCTGAATGCCTTCTCTAATGAATCAGGTTCCCAAAGGCGCACATCATGTTGGATATTATCCTTTAAAGACCCTATGAACACATCAATCCTATGCTCCTCTGGAATATCTTTTACCCTTATGTTCAATTTTTGGAACTCCTCAATGTGCTCCATTATTGAACCCTTTTGTTTGAGACTTATCAATTGGCTAAAAAAAGTGTTGCTTTTTGTATCCTCATAATGTGCTATCAATTCTTCTGTAAAAATTGCCCAAGTGATAAATTGTTTACGAGAACAAAGCCATTGATACCATACAAACTGATTTGGTTCCAAATATAAAGTTGCCATACGTACCTTTTGTGTGTTTTGCACATTATTGAGATCGAAGAATTGCTCCATTTGTAATATCCATGTGGCGGGATCCTTGCCATCAAACTTCCTCATATCGATTTTTGGAACATGGTGAGTCTTTGATCCAACATTAGAGTCTATGGAATCATGATTAACATTTCTTTTGTTCTCATCATGAGTTTCCTTTACTACCTTTTCACCATTAGTGACCCTTTCTTGTAGCAACTTCTTCAATTCATCCATCTTATCATCCATGCCATCAATTTTAGCGTCCATGCCATTCACCTTAGCTTCCATGCCATCCATCTTAGCTTCCATGCCCTTTATCTTAGATTCCACGCCATTTACGTTAGATTCCACGCCATTTATCTTCGATTCCACGCCACTTATCTTAGCTTCTGTTAGCTTTTGTGAGCGTGACATTTGTTGCACTTGTTCTTGTAATTTTGATATATCATGTAGCATTTCTTCCTCTTCTTCATGAGTCATGCTAGAGCTTTCAGGTTCCTTACTAGGTGTTTGCATTTTCTTTCCTCGGGGCATCAGTTACCAATAATAATGTTTTACTATGCCCTTTGAATTCCGTTAAACCAAGCTTACACAAAAATTAAAAAAAAACTACACACCTTTTTTCACTTTATAGAAGCCTGATATTGAATCTGATGTATCTCTGTAATTTTAGATCCTCCAATTCTAAAATTGCTACCTGTAGTATCATTCTGCGTCCTCTTTCCAATGCCACACGTCTGAGCCAAATTGGATTCCCAAGGAAGAGTTATGTGAAATCTCCCACAGTGACTTGCTTTTAGACTGGTTCAGTAGAGCGAACTTGTACGACTTGCCACGAGTCCCTGTTTCAACCTTTGAATTTGAAACACACATAAAACAACACTACAGTCCGTCCTCTTTCCGTACCTTCTTACGAAATTTCAATCCGATCCCCAGAGAGAAAGTTATGATGATTTTCCCCAGGTCACCTGTTTTGAATGTAATTCAGGAGTCTACAAAAAGACCAACTTCCTCAGATCATATCTCCACAAATATCGCGCGAAAAGCTCTGAAATTCGGACCCAAGGTTCAGCACGATTTCTTCTCAAATGGGTTTTTTTTGCGACTTCTGAAATGTCACAGAAAAAGAGTTATAGCGAAAATGCCACGATGACCTGTTTGGAGCAGCGAAACCCTAGAATCCAAAGCTCTGATACCAAATGTTATGAAACCAGCTCACAAGAAGATAGAAAAGAGAGATCCACGCCTTAGAATTCAGCCTCTTCGAGGGGGAAACCTCCTTTACATTACATAATTGAACAATTCTTGGATGATACAAATGACAAAACCTCCTTTCTATATATAGGAGTCTAAGGAGTCACAATATAATCCAGCCGACCTAACAATAATAATATAAAGCCACAAAAATAACAATAGAGGGATTCTATGGGGCACAGAAATAACAATATGGGGGTAATAGGGGCACAACAATATAAATAGGGGGTATAACTACAATAGTAATGGGGTAATCACTAGTATTATAGGGACCCAACAGATGAGTAAGAGGCCTTCAGTCTCCAAGTAGAAGCAAGAACTGACAGAGAGAAGACACTAATCAAATCACAAGCTGACTCATCCTCCTTACAGATATCTATATATGGATCCCTCATCCCAGAGGTTAGAGGCTGGAATTTTGCATATTGTAAGGAATTGCTGTTGGTTTTTTGAGACAAACATCAGATTGTTGGGTGATCTATGCTTTGTTTGAGGTGAAGAGGGGCTTCTTTGCTGGGAGGTTGATGCTGGGTCAGGAACCATTGGTTGTAACTCCTCCTAAATCTTTTCTTGTTGATCAATAAAAGCTATTTGAGTTTTCCTCCATGCTTTTGTATCATTGATGCTTGTTACATTTGTATGGTTAACTTAAATCTGATCCTAAGTTGTTTATGAATATAGATCCATGTCTTTGTATAGTGTTCTTCTTCTGTGATCTTACAGGTACTTTGTGAAGCTGGGCAAGTAAGGGAGCAGGTAGCTGGAGACTATCAAAGAAGAGAGGGATTGGATCAAAGGATTAGCACAAGACACATGTTGGTTCTTTCTATTCCTCTCTATCTATAGTTCATAAAGGAAATACAAAAGTAGTTTTTCTCTGTTTGTTTCTAAGGCAGCTGTCACACCTTAGTGGGATAGAGCAGTTCTAAATAGACACTTTTCCGTGTAGCAATTCATTTATCAAAACCTCCTCAGCGGGGCAAAAGTGCATGTTCTGAAGAACTGTTTTTGATAAATTTCTGGACCCTTCTCTAAATACATGAGAGGGGTTTAAATACTACTAACTAAAGACTAAAAATAGTTATTACAAAAATATAGGAGGAGGTTTAAATGACCATCCTCATCTAAAGAAAAAATAAATTGAAATTAAATTGAAACTGTATCTAAAGATCAACTATGCATCTGTTCTCTTAAGTCGCAAGTATCCAGCATCAGCTTCAGGAGTGTCGGTTGGCCGACCTCTGATTTTAATTATCCTACGAAAATGAAATCAGCAAGCACTGGCACTATCTTCTCGGTGGAATTTGTAAGGCACTTCAGAGTCATACACTGACTGTGTGGTTTCACCAAATATTACCAGCAAGTGTCCCATTTTAACTTAGTTAACTTTTTGATTGACTCTGCCTTTTCTTCAGATTTTTGTCTCCAACTCGTTCGCAGTTGCTACTTTTTTGGGAGAGATCGTGGAGTGGTTTTCAATATTAGGTTGGCTCTATACAGATTTTCATTGACAAAGTCAATGATATTGCTTGTTGCTGTCGTTTCTTCTTCCGCTGCCTGTTCTACTTTTTGGATCTATGCATCCCATTTATTAAACAACATTTCTTTGTGGGATTCATTGATACTGGGAAACCTTGCTTTCTTGCCTTTCTCTGATTCCTACCAATTCAAATAGTCAGAAACTTTCTTATAAATTAAATCATAATCAAGTCACAAATCTACGAATTGACTTGTGATATTGTCACTCATTTCGCAGTGAGAGTTCCATTGCGATATTCTTTGGCAAAGCATTTCCTGCTGTTGCAAGAGTTGATCATTCAGGACAAGGGCTTCTGTGACAAATTCTGCTACTTATATTTGTGCATTTCTAAAGTGGCCTGTAAATGTTGTTCTTTTTCGGCTAGATTGTTTTGATAACCCAGCTGCATTTGCTGGAAGTCCCATTGTAACTTTACCAATTTTTCTTCTTCTTCCCGGCTAACGCTAGCCTACTGTAACTGTTGCTACAAAAATAGGATTTTATCCTCTTTATCTTTAAGCAATAGTTGAACTTCAGATGCTTTGTAAATAGTAGTAGAAGCATAAGCTCCTACGATTTGGGATAATCTAGTTAGGTTCTCTATCGGATTAGTGGTAGGGTCTTGCCAAAGGACATCTAGTGGCTCTGCTTCAGGTGAGAGCATGCTGTCTAGTTTTCACTTCTTTCTCTATCTCCTGACAACAACTTTGTGCTATGGACTGTAAAACACATCTAGAGGAGGGATTTCCTCTATCTTTAGTATAATTTTAGATGACAGAGCTATGGGAATGTGCTCAGTTTCTGGAGCATTGACAACTATTTCAATCACCATTT
This sequence comes from Pinus tabuliformis, assembly GCA_031772625.1. Taxonomy (NCBI): domain Eukaryota; kingdom Viridiplantae; phylum Streptophyta; class Pinopsida; order Pinales; family Pinaceae; genus Pinus; species Pinus tabuliformis. The sequence goes on along the minus strand of CM062814.1, from coordinate 127,903,198 downwards.
CTGTGGTTGTCTGTGCTGGATTCTTCAGTGTCTCTGCGTTTTTCTCCTCCGTGTTGATCAAGTCATTAAAGTTTTTCCATTATTTCTCCAGATTTGTTCTTAATGGCTTTGTTGGCTGGATGAGGGGGAGCGGGAATTTCCACCTGTTTTGGCGACAACACTTGCTGCTCAGGATTCTCCCTGGATTAGGCAGTATCCCTGACTGATCCTTCACTCTTGTTGTGATCGCTCTCTGACCATCTAGCCCTTTCTGGCAATTCTCTTTCAGACTTAGATTTAGACTTGACTTGCCCCAAGCTTCCACTCATGCTAATGCTGGGAGTGGGTTCCCTTATTGGTTCTACACACAATTTGTCCAATGGGACATTTTCCAATCTTTGTTCTCTGCAGAGCTTAAACTCTTGGAGTTCTGTTGGGCCAAACTAGATTTGGGTCATGTGTAAGATGTCTCTAAGTGTGCTCTTCTGCTAGAAAACATCATTGAAGAGATCATCTTCCTGAGTGAACACCTTTATTTTAACTATCATGGTAAAATTATTTATCACATCAAAGGGATCAAACTATCTCCCTAGGAACTTAGGAAATTGTAGACTCATCATGTTGTCTACTTCCTTGAAAGTGTGACCTAGATCAAACAATGTAAAAGCTCCACAGACCATAGGGAATTTCAGCTATATTTCCTTTTTCTTGTCCTTAAGTTCTCTGCTCATTCCCCCAACCCCACAGGTTTGGTAGGCCATTTCCCAGGCCATCAATTTGTTAGGAACATACAAGGGAAGTATATGAGGAGAGGCAATGCTTCTGAATACTCTGATATAAGTGAAAAATTCTTCTTCAAACCATCTTCCCACAAGGAGAATATCAATTTTGGCTTCAGGAGGAAATCTTGGGGCATTTGTATTATACAACAACTTGTGAATGGGTAGCATAACTCCATGGTAGATTTTATAAAAATATGGGGTGAACTTAGAATCCCACAGTTCCTTATGGTAGACTTGAATGGGTAAGGGATTCTGTACTGTCCATTTCCAACCCATGAGAGGAAATTTAGAAACAAAATAGATAACATCCATGACATAGGCAGTTAGAAAGAAGGGAGGATAAATCCTCTAAGAAAAACTCCTTTTAGTCCGATAATTCCAAATAGCAGAGGCTAAGTTATCAGACAATATTTTGGCCCGGTCCATTATAGTGGCGTTAGTGGCCTAATCTAGTAGGGGTAGCCATTCGGTTGAAAACTTATTGATATCAAGTTTTCCGAATAGCCTACATAACATTGCAGTAGCGAAATAATAAGGAGAAGAGAGGGAACTAGTGCTGTACATACCATTTTTGTCCTTCTTTAATGGCTCTTCCTTCGCTGACCAGCTTTTGGTGCATTTTGTCAAATCTTCATTCTCCTTGGTGAATTTCTCCACGAACTGTTTGTTATAGCTAGCATGCGGCTCTGGCAAATGATACATGTGTCTTAAATTCTGTGGGGTAAATGACCCTATAACTTCCTGGTTCTGCGTCTTGAATTGCCTATCCATTATCTCAGCATGGTCTATCACCCATTTGACCATATCTGTACAGGGAAGCATTTTTGGCCTTGCTGTGATACGGTGCAGGGATGAGCATGCAAGCTCTGTAAGTGATGCTTTAGATGACCCACATTCATCTGCCATAGCTATAACCTCCATGACTCTCGAGTTTTCTTCCTCCAGCAGTCTATACATGCCTTCCCAAGTAGATATCCCTACTTCTCTAGTACAGGTGGTGTTTGTGAATAGTGGAGTCATCTCTGATTTTTCAAATACTAGAGCTTTTCCTTTCTTCCCCATCACGTTGTGCACACTGCTCTGTGTATTGTTCTGCATACCACTCTTGTAAGTTCACAAGTAGAGAACTATGACACAATAAGAAAGATAACGAATGACGATAAATAATAAGGTGACGGGAAAGCTCTTAATTTTAAAATCACATCAAATATATAACCTTGCATGAAATAACCCTTTTGGTCAGATTTAAATCATTTCTCATAAATAACCATCAATAAACCACTAAGTTGACATTAATGCCCATAACTCAGTATCAGATGACGAGAAATATTTTATCAAATTGTGAGCCCTTTTGATATGCGACAAAGCGATTTTGCAATTTGCTTCGCAATATCGGAGATCACAATATCACAGATCGCAATATCACTAATCCTTTTTCGTTACAATAATTTGCTTCATTATGTGACTGCAAGATGTGATTTGCGAGATGATTTATCGCATTTCACAATATCGGGATGTTTTATCTTAGGTGGCACTGCGATATATGGGATTTGCGATATGTGATGAATCTGTGTGGCTCGCAATCTCGCATCATCGCGTTTTCACAATTTCGACAGTTTCTTTATATATGATGCCCTCCGTTACCATTTTGTGATGCGATGTTCATCATTAAGAGAACGATTTTATTTGAGACTTTTCATAATACTTAAGACTTTGTGTTTGCGGATGTTTTTCCTAGCTTTTATGATAGTGTGTTTTTATTAAAAGGGAATTCTAAGTGCTAGTTTGTTTTTTTTGTTTTTTTTTAGAAGGGTCTCCATTTATTTAGTGTTATTACTAATACTAAATAAAAAGGGGGGTTGTTGCTGGTCACAACAATTGGTGATTCACTAGAAAGAACTAGTTATCTCTGATGATCTTTTGAATTTTCTAAAACTTCGAAAACAAAAAAGTTTTCTGGAAATTCAAACTTTATTACAAAAATATAAAGTTCATAATGTTCTTTGATATAACAATAGTTTGTTCCTTTTGTGCTAATTCTGATTATTTTCTTCCCAAAGCTAGTCATTGCATTTACATCAGTGACTACTTGGTTTATAAGGATATAAACAAAGACATCTTTGTAGATTAGTTTTAAGTGTGCTCATTTGTCGTATGTAGGGCCTTTTCTACTAGCAAGCGTTTATAGCCTCGACAGGGTTACCTGTTACCCAACAATGATCTAGTATCCTACTTCAAGAAGTATACAATTTTCAAAGATAAATCCACATTCACATTTATTGCTTTCATTTTATTTTATTTCTTAACGAACAATGTCCTGGTTTGGTGGCCAAATTTTGACAGTGCCATTCACTTGATTTATAACTTTATTGAACAAGCTGGCTCGTGATGAGACCCCTTGTCTTTTGATTGCAACAATCTTGAGTCATTGCCCTGTTTTGGTATGTAGTTTGGCAATGTCAGCTAGTTATAATCTTTATGATCATGATAAGCCGGCTCTTGATGAGACCTCTTATTCTTTAAGTTTATAGTGCATAGGTGGATTACTCTTTGAAACTTGTAATTCCCTAAGTGGGGAGGAAGTCATTGGTTCCTTAAGAATAGCTCTGGACGACAATTATAGAGTTTTTGAAGACAAATTTTCTACAAAGAACCTTCGTTTTGTTATTGATGCTTTTTATGACTGATATAAAACAAATTCCCACTAAAGGTTGTTTTTAATCAAAATTTGTAAGGTTGAAACTAGTAAAATTTTTAGGCTTGTAGCACTTGACTATATTTTTCAATAATAATGATTAATTTTCCAAATCAGTTCCATTTATACAAGTGAAAAAACAAAATTTACAAGAGACACTAATCTTTTTCGTGAAATCCAAAAGTAACCATTTACAACTTGTTTTATTATCAAAATAAAGCTATAAATAATAATTTACAAAAATAGAAGAGGTCATCTTCTATGGAAAGTATTTTTTAAGGATTTGCCCATTAACAGGTAAAGTTTCTCTTTTCCCTGCTAAATCTTGCAACATGAAAGTCGATGGACCTATGGTTTCAACAATTTGGAATGGTCCAAGCCATATCCATTGGAATTTAGAATGTTTACCTTTTCCCTCGTGAGCCTTATCCCATTTCAATACTAAATCTCCAATTTGAAAATCCTTCCTAGATACCATGTTTGAATCGAAGGAAGCCTTTACTAATGCTTGATGATGGGCATGGATAATTTTGGCCTGTTCTCGTTGCTTTTCTAGCTTAAGGATCTACAATTGTCTTAGTTGCAAACATGAAGAAGGTGTTTCTTCAATAAATTGAACTAAGGCTAAAGAAGGAATTGCTAGATGAGTTGGGAGAACTACTTCTTTTCCATAAACTAAATTAAATGGAGAAGTGCTAATGGAAGCCTTTTGAGTTATTTGATCTGCCCAAAGAGCATACATCTAAGATTTGTACCAATTTCTATGATTCTGATCAATAGTTCGCTTAATGATTCTGATTAGGTTTTTAATTGTTGATTCAACCAACCCGTTCCATTGTGGGTAATAATTGGCAGAATACTTAAGTTTAAAACCTCTTTTAAATGGAAATTCAGTCATAGCATTGCCAGGAAAATATGATGCATTATCAAACATTAAACCAGAAGGTAAGCCAAACCTAGTAATTATGAACTGATATATGAAATCGATGATATGTTCAGCATTAGCTGTCTTGAGAGGAACTGCTTCTACCCATTTAGTAAAATAATCTGTAGTTGTAGGGATGTACCTATGCTCTTTAGGAGAGTGAGAAACGATCTCACCTATTATATCCAATCCCCATTGCTCAAATGGTTGGTCGATATTAATTGGTTGCAATGTCAATGATGGTTTATTCTATCTTCCAGCAGTAGTTTGACAAACTTGACATTTCCTTACATAGTTATGTGCATCTTTAAATAAAGTAGGCCAATAGTATCCTGCACGCAAAATTTTGTGTGCTGTTGCATCTCCTGCATAATGTCCACCTGCTGGTCCATCATGGAGTTCCTGCAACACTTTTTCAGCCTCAGATTTCTCAAGACATCGAAGAAGAATAGAATCATAATTCATCCTAAAAAGTACATCGTTTACAAGTTGATATTGCTTAGCTTTCAATCTTAGGGCTCTTTTCTTTGTATGATTCAGATTTGAAGGAGCATATCCATTTTTTAAATAAAACATGATATCAGCATATCTCGATTCAATATCGTTTAGGCTTACCTCATACATTTGTACCTCTTGATTGGGAGATGGTATTTCTGATATAAGCGATGCTCTAGCCAACATTCTGCAAAAGCCTTGACCTTTTACAATATTTGTTGGCTTGATCTCAGCGTCGTATTCTTGTAGGGCAGTGACCCAATTTGCTCTCTTTTCACCCACATCTTTTTGTACCAAGAGATTTCTTATTGCTGGAAATGGCACTATTATCTTTGTATGGGTCTTAAGAAGAAAGGGTCTAAAGTGTTTGATTGCTTTGAAAACAACATAAGCTTGTTTCTCAACATCAGAATAATTTAATTCAACCCCTTGCAAATTTGAACTAAAGAAGGCAATTGGGGCTTCCGCTTTGTCTTGATTGGCTTGCATGAGTATTGCAGCATATGACTTCTTAGAGGCAAATGTATACAAAATGAAAGGATTAGAAAAATTTGGAGTCGCTAGGGATGGGGCATTAACAATTGCTTGCTTAATTAGATTGAACGCTTCATATTCTGCCTGACCCCATTTAAAGAGTGAATTTTTCTTGATCATTGCTTGTAATGGTGACACAATTCTTGAGAAGTCTGGGACAAATCTTTTAACAAAATTAATTTGACCAAGGAAGGATTACATTGCTTTCTTATTATGTGGTAAGGATATTTCAGAAATTTCCTTAATCCTATCTGGATCAATATGGATTCCAGATTTAGACACTATAAATCCAAGAAGTTTTCCTTCACTTAATGCAAAAAAGGACTTTTTTGGATTAAGTGAAATCCCATACCTTTGACAATGTTGAAAGATCTGCTTTAAATCTCTGAGGTGATTACTACATTTTTTAGAATATACTGTTATGTCATCTAAGTAAATCACCACTGATTTGTTTACTAATCCCTTAAATGCAATATCCATGGCTCTTTGAAATGTGGCACCAATGTTAATTAGCCCAAAAGGCATCTTTTGATATGCATATGTACCCCATTTGGTTTTGAATGTGGTTTTTAGTTGATCATCCAGATGGACTAAGACTTGGTTGTAGTTGAAGAAACCATCTAAAAAGGACATCAATTTTGATCCCGCAACTGCTTGTAATATTTGTTCCATAGGAGGCAGGGGAAAATTATCCTTTTGGCAGGCTTTGTTAAGATTTCAAAAGTCAATACAAATTTGAATGTCTCCATTTTTCTTTCTGACTGGAACCAGATTGGAAACCCATCTAGAATGTTGAACGAGAAAATTAATTTTGGCTTTCAACAATTTATTGAGCTTAGACTTAATCTGACTTTACAAATTAGAATGGATCTTCCTCAGCTTTTGTTGGACTGGTCTTTCATCAGCTATCATCGGGATAGTATGCTGAATGATTGAAGTGTCGTAAGTCTTAAGGTCATCGTAATTCTAGGCAAAGACATTTTTATACTGCTTCAGGAGTCGAACAAAGGCTAATTTTTCTTCTGGGGCTAGACCAAGACCTAAGTTGATATTCTATGGCTTAGTATCTGTTCCTAGATTTACTAATTCATAGTTCAGAGTTGAACTCTGAAGTTTTGAATTGGTAGACCTTTTATATCTATCTTTTAAATCATATAGGTCTTCTAACTTGACCACAGATTTTGGTATGGAATTATTGGTGCTCTCTTGTTGTAACTGTTTGTCATGTTGGTCCTCGTCAATTATCTAATTACTGTAAGATCCTTCTGAAGTCAGAAAACTTACAATATCAGGGTCTTCATTAAAATTCTCCAGTTGGTAACATTATCAAGGATGGAGGGCCTAAAGATCATTTCGATTGAGAATCTATCTAGGCTATAGTCTTCTAAGGGAATGAGCTTGGAAGCTACATTAGTTAGGAGGTCAGCACCAACATTTTGGAGTCTGGGGATGGATGAAATATTGAATGCTATAAAATGTGCAGTCAGATCTTGTACTAAAGATTGATAATGCTTTAAATGACCTGATAGGCAATGTATAGTATTTTGTACCTATTTAATAATAATCTCAGAATCTCCAAAGACTTGTAGATACTTGATGTCCAGTCCGATTGCTTTGTACAACCCTTGCACTAAAGATTCGTATTCTGCAGTGTTGTTCGTGCAATCGAACTCGACTCTACAGGTTAGCATGGTTTTATTCCCTTCTGGACTAATTAATACACATCCTACTCCTGCTCCATCATTAGACTTAGAACCGTAAAAAAATAATTTCCAAAACAAAGAGTTACTTAGAGGACTATCTACAAAATTAACACATTTAGAACTGTCTGTTTGATAAAAGTTTTCTACTTGAGACAAAATAGAATATTCTAAATAAAGCGAAGTATGAGCATAAAAATTTCCTAAGAAAGAGTCAAGAGAATAGTTCCCAATTATATTGTTGTTGTACGCTATAGGTTCATTTTCTCCTTCCAGTTTCATCACTATGTATTTTTGGTGTCTTTTTTGCACAACCTTTATCTGATTTGGTTTACCACTATACATATGTGACCAGTCGGTCGCAAAGTATCCATGAAGCTTTTCAGACCAATCCCTGCTAAGAATTAAACCATAAAATTCAGGAATGTCTGCAACTAAAATTTCAATGACTTGCAATACCTTTGGATTTGATGAGAGCCTTATGGTCACTTGATTTAGTTCACCAATTATTTCAACTTGCGATCGTCCAACTGACCTATGTGTATTGCAGATTTTTGAGGTTGGACGTTTAACTTTGCACAAATTGTTTTAGGAAAAATATTGGATGGAGCACATGAATCTACCAAACAATTATGCAAATTTTTATTGAAAATTTCGAAAGTAAGGAGGAATGGAGGAGTATGGGATTTTGACCTACCTCCAATTAAAGCAATATCATTTGGGTCAACTTTATTTGCCATACTAGTTGGAGGTCTTCCCATTTCATGAGAAGCTTGTGAGATTACAGCGGCAGGAAGAGGTGCAATGGGTACTGCATGCAGCTCTTTCAAAAGTAGTTTTTGTTGATGCTTTAATTTACTCAGTTCATGAAAAGTAATGTTGGCCTGTTGTGGCCAGCAACAACCCCCCTTCATATTTAGTGTTATTCCTAATACTAAATAAGTGGGGACCCTTAGCAAAAAAAAATTTAAAAATCAAATTAGTGTTTAAATTTCCTTTCTCGAATAAAATTACCATCATAAACTTAGGAAGCCCCCCTTGAAAAATCCAAAAATATAAGTTTGATGATAAGGTAAGACATAAAACCTTTCCTTAGAAAAAATCGCATCAGAAAAAGAAAACAGGATACCACATTATGCGCTGAATTTCAAACATTGCGAGAATGCAATGTGCAATAATGAAATATCGCATCGCATACAGCACAACTTACAACGAAATACGTTAATTTTCCGATATGCGATGGCACCGATCATAAGATCGCATTTCGCAGAAAACAGGTTAACAAATATTGTCATACATAATATTATTGCGATATTGCAATATTGCGATATTGCGATCTTGCGATACAACAACAATGCGATAATGCGATGTAATGAGCAGTCAACTTTGTGATGTTACAATTTTTACGATGTTATCATTTCGGGATGTTGCGATCTGTGATATTGCGAAGCAAATCACAAAATCTCTCCATCGCAGATATTTCGGGCACGTTATTCAAGAAAAGTATTTTTCTTAAGCTGACACCTGGTTATGCGCTTTAATGCTAATAAATGAATTAGTTGTCAGTTATTAATGGAATATGGGATTGTGCTTATCGAAAAAATCATCTCATGTAAGGTGGTATACTTGATGTGTCTGCGGCATTTAAAACTTTCCTATCACCCTTCCTTGTCATTCATTTTCGTTTCACTTTTGAATTGCAGGAACGGAGAACAGAAGCCAATACAAAGCAATACACCGGGTAAAATGGGAAATAAAGGCAAAGCCCCGAGTTCAGAAGAAAAGGAAATGGCACCCCTGTATACAGACACGGCCTATAATAGAGACGCGGGAATTGCTACGTGGGAAGGCATGTATAATCTACTCGAAGAGGAGAATCCCAGAGTAATGGAAGTAGTTGCTACCGCAGGCTCAAATGGTTCATCTGAAGAATCCCTTACAAAGCTAGCCTACTCATTCTTACACCGGATAGCAGCAAGGCCCAAAATTCTCCCATACACAGACATGGTGAAGTGGGTACTGGACAATGCAGAAATCAGAAACAGACAGTTTAAAAGTCAGGATCAGGGACTTATCGGCTCATTCGCTACACAGGATTTAAGGCTCATGTATCATTTATCGGAGCCACAAGCAACTTATAACAAGCAGTTTATGGAGAAATTTGCAAAAGAAAATTAGGACCTGGCAGAAACCACCAAAGACTGGTCTAGGAGGGACGAACCACTGAAGAAAGATAAACACGGTATGTACAGTATTGGCTCTCTCACCTCCCCATCTTGCTTTGCTGCTGCCATGCTCTGTAGATTGTTTGGAATGCCAGATATCAACAAATTTTCATCTGAATGGCTACCGTTATTGGATGCTGCCACAAATGCCACTATTGTAGATTGGGCCAAAATCTTATCTGAAAATTTAGTCACAGCCATTGTAAGTTACCGATCTAAAAGAAATGTCTCTCAGAGAATCTATCCTCCTTTTTACCTATCGGCATATGTAATGGATGCGATATGTTATGTTTCTAAGTTTCCTGTAATGGGTTGGAAGTGGACAACTCAATACCCCTTACCTATTCATGTCTATCATAAAGAATTATGGGACTCTAAGTTCACTCCATACTTTTACCAAATTTTTCATGGAATTATGCTGCCCTTGTACAGAATGTTGTATGATAAAGATGCTTCGAGATGCTCTCTTGAAGCAGAGGTAGACATCCTCCCCATCGCAAGATGGTTGGGGGAGGAATTGTTTACTTATGTCAGGGTATTTGGAAGATCTACTTCTCCTCATGTCCTACCTTTGTATATCCATGATAAACTGTTAGCTCGAGAGATTGCCTATCAAACTTGTGGGGAAGGCGGTCTAACTAAATATTTGAAGGACAAAAAGAAAGCTATATGGCCATAGTTTCCTGTAGCCTGTGGGGCCTTTCGCTATTTGATGTAGGCCACGCATTCACAAAAGTAAAGAATATGACATGTTTACAATTATTCAAATTTTCAGGAAGACCATTTGACCCTAATGAGGTTGCCCAGAATTTCACCACTGCAATCAAGATAAAGGTGTTCTCTGGAGAAAAGGATTTATTCGATGATATATTCCAACAAAAAAGCACACTTGAAGAAATTCTGCATGCAGCCCAATTGCAATTCTCTCCAGAAGAATTTTAAAGGTTTAAAATATACAGGGAAAGAAGGTTATCCAGTATTCCTTTAGAGAAACTATGCCTAAAACCTGCAAGGGAACCAACTCCAAGTGTTAGTCTTAGTGGGAGTTCAAGCACTGATGGATCTAAATCCAAGTCTGGAAAAGAAACATCTGAAAATTCTAAAAGACCCGTAAGTGAACAGGATAAGAGCGAAGGGTCAGTAAAAGATACTGCCCAGTCAATGGAACTTCTACAGCAACAGGTTTTTGCCTCTCCGCAAAGAGATCCTCCCCCTCTCGTCATTCAAACACTACCAATCACAACTGAACTAGATAAAGAATGGGAAACCTTCAATGACTTGATCAATCTTGAAGGACAAACCATAAAAACACCTGTGAGTGATGCACAGGTAACAAAAGAAGTAGTCACAAGAACAATTAGCAATGTCTCAGATATGGAGCATATTCCTATTGCCCCATCCTCTGAGCTTATGCTCAAAATAGAAGAAATTCCTCCCCTTGATGTATTTTATAGCCCACAGCACAAAGCAGTAGTAAGAAGATAGAGGAAGAAAAGGAAATTGGAAAACGTGCTCCCTCAAGACACAGAACAATTAGATGTCCTGTGGCAAGATCCCACTAGCAATCCTACTGAGAATCTCACCAAACTATCTCAGATCGCAGGAGCATATGCCTCTGCGACTATTGATAAAGCATCTGAGGTACAACAATTGCTAAAAGAAAGGGAAGACCAGATACAAGTATTGCAACAACAGTTGCAACAAGCTAACGCCAACAATGAAGCACAGAAACAGCTTGAGAGGTTATAGCAGGACTTCCAGCAGATGCAGATAGGATATCAAAAAAATTTGGATGAAAAAGGAAAGCAGTTACAGGATCTACAGGAGATGCACAAGGACAATCCTAAACTCACAGAATTTATCACAGAGTCCATTTCCTTGAATGAACAATTACTACAGCAGCAAGAAACGTTGGGCCAAAAGATATCGCAGTGGAGCTATTATTGTGAAATAAGTGATAAAACCACTAATCAAGTGGTAGATTTACGAAGTGACTATGATCTAATTGATAAACGGGTGACTGAATATTTGGCTTGGCAAGAAACAGACGAAGGAAAAAGAGCAGGTGCACCAAGGATAAATGAAAATCATAAAGAAATGCTCTTTAACAAATGGGACGACCAAATCAGAGAGGCAGAGCAAGCAGCAGAAGGAGCAGCCACGGCAGTAAGCAGTATTATTGATTGTGTAAATGAAAATTTACACAGGGAAAATTTGATCACAGAGACCACTCCAGGATATTTACCTAACGCACAACAACTACAAGCAAATTGGAAACAGAAGGCCCAAGAAAAGGCACAAGCAATCCAAGGGTTAACCAAGTTGAACTGGGATTATTACTGGGCCTACTTGGTAAAGCCACATAGCCAGTGGATGACTATTACGCGCATCATCAATTCGGCCGAAAAGATGGAGCCAGATCTCGTCGATTCTGTTTTCTTAGCTCAGCTAAAATCGAAAGTCGGCCAGCCGACTCTTCTCAGACAGATGCTGCATGCATGTGATTTCAAGGACCAAATACAAAAGTAGTTTAATTTTAGATTCAATTTTAGTTTAATTTTGTTTTATTTTCCTAAAAAGAGGACTGTCATTTAAACCGCATCCTATATTTTTGTAATAATTTATTTTTAGATTTAGTTAGTAGTATTTAAACCCTTCTCATGCATTTAGAGAAGGGTCCTGAAATTTATCAAAAACTTATCCCCAGAACATGCACTTCTGTACCCTCTGAGGAGGTTTTGATGAATGAATGGAACAGGATTTATTGATGTTTGCATTTGATATCTGCTATTGATGTTGCACTTTTGTACTCTTAGTGGATATTTGATCAAGAAGAGATAAATCGTTATCACTTGAAGCTCATGAGTAGGACTAGTTATAAATGGTATTTCTATCTCTTAACTATTTCTGCCTTGTGTTAAAGTGATTTTCATGTTCAGTTATTTATATATTAATGTATGAATGCCTGAGTTATCATTTGGCACTTTTGTACGGTGATAGCTATTTATTTATGCTTAGTGTATGAATAGCTTATTATGCGATATGTTTTTCACAACTGTTTCGTCTAACTTCTTATACGAAGTGGTTCATCTTTATTGAATTCTTTTCTTATAGCAGCCAAATGATCTTTATTACCAGTTGTTGTTTGAAAACATTTTAGATCGCATAAGGGAAAGATCTCAACCCGGGTTAGTATAGATTTAGATATTTCTGTTCATTAGAATATAATTTCCTTATTATTAGATTAGAATTAGAATAGAAGTATTCCATTTAGAAACTGTTAGAAGCAGAAATATCAATCTTTCTCACACACACACATAAATTGGGAAACTGGTCCCATATCCCCAGTCGGACCCGCTATACCAAACAGAAAAGGAGCTGCCAACCAAGGTCCGGACCGGGCGGGTATCCCCCTTGTTGTAGACCCGATTTTTGGGGCTTCAACATATTTGCCGCTACAAGGAGGGCCTCAAACTGTGAATGGCAAGCAAATCCAAATCTAAATACCATTCTGAGAGTAAATTGCCCTCACCATCTCCTTCGACTTCTCCATTGCATTCAGAAACCTTAAATCCAGAATTAGAAGTCATTGGAGCAACAACCGCTACTACAAACCCTGATATTTCAGAACCATCTACTATTGAACCTGCTGAAGTCAAATCTTTGATTCACAAACTTCAGCGATTTTCTATGTCTCCTCAAAAATCTGATAAGTCTCAAGGTAGCGTGACTTCGGAATATAACCCTGCTCATGCTCTTACTAGGTTAAAGAGTGAAAAGTTTGGCGTTCAGCCAACCGAATTACCTCTACCTACTAGGAAAAGAGCAAGGAAGTCTCCTAAAGGACCTGATAGCGAGACTTTTTCATCATCATCATCCATCTCAACCTCTTCACCGCGAAGTCGACCATCCACTCCTCCACTTCAGATCATTGTCCATCAGCCTATTGCAACTTCCTCAACTCCTTCTCAACCATCTAGAGTCATAATATCCTCATCTTCTCAACCACAAGGATCATCTTCTACACTTTCCTCTGTTAGTAGTTTAGCGATGGCTCAATCTCCATGGAATAACCCAGGGATAGTCTTAATGCCTGAACCCTTGAGTCAGTTACTAGCCCATCCCGAAAAATGGCTACCTAAGTTTAATCCTGAGGCAGGCATGCTAGCGGAAGAACATATAAATAAATTTATGTTATCTATAAATCTCAATGGAGTAGTTAATGAGGATGCTATTGTTCGTCTTTTCCCTTATACTTTGCAAGGGACAGCTAGATCATGGTATTTCTCGTTACCTTCTGGATCTATCACTAGTTGGGACATCTTCCAAGAACAATTTTTGACCAAGTTTGGTGATGACAGGTCTACAGCAACACTGATCAATGACTTGTCTAACCTTAGGGCTGAGTCAAGAGAACATATCAAAGATTTCAATTTACGTTTCAATAAAATTTTAAACAAAATTCCTGCTGCTTCTCAGCCTAGTGAAGAAGTGCGAAGTGAATGGTATATTACTGCTTTACCATCAAACTTAGTAATCTTTGTTGATAGGGCTAACAAAACAACCTTAGTTGAAAACATGAAAGAAGCGATAGCAGTAGAGAAATGTATTACGGCCCTAGAAAATAAAAATGCAATGGAAGAACGAAAATCTAAGAAGCTCTCTTTCAAAGAAGATCCCAAGAAAAAAAATCCAAAGATCAATTTGATTTAGAAGGATTACAAAAAGTTTTGAAGACCATGTCTAACGAAATGGTCAACATCAAGAAACAAGTGGCAGAAACTTCTTCTAAAAAGCCATACAGGCCTTTTAAAAGAAATCCTTCAACTGATCCCAAACCCCCTAATGCTATATCAAATGCTGAGTCAGAAGAAGAAGAAGAGGAAAACACTACCGACGAACATACCGATGAAGAAGTTGTAGAGTTACAAGGTATGTGGGATTTCATCCTCCCAAATGAAGAAGATCAAGAGGCATTCCCGATTAGTACTCGTAGTAGAAATCAACTTGATCCTCCTTAGCCTACACCTACGCCAAAGAGTGCAAGCTCAATGACTAAGGATAAAGTCGCAGCCAAGAAAACATCACCTAAAGCGACTCAAACCAGCCCAATCCAAACAAACACATCTATTCCATCTGAAACGCTAATCATTTCAGATGAAATGGAGTATAACATCGTAGAAGACATGAAAAAGACTAGGGCCAATATTACACTTTTTCAGTTGAGCAAGTTAAAACACCAGCAGAAATTACTTTTTAAAGAATTACATGCTGTGCTAGTTGCACCTTTACCAGCTGCTATAATCTCTCAAGCTTCTCATGATATGGGAAGACCTCCAACTAGTACGATGAATAAAGTTGATCCAAATGATATCGCATTAATTGGAGGAAGATCTAGATCGCATACTCCCCCATTTCTCCTTACTTATGAAATTTTGAATAAAAATGTGCATAATTGCTTAGTTGATTCTGGAGCTTCATCGAATATTTTTCCAAGATCAATTTGTGCAAAATTGAACGTTCAACCACAGAAATCTGTTGTACGCATAGTCCAATTAGATCGATCGCAAGTTGAAGTGATTGGCAAGTTAAATCAGGTTACCATAAGGCTGTCATCCAACCCAAAGGTATGTCAAGTTATCGACATTTTAGTTGTTGATATTCCTAAATTTTATGGCTTGATTCTTAGCGGAGACTGGTCAGAAAAACTTCATGGATACTTTGCAACTAACTGGTCCCACATGTGGCTGCCTTATAATGGTAAACCAAATTAAATAAAAGTTGAATGCGAGCGACATCAGAAATACATAGTAAGGGAACTTGAGGGAGAAAATGAACCAGTAGCATATAATTCTAATATCATTGGCAACTATTCAGTAGATTCTTTCTTAGGAAATTTTAATGCTCATACTTCACCTTACTTAGAACATTCTGTTTTATCTCAAGTAGAAATTTTTTCTCAAACAGATAGTTCTAAATGCATTAATTTTATAGATAGTCCTGTAAATAAATATTTGTTTTGGAAATTATTTTTTGATGGTTCTAAATCTAACGAAGGAGTAGGAGCAGGATGTGTGTTAGTAAGCCCAAAGGGAGATAAAATCATGCTAACTTACAAACTCGAATTTGAGTGCACCAACAATACCGCAGAGTACGAAGCTCTAGTCCAAGGCTTGTACAAGGCAATTGGATTAGACGTCAAATACCTGCAAGTTTTCGGAGATTCTGGAATTGTAATTAGACAGGTACGTAATACTATACACTTTTTATCAGGTCATTTAAAGCATTATCAATCTTTAGTTCAAGATTTGACTGAACATTTTATATCATTTAATATTTCCTCAACTCCCAGACTCCAGAATGCTAGCGCAGACCTCTTAGCAAACATAGCTTCCAAGCTCATTCCTTCAGAAGATCTTAGCCTTGACCAATTTTCAATTGAGTTAATTTTTAGACCATCTATCCCTGATAACATTACCAATTGGAGGATTTTCAATGATGACCTGATATCGTGAGTTTTCTCACATCTGAAGGATCCTACACCAATCAAATAATCGACGAAGACCAACATGACCAACAATTGCAATAGGATAGTACTAACAATGCTATACCTAAATCAGTAGTCAAGTTAGAAGACCTTTATGATTTGAAAGATCGATTCAAAAGATCTACCAATTCAAAACTCCAAAGTTCAACTTTGAATTATGAATTAGTAAATCTAGGAACTAATGCCAAACCGTAGAATATCAACTGAGGCCTTGGCCTAGCCCCTGAAGAGAAATTAGCATATATTCGTCTCCTGAAACAATACAAAAGTGTCTTTGCTTGGAATTACGATGAACTCAAAACATACGACACCTCCATCGTCCAACATACTATCCCAATGATTGATAATGAAAAACTGTCCAACAAAAGTTGAGAAAAATCCATCCAAATTTAGAAAATCAGATCAAAACTGAACTCAACAAGTTATTGAAAGCCAAAATAATCTTTCTCGTTAGACATTCTAAATGGGTTTCCAATATGGTACCTGTTAGAAAGAAAAACGGAGATATCAGAATCTGCATTGACTTTCGAAACCTTAAGAAGGCCTGCCAAAAGGATAATTTTCCTTTACCTCCTATGGAACAAATACTGCAGGCAATTGCGGGCTCAAAATTAATGTCATTCTTGGATGGATTTTCAGGATACAACCAAGTGCTGGTACATCCCGACGATCAATTAAAAATGACATTCAGAATTAAGTGGGGCACATACGCATATCAAAAGATGCCATTTGATTTGATAAACGCGGGTGCCACATTTCAGAGAGCCATGGACATTGCATGCAAAGGGTTAGTTAATAAGTCAGTGGTAATCTATTTGGATGATATTACTGTTTATTCCAAGAAACGAAACAACCATCTCAGGGATTTAAAACAAATTTTCCAATGTTGTTTAAGGTATGGAATTTCCCTTAACCCGAAAAAATCTTTTTTCGCATTAAGTGAAGGAAAGCTTCTAGGATTCATAGTGTCAAAATCTAGAATTCACATCGATCTTGACAGAATCAAGGAAATTTCCGCAGTTCCCCTACCTCACAACAAGAAAGCCATGCAATCTTTCCTTGGCTAGATTAATTTTGTAAAGAGATTTGTGCCAGATTTTTCGAGAATCGTGTCTCCTTTACAAGCCATGATTAAAAAGAACACAAACTTTAAATGGGGCCAAGATGAACATGAGGCATTCAATCTGATCAAACAAGCAATTATCAATGCTCCATCTTTAGCAACTCCAATTTTTTCCGATCCTTTTATTTTGTATACAATTGCCTTAGATAGATCATATGCTGCGACACTCACACAAGCAAATTAGACGTCGTTGGAGCAACAGCCGCTGCTACCAACCTTGATATTTCAAAACAATCTACTATTGAACCTCCTGAAGTCGAATCTTTGATTCATAAACTTCAGCGATTTTCTATATCTCCTCAAAAATCTGATAAGTCTCAAGGCCGCGTTCAGCCAACCGAATTACCTCTACCTACTAGGAAAAGAGCAAGGAAGTCTCCTAAAGGATTTGATAGCGAGACTTTTTCATCATCATCATCCATCTCAACCTCTTTACCGCGAAGTCAACCATCCACTCCTCCACTTCAGATCATTGTCCATCAGCCTATTGCAACTTCCTCAACTCCTTCTCAACCATCTGGAGTCATAATATCCTCATCTTCTCAACCACAAGGATCATCTTCTACACTTTCCTCTGTTAATAGTTCAGCAATGGCCCAATCTCCATGGAATAACCCAGGGGCAGTCTTAATGCCTGCACCCTTGAGTCAGTTACCAGACCGTCTAGAAAAATGGCTGCCTAAGTTTAATCCTGAGGTTGGCATGCTAGCGGCAGAACATATAAATAACTTTATGTTATCTATAAATCTCAATGGAGTTGTTAATGAGGACGCTGTTGTTCGTCTTTTCCCTTATACTTTGCAAGGGACAGCCATATCACGGTATTTCTCATTACCTTCTGGATCTATCACTAGTTGGGACATCTTCCAAGAACAATTTTTGACCAAGTTTGGTGATGACAGGTCTACAGTGACACTGATCAATGACTTATCTAACCTTAGGGCCGAGTCAAGAGAACCTATCAAAAGTTTCAATTTATGTTTCAATAAAATTTAAAAAAAAATTCCTACTGCTTCTCAGCCTAGTGAAGAAGTGCAAAGTGAATGGTATATTACTGCTTTACCATCAAACTTAGCAATCTTTGTTGATAGGGCTAACAAAACAACCTTATTTGAAAACATGAAAGAAGCGATAACAGTAGAGAAATGTATTACGGCCCTAAAAAATAAAAATGTGATGGAAGAATGAAAATCTAAGAAGGTCTCTTTCAAAGAAGATCCCAAGAAAAAACAATCCAAAGATCAATTTGATTTAGAAGGATTACAAAAAGTTTTGAAGACCATGTCTAACGAAATGGTCGACATCAAGAAACAAGTAGCAGAAACTTCTTCTAAAAAGACATACATGCCTTTTAAAAGAAATCCTTCAACTGATCCCAAACCCCCTGACGCTATATCAAATGCTGAGTCAAAAGAAGAAGAAGAGGAAAACACTACCGAAGAACATACCGATGAAGAAGAAGTTGTAGAGTTACAAGGTATGTGGGATTTCATCCTCCCAAATGAAGAAGATCAAGAGGCATTCTCGGTTAGTACTCGTAGTAGAAATCAACTTGATCCTCCTTAGCCTACACCTAAGCCAAAGAGCGCAAGCTCAATGACTAAGGATAAAGTCGCAGCCAAGAAAACATCACCTAAAGCGACTCAAACCAGCCCAGTCCAAACAGACACATCTACTCCATCTAAAATGCTAATCGTTTCGGATGAAATGGAGTATAACATCGTAGAAGACATGAAAAAGACTAGGGCCAATATTACTCTTTTTGAATTGAGCAAATTAAAACACCAGCAGAAAGTACTTTTGAAAGAATTACATGCTGTGCCAGTTGCACCTTTACCAGTTGCTGTAATCTCTCAAGCTTCCCATGATATGGGAAGACCTCCAACTAGTACGATGAATAAAGTTGATCCAAATGATATCGCATTAATTGGAGGAAGATCTAGATCGCATACTCCCCCATTTCTCCTTACATATGAAATTTTCAATAAAAATGTGCATAATTGCTTAGTTGATTCTAGAGCTTCATCGAATATTTTTCCAAGATCAATTT
Source organism: Pinus tabuliformis (assembly GCA_031772625.1). Taxonomy (NCBI): domain Eukaryota; kingdom Viridiplantae; phylum Streptophyta; class Pinopsida; order Pinales; family Pinaceae; genus Pinus; species Pinus tabuliformis. Next base: position 127,884,143 of record CM062814.1, on the reverse strand, counting down.
GTGCAAAATTGAACGTTCAACCACAGAAATCTGCTGTACGCATAGTCCAATTAGATCAATCGCAAGTCAACGAGATTGGCGAGTTAAATCAGGTTACCATAAGGCTGTCATCCAACCCAAAGGTATGTCAAGTTATCGACATTTTAGTTGCTGATATTCCTGAATTTTATGGCTTGATTCTTAGCAGAGACTGGTCAGAAAAACTTCATGGATACTTTGCAATTGACTGGTCCCACATGTGGCTGCCTTATAATGGTAAACCAAATCAAATAAAAGTTGAACACGAGCGACATCAGAAATACATAGTAACAGAACTTGAGGGAGAAAATGAACCAGTAGCATATAATTCTAATATCATTGGCAACTATTCAATAGATTCTTTCTTAGGAAATTTTAATGCTCATACTTCACCTTACTTAGAACATTCTGTTTTATCTCAAGTAGAAATTTTTTCTCAAACAGATAGTTCTAAATGCATTAATTTTATAGATAGTCCTGTAAATAAATCTTTGTTTTGGAAATTATTTTTTGATGGTTCTAAATCTAACAAAGGAGTAGGAGCAGGATGTGTGTTAGTAAGCCCAGAGGGAGATAAAATCACGCTAACTTGCAGACTTGAATTTGAGTGCACCAACAATACCGCATAGTATGAAGCTCTAGTCTAAGGCTTGTACAAGGCAATCAGATTAGACGTCAAATACCTACAAGTTTTCAGAGATTCTGAAATTGTAATTAGACAGGTACGTAATACTATACACTTTTTATCAGGTAATTTAAAGCATTATCAATCTTTAGTTCAAGATCTGACTGAACATTTTATAGCATTTAATATTTCCTCAATTCCCAGACTCCAGAATGCTAGCGCAGACCTCTTAGCAAATGTAGCTTCCAAGCTCATTCCTTCAGAAGATTTTAGCCCTGACCGGTTTTCAATTGAGTTAATTTTTAGACCATCTATCCTTGATAACATTACCAATTGGAGGATTTTCAGTGATGATCCTGATATCGTGAGTTTTCTCACATCTGAAGGATCCTACACCAATCAAATAATCGATGAAGACCAACATGACCAACAATTGCAACAGGATAGTACTAACAATGCTATACCTAAATCAGTAGTCAAGTTAGAAGACCTTTATGATTTGAAAGATCGATTCAAAAGATCTACCAATTCAAAACTCTAAATTTCAACTTTGCATTATGAATTAGTAAATCTAGGAACTGATGCCAAACCACAGAATATCAACCTAGGCCTTGGCCTAGTCCCTGAAGAGAAATTAGCATATATTCGTCTCTTGAAACAATACAAAAGTGTCTTTGCTTGGAATTACGATGAACTCAAAACATACGACACCTCCATCATCCAACATACTATCCCAATGATTGATAATGAAAAACCCGTCCAACAAAAGTTGAGAAAAATCCATCCAAATTTAGAAAATCAGATCAAAACTGAACTCAACAAGTTATTGAAAGCCAAAATAATCTTTCCCGTTAGACATTCTAAATGGGTTTCCAATATGGTACATGTTAGAAAGAAAAACAGAGATATCAGAATCTGCATTGACTTTCGAAACCTTAACAAGGCCTGCCAAAGGATAATTTTCCTTTACCTCCTATGGAACAAATACTACAGGCAGTTGCAGGCTCAGAATTAATGTCATCCTTGGATGGATTCTCAGGATACAACCAAGTGCTGGTACATCCCGACGATCAATTAAAAACGACATTCAGAACTAAGTGGGGCACATACGCATATCAAAAGATGCCATTTGGTTTGATAAACATGGGCGCCACATTTCAGAGAGCCATGGACATTGCATTCAAAGGGTTAGTTAATAAGTTAGTGGTAATCTATTTGGATGATATTACTGTTTATTCCAAGAAACGAAACAACCATCTCAAGGATTTAAAACAAATTTTCCAACGTTGTTTAAGGTATGGAATTTCCCTTAACCCGAAAAAAATATTTTTTCACATTAAGTGAAGGAAAGCTTCTAGGATTCATAGTGTCAAAATCTGGAATTCACATCGATCCTAACAGAATCAAGGAAATTTCTGCAGTTCCCCTACCTCACAACAAGAAAGCCATGCAATCTTTCCTTGGCCAGATTAATTTTGTAAAGAGATTTGTGCCATATTTTTCGAGAATCGTGTCTCCTTTACAAGCCATGATTAAAAAGAACACAAACGTTAAATGGGGCCAAGATGAACATGAGGCATTCAATCTGATCAAACAAGCAATTATCAATGCTCCATCTTTAGCAACTCCAAATTTTTCTGATCCTTTTATTTTGTATACATTTGCCTTAGATGGATCATATGTTGCGATGCTCACACAAGCAAATCAAGAAAAGGCGGAAGCCCCAATTGCTTTTTTCAGTTCTAATTTACAAGGTGCTGAATTAAATTATTCAGATCTGGAAAAACAAGCTTATGCTATTTTCAAAGCAATTAAATATTTCAGACCTTTCTTACTCAAAACACATACCAAGATCATAGTACCATTTCCAGCGGTAAGAAATCTTCTAGTACAGAAGGATGTGGGTGACAAAAGGCCAAATTGGGTGACTGCCTTACAAGAATACGACATAGAAATTAGACCAAAAATTATTGTAAAAGGACAAGTCTTTTGCAAACTGCTGGCAGGAGCATCGCTAATGCCTGAAAATCCATCTGAAGAGGTACAAGTGTATGAGGTAAGCCTAAACAATGTTGAATCATTATATGCTAATATTATTTATTATCTGAAGAATGGATATGCTCCTTCAAACCTCGATCATACCAAGAAAAGAGCCCTAAGATTAAAAGCCAAACAATATCAACTTGTGAATGACATTCTTTTTAGAATAAATTATGATTCTGTTCTTCTTAGATGTCTTGAGAAATCTGAAGCTGAAAAATTCTTGCAGGAACTCCACGATGGGCCAGCAGGTGGACACTACGCTGGAGACACCACTGCTCATAAGATCTTACGCGTAGGTTATTACTGGCCCACCTTATTCAAGGACACACACAACTACATAAGGAAATGCCAAATCTGTCAAACCGTTGCTGGGAGATAAAAGAAACCATCCTTGCCACTGCAATCAGTTACCATCGAACAACCTTTTGATCAGTGGGGATTGGACATAATAGGTGAGATCATTCCTCACTCTTCTAAACAACATAGATACATCCTTACAGCGACAGATTACTTTACAAAATGGGTAGAGGTAGTTCCACTCAAGACGGCTAATGCTGAAAATATCATTGAATTCATAGATTAGTTCATAATCACCAGGTTTGGATTGCCTTCCGCTTTAATGTTTGATAATGCATCATACTTTTTTGGTAATGCAATGACTGAATTCGCACTCAAAAGGGGTTTCAAGCTTAAATACTCGGCCAATTATTATCCACAAGGGAATGGGTTAGCCAAATCTACAAATAAGAACTTAATTAGAATCATTAAGCGAACCATTGACCAAAATCATAAAAATTGGCATAAGTCTTTAATATATGCTTTATGGGTAGATCGAATAACGTAAAAAGGCTCTATAGGCACTTCTCCCTTTAATTTAGTTTATGGGAGAGAAGTGGTTCTTCCAACACATCTGGAAATTCCCTCTTTAGCCTTGGTTCAATATATTGATGAAGTACCAACTTCTTCATTACAACTTAGGCAGCTGTAATTAATTAAATTAGAAGAACAACGAGAATGGGCTAACATTACTCACGCTCATCATCAAGCGTTAGTGAAATCCTCTTTTGATTCCAATATGATATCGAGAAAAGATTTTCAGATGGGAGATCTAGTTTTAAAATGGGACAAGGCTCATGAGGAAAAGGGAAAACATACAAAATTTCAAAGGATGTGGCTTGGTCCTTTCCAGATCATAGAAGTCATAGGTCCATCGACCTTCATGTTACAAAATATAACAGGAAAAAGAGATTCTCTACCTGTTAATGGTCATATTCTTAAGAAATATTTTCCATAGAAGAACATTCTTCTATTTTTGTAGAGTAGTTGTTTTTCTTTTCATAAATAAAACTAGTTGTGAATGGTTACAATAGGCATTTACGAAAAAGACACCAACTCTCTTTCAAATTTTGATCTTTCGCTTGTATAAATAGCAAATCTTTTGGAAAATTGATCTTTATTATTGAAAGATACAGTTAAGAACTCTAGCCTAGATATGATACTAGTTTCAACTTCATAAAATTTGATGAAAACAACCTTTAGCGAGAAATTGTTTTATATCAGTGCAATGAAAAGTATCAATAAAAAAATAAAGATTCTCTGTAGAACAGCTATTTCCAAAAACTCTATTATTGTCATCCAGAGCTATCTTAAGGAAACAATGACTTCCTCCCTACTAAGGAAATCACAAATTTCAGAGGAACAATCCAAGGATACATTTGATCTTAAAGAGTGAGAGGTCTCATTACGAGCCGGCTTATCATGATCATAGATGTTATAACTTGCTGACTTTGCCAATACTGCATACCACAACAGGGCAATGACTCAAGATTGTTGCGATCAAAAGGCAAGGGGTCTCATCACCAGCCAGCTTGTTTAGTGAAGTTATAAATCAGTGAATGACTGTGTCATGAATTGGCTACCAAACCAAGACATTTCTCTTTAGGAGTTAAAAGAAAATGAAAACAATAAGTGTGGATGTGGATTCTTCTTTGGGAATTGTAGGTTTCTTTAAGTAGGATACAGGATCATTGCTGGGTAATAGGTAACCCTGTCGAGGCTATAAACGCCTGCTGGCAGCAGAGGCTCTACCTACGATAAATGAGCATATTTAAAACTGGTTTATAGAGAAGACTTTGTTTTATCCTTACAAGCCAAGTAATGACTGATGTAAATACAAGGGCTAGCTTGAGGCAGCAAATAATCAAAGTTGAAAATAGTTGAAGCAAAATGTCATTGACAGGTTAAAGTATAACGTACTTTATCTTTCTATAACAAAGTTTAACTTTCTAAAAAAATTTCTATTTTGGAAGTTTTGAAAATTCAAAAAGCAACAGAGATAACTAGTTCTTCCAAGTGAATCGCCAATTGTTGTGGCCAGCAACAACCCCCCTTTTTATTTAGTGTTATTCCTAATACTAAATAAGTGGGGACCCTTAGCAAAAAAAAATTTAAAAAATCAAATTAGTGTTTAAATTTCCTTTCTCGAATAAAATTACCATCATAAACTTAGGAAGCCCCCCTTGAAAAATCCAAAAATCTAAGTTTGATGATAAGGTAAGACATAAAACCTTTCCTTAGAAAAAATCGCATCGGAAAAAGAAAACGGGATACCATCTTCTGAGCTGAATTTTAAACATTGCGAGAATGCAATGTGCAATAATGAAATATCGCATCGCATACAGCACAACTTACAACGAAATACGTTAATTTGACAATATGTGATGGCACCGATCACAAGATCGCATTTCGCAGAAAACAGGTTAACAAAGATTGTCATACATAATATTCCTGCGATATTGCGATATTGCGATCTCACGATACAGCGACAATGTGATAATGCGATGTAACGATCAGTCAACTTTGCGATGTTATCATTTCACAATGTTGTGATCTACGATATTGCGAAGCAAATCGCAAAATCGCTCCATCGCAGATATTTCAGGCACGTTACTCAAGAAAAGTATTTTCCTTAAGCTGACATCTGGTTATGCACTTTAATGCTAATAAATGAATTAGTTGTCAGTTATTAATGGAATATGGGATCGTGCTTATCGAAAAAATCATCTCACGTAAGGTGGTATGCTTGATGTGTCTGTGGCATTTAAAACTTTCCTATCACCCTTCCTTGTCATTCATTTTCGCTTCACTTGTGAATTGCAGGAACGGAGAACAAAAGCCAATACAAAGCAATACACAGGGTAAAATGGGGAAGAAAGGCAAAGCCCCGAGCTCAAAAGAAAAGGAAATGGTGCCCCTGTATACAGACACGACATGTAATAGAGACGCGGCAATTGCTACGTGGGAAGGCATGTATAATCTGCTCGAAGAGGAGAATCCCAGAGTAATGGAAGTAGTTGCTACCGCGGGCTCAAATGGTTCATCTGAAGCATCCCTTACAGAGCTAGCCTGCTCATTCTTACACTAGATAGCAGCAAGGCCCAAAATTCTCCCATACACAGACATGGTGAAGTGGATATTGGACAACGCAAAAATTAGAAACAGACAGTTTAAAACTCAGGGTCAGGGACTTATCGGCTTATTCGCTACACAGGATTTAAGGCTCATGTATCATTTATCGAAGCCACAGGCAACTTATAACAAGCAGTTTATGGAGAAATTTGCAAAAGAAAATCGGGACCTGGCAGAAACCACCAAAGACTAGTCTAGGAGGGACGAACCGCTGAAGAAAGATAAACACGGTATGTACAGTACTGGCTCTCTCACCTCCCCATATTGCTTTGCTACTGCCATGCTCTATAGATTGTTTGGAATGCCAGATATCAACAAATTTTCATCTGAATGGCTACCATTATTGGATGCCGCCACAAATGCCACTATTGTAGATTGGGCCAAAATCTTATTTGAAAATTTAGTCACAGCCATTGTAAGTTACCGATCTAAAAGAACTGTCTCTCAGAGAATCTATCCTCCTTTTTACCTATCGGCGTATGTAATGGATGTGATATGTTATGTTTCTAAGTTTCCTGTAATGGGTTGGAAGTGGACAACTCAAGACCCCTTACCTATTCATGTCTATCATAAAGAATTATGGGACTCTAAGTTCACTCCATACTTTTACCAGATTTGTCATGGAATTATGCTGCCCTTGTACATAATGTTGTATGATAAAGATGCTCCGAGATGCTCTCCTGAAGCAGAGGTAGACATCCTCCCTATCGCAAGATGGTTCGGGGAGGAATTGTTTACTTATGTCAGGGTATTTGGAAGTTTTGCTTCTCCTCATGTCCTACCTTTGTATATCCCTGATAAACTGTTATCTCGAGAGATCGCCTATCAAACCCGTGGGGAAAGCGGTCTAACTAAAGATTTGAAGGACAAAAAGAAAGCTATATGGCCACAGTTTCTTGTAGCCTATGGGGCCTTTTCGCTATTTGATGTAGGCCACGCATTCACAGAAGTAAAGAATATGACGTGTTTACAGTTATTCAAATTTTCAGGAAGACCATTTGACGCTAATGAGGTTGCCTAGAATTTCACCACTGTAGTCAAGATAAAGGTGCTCTCTGGAGAAAAGGATTTATTCGATGATATATTCCAACAAAAAAGCACACTTGAAGAAATTTTGCATGCAGCCCAATTGCAATTCTCTCCAGAAGAATTTCAAAAGTTCAAAATATACAGGGAAAGAAGGTTAGCCAGTATTCCTTTAGAGAAACTACGCCTAAAACCCGCAAGGGAACCAACTCCAAGTGTTAGTCTTAGTGGGAGTTCAAGCACTAATGGATCTAAATCCAAGTCTGGAAAAGAAACATCTGAACATTCTAAAAGATCCGTAAGTGAATAGGATAAGAGCGAAGGGTCAGTAAAAGATACTGCCCAGTCAACGAAACTTCTACAGCAACAGGTTATTGCCTCTCTGCAAAGAGATCCTCCCCCTCTCGTCATTCAAACACCGCCAGTCACAACTGAACTAGATAAAGAATGGGAAACCTTCAATGACTTGATCAATCTTGAAGGACAAACCATAAAAACACCTGTGAGCGATGCACAGGTAACAAAAGAAGTAGTCACAAGAACAATTAGCAATGTCTCAAATATGGAGCATATCCCTATTGCCCCATCCTCTGAGCTTATGCTCAAAATAGAAGAAATTCCTCCCCTTGATGTATTTTATAGCCCACAGCACAAAGCAGTAGTAAGAAGACAGAGGAAGAAAAGTAAATTGAAAAATGTGCTCCCTCAAGACGCGGAACAATTAGATGTCCTATGGCAAGATCCCACTAGCAATCCTACTGAGAATCTCACCAAGCTATCTCAGATCACGGGAGCATATTCCTCTGCGACTATTGATAAAGCATCTGAGGTACAACAATTGCTAAAAGAAAGAGAAGACCAGATACAAGTATTGCAAAAACAGTTGCAACAAGCTAACGCCAACAATGAAGCACAGAAACAACTTGAGAGGTTATAGCAGGACTTCCAGCAGATGCAGATAGGATATTAGAAAAATTTGGATGAAAAAGGAAAGCAGTTACAGGATCTACAGGAGATGCACAAGGACAATCCTAAACTCACAGAATTTGTCGCAGAGTCCATTTCCTTGAATGAACAATTACTACAGCAACAAGAAACATTGGGCCAAAATATATTGCAGTGGAGCTATTATTGTGAAATAAGTGATAAAACCACTAATCAAGTGGTAGATTTACGAAGTGACTATGATCTAATTGATAAACGGGTGACTGAATATTTGGCTTGGCAAGAAACAGACGAAGGAAAAAGAGCAGGTGCACCAAGGATAAATGAAAATCATAAAGAAATGCTCTTTAACAAATGGGACGACCAAATCAAAGAGGCAGAGCAAGCAGCAGAAGGAGCAGCCACGGCAGCAAGCAGTATTATTGATTGTGTAAATGAAAATTTGCACAGGGAAAATTTGATTGTAGAGACCACTCCAGGATATTTACCTAACGCACAACAGCTACAGGCAGATTGGAAACAGAAGGCCCAAGAAAAGGTACAAGCAATCTAAGGGTTAACCAAGTTGAACTGGGATTATTATTGGGCCTACTTGGTAAAGCCACATAGCCAGTGGATGACTATTAAGTGCATCATCAATTCGGCCGAAAAGATGGCACCAGCTCTCGTCGATTCTGTTTTCTCAGCTCAGCTAAAATTGGAAGTCGGCCAGCCGACTCTTCTCAGACAGATGCTGCATGCATGTGATTTCAAGGACCAAATACAGAAGTAGTTTAATATTAGATTCAATTTTAGTTTAGTTTTGTTTTATTTTCCTAAAGAGAGGACGATCATTTAAACCGCATCCTATATTTTTGTAATAATTTATTTTTAGATTTAGTTAGTAGTATTTAAACCCTTCTCATGCATTTAGAGAAGGGTCCTGAAATTTATCAAAAACTTATCCCCAGAACATGAACTTCTTTACCCTCTGAGGAGGTTTTGATGAATGAATGGAACAGGATTTATTGATGTTTGCATTTGATATATGCTATTGATGTTGCACTTTTGTACTCTTAGTGGATATTTGATCAAGAAGAGATAAATCGTTATCACTTGAAGCTCATGAGTAGGACTAGTTATAAATGGTATTTCTATCTCTTAACTATTTCTGCCTTGTGTTAAAGTGATTTTCATGTTCAGTTATTTATATATTAATGTATGAACGCCTGAGTTATCATTTGGAACTTTTGTATGGTGATAGCTATTTATTTATGCTTAGTGTATGAATAGCTTAATATGCGATATGTTTTTCACAACTGTTTCGTTTAACTTCTTATATGAAGTGGTTCATCTTTATTGAATTCTTTTCTCATAGAAGCTGAATGATCTTTATTACCAGTTGTTGTTTGAAATCATTTTAGATCGCATAAGGGAAAGATCTCAACCCGGGTTAGTATAGATTTAGATATTTCTGTTCATTAGAATATAATTTCCTTCTTATTAGATTAGAATTAGAATAGAAGTATTGCTTTTAGAAATTGTTAGAAGTAGAAATAACAATCTTTCTCACACACACAGATAAATTGGGAAACTGGTCCCATATCCCTAGTCGAACCCGCTATACCAAACGGAAAAGGAGCTGCCAACCAAGGTCCGGACCGAGCGGGTATCCCCCTTATTGTAGACCTGATTTTCGAGGCTTCAACATGGCCCTAGTATTCTTCATGTCTTCAACAATATTATGCTCCATCTCATTGGAAACAATCAATGTTTTAGATGGAGTTGATGACTTGGATTGGACTGGGTTTGTTTTAGTCGCTTTTGGTGATGATTTCTTACCTGCGACTTTATCCTTGGAAACAGAGCTTGCGATCTTCTGTTTAGAACTAGGATGTGGAGGATCGAGTTGATTTCTACTTTTAGTGCTGACTGGTGATGCTTCTTGATCCTCTTCATCTGGAAGAATGAAGTCCCACATTCCCTATAGTTCTACAACCTCATCTTCATCAATAGGTTCTTCATTGGAAACTTCTTCTTCTTCTCCTTCAGATTCTACATTTGTTATAGCATTGGGAGGCTTTGGATCAGTTGAAGGGTTTCTCCTAAAAGGCTTGTAGGGTTTCTTAGAAGAAGTCTCTGCTACTTGTTTTTTAATGTCAACCATTTCATTAGACATGGTTTTTAAAAAATTTTGTAATCGTTCCAAATCAAATGGATCCTTTAATTTCTTTTTCTTAGGATCATCTCTAAAGGCAACCTTCTTAGATTTTTTTTTATTAATAGCATTTTTCTTTTCTAAAGTTAAGATACGCTTTTCTACCACTATCGCTTCCTTCATGTTTTCGGCCAATGTTGGCTTGGCAACCCTATCAACAAACATTGCTATATTCGATGGTAAAGTAGATATGTACCATTTACTTCGAACTTCTTCGCTAAGCTTGGAAGCAATAGGGATTTTATTCAAGAGTTTGTTGAAACGCGAGTTGAAATCTTTGATAGGTTCTCTCGATTCGGTCTTAAGATTTGATAGATCATTGATCAATGTTGCCGTAGACCTATCATTGCCGAACTTTGTCAAGAATTTCTCTTGGAAAATGTCCCAACTAGTAATGGATCTTGATGGTAATGAAAAATACCAGGACCCAGCCGCTCCTTGTAAAGTATATGGAAAAAGTCTAACAAAAACATCTTCATTTGTAACTCAATTTAAATTTATTGATAACATAAAGTTATTTATGTGTTCTTCTGCTAGCATTCCTGTTTCAGGATTAAAATTAGGCAGCCATTTCTCAGGATGGGCTGGTAATTGACTCAAGGGCACAGGCATTGAGATTGCCCCTGGATTGTTCCATGGGTTTTGAGCCATTGTTGAACTACTAATAGAGGAAAGCGTAGATGAAGTTCCTTGTGGTTGGGACGAAGATGTCGAAGTTCCAGTACTCTATTGAACAACGATATGAAGTGGAGGAGTGGATGGTTGACTTTGCAATGGAGAAGATGAAATGGATGATGATGATGAAAGAGTCTCACTATCATACCCTTGAGGTGTCTTCCTTGCTCTTTTCCTTTTAGGTAGAGGTAATTCGGTTGGTTCAATACCAAGCTTTTCACTCTATAATCTGGTAAGAGGATGAGAAGGAATACATTGCGAAGTCACACTACCTTGAGATATTTCAGATTTCTGTGGTGATATGGAAAATCCTTAAAGTTTATGGATTAAAGACTGAACTTCAGGGGGTTCGATAGTAGATTTATCTGAAATGTTCAGGTCTGCAGTAGTGGTTGCTGTTTTCTCAATTTCTGACTTAAAGTTTAAAGACTTAGAATGCGATGGAGAAGTTGGGGGAGATGTTGAGGGTGATTTACTCTCAGAATGGGTTTTGGATTTAGATTTACTAGCCATTCATAGTTCGGGCCCTCCTTCTAGCACCAAATATGTTGAAGCCTTGAAAATCGGGTCTACAACAAGGGGGATAACTACCCGGTCCGGACCTTGAAAGCAACTCCTTTTCCATTTGGGATAGTGGCTTCAACTGGGGGTAATGGGACTAGTTTCCCAATTTGTTTGTGATGATGCTAAGGGATGATGTTTTCCTTCCTAAAAGTTTCTAAAGAGAATGCTTTTAATCTAAATCTAATCTAACACATGCAATTTTATTCTAATGAGCGGAAACATCTAATTCTAAAAACTATCCTGGGATTAACTCTTCACTTATGCGATCTAAAATAGTTTCGAACAACAATCGGTAATAAAGATTATTCAATTGCTACGAGAAAAGAATCCATTAAAAGTAAATTGTTTCGTATAACAAATTAGCCGAAACAATTATGATAATCATATCACATAATAAGTTATTCATACACTCAGCATAAAAGGAATAGTTACCACCATACGAAAGTGCAAAAATGATAACTAAACATTCAGGCCTTCATATATAAACAACTGAAAATAACATATCGCTTGACTCATAAGCATAAATCATTAAGAGATAAAAATACCATTGATAATAAGTCCTACTCATGAGCTTCGGCAATATAGATTTATCTTCTCATAATTCAATATCTACTAAGAGTACAGAAGTGCATTTCAGTAGCAGACATTAAACACAGATATAAATAAATCTCGTTCCATTCATTTATCAAAACCTCCTCAGTGGGGCAAAAGTGCATGTTCTGAAGAACTATTTTTGATAAATTTCTGGACCCTTCTCTAAATACATGAGAGGGGTTTAAATACTACTAACTAAAGACTAAAAATAGTTATTACAAAAATATAGGAGGAGGTTTAAATGACCATCCTCATCTAAAGCAAAAATAAATTGAAATTAAACTGAAACTGTATCTAAAGATCAACTATGCATCTGTTCTCTTAAGTCGCAAGTATCCAGCATCGGCTTTAGGAGTGTCGGTTGGCCGACCTCTGATTTTAATTGTCCTACGAAAATGGAATCAACAAGCGCTGGTGCTATCTTCTCAGCGGAATTTGTAAGGCACTTCAGAGTCATACACTGACTATGTGGTTTCACCAAATATTGCCAGTAAGTGTCCCATTTTAACTTAGTTAACTTTTTGATTGACTCTACCTTTTCTTCAGCTTTTTGTCTCCAACTCGTTTGCAGTTGCTACGTTTTTGGGAGAAATCCTGGAGTGGTTTCCGATATTAGGTTGGCTCTGTGAAAATTTTCATTGACACAATCAATGATATTGCTTGCTGCTGTCGTTGCTTCTTACACTACCTGTTTTGATTTTTTGATCTGTGCATCCCATTTATTAAACAACATTTCTTTGTGGGATTCATTGATCTTGGGCAACCCTTCTTTCTTGCCTTCCTCTAATTCCTACAAATTCAAATAGTCAGAAAATTTCTTATAAATTAAATCATAATCAAGTCGTAAATCTATGACTTGACTTGTGATATTGTCACTCATTTCGTAGTGAGAGTTCCATTGTGATATTCTTTGGCAAAGCGTTTCCTACTGTTGCAAGAGTTGATCATTCAGGGCAAGGGCTTCTGTGACAAATTCTACGACTTTAGGGTCATATTTGTGCATTTCTAACATGGCCTGTAAATGTTTTTCTTTTTCGGCCAGACTGCTTTGATAACCCAGCTGCATTTGCTGGAAGTCCTATTGTAACTTTACCAATTTTTATTCTACTTCTCGGATAATGCTGGCCTGTTGTAATTGTTGCTGCAAAAATAGGATTTTATCCTCTTTATCTTTAAGCAATAGTTTAACTTTAGATGCTTTGTCAATAGTAGCAGAAGCATAAGCTCCTGCGATTTGGGATAATCTAGTCAGGTTCTCTGTCGGATCAGTGGTAGGGTCTTGCCAAAGGACATCCAATAGCTCTGCTTCAGGTGAGAGCATGCTGTCTAGTTTTCGCTTCTTTCTCTATCTCCTGACCACAGCTTTGTGCTGTGGACTATAAAACACATCTAGAGGAGGGATTTCCTCTATCTTTAGTATAATTTCAAATGACGGAGCTATGGGAATGTGCTAAGTGTTTGGAGCATTGACAACTGTTTCAATCACCATTTCTGTGGTTGTCTGTGCTGGATTCTTTGGTGTCTCTATGTTTTTCTCCTCTGTGTTTATCAATTCATTAAAGTTTTCCCATTCTTTCTCCAGCTCTGTTCTTAATGGCTTTGTTGGCTGGATGAGGGGAGCGGGAATTTCCACCTGTTTTGATTACAACATTTGCTGCTTAGGATTCTCCTTGGATTGGGGAGTATCCCTAATTGATCCTTCACTCTTGTTGTGATCACTCTCTAACCTTCTAGCCCTTTATGGTGATTCTCTTTCAGACTTATATTTAGACTTGTCTTGCCCCAAGCTTCCACTCATGCTAATGCTGGGAGTGGTTTCCCTTATTGGTTTTACACGCAATTTGTCCAATGGGACATTTGCCAATATTCGTTCTCTGTAGAGTTTAAACTCTTGGAGTTTGCTAGGCCAAACTGGATTTGGGCCATGTGTAATATGTCTCTTAGTGTGCTCTTCTACTGGAAAACGTCATTGAAGAGATCATCTTCCTTAGTGAACACCTTTATTTTAACTGTAATGGTAAAATTCTTTATCACATCAAAGGGATCAAACTGTCTCCCTAGGAACTTAGGCAATTGTAGACTCAACATGTTGTCTACTTCCTTGAAAGCATGACCTAGATCAAACAATGCAAAAGCTCCACAAACCACAGGGAATTGCAGCCAGATTGCCTTTTTCTTGTCCTTAAGTTCTCTGCTCATTCCCCCAACCCCACAGGTTTGGTAGGCTATTTCTTGGGCCATCAATTTGTCAGGAACATACAAGGGAAGTATATGAGGAGAGGCAATGCTTCCGAATACTCTGATATAAGTGAAAAATTCTTCTCCGAACCATCTTCCCATAGGGAGAATATCAATTTCGGTTTCAAGAGAAAATCTTGGGGCATCTGTATTATACAACATCTTGTGAATGGGTAGCATAACTCCATGGCAGATTTTATAAAAATATGGGGTGAACTTAGAATCCCACAGTTCCTTATGGTAGACTTGAATGGGTAAGGGATTCTGTACCATCCATTTCCAACCCATGAGAGGAAATTTAGAAACAAAACAGATAGCATCCATGACATAGGCAACTAGAAAGAAGGGAGGATAAATCCTTTAAGAAAAAATCATTTTCGTCTGATAATTCCAAATAGCACAGGTTAAGTTATCAGACAATATTTGGGCCCAGTCCATTATAGTGGCATTGGTGGCCGCATCCAGTAGGGGTAGCCATTCGGATGAAAACTTATTGATATCAGGTTTTCCGAATAGCCTACATAACATTGCAACAATGAAACAATATGGAGAAGAGAGGGAACCAGTGCTGTACATACCATTTTTGTCCTTCTTTAACAGCTCTTCCTTTGCTGACCAACTTTTGGTGCATTCTGCGAAATCTTTGTTCTCCTTGGCGAATTTCTCCACGAACTATTTGTTATAGTTAGCCTGCAGCTCTGGCAAATAATACATGCGTCTTAAATTTTGTGGGGTAAATGACCCTATAACTTCCTGGTTCCGTGTCTTGAATTTCCCGTCCGTTATCTCAGCATGGTCTATCATCCGTTTGACCATATCTGTACAGGGAAGTATTTTTGGCCTTGTTGCGATATAGTGCAGGAATGAGCATGCAAGATTTGTAAGTGATGCTTTGGATGACCCGCGTCCATCTACCGTAGCTGTATCCTCCATGACTCTCCGGTTTTCTTCCTCCAATATTCTATACATGCCTTCCCAAGTAGATATCCCTGCTTCTCTGGTACAGGTGGTGTCTGTGAATAATGGAGTCATCTCTGATTTTTCAGATACCAAAGCTTTTCCTTTCTTCCCCATCACGTTCTGCGCACTGCTCTGTGTATTGTTCTGCGTACCGCTCTTGTAAGTTCACAAGTAGAGAACTAAGACACAATAAGAAAGATAATGAATGATGGTAAATAATAAGGTGACGGGAAAGCTCTTAATTTTAAAATCACATCAAATATATCACCTTGCATGAAATAACCCTTTTGGTTAGTTTTAAATCATTTCTCATAAATAGCCATCAATAAACCACTAAGTCGACATTAATGCCCATAACTTAGTATCAGATGATGAGAAATATTTCATCGAACTATGAGCCCTTTTGATTTGCGATAAAGCGATTTTGTGATTTGCTTCGCAATATCGCAGATCGCAATATCGCTAATCCTTTTTCGTTAACAATCATTTGCTTCATTATGCGACTGCGAGATGCAATTTGTGAGATGTTTTATTGCATTTCGCAATATCGGGACGTTTTATCTTAGGTGGCGCTACGATATATGGGATCTGTGATATGTGATGAATCTGTGTGGCTCGTGATCTCGCATCATCGCGTTTTCGCAATTCCGACAATTTCTTTATATATGATGCCCTCCGTTACCCTTTTACAATGTGATGTTCATCATTAAGAGAACGATTTTATTTGAGACTTTTCATAATACTTAAGACTTTGCATTTGCGGATGTTTTTCCTAGCTTTTATGATAGTGTGTTTTACTAAAAGGGAATTCCAAGTGCTAGTTTTTTTTTATTTTGGAAGGGTCCCCATTTATTTAGTGTTAGTACTAATACTAAATAAAAGAGAGGGTTGTTGCTGGCCACAATAGGTATTTACCCTAAAAAGTTCTATATGATTTTATGCCTAAATACTAAAGCTCATTCACTAATGTCCCCTCATTTCACTAAACCCCTTCATGTCTAATTTATTAATTTCCCTCCATTACCCCTTCATTTCTTTTCATTCACTAATTTCCCCTTCTTGATTCCAAAGGAACCTTCCCTCTTCATTTCCCTTTAAAAATCATCCCCCCTTATTAATTTTCCTTTTCCCTTGTAAACCCACTAAAATCCCCTTATCCAAAGTTTAAAAGGTTAAATGTACCGGCCCCATTGAAAAGCCTCCCCGATACCCGTTTGAATCAACCCTTATGTTATTTAATCCCCAACTTTATGTATTTAAACCCCCACAATATAATTCCCAACCCTCACTAAACCTTTGAATATATTTAAACCACTGCATTATTTATCCCTAGGCCCCGCCAACCACACCCCAACTCAGCCCTTACAACTCCGTTTCGTGATAGCCCTCTGATCAACCACCTCCAGATCCAACGGCCCATACCCATATCACGCACTCCCATTGTCCAATCTTTAGCATCCCAAAAGCACACAAGATTTGTGGTTTTTCCCGAGCCCAAAATTAACTACCTCCCCGCGTAAAAGAAAACCATCCACTGTTCATACTTTAATCCTGTGCCCAAAATTAACCATTGTTGGTTAAAAACCAAAAAGGCCCCATTTTCACTCTTTTCACTATCATTTCATTGCAAACACCTCTGCTGACCAATTTTTAAACCTTGAAGCTCTGCTCAACCGTTTTAACGAACTTTACAACCAGAAGGCACTGCAGACTCCAATTTCAAGCAGCACACAGATAATTGAAGCCTCACAAGCCTCTGTTGCTCCCGCAGTACCCTGTCTACACACCTAATCGTCGTTTTACTAGGTATTATTGAAAGAACTAGAATGACCCTGTACTTAAGCTCTACATAGTGATTATAGAAGGTTAATTAATTTAATTAATTAAAAAACCTTTCCAAACTAAAATAACCCCATTATGCATCCAAAAGCCCTTTCCTGCATACTGTATTCACCTTTTGCACCATTCCATAAGTATTGAGCTTACTCCTTAAGCCAGATAAACAATAATTCAATAGAACAAACCTAATTATGGCTTCCCAAAGAATTCTGAGTGGAAAACCCTGCAAACCCCTCACCTGGACATTGACCACCTCCCATTAGCTCAGAGAGATTTTCAAATCAAAAACACAGTTTCCCATAGCTATCTATTGAAATTCCACTGATAGAGTAAAGAAAAATTCCTTAACCACAGTGATGATGTTCAGTTATGGGAATCAAATTTTCCCAAATACTTATTCCCACAGGCATACCAACTCCCTGAAATCATCCACGTATGCCAACTCTGCTATATCCCAAGACAAAGAGCCATTATCTCTCCCAACCAACAGATTTTATTTACAATCACTGTAGAGTCAATAAACCAAATGCTGCAGGTCCGACCAAAGCCAAATCAAACCCCATTTTCCATTGAAAACCTACTTGATAGATATGAAGAAACAGATGGATACTAGTTCCATTCTGCATACTCCAGCCCTGCAGAACAAAAATACAAAAAGGACGAGGGAAGAAGATTCTTACTCAAGCATAGATACAACACATGATAGATTTGAAATCATGTACAGGAAGAAGCCAAGCTAAAATCTATCAATGAGAAAGAAAAGAAAGAAGAGGTCATTGAGACAATAAAGACACCTCGAATCATGGATATAGATACAAGGGTCAGAGAAAATACAGCTCCATTAGTTTCAGAGGAAAATCATTAACCTTCCACCTCTAATACTCAGAGTATTCAGAAACAGCTTAGCATTGAGGTCTCATCATCAAGCAAACTAGTGGATAAGGAAAAAGACATAAAGGAGAAGTATAAAGAGATCAAATTAAGAAATGAGGCATTGAAAGCTGAAACATATGCTCAGTGTTTCAAACAGACTCCTAGCAATCAGAATAGGTTAATGTCAGCTTTTGACATTAAAACTGGTAAAATGCAAATGACCTTTTTGCAGCCTACAATCCAGCAGCCTAAGTCATCAGCAAACTACATGAAGACAAAATTTGAAGTTTTGGCCAGAGATGTTCACCCTATTGATCAAATTGAATTTCATAAGTAGGCAGGGGAAATGATCTACTCAATAATGACCAACAAGGCCATGAGTGTTTAGAAACTTCAAAATTTTCTAGACAACATCACAACACAGTTTAAGATAGAGAAATCATCCTCACAAGCAAAAGATAACAAAATCAAGTCATTGGAAGACTTGGTTATTGAGAATGGATATAATCCAAATGACATCAAGGCTACAGAAAAGCTCATAAATAAGAAAAATGAAGACATTGCTGCTTTGAAAAAGCAACTAAAATTGCCTCCTTCAAAACATCCACAGACCAAGGAACTTCTAGAGAGCTAAAGCTGGAAAGATGAGATGATGGATCTCATTCTCCAACTAAATTCTCAATTGAAAGAAATGGATAATGAAATGGACAAATTAGTATAGGAGAAACAAGCCACCATTGAAACATCTACTGCCACTACTAATCCTACAATTACTACAACAGTTCCTTCAACTTTGGCAGCTTCATTGGCCCCAACAACTCCACTAGCTACAACACTTCCAACTGCATCAGCAACAAGTTCAACAACAACAGCAGCTCATCCTAGTGATGAAGCAGCTACATTGGTCAAAGCCATGGAGGATATGTCCATCTAGACCACAGAAATAAATAGACTTAAGGAACAAATTAAAAGTTTAGAGGATGAGAAGAAATTGGCTCAAATTATGCATAAGAATGAAGTTTAGAAGACAAACAGGTTGAATGAAAAGATACGAAAGCTGGAGAAAGAATTAACACTGAAAGAGCCACTAGCCCAAGCAAAACAACTTTTATGGGCCAATATCATTGACTCAGTCAATGATATTTGGTCATCTATACAGGTAATATTTGAACAAAATGACTTGGTCAAAGAGGCTGGTAAGGCAATTCAAAAGGTTAGAGCCAAACTTGGAAATATGCTAGAAGAAGCCTCAAGAATAATCCATTTCCTTAACTCAAAGAATAAATATGAATTGCAGGAACTTGGAATAGCCGATAGAACTGGGACCATACTAGAGGTTAAAAAGGTAATCACCAAGAAGAACCTAATGACACAACTTGAGGATAAATTCCATACAATGGAGCAAGCAATAGCCAGGTTCATGGTCAAATTTGATACTTTGAGGCAGAAAGGTCTACCTAATCCACTGGTGATTAATGATAGGTTGATGCCACATGAAGACTATGATAAGAGAATCAGAGAAGTGGCAAAGGAACAAGCCAGCAGTTCCTCCATGAAAGGGATGCCTACAGGAAAAGTCCTTTACTAGGATTTTGAGAACCTCTTTTACCTCTAGCATGAGGTAAAACATATTTTTGTAAACAAGCCCACCTTTGCAAAATATACAAAAACTGATGAAGTCTAGAGGAGAATGGTAAATATTAAATTACCAGATGCAGAGACTTGGGAAAAATTGAATGATTTACTATAAAAATGCAAAGTAGACAGTGAATACAGAGCATTCAAAGTAAAACAACAAATAAGCTTGGTCAAAGAGTATCAGATGATAGTTAGAGGTTAAAGGTCAAAAGAAAAGTAAAAGGACAACCAACATAAAGTAATAGAAAAGGAGAGAAAGTAGCAAAAGGTCAAAGCATAAAACAAAAAAATTAGTAAAAGAAGGGACATCTAGCCTTTTAGTTTCCTAGGTGTCTCTATCTTCTTGCATGAAGATATTTATTTTCCTTGAATAATTCCTAAAATAGTTTAGGGTATTTTGTAATTGTAATTTGTATAAAAACTTTATAATTCGAAATATAGAGTGTGGATTACCGAACATTTCTATAGTCATATTGATCTGAAACTTGAGGGTTTATTGTAACATTTTCAAGTCAGTAGACTGGGCTGAGTAATAAAGGCATTGCATTACAGGATTCATGTGTTGAGCCACTTCAATGAAGTACCTTTCATTTGTCAAATTGTTATTTTCTTAAGTATTTCACATACATACATGTTTTCCAATTTAAATGAAATAACTGGAATTTTACTTCAGAATTTGTTTAAGTACACTCTGTCTTGAACAATTATTTATTTATTTATTATTATTATTATTTATTATTATTTATTTATTTTTTATTTTTTATTTTTTTTTATTTATATTTTATTTTATATATATTTATATATTTTATATATATATTTATTTTTATTTATATATTTATATTATATTATATATATATATATATATTATTATTATTATTATTTTTTTTAGATATCCAGAGTAGGAATTCTTCATTGCTCCCTAGTTTCAATTGACCTCTACCATTTCCCTCATTATCCAGTTTGAGGAATCCTTAATTTCTCCTTGACCCCAATTGAAAAACCACTTCACCATCCTGCCTAAAAGATCTGAATTTACTCAGGTACTGTGCCCTATGAACACTATCTTTAGAACTTGTTTCAGTCCTGTTTTCTTGACATTTGGACTCCATGGCCCAATGGTAAAAAGACACTTATCTATCCATTTGAATCAGTGATTCCACCACTAAATCAAACCAAAACCCAATCAAGCTTAAATAACTAGCCTAAAATCAATTAACTCAACAAAGTTAAATCATTAGAAGAGAGCCCTCTCTGAGAATTAGGAAGGCTAGATCCTAGTCTCAAAAGTAGGTTTGTGGTTACCTTTATTATTTCTTTCATGACAAACCTAGAGAAATTTTAGAGTGATAACGTAGTGGCAACCATACTGGTGACGAGTCCTCAGTTTAATAAACCTTAAAGGAAATCCTAAATATCATCTTTGGACCTTAAGACCATTTTAGGGTTGTTGAAAGGTTTCATTAAAATAGTGGGAGCTCCTACAACCAAAGTGCTACAAATTCTCTCTAGGGAAACCCAAAAAACTTTCACTCCAAAGATTGCATCCAGTCCAAAAATTGTAGATATCACAGATACTACTGTCAAAACTTCACCTGATATTCAAAAATCAGCTGTTGTGAAAACTTCAAAGGATGACCAAAAATCAATTGATCCTTAAGCTTCAAAAGTTATTCAGATTTCAACTGCTTCCCAAACTATTCCAAATCAAAGAAATAAAAATAGTAAAATAGTAGACACCGAAACGCAAACTGAATTACCAACTGAAGATAAAAGAGAAAAAACTACAGAAACTCCAATTGCCAAGGAAGAAGTCATTCACTTAGGCAAAACACAGACTCCATTTAATATCCAAAATGAAATTGCCAAATTAAAATATCAGTTCCTTTAAAAAAATTGATAAGAAATGATTCCTACAAAGCCCAAATCACAGAATGACTGAATATAGATGAAGGAGAAGACTCTGTTAATCTAAATGATGACCAAGTAGAGTTAATATTTGTTCCTGAAGTAAATGGAAAACATGAAAAAAGTGGTGTCCCTCCATCCTATATTAGCTTGACTATTCATGATCAAATCTTACACAATGCTATGTTAGATTTAGGAGCATCTCACAATTTAATTCCAGAAGAAATCATGGAGACACTAGATTTAGATATAACTAGACCATACAAAGATATTTTCTCTTTTGACTCTAGTAAAGTTAAGTGTATGGTCCTAATAAAAGACTTGTGTGTCACTCTAGTTCAATACCCAGGAAAGAGTATTGTCATGGATATTGTAGTTGCTGATATCCCTCCAAAGTATGAAATGCTATTATCTCACTCATGCGAGGAAAAATTACAAGGATCTCTACAGTTAGACATGCCTTATGCCACAATTTCAGTATTTGGTTAGCCCAAAAAGTTTTATAGAGAAACTTTAATGAAATACATGGTCAGTAGTACAGATAAACCACAAAACTATCCTATTTATTTTATACATTCTAATATGGATTCTTCCATTTTATGTAATTCAGACACTCAGAAGGACAATAACACAACTGTCAAATAAGAAAATAAAGAACCTGACAGTGAGAATATATTTCATGAATCTAGGTGGAACTTAGACTTCGATGGTGCAGTGAACAAATTAGGAGTAGGTGCAGGAGTTTGGATTCGTAACATGGAAAATAATGATTCTAAAGGTCGTGCCTTTAGATTAAACTTTAAATGCAGAAACAACATGGTAAGAATATGAAGCTTTGACCTTAGGATTGAAAATTATAAGAAACCTTGGAGCCAAGAGAGTTTCTATCATGGGAGACTCTGAATTGATCATAAAACAAATTAGAGGAGAGTATTCTACCAATAATCCAAGACTTAGCCAATACAAAGAAATTGTTCTAGATCTGATTAAAGAACTTCTTGAAATTGATTTTCTTGTTATTCCTAGGAAGTAAAACATGCAAGCTCACAGTTTGGACACTTTTTCTAGCACTTGTAGATTGCCTTTTTAGCCCAATCACCAATACACTACAGAGGTGAGACACAGGCCTGTTATACCTGATAATTTGAAATATTGGCAGATTTTTTCACAAGATTCTCAAATCTATGATTTCATGAATGTTGAAGGAGAATTCCAAAACTATAACATAGATATTGATTGTATAGTAGATGACACCATGGATATTCAAATAGATATAAATGCTTTAGATGTAATTAAACCCACTAAATTCACTAAAGTAGAAACAGATAACTTAGAAAAAGTAGAAATAGAATTAGTTAATGATGATTCTGAGATTTTAAACCTTAAAAATAACTTTTTTCCTAAGGGATTAGTGCCATTAGAAGATCTATTTGACTCAAATGATGTAGCTAGGAAACCAAAAATGGAGCCTTTAAGATCAAACATAGAAGAATGCAACCTAGGAACAGAAGAAAAACCTAAGCTTGTTAAGTTATCCAAAGCATTACCTCCAAATAAAAAGCTGGAATACATAAGTATGTGTAAAGAATTTCAAGATGTCTTTGCCTGGAGTTATGAAGACCTCAAGTCTTATGACACCAACATT
Organism: Pinus tabuliformis; assembly: GCA_031772625.1. Lineage (NCBI taxonomy): Eukaryota > Viridiplantae > Streptophyta > Pinopsida > Pinales > Pinaceae > Pinus > Pinus tabuliformis. The sequence continues at coordinate 127,860,890 of CM062814.1, read as the reverse complement.
ATTCAACATAAAATACCCATCAAAGAAGATCAGAAACCCTTTAAACAAAAGCTTAGGAGAATTAATCCAATTCTTATGCCATTAATTGAAAAAGAAGTAAAAAGGATGTATGAGGCCCAAATCATAGCACCTATTAGATATTCAGATTGGGTCTCTAATTTAGTCACAACAAGAAAGAAAACAGGAGAAATCAGACTTGTGTTCATTTCAGAAATTTGAACAAAGTATCACTAAAGGATAACTATCCCCTCCCTAAAATGGACCATATTCTCTAGAGGGTAGTAGGGTCATCCAGAATTTCATTACTTGATGGATTTTCTGGATACAACCAAATCTTAGTTCAACCAGAGCATCAAGAAAAGACTACATTTACCACTTCCTGGGGCACTTTCATGTATTTTAAGATGCCCTTTTAATTGATGAATGTTGGAGCAACATTTCAAAGAGAAACAGACATAGCCTTTGCAAAAGAAATCCAGGACTTTTTAGTTGTTTACCAATATGACATCACAATGTTTTCCAAAATAGATAATGAACATCTAGATCACCTAAGAAGAGTATGCATAAGATGTAGAAAATTTGGCATTTCTTTGAATTCCAAGAAGACACTCTTTGGTCTTAAAGAAGGTAAACTCTTAGGACACATAATTTCAAAAGAGGGCATCAAATTGATCCAACTAGAATAGAGGCAATCCTAAACATCACTCACCCTAGGAACATTAAAGAATTACAATCATTCTTAGGTAAAATAATTTTTCTTAGAAGATTCATTTCTAAGTTAGCAGAACTAATTAGAGAATTGAATAACATGTTAAAGAAAGACTCAACACTCAAGTGGACAGTAGAGGTTAAGTAGTCTTTTGAGGCAATCAAGGAAGCCCTTACTAAAACACCTGTGCTCATAAGTCCTGATTTCAAAAAATATTTTATGATTTTTTCCTTTGCTTCAAAACACACTATTGCAGCAATCTTGTTGCAAAAGAATGATCAGGTTATGAGCAGCCTATTGCATTTTTCCACAAATCTTTGAGAGATGCTACACTAAAGTATAATATAATGGAAAAACAAACACTTGCTTTAGTGAAGGCTATTAAAGATTTCAGAGTGTACATTTTATACTCACACATCATTACATATGTTCCAAATTTAGTAGTAAAGGACATTCTAACACAAGATGGGCCTGAAGGAAAGAGAGGCAAATGGATTGCCACTATTTTGGACTATGATGTTGAAATAAAGCCCACAAAACTAATCAAAGGGCAAGGTTTAGCTAAACTCATGGTTGAATTGAATTGTCAGGCCTTAGATATAAATTTCATTAGTGCTCTAGATGATCAGGAAGAGATGGCGACTCCACAGATCAATGAAGATTTTTTTAGATTCACCTTGGTATACATATATGATATTTATTTTACTAAATTTAGAAGCTCCTCCTGTTTTATATAGAACTAAAGGCAGATTCTTGAAAATGAAATCAATGAAATATTGTATCATGGACAATGCTTTATTTTGGAAAGATAATGGTGGCATTTTGTTAAATTTTTTATTAAAAGATGAAGCTGACAAATTTATGCAAGAATTTCATGCAGGAGATTGTGGAGGACACCTATACTGGAAAACAATTGCTGATAAGATTTTAAGGGCAGGTTTTTACTGGCCTACCCTTTTTGTAGATGTCAGAAAATATGTGACCTCCTATCACAAATTACAAATCTTTGAAGGCAAGAAGAAACTCTTACCATTACCCCTCAAACCCATCTCCACATAAATCCAATTTCAGCAATGGGGTCTAGACTTCATTGGTGAAATTTACCCATCCTCCTCATCCCAACATAAATGGATTTTGACAACCACTGATTACTTTACTAAATAGATAGAAGCCATCCCTTCTAGACAAGACACAGATTCTGTCATCATCTCATTCCTTGAAAACAATATCCTTTCAAGATTTGGATGCCCACAAAAGCTCATTACTGATAATGAAACTGCTTTCAAATCGAAGAAAATGATAGACTTTTGTAACAAATACCACATTATCCTTGGCCATTCCACAACCTATTACCGTCAAGGTAATGGACTAGAAGAATCCTTCAAACTAAAGCCTTGTGAGTATCATTAAGAAACTGTTAGAAGACAATAAGAAGACCTGGAACAGAAAGTTGGTAATGCCTTGTGGGCAGATAGACTAACTACCAAAAAATCCATTGGTACATCTCCTTATCAGCTAGTATATGGAATGGATGTTGTTTTTCCATCCTCTCTAGGAGTACCAATGATGAAAATGATTCAAGAACTACATGTAGAATCAAATGATATCCAGAGGAGGATAAATCTACATTTGCAGCAAACCAGGGAAGAAGCCTATGCCAAATCCCAAGTGATCCAAGATAAAATCAAAAATATTTTTGACAATAAAACCAACACTGATGATTTTTACATAGGTTGAAAAGTACTCAAATGGGATTCCAGGAGAGAAGAAAAGGGTAAACATGGTAAATCTGATTATAGAGGTAACAATGCATTTTTCTTGAAGCAGTTAGATGGAACAGATCTACCAGGTGGACCAATCAATGGTAGAATGTTGAAGCATTACTTATCTCATTGTTCTATTGTTTACTTTGCTCATTGTAAATAACATTGCAAAGTTTAGATTGGATTGGATGATTATCTTTTGAGGTTCAAGCCCGAAGAGGAGGCCTTAAGCTTTGAAAGGTGTACCATCATATGTATGAATAAAGTAGATCACAGAGAAGAAGTTACAAGGCAAGCACAGTCAAATTTTCAAAGGCTACTGATCTTAAAGTTCTTGACATTTCACCAGGAAATGCCATCCCCATGTGGAGCCACTATTAGGGTCCTATAATAATAGGATTCGTAATTTTTAATTGGCTATGATTAGTCTTGTAATATTGTACATACTTTTGCTTTCTGCAAAATGTTCTCCCAAATTAAAAATAAAAAATGTAAAGAGGGGAAGTCCTAAAAGAAAAATCAAAGGACTAAAATAAAAGGATCAAAAAGAAAATAAAATATGAACCCCACCAAAAAGAGATAAAAAAATAGATTCTGAAAGTGATGCAAATTCAAATGCCACTACCTTTTACTTTACTAGGCAAAATAAGATTGTGTGCAGCTTGTCAAAAATGCCACAATCCGTGATGATCAAATAGTTTAATCTTGATTCATTCATGCTTTAAATTTCATGCTCATAGATAGAGAAATAAAGATCTATCCAAATTGTTTAATCTTGGCAGATTAGTAGTTAGGTAGAGAATAATAAGGAGCTCATCAGTTTAATCTGAGCCCTTGGAAGTTATAAGGTAAGAATTAGATAGTTTGCTTATAAAAAAAAAGAAATCAAGGGTGAGCAAGCTCAAATGCACCCAATAAATGAAGAGAAAATGCTAAGGTAAATAAAGGGTAGGTAGAAGAGGTTTTGAAATGCACAAGGTTGCCAGCTCAAATGCACCTTCATCATGCTTAAATCTTATGATTCATGCGCAGGAGGAACTATCAAAGGAAAGAGGACATTCACAAAAATTGTGTATTACTTTGGGTATTTACCCTAAAAAGTTTTATATAATTTTAGGCCTAAATAGTAAAGCTCATTCAGTAATGTCCCTTCATTTCACTAAACCCCTTACATGTTTAATTTATTAATTTCCCTCCATTACCCCTTCATTTCTTTTCATTCACTAATTTCCCCTTCTTGATTCCAAAGGACCCTTCCCTCTTCATTTCCCTTGTAAAAATACCCTTTCCCCTCATTTTAACCTTTTTCCCTTAATTTCACCCCTTTTCCCTAGACATTTCCCTTTAAAAAAAAATCACCCCTTATTAATTTCCCTTTTTCCTTGTAAACCCACTAAAACCCCCTTATCCTATGTTTAAAAGGTTATATTTACCGGGCCCCATTGAAAACCCTCCCCGATACCCTTTTGACTCAACCCTTATGTTATTTAACCCCCCACTTTATGTATTTAAACCCCCACTATATAATTCTCGACCCTCACTAAACCTTTGAATATATTTAAACAACCGCATTATTTATCCCGGGCCTGACCAACCACACCCCAACATAGCCCTTGCAACTCTGCCACACGATAGCCTTCCGATCAACCTCCTCTAGATCCAACGGCCCATAACCATATCATGCGCTCCCATCGTCCGATTTTTAGCATCCCAAAAGCACATGCGATTCGTGGTTTTGCCCAAGCACCCTTTGGCTACATGGCCGCCCCATGTTATATCACATGCTCTCAAAAAATACTGCCCTACACTCAAAAGTGGTGTGATATGCCACAAAAATGCCTCCCTGTGTAAAAGGAAACCACCCACTATTCATTGCTTAATCCTGTGCCCAAAATTAACCGTTGTTGGTTAAAAACCAAAAAAGCCCCCTTTCACTCTTTTCACTGTTATTTTATTGCAAACACCTCTGCTGACCAATTCTGAAACCCTGAAGCTCTGCTCAAGCATTTTAACCAACTTAACAACCAAAAGACACTGTAGATGCCAATTTCAAGTAGCACACAGACAATTGAAGCCTCACAAGCCTTTGCTGCTCCCACAGTACCCTGTCTACACACCTAATCATCATTTTCCAGGTATTATTCAAAAGAACCAGAACGACCCTGTACTTAAGCTCTACACAGTAATTATAGAAGGTTAATTTAATTGAATTAATTAAAAAACATTTCCAAACTAAAAGAACCCCCTGTGCATCCAAAAGCCCTTTCCTACATACTGTATTCACATTTTGCACCATTCCACAAGTGTTGAACTTACTCCTTAAGCCAGATAAACAATAATTCAATAGAATAAACCTAATTATGGCTTCCCAAAGCATTCTGAGTGAAAAACCCCTACAAACCCCTCACCTAGACATTGACCACCTCCCATTAGCTCATAGATATTTTGAAATCAAAGACACAGTTTCCCCTAGCCATCTATTGAAACTCCACTGCTAGAGTAAAGACAAATTCCTCAACCACAGTGATGATATTGAGTTATGGGAATCAAATTTGCCCACATACTTGTTCCTACAGGTATACCAATTCCCTGAAATCATCCACCTATGCCAACTCTGCTATATCCCAAGCCAAAGAGCCATTTTCTCTCCCAACCAGTAGATTTTATTTACAATCACTGCAGAGTCAATAAACCAAATGTTGCAGGTCCAGCCAAAGCCAAATGAAACCCCATTTTCCATTGAAAACCTACTTGAACTCTACTTGAAGTTGGACCTTCCCAAGAGGACTAAAATCTTTCAGGCTTTCATCCTAGAAGAGTCTCATACTCCTACAAACAGTCCTCCATACTCAGCCACCATTTTCTCTGAGAGGGTTAGACAAATTGTAACCATGCTCTCTTGCATTCTAGGATATACCACTGATGAGCATGCATATGAGCCTATACTTGCTTTTCTCTCCATTTTTTGCCCAGGTAAGCCTCCAACAATAGTCTTCAAATTTTCCCAATTCTTGGCAGACAGAATCCATAATCAATTAATTAGATTGCCAAATGAAAGAGTATTTAAATACTCTTCAGTATCGTTCCACATGTTCTTATATTTCCAATTAGATAAGTTTCCAGTCAATATCCAGAAGTTGGACACTAAGGGCCATCCCAGCTTAGTCATATTTTGGACACCTTTAATCCAAAAGTATTCCTCTATTTTCAGTTACAAAGAGTTGATTGATTACTTTTTTCATCCAGTTGTAAATATGCTAAGCAGTAGCAATCAACCCAGGATCAGTGATGAGATAAAAAGAGTTTTGCAGTTGCCTACAAATAGTAGAATAGGAGATCGGTATTTATACCAGAACCACACTGAAATTAGGATATATGGATGCCAACTCACTCCCTATAATATTCCCAAATATCTTCCCATGAGGAAATTTGCATTAGAATATATTAGGCAGATTATAAACTCAGATGATGTGAATTTCCTGTTAGCTAGGAAGAAAACATAGTTCAAGATAAAAAACTAGCTTGGTCCTTTTATCTGTAATAATAGGGAGGCTGGAGAAGAAGCAGAGAAGTGTTTACAAGAAATGAAGTTCAGTAGCAGTTTCATGTGGCAATATGACCGTTTAGGTGTCATAAAAAAACTCAGACTCAAATTCAAATTGAGCCCTTTTATGCATGACTCCAGACCAGAGATTGAAAAATATGCCAACCAGTCAGAATGGTTGGAAAATACCTTGATAGATATGGAGAAATAGATGGATACTAGTTACATTCTGTATACTCCATCCCTGCAGGACAAAAATACAAAAAGGACCAAGGAAGAAGGTTCTTGCTCAAGCATATATACAACACATGATAGATTTGAAATAATGTATAGGAAGAAGCGCAAGCTAAATCCTGTCAATGAGCAAGAAGAGCAAGAAGAGGTCATTGAGATAGTAAAGACACTTCAAATCATGGATACATATACAAGGGTCAGAGGAAATACAACTACATTAGTTTTAGAGGAAACTCATCAACCTTCCACCTCTAATACTCAGAGTATTCAGAAACAGCTTAGCATTGATGTCTCATCATCAAGCAAACCAGTGGATAAGGAAAAAGACATAAAGAAGAAGTCAAAAGAGATCAAATTAAGAAATGAGGCATTGAACGCTGAAACATATGCCCAGTATTTCAAACAGACTCTTAGAAATCAGAATAGGTTAATGTCATCTTTTGACATTAAAATTGGTAAAATGCAAATGACCTTTTTGCAGCCAAAGTCATCAGCAGACTACAAGAAGACATAATTTGAAGTTTTGGCCAGGGATGTTCACCCTATTGATCAAATGAATTTCATAAGTAGGCAGGGGAAATGTTCTACTCAACAATGACCAACAAAGCCATGAGTGTTCAGAAAATTCAAAATTCTCTAGAAAACATCATAGCATAGTTTAAGCTAGAGAAAGCATCCTCACAAGCAAAAGATAACAAAATCAAGTCACTGGAAGACTTGGTTATTGAGAATGGATATAATCCAAATGACATCAAGGCTGTAGAAAAGCTCATAAATAAGAAAAATGAAGACATTGCTACTTTGAAAAGCAACTAAAATTGCCTCCTTCAAAACATCCACAGACCAAGGAAGTTCTAGAGAGCTAAAGCTGGAAAGATGAGATGATGGATCTCATTCTCCAACTAAAAGCTCAATTGAAAGAAATGGATAATGAAATGAACAAATTAGTACAGGAGAAGCAAGCCACCATTGAAACATCTACTGCCACTACTATTCCTACAATTACTACAACAATTCCTTCAACTTTGGCGGCTTCATTGGCCCCAACAACTCCACTAGCTACAACACCTCCAACTACATCAGCAACAAGTTCAACAACAACAACAGCTCATCCTAGTGATGAAGCAACTAAACTAGTCAAAACCATGGAGGATATGTCCATCCAGACCACTGAAATAAATAGACTTAAGGAACAAATGAAAAGTATAGAGGATGAGAAGAAACTAACTCAAATTATGCATAAGAATGAAGTTCAGAAGACAAACAGGTTGAATGAAAAGATAGGGAAGCTGGAGAAAGAATTAACACTGAAAGAGCCACTAGCCCAAGAAAAACGGCTTTTATGGGCTAATATCATTGACTCGGTCAATGATATTTGGCCATCTATACAGGTCATATTTGAACAAAATGACTTGGTCAAAGAGGCTAGTGAGGCAATTCAAAGGGTTAGAGCCGAACTTGAGGATAAATGCCATACAATGGAGTAAGCAATAGCCAGGTTCATGGTCAAATTTGATACTTTGAGGTAGAAAGGTCTACCTAATCCACTAGTGATTAATGACAGGTTGATGCCACATGAAGACTATGATAAGAGAATCAGAGAAGTGGCAAAGGAACAAACCATCAGTTCCTCATGAAAGAGATGCCTACGAGAAAAGTCCTTTACCAAGGTTTTGAGAACCTCTCTTACCACTAGCATGAGGTAAAACATATTTTTGTAAACAAGCCCACCTTTGCAAAATATACAGAAACTGATGAAGTCTATAGGAGAATGGTAAATATTAAATTACTAGATGCAGAGACTTGGGAAAAATTGAATGATTTACTGTAAAAAGGAAAGGTAAACAGTGAATATAGAGCAGTCAAAGTAAAATAGCAAATAAGCTTGGTCAAAGAGTATCAGATGAAATTCAGAGGTTAAAGGTCAAAAGAAAAGTAAAAGGACAGTGAGCATAAAGAAACAACAAAGGAGAGAAAGCAGCAAAATATGAAAGCATAAAACAACAAAATCAGTCAAAGAAAGGATAGCCAACCTTTTAGTTTCCTAGGTGTCTTTATCTTCTTGCATGAAGATATTTATTTTCTGTGAATCATTCCTAAAATAGTTTAGGATATTTTGTAACTGTTTTTTGTATAATTACTTCATAATTCGAAGTATAGAGTGTGGATTACTGAACATTTCTATAGTCATATTGATCTAAAACCTGAGGGTTTATTGTAACATTTTCAAGTCAACAAACCAGACTGAGTAATAAAGGCATTGCATTACAAGATTCATGTGTTGGGCCACTTCAGTGAAGTATCTTTCATTTGTCAAATTGTTATTTTCTTAAGTATTTCACATACAGACATGTTTTCCAATTTAAATGAAATAATTGGAATTTTACTTCAAAATTTGTTTAAATACACTTTGTCTTGAACAATTATTCATTTTGATGTTTTCTTCTAATATCCAGAGTAGGGAATTATTAATTGCTCCCTAGTTTCGATTGACCTCTTCAATTTCCCTCATTATCTAGTTTGGGGAATCCTGAATTGCTTCTTGATCCCGATTGAAAAACCGCCTCACCATCCAACCTAAAAGATCTGAATTTACTCAACTACCTTGCCTTGTGAACACTATCTTTAGAACTTGATTCAGTCTTGTTTTCTTGACATTTGGACTCCATGGCCCAATGGTAAAAATACACTTATCTATCCATCTTAATCAGTGATTCCACCAACAAATCAAACCAAAACCCAATCAAGCTTAAATAACTAGACTAAAATCAATTAACTAAACAAAGTTAAATCATTAAGAGAGAGCTCTCTCTGAGCATTAGGAAGGCTAGATCCTAGTCTCAAAAGTAGGTTTGTGGTTACCTCTATTATTTCTTTCATGACAACCCTAGAGAAATTTTAGAGTGATAACAACCCCAAAACATGAGTTTAACATTCTTGAAAAACATCATGGAATGTACCATATTTAAGATTTTCATGTTCATTCCTTCAACTACTCTGTTATATTGACGATTATAAGGCATGGTTGTTTAATGTTTGATCCCATGTTGGCGAGATAGTTTTCAAATTCATTTGAAGTGTATTATTTTTCGTTATTAGTGCTAATACATCCAATATGATATTGTGCATCATTCTCAATCCATGCATGAAAGTTATTGAATGTTTCAAAAGCATCAAATTTGTTCTTCAATAAATAAACCTAACACATTTTGGTGTAGTCATCAATAAATGTCATCACATATTTATTACCATTTGTAGAAGGAACAAACATTGGGCCACATAAATCTGAATGAATGAGTTCAATTTTTCTATGTTCTTTGGAATGTGAATCATGAAAAGACTATTTGTTGTGATTTTATACGATACAAGAATCACATTGCTTAAATTTCCTAGGAATTGTAGGCAATCCAGAAACACCATTTTTCTTCAACAAACAAAGTTTGTCATAATTCAAGTTTCCAAATCTAGCATGCCATAAAAGACTTGATGGAAATGCACCTTCATCATAGTGAGAACTGTGTGAGAATTTATGTGCACGAGAAAAGGTTCCTTGCAGCTTCAAAAGTATTTCTCCTTCTATCCTCGTCATCACAAGTGATTAATCAATGATTTTTTGACCTCAACCTTGCCATCAAACATATGAATGGAGTTTCCTTGTTGGAGGATGTGGACCAAAGACACAAAGTTTCTCCTCAGCTCTGAGAGATATAGAACATCATGTAGAAGAAATTCTAGAAGACCAGAAGTTTGAGCTTGATAGTGCCAAGCCCCGATGGCTTGAGTTTTGACTTGTCTGTAAACTATACTACTCCATCAACATTGTCAGTGAATTCTTCAAAGAAATATCTTATGAAATTCATGTGGAAAGTTGCTCCTGAATCAAGCAACCAATAATCTTTCCATGATGCAAGTGAAGCATTGAACAAGTCTTTAGTTACTCCATTGTTGCAATGTGCCACACATAATGAGTGGGTTTGAGTGCTATACCTTTCCCTTTGTCAGTGGTTTTATCTTTCCCTTCATTTATTTCCTTCTCAATTTAGTCCCAAGGAAACTTACAAGTGGAAGAATCATGTCCATCTCTATTGCATTGTATTCAATGAAGATCAGACTTTTCTCCTTGGAATTGTCTGCCCATCTGCCTCTAAAATTCCTCCTTCCTCTTCCCCTTCGACAACCTCTTCCTCTAGAAGAATATTGTGCATGATTATTCTCTTTATGTGAAATACACACATCTTGTTCATAATACTGAGGAGTGGTATTCTTTCCAAAAGCATTCTCTCTCTCAACAAACTTCTTTTCAAGGGAGTAAATGGTAATCTCCTTAAGGTTTCCACTTGCTTGCAATGACTCAAGATAATGTGAATACGTGGGATATATTTCCTTGACATAATCTATGAGAGGAATATATATCTCAACACCAGTGGATTTTATATCATGCATAATGGATCTTGTTTCTGATGCTAAGGCAAGAGGGTCATCATTTTTCAATTCAAGACTGAACAAATTAATCATCAATTGAAAAAATTCAAGTTCAGAGTGTGAGTCATAAAATTCCTTCAACTTATTTATGGCTTCAAAGGAATTTGAAAATGGAGAAATATGGCGACTCACCTCTTCATTTACTGATGTTGCAATCAAGGCATAGGCTTTTATGTTTTTGTTTTCCCAAATGACAAGCTCCTTATCTGGAGTGGAATTTTTCGGTGTATTGTATCCTTCTCCTTCAAAAACCCCTTTCCACAGCTCATTGAAAATTAGGGTTTGTTTTATCTTCTAGGACCACTTAGGATAGTTCTATTTTACAAATAGAACCCCTTCAACAATTGATATTAGTGAATGAATTTTGAGGAAAAAAATATGTGTATTATAATGTATAAAAAATGTAGGCTATTGGAAATGTATTGTATACAAAATAATGTGTGGTAAGCATAGTGATAATGGCTCTATTGAAGGGTTAACTAGAGATCAGAGGATGTTTAACTGGATGGATTTAACCATCGGAAGTTATATATCAGAGTTATATAATGGAGGGAGGGTTATGTGAAGGGTTCCAGCAAAATAACAAAGAGTTAAAATATAGCGGAGGGTTGAATGTTAATATAGAAGAGGGTTGAATGTTGACTAGTGGAGACTTATAGTAGAGAGGTGGTAAGTGGTGGCCACATGGAAAAAATTAACTGATGGAGGGTCGGGCCCCAGAGTATGGAGGCAAAGATGGTTTATGGGGTCACGAAATGTGGTAAGGGGAGATGGGAGTTGTGGTGTCATAACAAAGGAGGGGTCCAATAGGTGGTGTGTGGGAAACTGGGGTGTGGGGGCACCCAACCCGCTAACCAACAAAGCTACAAGACCACCCGTGGTCCATATGATACGTGAACCAGGGTTGTGGCAATCACTGCGGTCTGAAGGTGCACGAACTTTAAGTCTGGTCCATGGGAAATAAAAACACAATTTTTTTTATAAAATTTTCATGTAGACACAGTCATTCAAGCCAACATTCATGCCACTAAAATAACTTTCAAAATAATTTATGCCATTCAATAAACTATAACTCCATTTAATCAACTATATTCCATTCAATCAACTATAACTCCAACAGATATGTCATTCATCAACCATCAAACTTTTCAAGCTTTTAAAAGTACCACATGACAAACGCTACAGTATGCACACTTGTAATCTCGCAACACCTCCAGGTAGACACACTAGTCTTCACACTAATTCAATATTTCAATGCACCAAGTTGTGAAGCAAAGCCTCAATGCAGCAATACAACCCCTTCAACAGTAATATCGAATACACCATGCAATTTTTAACGCACTTCAGATAGAGATAGGTCTTGACCAATGCATTCAACAACAATGCACAGGGTTTTGTAGGGATTTGAAAGAGATGTCAATCTACAAAAGATGCAAAACAGAGGCAGGAGGGAATTACAAGGGTAGAAAGGAAGCCAAAAATGGGTCTGGCTCCAATACCATATCATGCTAGGAGGTAACTCCACAAATAGAATTGGGTTATTTCATTGAAATGGATCATAGATATATACATGGAGAGAGAGACTCTTAGGTTTCATCTCCCAGTGTCTCTTCGTCTTCTAATTATCCTTATTTTCTATTTACAATATTTACATGGATTTACCTAATCCCAAAGATTCGGTTTCAATAGATACTCTTCCCACTTTCGTTGTTGATGCATCACATACATCCTCAACATATCCTCCAATATCTTGTTGACCCTCTCTATCTGTCCATCTATCTATAAACGATAAGTTGTGCTAAAGGCCAACTTTGTACCCAAACCTACAAATAACACTTTCCAGAACCTAGAAGTGAACTTGGCATCCCTGTCTAATATGATCTTCTTTAGTACACCTATAACCTCACTATATACTTGATTAATACCTATGCTACATTGTTATATGAATAAGTAGACTTTACTAGAAGGAAGTGCGCTATCATAGTCATCCACACAACCATAATCAAGTCATTCGTTCTAGATGTCCTCGACAAACCTGTGATGAATTCCATGGAAATGACCTCCCATTTTCACTCTGGAATCGAGATCAACTGTAGTAACCCACTTGGATGCTTACACTCTTCCTTTACCTGTTGACAATACAAGCATATCACAAACTCTACCACTCCTTTCTTCAAGATTGGCCAATAGTAGAACTTCTTCATCGATGTTAGGGTCTTCTAATATCCTAGGTGACTTGAATATAGTTTTGCATGAAACTCTCTAAAGATAAGATTCTTGAGCTCGTTTTCATCTGGCACATATATCCTATCCCTAAATCTAACCAAGCCATTTGATGTGAGACAATATCCCACATCTGGTGCACCTATACATGCATCTATACTTGTACATGTACTCTGTTGTAACCTCTGCTTGAGATCCATGTACTTGTTATCATGTTGAGCTACCTGTAATATCTGAGCCTGTAAATTTGTTCCATAAGAACTCATAGCTTCTATGTGGTTCACATGTATCTGCCTGCTAAGATTATCTCCAACCTTGTTCTCTTTACCTTTAATATACCTGATCTCAAAGTCGAACTTGTCGATTGTGGCCAACTATCTAGGTTGCTTGGAATTCAAATTTGGTTGGTAAAATAGATACCCCAATCTACTGTGATCTCTAATCAACACCAATCTCATGGCAAGAAGATAGTGCCTCCACATCTTCAATGCATGGATGATCACTACCAACTAAAGATCATGTCTTGGATAATTCTTCTCGTGCTCATTCAATTTCCGTGATTCATAGAAGACTACCTGTCCTTCTTGCATAAGAACTCTGCCAAGTCCTCTCTTGCAAGCATATTTGCATACCACAAACTCTTTTTTTGGATTTTCAATCCTTAGCACTGGAGAATTTGTGAGCAACTATTTCAACTGCTCAAAACTTGTTGCACATTCTTCTGTCCATTCAAAATTATTACCTTTTCGCTGCAATGACGTGACATGATATGAAATTCAAGAGAAGTTCTTTATTAATATCTGTAGTAACCTACTAACACCATAAATGATCTTACCTCATCCACATTCCTAGGAGCTTCCCATTACGTGATAGACCTTATCATTTGTGGATCTATGGCGATGCCTTCCTTAGAGACAATATGCCCCAAGTAATGTACCTCTGTCTGAAAGAAGCTGCATTTTCTAAGCTTAGCATACAACTGATTCTCTCTTTGAAATATCAACAAGACTGCCAAATGTTTGATATGTTCTTCTTAATTTTTAAAATATATCAAGATGTCATTAATGAAAACAACAAAAAACTTCTCCAAATAAGGGCACATCACACTATTCATCAAACACATAAAAGTAGCTAGAAAATTAGCCAAACCAAATGGAACTGCAACAAATTCATAATGTCTATACCTAGTATGGAAAGTTGTCTTGTCAATGTCATATTCTTTAATGTGTACCTGATGATATCGGGAGCTTAGATCAATCTTCAAGAACACTGCATCTCCCTTCAAATTATCAAACAAATCATCAATCTTCAGAAATGGATACCTATTCTTGATGGTCACCTTGTTTAACTTCTTGTAATCAATGCACAATATGAGAGTACTATCCTTCTTCTTTACAAACAGAACCCCATGGTGATACACTTGGCCTAATGTATCCCTTATCAAGCATTTCCTTCAACTGTAACTTTAGCTCTACCAACTCTTGAATGCTCATCTTTTATGGTGACTTTGATGTTGGTGCTACCCCTGGTACCAAATCAATAGAAAATCCACTTCCCTGTGAGGCAGTAATTTTGAAATCTGTGCAGGAAATATATCCTGAAACTATTGTTAAACCAAGTACCTTATCAAGGTATCCACATCCTCAACTTCCTTACCTTTGTCACTAGAAATGTTCGCTGCAAATAACACACACCCTTTTCTACGACTGTTCTTTGCCTGCATAACTGTCACCATTCTAACTTATGTTTCCTTCTTCTTACCCTGCAAGATTCTCTATTCTCCATTGTCATCCAAGCACTCAATAGATTTGTCATAATAGCCCACCTTGGTTCAATGAAGATATAACTAGTCCATACCCAAAATCATGCTATATTAACCCAACGAAAATACATTGAAATGTGTTGATGTAGACCTACCATTCAACTCAAATGCACAAGATCTTACCCAATGATGAACTCGCTTCTTTGTACATGTAGCCAACTGTACTAACCAAGATTTTGCATGCACTTCTTTTTTAAAACCACACTTATCCACCAAATCAAGATTAACATAACTATAATTAGATCCAGGGTTAATCAAAATAGAAACAACTTGATCACAAGGCTTACTGTCCATCTCGATAATAGACGCTTGGTGATCTTCCTACCTATCATCCAACACTACATAGATCCTAGGAACACTCTATCCAACATCCCCCACCATATGTGCTTCCTGATAAATTTAGATCTATTGTCTACCACCTTGATGATGTGGAAAATATCTTCTACAATGATATTTTACACAAGTCTAACATTATATAGGCTTCCAACCTGCATCCTTGTTCTGCCCCTTAAACTAAAATCCCTGCCCTTTGTCATATGCATTGAACTTCTTGTGCAGTGGTGCATTCTCTTTATTACCTATGTCCTAAGGCCTTACTCGCTTCTTATCCCATTTCCATTTATTCTTATCATTACCTTTCCAATCTGGTTTAGTCTCATATTTTCACTTTGATTTTTCATAACAACACTTTAGCTTCTGGACAACCTCCTCCAATGATCTAGGCTCATCAAACTAAATCTTGTCTTTGAATGTTATTGAAAAACCATTAATGAATCTCTAAATATTGGCCTTCTCCTCCTTGAGGTAAGGCACATACCTCAACAACTCTAGAAATCTACTAGTGTACTCCTCATCAATCATAGATCCTATCTTTAGCTCATAAAAATAATTTCCCTTATCGTCATAGTACCTCTCCGATAAATACTTCTTCCTAAATAGTCTCTCGAATTCACTCCAAGTCAAATCCTTCTCATAAATATCTCTAATGTTCTTTACATCTTCACACCATATATATTCTTTACCTTTAAGACTAAATGTAGCTATTCTGGCCTTCATGTTTTCTAAATAATCATGCAATTTGAAGAACTTATTCATTCCAAGCAACCATTCTTCTGCATCCCGTGTTTTCTTCACTTCCCCATTGAATGTAGGTGGCTTTTCTTTCTTGAACACATCTGGAAAATATACCCTATCACTCCTCTATAGATAATGATGATGACCATGATACCTATCAGAACCAGAACTAGAATAATACCTATGTCCATCACCTCTTCGATATGGAGTATCTAATAACCTACCATCTCTGATCATGTCATATCTATTTGACCTGTACCCACCAGGAGACCTTCTGCCATATACCCTGTTAGTTATGTCCTCCTATCCATGGTTGATCCGAAGTGGCCCTTGTCATTGAAATTCTGACCATATCTAAAGTATTACTCCATTAACCTCTGCTTGTTTCTCCTGTGCCTACATGATTCTATCATTTTATGCTTTGCAACTCCTTGTTTCTTCCTTCAAAATCCTTAATGTTTCTTCTAAGTCAGAAGAATGCCCAACACCACACTTCTCACCTGATCCATAGGGATAGTCTTGGGAACTATAGTCTACCATCTTGCTAGTCATTTTTGTTGTTTTTCTTCTTGCAAGGTATATCATGTCTGTTATACCAAAATGTAAATAAACCAACATACCTTAGTATAGTTCGGGGAGGATATCTCGTTTGCAAGACCGACCATATAAGCGAAATACACACACACACCCACACACACACACACACATATAAGCATAATTAGATCAACATATAAGCATCATTTCAGTCATTATCTAGTCATCAATGCATGACCATATTGACCACATGTTATGACCTCATGTATGAAAACTACAACAACATCAATGTATGTGTAATGATATATAGGCACTGACATACATAACTAATGCATAAACGACATACACTCATGACGACCACATAAACCAACAACACCAACAACTTCCACATGGCTACATCACTCTAACCATGACCAAGACCATGCATATGCAAAAAGCACATGAGCAAAAGCATACAGAACACATATATGCAACCGACATGAATGCATGACCAACGCATCATCCATCCAGTCCAAGGGGTGAACAATTCTCTCATACCACTCTATAACACCCTCCTCCCATATGTACCCAAGTAACCGGCCAGTCGAGGTAAAAATGGGATGAAAAGTTACTATGATAAGATTCAAGTCCCTATACATTAGTTAAGGAAGTGGAACCAATGGAACACAAACAAACTAACCTTCTACAAATGCAATAGAACCCAGAGGAGCCATCTAACGCATCCAGGTGACCATCCCCTGAGACAAGCTAACTTTCTACTGCATTAAATCCTCAATCTTTCCCTTGACATGGGCATGCATGTGACTAGGACTCTCTAGTCTCTCTCATAATAAGGCATGCATGTGATTGGGAATGTTTCGAGGTAGTTCTGTGCCAGCGACTCCAGATTTTGTGCTACTTTTCCAGGTCCAGGACTCAGGCCACTACATATAACTCCATGAATCTTCAAGAAATAAAAAATAACATTGAAACAATTATACAGATGCAAATATTTGAACGAGGACTTGACTAGACCCCTACTAGCCATGACACACATTTCGTGAAATATGTCACAAATATGCATCCTATAGGTTTAAACAACATATTTGAGCATAGGGGTCTCAAGCTTATCTCAGAATCACTAAGAAGCATTTTTGCCTCATCACAATAATTTCATTACCATCTATTAAGCCACATATTCATTGTACATTCAGTGATTAACAAAAACATGATGAGAGACATACATTTTCACTATCATAATACTCATTCCTAACAAGCATATAACTAACAAAAATATCAAGGATATAACAAACATATAAGCCACATATAAATAATTGTATTTACCCATAAAATACCATGGATAAATATATCTCTTATTGATGATTTCATAAGCCAACCAGGTATGGGATTCCTCGAACCACCCTCCCCATAGACTAGGCTGAACCAAATCTTTATTTTAGCTAATAATCCCCGTGCCCAAATTCCAAGCGTGAATGTGGGATCTCATAAAAAAAATCAATCAAAACCATCCAGGGCTTCCAGAGGCCAAACCACCTCAACCCTCAACCAATGATTCCACCTCACGGTCAGACATCACTAACCATCACTAGATTGGTTTGTACCCAGGCTGTCCAGTATCCCAACTAATCCCTCATTCATTTGGGATGGTCATCATAACTAGTTCAAATGTGTCTAGTTACCCCTCACTCTCCCTGTTGACTTCTGGTATTCCTAATTACTTATCAACAAGAAGATTCAATTAGATGTACCCTCTTGCAAGTAGCTTTCAAGAAAGAAATCATCAAGTTGACACAAGGTGTTAGACTCCTATATATACCAAGGAGGTCTTATCATTTGTATCATCCAAGAATTGTTCATTTATGTGATGTAAAGGAGGTTTCCCCCTCGAAGGGGCCATTTCTCAAGTTGTTGATCTATCTTTTATTCTATTTTGTGAGCTAGTTGCATAAATTTGGTATTAGAGCTTTGGATTCTAGGGTTTTTCTGCTTCAAATAGGTCATCTTGGTATTTTCGCTATAACTTATTTCTATGAGGCTGCAAAAGCTAAAATTTCAACCACATGGAGTTGAAATTGTGCTGAAATTTGTGTAAAAGATTCAGAGCTTGGTTCACTATATTTTCTGAGATATGGACCGAAGAAGTTAGGGTTTTTGTAGTCTCTAGAATTCATTCTCAAATAGGTTACCTAGGGAAAATATTCATAAATTTCTATCTAAGGATCAAAATTAAATTTTGTGAAAATAAACTAAAATTGCACAAACTTTGGTTTGTCTTATATCATTTTCAGGGCCGAAGTTCGAAACAGTGACACGTGGCACTCCATACAAGCTCGCTCTACTGAACCAGTCCATAATCAAGTCATTGTGGGATATTTGGCATAACTTTATCTTGAAGAATCCAATCTTGGCTTGACTTATGGCAACAAAAAGAAGATATTAAGGGTTACCATAGGACGAAATTCTAGACCATGGGAGGCTGGAATTATAGAGATAAAATAGTTTTAATATCATGCTCCTAAAAGTAAGAAAAAAAGTGTATTTTTTTTAAAACATTGCATGACTTTTATTTAAAAAATTCGTTTGAAGTGATTCAAAGGGCACAGTGAAGCATAGATATCATTGTTTGATTCCAAAATGGCTATAAACAAAAAATGGATACACCCTATAAGAAACCAAAAAGATATACTATGATGCATGAAGAAGAGGAGTAAATACAACATGATATATCAAAAATACAAGACGAAGTGCAACAAATTTTGCTCTCCCAAAGAGTAACGAAAAATGAAATGGAATCTAAGATGGATGGTTTAGAAGAAAAAATAAAAGGCAACATGGAGGTTTTTAAAGCATAGAAGGATGCGATGAATGTCAAGTTGGAAGGGTTGACAAGGTTGTTGCAAGAAAGGCTTCACAGTGGTGACAAGGTAATCCACGCAAATCATTATGAGGAAAAAAGGAATATGAATTATGATTTTAGAGACTCCAATGTGGGGTTTAAGAACCACCACATTCCAAACATAGATATGAGGAAGTTTAATGGCAAGGATCCGGTAACATGGATACTACAGACGGAGCAATATTTTGATCTACATGATGTGGAACACACACAAAAGGTATGCATTGCATATTTATATTTAGAAACCAAACAATTTGTATGGTATCAATGGATTTGTTCTTGTAAACCACTTGTCACTTGGTAATTTTTTTGGAGGAAATGATAACACATTATCAGGATACAAAGAGAAACACCTTCTTTAGCCAATTGTTAAGTCTCAAACAAAAGGGTTCAATGGTGGAGCACATTGAGGACTTCCAAAAATTCAATATCAGGGTAAATGATATTCTAGAGGAGCGTAGGATTGATTTATTCATATGGAATTTAAAATATAACATCCAACATGAGGTTCACCTTTGGGAACCTGATTCATTGGAGAAGGAATTTAGCACAGCAAGAAAAGTTGAGAGAAAAATTATGACAACAAGGAAGTCTACCTCTCAAAACTATAAATATGGAAGTGTTGTTGCTCTTATTCTTCCACAACCTACAAGGTTGACACCACAAAAATTGAAAGAAAAAGGAGAAAAAGGGCTTTGTTATAGTTGTGATAGAAAATACACTAAAGGTCATAAGTGTGCTGAGAACAAATTATTTTACATGGATTGTAAAGAGAAGGAATGAAAGGAACAGGAACTATCAAAAGAAGAGGATATACACCAGGAACCAACTTGGAGAAATAAGAAATGAATCTGACCATATTTTGTAATGCATTGGTGAGAATTACCACTCCTAGAACTGTCAAGATAGAAGGATATATCAAGAAGAAAAAGGTAATAGTGTTGATTGATTCAGGTAGTACCCATAATTTTATTAATTTTAAGATAACCAAGGAATTAAATTACTTTCTATATCCACCACTAGAGTGTCAAGTGATGGTTTCAAAGGGAGGAATTATAAATTTCTCTGGAAAGTGCCATAATATCAAGATAACCATGGGGGAATATGTATTGAATAGTCCAATTATTTCCATTCCACTAGGTGCTAATGATGTTGTACTAAGAGTCCAATGGTTACACTCTTTCGGGATGATAACTTTTAAAATCCAGAATTTTTCTTGAATTTTATTTTGGAAGGAAAGGAAATTGAATTAAGGGATATCACAAGGAAACTAGGGAAGATAATTAGCTCTAATGTCATGACAAAAGGTTTTGAATAAATAACAACGGGGCATAATAGCACAATTATGCACACTAGAAGTTCAAACATTGAAATCATTTATTTCTCTAGATCTCAAAAAAGTATTGGACAATCATTCCAAGGTATTTGAGACTGCTAAAGGCCTACCACATATTCATTATTATGATCATGATATTCACTTGATTCCAGGAAGTGTTCCTCCAAACATCAACCCTTACATATATATTTACGCCCAAAATGGTGAAATTGAGCGTATGGTTGCAAAAATGCTAGATGTCGGTGTATTCAACCTATTCAAAGTTATTTCTTTGCTCTAATAGTACTAGTGCACAAGAAGGATGGATCATGGCATATGTGTCTAGATTATAGCGAGCTCAACAAGCTCACTATTAAACATCAATTTCCCATTTCTTTCATTGATGAATTGTTGGATGAATTACATGGAGCAATTTACTTCACCAAGTTGGATTTTCATTCAGGATATCATCAAATTAGAATGAAGAATGAAGACATTCTGAAAACAACATTCAAAACTCATGAAGGTCATTATGAATTTTGGTCATGCCTTTTAGCCTTACTAATGCACCTTCCACATTTCAATGTTTGGTGAATTCCATTTTCAAACCCTTCCTTAGAAAATATATGTTAGTATTTTTTGATGATATACTAATCTACAACAAGTCTCGGAAGGATCATGTTTAACATGTTAATAGGGTGCTAAAACTATTGGAGGAGAAACAAGTATATACAAAAACCTCCAAATGTTTCCTTGGAGTACATGAGGTGGAATATTTACATCATATTGTATCTCATGAGGGTGTTTAAGGTAGACCATAACAAAATTAAATCCACTAAGGAATGGAATATCCCCACAACCCTAAAGAATCTTCAAGGATTTCTTGGGTCAATAGGGTATTATCACATGTTTATTAAGAATTATGGGAGAATAGCAGCACCTCTAACAACATTACTAAAGAAAGATGCATTTTCTTGGACTCCAAAAGCAACTAAAGCCTTTGAACATCTTAAAGAGGAAATGTGCCAAGCACTAGTCTTAGCTACATCAGACTTCACAAAAAACTTTATTGTGGAATGTGAGGCCTTAGGAAATGGAATTGATGTTGTTTTAATGCAAGAAGGAAGACCCATTGCTTTTGAAAGCCGCCCAATCAAGGGAAAGTATTTACACAAGCCTATTTATGATAAGGAAATGTTAGAAATACTACATGCACTAAAGCAATGATGACCTTACCTAATGGGAAGACATTTCAAGGTAAAAACATATCACGATAGTCTTAAATACTTTTTGGAACAAATTTATCATTAGAAGAGAAGAAAAAATGGGTCACCAAGATGTTGGGTTATGACTTTGAAATAATCTACAAAAAATGAAAGAAAAATGTTGTTGCAGATGCGCTCTCAAGAAAGGATGAGGAAGTGGAAGAATTTCTTTGTGTCACTTCTATTATCCAACTTGATTGGATAAATGAAGCAAGGTATGAATGGAAGAATGATGAATAGGTGTGGAAACTCATTCAATATTTGCAACAAGATCCCAGTACATCTGATACATTTATCTAGAAAAATGATTCATTATGGTACAAAGATCGCTTATATCTCTATAAGAATTCCCAAGTCAAACAAAAGTTTTTTGGGAATTACACACCTCCCCCTTAGAAGGGAAATCAGGATTTTTAAAAACATACCACAAGGTCACGAAGGAATTTTTTTTGAATGGCCTTAAATATGATATTCAAAATTTTGTGGTGGAATGTTTGGTTTTCCAACAAAATAAAGTTGAGACAATTAAGACGTC
Source organism: Pinus tabuliformis (assembly GCA_031772625.1). Taxonomy (NCBI): domain Eukaryota; kingdom Viridiplantae; phylum Streptophyta; class Pinopsida; order Pinales; family Pinaceae; genus Pinus; species Pinus tabuliformis. The sequence continues at coordinate 127,838,494 of CM062814.1, read as the reverse complement.
AGTTCTGTTAGAACATTTAGCCATACCAAGTTAGCATTGGGAAGAGGTCTCAATGGATTTGATCACAAGTTTACCCAATTATGAAGGAAAGAGTATCATCATGGTGGAAGTTGATATACTAACCAAGTATGCACACTTTTTTGCATTATCTCATCCTTTTAAAGCCAATACAGTTGCTACTGCATTTATGGAAACAATTCAAAAGCTACATGGAAACCTAAAGATTATTGTAAGTGATAGAGATCCCATTTTCACTGGAAAATTTTGGACGAATTTATTTTCTTGTCTTGGTACTCAATTAGGTCATAGATCATCCTATCATCCTCAATATGATGGAAAAAATAAGACAATGAACAAATTTTTGGAAGGATATCTTTGTTTCATTGTAACTGATAAACAAACACAATGGGTCAAGTGGTTACCTTTTGCTGAATGGTGGTATAACATTTCCTTCCATACTGTGAAGATTAAAATATGATGGGGATTTACCATGCGTTTTGTGATTAATACCAAGTTGTTGAAGTAGTTCTAATAACTAATATTCTTAGTGTAGAATATGTTTTATTTAGAGATCAAAATAACAAGAGATAGGCCATTAAAACAAGGAAATAGTTCACACAATTTAATGACAATTAAATAGATTTACAATGACAAATTTCTAAGTAAATAGTTACTCAAAATTTTGATTAAATGAAAGAGAAAATTGAGAAATAAATAGCAGATCTATGTGATATAATATCAAATAGCTGATCAAATAAATAACAATTCACATAATTTAATAGTAGTACTACAACATGGAATTATTGCCACAAATATGTCATTAAAATAACAAATATTAACAAACAATAGCCTTTGAAATACAATCTTAAACCCGGATCTCATCCTATGTCTTTAGAATGAGTTTCTCCAACAACCCTCCCAAGATCATTCAACAAGAAGAGTCAATCAGACTCACCCTCTTACAACTAGCTTGCAAGAAAGCAGTCCTCAAGATGACACAAGGGCTTAGCCAAGCCACCAATGATGTTTCTCTTGTGTAAGGAGACTTCTAAAAAATGAGAACTAAATATAAATCTAAATCTAATCGCAGACGTACTTACTAATAAAGAAAATTAAAGTGAATTTCGCTAACTTGGCACATAGGAAATAGTTCCTAAATACCAAGTGTGAAGATTAAAAGATGATGAGAATTCAACATGCATTTTGTGATTAATACCAAGCTACTGAAGTAGTTCTAAAAATTGATATTAATAGTGCAGAACATACTCCGCTTAGAGATGAAAATAATAAGAGATGGTCTATTAAAACATGGAAATAGTTCACACAATTTAATGACAATTAAATCAATTTACAATGACAAATTTCTGAGTAAGTAGTTACTCAAAAATTTGATTAAATGCAAGAGAATATTGAGAAATGAATAGCATATCTATGTGATATAATATCAAATAAACAACAATTCACATAATTTAATAGCAGTGCTACAACATGAAATTATTGGCATAAATCTGCAATGAAAAGAATAAGATTATATTAACAAACAATCATATTAGAAATACAATCTTAAACATGGATCTCGTGCTTTGTATTTACAATGAGTTTCTCCAACAACCCTCCCAAGATCATTCAAATCTTCCTGTAGTATAGAGTTGCAACAGTGCATGATCTAGCCCCTACAAGAGATATCTAATCCCAAAAGGAAAACCCCCAAGCCCATATCTAAGCATTCACACTAATATTACAACAAGGAATCCTCTTGCAATAGTGCAAAGGGTATCCTATTTCCCGAAAAGAGAAACCATTGTTTCCTTCTCTCATATCTTATTTATAATTTACAAATTAAATTCTCAAAAGTAGTCATTGAAAGATAGTTGAATGAAGATTTTAGATCCAATTCTCTTTGCTGGAAAATCCTTTCTTATTCTTTGCTTCTCCAATCCTATTGTTCCAAGACTCCTGGGATTGATTTCTTGAAACAAACTCTGCCAAAAGCAATTAAAATTAAAACCAATTAAAAATGAAGATAAAATTTATATTTTTTAAATTGTGAAAAACATATTAACATATTCAAATCCAATTTGATAAATTAATAAAACCAAATTTAAGCTTTCCCTTGTTTTCTTGTTTATAAAATATTATCAATCAAAAAATCTTGCAATGAGTTAGCAACAAAAAATACTCCTAACCAAAGAAATTCTTCCAAAAAAACCTAAGGAATTAATTTTAGTTGCAAATTCATAACTAAAACTTTTGCTACATTTTTTGGAAAAATGACAACGCGAGGAAGTTTTTTTTATTAATGCTTTTTTTCAATTAATATTAAAAAAATATTTAAAATAAAATAAAACGAAAAAAATAAAATAATAATAAAAATTGAAAATTGAAAAGCAAGAGGGGTTTTATTCTTTAATGATCCACGGTTTTAATGAGAGGGGCTTACGTGAAAGAGAAGGGTGAGACCCCGTTAGTGGAGAATGGGACCCTCCACTCCTATGTTATTAGTCCATGCCATCTTTCAATGGCATGGGACTATAGTATTGGAAGCGGTTCTTTAAGCATTACGTTGCCTGCTCCATGTTACAATTAACCTAAACTTTTTAATACTTCATTGTATTGACCATACTGCATTGTATTTGATCATCTTATTTGGCCTCTTCCTGAGGCGAAGAGGCAAAAACTATATATTAAGTTGATTTTGTTTGGTTCATATTTTAGAAATGTAAATTAATGTTAGCATTAGTTTAGGGGTATTAAATGTTATGCTATTTAGTTCGCCATTCTTATATATTCTTATATATGTTATTCTATGATAGTGTGTCTCATTTGCATGTGCAGTCACACTCTGATCTCTACAAGTGGTTGATTGCATGTCACTCTATTCTCTCCAGTACACAACCAACCAAGTGGTGAGTGAGTTACCACACTGTTCTCTCCAGCAACAAGTTGGTTGTGTGCATGACACCGAAAAGAATGTTAGGAAAGCAAGGAAAGAAATGCCACTGAAGAGGCTTCCCTTACAGTTATCAGAGCAGTGAAAAATTATTAGAGCAATAAGTTTTCCAGTTATCAGAGCAGTGAGTTTTCCAGTTATCAGAGACTGCTGAGCACTGTGTTATTAGAGACTATTGGAAAGACTCCAACTACTGTGTTATGAGAGACTACTAGAAATAGTTTTCTAGTTGTCAGAGAAGCCTTCAGCGACTATTCAAGGTACGAAGGCCCCATTCGAGATGCATCCAATATCCTGGAAGAAACCAATAATAGTGATTGTATAAAAACTCTACTCAGTTAATTTCTTTTAACTACTTCTATTCCTATTCGCACACTCCCGCTTGCAGACAACACATTGGAACAAGCATATCTAATAGTTACGTAAATGAGGTGAGATCATGTTCACGATGAGATTAGCCTACCTATTCTCCGTAATGAATACAGGTTCTGCTTTATGTACTAGTATGTAGTTGTAATGGGTATTGCTTATCCTGTTACATTAACCATACGTGTTATAGCAAATATCATGTTAGTTAACTATAACTAGTACCTTATAACGAGCTTTGTTCAGGTTACTAGGCTTTCATCATCATAACCTTTACAGTACTAATACCATAAGTAATGACTATCTAACCTATTACTAATAGTAATCATAACATTAACAGTGTTAGTACTAATACCATAAGCAATCACTATCTAACCTATTACTATTAGTAACAAAACAGAGAACACTATGCTTGTTTGAATCGTAACTAAGCTTATTTCGATATCTAAACTCATACCTTATTAATGGCTCTGTAATGCCATATCATAATTAATAGGCATATTTGGAATTAGAGAACACACTAACTTACTATCAATCCCATATAAGAATATGCTATTTGGAATTAGACAACACACTAGCTTACTATCAATCCCATAGAAGAAGTGAGAGATGTTGTAACTTATGAACACTGATAGCTTGCTCAAGCTTGAATGACATTGGATCTATTTGAAGAACTTCATTATAGCAAGCAATAGCTTTTGCATAATGCGCCTGCCAATATCAATTTGTTAAGTTATAAAACAAATCTTATATGCACCTTTATTTCTCACCTGATGTTCATAGATTATTGCTAAATCATTGTACAAGGTAGACAAGCATGTTGTTACAGCTATGGTTGCATTATAAAAATTGGCAGCTACAAGTTTAGTGAGAGCTTGTGGATGATTTGCTTGAAGCTGAAGACAACACTGCAGTTACAAGTCAAGCATAAAATCAAAACCGTAAATATGTAATCTAATACAGCATAATCCCTAAAAATTAAAGCAACCAACGTACCATATGCAAAACCACATCTTGAAATCTCTAATTATATTTTGCACAAGTCTTGTATTATAATCAATTTACATTTGGCCTTGTTCATAATACACGCTTGCTAAATTCCCTACACACAATCATGGTGTATGCACCAACTCCCTATCACTAAAGTCTACATAACCACTCAGCCAAGATGTGTTGCACCAAAATTGCACCAGAATTTTCATACTAAAGTAATCGATAATTGCTGCCTGCAACTGCACTTGCTTGTGTAAATAATCATAACAATTAACTGTTGTCCATTAAAATTCCTGTTGAATATTCAACAAATACAGAAGCTCTCCCAAATCTTTTCACATTTCCACGCAAGCTTGAGACTTTTCCAAGAAGAATATGTTATTCTTGTATGAACAATGGGCTTGAAGAGTACTTACAACCTAGCAGGCTGATATTCGCTTGGAGTCAAAAAATGTAATACATGCGCCTTGATCTAGATATTACCTTAGAATTAACACATGTAATACATGCACCATGCTCCACTTCACATGTAATAAATCTCTCATGCTTCATGTTAAAAAAAAAAAGCTAATGAAATTTTTTATATAATTTAATTTAATTAAACAATAAATAAATTTTTATGTGCCCATCTCTTGACCAATTGTCCTGTGCAGTTATGCCCATCTACATGCATGTTCAACCAGTTGTGCCCATCTACATGCATGCTCGACCAGCCTCTGAAGCCAAAGAGCTCCGCTCGCCACCTGTTTTGAAATGGCATCCTCATGCACGTCACACTTGTTTTCCTCATGCAGGCCAAACTTGTTTTCATATCACAAGGAGGTGAGATGGTATGGTTTATGCATGTCTGTGTATAAAGGGACTTTCATCCCATGCATCTCTTTTCTAAAATTGATCTAATCCAAAGTATGGAGCTCGAGTATACCATACCAAGGAGGTCCTTATATAGAGGGCTCCCACTCCCTAGAGTGTAGCGACCACCTCCTCAACTCATAATTAGACTAACTTAGAACATGCTACCTTTACTACTTTAGCGACCAATGCTTACTTTCCTTGGGCTAGTAAGGGGTTTTCAGCCTCCGAATTTGGAAAGCATTTCTTTATCTTACATCAATAACAAATGGCACTATTAGCATTATTACAATAAGGATGCTTAGCATCAAACATGGTTGTTGGGCTCATCCCCAACTGACTAATTGCTTGACTCTTGAAGTAATAACATAATAGTTCTAATAGTTCTTGAGAAGGTAGTCGCCCTTCTAGAACCTCTTATGCACTCTCTCGCCATCTTGCTCCAAATTTGGATCATTCAGAAGGTCGAGGACCCTTCAAGAAATAAGTAATTGGCTCAAGTAATTGAGCCAAGCGCAAAAATTTCTATATGTGAAGGATCTATCAAGCAAGGGTCGGGCCACCAAGCACACATTTTTGGTAGCCCGTGTTGTTGGCGGCTAGGGCCAGGCCTCCTTATTCATTCTATTCGCAGGCACACACCATAGAGCAGTTTGACTACTAGGGACGCTGAATGATTGGAACAATAAGATGGATGGTCGACATCACACTCTTCTCACCACCAAGCTAGCAAGCGGTGTCGCAATGCCATCCAACGTCTCCTCATTCGCTCCTAGAGATTGCAGGATGAAATTTGATCTTATATAAACTATTAGGTTAGAGAGATTGTACACACTTGACAGTCAATTACGTACCCTTCCATCTTCACCTACCTCTTCAAGGAGTATACAAGGAGGCTCCCTTGAGAACTATCGGTGTTGGTGTACTGATTGGCAGTCGCTATCCATAGAAACTGTTGTCCAAAGATGTTGTTGGACTACCGGCAGGGACTTGCTGCTTCGCAGCCGTTCTTGTTTAAAGTCTAATTCAAAAACCTTCCCCTTTGTATTATATGAGTATGCTATATGATATGTGGGGTTCATGCCAGGCCACCTCGAATATGTTTCTCTGAATGAATTAGAAGCTGCAACTCATAAAAATTTCAGAGAGTTGGGGAGGTGAGGAACCAAGGAAGAATATTCTCATTTTGTTTTTTTTTCATATATTTTATATTAGAATTGTTTTTGTAATTTTATAATGTCTTTTTCATATATATTTTTTAATTACATATTTTATGTTATAGTTATAGTATGAACTTGAATCATATGGTTTTTTATTTACATATTAATTAATAAATAAATATTTAATATATTTACAATTAAAAATTAATTAAATTAAAAATAAAATTAATTAATAGATGACTAAAAACTAATTAAATAGTTAAAAAATTATATTTAAAATTTAAATAATTCCAAAGATAACTTAATTAACTAAATTAATTGAATTGTATTTACAAATTTAAATAAGTTAAAATTATTTAATTTTATAAAATACAAATTTACATATTTTAATCCCTAGGTAGTGAAATGAACCAAACTTTGACTAACAATATATTTTTAACTATAAGTCGGAATGACATGAAACTTGAACCGTTGGAAAGCTAGCGGTAAAGTGAAAGCAATGGAGCCATGGAAACACAAATCCAAGAAAAGTGAAAATATTTCAAAATAAGGCAAACAAATCAATTCAAGAAACAATATTAACAACATGTTAATGGAAGGCCCAATAATTTTGAAAAATAATGCGGGTGGTTGAGGACTAAACAGTACCATCAAGTATGAATTAAGAATGAAGGTACCCACAAGACACCTTTTAGAACTAGGTATGGACATTATGAATTTGTCGTGGTTTCATTTTGACTCACTAATTCTCCAACAACATTTATGTGTTTGATGAACAATGTTCTTAGTACATATTTGGACAAGTTTGCGTTGGTATTTGTAGATAACATCTTGGTTTATGCTAAAACCAAGGAGAAACATGAAGAACTTTTGGCATCAGTTTTTCAATTTGCTATGATAGCATAGTCTCTATGGAAAATTTAACAAATGTGATTTCTTCCAATCACAAGTTCAATATTTGGGATGCATTGTTTCCAAGGAAGGAGTAGTAGTGGATCCTCAAAAGATCAAAGTCATGATGGAGTGGTCTAATCTTCAAAATTTGGTAGAACTTACATCGTTTATAGGATTGGTCGGGTGTTACTAGAGGTTCATTCTGAATTTCTCAAAGATAGAGAATACAATCATAGCATTGCAGAAAAAAGGAGTTAAATTCCAATGGACACCAAAGCGTGCTACTAGTTTTGAGCAATTAAAACATTTTCTCACATATGCACCAATATTGAGAATAGAAAACTCGGAATAATATTTTGTGGTTTGCACTGTTTCTTGCAAGGACATTCTCAATGGTGTCCTTATGTAAGAAGGATATATGGTTTGTTATGAATCAAAGAATTTGAATGAACATGAGAAAAAATATGTCACTCGTGATTTGGATCTAGTAGAAATAATGGATGCATTAAAAATCTGGAGGCACTATTTGCTAGGAAGGAACTTTGTTATGATGTCAAATCATGGAGGATTGAGAAATTTATTAGACCAACCCAAGATGAATGAAAGACAAGAAAGGTAGTTAGATTTGATCAATTAATTTTACTTTTAAATAAAGTACATTAAAGGAAAGGAAAACAAAGTAGTAGATGTGATTAATAGAAGGCTACAAGTAGCTCATGTGGCATCCATCAAAATTTGTGAAATTGATATCAAGGGAAGGGCCAAAGAGGCAATGCATCAAGATGAGAATTACCAACAAGTCAAGGAACACTTGAAGTAGAATCTGTAAGGAGTATTGAGTTAGAATTAATCACTTACATATGATGGAATGTTGAAATTCAAAGGTAGATGGTATATAGCTTTCATGGGAAACTTGAAGAAGCCATTTTCTGATGATTTTCATAAAAATACCTTATTTAGGTCATCCTAGTCATTAGAAAATTATAAAAACCATGAAGAAGATGTATGATTGGTCGAACATGAAAAATGATGTTACTGAGTATATTGTTAGATGCTTGGAATGTGAGCCATTGAAAGTGGAGTGTAGATATCCAGCGAGATTGTTACATCCAATCCCCATTCCTACGTGGAAGTGGGAAGTCATTTATATGGACTTCATCATGCAATTTCCAAGGAAATATAAACAACATGATTCCATAATGGTGGTGGTGGACAAGATGAGTAAGGAAACTCATTTTATAGTTCTGAAGTTCACCCACAAGGAAATTGATATTTCTCAAATCTTCATGAAATAAGTATTTAGATTGCATGGTGTACCCAAGAATATCATCTTAGATCATGATGCCAAGTTCACCTCAAAGTTTTGGAAAGTGTTGTTTTCTTTGTATTGGAACAAAATTAGTATTCAGTATAGCATATCATTCTCAAATGGATGGAAAAAATGAAAGAGTAAAGATGGTGTTCGAAGACATGTTAAGACTGCATGTCATCCATCAGCCCAAGAGATGGGAAGAGTTTACACCTTTCATATAATTTTCTTACAAAATTGGGTACAATGAACCATTGAAGATGGGTCCTTTTGAGGCGCTATATGGAAGAAAATGTAATGCACCCATCAAGTGGAATGGTCTAATGAACAGGGTGGTTCATGGACCTGATATGTTGAAGGAAATAGAATAAAAAGTAGTTTCTATTATGAAGAAATTGAAAGTAGCTCAAGATAGATAGAAGAACTACACACATTAGCAAATAACTTATAAGGAATTTCAAGTAGGGGAACATGTTTACCTCTGCATCAGACCATGGAAAATTTCACTAAGAATTAGGTCTTGTGCTATGTTATCACTAAGATTTTCTGGACAATTTCATATTTTGGAAAGAGTGGGGCCAGTGGCTTACAAATTAGCCTCGCCACCCAAAGCGAAAGCACATGAAGTTTTCCATGTTTCTTTTCTTAAAAAATATGTGCATGTTGATAATCATGTTGTTAATTCGTTTGTGGTACAATTGGAATATGAGGGAGACTTCCAATCAAATCCACATTGCATGATGAATCAGAGGTAGATCACTCTCTGGAATTGAGTAATTGAGTAGGTCAAGGTGTAGTTGAAGCAGTTTGAACCAGATGAAGCCACTTGGGTAATGGTTGATCAAATGAGAGTATCTTACCTGTGTTTTTTTATTGTGTAAATAAATGTAAAAAGTGTTACGTGTATATAAAGCTCATAGTTGAACTTTTTCTCAAGTATAGAACACTAAGGATGGTGTTCCTCTAAGGGAGTGGGGTCTATGAAAACACTTTTTCTACCCCTTTTGTAAATGTCATTATGAATTTTATTTCATGTAAATATTGTAGAAATGTAAACAATGATTGCCCTAGGGTGTGGAAACAGATTCAGAAGTCTGACGAGGAGGAGTTACTTGTGTTGAGAGAAAATCAAATCCAATACATTTATTTTACCACCTATCTCCCTGATGAATTTATGGGATTGTTTGCATGAGCATTGAAGTGTGTATGGGCTATCTGAGTAAAGGATGAGTCCATATAATCTTGGTTCTCATGTAGCATATTGTGTGGTCAACTGTTAAGATAGATAGGGTACGTGAAGAAAAGGAAGCACATGGAAAGGAGAGCATGTATTATGGTAGAGTAAGTATGCTTGGTTATGTAGGTAAATAACGTGAGGGAGAGCACACAAAGGAAAAGCACAATGAAGGTGAAACACAATGTGGCTATGAACAAGGATCCACATGGGAAGAGTCGCATCCCCTACCCTGTGTTTTGTAATCGGGGCAATGTTCCTAGTCCTTTTTTGAGACTAATGGTGTGTGCTTATGATTGGTTGACCGAAAGTTTAGTGGATAAGTTGAATCACTCAGTGCTTTCCTTGGTGTTGATAAACAACTAGGTGCTTGTTGGAAGGCTGATAAACCACTTGGTTGGATGAGAGACCCAAGTGCTTCCTAAAACTAGCTGATAAACCACTAATTGATTTCCTTGGGCTTAATAAACCACTTATATTCTAGCTTAGTAAGTTGATAAACCACCTAGATAGTGAGCTCTGGATTCCTACAATGATTTTCTAGAAAAACGAGCTGATAAACCACCCATGTAGTGTATTCAATCTCCTAGAATTGAGCTATATTTCACCAAGCCTTGGGTGAATCCCTATGATTGATTTTTTTTTGGATAAAGGGTCACTATGGTGCATAAATTCAAATGCATGGTGTTAGAGTCAATATTTGCATACTGTCACCAGTGATCAAATATTCTCTTATAAAGTGGTCTTAGGGTTTCAAAGTCAATTTTTTTTCATTTCAGTGAGTCTTCAAATAAAAATTTGGTCACTGGGTATTAGGTCTAGGATTTGTTTTCAATCCTTCCAAAGTCTTTCAAGTATTGGTTCATGTCACCATTCGGCTGAATGTACCATCATTCAAATATTTGTCATCATTATTTCAGGATCCAAAGGTTCATTTTACACCTTGTTTGTGCTTCAGTTGTGCTTAAGTAAAGCTCATTTCCCTTTCCTAGGGTTTTGAAGGTAATTTTCCTTGGATGGTAAAATCATCAAAAAAACTTGTATCATGATGCTCATACACCTTCCCCTACCCTTAAAATACCTTCTTAAACACTTTCCATCACCGATATCCCTTAAATTCATCATTTTCCCACAAACCCTAGCCTATTGCTACAATTTGACACTTTTCTAGGTTAGGCCTGTGTTTTTCCCTTTTGGACCCCTTCCCCTCACTAAATATTTGAAATTACACTTTCCCCTACTTCCTAACATTCCTCCCTACTTCCCAACATTCCTCCCTACTTCCCAAAATTTGCTCAAGAAATTAGAAGCCCCTCATCCCCTTCATTTCCCTTCATTTCTACAAATCCCCTATTCCACACATTTGGATAGTTCTTATCCAAATGATGTTTTTGAGCACGAAAAGATGAATTTGGAAAAAGTGAGAGTGGTTTTTGTCCACCATAGACTCAAGAAGAAAAACCTCCTTCAGTTTTTACACAAGTCTCATGGTTTGGGAGAAATTTCCAAAACAACATTTGCCTCAGGAGAGTTGCTGCACTTCTGAAGTGACTTTGGGAAAATCAAGATTTGTCCTAGCTAGAATGTCCAAACTACTTTCTTGATGAGTCAAATGATAACTAGATAGAGAGATATTTCCATTGAGCTATCATGAGCACAATTTGGATTTGAGGAAGACCTCCAAAAGTTGACTGCAACTGCACTCTGCATTTTGGCAGCCTCATTCTGCATATTTTGACCAGGCTGGGGAGATTGAGATTTTGACAAGGCAAATGAATGCCAAATTGAAAAATTCAAGATTTTTTGGAAAGTAGCCGAAACATGATTTCCAATGAGCTATCCCAGGCTCCATTTTGACATCGGGAAGGGACTCAAAAATGGATTTGAAGTCGGCGTTGTGTGTTTTCTTAAGGCGCTGTGCGTTTGTCCAAGAGAGCTAAAATCGCCTCCTCAACTCTACTAAAGTGCTTTCAACCTCAAGACAAGTAAGTAGCAGCTAAGGGATGTGCCATTTCCTCCTCAAGTCAATTTCTAAGTGTTTGAAAGGTTTTATTGAAGATTTGGTTTAATTTCACATCTGAACCCTAGATTCCCCAACATTATCCTTGTATTCACAATCCCTTTCATATACACCCCTATAACCTCCTTCCCTCTCCCTAAACCTTTACATCCAACACTCTCTAAACCTTTGTCCCAAAACCCTAAACCCTAGGTGCTACAATTACCTAGGCTCCCAAACCCCAACCCTCATATCCATCATACTAATACTCCCTATCCCCTCCTCCGTTACATAAATTCCAACAACCTAATACCTCCCTAGGGTTTGACATTAAAACACCATGGCAGAAGAAGAAAACAAACCATACAATGAGGTAGACCTAGAACCAGAGGTTTGAAAAAAGCCTTGGAACTTAAAGGGCAAAGGCAAAGAGAGATAGTTGATGAAGCTATGCTTGATGATCATATGATCAAAGAAGACACAGAAGGTTGGTTTCAGGCCATCAATGATCACTAGGAGAAGTTATTGAAGAAATGTAGAAAGGAAAAGCTTGACACACTTGTAGAGGCTTCACTCCATGCCTAGATACACCAAACGTTAGCTCCTTGACCAATTTTGAAGACTCTTGGCACATTTTAGCAAATATTGTCTTCTTCTGTGTTTTTTGAGGCAATTTTATATCAGTAGCTTGGTCAAACGGGCACTGCGCACTTTTTGGAGGGATGGCCACCACCATTGGATTCAGAAGACCATTTACACTAAAGAAATCCATGTTTATAGATTTGAAAGTCAAAACTACTAGGTGGAAAAGGCAAAAAACCACCTAAAACTCATGTTTCTGCCTATTTTCTGAGCCAGGCGTTGCGTGTTTGAGCAGTCTTGGGAGATTGCAGTATTGGAGTGGTAAATCAAGCTCAATTTGGAAACTAGGGCCATTTTTGGAAACTAGAAAGGATAAGCTTTCGAATGAGCTATCCTAAGCTAGATTTGGACACTAGGAAGGCAGTCAAAACTCACCCTAAAGATGGTGCTGCGCACTTCCTTCAGGCGCTGCGCATTTGACACTGGTGCTGCGCATTTGATAGGCAGCCAAATTTTTCATTGTTTCTCTCAGAAAATACTTTTCACCTGTGGGGTTTTGATTTTTCACTGATGTAATTCATAATGATGATGTAATTTGTTAAACACACATGGGAGAAAGAATAATCTGAATGATAAATCATGAGAGTATGCTTTTTATTAACATCTGATATACATTTATAGTACATATTGTGACCGTTGGGTTCCACATCCTAAGGTCTCTTGGACTCCTTTTGTCCATTCGGCTTCCACACTAACCCATTGAGGATTAGGTGTCCAACATTCCCCCCCTTAATCCGAAGGGTTATGTATGAGTCCAAGAAGAGAGCTGTAATACAAAATGTGCAAAAAATGCATGGCAGCACTAGGCTGAATGTGCTCTCTGAAATGTTGGTATAAAGGGCGGTGGTTTAAGGATGACCACCAACACTGGAACGCTCAGTGCAGTTCCCGAAACTTTTCCAAAACTGGCAAGAAGCTGAAATCTTCTGCTAGAGGAAGTGCTCCTATTGTTTTGAAGAGGGAAAGCTTCAACCATGAAAGGGAGGTCTCACCCCGCATAAAAGGGAGAACTTCAACCTAAAAAGGGAAGTCTCAACCTGTGATGGTTTAAGGATGACCAACAACTCTGGAATTCTTAATGCAATTCCTGGAACTCTTCCAAAACTGGCAAGAAGCTGGAGTCTTCTGCTAGAGGAAGTGTTCTCAATTTTGTTCCTGGAATTCTTCCGAAACTGGCAAGAAGTTGAAGTCTTCTGCTAGAGGAAGTGTCCCAAATTGCCAACTGAAGGCATGTTCAGGGGCATCTTTGTCTCTGGCTACAACTCTGAATCTGGTGTGACAGGTTGTGGCTTAGGCTCACTTGATGTGACTTTGAAGCTTGTAGATGACCATCATTTCCCCCCCTGTCTGATACAAGGTGAGATGATGGAGAAAATGCAACTGCAAGACTGTTCAATACTCTGGAACAAGTTCTTACATGTGTTTGGAATATCTTCTTGGCTGTTGATGCCCAATGCCAAGAAGCGATCCATCGAAGATGAATCTTTGTTCTTGCAGGACGTTTGTTTCTGAAGCATCTGTGTGAAGAATGGCTGGTTTTATGACAATGCTTACATGGATGAAGATCAAAACAATGATCTTTCAAATGGCCAACTTGGTCACAGTGTTGGCATTTTACAATCTGTTGTTGTTGTTTTTGTTGTTGCGGAAGAGGGGCAGAGTCTGGAACAGTTGGAGGTGAAATGTCATGAGGAGCAGGTGAACTGTCATGAATAAATCCAGCACTCTGAAACTGAATGGGCTTGGCATAGTCTGGAATATGAAAGGACAAGTCCTTGTCATATCCAAGACCAGTTCTGTGCTTGTTGTGGACAAGCTCTTCCCAAGGTCTGATGATGGGCTTGGGAATTGCAGACTGCGTTTCTGCATCTGCATGTACAACTGTTGGTTTATTGGGCACTGGATCTAAATGAACTTCAACAATATTGACTTGTTGTTTATGGGAGTCTGCTTCATTGTTCTGAACAGAAACAGGTTCAGAATGATGATTCCTCTGTTTTAATTCTTCTTGTTGTAGCTTTGTCTCAAGCTGCAAAAACTCAATATTCTCATGTGCATTTTGGAGACAAATTTTAATATTGGAAAGAGAGGTTTTGTTGATCTTAACCATCTCATCAATAGTGGAAAGTATTAAATTATTCAGTAATTTCAATACATCATCTATTCTATCCATTTCAGACCAATATAATCAGAGAAGTGATATTATCTTCAGCTACAAATTGGTCTATAAAATGATAAATAATTGCAACTATTAGATGAGTATTTCAGCCTCCAATTTGACTCCTTAATAAATTTGGCATAGGAAATATATTTGGAACACATACTCGCCCTTGACACCTTGAGATTTCAGAGCACAATTAAATCTGAAAACACAACTCAATCCTCAGGTAATGTGACAAATAATACATCCCTTATTGTCTGATCATAAACCCTGTGATATGTAATTCAAACTTCAGATCTGGTGTAATTTCTCCACAAAGATCTCAGCCTTTGACAGTCAGATGGAGCCAAGAATAAACAGTTTTTTGTTTGCTATGTTCAGCCCTTTTTCGTTGGTGTAAACACTAGCAAGAAACCCAACCTCTTCACTGTTGTAGCAGCTCCCACACACTGATGCTCTGTGTGACTCGATCTTCCTAATGGAAGAAATATATATCTGAAAAAATATGCAGAGCGCTTGAGAAAGCAGACTTGACTTCCACACTCATTGAAGTTTCTGTTCAATGCTTTAAACACTGTGTATATAATGCAAACTGTTCCACCACTTCAAATGAACCATACGTATCGCAACACAGGTCACGAACTTTCGATTCATTTCAGCACCCAGAGCAACGTGACTAAGATCTTATTGGTGCTGCAAGAGGCATTCATTCTAAAATTTCAATGCATGTTATTTCCTAGCGTATACATGCTTTAGTTGTCGTAGTGAATTCTTCTAAATCATTTGCCGTTAGTATTCGTTCTCACAGGTCCATCGAAAGCACAAGTATTCCATGTGAAGGTTTTTAACGGATCTATTTGCAAATGTCGGCCAAGAAAAGCTGTCAGTATGGAATTCTTTGATTTGTAATTCTTTATCGGTGATTCCACAGAATCTGCCAAAGGGTCGCCACCATTTCCATCACTTACGCGACTATTGCCCGGGGATCACTGCTACTCATCGATGAAGCATAGATTTATGTATCAAATAACAGGCCACATGAATGGACCAAATAACACAACATATTCTTGTGCAAGACAACGAAACGAAAGACTCAAGCATTCAATACATCCTTCAATGTATCCAATGCAACGACAACAACTCCAAGCTGTGGAGTAGGGTTTTTCCAAAAGCTACGAGAGCGTTCTGCAAAGCTTTGGAGTCAACACTTGACTGAATTGTGTAGGAGAGACATTTGACTTGCAATGGCTTATAGTGATTGGCACCAACTTTAATGCATTTCACACGATAATCGTAGGTTCCAACATTCAGTATTTATCGACACATTCAATAAAAACTAGCATTCACTCAACAATACCTCAACCAACGATTTCAACGCACTCACAAGACCAACATTCACTTAACAATACCTCAACCAACGATTTCAACGGTCTTGAAAAATAACTCATGCACATGTAAGAACCATTTACCATACATGAGCTCCATACCATATAACCCAACATATATTGGCCTTCAAAAACAAGTGAATCACAGATATGAAGAGCATCGACACCAATATATATATCGCACATTCAAGCACTGTGTACACATTGTCAATGCAGAACCATACCGTATATACGACGTTCAATAAACCAGTCATGCCAACACTCCAATCATACGTTCCAAATGTTGTGTTCGCACCATTCTGGCCTCTCCGTACATCGCACAAGCTCATTAAAATGAAACAACCAGTAATTTACGCAGAGACAATCCAATGTTACACACCAAATATAATATATACCACGACGACTTTATTACGACCCTTTGAATGAAACTCCCATAGAAGGATTCACAATGAGATGAACACACCATTCAAAAGTACCATTCAAGGGAAGCGGCTTCCTATACCAAAATCCCCAATGCCCTCTCTTTTTTTCGCCTTACTTTCTTACTTTCATCGGTCTCTGGATTCTCCACGCATCAGCAGCATACCATGTCATCTCCACGCATGAAAAGGTCAGCACATCTCCACGCATCTCAGGTATTATTACCACAATAACCACGCATATCAGATGTTATAGCCACGCATATCAGGTATTATAACCACAATAACACGCGTATAATAGTGTTCAGGTATTATAACCACAATAATATGCATATAACAACGTTCAAATACCAAAACGATTTCTAATGCATACTCCAGCAATTACCAGACAGGATTTGAATGTTTAGTGGTGAGGATTCCACGCTCACCGCACCAAGCGCCTCGCCCAAACTCAGAGATACAAACTGAAGACAGCATCACACGAAGAATAGGCAGAGGAACGTTTTAACCTGGAGCAGCGATTCATTCAGGTGAATGCTTCTGAAACGTTTATGACAGTGTCAGGCAAAGGAGCATTTGCAATGTCAGGTGCAGGCAGACAGGCAGGTAATGGTAGCGTATTGTATGGAGCAGGCTTTGTATGGAGCAGCACTTTTAAATGGAGCATTTATGGACAAAGAGTGCAGGTAATGGCAGACAGAGGTTAGGTAATGCAGAAGAGAGTCTTAAAATAGCCAGAGTCAGGTGCAACGTATATAGTTTCAGGTAATGGGCAGAACTGACATATATATAGAGACCACAAAACAAGTGGCTCAAATTGGAGCAGGACCAGCAATCGCCCACTCTGATACCATGTTAAACACACATGGGAGCAAGAATAATCTGAATGATAAATCATGAGAGTACGATTTTCATTAACATCTGATATACATTTATAGTACATATTGTGACCGTTGGATTCCACATCCCAAGGTCCCTTGGACTCCTTTTGTCCATTCGGCTCCCACACTAACCCATTGAGGATTAGGTGTCCAACATAATTAAAGTGTGTTTTTGTTACCTAGGGTAGATACATCAGATGAATGGCCTAAGTGGCATGTAATGAATCAGTTTGCTTCATATTAGGGATGCGTCAGTTTGACCAACCTAGTCTTTAGCTATTAGTTCAATCTTCTATGCAACTGCTCCTCCTCTCATGGATTTGACCCCTAAGGCTAGGATTAGTTGTTTTGAGGCCTATATCATGTAGTTTCTTAGCCATTTTACTGGTTGGACTCATTTGGATGCTCAGAGCTTGATTGTACACCTTTGTAAGAAGTTTGGCAAGAGATTAATAAGAATTGCAGTTATTTTTATGGGATCCCTATGGTATGGAGTTCTAGTACAATTTCTTCTTCTGTGACTATATGTTTATATGTTTTATGTATGCCATCAATCATTTCATTGCTTCTAGTTGAATGTTTTCAAGTTGGATAGGTAGAATCCATTGCATCAGTGCTCTGCCTTGGGAAACCATTCACCATTTCATGTTTTCTGCAGTCTAGGAAGGATCCATGATTGTCACATGCCCTTCTTAGCTTCTCACCTCATCAAGCCCTAGAGTGCTAAAGCCGATGCCTACCTTGACCTATAAAACACCTTGCATTTCCGACCTAATTTCCTAGACCTAAACTGCCAAGCTCCTCCTGATTCGACAAAACCTCTACAAAATCCAATCAAAACTTTTGAGCTACTATACCTAGCCTAAAATCCTTTACCTGATCTAGTCATCTTGACTGAGATCCTTAAAGAGAGAGCCCTCTCCTGGCCTAGTAGGGCTAGCTACTTAGCTAAGCTTGGTTTGTGGTTACCCTGGCATTGCCTCCCTTCAGGCTGAGGTCAATCTAGGTGATAACACATGGCATAAATTTTCATTGCAGTTTCCATGTTTAATTGCTTAGCTTCCACTAGAAACAAACCCTTGGTTCTTAGCCACTAAGAGAAACTGCCTCGAAAGTATGGTTGGGGATTTGAATGTTCACTCTCTACACCCACTATGCAAGATGTGATAGTAAGTTTCTACAATTTATTCCTTATTATAATAACCTTAACAAGTGTTTTATTGGCTCTGATACCATGAAAGGTTTCAAGTAAAATCATTGTATTACTCATAGTGTTTTTGTAACTATATTAATAGCATTCCATTTCTTATGTGTGACTAATGTCATAATGAAAATGTTTAGACATCTTTATGAGTGTTTTTATACCACGTGTTGACCTAAGCATGCCATACTTCTTGTTTGGACCTTTCAAAGCCTACATGCCTCAATGCTCACTTTTTGGTTGATGGTGTTTCCCCTGTTTGACACCCTTGTCCTAGTTCTTTAACAATACCTATTTTCTATAAACAATTTATGAGGAACTTGTTAGTTTTTTCCTTTCTTGTGTCTATGCGACATATTCTACTCTAGAGATGAACCAAGATCAATGGGTTTTTTTTTATCATCTTCATAGTTTGGTAATTCCTTATGGGAGAAAGCTTTTGTTCTTTCCATTTAGTGGATCATTGTGTGATCTACAATTTTAGCTCCATCCTTATCCAAGAACTAACATCTCTCTCTCTTTTGGAAAGGAGTTCTTTTTCTTATGGATTTTTCTCCTTTTTTCTGCTTATGAGAGTTTGTACTTGGGTACCTTATCAAGCCCTGTTGTTGTGAACTGAATTTTCTTTGTGATTACTCCCTACATTTCCTTAAGTGGGACTTTTACTGTTACTCTATTCCAACACTAACTTTCCCTACAAGCTAAATGTGGTGATTTGTAAGCTCATGTAGGATTGCTATCTGTATAGTTGTCATGGCTATTTTTAGTCGACACCAGGTCTCCTCCATTGCTATAAATGGATAACTTCTCTATGTGCTTTTACAACATTTTGAGTAATATATTTGACACTCTTACATTAGTAGCTTTGTAAGATAAATTTAATGTAAGTTTTCAATATAATACCATTAAATTAAAAATCTAAAAATTTATTATAATGACTTTGGTTACGTTTTCAAAAACAACAATTATATTATACTTGTCATTTAAAAGATTTTTCTTTAGGTTTACCATTACACCAAAACTCGTAGGAATTAGCAAACATCCAAACCCTTGTCAGTACCTTGAGTGGGAAGTTACTCCTATGTTCCCAAGGTGGCGTTAGTCCATGTAATCGATTACCATAGGTGTGGTTGTTAGTTGAACATCCCCCTCTGTCATAAGTCATGGGAATCAAACTTGGGCTAAGGTTCTGATACCATGTTGAGGTCTGCAGCTACACCAAAACTCATAGGCATTAGTAAACTTCCAAACCCTTACCTTTACCTTGAGTGGGTGATTATTTCCATGTTCCCAAAATGACAATTAATCCATGTGGTCAGGTCATAAAGGTGTAGCGATTACTTTGACATATAAAAAGATAAATATTAAAAGTTTATTTAAATAGAAATGTATATTTTTTCATTCTTGGTTTATTGGAAGTTTTAAATTGTTATTTGAATTTTCTTATTTTTTTTTGTAATGCAACCTTTATTTTAAAAAGATACAAAATAAAGTTTAGATTGAAACAATATTCTGGTTACTTTTATTTGTGTTTAAAAAATAAATAAATTTAAAAATTATTTTTTATATCAGTAATAAGGAAAAAAATTATTTTGACAATTTTAACATTTTATTAGATTTGTTTCATTATTAACCCTATGATTTTTATAATCATATTTTTTTTTAAAATTTGAGCATAACATTTTCAAAACAATAAATAAAAAGGATTAAAAATATCCCGTAAATTTTGTTATAGTTATAATATTATATCTTACGAAACTTTTATAATTGAAAATGGACATTCTATTTTTTCTGATTAACAATTTTTTTTAATGCAATATTCTTAATCAAATATCACATTCATTTCTCTTTCAAATATTTTGAAAATAACATTAAAAGAAATTACATCAAATTCCTTTATCCATCCATTACGTTTCAGGCTCTTTTCCGTCTTGGTTTTTTTATTCACTAATAAAGCGTCTTTTTGTGTAACCGGTTTCTTCAAAACTTGAAAATTTTTCATAGGTCTAATGTCATATATTCTATATGAAGAATATAGGGATAAAATGAATATGGTTAGCTAGTGAGTTGTAACAGTTTTTTTGTTGAATTTCCATGTAAAAAAATATATCATCAACGACATGAGACATGTATTCCAAATTAAATGGTGGTAAAACATCTTAGTGGGTGTTACTTTCGGTTAATTAATGGCTATGGAAATTGGCAAAGGAAAAGAGGCAATAAATGCCATTTATTTATGAAAATAATGGAAAATAGGAAAAAAGGAAGATGAAAGGTCACAGATTTGCATGAGAAGGAAATTGAAGGAAAAATGAAGGAAAATGAAGAAATTAGAGACCTCAATGATGAAAAGGCTTCTGATGATCAGTTCATGACTTTTGTTAATGATGGCCTTTGTGAGTTTAGTTTTGGACATCTCTTATATTCTCTCATTATCTCACACTTAGAGCATGCTTGGAGCATTCTAGTCTCACTTCGAATTGGAGGAAGAAGGAAAACGAAAGCAAGAGAGCGCATGAGAACAGGTGGATCAGTGGCTACAACTAGATTCTTTTTCAAGTATCGAGTTGCATGTATGATATCCTTGCTAGTTTTGGCATGCATGTGGTTTCTTGGTTATGAGTTGTCATTGGCATGGAAGATTGCTTGGATTGACAATTATTTTGCCTAGCCATTCTATTTCCTGGAAAGCCATGGTGTTGTGGGTTTTCACATTTGTTTTCTAATTGGTGAGCATGTTCATCATGGATGTGGACTGAGTTACTAGTTCATGAAGCCTTGGTTGGACAAACGCTCTGGAATCCCAGGAACAACTTGGGTTGAGTTACTAGTCCTGGAGCCTTGGTTGGAAAAATGCTCTGGAGCCCTTGGTCAGTTGAATTACTGGTCCTGGAGCTTTGGTTGGACAAACGCTTTGGAGCCCTATGGAAACTATGGGTTGAGTTACTATTCCTGGAGCCGGGTTGGAACAAATGCTCTGGAGCCCTTGACAACTTGAGAAGAGACCGATCTGGTGATAGTTAGTGATGTCTGACTGTGAGGTGGAATCACTAGTTGAGGGTTGAGGTGATTTGGCCTCTAGAAGCCCTGGTTTGGTTTTTTTTTTCCCACATTCATGATTAGAATATGGCATGGGGTTATTGGTTGAAAGAGAGATTTGGTTCAACCCAACCTGTGGTCAGGTGGTACTTGAAAGTCCCTGAATTGGTTAGTTTTGCATATTTTAATAAGAGATATTTTCCTCTTGTATTTCATGAGTATTTATACTTGTTATTATGCGGCTTTGACAATTATTCTATCATTATTATTATTCTGGTTATATGTTGGTTATAAGCATGGTTTTATGACAGACTTTAATTATGGATCTCATCATGTTTTGATTGGTAAATGAATGTATGACCTAATAGATGATAATTCAGCTATTGTGAGAGGGCATCATACCTTTTGACAAATCTAAAATAAATATGAGACCCTTATGTTCAGATATGTAATTATGGCCTGTACACTACATGTTCGCTATGTGTTTGATGGAATTCTTGTCATGGTTACGCATTTTTAGGTCAATTTCTTGTCTAAGATTTGCATTAATGGATTTGTCCTTGTGCCATTCATGATTTTGGAAAGTTATATCAAGTTTTGGGTAGAGGTCTAGATCCTAGCTCTAAAATAGTGGCTCAAATCTCGGGGTCATAAGCACAAAACTGGGTAATTTAAACTATAGTCACTGGGAGGTGTTGGTTGATAGATTTTCCTATTTTTACCTATTTTTATCCACTTCACCTTACCCATTTCATAGCTTTTTGTGAGGCTAATTCATGTCTCAACAATGAAGGAATGATAAATTGGCATGCCTTTTTGAATACTAATTAATGAAACATAGTCCTAAGGCGAACGTTGCCCATGCGACTTGGTAACTAAAGATTTCTTGTAGAATTGAGATAATGATAACCAACAGATTACAAATCAATGCACGAGTGTTGATGAGATGGAAATTTTATTTTGGGATAGGGACTGCAACTGTGTTTAACCAACAGAAGTTGATGGATTAATATTATTGTTATATAATTTTGCATTCTATTTCTGCCTTAATGATTGTTGTATATTTGCAAGCAGACAAAGTTGTCGAATCTTTGAGTTTGTTAGTACTATTTATGTAACAATGAAATGTATAAGTAATGGTTAAGGAGGCAGAAATGAAGACACTAGATATGAGAAGTGTAATAACAAACTTTACTATATTTCCTTTTGATTAATGCAATTTTGATTTCCTGAGCATCGAATAATCTTCGATCTTTTGCCACAACCCTGATTGGAGAGTCGGGCCCACTTTCTTGATAAGGCTTTGTTGGATTAGTTGTGTGTGTAGATTTATGTTGGTTGTGTTCGCTTTGCTTTATTGTTGTAATGATTTATTGACTGCATTACTGTGAATTTAGATTGTTGTTACTATGATTTGCTGCTACTGTTATTTGCTTTTTTTTATTCAATTATTATGCTTGATTGACTGCTCAATACTGGGTAGGGAACATGTGGCCTACATAGACTTTTCTTGGTAGCCTTGAAACAATGAAGGAGCCTCAAGCTTATAATTAATGTGGGGAAATGTGAATTCCATAATTCATATATGAACACCAACATTTTGGCGCTGTTGTCGGGGAGACTCTCTAAGGCACAAAAGTACGACCAATATCTACCACAGGAATATTCTCTTGCCCTGATTTGGTAGTTCTTACCTCTTTCAGGGCTCGAGCTCGGATTTTGTGATTTTATTTTGTTTTCCCTTAGGAACACTCTCTCACCCTGATTAGGAAGTTTTTACCTCTTTCAGGGCCTGAGATTTAAATTTTGTGATTGGGTTATTTTCCTTTCATTGTTTTCTTGATTTTAGGAACACTCTCTCTCCCTGGTTAGTAAAATTATGCATTAAGCCTCTTACAGGGCCTAAGCTTAAATTTTTGGATTGTTTATTTTTCCTGTTAATTATAGGGGCCATCCCCTTGTCCTAGAAATATTGCATGAATAGAGACACGAATAAAAGGGGTTGAGGAAGACCCCCAAAAATACGAAGGAAAGCTCTAGGTAGAGTTACATATATCCAAGAAATCATTTCAAGAGCTAAATTAGGAGAATTTGATGAGCCTCATCATTGGGTAATTATATGGGTTTTAATTCACCTCCTAGCTTAGTCAAACCAACTATTCTTACAACTTATTGCATACTTTTGATTATATTTTGTTTATGACATGAGTTAGAGTTGGATATTTTGCTTTGTGGTCTAATGTGCATGTGATGCAGGATTAAAGGATAAAAGCAAGGAATTTTAGCAAATACCTTGGTCAAAACTCGAATGGGACAAGGGAGAGGGATTATAGGAGGGAAATCTTCCACATTTACTACCCCTCCATTCGAATATTCCTCCATCAGCTTGGAGTGCAGCCAACCAATTCATGAGGAATAGAAGGCAACCGAGCAAGTGGAAGTCAAAGCACCAGTTTATCTCTAGTTTGGGAGCCGAGCCTCCATAATTTTAAGGAAGTCGTTGGAGAATTTAGTCGTATAAGTAGAGAGGCCTAGGACCTCAATAGGATTCAAACTTTTGATTGTAAAACTTTACTTTATTTCCAAGTTGCAAGACTTGTGATAGTTTTTGATGTAATCCATTGTTTTGATAATATGAATGAGTTTTGTTTCAAGCCAGCACTGAGTTAACTTAGAGGGATGAAGCTCTTGGGGTTAGGGCCCAACCCTAGCAGCTAAGGCTCCTCTTTATTGTACATGTATGTTAGTGTAGATTCATGGTTTAATCGTTCATTTCCTTAAGTAGCTACATATCCATTACAGTAAAGTAGTGCATAGATTCATGGTTTAATTGTTCATTTGCTTAAGTAGTTGCATTTCCATTACAACAGTGTAGTGCATAGATTCATGGTTTAATCATTCAATTGCTTAAGTAGCTACATTTCCATTACAGCAGTATAGTGTAGATTGGTTGTGTTTTAGTTTGCTTTTGTTTGTGCCTTTTTCTTCAGTTAGCAGGTTAGTAAGGATTATACTCATAGATTTCCTTTCACAACAACCCTAACCAACCACTGTCAACTGCATGTCGCATAGCTTCTTCGTATTCATTTCAATGTTTGACTTTATGCACTCTAAATCTCCACCGTTGATCTGTCTAGCTTGATCCAACAGCTATCGCGTCATCTCAATACTTTATGCGCTCCAAATCTCCACCGTCGATCTGTCTAGCTTGATCCAATAACTATCGCATCATCTCAATACTTTATGCACTCCAAATCTCCACCGTCGATCTGTCTAGCTTGATCCAACGGATATCACACAATCTCGTGCAGATTCTTGCACCGCTGATATCCACCTGAGAGCATGCGAGAAAAGTGGTTTTCTCGTGCTACATGTCACCCAGTTAGGCTAATCACGTAAAATTTTGGAATTCCGCTTACAGCCTTGAGGGTGCACGAGAAACTTCTTACCACCTATGGAAACCCACTCTATCATTCCACACATTTTTTTTACCCTTCTGTCACCACGTGACTTGATGTGATCCACCCATCTATTCACTTCATCTCTGCAATAAGATCTCCACCATTCATCTCCCATTTAACCCTGTTTGTCCATCTATTCACTTAACCTATGCGATAAGATCTCCATCGCTCATCTCCCATTAGTCCTATTCATTCATATATTCACTAAATCGCCCGTGATAAGATCACCCCTGCTCATCTTTCGTTAACCATGTTCATCCATCTATTCACTTATCCTCCTGTGATAAGATCTCTGCCATTCATCTTCCGTCAGTTTTATTCATCCATCTACTCACGTAATCTTCTGCGATAGATATCGCCGCTCACCTCCCATTAATACTATTCTCGATCGATCCAACGGTTTCTATGCATGTTTGCTTCGTCATGTCCTCCTTTCACTGATTTCAATCTTTGCTTGCTCTTCTGCTTGACTCCTTGCATGCTTGATTTTACCAAAACACTAAAAACGCGAAAATAAACTTAGTTTAGTTTCCTTGCTTACACATTAGTTTGGTTTGATGCTCTTTACTTCTATAACTTAGTTATCAGCATTAGGTTAGTGTTGATTTAGAAATTCTACTTAGTTTAGCTGTTTAAATGGTTAATTAGAATATGGTGTGATTTAGCATTACATGTTTTTTTCTTCATTACCGTAGTAGAGTAGCTCTCTTAGAATAGATTTTCTCTTCTTCCATCAAAGAATCGAGCTTCTTCTGACTCTATAGAAGTCTGGCTTCACTTCTACTTGTGCATATACCATTGTCACCTCCAAGTTTGTACGAACCCCGGGTTGAGAAGTAAAGTTGGTAGCCTAGGAGTTGCAGCATCCTTGTTGCAATACTGGGGCTCATCACCTTTTGGAGCCATTGATAGGGAGGTGTCAGAGTAGAATGTGATTACTACTTTCTTTTCTTCTATTTCTTTTTTGCTTTCTGTTCTTCTATTTCTAGTCTTCAACTTTCTTCCATTAGTTTATTTCTACAAAATTAATCTAGTAGCTTCCTAATGCATGAGCATTCAGCTCAACAAATGTCATTGTATTTTAGTAGACATAGGGGGTCTTGTATTTTAAGGCATTTGGTTTCCTAAGTGTTGAATTAATGTAATTACTTAGGTTTTGAGTGATTTTAATGAAAATAGGAATTAATTAAGTATTGTGAAGAATATTGTAAATGTTCTCGAATATAGGAGAATATGAGAGAATTAGGATAGTTGAGAGATTGAGAGATTTGAGAATTAATGGAAAATCTTAGATTAGGAGTTAGTTCATGATTTTGTGGATTAGAGAGGATCCTTAAAGATAAGGAAGAGATTTTAGGGTTTTGTTGAGAAGTTTATGGATCTAAACTAGGAATTGGTTGTAGAATCCTTTTGTATAAATGTAAGCCTAAAAGGCATAGTTAGGGGTTAGCTGGTTAGCTAGTTAGTTACGAATTAGAGTGTGAAGAGTTTGTTTATAAGCCTACAAGAAGATTGTGAAACAGAGGCCACTGATATTGAAAATCAGGTCATAGAGAAAAAGCTGTGTAAATATCTGTTTATTAATACAAACAACTCGATTCTGGTTTTATGTGTGTGCATGGAGTAATTTAGTTATAATCTGTGTGTGAACTAGAGTATTTCTATGTAACAAAAGTTGCATGTGTAGAATCAGAGGCAAAATACAGAGAAAAGTGACTGAGAGGTGTTACGGCTTTGTACAAACTGACCATATAGGAGGAAGCCTTTAATGTTACAGTGGAGATGAAGGAAGTATAAAGGCGCAAGCGGAGTTAAGGAGGAAGTCGTGATTCAAAATAGCTAAAGACCAAAACCTAGAAGAAACCTGAAACCACAGGAACACTAAGAAATGACCTAAACATGAAGTAGGTAGAAAAGAATGAGAATCGTTAGATCTTTTAGATCAACAGATATGAATGGTGGAAGCAGAATGGCAGAGGACTAGATCACGGGATAGGAGAGCGCGGAAGTTCTTGATCGAGGTTGAAGGCCCACAATCGACCTTAGTCATCGATCGCAAGTTCAAATGTTTGTGTCGAAGTCAATAGTGGGGGTTGGCCCTGTTATTAAACCGTGTGTTAATGGGAGTCCTGCGAACTGTAGGTTCTAATGGCTACTGTTATCCGATGGATATCGGGCTCAAAAATGAGTGGACATTAATCTAAGTACCAGACCCAAACTTTTATAGGCTGAGGACTGATAATTCATATCAGCTCTGTGAGGGTGATTAAGTGTCGTGCAAGTTTCTCGTGCGATATCATTAATGACCGTTAGATCAAGTGTGTCTTGATCAATCGGTGGAGGATGGTGATCAAATTGTTTTGGTGATCGAGACAAATGATGACTGTTAGATCTAGAGAGAGAAGATCAATGGTGGAGAGTGAAAGTCAACATGGTATGGAACTTTTGTTCAATTGGCGAATTGTTTTTCAATTGGCGAAGTGTTGTTCAATTATGGAATTGTTGTTCAATCGACGAACTGTTGTTCAATTGGCGAACTATTGTTCAATCGACGAAGTGTTGTTCAATTACGGAATTTCTGTTCAATCCTGCATCATCTTGCATCATTTTTAGGTAAGCCTTGGGAAATGTGCCAAATCATGGAAAAGGTGGAAAGGTAAAGTTAAAAGCAATTTATGTATATTTCTATAATGAAAGAAGATTAAAGGCAATTAACCATGGTTTGATTAGTGTTGAGTAAATCTAAGACTAGAGTAAGAGAGTATGGTTAATGTGTGTGGCTTTAAGAATTAACAAAAGTTTATGAGGTTGAACAAGATTCCACTGGAGAGGTTAATTAAGAATGAGACTATTGAATAGTCTTTGAAACATTTCCATATGAAACATTATTAAGGGGACTTAAAACGAAATTCATGAAGGGTTGACTAGGTAGGTCATTGAAATTCCTAGGATGAATGAAATTATGCATTTTATATGCATACTGTGGGTATTTTTGGCTTAGGCGGCATCACTTCCTTTCTTTCATTTGTCATTATCTGCTTTCATTTCCATTCTGTAAGTAGAATTTCAATTCAGCAAGTAGTTTCTTTCTATCATTAGTTTTCATTCAATCAGAAATTTCATTTCTGCAAATTACTTTCTTGCTAAAAAAATCTTCCAAAAACCAACCCAAAAACATTTCCTTTCATGCCTCATAGGAGTAGGGACAATTTAGGAAAATTCTTGCCAAATACCCCCACTGCATCCAACAACCAACCTTCTCCCTTCTTCGGTGGCTATGAATTGGAGGAACCTTTAGGTGAGCAACCTGACATATTTAAAGAACCTATAGGGGAAGAAGAAGAAGAAGAACCCATTCCTATTGAACAGATGGCTGAAGACTAAAATGATAGAGGAAATAGAGAGAGAATTGAGGGTGCCTTCCCCATTAGGGAAACCAATGGGGACACTAAGATGAAAAATATAAGCCCCTCTTCTCTACCTCATTTCCGTGCCCTGACCACAGAGGACCCTGACACTTTCCTATTTGAGTTTGTTGTTATATGCTGAACCTATGACTATACAGATTATGAGAAAAAGCTAAAAGTATTTCCATCTACCCTCAAGGATGTTGTTAGATACCTATACCAATAGGTTTCATATTTCATGATTGGCTATGGAAGGTCCAAATTTGTTCTGCTTTGATGACTCAAAGATCACATATTTCCAAGAGAACCCAATCTATGTTTACAGCATGGTATGAGCTTCAAATTTTGATGGATGATTCAACAGCTTAATCTGGATCATTCCATGGTTTAAATTTACAGTTGTAGAATAGAGAAAGGAGTCTGTCCAAACTGTTTAATCTTGGCAGACAAGTAGTTCAGGTAGAGAAAAAAAAAGGCTCCCAACAGCTTAATCTGGGACCTTGGAAGAAATAAGGGTAGAAGTAGATAGCAAAAACAAAAGAAAAGCCAAAGAAAAGAAAAGGCAAGTCAGGGTCTGCAAGTCCAAGTGCACCCTCCAAGAAGAAATAAAAAATGCTAGGCAAGTAGCTGGGTAAGTAGTGGTGGTTGCAGAAAAGGCTATCTTTACCATTGCAGATATGTTGACTATGATTACCAAGGCAAAGTCTATCAAGTGACAAGGTGTTCATATTCATCAAGTTACAGCAAGGAGCATGACTAACCTCCCTCCTTCCCCCTTTCTTTTCATTACTAACATCCCTCTATGAGCTGAGATTCAGGGAGGAAGATCATGGTTTCATGATGATTCTTGTTCATCCAAAGCCACATTTCTTGTCTAAAAATCTTTTCATTTTGATCTACTCCCTAAACTAAGTAAGTTTCAAGTAAACTTAGTATCTTCTCCCTCCATTCACTTCCCCCATCCATATTAACTCTAACTCTACTATGTAAATCCTCTATATTGCCTTTCCCCTACTAGTATTAACACCATGGTGTATAAACCCCAAATTTGGTATAAATATCCCTCCCCCTTGGCATTATAGCCATATGTTCTCTAAAGGGATCAGATGACATCTGGTCATTGTGATAAGCCTAAGCCAAAACCCCTTTTCCCCTTTACAAATCCCTTTCTCACTTTCAAATCCCCATTTACACATAAAACCTCCTAAAAAAGCCTTGTTTATACCCTTACCCACTTCAAATGGTTAAAACGTGGAAAACCCATTTCCGCCGCTTAAACTAAAGTCTGGGCGCATACATTTGTTTTTGAGATACATTGAAAAACCTTACCAAACCACCATACCCCGATCTTTTCCGCCTAAGCGTGCATCCCGAAAAATATGTTAAATAAAGTCGCGCCTTGCCGTATCCCCCGATCATGTCATCGACCCCGACAGCCGTCCGATCCGATCTTGCGCATCCAACGGCTCTGGTTGCATCAGACCCTCTCCGAGGATTGCCCGTTACCCACCCTATCCCCCTATCACATCTAACCTCCGATAGCTGTTAGATCACATCCCTCCAGATCCGACGGCCATCGCTGCATCGGAGCAGATCCGCTGTCCGGACGATATCTTCCGATGGCCGTATTTTGGCTACGTCACGCGGCAGCCACGCGTCGCCTCCATGGCCCATCGGAGGTACCACTAACACTTACCTCCACCGTACCATAGGCGGTGCGATATAAAACCGCCGGCGGTTTCCGGTTTCTTCCTTTCCGCCCGCATTGCGTCATCCCCACGTCACTGCCACTTATGCCGCCACGTCAACCTTCCGCTCAACTATTGGTCGACCTGTCCCGCCACCTCACCATCCCCCGTGGACCAACCAGAGCCCGCCACCTGGCCGGATGACGTCCTGCTGACGTCATCCGACCCTGACCCCACCTATGACGTCATGCTGACGTCAGCACGAAAACGCGCCAAAATCACCAAAAACTATATTTATGTCAAAAAGTCGCGTTTTTTGCTATTTTTGGCGAGAGCTTTGTTGTCTGTTCTGCATGAAATTTTACGTTCAAACCTGCACCAGCCTGCTGAGCTAACTTCCAGACCGCCAGAGCGTCCATCCTTCACGCACTAGCAAGTTTAACCGGCGAAATTCCACAGGTACTCTCCATCTTTACTCTACAAATCCGTTTTTTCGTAAATTCCGACAGTAGCCTGTAAGCAGACTTTAAAACGCCGATTTCACCACTAAACTCCACTGAACCAGCAGTCATACCGAACCAGAGCTACCATTACACGTTTGGAAAAACCACATTGGGCAAATTGAACATAAATTCCTCGCTGGTTCGCGCAATCGTGAACCAGTTACCCGCAAAAATCAAATTTGCCTCAAAAACAAACTCTGCTCAGTTCTGCAAGTCATCTATTGGTTCAAAGGCAGTATTTCAATTGCTGCATCCTTCCCTATTTCATTCTTTCTCCTCAGAAATTCCCATCTTCCTCAGAAAAGCCCCTTTTGTGTTACTCTGCATAGTAACTCCAGTCCTAAAAAGAACAGAATCCTAAAGAAAACATGGATCCCCCTGTGGCTCCCATAGCCCTCAATGTAGCTCCTCTGAATGCCCCTCACAGAGCATCGGACTAGAAAGCATTAGCTGACTTAGACTATAACATATCAGAAGAAATGCTAAGCAGGAGCAGGTTTCATCTCCAAATATTAAATGAAATTAAAATCAAACATCAGAATGGGACATACATCTTGGGAATTTGGGATTCCTCTCTCCCAATCTTCAAGCTACCTCAGGTCAACCAATTCCCAGAACTCATCCACCTATGTGCTGAGTATTATGATGCATCCCAGAGGGCAGTGGTTGATTCTTCAGGCGCAATTCTGTTTCTCATTACCCCTGAAGCCATCAGGGAGATGCTGCAGTTCAAAACAGATAAGAAGTTGGTCCCTCTATCACTAGCTGATTTGATAATGGAGGGAGCCAGAATAACAGAGGCCCAGATTACAAAGCTTAACCAGTTATTCATCAAAGCTGACACTGTACAAACTCCTCCCATCAACTCTGTCTACCTCAACCAATTGGGCCTGGACCTTCTTGACATGATCAGTCCCATCCTGGGATATGATTCAGTGGAATATGTGGATGAAACGGTTATGCACATAATGCTCATGTTTTCTCCAGGAAGAAAACCAGTCTGCTATGACTATGCCACATACATCTCAGACAAGATGCATGAGCAGTTGATGAACCTATCAAGAGATAGGGTATTTAAATACACTTCCTACATATATCATTTGCTTCTATACTTCCAGCATGAGAAGTTCTCCTTCCCAATGAAGAGAGAAGATGCACAGGGAAATTTGAGATCTGTGGTGTACTGGACGTCTGCTTTCCACCTCCATTTCTATTCTCCATACACCTACTGTGAGTTCATTGATCACTTCATTCATCCAGCCATGACTCTACTTTTGGGCTTACCTCCTCCCAGATTGACAGATGAGATGCAAAGACTCCTGCATTTATCAAAAGCATACAGTATTGGGGATTGGTACTTCTACCAACACCACACCGTCATCAGAATATATGGGTGTGAGTTGCCCCCATTTAGACTACCCAGATTTGTGCCTATGAGGCTACTTGCCTTAGAATACTTCAGGCAGTTTGGCTTTGTGGATATGTTCCACTTTTCAGGCAAAGGTAAGAAGGCACAGCTAAAGGTCAAAAGTCAACTTGGCCATTTCCTCTATAACGAAAGGGAGGAAGGGTGGAAGGAAGCAAATAGAATGCTTGGGGGCCTTGGTCTCAAATACAGCTTCCTATGGGAACCTTACGACCCTAATAACTTCATTACCATAAGGAGGCTTAAATACAAATTGTCTGCTTATCATCATTGCAGCCTTCCTCACATAGAAAAACATGCCAATCAAAGCAAATGGAGGAGAGGGACTTTAGAAGAAGCTGTTACTCAAGAAGAGCTTAATCAAAGAGCTCTAAGAAACATAAAGAAAATGGCTGACCTTGAGTTTTATTCACAGGTCAGCTCGCTGCCGAGCACACAAATTGGAGCAGCAGCATCCTCTTCAACTGCCCAACAGCAGGCTACAAGAGTTGCTGGAAATATATCAGAGAAGGGAAAAGAACAGGTGATGGAGATAGAGCCAGAGCAGCGAGAGAAAGAACAGGCAGAGCAGGAGCAGCAACAGCAACAACAAAAACAGCAACAGCAGCAAGGAGAAGGGCAATCTGAAACACAGCAGCCCTTACAGCAAGAAAGAGTGGTAGATACCCCAACTACCACTGAGCAGCAGGCCCAAAATGTAGAACACTCAAGGCCTGAAAACATTACTGATGCCTCGGTCCTTCAAACTCCACAGAAGGAGGACCTAAGTAGAAAAAGGGACAGAGAAACACCCATGACTTCATCCATCAACCAAGAGGAGAAGAGACAGAGGTTAAATGACTTCTCAGAGGATGATGCGGCAATTAGACAAGCAATGGGTATGGGCCCACCCAGCAGGGAAGCCTCGGTCAGTTCCTTCCACCAAGAACAAGACAGAACCATGGGAGGGGAGGTCACTTCCTCCAGCCAGCAGAGGGAAGGAGAGGTAGGCATCAAACAACAGTTTATAGACATCAAAAGAAAGAGTGAACCCATGAAAATAAAATTATATAACCATTTGTTGAAAATGGCTCCCTCCAACCAACAAAGATTAATGGCTGCCTTTGATGTGGACGAAGGCAAGTTGACTATGAGTCACTTCATACCCACCGCGCTCCAGCCACAATCTACTGCAGATTATCTCAGGACTAATCTAGAGGTCCTGGCCAAGGACATCCACCCAATGGATAAAATTGAGCTGCACAAGCAAACTGGCGAAATGGTGTATGCCTCCTTGGCAGACAAAACGTTGGAGAATTATAAATTAACAAGCAGCCTCAATGCTACAGCCTCTCAACTAGAATTGGAGAGGGCTTCATCTCAGGCCAAAGACAACAGGATAAGATCCCTAGAGGACATCATCGTGGAAATTGGGCATAACCCCAATGACATCAAAGGGATACAGGAGATCTTGAAACTAAGGGATGCTGACATGGCTGCATTAAGGAAGAAAGTCAAACTCCCAGCTACCATTCACCCCCAAACAGATGAGGTAGCCCAACAAAGGATGGAAAAGGATGCCACAGATCTGCTAATATCTATATATAAGCAGCTCCTACAGACACAAGAGAAATTAGGAGAGTCCGAGGCTACTCAAGCGGCCTTACAAGCAGCACTAAAGCAAAGACAAGAGGGTCAGACTTCTCAGCCTCCTCCTCAAGTCATCAATCTTAAGGACGCTGCTCCTACCACTGTGCCTCCACCTCAACAAGCTGAACAAACAGCTACATCCACTTCAGCAGCACTTACAAGTATAGAACAGGCACAGAGCCTAGATATGCAGAAATTAAAGAATGAAATACAAATCTTGGAAGCTCAGATGACAGAGCTGCATGAAACCAGAGAAAAGCTGGCCAAGGTCAATGAAAGGCATGATAAGACAAAAAGAGAGGTGGCAGAAAAGGGCAAGGAAATCAAAGCCCTTAAAGATAGGATCAAGGAGCTTGAGAATGAGCTCAAGCTAGATAAAATCATATCTGAGATCAGAGCAATGGTATGGTCCAATATTGGCCAATCCATCACCAACCAATGGCCATATATTGAGACAATCCATGAGCAACTAGAGCTCATCCCAAAGGCACAGAATGAAATCCGAACATCAAGAGCCTTATTAGGAAATATGCCTGAAGTTGCTACAAGAATGATCAATGTGCTTAACCACAAAACAAGTTCTCAGTTAGCCACCATTGGAATCACAAATAGAACTGAGACTATTCAACTGATCAAGAGGGTTCTTACTCTTAGAAATCTCGTACAGACATTGGACAGAAGAACCCAGGATATGCAGACAGAGGTGAACAGATTCATGGAGAAATTTCAGGTATTACAGAGTAGAGGACTCCCTAGCTTACTGAACAGCGGAGGGAAATTATTCACCCATGAACAGTATGCTAAAAGAGTAAATGTTTTTGCCTCAGCACAGATCAATGAGAGGGCCAGCACTTCAGAAGACACTGGGCCTATTACAAGGCAGGATTTCTATAGTAAGATAGAAAATCTATTTTTTATAATGAATGAAATTAATCACTTGTTTGATGTGGCCCCAAATTTTTTCAAATATACAGAAGCAGAAGAGACAATGGAGGCCATCCTCAGGCATCAGCTCCCTACACAGGAATGGTGGACAGATGCAATACAGAGAATTTTATAAGCAGTAAGGCATTCACCAATTTCTGTTTTTTACAATTTTTTATAAAAAGCACAGTTCAGCAAAGTCAGCATGCAACATAAATCAAAGCTGAGCCAACTCAGCGGATGTAGCGGCCAACAAAGCAGAAATAGAAGACCACAGCTGGCAAACCCGAGAATGCACTGCGCAGCCAAAAGTAAATGCGTATTTCCAGAATTAAAACAGAGTGATGCAACCGACTCAATGACTCTCAAAAGTCAAAACAATCCTATGACAGACATAAAGAGCATTTACGCTGCATTCAAAGTTGTAATAACTCCTTGTCTACTTTCTGAACGTAGTAATGAAGATATTTTCTCTCTCGGATGACTCAATGCCTGAGATATTTTCTATACGCATTCCTATAAAGTCCCCTTCGCATGAGATTGCAAAGGTTGTTGTTGATTTCTCCTGAAGAAATTCTTATGCTGTAATCCTTTCAGAAGTTAAATAGAGAAAGCAATGGAATTTCTCGGATTTCTGAGGTGTTGGATGCGTTCTGGTGTCTGTTGATAACTGCTGGATTCCTGTGTATTTCACTATACAATAAGTCTTTGTATCTCTCTCTGTTAATTAGTTGTTTTGTTAAAATCCATATATGTTATCTGATTTCAATACTAAGCAACAAAGAAAAAGAATAGCTTTCAGGATTTATTCACTGAGTACCCTGAGTTCAATCTGTGTTGTTTATGAATGTTTTCTTCAGCTGTAATCTGGATAATTGTAATTCTTAATTGTTGCACTTTCAGAATACACCTTTCACAGTGGCCTTTGTCACAGGAATTCAAGTTTTGCTCCTGTGCAGTGTGCTCACTTTCACCCCACCAACTTAATAGAAAATTCTTAATTGCTTTCTGTTAGTTGACATACATCACCATTTGATCTAATTTTGTCTGTCCAAAATACACAATAGGCCCTGCAGTTTGAACACCACCAATCCAGCATATCAGATCATTTCACAACTCCAGACTCCATTGCCCAATGGTATTATACTATCTAAACACTATATCATAAGACCTGAAAGAAATCCTTCAACCAAAACATAAACCAAAACCTGAGCATAATAGCTAGCCTAAAACACCATCATAACAGAGACAAATCATAAAGAGAGAGCCCTCTCTAATTGCAGTTTGGCTAGAAGCTGTGATCCAAAGATTGGTTAGTGGTTACCCCGGCCGTATTCCCTTGGGAGTCATAGGGAACAACCTGGGTGTCAACATAATTGGCGACTCCA
The DNA here is from genome assembly GCA_031772625.1 of Pinus tabuliformis. Classification (NCBI taxonomy): domain Eukaryota; kingdom Viridiplantae; phylum Streptophyta; class Pinopsida; order Pinales; family Pinaceae; genus Pinus; species Pinus tabuliformis. The sequence continues at coordinate 127,802,583 of CM062814.1, read as the reverse complement.
CTGGGGACTTTCTAGGTTTTTTCAATTACTATCTATCTTCCAAAGCTACCATCAAGCCTGAAACCAGCCAAGAGGCCTTAGAACTGTTTCTGTACCACAGTGACAGCTGTAAGGAAGAGCTAGATAGGGAATCTTCATCTTAGCTTTGAAACATATATAGCCATTCCAAAATCTTTATCCAGTCCTTGCATATATAAAAACTTCCTACAAAATCCCAAAAAACAGGTTGGAAGCTGGCTCCTAAGAAAAATCCACGGCATACTAGGGCAAATCCTGACCCTAATCCACCCATCATTGTTGATAATCCAAATACCATCCCTAGAAATATTAGGAGGCAGCAAAGGCAGGACCAACCTGCTGATTTAACCCCTCGTACAGTTCATCCCAACCCCATTTCTACTCCAATAAAGGTTCTTTTCCGGTCCACTCCTAGTTCCCCTAGTTCACCATCCACTTCTCACAGTCCTCCTCTCACATCTTCATCCACTGCACATATCCCCTTGAACCACACTTTAGGTTCAGCTTCACCTGTTACCCCTGTGGTACCCATCGTTCCTATTATCCCAGCTGCACCTGTTAATCCTCTAAATCCTGTAAATATGGCTAACAGATATGCACCCTTGCAGATACCAGCTAATGCTGCAGCTTTACCTCAAGATTACCAAAGCAAAATCTCATATTTTGACTCCAATGGCTCTCTAACAGCTGTCCAACATGCCAAGAAGATGCAAGACCATTTTGAGACCTATGAAATAGATGATGACAGTGTCAGAATGAGGATGTTTGTTCAAAGCCTAACCGGGGATGTAAGAACTTGGTTTAGATCCCTAAATGCAAACTCCATTGCAACTCCCAATGATCTGTATCAAGCCTTTACTACCAGATGGGAGAAGAAGAAAGATCCCCTGCACATACTTTCTGAATATGAAACAATCAAGAGAGGACCGCAAGAGACCGTTATGGAGTATTGTGCTAGATTCAACAATGTGTACAATGCAATACCACAAAACCTAAGACCTCCTCCTGATTTGGCCTTGTACAAATTCCCTGATGGATTTGATCCTGACATGGCATATCAGTTGAAGGAAAGAGAACCTGAAACCCTTGAAGACGCTCAAAAGGCTACTGTCACAGTGGAGGCAAACCTGATTGCCAAAAGAAACAGGGCAAGGTTAGAAAAGAGAAGCATATACAAAGAAGAACCTACAGCCCTTGATCAAAAACTTGATGCAATACTTAATGGTATGAAGAGATTGGGTGATAGGGTAGAATCGGTTGAGAGAAAAGCATCATGGGAAGCACCACAAAACAATCCTCCTAGGAATCCAAATTTTAGGAGAAACCCAAACCCAAACATTGGCAAGGCCAATGCTGACCAAGACATAAGACCCCCTTTCCAAGAAAATTATGCAGAAACTTCAACATCAACTGAGCCCAATGAAGATCCTGAGATTAATTTAATGGGTCTGGATGGTGAAAGTCAAGTTTTCTTAACACAAGAGGATCATGAGGATGATGAAATCAAACTATTCCAAACTAAATCAGGTGAATCCTTTGACTTCAAACAAGGCTATGACACTGTTGTTTATGAAGTCCATAAACAATACAAGCTGAGGAGCAGAACTGTAAATGTTAACCAACCTGAAATGAAAAAGGATAATCAGCAGCCCAAAAGAGTCACAGGCACAGAACCTAATGACAAAATAAATTCACATACACAAGAAATGATTGTTGAAGAGATCACCAAACCACTGTCCACAAAACAGCAGCCTATGGTCACTCCCCCCTCTCATCCTTATTCAACTATTTCTCCTCAAGAAATGTGTAAAAAGGATAAGTCCCAAAATCAAGATAAAAATCAAGAAGAAGATTTAATGAATAAGGAGAGGACTGTCACCTATAACCCCAGGACCCAATCTGAAAAATCCTTTGATCTAGAAACTGAAATTGGCAAAATAAAGATAGCTATTCCTCTCGTGGAACTAGCCAAGCATGACATCTATAAACTGCAGATCAAAAAGTCCCTTCAACTCACCAGCAACATAGATGATGTCAATGTGCTGGATGACACTCCAGAATTGTTATTTGGCCCAGAAGTGGATGGAAAAACAATAGTCACAGGGGTACTACCGTTTTATGTCAGCCTACATATTCATGACAAAATACTACACAATGCAATGTTTGATTCGGGTGCTTCTCATAACCTCATGCCAAAAGCAGTCATGGAAAGATTAAATTTGGATATAACAAGACCATACAAGGACCTGTTTTCCTTTGACTCCAGCCAAGTCAAGTGTTTAGGTCTAATAAAAGATTTATGTGTGTCTCTGGTTCAATACCCTAACAAGACCATTCTAATGGATGTTGTAGTCGCTGATATCCCACCTAAATATGGGATGCTGTTATCAAGATCATGGGGAGCTAAACTCCAAGGTTCCCTACAATTAGACATGTCATATGCCACCATCTCTGTTTTTGGGCAACCAAAAAGACTGTACAGAGAAACACTGATGAAATACATGGTCAGCAGTGAGGAAAAGCCTCAAAACTTTCCCATATATGCTATCCATTCAGACATAGACTCATACATTCTTTTCAATGACATCACAACTCCCTCAAAAGGTGAAGTTGAAACCAAGACATTCATACAAGAGAAAGACTCAAATGAAAGTATCACCACCCACGAAACAGCAGCTAAACAAACACTAGATACTGCTGTTGTTCTAAATCCCAAGCATACCCAATCAAATGATGAAACTATCCTAGAAGACGACCTAAAGGAAAAACCACAACTTCTACTCACATTGCCAGCCCATGAAAAGATCATTAAAACTCCTTCCCAACAGGACATTCTATGGTTCCTTGAATTTGACGGTGCAGTTAACAAATTAGGAGCAGGGGCTGGAGTTTGGGTACACAATAAAGAAAATAGCTATGCAGAAGGCAGAGCCTACAGATTGAATTTCAGATGTACTAATAACATGGCTGAATATGAGGCTCTCCTACTAGGTCTCAAGTTAGTAAAGTCCCTACAAGCGATAAAAGTGTCAATCCTAGGAGACTCAGACCTAGTTATCCAACAAGTAAAGGGAAATTTTGTCACCAATGATAAAAGATTGAGGTCTTATAGGTCTGCTGTTGCTGATGTACTGAACTCCTTCCTTGAATTCCAAATCACTAAGATTTCTAGGACCCTCAATCTACATGCTCATAGTTTAGCCACCTTTGCTAGTACCTGCAAGCTGCCTTTTGAGCCCCATCATTGTTTTACAGCTGAGATAAAACACAGACCATCTGTCCCAAACAATATCAATGATTGGCAAGTGTTTGATGATGACAAGCAAATAAACAATTTCTTGACTTTGCAGCAAGAATTTTCAGGACTAAATATTGACATTGACAAAGCAAGTCAATCACAAATACTTGACAAAGAAAGTCAATCACAAATACAGTTTCAGGAGATTACTCACCCAATATCACTCAGGACAGCAAAACAAATGCTAAATCCAACTATTTTTGACAAGGACAGCATTCAGCAAATTCAATCAAATAATTGTGAGGAAGTGGCCAATGCTGAAACTGAAATCATAGAGCTGAAAGACAACTTTCTACCAACAGGCCTAACTCCCCTAGAGGACATCTTTGATTCAAATGATATTCCTAGAAAACCAAAAATGCAGCCCTTAAATGCAGCCATTGAAGAATACAACATAGGTACAATCGACAAACCCAAAATAATTAAATTGTCTGCATCTTTACCACCTGATCAAAAGCCAAAATACATTGACCTTTTTAAAGAGTTCCAGGATGTCTTTGCATGGAGTTATGAGGACCTAAAGTCCTATGACACCTCTGTTATCCAGCATACCATCCCTCTCAAGCCTGATCAAAAGCCCTTTAAACAAAAATTGAGGAGAATCAATCCTATGCTTCTCCCAGCAATGGAACAAGAAGTACAAAAAATGTTTAAGGCAGGCATCATAGCACCAATCAGATTCTCTGAATGGATCTCCAACTTAGTCCCTACAAGAAAGAAGACCGGAGAAATTAGGCTGTGTGTGGACTTAAGGAATCTGAACCAAGTATCCCTCAAAGACAACTATCCCTTACCTAAAATGGATCATATTCTCCAAAGAGTGGTAGGGGCCTCAAGGATCTCATTACTTGATGGATTCTCGGGTTTCAATCAAATCCTAGTACACCCTGATGATCAAGACAAAACTGCATTTACAACCCCATGGGGAACTTTCAAGTATGTTAAAATGCCTTTTGGGTTGAAGAATGTCGGGGCAACATTTCAAAGAGCAATGGATATTGCTTTCGCGAAGGAGATTCATGATTTCCTTGTCATTTATTTAGATGACCTCACACCTTTTTCCAAGTCTGACCAAGAACATTTGAAACATTTGAGACAGATCTTCCTAACATGTAGGAAATATGGAATTTCGTTGAATCCCAAAAAATCCCTGTTTGGTTTAGAGGAAGGTAAACTATTGGGCCACATCATCTCTAAAGATGGCATAAGAATTGATCCAGACAGGATACAAGCTATCCTACAAATGCCCCACCCAAGAAATATAAAAGAATTGCAAGGATTCTTGGGAAAAATCAACTTCTTAAGGAGATTTATCCCAAATCTGGCCGAGTTGATCAGATTGCTTAATAATATGCTAAAGAAAGATTCAAAGGTCAAATGGACTGTTGAAGCCAAGCAAGCCTTTGAAGGTATAAAACTGGCCCTTACCCAAACCCCAGTGTTGACTAATCCACAGTTTGACAGAGAATTCATCATCTTCTCTTTTGCCTCCCAGCATACTATTGCTGCTGTTTTATTACAAAAGGATGACCAAGGAAATGAGAAGCCTATTGCCTTCTTCAGCAGGGCTCTTAGAGATGCACCTCTAAAATATCAAATCATGGAGAAACAAGCCTATGCTTTGGTCAAGGCCATTAAAGACTTTAGGATTTATATCCTTTACTCTCATGTTGTGGCTTATGTACCAAGTCCTATTGTCAAAGACATTCTCACCCAAGAAAACTTAGAGGGTAGAAGAGGAAAGTGGATTGCCAACATATTGGAATTTGATATTGAGATAAAACCAACTAAACTAATAAAAGGGCAAGGTTTGGCCAAGTTAATGACAGAAGCAAATTTCCAAGCCCTAGATATCAATCAGCTGGACAGTGAAACAGAGCTGGCGACTCCAAAGATCAATGTAGCCTTTGAACAATCCCCTTGGTACTCTGACATCTGTTATGTGTTACAAAACCTGTGTGCTCCCCCAGGACTGTCCAGAACTAAGTGTAGGTTCTTAAAAATGAAAACATCTAGATTTTGTGTGATGGATGGAAATTTACTTTGGAAAAACCATGAAGGTATATTGCTGCACTGTTTAATGGAAAATGAAACTAACAATATCATGCAAGATTTTCATGCAGGAGACTGTGGTGGACATTTGTACTGGAAATCCACTGTGGACAAAATACTGAGGGTTGGTTATTACTGGCCCACCATGTTCTCTGATGTCAAGAAATTCACTACCTCATGCCACAAATGCCAAGTGTTTGAGGGCAAAAGACAGTTGCTGCCACTACGCCTAAGACCCATTGCAACAGAGAGACCTTTTCAACAATGGGGCTTGGATTTCATTGGGGAAATTCATCCCTCATCTTCAGGCCAACATAGATGGATTCTGACAGCCACAGACTACTTCACCAAATGGATTGAAGCTGCCCCATGCAGATAAGCAAATGACTCAGTAATCATTCAGTTTTTGGAGAACAACATACTGGCTAGGTTTGGCTATCCTGACAAAATAATAACAGACAATGCTACTGCTTTCAGATCCAAGAAAATGGTGAACTTCTGCCACAAATATCATATTACTTTGGGACACTCTACTGCATACTATCCCCAAGGAAATGGCCTAGCTGAATCATCTAACAAGAGCCTGGTGAACATCATAAAAAAGGTGCTGGAAGAAAACAAAAAGAATTGGCACAAGAAACTAGTCAATGCCTTATGGGCAGATAGACTAACAACCAAAAGATCAATTGGAACCAGCCCATATGAGTTGGTTTATGGACTAGAAGCCAAATTTCCCTCATCAATAGGAGTGCCTGTTATGAAGCTTCTTCAAGAAAACCAAGCCGAACCTAATGATATGCAAAGAAGGATAAATCAAATCATATGTCTGCAGCAATTAAGAGATCAGGTTTTCAGCAGAGTTCAAGAGTTACAAGAAAAATTAAAGAAGGCCTTTGACAGGAGAACCAAAGCAGAAGATTTCAATGTGGGAGACAAAGTCATAAAGTGGGATGCAAGAAGAGAAGAAAAGGGAAAGCATGGAAAATTTGATTCCTTATGGAGGGGACCATTTACTGTCCAAGCAGTGCAAGGTAACAACACTTACTTCCTTAAAAGTCTAACTGAAGCTGACTTGGATGAAGGTCCTGTCAATGGCAGGATGCTGAAGCATTATTTTGACTATTTCCCATGAGTGCAACCTGAGGTTCCCTTGTATATATGCAGATGTACATATTATTTTCTGTTTAGATTGTAAAAATGCAGTTTTCCAAGTTATTGACTAACCAACAAAAGGTAAATAGAATCAGAGGTCTACCAAGAAGGGAAGCACAAAATTTGGCACTTCAAAGCAGCAAACTTCAAGGGTGATATGGGCAACAATGGAGCAAGGCAATCTGACCTGCTGTTCTTGGTCTTTCAAAAGAAACACCATCCCCATGTGGAGCCACTGTTAGATACCTATACCAATAGGTTTCATATTTCATGATTGGCTATGGAAGGTCCAAATTTGTTCTGCTTTGATGACTCAAAGATCACATATTTCCAAGAGAACCCAATCTATGTTTACAGCATGGTATGAGCTTCAAATTTTGATGGATGATTCAACAGCTTAATCTGGATCATTCCATGGTTTAAATTTACAGTTGTAGAATAGAGAAAGGAGTCTGTCCAAACTGTTTAATCTTGGCAGACAAGTAGTTCAGGTAGAGAAAAAAAGGCTCCCAACAGCTTAATCTGGGACCTTGGAAGAAATAAGGGTAGAAGTAGATAGCAAAAACAAAAGAAAAGCCAAAGAAAAGAAAAGGCAAGTCAGGGTCTGCAAGTCCAAGTGCACCCTCCAAGAAGAAATAAAAAATGCTAGGCAAGTAGCTGGGTAAGTAGTGGTGGTTGCAGAAAAGGCTATCTTTACCATTGCAGATATGTTGACTATGATTACCAAGGCAAAGTCTATCAAGTGACAAGGTGTTCATATTCATCAAGTTACAGCAAGGAGCATGACTAACCTGCCTCCTTCCCCTTTCTTTTCATTACTAACATCCCTCTATGAGCTGAGATTCAGGGAGGAAGATCATGGTTTCATGATGATTCTTGTTCATCCAAAGCCACATTTCTTGTCTAAAAATCTTTTCATTTTGATCTACTCCCTAAACTAAGTAAGTTTCAAGTAAACTTAGTATCTTCTCCCTCCATTCACTTCCCCCATCCATATTAACTCTAACTCTACTATGTAAATCCTCTGTATTTCCTTTCCCCTACTAGTATTAACACCATGGTGTATAAACCCGAAATTTGGTATAAATATCCCTCCCCCTTGGCATTATAGCCGTATGTTCTCTAAAGGGATCAGATGACATCTGGTCATTGTGATAAGCCTAAGCCAAAACCCCTTTTCCCCTTTACAAATCCCTTTCTCACTTTCAAATCCCCATTTACACATAAAACCTCCTAAAAAAGCCTTGTTTATACCCTTACCCACTTCAAATGGTTAAAACGTGGAAAACCCACTTCCGCCGCTTAAACTAAAGTCTGGGCGCATACATTTGTTTTTGAGATACATTGAAAAACCTTACAAAACCACCATACCCCGATCTTTTCCGCCTAAGTGCGCATCCCGAAAAATATGTTAAATAAAGCTGCGCCTTGCCGTATCCCCCGATCATGTCATCGACCCCGACAGCCGTCCGATCCGATCTTGCGCATCCAACGGCTCTGGTTGCATTGGACCCTCTCCGAGGATTGCCCATTAACCACCCTATCCCCCTATCAAATCTAACCTCCGATAGCCGTCAGATCACATCCCTCCAGATCCGACGGCCATCGCTGCATCGGAGCAGATCCGCTGTCCGGACGATATCTTCCGACGGCCGTATTTTGGCTACGTCACGCGGCAGCCACGCGTCGCCTCCACGGCCCATCGGAGGTACCACTGACACTTACCGCCACCGTACCATAGGCGGTGCGATATAAAACCGCCGGCGGTTTCCGGTTTCTTCCTTTCCGCCCGCATTGCGTCATCCCCACGTCACTGCCACTTATGCCGCCACGTCAACCTTCCGCTCAACTATTGGTCGACCTGTCCCGCCACCTCACCATCCCCCGTGGACCAACCAGAGCCCGCCACCTGGCCGGATGACGTCCTGCTGATGTCATCCGACCCTGACCCCACCTATGACGTCATGCTGACGTCAGCACGAAAACGCGCCAAAATCACCAAAAACTATATTTATGTCAAAAAGTCGCGGTTTTTGCTATTTTTGGCGAGAGCTTTGTTGTCTGTTCTGCATGAAATTTTACGTTCAAACCTGCACCAGCCTGCTGAGTTAACTTCCAGACCGCCAGAGCGTCCATCCTTCACGCACTAGCAAGTTTAACCGGCGAAATTCCACAGGTACTCTCCATCTTTACTCTGCAAATCCGTTTTTTCGTAAATTCCGACAGTAGCCTGTAAGCAGACTTTAAAACGCCGATTTCACCACTAAACTCCACTGAACCAGCAGTAATACCGAACCAAAGCTACCATTACACGTTTGGAAAAACCACATTGGGCAAATTGAACATAAATTCCTTGCTGGTTCGCGCAATCGTGAACCAGTTACCCGCAAAAATCAAATTTGCCTCAAAAACAAACTCTGCTCAGTTCTGCAAGTCATCTATTGGTTCAAAGGCAGTATTTCAATTGCTGCATCCTTCCCTATTTCATTCTTTCTCCTCAGAAATTCCCATCTTCCTCAGAAAAGCCCCTTTTGTGTTACTCTGCATAGTAACTCCAGTCCTAAAAAGAACAGAATCCTAAAGAAAAAATGGATCCCCCTGTGGCTCCCATAGCCCTCAATGTAGCTCCTCTGAATGCCCCTCACAGAGCATCGGACTGGAAAGCATTAGCTGACTTAGACTATAACATATCAGAAGAAATGCTAAGCAGGAGCAGGTTTCAACTCCAAATATTAAATGAAATTAAAATCAAACATCAGAATGGGACAGACATCTTGGGAATTTGGGATTCCTCTCTCCCAATCTTCAAGCTACCTCAGGTCAACCAATTCCCAGAACTCATCCACCTATGTGTTGAGTATTATGATGCATCCCAGAGGGCAGTGCTTGATTCTTCAGGTGCAATTCTGTTTCTCATTACCCCTGAAGCCATCAGGGAGATGCTGCAGTTCAAAACAGATAAGAAGTTGGTCCCTCTATCACTAGCTGATTTGATAATGGAGGGAGCCAGAATAACAGAGGCCCAGATTACAAAGCTTAACCAGTTATTCATCAAAGCTGACACTGTACAAACTCCTCCCATCAACTCTGTCTACCTCAACCAATTGGGCCTGGACCTTGTTGACATGATCAGTCCCATCCTGGGATATGATTCAGTGGAATATGTGGATGAAACGGTTATGCACATAATGCTCATGTTTTCTCCAGGAAGAAAACCAGTCTGCTATGACTATGCCACATACATCTCAGACAAGATGCATGAGCAGTTGATGAACCTATCAAGAGATAGGGTATTTAAATACACTTCCTACATATATCATTTGCTTCTATACTTCCAGCATGAGAAGTTCTCCTTCCCAATGAAGAGAGAAGATGCACAGGGAAATTTGAGATCTGTGGTGTACTGGACGTCTGCTTTCCACCTCCATTTCTATTCTCCATACACCTACTGTGAGTTCATTGATCACTTCATTCATCCAGCCATGACTCTACTTTTGGGCTTACCTCCTCCCAGATTGACAGATGAGATGCAAAGACTCCTGCATTTATCAAAAGCATACAGTATTGGGGATTGGTACTTCTACCAACACCACACCGTCATCAGAATATATGGGTGTGAGTTGCCCCCATTTAGACTACCCAGATTTGTGCCTATGAGGCTACTTGCCTTAGAATACTTCAGGCAGTTTGGCTTTGTGGATATGTTCCACTTTTCAGGCACAGGTAAGAAGGCACAGCTAAAGGTCAAAAGTCAACTTGGCCATTTCCTCTATAACGAAAGGGAGGAAGGGTGGAAGGAAGCAGATAGAATGCTTGGGGGCCTTGGTCTCAAATACAGCTTCCTATGGAAACCTTACGACCCTAATAACTTCATTACCATGAGGAGGCTTAAATACAAATTGTCTGTTTATGATCATTGCAGCCTTCCTCACATAGAAAAACATGCCAATCAAAGCAAATGGAGGAGAGGGACTTTAGAAGAAGCTGTTACTCAAGAAGAGCTTAATCAAAGAGCTCTAAGAAACATAAAGAAAATGGCTGACCTTGAGTTTTATTCACAGGTCAGCTCACTGCCGAGCACACAAATTGGAGCAGCAGCATCCTCTTCAACTGCCCAACAGCAGGCTACAAGAGTTGCTGGAAATATATCAGAGAAGGGAAAAGAACAGGTGATGGAGATAGAGCCAGAGCAGCGAGAGAAAGAACAGGCAGAGCAGCAGCAGCAGCAACAACAAAAACAGCAACAGCAGCAAGGAGAAGGGCAATCTGAAACACAACAGCCCTTACAGCAAGAAAGAGTGGTAGATACCCCAACTACCACTGAGCAGCAGGCCCAAAATGTAGAACACTCAAGGCCTGAAAACATTACTGATGCCTCGGTCCTTCAAACTCCACAGAAGGAGGACCTAAGTAGAAAAAGGGACAGAGAAACACCCATGACTTCATCCATCAACCAAGAGGAGAAGAGACAGAGGTTAAATGACTTCTCAGAGGATGATGCGGCAATTAGACAAGCAATGGGTATGGGCCCACCCAGCAGGGAAGCCTCGGTCAGTTCCTTCCACCAAGAACAAGACAGAACCATGGGAGGGGAGGTCACTTCCTCCAGCCAGCAGAGGGAAGGAGAGGTAGGCATCAAACAGCAGTTTATAGACATCAAAAGAAAGAGTGAACCCATGAAAATCAAATTATATAACCATTTGTTGAAAATGGCTCCCTCCAACCAACAAAGATTAATGGCTGCCTTTGATGTGGACGAAGGCAAGTTGACTATGAGTCACTTCATACCCACCGCGCTCCAGCCACAATCTACTGCAGATTATCTCAGGACTAATCTAGAGGTCCTGGCCAAGGACATCCACCCAATGGATAAAATTGAGCTGCAAAAGCAAACTGGCGAAATGGTGTATGCCTCCTTGGCAGACAAAACGTTGGAGAATTATAAATTAACAAGCAGCCTCAATGCTACAGCCTCTCAACTAGAATTGGAGAGGGCTTCATCTCATGCCAAAGATAACAGGATAAGATCCCTAGAGGACATCATCGTGGAAATTGGGCATAACCCCAATGACATCAAAGGGATACAGGAGATCTTGAAACTAAGGGATGCTGACATGGCTGCATTAAGGAAGAAAGTCAAACTCCCAGCTACCATTCACCCCAAACAGATGAGGTAGCCCAGCAAAGGATGGAAAAGGATGCCACAGATCTGCTAATATCTATATATAAGCAGCTCCTGCAGACACAAGAGAAATTAGGAGAGTCCGAGGCTACTCAAGCGGCCTTACAAGCAGCACTAAAGCAAAGACAAGAGGGTCAGACTTCTCAGCCTCCTCCTCAAGTCATCAATCTTAAGGACGCTGCTCCTACCACTGTGCCTCCACCTCAACAAGCTGAACAAACAGCTACATCCACTTCAGTAGCACCTACAAGTATAGAACAGGCACAGAGCCTAGATATGCAGAAATTAAAGAATGAAATACAAATCTTGGAAGCTCAGATGACAGAGCTGCATGAAACCAGAGAAAAGCTGGCCAAGGTCAATGAAAGGCATGATAAGACAAAAAGAGAGGTGGCAGAAAAGGGCAAGGAAATCAAAGCCCTTAAAGATAGGATCAAGGAGCTTGAGAATGAGCTCAAGCTAGATAAAATCATATCTGAGATCAGAGCAATGGTATGGTCCAATATTGGCCAATCCATCACCAACCAATGGCCATATATTGAGACAATCCATGAGCAACTAGAGCTCATCCCAAAGGCACAAAAGGAAATCCGAACATCAAGAGCCTTATTAGGAAATATGCCTGAAGTTGCTACAAGAATGATCAATGTGCTTAACCACAAAACAAGTTCTCAGTTAGCCACCATTGGAATCACAAATAGAACTGAGACTATTCAACTGATCAAGAGGGTTCTTACTCTTAGAAATCTGGTACAGACATTGGACAGAAGAACCCAGGATATGCAGACAGAGGTGAACAGGTTCATGGAGAAATTTCAGGTATTACAGAGTAGAGGACTCCCTAGCTTACTGAACAGCGGAGGGAAATTATTCACCCATGAACAGTATGCTAAAAGAGTAAATGTTTTTGCCTCAGCACAGATCAATGAGAGGGCCAGCACTTCAGAAGACACTGGGCCTATTACAGGGCAGGATTTCTATAGTAAGATAGAAAATCTATTTTTTATAATGAATGAAATTAATCACTTGTTTGATGTGGCCCCAAATTTTTTCAAATATACAGAAGCAGAAGAGACAATGGAGGCCATCCTCAGGCATCAGCTCCCTACACAGGAATGGTGGACAGATGCAATACAGAGAATTTTATAAGCAGTAAGGCATTCACCAATTTCTGTTTTTTACAATTTTTTATAAAAAGCACAGTTCAGCAAAGTCAGCATGCAGCATAAATCAAAGTTGAGCCAACTCAGCGGATGTAGCGGCCAACAAAGCAGAAATAGAAGACCACAGCTGGCAAACCCGAGAATGCACTGCGCAGCCAAAAGTAAATGCGTATTTCCAGAATTAAAACAGAGTGATGCAACCGACTCAGTGACTCTCAAAAGTCAAAACAATCCTCTGACAGACATAAAGAGCATTTACGCTGCATTCAAAGTTGTAATAACTCCTTGTCTACTTTCTGAACGTAGTAATGAAGATATTTTCTCTCTCGGATGACTCAATGCCTGAGATATTTTCTATACGCATTCCTATAAAGTCCCCTTCGCATGAGATTGCAAAGGTTGTTGTTGATTTCTCCTGAAGAAATTCTTATGCTGTAATCCTTTCAGAAGTTAAATAGAGAAAGCAATGGAATTTCTCGGATTTCTGAGGTGTTGGATGCGTTCTGGTGTCTGTTGATAACTGCTGGATTCCTGTGTATTTCACTATACAATAAGTCTCTGTATCTCTCTCTGTTAATTAGTTGTTTTGTTAAAATCCATATATGTTATTTGATTTCAATACCAAGCAACAAAGAAAAAGAATAGCTTTTAGGATTTATTCACTGAGTACCCTGAGTTCAATCTGTGTTGTTTATGAATGTTTTCTTCAGCTGTAATCTGGATAATTGTAATTCTTAATTGCTGCACTTTCAGAATACACCTTTCACAGTGGCCTTTGTCACAGGAATTCAAGTTTTGCTCCTGTGCAGTGTGCTCACTTTCACCCCACCAACTTAATAGAAAATTCTTAATTGCTTTCTGTTAGTTGACATACATCACCATTTGATCTAATTTTGTCTGTCCAAAATACACAATAGGCCCTGCAGTTTGAACACCACTAATCCAGCGTATCAGATCATTTCACAACTCCAGACTCCATTGCCCAATGGTATTATACTATCTAAACACTATATCATAAGACCTGAAAGAAATCCTTCAACCAAAACATAAACCAAAACCTGAGCATAATAGCTAGCCTAAAACACCATCATAACAGAGACAAATCATAAAGAGAGAGCCCTCTCTGATTGCAGTTTGGCTAGAAGCTGTGATCCAAAGATTGGTTAGTGGTTACCCCGGCCGTATTCCCTTGGGAGTCATAGGGAACAACCTGGGTGTTAACAGATGCAACATTGCATTGGTTCATGGGTTTACCTAGAGATAACATCACAACTTGGGCTTAGATGCAACAGGATTTTAACAACAAATATAGGGACTATTTTAGGTCAAAGGATACTAAAGAAGCAATTTTCAGGATGACCATGGGCTAGGATGAATCGTTAGAAGACTATGAAGAAAGATTCCAACTCAGTTACAAAAGGGCTAGGTGCACACTTGACCCTAAGTCACTAAAGCTGGTCCTGCTTAGAGGAGTAAGGGAAGATCTTCTAGATACCTTACAATTGTTAGTAGGAGGGGATATCTACCAATTACCCTATGAGGATATCAAGATTGTCTTTAGAAACCATTCTAGGGCAGCTAGGAAAAAGGGTAGGGGTAGTCAACCTATGGCCAGTGCATCATCTTCCAACTCATCCATCAAGGGTGAAATTGGAAATATGCTGGAAGATTTCAAAAGTGAGATGCTGTAAACCCTTGCCTTGCAATTGGACACCATGAACATCAAAAGAAAGCAAGAGGAAGTAGAGAGATCCTTAGCCATATTTTGTCCTATATGCACTAGGAGGCATCCTAGGAACAAATGACCGTTGAACTGCATTGAGATTTGCTCGGTCTATGAAGAAAACCATTCTAAAGACGAGTGCCCTTCCTTACTCGGACTCAAATCTGTATATCAAGGAGCTAAAGGGATCACTGAGAAGCTTTGTTACATCAACCAAAGGAGACCTCTTGGGCCTAGACCATACTGACAAGGTATGCAAGGGTCATCCCATGCATATTACAACCCCAACCAAACCACAACTATACCTTCTTGGGGACATACTTCTCATCCTTCCTAGTCTACCCCCCCTCCTTGTTCCTATGCATCTCAATATCATTCCCAACCAGCCAGCCAGTCATTTCAACCTTATGTTCTTCCACAACCTCAGTGGAATACCCCACACCAGGGGTGGAGGCCCCAATACAGCAATGCTCCAGCTCTATTACCTTCACCACCTACCCAACCACAACTCCTACGCTCTGCTCCACCCAAGCAACCCTAGATTCCTACCTAGCCAAATCTGAACCCGAATAATAGGTAGGCTCAACAAGTATACCATGGAGAGACATTATACCCAACTTATGCTGTAGAAATCTAGGAGATCAACCTAAGATTTGGGAGAATTCTCCTAGATAACCAACCTCCCTCTCCACATAGGGAGGTTGAGGAAGAAAGAGAGGAAAGAAACCCTAAAGTAAATCCACCCTTTCCTAAGAGATTATCCCAACCACTCCAGCCTATGCCAGAAGAACTTGAACTTCTGGGAGAATTGAAAATCTATGTGTAAAGATCCCCCTTCTCCAGGTAATAAAAGATGTTCCCATTTACAATAAGTTGATTAAGGAGAAGTGCTTCAAGCATTCAAGAAGAAGAAAAATGGATGCCCCTACAATTAATGTCATTAGGCAGTTGTCTGACTTAATGCTGGGGTAGGTAATATGTCCAAAATATTTGGACCCTGGAAGCCCTATAGTGGATCTGCACATCAATGGCACCATTGTCCCACACACTCTGATTGATCTTGGGGCTACCATTAATGTGATGAGCAAAGACACCATGCTCAAGCTCAACCTCCAAGAGTTATTGAGGAAGACCACAACAATTTTGCAACTTGCAGACCATTCCACAGTCACACCTGAGGGAATTGCGGAAGATGTGATGCTCTCCATTGACTCCTGGGAGTACCCTACAGATTTTCTAGTTCTCTAGCCCAAGGCTAAGCTTACTGGTTACCCTCTCATCCTTGGGAGGCCATGGTTGGCCACAACCAATGCTTACATTAGCTGCAGAGCTGGGAATATGACCATCAAGAATGGGCATATGTCCAAAGAGTTAGTCCTATACCCTCCTACTCAACCTTCTTTAGAGCATGATTTACCTTTATGGTTGGAGAAGGAGGAAGAATATGAGGCTTATTCAGCCCAACTTTATGCTTTGGAAGCAACCATAGGAGGAGGAAAGCAAGATGAGGATGACTTAATTGAACACCTGCTCCAAAGTCCAACTCCTAGTTTGTTACCATTAGAAGAAGAAGTAAGGGAAACCCAAAACAATCATCCAATTGACTTATTCTTGGCCAATTCCAACCCACTCCATGTCAAAACCATAGAATTTGGCCCAGAGAAAACTTTGAAAATTAATCCATCTCTTTCTGCTCTCGAAGAGGAAAAGCTATGCAACATGTTGAGAGAAAACCTAGAAGCCTTCGCTTGGAGTTACAAGGAAATGAAGGGAGTACACCCCTCAGTGTGTACTCACCACATATACATCAAAGAAGGTTGCAAGCCAGTCTGACAACCACAAAGGAGGATGAATCCAACTCTTAAAGATATAGTCAAAGAAGAACTACAAAAACTGCTAGATGCAGGATTCATTTACCCTATCTTTGACAGTGACTGGGTCTCTCCTTTAGTGTTAGTTCCCAAGAAAAATGGTAAGTGGAGGATTTGTGTCGATTATAGGGAATTGAAAAAAGCCACAAAGAAGGATAATTTTCCCCTACCCTTCATTGACCAAGTACTAGATGGCCTAGCAGGGAAGAAGTTTTTTTTCTTTCCTAGATGGATTCAATTGGTACAACCAAATCCAAATCTGCCTAGAAGACCAGGACAAGACCACATTCACATGTCCTTGGGGTACTTTTGCCTATAGGGTCCTTCATTTTGGCCTATGCAATGCTCCTACCACTTTCTAGAGAGCAGTCTTGAGTATTTTTGTTGAATTAGTACATGATGCAGTGGAAATTTATATGGATGATTTTACACCTTATGGCTGTGATTTTCAAGAAGCCCTGACTAACCTAGGCAAAGTATTACACAAATGCATTGAAATGAACCTATCTCTAAGTCCAGAAAAATGTGAATTCTTAATGACTGAAGGGACCATGCTAGGTCATTCAATATCTTAGCAAGGACTGCACGTGGACCCAAACAAAATAGCAATCATCCAAAGGGTCCCACCTCCTAAAAAGCAGAGGGATGTCAGGAGTTTCTTGGGGTTAGCTAGATACTACTGAAGGTTCATAAAGGACTTCAGCAAGTTGGCCTCTCCCTTCTTTGGGTTGTTGGCCAAAGATTCAGAGTTTATATGGTCAAAAAGCTGTCAAGAGGCCTTAGACATTTTAAAGGGTAAGTTAACCACTGCACCAATTCTTCGAGGCCCAAACTAGGCCCTCCCTTTTCATATTCATGCTGATGCCTCACACAAAGCTATAGGAGTAGCCTTAGGATAGGTAGAGGAGAAATTTCCCAATGCCATTTATTTTATTAGTAAGAACTTGTCAAAGGTTGAGCTAAATTATACTGTGACTGAAAACGAACTCTTGGCTTTTAAACATTCATTAAAAAAATTTAGGCATTACATTACAGGCTATCAAACATTTGTGCATACTGTCCATGCTGCAATCAAATATTTAATGAACAAAGTAGATGTAAATGCTGGAATTATAATATGGTTGATTTTATTACAATAGTTTGATCTAACTATTGTTTATAAGCCTGGTAAGGAAAATGTTGTTGCAGACTTTCTGTCTAGGATGAATCTGCCTGTAGGTGAAGAAGGAATGGTGGATGACCAGTTACTAGATGAGCATTTGTTTTCTATTTCAGTTCTCTCCCCATTGTTTGCTAATATAACAAACTATTTGGTATCAGCACAGTTCCCACCAAACTTGCCCTCCAAAGAAAAGAGCAAGATAGTTAGGAAAAGCTCCCCCTTGACCTGGATTGGGGGAAATGTTTTCAAACTTGGCCTAGATCAAATCTTGAGAAGGTGTGTAAGGGAAGAGGAAGTTTTTGACATCCTTCTAACTTGTCACGACGAGCCTTGTGGAGGTCACTTTGGAGCAAAGAGGACAACATTTAAAGTGTCACAAGTAGGCTATTATTGGCCAACTCTTCATCAGGATGTGAAAAGGTACATTAGTCAGTGTGATCGATGCCAGAGGATGGGAAAGCCTACTCCAAGAGATGAAATGCCCCTACAACCTCAAGTGACTTTCGAGCCATTTGACAAGTGGGTCATGGACTTCATTGGGCCCATCAACCCTCTTTCAAAGCAAAAACAATACATTATTGTGTGCATTGATTATTTTACTAAGTTGGCTAAACCAAGGCAATTAAGGAAACAACTGAAGAGAAGGTGGTTGAGTTCCTAAGGGAGAATATATTCTACAAATTTGGGTACCCTAGAGAGCTAGTCACAGACCAAGGTAGCCAGTTTATCTCCAACATGATTGAAGAACTGCTCAGCCATCACAAAATCAACCATAGGACCTCTACTCCTTATCATCCACAAGCTAATAAGCAAGTGGAGGTGACCAACAGGGCACTGGAGAGCATCTTAACCAAGGTAGTAGGCAACAGCAGGAAGGATTGGGCAGAGAGACTAGTTGAGGCCACCTGGGCCTATAATACAACATGGAAGAGCACCACTGGATTTACACCCTATGAGCTGGTCTATGGGAAAAAGGATTTGCTTTCCATTGAGTTTGAATATAACACATTGAGGATGGCAACACAACTAGATTTGGATCTCAGTCATGCATAGAAAGAAAGATTGTTCTAATTAAATGGCTTGGATGAATTTAGAATGCAGGCCCTCCTACATACAGAGATAGTTCAGCTTCAGAGGAAGATCTGGCATGATAGACATATTAAGGAGAAGCAATTTCAAGAGGGCTATTAGGGTTTTTTATATGATTCGAGTTATAAAGACTTCAAGGGAAAGCTAAGGACAAGATGGCTCGGAAATTATGTGGTGGAAAGATGCCTTGATAATGGTTTAGTGCAAATTAGAACTATAGATGAAGAAGCTATTCCATTGCTTGTTAATGGACACCGATTGAAAATGTACAAGAGGCCTTTATCAAAACAAGAGTTCATTGACAATATCAATAATACAGTGATGATGGTGGAGCAAATTCCAACTCCTCCCTCATTAGGTCACTAAAGAAGGAAAAAAGAATAAGGATTTAGGTGAAAACCTCCATGAGGCACTTGAGTCCCATCTTTGGGTTGAAAACCTCGTGAGGCGGCACAATGATGAACAAAAAGAAATAAATAAGAAGATCCATGGGTGAAAACCTTCCTTGAGGCGCCCAGGGCAAACATCTTGGGTGAAAACCTCTTTGAGGTAGCCTACGTGTTTTTCAAAAAAAGAAAAGAAAAAGAAAGAGATAAAAATATGTAATTGTTATTTGCAAGTGGATGAGAAAGACAGTCAAGGAGAAAAAAGAGGATCCAAAGGGAACCTTGCCTCGCACATATCCATCTCCTCCACTCCTTACCATGCATCACTCCTTCATTTCTATCGTTTTCCACTCCATTTCTTCTATTTAGGCAAAGACTGTGTTTCCTACAAGTTCCCCCAAAAACCTACAGGAAGCAATCCGAGGGTGAATGGTAGGTTGGTTACGTCTTGTAGTAGATTATCCCCCAGCATATCAATCATAAGCTACAAGTATTCACTAGGATGATCCAAGATCTCTAGACTGCAGACAACAAACAACAGAGGAGGAAGAAGATTGACCATGCAACAAATAAACAATGCAACACCTCTGGTCTTCGACAACTGCATCATGTCATCGAGACCACTAGTAAGTATCCCGCTCACTCACTCATATGCATCATTTGATCAAAAGTTGTAAGAGTCACGAGGTAGCTGGTTTATAAGTGAAAAGGTGGCCAGTTAACTTGGCCACCTTCGTTTAGTCATCACATACAAAATCAGGTGTCCCCTCACACGTGGTTGCAGTCAACTCAAAGACAGAGGAGGAGTAGGACAAGAAGTGGTTAACTACGGATCTACGAGGTGGGAGCTAATTACGAGGAGGGGGAGTTGATTACAAGGAACCTCACCCCGGAATGCCATAAAGGGAAACAAAACATCATTTGCATGCATTCATGCATTCCACCTCCTTGAAACTCCCTCACGCAAGTCGCTCCTAGAACTTTGGCCACCCACTGGAAGCAAAGATCCATTGTTCTACAAGAGAATTGCTACAGGAGCATGCACAAGAATTCCTACAGGAACAGTCTATAGGAGCAGTATATAGGATACAAAGAGGCAGTCTATAGGATAGGCAAAGAGGGGTTGAAGAGGGAATATTATGAGGACTGTCCACTTCAACCATTCTAAAGAGGTAGGATCTAAAAATCCATCCCCATTTACAAGCAAATGAACTAGAAATTCTCTAAAATCTAGTGGATATAACAATTGTTGGAGCTGAATTACATACACAGGAAACTCTGTTTTCTCCTCAATTTAAAATTCTTGTGTCAAACCTCTCATTTCCTCCTCAAGCCTCACAAGCAAGATGACAAGAGGGTTTAATAGGAGAGAACCCACAAAAAATGTGAGGTTACAACAACACCCCCAAGTGCTTTAAATCTTTATAAGACACCAATGGATGGGATTTTTCAAAAAATTCACAAGGTATGATGATGAGGTGGCTCAAGAATTTTCTCATTCCCTCACTCCACACAACAGAATCCATGCCACTATTATAGTTAGAGGGATCACTATAGATCTCAACCCAAAGCTCATCAGTAGGGTCACCACACCTCCCCTAGGAATTCCATGGAGAACAGAAGACAAAGAAGATAGTCAGGTGGCAAAAAAGAAATTCTTTGTAGAAGTTGAAGAACCCACACAGGATAAAAATGGAGTAAGGAGGGACAGTCTACCATACCCATGGAGTGAATTAGGTTACCAACTCATCAAATATATCTCATGTGAGGGTAGATAAAGTGTTGTTTATGGCTAACATTTTCAGCTGCTTAAAGAATTAAGATTTGGGTAGAAACACCAGTTCACCAAAGACTCAGCATACCCTATTTCTTGATGCAATTACTCATAGACTCCAGCAACAAAGTCAAGGAAGGGAATTCCTAACAATTTGCTCACCATGGGTTGATTGGGATCCTCATTGAGGATGCCCTCCAAAACATCAGGATCCCTATAAAATGGTCAGTCTTCAGAGACTTACCAATAGAGGATGACATCAAAACCCTCACCTATGATGTTAGTCCTTCTGTGAGTGAAGAGGAGGCAAAACAAGAAGAAGAAGATATAGAGCTAGATGGGGATGAGATGGATGAAGAAGAAACTAATGCAGAGGAACATGATGAAGGAGAAGAGAAGGAGGATGATGCTAAAACAGAGGAGGAAACGAAGGAAGAAACTCATGGAGATGAGAAAGAACAACAAGAGGAATAAGATAAGAAAAGCAAAGAGCCAAGTGGCTTAAGGGATAGAGAAACCATAAGGAGAGATCAACTTGAGAGAGAAAATACATGGCTGAGAGGACAGCTACAGGAAAGGGAAAACCAACTAGCATGTATGGCCAACCTCTCCTTGGAGGCCATCTAGTGTAGGATGCCACCGAAATCCTATGCTCTTTACCTCAGAAAAAAAATGGCTGCAAATTCAGATTAAAACACTAGCACAAAGGGGCACCATGCCATTTCAAGACTACAAGCAGTTTATTGATCATTGTGACCAAAGTACACTAGAGGATAGGGCCAAAATGGCTAAGTTTTACTTGCACAACATGGCCCTCACAGACATGAATGTTTGGGATCCTAATGCCGAGCCAGGAGATCTACAATTAATGGCTTTGGCATCATGGATGAACCATGACGATTCAAGGACTACAGAGATGAAAAGAATATTGGCCAGAGAGAAAAATGAACCTCTTTTCATGAGAGTTGAACAATCAAATCCCATGGCCCTAATCAACAACCATAATCTAATTGCAAATGATCCTGAGCTAGCACCTAGATATCTTGCTGCCCAAGAGCAAGCAATTTCAAATTTTGAGGATATTTTTAGGCTGTTAGGAGATGATAGTATGCATGCCTTCTTCAGGAGATGGAACACACTACCACATAGCTTGAAGATCAGAGAATATCACTCCCCTCAAAGGTTGAGAGAGGCACTCAACAAGACACCTATGTATAAGAAATCAATGCAAAGGTTGAAGGTCAATTGGATAGGCCTAAAACTCAGTCCACCACTACTCCTAGGGATGCTATAAGGTAGAAAAGAAGAAGAAGAAAAGAGGAAGTGGGAAGAAGTAGAAAGGAATGAAGGCTTCTATGAAAAATATTAAGAGACCACAACAGAGGCATTAGATGTTAGAGAGGCTACCAAAGCCATGAAGGACATGGACATTGACTAAGTTGCTTAGAGGATTAGCAACACTTTCAGTAGGGGGTGATGATAAGCCTCATCATTGGGTAATTATATGGGCCTTAATTCACCTCCTAGCTTAGTCAAACCAACTATTCTCACAACTTATTGCATACTTTCATTATATTTTGTTTATGAGATGAGTTAGAGTTGGATATTTTGATTTATGGTCTAATGTGCATGTAATGCAGGATTAAGGGATAAAAGCAAGGAATTTTAGCAAATACCTCGGTCAAAATTTGAATGGGACAAGGGAGAGGGATTATACGAGGGAAATCCTCCTCATTTACTACCCGTCCATTCAAATATTCCTCCATCAACTCGAAGTGCAACTAGCCAAATCATGATGACTAGAAGGAAGTCGAGCAAGTGGAAGTCAAAGCACCAGTTTATCTCTAGTTTGGGAGCTGAGCCTCCCTAATTTTAAGGAATTCGTTGGAGACTTCAGTCATATAAGTAGAGAGGCCTAGGACCTCAGTAGGATTTAGACTTTTGATTGTAAAACTTTACTTTATTTTTGAGCTGCAAGACTTGTGACAGTTTTTGATGTAATCCATTGTTTTGATAATAAGAATGAGTTTTGTTTCGAGTCAGCACTGAGTTAACTAAGAGGGCTGAAGCTCTTGGGTTAGGGCCCAACCCTAGCAGCTAAGGCTCCTCTTTATTGTACATGTATGTTAGCATAGATTCATGGTTTAATCGTTCATTTGCTTAAGTAGCTGCATTTCCATTACAATAGGGTAGCGCATAGATTCATGGTTTAATCGTTCATTTGCTTAAGTAGCTGCATTTCCATTACAACAGTGTAGCACATAGATTCATGGTTTAATCGTTCAATTGCTTAAGTAGCTACATTTCCATTACAACAGTATAGTGTAGATTGGTTGTGTTTTAGTTTGCTTCCATTTGTGCCTTTTTCTTCAGTTAGCAGGTTATCAAGGATTATACCCGTAGATTTCCTTTCACAACAACCCTGACCAACCGTCAACTGCTTGTCGCATAGCTTCTTTGTATTCATTTCAATGTTTGACTTTATGTGCTCAAAATCTCCACCACCAATCTATCTAGCTTGATCCAACAACTATCGCGTTGTCTCAATACTTTATGTGCTCCAAATCTCCACCGTCGATCTGTCTAGCTTGATTCAATGGCTATCGCGTCGTCTCAATACTTTATGCGCTCCAAATCTCCACCGTCGATTTATCCAACTTGATCCAATGGCTATCACTCAATCTTGCAGGAATTTTTGCACGGCCGATATTCGCCTAAGAGCACGCAAGAAAAGTGGTTTTCTCGTGCTACATGTCACCCAATTAGGCTAATTGTGTAAAATTTTGGAATTTGGTTTACAGCCTTGAGGGCGCACGAGAAACTGCTTACCGCCTACGGAAACTCGCTCTATCATTCCGCACGTTTCTTTTACCCTTTTGTCGCCATGTGATTTGATGTGATCCACCCATCTATTCTCTTCATCTCCGTGATAAGATCTCCACCATTCATCTCCTGTTTAACCCTGTTTATCCATCTATTCACTTAACCTACGCAATCATATCTCCACCGCTCATCTCCCGTTAGTCCTATTCATTCATCTATTCACTAAATCACCCGCGATAAGATCTCCATCGCTCATCTTTCATTAACCCTGTTCGTCCATATATTCACTTAGCCTCCCACGATAAGATCTTCGCCATTCATCTTCCGTTAGTCTTATTCATCCATCTACTCACGTAATCTTTTGCAATAAGATCTCTGCCTCTCATCTCCCATTAATACTGTTCCCGATCAATCTAACAGTTCCTATGCACTTCTACTTCATTACGTCTTCCTTTCACTGATTTCGATCTTGGGTTGCTCTTCCGCTTAACTCCTTGCATGCTTGATTTTACAAAAACACCAAAAATGGGAAAACAAACTTGGTTTAGTTTCCTTGCTTACACATTAGTTTGGTTTGATGCTCTTTACTTCTGTAACTTAGATAGCAGCATTAGGTTAGTGTTGATTTAGCAATTTTGCTTAGTTTAGTTGTTTAAATGGTTAATTAGGATATGGTGTGATTTAGCATTACATGTTGTTTTCTTCATTACCACAGTAGAGTAGCTCTCTTAGAATAGATTTGCTCTTCCTCCATCAAATAATCGAGCTTCTTCTGAATCTATAGAAGTCTGGCTTGGAACCCTTAGGGTCTCTTGCCAAATGAACAAGTGGCAACAGGCAGGACCTTCACTTCTACTTGTGCATATATCACTATCACCTCCAAATTTGTATGAACCCCGAGTTGATAAGTAAAGTTGGTAGCCCAGGAGTTGTAGCATCCTTGCTGCAATACTAGTGCTCATCAACATCATCACAAGCTACTATTAGGATTAGACCTCATACGAGATCTAGAGGATAGTCAGTTTCACAACCAGAGCCTCCCCCAATAACAGAAGCTGAATTCAGGGAAGAAGAAATAGGGAGCAGAGGATCTGAGGAATTGAGCATTGCAAGTTCAGAAGAAGAAGAGGAAGACTTGAGGGAATTAACTCCACCATTTGATCAAGGAAGTGTTGTTAGACAAACTCAAACTTGTGTTATAGAACAACTAGAACCTATTGAGATTCCAAGTGAATATTGGAAGATATCCATGGCCCATACAACTTCCACGATCAAGTTCCAAATCAGAGATACTAGAGGTGATGTACCTATGAAACCTATTCCTTTAACAACATTACCTAATTTCCATGGTCTTTCTTCTAAAGATCTAGACACATTCCTCTTCGAATTTAATGTTGTCTATCAGGGATATGATTATATTTCTAATGCTAATAAATTGAAGATATTCCATGCTACTCTAAAAGGAACAACTTTGAGATGGTTTATGGGCTTAGGGGGAAAATCTATTACAACATGAGATGACATGAAGACAATTTTCCTTCAAAAACATTAGGACCACTACAAATCTCAAGATATTAAAGAGGAAATATTTAAGATTGTGAAAAAAGAGAATGAGCACATGGAGGACTTTTTGGAACCCTTTAAATATAGTCTGCAAAGATCGAGCCATAGTTATCTGGATAGAGATATCTTAAATATAATCTTTCTCCAAGCACTAAGGGAGGAATCTTTCGAACTCCTAAACATGGTAAGAAAGGGGGATATCTCAAAGGAAGAATTTGACACCATTTGTGAGTTGTGTATCAAATGTTCACGTGGAGTTGCAAGGCATAAGAAAGGAGTACGAGCTCTCAAGGCATCTAGTAGTGGGGTTACAAAAGAAAAAATTGGAAACTTGCTGGATAATTTGAGGACTGATATTCTAAGCAGATTATCCTCATAGTTGGATGTTCTACAAGAAAAAAAAAAACATATGGAAGCCGACAAGACAATGTCCATTTTCTACCCTCAATGCAAGAAGAAGCACCCACTGAAGGAATGCCCACTCAATACTATTGAAACTTGTGCAATATGTGAGAAGTGTCATTCTACTAGCAAGTGTCCATCTCCTCCTGGGCTAAAGATAGTTTTTTAGGGAGGAAATGAAGAAGTACATCAGTTTTACTTTATGGGATCAAAGAAACCATGGCAACCATGGCCACAAAACCTTAATCAAGGTATGTCTCAAGACCCTTCTGAGTATTTTAATAATTTGAATTTTGGGCCTCAGTCTGTACCATTTTCAACTTTGTGGTTGAAATACTATTAGTATCCAATTCCCTGGCAATCATGATCCCCCCAACCTGGTCCATCCCCTTCATGGTCCCAGAGCTGGCATAGACCTCCTCTTCCTATAGGTCAATTCTTCCAGCCTATGCCGCAACAATAATTATAGCTTGCCTCTAATGCCTCCACCAGCAATCCTCCTCTTCATCCACAATTGCATGTTCAATCCAACCCAAATTAGAACAATAGGGGAGCCCGACAGGTTGAGACACTCAACCTTCCTCGATATAGTATTGCCACCACGGAATGCAATGAATTGAATATTCGGTCCAGTCGGGTGGTAAATGATAAGACTTCACCTATAATTGTTGAACATACTTATGATGAAGCCTCAGAACCAAAACCTAGGAACTCCTCTAGAAGGATTGAGGGTGCTTCGACATAGATTACCATGGAACAAAAACCCCCTACTGAAAAAATTGTCACTCGAGGATGGAAAACTGGACCACCATACCCTAAGAGGCTATCCTTGAGCAAAAAAATTCCCCAACCTAAATTTGATCTTTTGAGGGAGTTACAAAACTTATTTGTCAAAATCCCATTACTACAAGTTATGAAGGATCTATCGATCTATGCTAAAACGATTAAGTATTTTTTCTCCAAAAAGCATGGAAGAAAACCGAAAGACCCACCCACTATTCATGTCTTGTGAAAATGATCAGACATAATTTTGGGAAAAACTACACCCATCAAATATGGTGATCCAAGAAACCCGATTCTCATAGTACAAATTAATGTAGTTGACATCCCAAATGTGAGGTAGACCTAGCAGCTTCAATTAACGTTTATAACTTCCATAGTTGTACTTACCTTGGGCTTACTTGATCTTAAAAAACTCCTGTAGTCCTAGAACTTGCAGACTGATCCACTGTAAGACCAATAGGGAAGTTGGAAGACGTGACTATTTCTATAGACTCATGGAAAAACTATGTCGATCTTCCGGTGCTACATAATCAATCTCTAGCTGGAGGGCATCCTTTGATTCAAGGTAGACCTTGTCTTGCTACCAAAAATTCTTACATTGGGTGTCGATCGGGAAATATGGTAATATCCAATGGGGAAATCACAAAGAACCTTATTCTTTACCCATCGGCAGAACCAAGCCTGTCAATAAAAATAGGGTTTACCTTAGCACAAAAGTTTCCACCCTCGGATGAGCCTAAACTTGGAAAAGAAATTAGACCAATTATTATCATTAGTGAAGCTCTCTATTTTCAGGGTCAAACGGAAGATGATGTTATTAGCACATTTATTAGTAGTGCCAACTTCATTTCTGGTTCGACCCGAAAGCTATTAGAATCTGCTATGAGCTGCACTACGTAGGAAACTATTGAACTAGAAACAAAAATAAAAAAATGTTCCTGTCACTATACCCCATAATAGTATTCCTATACAAATTAATCTAGGGAAAACATTGAATATTAGTCCTAATCTTTCACCTTCCACGCTAAACAATTGTTGAAATTCCTTCGGGATTGAAAGGAAGCCTTCGCTTGGGAATATACAAATGTGAAAGGGATTCCTGTTGATCTACGTACCCATCATATATACATAAGAGAAAAATACCAACATGTTCGACAACCACAAGGAAGGATGAATCCTTCTTTGAAGAGGATTTTCAAGGAAGAACTACAAAAACTATAGGATGTTGGGTTTATTTATCCAATCTCAGACAGTCAATGGGTATCCACATTAGTCATTGTTCCAAATAAAAATGGCAAGTGGTGTATCTATGTTGATTACAAGGAATTGAATAAAGCAAGTCAAAAAGACCACTTTCCCTTACTTTTATTGACTAGGTCCTCGAGACATTAGCCGTGAAGAAGTTCTTCTCCTTTTTGGATGGATTTAGTGGATATAATTGTTGATCAGTGGTTTTTATTGATGTCAACCTAAGCAGCACCAAGGGCTACCCATATTTTTCATGGGAATTTTGACTTGAAAACTAATCCTATTCTAAGTCAAGGATCTTCTATATGGATTCTGCTCATCGAGATGTTTCCCTTGATATATGGCATGCCACGTAATTCTTCACGATTTGAGAGATATTTGTGTTTGAAGTTAGTAACCCTAGTTAGTGGGATAAAACCCCATGGGGTTGTGGCATGGCACTCATTATTGGTTGTGGTCATTGAATCATCAATAATTAATAATGTTTTAAGCTCCTAAAATCCCTCCAACATTCACTTGTTGAAGCCCCTCTCAACTCAAGTCATTACTATAAATTGTGATCCTCATATCCTCATTAAAGCACTTCTCAACGAACTATCTTATGAGAAGACCTCTGTAATTGTTCAACCCTCATAAGCTTCTAACACAAGATCTGTTGTGATGAGTTTAAGGTTTCAATGAGGTATGGTTAGGGCACAAAATTATGATCAAGTTTGAAGGTCTATTTTGAAGCAAGTTTAGAGCCTTGGATTCTAGGATTTCGCTACTTCAAACAGGTCATCGTGGAATTTTCTCTATAAAGAAATTTTTATGACACTTAAGAAGCTGAAATTAAAAATCATTTGAGCTGAGCTCTTGATGAACGCCGTGTCTAAATTTCAAATCTTGGTTTTCTATATGTTCAAAGATATGATCTGAGGAAGTTAGGGTTTTTGCAGGCTCCCAAATTCCATGTCAAACATGTGACCTTGGTAAAATAATCATAACTTTCTCTCTGAACATTGTATTAAAATTTAGTAAACAATGAAAAAAATAGGACAGACTGGAGTTTGTTGGGTATCATTTCTAGCGCTGAAGGTTGAAATAGTGACACATAGCACTTTGTGCAAGTTCACTCTACTGAACCAGTTTATAATCATGTCATCGTGGGAGATTGGGCATAACTCTTTCTTGAAGAATCTAATCTCAATCAGACTTGTGGGGTTGGAAATAGGACTTAGAGGGATACCCTAGGACGCAATTTCAGATCTTGTAGATCCAAAATTACATAGATACGATAGATTCAATATCGAGATCCTAGAGGGAAAGAAAAAGTATGCATTCAAGGATCACTATAGTAAGGACCACACATCAACAGTCAATGGTAAGTCTGCTACAACAAGGTATGTATGATTAGTGTTTTCATTTTAATTTTAAGTATCATCTCTGATATATGTTTTTGTAGGATAACATAAGTATATTTCTTTGTATTTGTTTTGGTCTTGCTTGTTAATGCATGTGTAGGAAGGATGACACTTTAGAACAAATCAGACACATACTAGAAGGACATGCAATGCCAAAGTACCGTTACTGAAGCAAGCACAACAATACCTTAGCAGCTACAAGTGATATAAGAAGAAATGTTGAGTCAAGTGTCAGTTCTTGTCAAAAATCCAATGATGTAAAAGAGTCATCATTGTAAATTTGTAAAAGAGTTATCATTGAAAGAGTCATTATTGTAAAAGAGTCAGTCTACCTAGGGTCAAAGAGGCATTGTTGGGAGGTATAGGAGTCACTGTTAGGATGATGTCATGGTTGGGTTGTAGGTCATAGTGTGATTGGGTGTTCGATCAAATATAATAAAATCATTGTAAATCATATTTTATCATGTATCAATGTCCCTGGTACGAAAGTCCACACTCTTGTCTCACTTATGATCATTATAGGGTGGTAGAGAGATGCTAGGCAAGTGCATGAAGTGGCCTATAGGTTGGATCATATTAACACTTTAGGGTGGTAGATTGGTCTAGGATGTTGGGGCATCCATTCAGTTGACTACTAAAGAAACCAGGGCATTGGGGCATCCTTCCAGTGGGAGCTAGTGAAGAATATTTTTCTAGAATTCTAGGAAGTTGTAAATTTCATATTAGTTGGGGCTGAAGATTAAATAATTTATTAGAAAAGTGTTCTGTGGTTTTTGACCTGGAGGGGGTTCTCCACCTAAAATTATTGTGCCTATAGTGTTCTTTTGTTTACTGTTGTTATTGGATAAACATTAATAATAATTGAAGATTAACTAATGCTCTGAAAATATTAAAAAGTGTTAATTTATAAGGAATACTGATTCAACCCCCCTATCAGTATTTCCAACAATTAGTATCAGAGCTCGGTTCCTTCAGTAATAGCTTAAGTGATCGAAAGAAATTTTCAGAGCATAGAGATGGGAAAGTCAAAGAAGTAGCTTGCAAGGATTTCAAAGGAAGGTAAAACAAAATCTGAAGAAAGTGAGTATTGTGTACCAACCCCTGATTTTGATGCAAATAATTATTGGATATGGGAATCCAAGATGGAAGTACATTTGTAGGCACATGAAGTATGGGAATCAATTGTTTCTGGAGGAACATTTACTGACAAAGCTAAAAGGTTCAATTCAAAGGACATGAATGTAATTTTCAATGTTTTGCCAAATTATGTGAAAAAAAAAGTTGTTCAATGTTCAACAACTAAATATCTTTGGGAAAAGCTTCGTAATATCTATTCAACAAAACAATCAGGTCAAGATGTTATTGAAAATTTAGATCTTTTTGATTATGATGAAGAAAGTGGAGAAATGAATAAGACAGAGTTTCAAAATCAAGTGATCAAGGTGATAAAGGAACTTAAATGTCAAAAGGAAAACACAAGACTTTTGGAAACGGAATTGAAGACAGCAAAAGAACTCATCAATGAAAATGAAGAGTCTGAGAAGATGATTAGCAATCTTAGAACTCAATTGGAAGAAGTCAAGAATATAGAGACACACGAACTTAAGAGATAAATCCAAAAAAAGCAACAAGAACTCGACACGGCCTTTGCAGAGATTAGCAGGCTCAAACAATAGATGGAGGAAGCAGAAATTGAAAGGAAGGAATCTAATCAAAGATATGTATGATCTACATTTGACCAAAAGCAAAAGGAATTGGAAACATATTCAACTGAACTAAACAAGCTCAAGATTGAAAATGAGGAGCGGAAGGAACATATATAGGTTCTCAACATAGTAGAGAAGACCACTCTTCTCAAGCTACACGTTGAGGAGGCAGAAAAGAAAAAGGAGATCTTGAAAAGATGGTTTCAAGAGGATCTTGCTCAAAAGCAAGAAGAACTTGATGCAACCTGTGATGAGATCAACAGACTCAAGGAATCACAAAAATAACACTTGCAAGGTAATATAGATGAAGCAAAAATGAAGGCAATTAAAGTTGGTAAAGCTCTAGCTGATGAAGGTACAAGCTCCACATCTTCGCAGGATGATTCTAGGAAGGAAGTTGATCTAAGTGAAACCCAAAAGAAGAATGTTGCAACTTTAAAGAACAAGAACAAAAAAATCAAGATAAAAGGACAACAACAGCCTACAACACTACCTCCAAAGAAGAATGATAAATCTTCCAAGTATGTTTTTTTATTTAATGTTTATTATTTTTCGCGTGCTAACTATGGACATATGGCTAGGGATTGTAAATTTGTTGGCATGTACAATTATCCAGGACCATTTCATTCGAACGAAACATTCAAGTACACAAATTTATTTAATGGTTATTTCTTTTTATGTGCTAACTATGGAAATATGGGTAGAGATTGTGAAGTTTTTGACAGGTACAATCATTATCTGCAAAACCCTAGAAGAAATCTTGCAAGATCACGAGACAGGTTCCACGATTATTTTGTCATAGGAGAATATGTGCTAGATAGGCCAAACATTGAATGTTTTAAATGCCATAACTATGGCCATAGTGCTCATGATTGCTTATATCATATGGAATCACCTATGGACAATATTGAGTGCTTCAAGTGTCATAACTATGGGCACATGGACGAGATTGCAAAAACAAGAAGGTCTAGAAAAGGAAACAGGTAAAGGAAGACCAAGCAGATAAGAAGGTTTCAACAGTTATACTTTCAAGATTCGTAAAAGAAAAAGGTCATGAGGAATTAATAGTTGCTTAAGATAATGACTCAAGTCAAGATGGCCCATTAGGTGAATCACTATTTTTGAACAATTTAGCTTTTTCACTCGAAGTTTGTAGAGGGGGAGTCTATGTAGCAGTATATGACACAATTCTATGATTGACAGATAGATAGTTTGAATAAGATGGTAGTTGCATAACACGTTAAGGGGGAGTAGAACAATTGAAGGATTACAGGTTCACAAAGGAAAGCTTCTCTTCACGGCACAGGTCTATAGAGATTGTCATTGATAGACTATTACAAGAAACTTCTGCAAAAGTTTTAAAAGAATGGTGTCAAAAGAATCATCTGTAAAATCAAATCATAGGAAACATAAATGAAGGAATTAGAACTAGAAGAAGTTGACAACTTCATTCATCACATCAAGCCCACCTTGCTCTTTTAAAAACTTTTGAGCCCAAAAATTCTGAGGAATCTAATCAAGATGAACACTGGGTAGCAACTATGAATGAAGAACTGGATCAAATTGAGAAGACCGACACTTAGCAATTAGTTCCATGACAGAAGGATAAAAATGTTTTTGGAACTAAATGGTTCTTGAGAAACAAATTGAGTGAGGATGGACAGATTACCAAGAATAAGGCAAGATTAATCTACAAAGGATATGCACAACTAGAAGGAATTGATTTTGAAGAAAGGTTTTCTCCTATTGCTAGAATGGAAGCTATCGAGATGTTTCTCACTTATGCATGTTTGAGAAAAATCAAGGTGTACCAAATGGATGTTAAGACAACCTTTCTAAATGATGAATTGGAAGAAGAAGTTTACATTGAACAACCCGAATGCTTTCTACTCTCTGACAAGGAAGACTACGCCTACATATTAAAGAAGGAATTATATGGTCTCAAACAAGCACCTAGAGCTTGGTATGCTCATATTGATGGATATCTACATCAACAAGGATTCAAGAAAGGAAGAGCTAAAAACAATCTCCACGTGGAAGTGGATCAAGATAACCTAACTATTATCGAGGTATATGTGGATGATATAATATTTGGGAGCAATGATGACAAATTAAGTAAAAAGCTTGCCACAAAGATGTAAAGTGAGTTTGAAATGTCTCCACTTGGCAAGCTGACATGCTTTTTAGGGCGCGAGATATCTCCACCAAATAAAGAAATATTTATATATCAAACTAAGTACATCAAGGAAATCCTCAAGAATTTCAAGATGGAAGATTGCAAGCATGTCCTTACCCCAATGGTAATAGGTTGCATGTTAATTTTAGAAGATTCGTCAAAGGATGTGGACCATAGGTTGTATAGATCTATGATTAGCAGTGTCCTATATGTGATAGCTTCTCAGCCAAACATAATGTAGGCAATTGAACCAGTAGAAAGATTCCAAGCAAAACCAAAAGAATCTCATATTATTATCATAAAAATAATTCTTTGATATGTTAAGGGCACAACAAAATATGGTTTATGGTATCCCAAAGGAAATGATCTAGTTATGCATGCTTATAAAGATGTAGATTGGGCAGGTAGTGTTGATGATCGAAAGAGTACAAGTGGAGCAACATTCTATCTAGGTGGTTTCCTTGTTTCATGGTTAAATAAAAATCAGTCTTCAATCTCGTTATCCACAGTGGAAGAGGAATATATCACGGAAGTAGCTTGTTATACTGAAGTTCTCTAATTGACGCAAACTTTCCAAGATATTCAAGTCAAGTTTGATGAGCTTATTCCCATCTTCTATGATAACACCAGTTCCATTTGTGTCTCCAAGAATCCCATGATGCATTCCAAAACAAAGCACATTACGATCAAATATCTTTTCATTAGAGAGCAGGTCGTCGAAAAGAATATCAAGTTTGAATATGTTGGTACAAAGGAACAAATTGCTAACATCTTTAGCAAACCATTACCTCATGAAGAATTTGAGTATCTTTTCCAAAAGCTTGGGATTCTCCAAAGTTCTCATTATAATATTTCTCTTATCTAAATAAGTAGAAAGGGGGAGTAGAGTTTTGTATAGGTCCGCAGGATGACAGTTTGTAAGGGGGAGTTACCCTTTGCCATTGATGACAAAGGGGGAGATTTTTTATCAGTGATTGCCATAGATGTCAACTGAAGTAGCACCAGGGGCTACCCTATTGGGACAGGGTCCCTTGGGGTAAATTTTTGTAATAATTTTTAGTATACTTGTAAAGTATTCAAATTTTGAGGGAGTAGAGCATGAAGGTCATAGAAGTAAAAAGGGGATTTAGTCCCCTAATGTGCTAGAATATAAGGAGTTTTGTGATGCACGCATGGTCCGCAAACCATGGTATTGTAAAAGAAAAGGCTATATATAGAGGAGTCATAGCGAGTCTAGGAATTAACTTGATATAGATTATTTGTATGAGAAAGTAAGCTAAGGCAGGAAAGTTTGTTTCCTGTACCTAGGCTAAGGGGAAGGATCTTGTAGTTGAGTGCGCGGACATTGGTAAGTCCATAGGCTGAGTACACGGGCCTTTGCAACTAAGTGTGCAAGGAAGAAGAATATGTAATTGAATGATTATATCAATAAAAGAATGTTTTGAAGCTCTACTTGTGTGTATGTGCATCTATATTTACTTATTCAATTTCTGTTTATTCGCTCTGATATTCTGAATTTATACGAAGTAATTTTTAATTCATGCGTGAAAGTAGCAGATCTACATTTTTACTTATTATTATGAATGATTAAATAATTTCATGAAGGTTAAGATTATATTTTAGTGAGTTACTGCAATCAATTATCTTTTAAGGATTAAGGTTCATGAAGACTGAAAGAAGCCCTAGCAACCACAGGAAACCATCACACTGACCTTTGGATGCAGAAACCTAGTTTTGTCATCCCCCAATACTGCTTCGGGTGAGACTGTAGACTGTGCTACGTAGGTTGTTGTCAAAAGGGCCAGCAGTTAGGGTTTTGTTTGTTGGCACAACTAACTCTGAAACTGGGTCAGGACTCCTCAAGACAACAAATGGTCCCATCAAGGTACGTGGAAGCTTGAAGGCCCTATCATGTGGACCCCAAAACTAGTGAAGCACTTGGAGGATTCAGAAAAGAAAATCACGCGAGTTGTTGATCACTAGATCGATAGTATTCTAGGAGGATTCATTACCAAGTTCACGATTAGTACGTCCACCAGTTATAGCGAAGTAGAGCACGGATTTTTTAAGGGGCCAAGGGGTATGTACCTAAATTCCTTGAAAACCTGGATTAAAATGTTACTGTGCGCAAAAAGGGTTATGCCACTAAATTAATGTTTAGAAGAGATCTTATGGGAGTTACGTGAAGTGGGAAAAGATTCAAAAGAGACCTAGATCCAAGTTTGAATACAATCCTCTGTTAGGAGCATCTGATAGTGACGAAGAAAGTAGTGTTATGAGGACACCACTAGGTGCGTTGCTGGCAGTAAGATAGATTATTGCAGGGATACCAAATCCTTCCACTCCACCTCCACCATCACCTCTTCCTCACACATCTACATCCACACCACCACCTCCACCTCCACCTCCATCCTTCAACATTGGGAACACGATGAAGATGCCTTTGTTTAAGGGTCTAGGGAATGAAGACCTGAGCAATTTTCATTCGTAGCAGATGTTGTATGAAAGGCACAACATATTACTAATGATGACATGAAGAAAGAGCAGTTGGTTACAGTGCTACAGGATAGAGCGTTGAGCTGGTATATCAAGTTTTGGTTGGGTAAGCCCAATGCGACTATGCTAGAAACACAACAAGCATTGAACAATGAGTTTAAGAAGCCTAAATCGCAAGCCCAGTCAGTGACAGAGTTTAAAGAGATTCAGCAAAGGGTAAATGAGTCTGCGTGGGGCTTTGATTAAAGATTGAAGTGTTTGATCCAACAAGCTAATATGAGGATCATGGATGGTCAACACAAAGATTGGTACATTGCTTTACTATTGCGTCATCTGAGATTGCCATTGTCTCAAAAGAAAATAGGAACACAAGTGGAAGCCTCACTTGTGCAGGATATGAATCTAATGGTACAATATATTCAAGCATTGTTGGCCAGTTTACATATGGAGTTACAAAGCCTTAAGAATAGAAAATAAATCCAGCTCGAGGTGCACGAAAAGTTTGGTGCCTAAAGTGTAAGGGCCATGGTCATGATAAGGACCACTACGTAGTATACCAGAATTATCTTATTGGGGCGGGGGGGAGTCCTGTACCCATGAATCGATAAAACACCACTAGACTGAGTACAGGAGTAGTGTTATGGTGTGCTATTTGTTAAATATTTGGGAAACACACGATTGATAACTGTCATCTCCTACAAAAATTTGTACAGACTCCATAGTAGTTGTTTTGCAATTTCTGCAAATCGGTAGGTCATCATGAGTGCAACTATCAAAGTTATGAACTAATGATGGAGCAAACCCTACATATAGATTGTGTAGTCAATTTAACGTCTTAAATTTCTCTACATAAATTATCAATCCGGGTATCGTAAACTGATGAAGTGTGGTGCACCATATGTGCTTAGTTAACCTTTTCTCTCACTTCGTTGTTTTATAGTTCATGTTGTTTTGGGGTTTTGCTCTTGTTGGTCTCCTAAAGTGTTCTAATGAAATGGAAATCCTAGTTTAAAGTTTTAAGAATGCTTTTAAAGATCAAGTGTGGATGTAGAGTTGAAGACAAGGTTTATGCTTCTTATGATAATTTCCAAACTTTGAACTTAAGAGATCTTAAAACATGTTGTCTACAAAATAAGAACTTGAATAAGAGTGTAAACATGCAGCTACATAAGCAAAACTAAAGTGAAGTACTAAAAATGAGGTTACTATCTCTGCTGTCCATCTAATTACAGAATTGAAAATGAACTACTGCACTCAAAACCAAAAAGTAAAGAAGCTAGAAACTAGTCACTGATTTCACCCATAATCACAATATTTCGTCAATTAACTTCTAAAATGGGGTTAAGCTAAAGACTCCAGAAATGTCATCATATGGCATGAAAGAATGACATTTAAACTATCTACTTGTAGACTAATGAAAGAAAAATCAATTACTTGACCTATAATCACAATAGCTCGCCAATTAACTTCTAAAATGGGGTTAAGCTAAAGGCACCGGAGATATCATCATATAGCATGAAGAAATGATATATAAACTATTTACTTGCATACTAATGAAAGCAAAATCAATTACTTCACCTATAATCACAATAGCTCGCCAATTAACTTCTAAAATGGGGTTAAGCTAAAGGCACCGGAGATATCATCATATAGCATGAAGAACTGATATCTAAACTATCTACTTACAGACTAATGAAAGCAAACTCAAATTACTTCACCTATAATCACAATAGCTCGCCAATTAACTTCTAAAATAGGGTTAAGCTAAAGGCACTGGAGATATCATCATATAGCATGAAGAACTAATATCTAAACTATCTACTTACAGACTAATGAAAGCAAAATCAAATTACTTCACCTATAATCACAATAGCTCTCCAATTAACTTCTAAAATGGGGTTAAGCTAAAGGCACTAGAGATATCATCATATAGCATGAAGAACTAATATCTAAACTATCTACTTGCATACTAATGAAAGCAAAATCAATTACTTCACCTATAATCACAATAGCTCACCAATTAACTTCTAAAACGGGGTTAAGCTAAAGGCATCGGAGATATCATCATATAGCGTGAAGAACTGATATCTAAACTATCTACTTACATACTAATGAAAGAAAAATCAAATTACTTCACCTATAATCACAATAGCTCACCAATTAACTTCTAAAACAGGGTTAAGCTAAAGGCACCGGAGATATCATCATATAGCATGAAGAACTGATATCTAAACTATCTACTTACAAACTAATGAAAGCAAAATCAAATTACTTCACCTATAATCACAATAGCTCACCAATTAACTTCTAAAATAGGGTTAAGCTAAAGGCATTAGAGATATCATCATATAGCATGAAGAACTGATATCTAAACTATCTACTTACAAACTAATGAAAGAAAATTCAAATTACTTCACCTATAATCACAATACCTCGCCAATTAACTTCTAAAATGGGGTTAAGCTAAAGGCACCAGAGATATCATCATATAGTATGAAGAACTGATATCTAAACTATCTAAAAGCAGTAAACAAATCTCACTAAAATAAAAGCATAATAACTGGAATTAAAAACTAAAGTTCAGTAGAGGAAGCAAGTCTCAGATCACCACTTGATGCAAAAACTAATAAGCAAATACAAAAACATGTAAAGAAAAACTAATCTACAATCAACTGGTTGAACACACTTGCATGAATTAAAATTGCATGAATGGAAAATCTAATCTATCAAACTTGAAAGCAATCAAATGACATACTTGAATGAAATCAAAGCAAAACTACAAAATAAAATCTACTCTACCTTACATTCTAATGTGCTCCATGACATCTACTTCACATCTCCTTCCATGTTGAGAACATCAAAGCTTTATTCAAATTCTTCAAAATTACAAAGTACAACAAAGCTCTCCAAAGCTTTCCAAAGCCATCAAAGAAGAACTACAAGCTCCAAGCTAAAGAGCTACCAAAAAGCTACAAGCTTAAGAACTAAAAAGCTAAGCTAAGCTAACAAATGAAGGAGAGAGATCTCCTATTTATACAAAAAGATGAGAATCCATCTCATTAATGAGAGTCCATGAATCTCTCCCTCTACCTCTAGAGTCCTAATCAAAATAGGAACTGATAAGACACATGTCTTCTTAGAGTTTCAATACTATTAGGAGATGTGACACATATCCTCATAATCCCATGATTCTCTCCACTCAAATTCGAATTTGACCTTAGATTGCCACATAAAGGTCTTCTAGAAGCCTCCTTTTGACCTACACATGTCAACAATCTCAACCCACTTGTTAGGTATAAGCATGTGCACATTATTTTCTAATTTTAACCACAAATTCACTTAAAAAGGCTAAGAACTAATAAAGTTTGGAGAAACATAAATGTGGCCCAATGATAATGAAAGTGGGATGAATGTAGTGACATAGTAGTGAAATGGAGGTGAAATGGAGGTGACATAATGGACATAATAGTGAAAGTGTAATGGAAATGAATGACATTTTCAAGACCCAACATAGATTGTAGGAAAAAGGTAGGCCTCAAGATCAGGGTGTGGGTGTGGCATGCATAGGGTTCCAAGGCTAAGGAAGAGGCCACGGAGGAGGAGATGGAAGGGGTTGGGGCTAAATTATTTGTTACAACTGTGGGGAAGAAGGTCATTTCGCATGGGACTGTCAGAATCCGACACACCCTTCCTTTCAGTATTGCAAGCCGTTTTCCCATGTCATCGAATATTTCCCGATACTTATTGCAAAGATGCAAGCAAAGAAGACTCAGACCCAAAAACTTACACAGAACATACAAATGATGAGGTCGGAGCCTCACGAAGATGTGCCTAGTATTAATATTGTTACATGAAGCAGTATGGCCACTGGAGAAGATAAGGGGAAGTAGCCAGAAGTTGATGGATGGGCACGAAAGTCTTCTAAAAAGGAAGTGGGGTTCGATCTATGTAAAGTAAAGGTGACTTTTATGGAGGCTAAGAAGAGCTTCACGGAAGCCTCTACATCCGAAAGTTAGGGAAAATTTGGAGGAAATGGCAATGCACATGACATAGACCCTTTGTTGTTAGCAAAATTTTTGAAGACTTGTATGAAGCTTCTAAGGGATAGAAAGGCTGTGAAAGGGCTACATGAATTAATAGATAATTGTATGCGTAAAAATAAACCTCTACCAAAACAATGTGCAGTATGCAAAGTAGGCAAAAACAAGAAGCGAACCATTCGCGAGATGAGGCTGACTGCACAAATTGGACAGTACAAAATGGATCAAGTAATTCTTCATCTAGGATCTGATGCAAACATTTTGCCAAATCAAAATTGGTAGAGAATGGGGAGACCTACACTGCAACAGTCTCCCATGCAGCTATGAATTGAAAATCATCGAAAGATCATTCCTATGGGGTGCCTATATGGGGTAACGATAGATATTGAAGGAGCAAGCACCCTAACTAATTTTGAAGTAATTGAGATAGTTGATGATAGTAACTCGTACCCTGTGCTACATGGCATTGATTAGGCCTTTGATATGGATGCATTCATTAGTCTCAAAAAGTGTAGAGTGGCATTCGAAAGGAAGGAGCTTAGGGTTATTGTTCCACTAGCTCTGACTAAGGGTGCGCGATATACTGAACCAGTCTGCAATTATGAAGAAGATGATGACTTGGATCAGATCTATAGGATCATTACGCGTGATGAGGAATGTATTAACCCTACTGCAGATGGAAGAATCGCATGGGATAAGGAAAGTTCATGCACTTCCGATTCTAATAAGGAGCTTGAGCATTGGCAAAACCAACTACATGAAGTATTGTCGATGTGTTGTAACATGCTGACAAAATTGCTTCGATGCATATCCACTAAGGTATACCATTTGAATTATTATGATGGTTTAGAAGATGTTAGTTTATTTTTGAGTAAGTTTGAAAGTGATGTACCAGAGGAAAAATGGTTCCAATATCTAGATATTATGCTACAATCTACGCTTGCCCGTTGGTGCGGTATGCATAAAGACATATTTGCGATTAGAAGGAGTACCGAAGAATGATGAAGTTGAGGTTTGGGTACGCCAATACCCGCTTGGTGGAAAAATACACAAGGAAGGATGATCTACATGAACATTTTGTGGGAAGGATGATCCGCGCAAAATTTTGCGCGATAGACGAAATAATGGGGAGAAGAACTGCAACTAGAATGGGCTCATATCTTCTGCCACATGTTGGATACCATACCCATGAACAAGTATTTGGAAATGGAGCTGTGGCATGGGACCACAAAATGGGATGTGTTGAAACAGAGTTTTCTATTAACTTTTAGCTTTGAAGATGGGTTTGAATGTATAGATGATAACGATCCAAGCTACGATATTCAAGATTCCTGAGGAACCAATTATGTGGGTACAACTAGATTGGAGTACGCAGTTGTGCCATGCGTTCAAATGTTATAATGTGACCACAGAAGAGGGTGAGGAAGATCCAAGAAGCACCACCATTCTCAAGTTCGAAGGACAACGTGAAGTCGAAGGACCTAAGGTGCGAATCCCTAATATATAAAAGCCTTTAAGGACCAAGAAAGTGAATATTGGATCAGAAGCACATCTAAAGTTTTTGAAGATAGGCGACTATTTGGATGAAGATACAGGTTATAAAGTCATAGAGTTGTTGTGCGAATATCAAGACTTGTTTCACACCAAGTTCTCTAATCTGAAAGGGATAGTAGGGGATCTAGGCATCATGAAGATTACTTTAAAACCATATACGAAGCTAGTAAAGCAGTGCCCCTATCGATAAAATCCCAAATATATAGAAAAGGTCCATAAGGAATTGGATAAGATGCAGGAAGCTGGAATCATTGAACCTATGGAGGAGTCCGACTGGGTGAGTCCCATGGTGGTTCAAGTAAAAAAACATCAGGATGAAATTCGGATATGCATAGAATTGAGGA
The DNA here is from genome assembly GCA_031772625.1 of Pinus tabuliformis. Classification (NCBI taxonomy): domain Eukaryota; kingdom Viridiplantae; phylum Streptophyta; class Pinopsida; order Pinales; family Pinaceae; genus Pinus; species Pinus tabuliformis. The sequence goes on along the minus strand of CM062814.1, from coordinate 127,761,175 downwards.
AGTTGAATGACGCATGTGTCCATGATCCATTTACAGATTAAGTACTAGAGAATATTGGATGGAAGGAAGCTTACTCATTCACAAATGGATTCTCAAGGTACCATCAAATCAAGATCGCGCCAGAGGATCGGAGAAAGACTACTTTCTTAACTAAGTGGGGTTGCTTTCAATACACAATGATGCCTTTTGGACTCAAGAATGCGGCCACAATATTCTCACGAGTGGTAATTGCGGCTTTTAAGGAATTTATCCACAAATTTTTGGAGGTCTACTTTGATGAATGGACCGTGTTTTGGTTGTCCAAGTGCCATGTTGCTAGTCTGCGCCTCATGCTGGATACCTGTCGAAGACATCAAATAACACTTAACTTGAAAAAGTTCATATTCTGTGTACTGTATAGGATACTGTTGGGTCATGTGGTTTGCAAGCAAGGATTGAGGGTAGACCTTGCCAAGATTGTAGTCATCATCAATTTGGAGGCCCCATATTTTTATGGAGCTACACGCAATGTTGGGCCATATCGGATATTACAGGAAATTCATCAAGGCATATGCACAAATAACCGTGCCAATGGAAAAACTGTTGAAAAAGGATGCAACCTTTTGCTGGGATGAGGATCATCAGGAAATTTTGGATGCTTTGAAGGAGAAAATGGTCACCTCACCCATCTTAGTATTCCCTGATTGGAACAAGGAGTTTCATGTTCATGTAGATGCATCCTGCATTGCGCTAGTTGCAGTACTGACCCAACTAGGTGAAGGAGATATTGACCACCCAATAGCATTTGTGAGTAGGAAGTTTTCAAAGGAAGAAAAGAAATACTCAACCACAAAGCACAAAGGACTTGTGACGGTCTACGCACTATAAAAATTTCAGTGGTATCTGCTAGGAGCGCACTTCAAGATGTATACAGACCATTCTGCTCTGAAATACTTGGTCAACAAGCCTGTGTTGGGGGGGAAGATTTGCAGGTGGTTGTTGTTATTCTAGGAATATGATTTTGAGGTAATTATGAATCATGGACACCTAAATGTTGGTCCTGATCACCTCTCACAGATTGAGACTGGTGATGAGCCTACAAGTTTGGAGGAAGGGTTGCCTGATGTGCAACTCTTAGTTGTTCACATCGCAGATGATCACTTCACAGATATAATTGAGTCTTTGTCTGGAGGAACGGCCCCGAAACGATATTCGATGCAACAGAAGAAAGAATTCGTGGTCAAAGTGTCTGACTTCTACATGATTGATGGACATTTGTACAAAATGGGCTCTAACGAAATATTGTACAAATATGTACCAGAGTATGAACGGCTAAGAATTCTGGCATAACACATGGAGGAGTAGTGGGAGGTCAATATGCAGGTAGAGAAACAGCACAATAGATCTTTCGAATAGGGCTTTGGTGGTCAACGATACATAAGGACTCAAATACATATTGTAGGGAAAAGAAGCTCGTGGACTAGATGAAGAGTGAGTTTGGCCTGATAAAGAAATCGTGCATATACTCTATCCACTCTATCTCAGATCCCGTGTGAAATTTGCGACACAGATATTAGCGGGGAAAATCATGCATAAGTGCCGCAGAGATGAAGTACCGACACTAGTCATCTCTTTGGATGCATAGTGCAACAAAGGAGTCTAGTATAACTCAGTGTAGTACTTATGCAAGGAATTTCTGGAGAATTTCAAGGAGGCCCAGGATGACGGCAAGGCGTTCCATTATGATTGGTTGTTTCTATTGATAGCGCTGGTGGCATGGCAGACTCTAGCGGATAGTTATTTTCCTCCCCACGATTTAGACCTTCTGAAGGCAAGGAAGTTTGCTTCACTCTGGGCTACAAAGGACCCCACATGCATCACATAGGCGAAGATATTTTGGGTCCTTTTTTAGATGGATTTGAGAATGGTGATTAGTAAGAGGATGAGGCTGTCACCCACACTGTATGAGTAGTATGAGACCATAGCTGATTTCAAAGAAGATCTCCACAATCTGCATATTTGTGTGAGGATGGATCCCATGAAGATATAGCACAAGTTGCCTTACTTGGTGGCCGAGGGGAACATAGCAGGGGTTGTCAACAAGTGGCCTAGTGACTGGGTAACCCCATCTGATGCCATTGGAGGTACTAGTAAGGTCGTGGAGGATTTGACTACCCATACAATGGTAGCAGAGAAAAAGAAGGCAACACAATAGGCTGCTGCTCGGGAGAAAGCTACAAATAAAAAAGAAGTTGCGAAAAAAGAAAAAGAAGAAGAAACCAAAGAAAGAGCAACCCAGGAGACAACAATGTCATAGGCCACTATTGACATTGAGAAGCCAGACAAGAAGAAAACATTGGAGGAGGAAGACACAGAGGAACATGATGCAGGGGGTGTGGAGTTAGAATCCCCCTTTGTAGTCGAATAAGGAGGAGGCAAAGCTCCACTGGGCTATTCAAGAAACAAAATTCTGACCGACCAGCAGGTACGAGCCTGAACCAAGCGAGTGAGTCAGTTCTCGATACAGACAATCTTTGGATCTCCACATCGTTCAATTGCTAGAAGGATCCATGTGCACCGAAACAGATGATCAAAGGGCCCAACTAATGCAAATAAAGAACATGGGCTTAAACCTCGTAGCACTCCCTATCCAGACCTTGCATGAACTACACCAAGGGGTGTCCGATGAATTGTGGATTAGGGAGCACTACGTGTTACTAGTAATCAGTGAAGTTAAAACAAACAACTAGCATATTTTTTAGGAGAAGGCACAGGTGCTTAAGGAGAAAGAGGAAATCACAGCACGGAGCCAACAGTTGGAAGCAACCATTGCACAAGCTTGTAGTGACCTGCCAGACCTTAATATTCCGGCCGGTGTAGCCTCCATAGAGAAGATGCAAAATCTGGATGTTGAAGTGAAGGAATCTAAAGATGAAATCAGTCAAGTAAGGTTCGAGTTGTAGTTGCAGATATTAGAGCTACAATTGAAGCTGCATCCCATAACTCCTCCAGAAGTTAGAGAGAAGTGTAGAGTTGTTATCAAAGAAGGCATGGCAACATTATAAGACGCAGTAAAGGGCTGCACAAAGCTCTTTTAAAAATCCATGGAATTTTGGACCTCGCTACAGGAGGATCCTAATCTGCAAAATATTGGAGCAGATATCAAAGAGAATCATTGACAATTCGATGAAATCAAATCGATTGCATGAACACTGGCACAAGTACAATAGTTCACACAGTTGCAGGAAGGGAAGATGATCCAAAATGAAATTGAAGAGTTGAACTGCAAGGAAGCAATTCTTTCTGCATGAATTCAACCATCGATAGAAGAGGCCAGCCAACTATCTCTGTTTTTCTAGAGTAATCTCAAGGGGATCTAAAAGATTAGAGGACCATGGGCCTTGTAGTTGAAGGCCCAACTACTAAAATTTTGGTTGAAGAAGTGCAACAGGCTGCTACACTGGGAACTACTAACTTGCAAGTTTTGAAGTTGGATTTCTGTGAACTACAGGCCAAGATCGAAGCACCAGCAGAGTGACTCGAGGATGAGCCATGAAATTGTGTTGTGGGCCTGTTGGGACATGGTCCCTTGGGGTAAAGGTTTGTAATAAAATTTTTTATATCTGTAAAGTATCCGCGTTTTGAGGGAGCAGAGTGTGAAGGTCATAGGAGTCAAAATGGGCTTTAGTTCCTTAATGTGCTAGAAGATAGGGAGTTTTAAGACCAGCCCATGGTCTGCAGACCATGGTATTGTAAAAGCAAAGGCTATATATAGAAGAGTCATAGTGAGTCTAGGAAGTAATTTGATATAGAAGATTTGTATGGGAAAGTAAGCTAAGGCAGGAAAGTATGTTTCATGTACTTAGGTGAAGGGGAAGCATCTGTAGCTGAGTGGGTGAAGACCTTGGTGAAGTCTAAAAGCTGAGTGCATGGGCCCCTACAGCTAAGTTTGTAGGGAAGAAGAGTTTGTAACTGAATTATTATATCAATAAAATATTGTTTTGAAGCTCTAATTATGTATTTGTGCATCTATATTTACTTATGATTTTTTTTATATTCGATCTGATATTCTAAATTTATATGAAGTAATGCTTAATTCATGAGTGAAAGCAACAAATCTACATTTTTACTTACTATTATGAATGATTAAATAATTGTGTGAAGGTTAAGATTCTGCTTTAGTGAGTTACTGCAATCATTTATCTTTTAAGGATTAGGGTTTTTGGAGACTAAAAGAAGCCTTAGAAGCCACAAGAACCCATCACACTGGCCTCTTGATGCAAAAACCTGGTTATGTCATCCCCCAATACTGATTCGGGTGATACTATAGCCTACGCTATGTGGGTTGTTGCCGAAAGGGCCAGTAGTTAGGGTTTTGTTGGTTGGCACAGCTAACTCTAAACCTAGGTCAGGACCCCTCAAGCCAACATACCCTGATCTTTCACGTGAATTTTGACTTGAAAAATCATCCTATTCTAATTCAAATATATTGTAGATGGATTCTATGTGTCGAGATGTTTCCATTGATATATGGCACACCACGTAATTATTCATGGTTTGAGAGATATTTGTGTTTGAAGTTAGTAACCCCAGTTAGTGGGCTGAAACCCCACGAGGTTGTGTAATGGCACTCGTTATTGGTTGTGGTCATTAAATAGTCAATAAATAATAATTTTTTAAGCTCCTAAAATCCCTCCAATGTTCACTTGTTGAAGCCCCTCTCAACTCAAGTCATTTCTATAAACCGTGACCCTCACATCCTCCCCATTAAAGCACTTTTCAGCAAACTATCTTGTGAGAAGAACTTTGTAGTTTTTCGGCCCTCATGAGCTTCTAACATAGGATATATTTCTAATAGTTTAAGTTTTCATTGAGGTATGGTTAGGGCACAAAATTATGATCAAGTTTGAAGGTCTATTTTGAAGCAAGTTTAGAGCCTTGGATTCTAGGATTTCGCTGCTTCAAATAGGTCATCGATGAATTTTCACTATAACCTTTTTTCTATGAAACTTCAGAAGCTGAAATTAAAACTGATTTGATCCAAAATCATGATGAGCCTCTTGACCAAATTTCAGATCTTGTTTTGCTATATTTTAGGACATATGATCTGAGTAAGTTAGGGTTTGTGCAAGCTCCCAAATTCCATGTCGAATAGGTGACCTCAGGAAAATCGTCATAAATTTCTCTCTGAGAATTAGATTCAAATTTCATAAACAGTGATAGAAAGAGGACATATTATAGTTTGGTGGGTATTCGTTTTAGGGCTGAAGGTAAAAACAGTGACACGTGGAACTTCGTACAAGTTTGATCTACTGAACCGTCTATAATCAGGTTATCGCGAGAGATTGGGCATAACTCTTTCTTGAAGAATCCAATCTCAATCAGACCTGGGTTGGAAAGAGGAATCAAAGGGATACCATAGGATAAAATTTCAGACCTTGTATATTAAAAATGACATAGATACAACAGATTCAATATCGAGCTCCTAGAGGGCAAGAAAAATATCCATTTAAGGAACACTGCAGTAAGGACCAAACATCAACAGTCAAGGGTAAGTCTACTATAGAAAGGTATGTATGATTAGTGTTTGAATTTGAATTTTGATTATCATCTCTGACATATGGTTTTGTAGGACAACGTTATTATTTTGTTTTTGATTTGTTTGGGTCTTGCTTGTTAATGCATGTGTAGGAAGGATGACACTTTAGAATAACTCAGATACATACTAGAAGGACATGTAATGCAAAAGTACCATTACTTGAATCAAGAAAAACAATACCTCAGTAGCTGCAAGTGATCTAAGAAGCAATGTTGAGTCAAGTGTCAAGTCTTGTCAAAATGTCAGTGTTGTAAAAGAGTCATCATTGTAAGAGTCATTATTGTAAAAGAATCAATCTGCCTAGAGTCGAAGAAGCATTATTGGGAGGTATATGAGTCAATGTTGGGATGATTTCATGGTTGGGTTGTAGTTCATAGTGTGATTGGGTGTTTGGTCAAATACAAGAAAATCATTGTAAATCATATTGTATCATGGATCATTATCCTTGTTACGGGAGTCCACACTCTTGTCTCGCTTCTAATCATTATAGGGTGGTAGGGAGGTGCTAGGCATGTCCATAAAATTTCCTACAGGTTGGAGCTTGTGAACATTTCAGGGTGGTAGGTTGGTCTAGGATGTTGGGGCATCCATTCAGTTGACTACTAAAGAAACCAAGGCATTGGGTCATCCTTCCAATGGGAGTCGGATAAGAATTCTTTTCTAGAATCCTATTAAGTTGTAACTTTCATTTAATTTGGGGCTAAAGATTAAAGAATTTATTAGAAAGGCATTCGATGGTTTTTGACACGAAGGGGGTTTCCGACCTAAAATTCTTGTGGCTATTGTGTTCTTTTGTTTAATGTTGTTACTGGATAAACATTAATAATAAATGAAGATTAACTAGTGCTATGAAAAGAGTTAAAAGTGTTAAACGCTAAGGAATACTGATTCACCCCCCCCCTCCCCAATGTTTCCAACAATAACCAGATCGAGATAGCTCCTGAGGATCAAGATAAAATTACTCTTGCTTTCCCTTGGGGAACTTTCGCATACTGAGTCCTTCCATTTGGCCTCGGTAATGCGCCTACTACCTTTAAAGGGGAAATATTGGGAATGTTCTCATCTAGGTAATGACAGTGTTGAAATTGACATGGATGACTTTACCCCATACGGGGATTATTTCGAAGAAGGTTTAGAGAATTTAGAAAAAGTACTTAAATGGTGCAAACAAACTTATTTTTCTCTTAGCACGGTGAAATTTCATATGATGATGGAATAAGGGGTAGTTCTGGGGCACTTACTTTCAGCTACAGGTATACGGGTTTATCCTGTGTAAGTTTAGGTAATCTTAAATTTTCCTACACAAAAGAAACCAACGATGGTATTTATCTTTACTGGTTATGATGGCTATTATCAATGCTTTATAGTGAATCTTTCTAAAATAGCATTTCCACTTTTCCAAATATTACCTAAAGATGCAAAATTTGTGTGGATTGATGCATGTGAAGCAATGTTTTCATAAATCATGAAACTAGTTTTTAAAGCTCCGGTATTACGAGGCCATGACTAGAAACTCTTGTTTCCTATCTCCATAGATCATTCTCATATGGCGGGCTTGGGACAACATGAGGACAATAAACAGTACACGATTTACTATGTCAACAAGAATTTAGCTCCTGCTGAAAACAATTATACAGTAACAGAAAAAAGAATGTTTGGTTGTCATATATGCTATTAAAAATTTTTGGAATTATATTATAGGGTACCCCACCTTTGTACACACAGACCATTCAACCATCAGGTATCTGATGAACAAGCTGATAACTCCTGTTCAAATTACAAGATGGTTGTTATTGATACAAGAATTTGATATTACTATTGTACATAAACTAGGAAAAGATAATGTGGTAGCAGATTTCCTGTCTAGGCTGAATACTAATGATGAAGATACACCTATAGAGGATAGTTTCCCTGATGAGCATCTCTTTTCAATTTCTACTCACATTCCTTGGTATGAAGATGCTCCTAACTTCCTTGTTACAGGAAAGGTACCTCATCATTTGTCGTACAGGGAACAATGAAGAATTATCTAGCGAAGTTCCTATTATACATGGATAGAGTGATATATCTTCTACAATTGACCAAATCAGTAGATCCGACACTGTGTATGGGAGGATGAGATTTATGATATTCTAAAATCTTCCCATGATGGTCCTTGTAGAGGGCATTTTCCAGATAAGCGAACCAGTCATAAGGTGCTGCAGATGGGATACTATTGGCCTTCTATTTTTTATGATGCCATGAAATATGTTCAGGGATGTGACAACTGTCAATGAATGGGTCAGCCTGGTAGGTCAAATGAAATGTCACTATAGCCTCAATTAGTCTTGGAGCCTTTTTAAAAGTGGGCTATCGATTTTGTTGGGCCATATAACCCTCCTTCTCATGAGAAAGTCAACATTCGTGTCTGCACATATTATGTGACAAAATGGGTGGAAGTCAAAGATGTCACAAAAGCCATATAATAGGTTGTCTCAAAAATTTTATTCAAAGAAATGTTCGCTCGAAATAGAGCTCCTAGAGATATAGTCATAGATGGAGGGGTACAATTCACATCACATTCAATAACAACTCTTATGGAAAAATATGGGATCAAACATAGGGTGACATCTCCATATCATCCTCAAGTGAATGGTCTAGTCGAGAGCACAAATAAGGTACTGGAAAATATCCTCACAAAGACTGTAGCTAACCATCGCCGAAACTAGGTTGAAAAACTTCCTGAAGCACTTTGGGCGTATAGAACGACATGGCAGAATACAACATGATTTTCACCATATGAGATTGTGTATGTAAAACCCCCTTTGTTTTTGATGGAATTCAAAATTAAGATGCTCAGGACAACTCTTGAAGTAGGTTTGGATCTTACTGCAGCCCAGAAACACCAACTGGAACAAATAAATGATTTAGATGAAATTTGCTTGATATCTATACAAAATACTTCTACAATTCAATAATAATGAACCAAGTGGCACAAAAAATTCATCAAGAAAAATTTGTTTCAAAAAGGTGATTGGGCATTACTCTGTGACTCCCGATTCAAGGACTTCAAGGGAAAGCTCTACTCTAGGTGGATGGGACCATATGAAGTTTATGCAATATTTGACAATGGGACTATTAGACTTACAACAATAGATGAGGCACACACTCCTTTATTTGTAAATGGACATCACCTCAGACTATATCATCGCCCAACCTCTAGGGACTTCTTTGTTAAGCATATTTATGATAACTCTAGTTTTGAAATCATTAGTGCAGAGAACACTTCATCTGCACCGCACATTGAATATATATATATATATATATATATATATATATATATATATATAATAATAATAATAATAATAAAATTAAAACTTTGTTTCTACTCCACCAGTAGCGCTCTTTTTCCGGTAGGTGTTGTTACTTCACCGATGTTGATGCTCCACGAGTGATATTACTCCATTGGTGTTGTTTCTCCACTAATGCTGATACTACAATGTTGTTGTTACTCCACTGATGCGAATACTCAATGGGTGTTATTACTTCACCGATGTTGATACTCCACTAGTGTTGTTACTCCACTGATGCATACTCAACTTGTATTGTTACTTCACTGATGTTGATACTCCACTGGTGTTGTTACTCCACCTATGTTGATACTCCACTAGTGTTGCTACTCCACCAATGTTGATACTGCATTGGTTTTGTTACTCCATTGATGTTGATACTCCACTGGTATTGTTACCCCACTGACGCCGACACTCCACTAAGTTAAGTCGCCAGATACGTTCTTGAATGACTCCGTGGATTTGATTGGTATCTCATTTATGACATGACCTATGATGGACGAGGACGGTCGTACCTTAGTTGTGGGGCAGATCTCGTATTTAATAATAATGATGTCATTTCATCATTATTATTAAACCTTTCTTTAATCGCTCATCATTACCACATCCATTTACATTCCCATCGTACCCTCCACGTATATCCATGTGCATTGGAAATGACATTTTGTGTGAATATGAAGGTCTACATTAATTTGAGATCTTTTCCAATGCGTTGGAGTAATTACCCTAAATATAATACATTTACCATCAATCCTGCTGTAACCTTCACCTAGATTTACAGTCACCCCTGTTACTGCAAACTTTACTGGCTAACAACCCCCTCAATGAATTGCTACTACTCAGAGTGCTACTACAGAACAACGGATAGAATGGGTGACCAAGCTATTAGACACGAGCCAAAAAACATAGTGCAGGTTCGGCGTCAAGCACATGTATGGAATATTTTTCAAGACACAAGATGGCATATCTATTTTGAAAGGTTACAGGGGTTTGATGAAGGCGTGAAAATTGAGTTCACGTTGAATTTGGAAGGGAATCATTCCAGAGTCTGCAAACTAGAAATTTAGGTGATAGAAGAAGTTATTTTGACTGTTAATGCATTGCCGCAAGGAGGACAAAAATGGTTCACCCGGAGAAAATCCATGCTAGAATTTCTGAAGTTATTTCTGCAGGAAGGAGAAAATGTGGTACATAAGGGGAAAGGATATGATAAAAAATCATTGCCACAACCATGGGCTGAGGTTGCATACTTCGTAATGTGGTACATTACCTATGAAGGTTGCATATCTACCATTTTTAAGTATCATTTTAATCTTTTGGCATGTCTATGATTCCTTCAAGTTCATCCTTTATATATTTTGTTCTTTTTTGGAACAATCTTCAATTAATGGCACAATTTTCACACCTGTCATGCCAAGAATTGGCAGTCCTCACAAATCATGGACTCGTCAGATTATTAGTGATGCATTCCTTGTCACAAACTCCTGTGACTTGGCAACAATTAGTTGAGCTAGCAGAAGAAGAGGTTGCAGCTATGATGCCAGTAAGGGTTGAAGAAGAATTGTTGGAAGAAGAGGAAGTCACTGTTGGCACTGCACCACAAGAACCAGTGTCAACTGTTGAACCTATGGAGGAAGTAATGGAACAATCACTGGAGGGAGCAGAGAAAGAAAGGGAAGAAGAGACGATAAACCAGTCAGATGATGTAGGGGATAGGGGCGAAGCTGAGGAAATTGAGGCAGAAGGCATTAGTGGGGTGGGAATTGAAGATGTTACTCCTCGTTCTCCACTCCCCGCTTCCCTACCAAGGGGGAAAGGAAATTCCATTCTCCTACCCATGCAGTAAAAGAAAGGATTTTTCCTCCGGAATTGAGATTTTTTGGAGTAGCTATAGAGGAAGGATCCACTATTGTCACTACCCCACAAGAACCAATGTCAACTGTTGGACAAAATGAGGAAGGAGCCACTGTTCTCACTGTACCACAAGAATCAGTGTCAACTGTTGGACAAACGGAGGAAGAATTCACTCTTGACATTGCTTCACAAGAACCAGTGTCAACTATTGAAGTAATGGAGGAAGAAGTCACTCTTGACACTACCCCATAAAAACCAGTGTCAACTTTCGAACCAATGGAAGAGGAAGCTACTCTTGACACTATTCGACAAGAACCAGTGTCAAATTCTGAGCAAATGGAAGTGGATGTTACAAGTGACACTGCTCTAGAAGAACTAATGTCAACCAAAAAATGGATAGAAGAGAGATTTACTGGTTTTACCATTCTACAAGTGCCAGTGTTAACTACCGAGCAGATGGAAAGAGACGCGGTCATTGATTCTGACCTACAAGGACCAATATAAATTCTCGAGCAAGTAGGAGAAGCAATCAGGGCTTCAGAACGACTGCAGGAAGGAGATATTAATGGTACCATCTTTCAGGGACCAATACTGGATCCTGAGTCATTAGAAAGAAATTTGGTGACACTGGGACCTGTAGTAGGAGGCGCTAGAGTCACTTCATGGATATTGGTAGTTGAATGAGTAGACGAAGTGATAGTAAAATAGGAACCAACTGACAAGTTTATTGATGTTAATCCACCAAACCTAACATCGGCCACAAGACAAGTAGAGGAGGTCATTATAAAACAAGAATTTACCGAACAATGAATGAAAAAGAAAGACCCCATCCAGAACTGGTATCGATTACTGTCTAGAGAAAACATTCAATTAAAAATGGAAATTACTAAACTGAGAAAACAGGTGATATAGTTGTGGAGAAAGGAAAGAAAGTGAAAAAGGAATGTCGTTCAAGCTGCGATAACTCCCATAACCGATAGAACATCTTCGGCAACAGTGCAAATAGAAGGCAAAGGAGATGACCTCGACATCCATGTAGATCGAATCACTTCTCCATTTGGTAGAGGCTCAGTAATTCTTGTTGACAACATAGATTCAAAAATGAAAGGTTATTACTTCCAGCCTTCAGCATGGGTCTATTCCTGCAAAATTTCACCCGAGAGGAGTGAAGGAAATACGGGAGCAAGAAATGAGAGTGGTGGTTGAGCATATCACTCAAGTGGAGAAGGCCAAGTAGAAGCAGGTGAAGCTATATAAGAAGTTTGAGGAGTCGTAGGGGCAGGTCTAGTTATTAAAAGCAGACAAAGATGATATATTTTCCTTAATGTAGTAGATCATGGCATGTAGACCTCATGCTCATTTCTATGCCTTGTTCCTCCATGAAAAATACATGTTCTTCTTCCTGGAGAGTACCCATCAAGAGATAAGCCATGATATGGAAGACTCCATGCAGTTCCTGAGGATCTTGAGATCCCACAATCAATTAAGCCAACATTTGATGTGTGATATTTATATGCATAATTACATCCTAGAGAATGATAAATTGTTCAATCTAGTACTGTATGTGGGAGACATTTAGCTGAGAGCATTCGCATCCTTCATGATTAATTAGGTCAAGTGGAAAATGGCCTTCGACAGGTGAAAATAAAATCAAGCAGATCGGTCACTTGTGATCAAAATGGAACATTGTCAATGTGTAGATATTTATAATAGACATAAAAAATTTCTACAGATGGAAGGATGAAAGAACCAGATGTTGAAAAACCAGAAGTGGTGTGTTGACATGTGTATGAGGAAAATTTATGCTTGTTAGGAGGAAGCCCAAGACATTTTTCAGAAGCACTGGATGTGTCATCATCAGTAGTTCATGTGAAAGAACCTTCCGAGGACCCTGATTTTGTCAGGGCTTTGAAGAGAATTCCACGTTATATCCCATGCATACGACACTGTGGGGTCTGGTGGATAGGGCTAAGATTTCAACTCCCCATCATTTGGATTCCTTCTGAGCAATACACACCGAATTATGTGGTAGAAGAGGATTGGTGGAAGGATACCCTTTGCTTGGATGGACTTAAACCTCCTGGGACAAATATAGCCACATGGTATGATCTTGCACAACTCCATTTAAGTCATAGTGGGTCTAATCCAGACCTTCAAAGGAAACGAGCTACATGAGGCTATGAAGATAAGCCAATTGGGGGGATATGTTGGTCAGTAGATTTTCCTTTTTTTACCTATTTTTATCCACTTCACCTTACCCATTTCATAGCTTTTTGCGAGGTTAATTCATGTCTCAACAATGAAGGTATGATAAGTTCACATGTATTTTTTAATATTAATTAATGAAACATAGTCCTAAGGGGAATGTTTCCTATGTGACTTGATAACTAAAGATTTATTATAGAATCGAGATAATGATGACCAGTAGGCTACAAATCAGTGCACAAGTGTTGATGAGATGGTAATGCTATTTTGGGACAGGTACTGCAACAATGTTTAACTAACGAGAAGCTAATGGATTAATATTATTGCTATATTTTTCATTTTGTTTCTGCGTTAATGATTTTTGTATATTTACGTGAAGAAAGAGTTGTAGAATCTTTCAGTTTCTTAGTACTGTTTTTGTAACAATGCAAAGTATAAGTAATGGTTAAGGAGGAAGAAATGCGGACACTGGATCTGAGAAGTGTAACAATACAATTTACTATATTTCCTTTTGATTAATGCAATTCTGATTTCCTGAACACCAAACAATCTTCAATATTTTTCCATAGCCCTGATCAGAGAGTCAGGCCCACTCTCCTCATTAGGCATTGTTGGATTAGTTGTGTGTGTAGATTTATGTTGGTTGTATTCACTTTGCTTTATTTATTTAATGATTTATTGACTGCATTATTGTGAATTTAGATTGTTGTTACTCTGATTTGCTGTTACTGTTATTTTCTTGATGTTACTATTCTTTTCTTGTGGCCTACATAGACTTTGCATGGTAGCCTTAAACAATTAATGAGCCACGGGTTGTGAATTAATGTGGGGAAGGGTGAATTCCATAATTCATATTTGAACACCAACAGGAGGCAGGGTTATCCATGTGACTCCAGGCTTACATTCACTGTCTTGCCTTGTTATGCAAGTGACTAAGAGTCCAAGTCAGTGAAAAACCATGTTAGCTCAAGGTTTGGGCACCTGGAGTGGTTGTTTGGCTCCCATGATTCCTGCGTCTTCTGAGGAAGATCAGAAAGGTTTTAGCCTGTCAATTCCACTCCCTTAACATTACCTAATATGTTGAGTCACCCCATAGTAATTTTTTTTCACATATTTATCTCGATGGACCAGTGAACTTGGGTAAGTGTGGGAGGAGGCTGTTACAGAGTGGTATCAGAGCTTCCAGGTTCAAACACTTGGACTCGATGGGCAGAATGTGTTTGTCATGCATGCATGTTAGCTGTCTATGTGTTCCTTATACATGCATCATGGTGGTTATTATGCATTTTATGTCATCATGATGATTTTGGTATGTTATTTTTGAGCCTCCATTTTGTCTAGATTTTCACACTTTTTGCTAAGGATCTCTTATGCCTTCACCTGGTTTTTGTAGTTATTATTATCCTTTTCTATACATTGTTGGACTATTATAGAGGCATTAAGAGGTAACATGTTATTATTCTATGAATTCTTTTTGTTTTAATGATTTGAAGGGATTTGTGTGAAAATATCACTAATAACATGTTATCCTTATGGCAGGAGTATAGTTCATGTTCCACCAGTTTAGTTCCTATTTGGGAAATACAAATCATGTTCTCATCTCCACAATTTTCATACATCCAGATGTCATGATAGGAAGTGAGCATATGGGTTTTGAGGAGCAGAGGCTCAAGATGGTGTTGTGTTCCCCTAGTTGCGCCCAGTCCAAGTCAAAACATGTAGTCAAACTACTTTCTAGAAGTCACAAGGTTTATTAACAACATGATATTCCCGTGGATGCTATGATGAAGATTTCATGACTCAGTATCGGTCACTACATTTTTATGGAACCTCAGATCAATATGAATCTAGTCAAATAATCAAATTCCCTATCTTGGTCTAGAAATAAGTTTACAAACTCTAAAATTGTATGCACTGATTAACCTTTGATCCATGTAACTAGGAGACATCATTGTTATAAATAGGGAGACCTTGTACTGTATAGGGGATTAGGATTGGAATTTAAGGTTGTATTTTGATAGACAAAGGATGATTTTGTTAGGCAAGAAAGGGAGGAGACTGTGTGCCCAGTGGGATGATCCCTGGAGGGGACCACTAGAGCCAAGCTCTGCATTGTTCAATGTCTATGTAACAAGACTTCAGAACTAATACAAGTTGGCATTCGATTCATGTCTATTGTTCTTTTGAATCTTCTAGGATTGTGATTTAACCTTTACAAGGGCAACAAGCTGGGTGGTTTGGGCCCACCAGCCAGTCCGTTGCCCCATACCTCTTAGGATTTTCTGAGTTTTTGTTTGATCAATGCATAAGTGTGAGAGTGTGATTAAGTAGAAATTTGTAATCTTATTTCATAATTCTCTTTTATGCTTTGATGTTAAATTGCACAAGTTTGATTGATGAGTTTGAAGGTATGGTTACTTTCTTGGAATTCATTATTGTTCAACACATTGGGATTCTATATGTAAATTGAGATGGAGAAAACAGAGTATATTTAGTGAGTTTTTTATTATTGCATTTATCATTTATTAAAAGCTTAGTGCATTATTTACTCTGATTCTATTTTATTACATAACAAAATCTACTTTCAGTTTGCAAGGATTCAATGATAGAGATAATTGTTTCTTATCACGAAGTAGGGGTATGATCATCAAGAGTTATGATTTTATTTATTGTCCATATTTTATCCTTGTTTCATTGACATAGTAAAGTTTCCAATAGAACTCTTTAAGAATACCTCTGGTTAAAGGATATAATTGATGGCTTTAACTCTTGATTAAATATTGCATTGTCTTCAGGGAAACAATATGCATGTAATCTAGATTCCTTCTAAGTAGCAATACCCCAACATTAGGAAAAAAAGCATTTAATTATTTTCTCAGATTAGGATAAGCTTTGAATCAATTGGGAATGAGTTTGTCTTATAATTATCAATTTTATTTCATGCTTTCCTTATTTGCAACATAGCAAGTAATCCTTTAAGAGTCTTTTCATTCTTTATTTCCTGAATGGTCTATCAATTTGAGTGGAATCTACATTCCCTTGTCACCTAGACAACTGAGGTAGATTTTCTGTAGGAGTCACTCAACCTAGAAGAGGAGCCAAAAGTAGGTTCACTGTGTTTTTTCCTTACTTTGAAAAGTCTTGTTTCCATAATGATGCCTTTTAATTGTTTGCAATAGCTTGATATCTATTGTTTGCAAGAGATTTTACATAAATTTATCCATTAAAATGATGTTTGTTACTAGTCTCCTTGATCACTAGTTTGAATTATTGAATCATTTATGTTGCATATGCCATTGATCCTTTATTGTTTCCATGTATGCAGGTCTAGATTCAAGTATGGAGAAGCTGCATTGAAGCAAAAAGAGGGATCTTCATCAAGCATGTCGTAATAAGGTATGAATTTCCATTTCTCACCTTGTTATCTTATGGTTCAAGGAAAGATATATTCAGGGAAGGAATTAGCTCGATTTTATGTTTGTTTCTAGTTTCATTTTAGGATCTAGGGAGATTTCTCTTGTCAGCAAGACGAATTTATCCGCTTAACAAATTGGCGACTCCACTGGGGATCCTGTTTCATTTTTTAACGAGGTTGACACAGTAAAAGAACCATCCTCATGTATATTGTTTCATTTTTTAAGGAGGTTGACATAGTAAAAGAACTATCCTCAAAAGAGGTTGTTTCATTTTTTAACGAGGTTGACACAGTAAAATAACTATCCTCTAAAGAGGTTTCATTTTTTAATGAGGTTGACATAGTAAAAGAACTATCCTCAAAGGATTTGTTTCATATTTTAATGAGTTTGACATAGTAAAAGAACTATCCTCATAAGACTCTGTTCATGGCTTCCATATGGATGGAAGAAACACATGACAAAGGACACCCCTTGATCATGGCTTCCTAAAGGTCTTCATCAGATGGAATAACAACCCTCTGGAAGGAACACATGTCAAGGGGATTAATAGGGATAAGAAAATTGTATTCAAATGACCCCATTGATGTTTTGAGCATGTCAGCTACTGATTTGAGTCAAAATAAGTCAAGCAGACAGTGATAGGATCGCTTGCATCGGTAAATCAAAACATGGGATAGGTTGCCACATAATTAACCCGTGGCGGGGTAGGTACCACTTCCATATAAGGAACATTCAGGGGTGTTGTGTCACTCATAGTCAAAGCAAGATCAACATATGAAAGATGATCAACCGTCACAATGTTTCCATTGTGAGGGAAGGACATCATGCGAAAGAGTGTCAATACGAAAAATTTCATTGAATAGACATAGTCTTCCCCAAGGCGAAAATTGAAATCTAGAGGTCCTTGGACTACCATAATATTGATACAAACAATTTTAACTTCCAGAGTAATAGGTAACTTAGGAAGTATCCCTAAATTTTCACTAACGGTTCTATTAAAATCTAATAGATTCCGTGTAACAAGCACAAGATGAGGGGAACCCAAAGCTTGCTAAGTAGTCGAGGATAAAATACTGACAGAAGCACCTTCATCTACATGTGTGCGACACACATTTTTACCATAAGCCTTCATAATGATTTGGAAAGGGGTGGAAGAAGGAAGATGAGGTTCTATCAGTCTACTCTAATCAAAAGAAATTCGTTCATTACTTGGAAGAGGTTCAAACGAAACATATGAAATGCCCCCATGTGTAGAAGAATCTGAAGTAACATGAAGAACTTGAGCAGTATAAATTTCACTCTCTAATGGGATATTGGGATTGACCGAAGCTGGAATCGATTTGACCACTTGATCAACAAATAGTCCATCAACCTAAGTGATACCTGTTTCACCCTCCAATGGAAGAGTGGGATTGACCGTAATTGGATATAGATCAATCTCTTCATCAATTGACAATATATGGGGAGAAAGTTTACAATAATTAGTTGGAAGTTGCTGTTGTGAAACAATAAGTTTTTCCAACAATTCTGAGCCTTCATCCATGTGAGGGCAAAGGTGACTATGATGAGTCCCTTTACATAACCTACAAGTAAACCTGACATTAATCTTTTTCCCTAGAATATGAGAATCATTGGTTAATGGATCAACAATAAGTTGATGATAATTATTTGACCATACTTCCAAAACCTTAGGAATATTAGGAAGATTGATAAGGAAGTGGTCACCCTTACAAATATTGCAAGGGTATTTTGGCTTACGATGCATTGTAGAAGTTCCCTAAACATTACCAATACTTACGGCCATGGTTGGTTGGTTGACTACTTTCTTATCTTGCTTCTTATTCTTCTTAGTCACTTGGTTACTAGCATCAAGGATTTTACCAAGTGAAGAAGAACAAAGGGAAGAGGACATGTTGGATGAAGAAGGTAAAAGGTCAACAGTAGGTTGGTGATTTTGAGATGGTGAACTCGGTTGAGGTGAAAAACTCAGTTTAGCTTGTACAATTGGAGTATCTAGAATTAAAGAAGTAGAGAACAACCATACAGGTAAATCTATTGTGAATCCGGGAAGTGAAAATATAGCCATATAAGGAGGACTGACATTTCCAAAATTGGGAAAATAAGTAGGATTCTTGTTAATGGGGTTTCCTTTGGTCAATAACTTGTGGATGGTTAGCCATTAGATTCAATCCAAATAAGTCTTTATTATTAAAATTAAATAATATTCACAATCCACACCTAACGTCTTGTAAAAAAATAAAAACAAACAAAGTAACACACGCTAAAAAAATCTAGCAATTCAAACCATACAAACTCACCTTTGAATAGAGATCAATATTTACTAGTTGGTTATGAAATCCAAAGTCGCAGAGATCAAAGTGAAAAGTTTTATAGATATGAGTGTTTGGAACTAGGTACCCTGACAACCTTCTTAATGAAACAGTATGATGCAAGTAACTTTGCTATAAACCATCCAAAAAGTCCAAGTGAGTCTAGTCAACGTCTGTTCTAGGTACAGAAGGAAATTCCCTTTGTCTTCACCATAGGTAGAGCCCTAGGATTATGGTCACTAAGTTTACCAAATACAACATTTTTACCTAGGGGGACAGTGACGTAAATCGGACATACTTGCAAGCGCAGAGTAACAAATCTCAATCCCCTTGAAAGCTCCTCAACATGGTTAATTGGAGGTTTACTTTCAGGTGACCCCAAGTACCTTTTGGTACCATTGTAATACGTGAAAATCGCTCTATCATAGCCAATGAAGTGGGTACAATCACTTCACTAGATCCAACATGATCTCGTTCTTAACTCATGTATAAGAAGAGCTTCCTAGAACAAAACTAAAATAATTGGATTTTCTCTCCCTAACTCAAGATTCTATTGTTTGTCTGTAGCTTTGGAAAGTTTACATCCTTCCCTATTCCAAAGTCGTATAACCTAATCTAATGTAGGTGGAAAGAGCCCTAAAAATAATAAAAATTCTAGATGATTTTTATTAATGCAATGTTATTAAATTGTTATTTACTCAAAGGGTAAATGAAGGTGAAAATAATTGTATTATGACTAGACTCAAAACTCTAATGCATCAAATATGAAATTTGTAATCTCTTCATTTCGATGAATTATAGCTAGAGTAAGTAAAGAGGTTCTTCTTTAAAATAATAACGCCAAAAATGTACCACTTCTAATTTTCCAATGCAATTCAAAACTCTAAGTTCCAAACCATGCAATGTAATCTATGCATAATTCGCGTGAAAACTATGCAAATGCAATCTATGCACACTTTCCGTGAACACTATGCAAATGTAATATATGCACAATTTTTTCTCATGAAATGAGAATTCTAACCATGCAAATGTAATCTATGCAAGAGAATTGTTCGAAACAAATACAAGATGATTCCAAATCGATAAAAGAATAACAAGACTATTTCCCTTCACTAATACAACTAAAGAACCAATCAAGTGTAATTAAAGGAAATCAGGTGAAAGATCCAAAGATAAAAATAATAACACTCAAACGCAATTAACACTAAGACACAATTTTTTGCAAAACCGAAAGCAAAAATATGAAAAAATTGTTAAGAAACCAAGACAAATCTTTGAGAAATGACCAAAGGAAATAAAAATTCAAAACATCCAAGAAATCCTTAAAAATGAAAATGCTTGAATGAATGTTATGAAATCAATGCTTAAAGTGTAATTCTGATTAAACTTCAGTACTAGAATAAAAATGACTAATGTTTTTAATGCAGCACAAGAAGCGCATCTCATCAAAACACAGAGTCTTAAGAAATCCTACCTTTCAATCATTGAAAACAAAAAAATCTCAAGAAAGATCCTTCACAAAATCCAATAAAACACACGGAGACTAACCTAAGTCATAGACAAATGTAATGAAACCTTAAAAAATAAAGAATTTAGAATTTAATGAGAGGAAAATCTATTTTTTCCAAAAATTCTCTAAGTATGTGTAGGTAGATAGTATAGTAAAGTGCACATGTGCACTATTACTAAAGGTAATCTATGCAGATATGCGCTCTATTTCTAAAAAAAAACCCCGCAGGTCAAGAAAATTAAAGAAAAAATAAAAAAGTATCCAAACAAATTACAAAATCTGAAAGATCATTAACTTGTCAAGACTTAGATAAAGCTATCAAAACAGCTTGGAAAATAAAAAAACAAGGAGATGGAAGAGAGCAAGTTGCTCCCCAGTAGAGTCACCAATTTGTTAGGTGGATAAATTCCTCTTCCTAACAAGAGCAATCTCCCTAGATCCTAAAAGGAAACTAGAAACAAATAGACAATCAAGCTAATTCCTTCCCTGAATCTATCTTTCCTTGAATCATAAGCTAAAAAGGTGAGAAATGGAAATTCATACCTCATTACGACATGCTTGATGAAGATCCCTCTTTGTGCTTCAGTGCAGCTTCTCCATACCTGAATCTAGACTTGCACACATGGAAACAACAAAGGATCAAAGTCATATGCAGCATAAATGATTCAATAATTCAAACTAGTGATCAAGGAGACTAGTAAAAAACATCATTTTAATGGACAAACATAAATAACATCATTCCAATGGACAAATATAAATAACATAAACCATCCATGAAATTTATCAATTAATCCATTAAATAATGAAGTGAAAGAAATGCTTGTTTGTATTAATTTCATAAACATAAAGGATCTACAAAACCTATGCCTTGATTTTGTGAAGCTCCTCCCATTGATCTCAATCCTCTCCAAGAATGATAAGCTCTCCAACCTGATTACTCCAACATAAACTTACTCTCAATAGCCTCCCTCAATTCCCCTACCTATGTCTTGATTTATAGGCCAAAAGGAAGTAGTTTGAGATCCTTAGTCCAAGGATTAGATCCACTAAAAGAGGGATGAGGGCTCCTTGAAGAATGGGAATTAATTCCACCAAAAATGAGGTTACGCTCAAATATACTTGAGTTCGAGGCTTTCTATTGGGAATTATTCTCCCAACAATGCTTTTAGATCTCACTTTTTATTTTTACTTTTTATTAATTGACCTGCGCAATTTTTTTCAAACACAAAGTGCAGATCTGTGCAGTTTTGCAGTGGATTAAACTGCACATGTGTGGTTTTTCTTCAGCAAAACCATGCAAATGCTCATACGAAGGGTTTTGTACCAAGAGATCTAGAAATTCCACTTTATGCAAGGTATATAAGTTGTTGACTTGCAAGGGAGTGCTTCATGACACTTGGATGGATGGTGAAAGATCCAATTTTGATGATTATTTCTCATGGCGACAAAATGAAGTGTAACAACTTACCAACCTGGACTGACAATTTAAATGTTGGTATATAAATCTTGCATTCATACCAATCAATATTTTGGCATTGTTGATGTTAGATTCCTATAGTGATAGGATTCATAATTTTGAATTGGATAAGGTTAAGCCTTGTAATATTGTACATACCTTTTCTTTCTGCAAATGTTTTCCATATAAAAAATTAAAAAATGTAAAGAGGGTGTGTCCTCCCCAACCAAAAGGAAGTAGTTTGAGATCCTTAGTCCAAGGATTAGATCCACTAAAAGAGGGATGAGGGCTCCTTGAAGAATGGGAATTAATTCCACCAAAAATGAGGTTATGCTAGAATATACTTGAGTTCAAGGCTTTCTATTGGGAATTATTCTCCCAACAATACTTCTAGATCTCACTTTTTATTTTTACTTTTTATTAATTGACCCGCACAATTTTTTTCAAACACAAAGTGCAAATCTGCGCAGTTTTGCAGTGGACGAAACTGCACATGTGCGGTTTTTTTCAGCAAAACCATGCAAATGCTCATACGAAGGGTTTTGTACCAAGAGATCTAGAAATTCCACTTTATGCAAGGTATATAAGTTGTTGACTTGCAAGGGAGTGCTTCATGATACTTGGATGGATGGTGAAAAATCCAATTTTGATGATTATTTCTCATGGCGACAAAATGAAGTGTAACAACTTACCAACCCGGAATGACAATTTAAATGTTGGTATATAAATCTTGCATTTATTCCACTCAATATTTTGGCATTGTTGATGTTAGATTCCTATAGTGATAGGATTCATAATATTGAATTGGATAAGGTTAAGCCTTGTAATATTGTACATACCTTTTCTTTCTGCAAATGTTTTCCATATTAAAAATTAAAAAATGTAAAGAGGGTGTGTCCTCCCCTGCATTCATTCATTATTTATATATTTTATTCATTATATTTATATTATTTATATATTATTTATATATTTTATTCATTACATTGCCTCCCCACCCAACCCGAAAAACCACCCACTATTTATTCATAATTCATCCGCCAAATAATAACCGTTGTTCAATAAAAAGGCCGAGAAGCCTTATTCGTCCTTTTTTTATCAATTTCTTTGTAAAACCTCTACAAACCATCGTGACACCTTCAAATGCTGAAATCGCCAATTGACCTCAATTTCACTCCTGAAGAAGTTGCGGAGACCCCAATCAAGCTCTCAGTTCGTACCAGAGCCCATTCAAACTTCTGTAGTTGCTGAGAACACTAATTTGAAGTTAATTCACCCAGATTCCAGGTATTTGAAGAGAAATCACTAGACACCTTTCAATTTGAAAACATTCAGTCTTTAAAGTGTTTTAATTAAGTAAAATTAATTTAAATTGCTTTAAAATTAAAGTGTGTGCCTGACTAAAATACCCAAACCTTTCTGAAAGCTTCCAAATTACCTTCAAACCTCTGATATAAACCTGTATAGGTCAAATTCAAATCCACAAGAACTGAATTATGGCTGCCCCCATCACCATGGATGTTAGACCAATGACAACTCCCCTTTTGGACCTTGACCGCCTTCCCCTAGCAGACAGGGATTTTCAAATCAATGACACAAGTTCCTATACACTCCTACTCAAAATTCATTGTTGGAGTAAGGACAGATATCTAAACCATACTGATGGCATTGGCCTTTGGGAGTCCAAATACCAGTTTCCACAAGTACATGTCTTTCCTGAGATTGTTCATCTATGCCATGCTTGTTACATTCCCAGTGAGAGAGCTATAATCTCCCCAGACCAAAAAGTCTTGTTTACTATTACAACTGAGTTAATCAATGAAATGTTGCAAGTTCAACAAGGTCCAAAGCTGACCCCACTCTCCATTGGGGATTTGTTAGACTAGTACACCAAATTGAGTCCATCTAGACTGGCCCAAATATTCCAAACTTTCATTGTGGAGGAGCAACACATTCCTACAGATGCCCCTCCATATGTTTCTGCCATTTTCTCTAAAAGGGGCAAGAAAATTATAACCATGATATCATGTATTATGGGCTATACCATAGATGAATACAGTGATGAGCTCATCACGGCCTTCATGTCCATTTTCACCCCAGGAAAGCCTCCTACTACTTTGTACAATTATGCCCAATTCATAGCTAAAAGGATGCATGAACAATTTACCAGAATGCACAATGAGAGAGTATTCAAGTACTCATTTGTAATTTACCACATGTTTTTTTATTATCAGTCAGAAAGATTTCCCTTCACCAAGCCCTGGAAAAGGACTTAACACTAAAAGAAACCCTTAGGCAGGCTAAGGAACAACTATGGGCCAATATCATTGACTTTGTCAATGATATTTGGCCATCTATTCAGGTGATTTTCGAGCAAATAGATTTGATAAAACTAGCTACAGAGGCCATCTAGAAAGTAAAAGAAGAATTAGGACAAATGCCAGAAGAGGCTGCCAGAATTATTCAATTCCTTCACACCAAGAATAAGTATGAGCTGAAGGAATTGGAAATAGAGAATAGAACATAGGTAATTTTGAAGGTCAAAAAGGTCCTCTCCAAGAGGAACTTCATGCAAAACTTGGAGGATAAGTGTCAGAATATGCATCTATCCATTGACAAATTTATGGCTAAGTTCCAGATTTTGAGAGAAAAGGGATTACCGAATCCCTTAGTTATAAATGATAAGCTAATGACATAGGAGGATTAAAACAACAAAATCATAGAGGTACCAAAAGATCAGGTAAATACATCATCAATGAAAGCATTACCGACAGGCAAAGTACTCTACCAAACATTTGAAAACTTGTTTTAACTCTAGCATGAGGTAAAACACTTGTTTATCAATACGCCTACTTTTTCAAAATACATAGAGGGTGATGAAACATATAGAATGATGTTGAAAATCCAATTACCTGATGCTGAAACATGGGAGAAATTAACTAATTTACTATAGAAATATGTAGTGAAAAGGTCAATGTACAGTAAAAGTAAAACAACATGGTAAAAGGATGTGGATAGATTAACAGAGTCAAAGTGTATCAGATGAAAGTGTATTAGATGAAAGGATAAAGTAAATGAAGCATCCAGCATGAAATATCAAACAACAAAGCAGATTAAAGGGAAAAAGATCAAAGGCAACAAAACCAAAATAAAAGGGACAACATGAAGTAGTTCAATAGTTGTCTCTATCTTCTTGCATGAAGATATTTCTTTCTCCTAAATTATTTCTCAATACAGTTTGAGCTTTTTTTGTAAATCCTTTTGTTTAAATACTTCATAATTTGAAGTATTAGAGGTGGATTCTATTAGACATTTCTATAGACTTTTTTATTAGAAGACCCAGAAGGTTATTGTATCATTTGCTGAGCCAACAAGCTGGATTGATAAATAAAGATTAAATATTTCCAAGGATTCATGTGTTGAGTGAATCTCAGACAGGTATTTTCATGTGTTATCATGATTTTTCTCAAATTTATTCATAATCTTTAATGTGTTTCTCAATCTAAATTTTATAACTAGAATAATACTTTAGAACTTGTTTAATTACACTTTCTCTTAATAGTTATATTTTTAAATTTTTTCTGCTAATATATAAATTAAAGAATTCTTAATTGCTCTTTGGTTTAGATTGATTTCTTGAATATCCAGGTTAAAGGATTCTTAATTTCCCTTTGATCTTGACTATCCCTTCATTCCTCATTCATTATCTAGGTCTGAGAACCCTTAACTGCTCTCTCACCCCGAGTGAAACCATTTCACCCCTCTATCTCAAAGATCTAAAAAACACTGCTATCTTGGCCTTTGGACATTCCCTTTAGTGAGTTAATCCAGTTTTTCTTCCTTACTGTTTGAATCCATAGCCCAATGGTTTAAAAGACATCATTCTATCCATCTGTCTAAGCAGATCCCACCACCCAATCTCAAACAAAAATAAAAAACCCCTTGAACAATCATAACTAAAAAACATCTTAACTAAAACAAAGTTAAATTTTAAAGAGAGAGCCCTCTCTGAGCATTAGGATGGCTAGGTCCTGATCTCCAAAAGTGGTTTGTGGTTACCTTTGGGTTTTCTTTCTTTTTACTTCAAAAGAATTATCAAAGTGATAATAGTTGCCATGGAGGCATTGTAGGATAAGACCTCAACTATTTGTCATGGTTTTTCCCTTTCCTGGAAATGAATTTTTAGATTAGTCTGATTCCCCTTGCTTACTAAAGCATATTGGACGGTATTTCCAGAGAGATCATAAGCACGGTTTGTTTTCCTTTACTGCAAATGAATTTATAAGTATGATTTCATTTACTTCTAAGCTTACAATCCTGGTTTGTTTCTTTCATTGCAAATGAACTTTTGAGTTAGTGTGTTTATAGTTTTTTGGTACTATAAGAACCAATCCATGTGCTAACATCCTTCCATCTGGCAAGAAAAATTCCAGGTAGTTTATGCTACTCGAAGAAATATCTCAAATCCTAGTAGTAACTAAGGTCTCTGCTTCTTAGGAAAAATACATTTTGGCAGTGATTAAAATAGATCTAGCTCTCCGAATGTAAAGACTCATGCAGATCCAAAAACATTTATAGGGAAACTAAAGAACTATGGGTCATGTTTGATGAGGAGAAACCATTAGAAGTAGGATTAAAGATCACCCACCATATTTATCATCTGATCTGGCCTGCACTTTAGGAGACAATTAGAGAAATTTGGAAGATTTGCATGATACAATAAAGGAAGATGCATTGAATGTTACCCATGAATCAAATGACTGAGAGTATGTGGATCCCATAGAATCTTGGTTTCAGATGATTGTTAGCACCCACTCCTCCTTTATTATTCGACAATTCCTAGCATCACATTAGTTAATGCAGTTGGTTCCTCATGTTCTAGTATTTTCTCGAATATACTTTTCAAGTTTGAACATGAGTAGGATTATCCTCTTGTTACGCACATGGTTGCATTGGAAGTACTCCTATACTTAAAAGGAAGTCTTCCACCTCTTAGGATAGGGTAGGATAGAAGAATAAATCAATGCCATGAATAAAGACATTATAACAATGCTATTAGGGCTATAACTTCCAAAGCATAGCTACTGAAACTACTTTTGATTCCCATTGGTTGTTAACACACACATCTGTGGTAAGTCTTGTTGAGTATGATTCACTCTAATACCTCATGATTTTGCAAAAGTGACCATGATTAATTTTCTAGTTTAGTCACTCTAATGAGTTGTCATCTAAAAAATATTTTTTTAAGTTTCTCTTAGAAGGTATTATTGAAAAACCTCCTATGGTGGACCACTCCTGTAAAGACCATAATGAGCCACTCATGAGAACACTAGAATTATTAACTCAAAGAATATTTTAGTCATTATCTAAGACATATTATTTAAAATGAGTCTTTAGGGTAGAGGGACTAACCAGTAAGGATTAGTCATTAAAAACTTTTCACGCCATCCCATACTCTTAAGGAGTAGATCTGCCTCCCCACTTATTAAGTAACCTTTGGAGTTAATTATAATCAGAGTTTACAAAGGATTTATTGAGGGATAGGAGGTCTCATTATGAGTCGACCTACCATGATCATAGGACCTAACACGAATGACATTACCGCTATTGGTCACCAAGCCATGGTAATGGCTTTTAGTTGAAAAGCTGGAGGACAAGAGGTCTCATCATGAGCCAACCTGTTCATTCTTGTTATTTCTTGTGAATGGCACTACCATTAGCTAGTTACCAAGCCAGGATAGTGGCCTTCATCTAATTTCTAAATCAAATAGATAACTCTGAATCTATATCTATTAAGTGGGACACATGCATTTCATTGGGTTAAAATACACCCCTGCTGAGGCTATAGATGCCTGCAGGCAGCAATGGCTATGTCTATGGTATCAAAGTTAATTTCACACTATGATTTACTCGGCCATCTTTGCCTTTCCCTAAAACTCATCATCTTATCTCTTGGAGAATGGTTTTAAGATATTTTGGGCATGATGCTTTGGAGTTCTATTTTTCGAAAATAAGAAAACTTTTAATGGATGTGGTACCCTTAGTGCAGGGAATTATTTGTGCCAGATTAAAGAGAAATTTAGTCTTGCACCTGGGTGGCAACAAGATTTAGAGTGGCCAATAAAGAATTTGTTGATCGATCTAGGAAGGTGTCATCTTGTTCTATTTTTTTTCTCCTTTTCTGGTATCATAACTCACTTTTATCATAACTAGGTATTTAGAGTGATGAATTACTTGCTGATGATTACTCACAAGATGTTGATAGACAACAATGTGTTTCGATTGTAGTTGCCTCTAATAAGCACTACATGGTCTAGGTGCAGGATTGCTATAATAGGTGTAGGAACATTGTGGCAGTCTTCGTGAAATTGCACTCTTCCAGCAGATATATTTTTTATTTTATTTTAATAAGACTCTGACTTCAAGGAACAAACAATGGAATTCTAAAAAATAAAAATCTATGAAAAATTAGGGAGTTTATTTAAGACAAGACAACAGGTATGCATTGTTTATCTTAATGGTGCAAGGGGAGATGGTTTGTAGTTTTTTATAATGTTTTGTACAATTACTGCTTTCCTGCACCTGATTTTGGATGACTTGAATTGATCCTGTTGTATGATGATCCTCCTTTCACATCGAAGATTCCCACCCTTGATAATTTTATCATTCCTGCACTCGATGTTTTCATAAGGACTATATCATGGTTTAGCTAACATTGAGATGATGATGCAAGAAAGATGATGAATACTTTAGTTAACGATTAATATATCAGGTACCTTAATATTTCCTTGCTGGTGATTTTTGTTGTTACTTTTGTATTGGGGAGCATAGTATGATCATTAATCTTTAAGCATCCCCCAACCCCTGCTATCTTCCACGATTTTACATTGATGCTTCTGTCAAAGTACTTTAATTTATGCCTTAGACTTTCAACAGTGAGACAATGGTCGATTTATGAGCAGATATTTTGGTGTGTTTGGAATATTGATGCAAGTGTCCATGTCAGGAGTGCCTTGACCTTGTAATCATTGTTTTTTCTACATCCTTGGAATGTCTGTCAAATTCTCATGATACTACCCATGTACATTAATCCAACGCTTATTTGACTAAGGTAATTATGTTATGAATGGAGGCCAAATGAGGCTTGTCTGCAATTGTTTTCATGCTCAAGTTTATTTTGAACCATCCTTTTTCACAATTATTCTTCCTTTAAGTATTAGTTCCATCAAACTGATTTCAGGATCTTATCTGATGCCCATCATGAGTAGATATGTCGCTTGAGAAAAAATGAATCAACTTGCCCAGTTTATTGAGATCGTTTGATTCTCTATGATTTAAGTATATCACTGGAGCATGTTGAGTTCTCTTTTTTATCGCTAATCATCTTGTTCATTTCTAATTGCATATCATGCTCATAATCCTTAAAACATGAAGAAAGTGAAGTATGATTTCCACGAGCCATCTTCCATAGAGGAGCTCAAGAAAACTCCTGAGTATAATGCCTGAAAGCAGAAATTGGTTAAGGAAGGATGGCATGAATTCCTGGCTAAATTTCAGGGGTCCGAAGATGAGGTTGCGTTGCAGTTTGCACGAGGATTCGATGGGAAGTTAGCTCGAATCGAAGATCTGGTCATGATTTTGAATGAGAAGACCATCACTCAAGCAACTGGTTTTCCCCTAGAAGGGATTAAATGGTTCAAGAATAAAAGCATAGATAAACAATTGAGCATGCAATTTCTCAAAGGAGGACACTAGGAAGTTAATTGGGTGAAAGGGATACTACATTCTTGGATTAAAGATGAATGGTGTGGCCCTTTATTTATTATTCAGAAGTATTTGACCTGCGAAGGCAGGTATGCAACAACGTTTTTATATCATATAGGGTTACTGCTACATTTTACTGGAGAATGAAAGATCAATGTCCCTTATTTTTTGTTAAAGAGTTTGCAGAAGATGTCACAAGGGGTCTGTAAAGCTGTTAAAAACCCTAGGGCTAGCCTTTACCATTATGGCCTCATTAAAATACTGATTGTGGATGAACTGGGTATAAGAAATGATAGTTGGGATGGTTTTCTTTAGTGGAATGGGTTTGCAACAATCTTTGGAAAATCAGACACCTGACTTAATTCTAAAATGTGTGGGGAAAATACTCAAAAGGAAAATCAAGCAGACAATATCCTCTCCTCGCATCCTAGAAAGTCAAGAAGAAAAAAAATGGAAATCCCTGGGACCTATGGAACCTCACCTCAAACCCTTGCTAGACGAAGGGTTACCCGAAGCATGATGAAAACCAACCGACCTCCTTCCAAAAACCTAGAGCCTCAAATAGTTAATTTCGATTTGGAACAAGAGGGAGAAGAAGTAGTAAAATATAACACATGTGTTGTTGATGAAGACGGAGATAAACTTCGGCAGTTTGAAGAATTTACTGCGAAATTTATGTCTCAAATCATGAATCCAATAGCAAATTAGGTCAACAAATTGATTATATAAATAGATCAAATCAAAAGTCATGTAAAAGAAGAAATTCAATTCGAAACTCCTATGACATGGGTAAATTCAGGGTTTGAATTTTCATTTGATCCTCCTATAGCAGAAACCACTGACATTTATTCCACCAATCAACAGAAACCAAAAGACTCCATCGATGGCTATATCTTAAGGAAGAAAGACAGGACAATAAAGAGATTGAAAAGGAAGATACAGGAGCTCATTGTTCTTGAGGAAAATGTAAAAGGGGAGAACAAATATTTGGAGGCACTCTATATTAAGATGCAACATAAAAGAAAAAGATGAGTGTTAATAATAAAAAATTATAGAAGTTGGCCAAGGAATGGATCAAGAAAGATAAATATTATAATGCTCATAACGTAATTTTAAAAGGAGAGATTAAAATGGCCAGAAACATGGGAGGAAGGAACTTGAATATTTTGGTCAATACAATAGGGCTCTAGGCCACAACCTTGTATTTTTGGAAATTTTTGTCTCTATCTTATGGTTTGGATTGCATGAGGACATGCAAGGAGATTGGTGTGGGGGATTGTTGAGCCTCCATTTTGTCTATATTTTCACAATTTTTGCTAAGGATCTCTTATGCCTTCACCTGGTTTTTGTAGTTATTATTATCCTTTTCTATACATTTTTATGTTATTATAGAGGCATTGAGAGGTAACATTTCATTATTATATGAATACTTTTTGTTTTAATGATTTGAAGGTATTTGTGTCAAAATATCACTAATAACATGTTATCCTTATGGTAGGTGTATAGTTCCTGTTCCAACAGTTTAGTTCTTGTTCGTGCAATACAAATCTTATTCTCATCTCCATGATTGTCATACATCTAGCTATCATGATAGGAAATGAGCATATGAGTTTTGAGGAGCAGAGGCTCAAGATGGTGTTGTGTTCCCTTAATCGCACCTAGTGAAGGTCAAAGCATGTAGTCAAACTACTTTCTATAAGTCATAAGGTTTATTAATAACATGATATTACCATGGATGCTATAACAAAGATTTCATGACTCAGCACTGGTTGTTGTGTTTATATGGAACCTCAGATCAATGTGAATCCAGTAAAATAATCAAATTCCTTATTTTGGTCTAGAAATTGGTTTACAAACTCTAAAATTGTATGTGTTGATTAACCTTCGATCCGGGTAACTAGGAGACATTGTTGTTATAAATAAGGAAACCTTGTACTGTACAAGGGATTAGGATTGGACTTTAATGTTGTGTTTTGATAGATAGAGGATGATTTTGTTAGGAAAGAAAGCGAGGAGACTGTGTGCCCAGTGGGATGATCCTTGGAGGGGACCACTAGAGTCAAGCTCTGCATTGTTCAATGTCTATATAACAACACTTTAGAACTAATACAAGTCGGAATTAGATTCATGTCTATTGTTCTTTTGAATCTTTTGGGATTGTGATTTAACCTTTACAAGGGAAATGAGTTGGGTGGTTTTGGCCCACCAGCCAGTCCTTTTCCCAATACCACTTAGGATTTTCTGAGTTTTTGTTTGATCAATGCATAAGTGTGAGAGTGTGATTAAGTATAAATTTGTAATCTTGTTTCAGAATTATCTTTTATGCTTCAATGTTAAATTGCACAAGTTTGATTGATGAGTTTGATGGTATGTTTACTTTCTTGGAATTCATTACTGTTCAACACATTGGGATTCTATATGTAAACTGAGATGGAGAAAATAGAGTATATTTAGTGAGTGTTTTATTATTTCATTTCTCATTTATTAAAAGCTCAGTGCATTATTTACTATGATTCTATTTATCACATAACGAAATCTACTTTCAGTTTGCAAGGATTCAATGATAGAGATAACAATTTCTTATCACGAAGTAGGGGTATGATCACTAAGAGTTTTGATTTGATTTATTGTCCATATTTTATCCTTGTTTCATTGACATAGTAAAGTGTCCAACATAACTCTTTGAGAATACCTCTAGTCAAAGGATATAATTGATGGCTTAAACTCTTGATTGAATATTGCATTGTTTTCAGAGAAACAATGTACATGTAATCTAGATTCCTTCTAAGTAGCAATACCTCTACATTAGGAAAGAAAGAATTTAATGATTTTCTCAGATTAGGATAAGCTTTGAATCAGTTGGGAATGAATTTGTCTTATAATTCTCAGTTTTATTTCATGCTTTCCTTCTTTGCAACATAGCAAGTAATCCTTTAAGAGGCTTTGCATTCTTTATTTCCTAAATGGTTTGTCAGTTTGAGTGGAATCTACATTCCCTTGTCCCCTAGACAACTGAGGTAGACTTTTTGCAGGAGTCACTCAACCCAGAAGAGGAGCCAGAAGTAGGTTCACTGTGTGTTTTCCTTACTTTGAAAAGTCTTGTTTCCTGAATGATGCCTTTGAATTGTTTGCAAGAGCTTGATCTCTATTTTACAGATCCTTGAGGTCTTCTTCTGGCATTTACTGTGCTATGCCTCTAAGCTTAACAACCTAGATTGAAAATTTAAATGTTGGTATATAAATCTTGCATTTATACTGCTCGACAATTATGATGTTGATATGTTAGATGATAAAGAGAAGGAGATGCATATTATTACACTAAGTTTACAACACTTCACCTCAGGGTAACAGTAGGTCGTCATACAAGTTTGTATGTTGGGCATGCATGTATGATGCTTAATGGTTGGTATATGTATTGTGCTTATATACATGCATGTCATTCTATTGTAGTTATGGTTACATGCATGATAGATGCTCATTAATCAGTGTGGTCATATGCACATGTATCGGATAATCATGCATGGTAGTTAACTTGTTGTTATTTGCATTACGGTCATACACATGATGAGTATGGTCATTGCATTTAAGATATTTGATGTTATATGTATCGTGATAATAAAGGTTGGCATGTGCAAATGGTTATGGTTATGATATTCAGGTATTGAGTCGATATAATTGTGATATTGTGTTGTACTAATTTGGATTGAATTTTGCAGATGTGATAGACTCCCCTAAGATACATTGAGGTATGAATATGATTATGTAATCTATTTAGTTTATCTAACATGTTATGTTTATAGGTTGTTTGAATGTTTTATTAATTGCATGATATGAGTATGTGTCTATAAGCTTCCACGTAGGAATGATCTTGTTTAAGATGGTTGTACTAACACAATATGTGTTGAGAGAACTGATATGCACTTGTGTGCAAGTGGGTGCTAGTTGTAGTATTATGATTAAAGATCCTAAGTTGACTCTTTATTATGACATGGTTGTTAGTCTTGGTAAAGGTTGATTTCAAATTAATGGACATGATGTCCAAGGAAAATTTTAAGGATTGAAGTTTATCTTAAAGTTTAGAAACCTTGGCGAATCTTACTAGTCCATAATATGCAAATTATAAAAAAATTGGTGATACTTTTGTAAAAATATTTAGATTTCCAATGATTTTGTATTAGTAAATATAATATTTTGGCAATTTTTAAGGTAAATTAATGGCATACTATAAAATCTGGGCGAATCATTTTAGAAAAGATGGAAATTGACAAATCCTTTTTTTGGAAAAATCATGGAAAATTAGACCACCTGCAAATATTAGCCCCTAAAATATTCCCTGATGATGTCTTAATCTTTGGAATGTGTGATTGACATGTCTGAGAAATTGAAGGGAAAAATGCTTGGTATTAGCATGACAAGATAATAATTGATTTGTCTATATAACTAACAATTGGGTGATGTGATAGCACATAGTAAGCTCAATTACAGTAAGGAAAGCGGTAAAAGAAAGGAATTAGGCAAGAATGACTTTGACTATTTTGGAAACTGCAATTCCAATCGACTGAGTGCTTTGCATACAAGAAGTCTTATTAACCTTGATTTCATCTGACATTATGTGGATATGTGCTATATTCATGAACATGTATGTGACAAGTATAACAACTAGTTTCTAGTTATAGCTGGATATGTAAAGGGAATTGAAGTCCCTTGAGAGATGCCATGCACACATTCAGTTACAAGGCAACGTGCTTGGCATAGCAAGGTAAGGTAACCAATATATTGTTATTTTTATTTATACACTAACAATTGTGTGTTCTTTGCAGTATGATGCAGGGAATTGCATTTCAAAAGAGACTGCCATGAAATATTAAAGAAGGCTCAGGTTGATCTTTTCTTTGGAGGCATTGGGAACCCATGGGGATTGAGTCATGGATTTTGTTGCTAGTTTTGTGCCTTCAGTATTTTTTGATTTGTTTGTGTTTTATTTGAAGTTTAGTTTATGTCTAGTGCATAGCCAAGCCACTTTATTTGTGGTGTTGTATTGTTATTGGTTTTCATGGTTTTATTCTTGTTTGTTTCTTTTTCTTTCATTTTATGTCTTGAGGGTCTTGAAAATTGGTTTGGGAAAGAAGAGAGTTAATGGAGTTCAAGGAGAGATGAATGAAACCCAATAGGTAAGGTAAGACCTAGATGAATTCAATGCATATATAATGGTAGCTAAAGGAAAGAATATGACAACTAGTTTGATTGGTTGGGTCCATTGGGATAAATGGACAGTGGATGGACAATCATGAGAAAGGTAACATGAAAGGTAAAGTGAATGGATTTGAGGTGTCATATGCCTTGGATATGTTGGGAACTGTTGTTCTCCATGTTGTGCATGTTGTGCACAAATAAAGGGATTTCTCTTAACCTTAACCTTATGAGATCTGGTAATTATGTTGTGGTTATGATTATGATGATGTCTATATATGTATATATGTATGTAAGTATGCTATTATCTGACAGGGTCACTACGGTTAATGATTTCTTTATGCCAATGATTATATATATGTATGTATGTATGAAATTGTCTAATAGGGTCATGAGGGATCATGATTGTTTTATGCTGATGTTTATATGTATGTATGTATGTATGTATGTCGTTGTTTGATAGGGTCATCAAGAATTACTCTTGTGGAGGAATGATTACTTATGCAAGTGAATGACATGAAGGGGTTCCTAGTTCATGAGGAATCAAGTGGGAAGAGTAGCTCTAACAGATCTATGAAGTGATGCAGGAGCATCCAGACTTAGCCAACAATGTGAAAGTTTGTTCACATGTTGTGGCTAAACAAGTTGAATTCCATGGACCTGATTGGTCAAAAGTTAGTTTTACTAATATGGTTGGATCTCTCAAGAAATGAGTTGTATTTCATTATTGTAATAGTTAGAAATTGTCTTATTTTAGGTTCAAAGATAAGTTGTTAGCATAGTTGTATGGTAGAGCTAGGAATTAGAGATTTTCCGGTAGATTGATTAAAAATAGGGATTGAGTTGTTAGGCACAGAATAGAGTGATATTTGATTGATAAAAAGAAGGGAAAAAAATGTAATGAAAAGAGGATTGAGTGGAGCGAGAGCAAGAATAGTGTGTGGATTGTATTTTGAAACAAAGGTCTTTTATTTGTGTAATCGGGCCAAGGCCGAGACTCTGTAATAGATATTATATTATTGAAAATGATCCTTCGTGTATTTGTATTGTAATCCTAGTGAAAACTCTTGTTTCTTTTGTTTACGTCCAGACAGTTAATTGGGTATTTTCTGTAATTTCATATTTAATGCAAATCTCAGTGGTTGTGGGTTTTCTGTGTATTGACAATAAATCGGGGTCAATTAGCATTAAGGGTTAATTTCATGATTAAGTACTAAAATCAGTCATTAAGGGCTTTGCTTAATTTAACGCACGTGGTTATATCCAAGAGTGAGGTTTAAACAGTGAAAGTGGTATTTGGGTGGCCTCAAAACCATAAGTGGTAAAAAGGAGTAGTCCCCCGATTCCATTCAGTGGAGGACACATAGCAGCGAGGAGGTGAGAGGAAACCACTTTTCGGGTGGGTACTCTCCGTGCAAGTTGTGCCCCCGATATCCTTGTGAACCGTTGGATCTGTCACGAGTTAATCGATGGTGGAGGATCAACGATTAGTTTCGTTGATCGGGTGTAACATCAACCGTTGGATCGGTGAATGCAATGGACAGTGGAGATTGATTGATAGAGTTCAGGTGAAAAGAGCAGACCCGAGAAATTTATAGATGCGGGCATAATGCATTTGAAGTCTGACCTTATGTGTTGAAGCACGTTTTTCCTATGTTCCCGTGTGGTTCTGATTTTATGTGTTGCTAGGGTTTAAAGCCAATAACGCTTCTGATAGGTTTTGTGGGCCCATAACCCACAGGTCCATGTGTATTGATTTTAGATTGCATCTTTGCTGCATCATTTGTGGTATTAGAGCACAGAGATTAAGGTTGATTGCAGAAAAAAATGCTGCTGAGGAGAGAAGTTGGCATTGGTCGAGGAATACCTGAAGCAAATGTAGTTCTACTAGAAGAGATCCAGAGTCTGCATACTAGAATGGAAACAATTGAAAATTCTCAGAGAGGAACACCTGATGAAGGAGCTGACCGTACTAAGGAAGAATCTTCTGAGGAAGAAGAAGAGGAGGAAAATGAAACTACCAGAGTTATCAAGATGTTGGTGAAAGTAGGAGGAAAACCAAAGATGGAAATTCCTATGTATGAAGGGAGTCTCAATGCAAAACAACTAATGGATTGGATCAATTCATTGGATAAATATTTTGACTATGAAGAGGAAGCTGATGACAAAAAGAAGGTGAAATTTGTAGTTACTAGATTAAAGGGTCATGTAGCTATTTGGTGGGATGAATTACAAACATCTAGAATGAGGAAAGGAAAGCCCAAGATCAAGTAATGGGACAAAATGGTGAGTAAAATGAAAGCCAAATTTATGCTTAAGTATTATCAGTTAAATCTTTTCAAACAATTTCAAAATTTAAGGCAAAAATGAATGTCAGTTAAGGAATACATAGAAGAGTTTTATAGATTGAGTATTGGAGCAAGACATGCAGAAGATGACATGGAGAAGGTAGCTAGATATATCAATGGCTTAAGGTATGACATCCAGGATGAGATCAGCTTGTTGAGTCTAAATACTATTGAAGATGCCTATCAAGTAGGTTTGAAGGTAGAAGAGAAAATATTGAGAAAACAGAATCAGAGGAATAGAGGAAGAAGCTCAGTAAGAGGTAGAGGAACTACTATAGTAAGGGGTTAGTAAAATCAGCATGAAGCAAGAAGTTCAAGTAGTAGACCACCACAAAGAGGAGAATTTAACAGAGGAAGATTTATGCCCAAAGGAAGAGGCTGAGGAAGATATATTGTGTGTTATACATGTGGAGAATGGGGACATGTGTCATGGGACTGTCCTCATAATAAACCAACAAGTCAGAGGAATGCGAATGTGGCTGAGGCAAAGCCATAACCACCTTGACTTATGGAAAAGGAAGAATCCCCTGAAGTAGGAGAATCCCTGTTATTGAGAAGGACCTTTCTTAAGACAGAGAAGGAGATTGAAGAACCAGCACAGAGGAAGAACTTATTTAGAACTACATGCAAATATAAAGGTAAATGTTGTAAAGTGATCATTGATAGTGGAAGCACTAATAACCTTGTTTATATAGAAATGGTGGACAAGCTAGGATTGGTAAAGACAATACACCCTACTCCTTACAAAGTGTCATGGTTATAGAAGGGACATCAGATTATTGTGATAGAACAATGCAAGGTTGAGATACAAATTGGTACATATAAAGATGTGATATTATGTGATGTAATGCCCATGGATGTATGCCATGTATTACTGGGAAGACTATGGAAATTTGATCAAAAAGCTATTCATGATGGGAGGAGAAACACTTATACTCTGGAGATGGATGGAACTAAACATACATTGTTGCCATTGAAGGACGACATTGACAAAGGAACACCAGGACGTAGTATTAGCTGATAAGCGGAAAAGAGCTGCTATAGGAGGTAGTGAAAAATGAGGAGTTGCATTTTGCTATTGTGGGAAGACCAAAGGTAATTTTAACTTCCACAAACTTGGATGATTTTCCTAAAGGGGTTAAAATTCTGTTAGATGATTTCGCTAATATTATTGTGGATGAGTTGCCAAATGAGTTACCACCAATTAGGAGTATTAGTCATCATATTGATCTAATACCAGGAGCAAGTTTGCCAAACAAAGCAGCATACAAATTAACTCCTCAAGAGAATGCAGAAGTTGGAAGACAAGTGCAAGCGCTGATGGATAAGAGGCTAATCAGAGAAAGTCTTAGTCCATGTGGTTTACTAACAGTACTTAGTCCAAAGAAAGGAGGTGAATGGAAAATGTTTACAGATTCCAAAGCTATAAACGAGATCACTATTAGGTATAGAATTCCTTTACCACGCATGGATGATTTAATGGATTGTTTGAGTGGATCAAAATGTTTTACTAAAATAGATTTGAAGAGTGGATATCATCAAATAAGAATTCAAGAAGGTGATGAATGGAAGACTACATTTAAAACAAACAGTGTGTTGTATGAGTGGTTAGTGATGCCTTTTGGACTCACTAATGCACCTAGCACGTTTATGAGATTAATGAATGAAGTCTTGAAGGAATATGTAGGCAAGTTTGTTATTGCTTATCTTGAGGATATTCTAGTTTTTAGTAAAAGTAAAGAAGAACATCTAGGGCACCTTAAGTTGGTTCTAAGAACTCTGCAGAAGGAGAAACTACTGATAAATCTAAAGAAATGTAGTTACATGAAGGAAGAATTAATTTACTTGGGATTTGTAGTTTCTAAAGAAGGATTGAAAATGGATCCAAAGAAAGTCCAAGTAATTTGGAATTGGCCTATTCCCAGAAATATATTTGAGGTAAGGAGCTTCCATGGTCTTGCAACTTTTTACAGAAATTTTATCAAAGGCTTTAATCATATTTGTGCACCAATTCTTGAAACAATCAAGGAGACTAATCAACCATTCAAGTGGACAAAAGCAATAGACATGAATTTTAAGTTGCTGAAGGAGAAAATCACAAAGAAACCAGTTTTGGCTTTACCTGATTTTGAAAAGGTATTTCAAGTTGAAATAGATGCTAGTGGAGTTGCAATTGGAGCAGTTTTGAGTCAAGAATAGAGACCAATAGCATACTTTAGTGAGAAACTAAATGAAGCTAAGAAGAAGTATTCTTCTTATGATAAATAATTTTATGCTATTGTACAAGCCTTAAAGAAATGGAGACATTATTTGCTGCCAAAGGAATTCATATTGTATTCAGACAATCATGCCTTATAGTTCATCAATAACCAGCCGAAATTGAACCAGAAACATGCCAAGTGGGTAGAATTTTTGCAAAGCTTTACTTTTGTGATAAAACACAAGAGTGGTAAGTCAAATAAATTCACTGATGCATTGAGCAGGGTAAGTTTTATTGTGCAAGAATTCAAAGTGGGTGTTGTAGGATTTGAAGAAATGGTTGAAATGTATAAAGATGATGCAGATTTCAAAGATATCTATATAGCAGTTCAAAATCCAATAGTTCATAACAGAAGTCAGTGGTTAGATTATCTTATTCAAGGAGGGTTATTGTTTAAAGGTAACAAGTTGTGCATTCCCAAATGTTCTATGAGGGAAAACATAATAAAGGAGAAACATGGTGGGGGATTATCTAGTCACTTTGGACAAGACAAAACCTTTGCATAGGTAAATGCTTTTTACTATTGGCCAAAGATGCAGACTGATATTAAGAGATTTGTTGAGAAGTGCAGGATATGTCAGCATGCTAAAGGAAAAAGCCAGAATACAGGATTGTACCAGCCATTGCCAATACCAAACCGACCATGGGATGCAGTTAGCATGGATTTTGTTTTGGGCTTACCTAAAACTCAAAGGGGGAATGATTCCATTTATGTTGTAGTAGATAGATTTTCCAAGATGGCACATTTCATTGCTTGTAAGAAGACTAGTGATGCAACACATATAGCTAATCTATTTTTTTTTAGAAATTGTAAGATTACATGGATTGCCTGTAAGTATTGTGTCTGATAGAGATACAAAGTTTGTAGGGCATTTTTGGAGAACTCTTTGGAAGAAATTGAGATCTACTGTTAGTTTCTGTTCAACATACCATCCTCAAACAGATGGACAAACCGAGGTAGTAAGCATGAGCTTGGGAAACATATTGAGAAGTTTAGTGTATCAAAATCCTAAGCAGTGGGATTTAGCACTAGCTCAAGCTAAGTTTGCTTATAATGACACTCCAAACCGACATACTGGAATGAGTCCATTTCAGATTGTTTTTGGAATGAATCGAAGAGGTGTGTATGAGCTCAAAAATTTGGGTAAACAAGAGACAAGAAGTGCAAAAGCTGAAGAGTTTGCAGAGCATATGCAGAGACTACAAGAAGATGTCAAAGGTAGATTGCAGGAAAGCAACAACAAATACAAACAGAGGGTAGATATGAAAAGAACAGAGAAAGAATTCCAAGTGGGAGATTTAGTGATGGTGTATTTGAGAAAAGAAAGATTTCTTGCTAAGACTTACAATAAACTGAAAATGAAAACGATAGGACCATGTAGAATTGTAAGAAAGTTTTCAGCTAATGCATATGAAATTGAGTTGCCAGAAGGGATTGGAATATTGCCTATCTTCAATGTTGCAGATTTGTATCCA
Source organism: Pinus tabuliformis (assembly GCA_031772625.1). Taxonomy (NCBI): domain Eukaryota; kingdom Viridiplantae; phylum Streptophyta; class Pinopsida; order Pinales; family Pinaceae; genus Pinus; species Pinus tabuliformis. The sequence goes on along the minus strand of CM062814.1, from coordinate 127,720,462 downwards.
TACAAAGAGGCAGAGACAGAGCTACAGGAGGAAACTACAGGAGATGAAGTTCAAACTGTGAATTGGAAAGAACAAATGCCAGAGACAACTAAGAAAGAAGTGAAAATTGTTTTGAAGAAAAGAGTATCCAAAAGAACCAAAGGACAGACTTATTTCCAATATCTAGTCAAATGGAAAGGACAACCAGTGGAGGATGCTAGTTGGTTGACAATAGCAGAATTGCAGAAGTATGGAGTAAGTCCTGAAAGTTTGAAGGACGATTCTTTTCTTCCCTAGGAGTCTGATGCAGGAGCATCTGGACTTAGCCAGCAATGTGAAAGTTTGTTCACATGTTGTGGCAAAACAAGTTGAATTCCATGGACCTGATTGGTCAAAATTCAGTTTTACTAAGAGGGTTGGATCTCTCAAGAAATGAGTTGTATTTCATTATTTTAATAGTTAGAAATTGTCTTATTTTAGGTTCAAAGATAATTTGTTAGCATAGGTGTTTGGTAGAGCTAGGAATTAGAGATTTGTTCTTACATTGATTAAAAATAGGGATTGAGTTGTTAAGCACAGAATAGAGTGATATTCGATTGATAAAAAGAAGGGAAAAAAATGTAATGAAAAGAGGATTGAGTGGAGTGAGAGCAAGAATAGTGTGTGGATTGTATTTTGAAACAGAGGTCTTTTATTTGTGTAATCAGGCCAAGGTCGAGACTCTATAACAGATATTATATTAATGAAAATGATCCAGCGTGTATTTGTATTGTAATCCTAGTGCAAACTCTAGACAGTTAACTGGGTATTTTATATAATTTCACATTTAACGCAAATCTCAGTGGTTGTGGGTTTTCTGTGTATTGACAATAAATCGGGGTCAATTAGCATTAAGGGTTAATTTCGTGATTAAGTACTAAAATCAGTCATTAAGGGCTTTGCTTAATTTAATGCACGTGGTTATATCCAAGAGCGGGGTTTAAATAGTGAAAGTGGTATTTCGGGCGGCCTCAAAACCATAAGTGGTAAAAAGGAGTAGTCCCCCGATTCCATTCAGTGGAGGACACGTAGCAACGAGGAGGTGAGAGGAAACTACTTTTCGGGCAGGTACTCTCCATGCAAGTTGTGCCCCTGATATCCTTGTGAATTGTTGGATCTGTCGCGAGTTAATCGATGGTGGAGGATCAACAATTAGTTTTGTTGATTGGGTGTAACGTCAACCATTGGATCAGTGAATGCAATGGACGGTGGAGATTGATTGATAGAGTTCGGGTGAAAAGAGCGGACCCGAGAAATTTATAGATGCGGGCATAATGCATTTGAAGTCTAGCCTTATGTGTTGAAGCACGTTTTTCCTGTGTTCCTGTGTGGTTCCAATTTTATGTGTTGCCGAGGTTTAAAGCCAATAATGCTTCCGATAGGTTTTGTGGGCCCATAACCCACAGGTTAGTGCATATTGATTTCAGATTGCATCTTTGCTGCATCATGAAGTTAGTATCATGTGAATATGAATTGATATTATGCAATTATACTATGTCTATATTTATGTTATGGATAGGTAATGTTGAGGGATATATCAGCGGAATGAAAGTAGTGCGATCTATGACATGTTGGAGCAAGCATGAATAATGGAAAGACACTAGAAGCAAGGTTGCTTGGTGGAGAGAGTGTGGTCTCTGGATGTGCAGTACTAGTGTCGTATGTATGTTGTACATGTTGTATAGTGGTGCTATGTACATATGATGTTGTGTACATGTTGTATGTGTGGTGTTATGTACATATGGTGTTGTGTACGTGTTGTATATGTGGTGCTATGTGCATATAATGTTGTGTACATGTTGTATAAACGATGTAAACTTTGAAACGTGAACTATATAGAGTACCCTCTTTTCTCAGGTAGCAAAATATCATTCGATTTTGATTCAAAATACACCTTTTTTTTAGCATACTTTTGACACTTTAAATTTTCTTATGTATCAAGTATGAACAATTTTTTTTAAATGTTAGTGATTTTCATGCTAATTTTGAAAAGTGTTGATGAAACATCAACCCCCTTTTTTTAGAGGGCTTATTTTATACTCTTGAAAGTTTCTAATGTATCAAGTGTGGCTAGTTTTTTTAAATGTTGGTAATTTTTATGTGGATTTCGAAAAGCACCAACATATTTGTTTTAAAGGCATATTTTTTACACTTTAAATTTTCTTGTCTCCTAAGTATGCACAATTTTTTTTAAATGTTGACCATTTAACCATTTTTCAAGTTGTTTTATTCTTCTCCTTGTTTTTCATCTTAATATGTTTACTTTTGAAGTGTTTTACAAACATGCGTTTTTTTTGTTTTTCTTCACAAATTTTTTTATAATAAAATTTTTAATTTTTATTGCAAAATTTTTAAAAAATAATAACATTAATATTTTTGAGGTTAAGATTTTTAAAATATTTATATATTTTTAACTAATACTTCATTATACATAAAATAATTGTTACTAAAGAATAATAATTTAAACACTAGACAAAAAATACAAATTCTATATATAGATATAATTAAAAATATATATATATCAAGACCTTTTCGCTAAAAATGACATGTTAAACAAAGAAAAAGTTATGAAAAAATTCAATAAAAAATGTTGCAAAAATGACAAATTTTATAAATTTTATATCGAAAGATGATGACATTTCAAGTTTGTTTGTTTGTTTGTTTTTTTTTTCGAAAACAATGATTCATATAAATTTTTAAGTAAAATTAACATAAAAAAATGTTTAAAAAAACATACAATTTAAAAAAACAAAAAATAAAATCCTTGAAAATAAAATTAAAAACAAAAATTAAAAAATGAAAATAAATTAATAATCAAAACAAAAATTAAAACAATTAAAAAAAAAAACAAACAAACAAACAAACATGGAAAATTAAAAATATAATAAATAATAAAAACATAAAAAAAAACATAATATAGATAATTAAGTTAAAATAAAAAACATTAAAAGAGTAATTAAATAATGATTAAATAAAATTTAAAAGAAAATACATATTTAAAAAGGTAGAGAAAATAAAAATAAAAAATCATATTACAATAAAATAAAAAAGAATTTTATTTATTTATTTTATTTATATTTATTTATTTTACATTCATAAAAAAACAATTAAAAATACATAAATAATTAAACTCTAAAAAAAAATTAAAGTAAAAAAAAAACCATTTTAAAATTAAAAATGTAAAAATATTTGTGTCGACCCAGGGCCATGGGGTGGATAGAATAGCTGGTGGTGGCAGCTGCACAACTCCCATCGCCACCCAACCCTGTCGTCCCACAAACCTGGGCAAGGGAGTCGATGACTCCCCTACCCAGGGCAACGGGGTGACGAGAGGACTCCCATGACCCTGGACAAAGGGAGTCTGATTTTGAGAATTGGAACCCCCCAGTCCACAACCTTGGGCGAGGGGAGTCTGATTCTGGGAATTGGTCTCCCCCATGGCCCTGGGCAAGGGCGGCTAGGTGGGGTTGGGACCTACGTGCAACTCCCACCCTCACCCAACCCCCCCGCCCCATGGGCCTAGGCAAGGAAATTCGATTCTGAGGAATTTGATTTCCCCACCCAGGCCCATGGGGCCACACATTTTTTTTATTTCTTTAAATTTTAACAATTTTCTTCCATTGGTTGTTTTTTTAAATGCTTTTTTTTAATTTTAATAGTAATATTTGTAAACATGTTTTTTTTATATATAAGTTGTTTTTAACTGTTTTTTTAATAATTTCTTTTTATTTTTGTTTTTTTAATATTTTTTTTCAGCTTTTTTTTTTTACTTTTTTTGTTTAAAATATCTATGTGTGTGTGCTCCCCGTCTAGCCACACAACCACATGGGCCTTGGGCGGGAAATCTGATTCCCGTAATCAAATTTCGGTGGGCCATCTTTTAATTTTTTAATTTTTAATTTTTATGTTTTTTGTTGGTTTGTTTAATTTTCTTTCTTTTTTTTTTTTGAAGTTTTTAGTTTTTTTTTAAATGTGTTTTGTTTTTAATTTTAATTTATAGTTTTCAAAATGTTTTTTATTTTTATTTTTTTCACGTTATTTCTTTTTAATAATAATAATTTTTTATTTTTTTTATATTTTTATCATTTTTTATTTTCAATGTTCTATTTTAATGCTTTAATGTCTTTAATTTTTCAATGGTTTATATATATATATATATATTTTAATGTGGCTTTTTTTTACATTTTCTTTCTTAAAAATGTAAAAAATTTACCTCAAAAAAAAAAGATGTTATTCCAACGTCAACATTTTTTGTTTTATCGGTGTTTTTTGCACAAAATAGACTAGTTTTTTGTTAGATCCAAGACTTTTGTGATCGATAATGTAGAAATAAGTCTTTCGGATAAATCACATTGTTAGGATTTGGTCGACATTTCGAACCAACTAATGTGGTTCATCCTCAGGACAAGGTAAATTGGTTTTTATTGGCTTTTACTGTCATTTTAAAAAAATGTTGAAAATTACCTCGAAAAAGGAAGAAAAAAAAGCGATATTTGAGCATCAACACTTTTCGTTTTCAAATTGTTTTTCATGTTTTTTTGGGGTTTTTGGCTAGAGTTCTCGTTTTGAGTTTACAGTTCACGTTTCAAAATTTACATTTTTTATATGTGGTGTTGTGTACATGTTGGATATACGGTGTTGTGTACATATGGTGTCATGGGCATGTTGGATATGTGGTGTTGTGTACATATGGTGCTATGTGCATGTTTTATATGTGGTGTTGTGCACATATGGTGCTATGTACATGTTGCATATGCAATGTTGTGTACATATGGTGCTATGTACATGTTGTCTATATGGTGTTGTGTGCATAATTGTACATGTGGTGATATGTACATGTTGTACATGGTGTGTTATGTGCAAGTGGTGCTATGTACATCTTGTGCATGTAGAGTTGTGTACACATCGTGCATGTGGTTCTATGTACGTGTGGTGTTGTGTATAGGTGGTACCGTGTACATGTTGTACATATGATCTTGTGTGTATGTCCTACATGTTGTGTTATGTACAGGTGCTATTGTATATGTGTATCACGTAGTCATGGTATAGTGACATGTGTATTCATTGTGTTATACTCTACATACATATATGTATTGTGTTGTACACTAGATGTAAGTGTATGTATTTTCTTTTGGTGTACACCAAGTTTAGATGTATGTATCGTGTTGTGTTGTACACCGTGTGTTGGTGTATGTGTTGCGTTTCACGCCAAGTGTAGGTGTATGTGTTGTATACAATGTGTGGTTGTATGTGTGTGGTGTACACTATGTGTATGTGTACCAGATTGAAAAGAAGCGAAGGAATTCGGTGCTTTCCGAGTGTGGCAATCAATCCGATGTGTGTATGGAAATGACAAAGCACAAAGGTAGAATCAAAGGATCGATTAAAGGATAAGTATCCGTGTTTTATTTCAGTTTTATTATGCATATGATATATGACTCTGATTTATGATGGTTACATGTGATTTATGATTTTGATTTATGATGGTTGTGTTTTGAACTAACCATATGTGATATTCGTATACATGATGATTTGGTCAAAGAGCTAGTTTGAATTGTTGTGATAGGAAGTAAACAAATTTGCAAGTGTATCGTATTAATGGGCCACGGATGAGGTATTATTTGAATTTATTTCAATTTTTTTTAATCTATTGGAATTATGTGCTTGGTACAGGGAAACATGGAAAATTTCTGGTTTGGATGGTTGGAACTGGTTGCTAGAGTGTTAGTAGCAACAACGAAAGGAATTGGAACAAGCAACAGTATGTTGGTAAAGTAGTTTAGGAGCAGGGCCATTGTGGGACACTGGTACCCAATAATGTCCATTGATTTCCATGTGCATGCTATCACTGTTATGACAGTTTTTAGACAACGATAAGCCTTGACTTTTGGACCTTCCAATGTGACGAAACCTTACCAAGGGAGGGGTCGCCCGAGGGACTGTGTAGTAGAGAAGGGGCCACCCACAGAACTTGGAAGGTGTGTGACTTTACGGAAGGAGGTGATCGGATTTCTCGAGGGACTGTGTAGAAGAGAAGGAAATGTCAAGGAATACATTGATTTTGGTCATTACCATTGCCAGATGGAATCAAAAGCACATTGGTTGTGTGCCCTAGAACAATGAGTCGGTAACTATTCACTGAAAGGACAAGTAGTGAAAGGATTATAGAGTTGGACATTGGATGCAGTTTTGACTTTAGAAATGGATTCTCGACTTCTTGGGAAGGAGGTGAATCCTTAAACTACTTTGAGGGTGGAGGTGTGATCCTCTGGATTCTCTTGTTGTTTATGTAGGAAACGTATCCTTTTATTTGTTGGTTGAGAAAATGTGCATATGTATATATGTGTATATTATTGTAAATAATGTATTGATCTATGTTTATAAATCTCCATAGATAGTATGATTATTTGTTGGTTGAAGAAAATGTGAATGAGAGTATATGTGGTTGTTATTTTAAAGACCATAATGAGTTGTTTCATAAACCTACAAAAGCGGTATGTTTGTCATGTTTTCAACATTTCGTTATTGTAAATATTGCAACAAGTTGTGTTATGAAGCTACATAAGCAGTATGTTTTTGTTGGTTTAAAAGTGTTATTAAACATTAAGGATGATGCTCCCCCAAGCGAGAGGGTTCTGTAATAGCCCCTTGTTGAATTTCCATGTAACAAAATATAAGACCAAGGTCACAGGACATGTATTCCAAGCTGAATGGTGGGAAAAAAATCCTAGTGGGTTTCTTTGGTTAATTAATGGCTATGGAAATTGGAAAAGGAAAAGAGGAAATAAATGGAATTTATTTATGAAAATAATGGAAAATAGGAGAAAAGGAAGGTGAAAGGTCACATATTTGCATGAGAAGTAAATTGAAGGAAAAATGAAGGGAAATGAAGAAATTAGAGGCCTCAATCGTAAAAAGGATTTTGGGGATCAGTTCATGGCTTTTGTCAATGTTATCTTTTGTGAGTTTAGTTTTGAATCTCTCTTCTATTCTCTCATTCTCTCACATGTAAAGAATTTTTGGAGCATGCTTGGAGCATTCTAGTCTCACTTCGATTTGGAGGAAGAAGGAAAAGGAAAGTAGGAGAGCGTAAGGGAACAGGTGGATCAACGACTACAACTAGATTTCTTTGTTGGTATCTAGTTGCATGTATGATTTCCTTATTGTTTTTGGCATGCATGGTACATGCATGTGGTTTCTTGGTTATGAGCTATCATCGTCTTGGATGATTTCCTGGATTGACAGTGGTGTTTCCTAGCCTTGACATATCCTAGATAACCATGGTGTTATGGTTTTTCCCATTTTTTTCAATTGGTGCTCATGTTCCTCATGGTTGTGGGTTGAGTTACTATTTCCTAGAGCCTTAGTTGGACAAACGCTCTGGAATCCCTAGAAACACTTGGGTTGAGTTACTAGTCTTAGAGCCTTGGTTGTAAAAATTCTCTAGAGCTCTTGGTGGGTTGAGTTATTAGTCCTAGAACCTTGGTTTGCAAAACGCTCTGGAGCCTTGAAATAACTATAGGCTGAGCTACTATTCCTGTAGTTGGGTTGGAACAAACACTCTGGAGCCCTTAACAACTTGGGAAGAGACCGATTTGGTGATGGTTAGTGATGTATGGTTGTGAGGTGGAATCACTGGTTGAGGGTTGAGGTGGTTTGGCCTCTAGAAGCTCCAGTTTGGTTTTTTTTGTTATTCCATGAGATCCCACATTCATGCTTGGAATATGGCATGAGGGTGATTAGTTGAAAGAGATATTTGGTTTAGCCCAATCTATGGTCGGGTGGTACGTGGAAGTCCCTAACCTAGTTGGTTTTGCATATGTTAATAAGAGTTATTTTCCTCTTATATTTCATGAGTATTTATACTTGTTATTATGTGGCTTTGATGGTTGTTCTATCATTTTTATTATTCTAGTTATGTGCTGGTTATAAGCATAGTTTTATGACAGACTTTATTAATGGATCTCATCATGTTTTGATTGGTAAATAAATGGTTAATGAAATTATGACCTAATATATGATAATGCAACTATTGTGAGAGGGCATTAGACCTTCTTGATGATTCTCAGATAAGTATGAGACCCCTATGTTCGGATATGTAATTTTGACATGTAGAATACATGTTCACTATGTGTTTGATGTAATGCCTATCATTTTTAGGCCTAGCTAGGTCAGGTTATTGTCTAAGATTTTCATTAACGGATTTTCCCTTGTGTCATTCATCATTTTGGAAAGTTCTATCAAGTTATGTGTAGATGCATGCATCCTAAGCCTGAAAAAGTGGCTCATATCTCGGGGTCGCATGCAAAGAAGTGGGTTATTTGAACTGCAATCACTAGGAGGAAGGGTTATCCATGTGATTGGAGGCTTACATTTGTTGGCTTGCCTTGTTATGCAAGAAAATGGGGGTCCAGGTCAGTGAAAAAGAAAGTTAGCTCAAGGTTTGGGCACTTGGAGTGGTTGTTTGGCTCCCAGGGGTCCTACAGCTCATGAGGAAGGTCAACAAGGTTTTAGCTTCTCAATTTGACTTCCTTAACATTATCGAGGAGGTTGAGCCACCCCATAGTAAATCTTCGTCACATATTTTCCTTGGTGGACCAGTGAACTTGGGTAAGTGATGCAAGAGCATTCAACCCAAGAGAAAATCATTGTAATTAAGTAGACATAGGGGATCACGTACTTTTAGGAAGTTGGATTCCTAAGTGATGAATTAATGTAATATTTAGGCTTTTGAGTGCATAGAATAGGAATTAATAAGATAAGTGAGATATTTTGTAAATGCTCTCAAATAAATGAGAACATGAGTGGTTAATATAGACAAAAGAATTAAAATTAAATTATGACTTTTAAAACAGTTCCATGATTCAAGGAACGAGAGAGAGCTCTTAGGAATTAAATGGAGATTAGAAGTGGACATAGAGGATAGAGGACATCTAGGAGTCAGTTCAGTAGATTTAGGAATCGACCTAGAATTAGTTCAAAGAACCTTTTTGATATAAATGTAAGCCTACGGGCAGAGTAGAGGAAAGAGGCCAATGATATTGAAAATCAGGCCTGTACGAGACACAGAGTCTCAAATGTAATCATTTGCTTATACTTAAATATACAGAGGTTTATTCTTGATTGTTTCAGTGTGTGGAACGAGTATTTCATGAATGAACTACTTGTGAATTTATAGGTTCTGTAACAGGGTTGCAGGCATAATTCTGAAGGATACAAAGAGAGAGCGAAATGATTCAGAGGAATCATAAATGGGTCATTGAATCTAGTTTAGGAACAAAGTATGCTCTATAGAGACTGCGATGTGAAGAATTCACAAAGATCAAGCCCAGGAGGAGTTGAGCAGTGGAAGAGTGAAAAGTCGAACCCTTGAAGGAAAAGCCCGTAACCACAACAAACACTGAGAAATAGCATAAAAACCAAGTAAAAAGGGACGAGCGGAGAAGTGAAGTGTTAGTACACAACAGCTGTTGGATCTTATAGATCAACGGTCAAGATCATTTCGCACGAGGTAATGTTGAAATATCGCATTGGTGAACTTTAATGAAGGAAGGAAGGTTTATAACCTTAAGTGGATTTCGGGCAGAAGGAAAGCTGTAAGCGGTTTTTACTGTTTGGCTCTGATTCCACTAATTAGAAGACACGTAACAGTGGAGGAATGAGGGGAAACTGATTTATCAGGCGATTAAGCCCCATACTTGTCGGCTACCTGAAATCATCATGAATCATTGGATCTACTAAATGTAGATCAACGATGCAGAATTAATATGCCAATTGCTTGATCGGATCAAAGAAGGGTGAATGAAAGCAACAGTGGAATAATGAAGGGCTGATATGCGACATCGCGATATCGTTGATAGGCCAATCGAAGATCAGAGATCGGTGAAGGGACGACGCAGTGTTGTGGAAAGGATTGGAAGAGTACGAACCTGCTAATAGGGTGTAATGTTTTTGAAATCCGATATCGTGTTATCGCATATCAGATGCGATAAAAACTTTGTTAACAAAACCCGCAAAGGAGACCCGATTGCGATCAGTGAAAAGGTAAACCTTGGTATATGTGCAGAGGCAGTACCAAGGTGGAAAAAGGTAATTTTATGAATGTTTTGTGGTTATTTCCTTTGTAAAAGGTTTATAAGGGAAAGTAGCACCGATGGGAGAATTTGCGTGTTAATATATGTAACCAATGGTTAAAGAAGGAAAAGGTTATATAGATGCAGTTAAAGGGATAACGAAAGTTAGGAAGGGGTTTTAAAGTCCCGATAAGAAGGATTTGAATGAAAAGTCGGAAATAAAGGTTAATGAGGGTTTAAGCGGGGTGATTAATTTTCAATAGAAAGGAAAAGGTGGGTTAATGTTTAGACTTTGTTAAGTCTATGAATCATTCTGCATGACAGTAAAAGAGGGCCTTAACCATTTATGGTTGAGGATTTGACTTCTTTGAGAGTTAAATACCTAGGACAAATGTGTGTATGCATTTTACAGCATACTGTGGGTATAAGCGAGGTATCCCTGTGTCAGTAAGTGTGGGAGGATGGTGTTACATCAATGTCATGGAAGAGATTAGAGTGGCAGGAAGAATATTAGGGGCACTCAATGCTAGTATGAGAACATTAATTCTAAAGAATACCAATCCACAATCTTTCGCGGAGTTATACACACTATCTTTCTTAAATTTCTTATACAATTTGAATTCAAAAATTCTAGCTGATTATTTGAAGGAATAGTTCTCAAAAGGTATTTCTAAAGAAAAATTTGGATTCTTGTCAAATAAATAGATTTTCAATGTCATTGGATCAGCACAAGATACACTACATAGTATGAAAGTCGATAAGCTCTTCGGGTTAGTGCTAAAGTTGGATTTGGTTAAAGCTTATGATAGAGTTAATTAGGTCTTCATGAGACTTGTTTTACTACAAATTAATCTGCTTCTTGATATTACTAATTGTATAATGGGATTTGTCACTTGGAAAACTTTGTGGTGTTGGTCAATGGCAAATCAAATTGGTTTTTTAAATATTCTAGAGGAATTCGACAAGGATGTCCATTTTCACCTTTCCTATTCGTGTTGATGGTAGAAGACTTAATACTTCTTCTCAATAAAGTGGCAAGGGGAAGAAGAGTAAAATGTATACAAGTATCCACACTGGCCAAACTTATACAACTGTTATTTGTTGATTATGTTCTCTTATTTGGACATGGATCGATTGAAGAACTAAGAAGTATTTGGAACATAATTGTATTGTATTGTGAATCTACAAGCATGGAAGTTAGTCCTTCCAAGTCAATTATGTTAACTAATGGAGTACCTGATAGTCTAATTTTAAATTTTAAATTTTTTCTTTCTTTCCATTTATTCTCCTTTAGATGAGGGAATAAAATATACTAGTTATCATTTAAGGGACGAAAGTTACCAAATTTCAGGTTGGATTTGGATGGTAAATACAATGGAATGTTGGATCAGTCATTGGTGCAACCAATGACACTCCTTGGGAGATCGATTGATCCTAGTAAAATCTATTTTGGAAGCAATCCCAGTCTATTGGTTGGCCCTTACAAGTGTATGGTAGAAAATTTTGAACAAAAATAGAAGCTTATATTTCCATTTTCTTTGGAAAGGAGAAAAACATGAAGGGATGCAACTAGGAAGCTAGAAATAGATTACTAGCCCAAAGAAATTGGGAGGATGGGGGCTCAAAAGAATTTTCTTTTTTGCAAAGGTGCTAGCAGCCTATGGTGAACTTTGATGCAAGGCAAGTATTGGAAGAGTGAAAAAATCGAAGAATGGGTTCGATCAGAGATGAATTATTGACAGGGAGAGTCAAATATTTGGAAGGTGTTGGTGTCATTGTTTGAAATAATTAAAAAATGACATGTTTGGAAGGTAGGAGATAAAAGAAAATTAGACTTAAGAAAGTATTTTTGGATAGGACCTAATGGCCTCCAAAGAATTTCCTTGAATCTGGTAGTGGTGTTAAAGTATGTAGATGCATTTGTTTACTCTCTAAAGTGGTTGATCCCAGTGCAAATGAGATGTCCCTAAGACCTTGAAAATCAGCTAATGCTTTGGGCCTCTCAGGGAATCTGGAATGAGAATGGACACAATCTGTATTATCATTTGCATAAAATGAAATTATACTGAGTAGAGACCCAAACAATCTCAAGTGGAAAATGAACAAAGAATGCAAGTTGGTTACAATGAAACTAGCTTATGAACTGATGGTGATGTAAGAAGTAGAGTCAGACCCTTTACAATGGTATAAAGTTGTTTAGAAGTCGTGTTGTCCTTCAAATATATGTCTCTTTCTATAGCTATTGCTAAATAAAAGGATCCTCATGCAGGATAACCTTCAAAGGCAAGGATGGAAGGTCCTAAAAAATGTCCACTTTGTTGTGATTATCAAGAGTCAATGACAGTCTTATTCATGGATTGTATGTTTTCACACCTAGTGTCGAAAATGATCCTATTTGAGGAGGCCTACATGGGGAAGTGGCCAGGTAGGTCATTAGGGGAATGCCTCACAAAGTGGACAAAAAATCCAACCCTAGAACATCTTACCAACCTTCCATGTTTGGTACTTTGGCATATTTGGTTACACTAGAATAGAACCATCTTTAATAGTCAAGTTCTAAATATGCGAGAGATAGTGCAAAAACAAAAATCAATAATGAAGGAAATCATCTCAGAAGGTATAAAGAAGAATAAACAATTCCACTTGGGCCCAAGATAGATACTTCAAAGGCTTGGGCCTTCTTAGATGGAGCCAAAATTCATATTGGGGTTTTATGTGGAGCGAGAGTTGCATTTCACCTGAACAACAATCAAAATTTCATTCTTAGCATAGAGATGGGGCATAGAACTAATAATAAAGAAGAAATAATTGGCCTTTGGCTCGTCCTTAACTTTGCAATGTCTAAGCAGGTGAAATTCTTACAAATGTTTGGTGATTCTCAAGTATTTATTGATTAGCTCTTGGGGATTGGTACATTTCATAGTTTGGTCCTAAATATTTGGATATAAAAAAATCACCAATTACATAAATTATTTGAGGAGCTAGAGGCATCACATATCCATAGGGAACACAATGTTGATGTGGAAAAAATATCAAAGGAATGATTACCCCAACCTGTAGGAAATTTAATGTAGAAAATCCTATAGATTCACAAGATCATGCAATCTACTAAGACAAGAGACAAGAATCTACTTATACTCTTTACAACGGAAGTCGATAAAGATTGAGAAAAAATAATCAAAAAGAGGAAGAACGTCAAGGGCACATAACACAATAAATATTTGGAGAAAGCCATAGCTCAAAACCACACTACTATATTGTATTAATCCGAAAAATCAAGATGAAATTACAATGCTTGTTCTCTCAAGAAAAATTCCAGCACTCAACCAATTCAATTTCCAACTCATAGACAAGCTCAAGGCCAAATCTTGGCCCCTTCACAAGCTCTCAAAGTCTCTATTCCAATGCGTAATTCCTATGGAGGATAACTTGTATTTAAAGGGAAATAAAGCCTCTAAAAACTGCGCAATCCCTTAAGGATCAGTTCCTGAATGCATGCACTATCAGTGAAACTCAGAAAAATCTAAAACAAATTGTACACTATCCCTACACTCTAATCTCAACTGGGTCTTTATCATAATTGACATGCATGAGTTTCTGATGAGTAAATATTTAGTTAACTAGAGTAGCACTAGTTGAGTGCACTAATGCATCAACTGACTGTTAACTCACTATTAGTTCCTCAAACAGTTTGGAACTAACTTAAATGGACTTAACTCAGTAAACTGAGTTAACTAATTACAACTCATACTTAACTCATCTTGGACCCCTATAATATAGGGAGAACATATACATGACTTTAGAAATAGTTCCAACTCAAAATTCCTAAGTTAACTAAGTCAACTCACTCTAATTAACTATTACGAGTTGCTATGAGAATAAAATTTGATTTCAATTCTCATATTAATTCAAGTATCTAGTTGTGGCTACTCCACAACTTCCTGAAGCTGCTTCTGAGGCTTCTTCTGGAGATGCATGTTGAGAGGTAATTTAATCTCCTTCTCAACCACCAAGTCTCTAACTTTTGCCTTTCTACTCAAGGCTTTACATGCATCTTGAACCTTAAGAGCATACGGTTTCTTGACCCATGCATCGATTTATTTCACCTGTCCCATGGTGATTTGTCTAAGGAAAACCTTTCCTTACTAAAAACCACATCATAGCCACGGTCTTCCAATACCGTGATTGAAACAATATTCTTCTTTAATCCTAAAACATACATCACATTTGTGATCCTCAGAGGGAGCCTGACTCCCTCTGAAAGGTAACCATACCAATCTTGGTAGCTCTATACCTCTCATCATCTCAAAACTCTATGCTCTACTTGAGATCTTTCTCCTCAAAATCACTAAAGAGATCTCTATTCCCCATCATATGGAATTAAGCACCACTATCAAGATACCACACACCTCCCATGGAAGTGTCAACCATGCATGCAACGAGAGATAAATCAAGTTCGAATTGTGAAACTAGAGCTTCACCTGCTGCTGCTATTGTTGGCTCCTTCTTGCTTGCTTTCTTTTGCGGGAAATTCTTGACATAGTGCCTGTGCTCATGAGAGTGAAAACACTTGAATTTTATCAAGTCCATCTTCTTTTCGCCCTCCTTGCCTTGGGAATTCTTTCCCTTGGCCCACTTTGCCTTACTCGCTAAGGAAAAATATGCTTCCACTTCCTTGGAAGAGGTCCCATCTCTGATGTTCCTCTTGATCTCATCCTGCATCAAATTCGATCATAATTGTTCCCAATATGGCAGCTTCTCTCGACCATTAACAGAGTCCTGATAACTATGGAAACTCTTTGGGAGTCCAATAAGAGAAAGACTCACCATATCCTCCTCGCCAATCGTGATTCCAACACTTCCAAGTTCATCCCTAAATTGAGTGAACTTGGTCAAGTAATTTTGAATTGAGTCGCCCATCTCCATCTTGATTTTTCAAAGTTTGTCTTTTAGTGCCAACTTATTTTGGTCACTGCTATTTTGGGAAAGGTCCTTCAATGCTTTCCACATAGCATGTAGAGTTTCCTTCCCATGGAGACTCAAGACAATGTGGCCTCTAACTCCCTCAAGGATTATCTTCCTTGCCCTTGCCACACACTTCTTCCATTCGGCCATATTCTGAGCATCTGATCCTAGTGGCTTAGGAATGTCCTGATCAATGAACTCCTTCAAGCCATTATCTTCCAACACGACCTCCATCCTGTCCTTCTAGGCTATATAATTCGAGCTACCATCCAAGGCTTACTCGAGCCACAAACTGTAGAACATCATCTGTCGATCTTGAAGTATGTATTGCAAATTCGAATTTCACCTGTAACCCAGAACTGAAAACTTCGAAATATCCTCTAGTATACTATTCTAAGCTCCGATACCATGTAGAAAATCCTGTAGATTCAGAAGCTCATGTAATCTACTAAAACAAGAAACAAGAATCTACTTCTACTCTTTATAGTGGAAGCCCATAAAGATCAAACAAATAATAATCGATGAGAGGAAGAACCTCAAGGACACATAACACAATAAATATCCGGGGAAAGCCACAGTTCAAAACCCCACTACTATATTGTATTAATCTGGAAAATCAAGACGAAATTACAATGCTTGTTCTCTGAAGAAAAATCCCAACACTCAGCAAATTCAATCTCCAACTCATAAGCAAGCTCAAGGCCAAATATTAGCCTCTTCACAAGCTCTCCAAGTCTTTATTCCAATGTATAATTCCTATGGATGATAGCTTGTATTTAAAGTGAAATAAAGCCTCTAAAAACTGCGCAATCCCTTAAGGATCTGTTACTGAATGCATGCACCATCAATGCAACTCAGAAAAATCTAAAACAAATAGAACATTGTCCCTGCACTTTAGTCTCAATTGGGTCTTTCTCAAAATCGACATGCATGATTTTCTGATGAGTAAATATTCAATTAACTACAATAGCACTAGTTGAGTGCACTAACACATCAACTAATTGTTAACTCACTATTAGTTTGGAGCTAATTTAACTGGACTTAACTCAGTAAATTGAGTTAACTAATTACAATTCATACTTAACTCATCCTTGACCACTATAATATAGGGAGAACATATACATGACTTTAGAAAGACTTCCAGCTCAAAATGCCTAAGTTAACTATGTCAACTCACTCTAGTTAACTATTACAAATTGTTATGACAATAAAATTCAATTTTAATTCTCAAATTAAACTCAAATTTATGGATTCTATTTTTATGATTTCTTGTTACTATTTTCAACATTTAATGATTACATAAAAAGTCACTAATGTCCTTAGAGTGAATAGGAACAATATTTTATGAAAATGAAGATGTTAAAATCGTTGAGACCTTGCATGTTTTTATGTTTGACTATTTTAGGTTATGGATTGTCAGAATGCCATAGCTCTCCAAGAGATTATAATTGAACAATATTCCGTACCCTTTGATTTCAATGAAATAGCAAGTATACAAAAAATTAAATAATATTACTACCCTTTTTTCAATTAAAGTGTTAACATTACCCTTGATTATGTTATATTATTTTTTTAAGATCATTTATTTTCCTTATAATAATTTACCTTCTATTTAAAAAAATAATAATAATATTAATATTAAATATTATTTTTAATTTTTAATTATTGAATACCATATTCACTATTATAATTTAATAAAACATCACAAATTAGACGTTATAAAATACTAATTATAAAATTTAATTTATTTGAAATGAGTTTTGGTAATTTATTCCATAGACCATGAACATCCATCTACGCAAATTCTATCCACTTATATATCCCATTTTCAGAACCCTCTCACAAATAAGTGTTAATGAAAACCCGCCTTAGTCATTTTTCTTATGATTATAGATAACTAGAGACTTGGAATTCAAAAAGTAATCCAGAAAAATATGATTGAGAATCCGAGGAAAGTTTTACTTCATGTACGACGCGTACGTTTCGCTGTACGATATAAATCATAGACCACCGAAAATTCTCAATCTCAATTACATTCTCTAGTTAGTTTTGTAATATTTTTTACATGTTTTACTAGTACTTCCAAACAAATAACATTGAAATTTAATGTCCCTTTGTTGGACGATTTTGAATATGAGAGCATCATCAACTTTCTCGGATGAAGTAACTTTTTTATTTAATAGGGTTGGATGGACAAACCTCGAAGTACGAAATCAACACGCAGGGTCTTGAATGATTACCACTGCAATGAATATTTTTTGGAGTTGCTTTAATTCATGTGGACCAAGTTATGAAAGAAAAAAGAAATTAACACTACATAGCTTGAACTTTACATTTCCATTGAATGAATTTTATGAATATTTTCTCGATTCTGGTTGTACGTGGCCTTTTTAGGAAGCTTTTTGAAGTCTCTAAAATTTCCCAGACAACCCTTTAACTCTCAGAAGACTTTTTACCAGTGAATGTTGTTGGTTGGTTGGAATTAATGTTTTTCCACATATAAAATACACTATAGCATAATACATATGACAGAGATATTTTTAATTGACATGTCTTCTGGTTAAGTCTCAGCTAGAGTTACAACATAATCTAGATTTTCTATAACACACTACTTGATAACACATCTTTCATTTTTTCCCTCTTGTCAAAGGGTCCATGCTTGTTCATTTGTTGACACAGTGTCATCTTCACCTTGCTTGATTTCCTTATAATCTCCTTAAACTTCTCTTTGCTTAGGTACTTAACAACCTCTTATGGATTGGGATACAAGGCAACATTCCAAACAATGAAAACAAGGTAATTTGATTCATCATCTCCCCACTTTCCATCACAAGGAGCCTTGTAAAATATGCGACCAAGTTTCTCTTCATCCACAAAAATACACTCATCTTCGAACATGTGTAGCCTCTGAACAACATCCATGATTGTATCATCCACTATTGCAGCCATCTTAGAAGTGGATCCAATCAAATTTCTAATAATTGGGTTCCAAGAGAAAAGATTTCTTCTACATTCATGATCATTAATAAAACCATTATATTTATCGAATAATTCTTTTGATTCAAAAATACTACCTGAAATAAAAAATATTACCCTCTCCAAAAATACTTCCAAATGAACTCTCCGGAAAAAACATCAGAAAAAAGATCGCTATCAAACATTATCGCACTCATTGTCTTCCAATAATATCCACAACCAACTCGTTCACGGTAATATATCCACACACGAAGTCGGATATCAGGGAATAATGGTCATTGCTTTTTTCAGGTTCACGATCCCACGAGCTTTGGCAGCGTCGTCAACTACTAGCCATCGCAGACTTTACTCCTATGCTCTACAACTTCTCTATCGAAAACTCCTCATCTTTCACCCCTCTTACTTCACATCACAATAGAAAGCAACGAACCTACTCCTCACCCATACCCTCAGAAACTCTTGAAGAAACCAATAATTAGTGAGAAAATGCACTCCCAGTCCAGCGCTAGTCTCGGAGCTCCACGTGCGGCAACACACTCACTATAAATCACAAATACATAAACTAGTCGTGCAAGAACAACAACCTACTCTCACACTGGCACAACGTTCAACCTAACTCAACCTCACGATGGCTTTCAACTACGATTCCAATTACTAGAAATATATATTTATTTGCATTCAACGCAGCACACAAATGATGAACGTCGGGTTCACCAATCACCGAACAGCTCAACCCCTCTGTCAGCACCAACAGGGCCGCACAATAGGCCACACCAACCACGCTCGAAGGACCCCACACAATTCTTTTCCTCTGACAGCGTTATCCAACCACATATCACAAGGCACAATACAACACACAAGGCACGATTTCAAATTACACTTTGTGACTCCACACGCAGCGGATCAATTTCATCCAACATTGAGATCCACAACCCTTCCAATTTCTTCAACAATATTGCACCAAGCTGGACTGCTCTAGGCTCACCGCATGTTTTATCATTCTCCTATCAAAGAATAGAACTCACAACAATTTCGACAATCTCAGCGTCCACCAAGTTCCAACACCACTATGCCAAGCTAGCAGATTACTCAACACACCAAGCTCGCCACGCCAGCGTTCACACGCTCCTACACTTTGATTCTTCCAACGCTCATACAGCTCGCAACAACCATAACAATGTGATCCTTCGCCAATGCGGCCACACTAATGCGCCCCACAACAACTTCTAAAGCCACGATTGGCTCCTTCAATTCACAAAAAGAAACAACGCAAGCCAAATACAGGTCTCCTCTCTTCACACTGTGAAAGACCTGCAAGCTCAACGAGTTCCTCTTGGCACACACCTTAGTGCTCGAACAATCAAAAGAGAACAGTTACAGACTTTTTTCAACAAACATACAGCTCCAACGCACAACTTCCTCTTCAACCAGCTCTAAGTGCTCCACACAGTTCCATGTGATTATGCCGCTTTCCCACAACAGCAAGAGCTCACACTCTCTGCACACTCAACACAACAAGAAAATTCACGATGTCTCATGCTCTCTCCAGAGCCGGAACGCACACAGCGGGCTCTCTCACAACTCTTCCACACACAGCACTGCAACAAACAAAACACTCCGCGACAGTGTCCAGTTCTTCACGGCAGCAGACCAATCTAACGGTCAGCAGGCACAAAACAGCCTCACCAACCATCACGCACACCAGGCACTTCTAGAAGTCCGACGACACTTCCACCGATTACAATCTTCCTAAGCCACTACGCAAAGCTCCCCTGAGCTTTGATACCATATTAGAGAACAAAAAACTGAACACAACACAGCGTGTACTTTACATTTCCATCGAATGACTTTTATACATGATTGATGAAGTTTCTAGATTCTTATGTCGGTAGCTTCTTGAGGAAGCTATATGAAGTCTCCAAGAGCTGCGATGAAGTCTCCAAGAGCTGCGAGTCAATCGCTTAAATTCTTGACAAAACTTCTTACGTAACACAGTTAATGTTATTGGTTGGTTAGTTAGAATTAATGGTTCCCAACAAAAGTCTGACTTGCTTGGTGGGAATTAATGTTTTTCCAATAGAAGTTTGAGCAGTAGTCCATTGATGGCAACGCCTAACCAGCCATCTATAGAGTATTTAATGTCGAAATATATGCACGCAACTTAACGCGATAACACGGGAGCGGGCAATTTCGACATTAAATAAGATTTGGACGCTCCCGAGTTATCGGGCTAAATTGCGTGCATATATTTCTATTTCGGCATTAAATACTCTATAGATGGCTGGTTAGGCGTTGCCGTCCATTGATCGGAGTAGACCTCGTGTCCACGCTCACCTTCTCGTAGGGATCCACCAGATTCCACTTGAATTTATTCATAGCATTATGGGAAAACACAAAAATTTCGTACCATTCAGGGCCCACCTCCAAACGGTACAAACGTATAAGGAGGCGGCCCCGGCCCCTCAAATCACGATGGATGAAAATTTTCCGGATTGCTAAAATATTCATATTTTCGTTGGGTTGAGTCCACAAGCCGAATGCAATCTTAGCATTGATAGGCTCAACAAAGTTTTCAAACAAGATAATTTCAGGCATGGCCCACCTTCCATCCTTCGGGAATTTGCATCCACTTTATGTAAATTTTTTCATTTCATTGTTGAAATCCCTAGAGACATAGCCGGGAAAGATAAGAGTCTTAAGATGTTTAGGTCCTGCCCTGAATCATGATGAGTTCATGGAATATGTGACTAATCAACCGGAATACTTCATCCTTAAAAAGCCTTCTTGGATTCTTACCACCCAAAAAGACTCCTGGCCTGAAAATATCAAATGGAAAAGGTGAATAGTGGAAGTAAAAACAGCATATCCTCATATTTTCTGTAATGTCTGTAGACTATAGTAGTGTAGAGTCGAAGCACAGAAACGGCATATCCTCATATCTTGTATAATGTGGGTACGCTATAGGAGCATAGATTCAGGTGACCTTCAAAGCCAGGGCAAAAAGTTACAGGAGGAAGATCATAAATTCATGTTAACGTGAAAGCTGGGCAAATTGTTAGAGGAGCAAACTTTCACGATTCCGAGTTAAAGTAAATCTGTCCTGGCCTCTTGCTTTTACCTTATGCCATCGAAAGTAAATCTATTCTGGTCTTTTTGCCTTTAGCTTAACGTAACCAGTAACAAAGGCAGTATCTCTTTCTAAAGTTCAAAACACTTACAAATATCATTTAGAAATCTTTCTGATGACTCCTTATGTTTAAGAAAATTAACATGCCAAAGGACAAAGGCTTGAAACTATTGGCATATCTTCGGGTAAATAAAAAAAAAATGGCTTGCAATTCCGACAATAAAATCCATGAGCCGAAAGCCCTTGATCACAGACGGGCTGTCGCTCATTTTGAGTGTGACAAATACAGAGATGTTTGGGGTGAATACCATATGCCAGATATTATATCTAATTAGTGTTTTAAAGTTTTTTATTTTTTATTTTTCTTATAAAGATGGGCATAGATTCATTTTAAAATATAATGTGTTATTTTTCATTATTTAAATTATATTTTTGAATGCTAAATAAAATATACGTAATCAAATATTTAATTTTTTCAATATATATACATAATTTTTTTAAATAATATATAATATTTACTTAATTTACATAAAAATATTTTACATTATATGTATATGGAAACACTTTATCACACAAATTAAAATCCCTGCCCCCTAGGTATGGTATAACAGAATCAGTTTTGTCTTTAACTGCCTATTAGTTTGTGTTTGTCCAAAAAAATTGTTGTTTATCTATAGTTTAACATTAGGAAATTCATTTTTATTATTTTTTAAATTTATTTATTTGTAAATTGATTGGTTGTTTTCTTATTATGAGTTTTTTTAGTAACTTCTTAATTTAATAATTGCTAATTATTATTTTAGTTTTTTTTCCCTTTTATTTAATTTTATGATTTTTTATTTTTTATTTTTTAGAAGTAAAGGATATAAGAAAGCCTATGCTTTTTTAAAAACTTTTTGTGAAAAAAACCTATAAAAAATCTTTGTGATCTAATAAATTTTATTAGAAAATTGTTAATTTTTAATTTTCTATTAAAACATAATATGTAAAATCTATATAAATATAAAATAAAATAATGCATTCAAAGATGGATGTTAATATTAGAATGTGGACTTCCATATAAATGAAATTAAATATAATTTTTTTTTTTTTCTAATTATCATTGTTTCTTTTTTATTTTTGGGTTCATATTTTTATTTTTGGATTTATAATAGAAATATTATGTCAAGTGGAAGTGGAAGAGGATTCCATTAGAATATGGATTGAGCTCCGCTGGATATCATTGCCAATATTTGGATAGGTTACTATATTTTTAATGAATTACCTGAAAACATATGTAACCTCCACATCATCATTCTTATTAGACAGATTCAAGGGTTTGGTGAAAACGTGAAAGTTACATATGGAGAGAGGAAGAAAAACAGAGGTGTAGGGTTTGGTGTTTTATGGTCGCTGCTTTGGATGCACATCCACCATTGACAGTGCTATTCAACCTCTTCAGGTGAAAATTCAGGTTTTTAGATCCTTGAATGGCTAAATGTTTTTTTGATGGGTTTGTTTTGATTTTGCGATATGTCAACTTGGAATTCCTCAATTCTAAACATATTGTCGGTCTTTTGATATCATGGTTATGTGTATGCCCTATTTGAATATGCAGACATTGTTAAACATACTGAAAGCCTATTGAAGTAGCGCATCCTCATTTAACTGCTATGCTAAATCACTAAATCAAAGCGAAAGATAATTTTAAAGGAAATTTTTGTTATTTGGAATGCAAATTGGTTTTACACAACTTAAACCTCTAAGGTTCACAACTAATCTCTTGTAAATTTTTTGAAAATTTATATATTTACCTAATTTGATAAAAAAAATTTCATCTGATTAAAGTAATTGCACATATTCTTTATTCAATTCAAATATATTTTATTTATCTTTGCCCAATTACATTTGATTATCTTATTACATTATAGCTTGTTTATAGTTTACGGTATAATATTTTTTTTTTCAAAGTGTGAATAAATGAAGATTGTATAGATTTTTACTAATTTTAAATTTAATAATAAACTATTAGAATAATTTTTTAATTGTTTTTTTTTCTTGGGTAGGTAAGCACCCACAGGGGATTTGAACCAGTGAGTCAAGTATTTTGAGATTTTTAAATATATTGAATAAATTTATTTAAATAATAATTATTTTAATTCAATATTAAAATATAAACTATTTAATAAACATTGTTACTATTTTTTTAAAAATACTATTGTTAAATTATTTTTTTGAAATGATAGAGAATTAATAAATTTATAATCTCAACAAAATTCATAAAGGTTTTGATTTTTGTTCCATTTCTATCAATTGCAATAGTGAGCACAAAATAGTCTTACCTAGATTTCCATAATTTTAGCCTCAAAAAATTGATTCCCTAACTTAAACCTTTCACTTATCACAATATAGGCTGTATGCTATGGATCATTACTATGTCATTTCTAGGTTCTTGTTATAGGTCAAGCCAATGCAAAGAATTCCTCACCATCGGAATGGTGAGTCCCTACCGGGCCTCTCCTTAGCAGTCGAGCCGATGGCGGCCTTATTAGTCGAGCGTGCTACGCACCCTGCCGGTCCTCACCCATATGAATCGGTGAGTCGATGGCGGCCTTATAGTTCTTCAAGTTGATGGCGGGGGCCCCTCCCCCAAAAGAGAGTTGCTCCTCTCCCTCGTAACCTCGGTCGAGCCCCCTACCGGGTCCTTCCTCGCACGTCCCTCACCCTGCCGGGCCTTGCCCTCAGAAGCGCAATACCTCCAGACCTTTTAAATAAAGTTATATAGTTTCATAATAGTTTCCCCTATCAATAATCCAAACTTCAATTTCCTTATATTTAAACTAAGCGACAGGTACTAGGTAGCACTTGGTAATATATTTGTAAGTATATGTCAATGTTAATTCTTATTAAAGTATTTTATTAATAACCCATATTGAATATTTTTTATATACAATATTAAAATATTTTATTTTAACAAATTTTTTTCTATATATAGATATATATGTAGTTGATATCAATATAAATTAGTTAACATAGATCTTCAAATAATTTATTTAAATGTCTGGTAGAAATGTTTTTGAAAATAATAATATTTAAACATCTTACTCATACATTTGTTTTATTATAGCTCACATTATTTTTCTATTTAGAACATAATTTTTAATTTTTATATTTATTTTTAAAGGGACAGACAGACAAACTTACACAACCCCTCATGTTAGATTGTACAATAAACCTCTTGACTGAATCAACCTTTCCACTCTAAACAAACCTCTCGACTGAATGAAAAATATTGCCCACAATAAAACACATATATAACACATATATGGCATAAAATGATTCGGTTTAACTTAACCTCTCCATTCTAAGTGAAATCGTTAGACATATAGCATAAACTGATTCGGTTTAACTTAACCTCTCCATTCAAGTGAAACCATTGTGCATGTGCTTTTGAAAAGATGGTTATAGCCTAACATATGCTTTTGGACAGGTGGAACGTAACTCGCTGTAGACCTGTGAATGTAAGGTTAGCTCCTTGCAAGGTCCAAAAGAAATGTGAGTATAGTTTTGTAAGTACATGTTAATTTTATTTTTAATTAAATTATTTTATTAATAATTTATATAAAATAGTTTTTTATATATAATATTAAAATGTTTTGTTTTGTTTTGTTTTGTTTTATATGAAGTTGATATTAATATAAAATCTTTCAATAATTTATTTAAATGTTTTGGTTAAATATTTTTGAAAATAATAATATTTAAATAAATATATATATATAGGCTGTGGTTCATGTACACCTTGATTACGGGGTGGTGCTATGTACACCTTGATCAACGGGTGGCATTATGTCCATGGAAAAATATGCACTGATCAACCCTGAAGGGAATCTAGCCTTGCGGCCCACTAACTAGGCCTAACTCCAAAAGCTTTGGGGAGAATGGACCCTGATGACCTCCCGATTGGTGAGACACTAATTTTGACCAACTAAACTAACCCTTGAGACTTATAATATTTAAACATTTTACTCATATATTTGTTTTATTATAATAAACATTATTTTTCTATTTAAAACATAATTTTTAACTTTTATATTTATTTTAAACATTATTTTTCTATTTAAAACATAATTTTTAACTTTTATATTTATTTTTAAAAATAGAGAAGAAAAATTTTCACAATCCCTCGTATTAAATTGTGAAATAAGCATTTGGACTCAATCAACCTCTCCACTCATTCGATTTAACTTAACCTCTCCATTCAGGTGAAACCATTGGACATGTGCTTTTGAAAAGATGGTTGTAGCCCGACATATGCTTTTGGACAGGTGGAACGTAACTCGTTGTAGGTCTGTGAATGTAAGGTTAGCTCCTTGCAAGGTCGACAAAAGGAATGTGAGTATCGTTTAACTTTACCTTTACATATAGGCTATAACCCATTTGACATATGCTTTTCAAAAGAATGTACTTCGTTGCAGTACTTGGATTGGAAGGTTAGATTCCTGCAAGGTCGACAAAATGAATGCGATTATAAA
This sequence comes from Pinus tabuliformis, assembly GCA_031772625.1. Classification (NCBI taxonomy): domain Eukaryota; kingdom Viridiplantae; phylum Streptophyta; class Pinopsida; order Pinales; family Pinaceae; genus Pinus; species Pinus tabuliformis. The sequence goes on along the minus strand of CM062814.1, from coordinate 127,694,792 downwards.
TCTCATTGATTGGGCTAGGTAAGGTTCTCATAAACTCATCCAAGGGGAGTGCACTTTATATTGGGGCATTTTCCACATCATACCTCAACATTTCTCTATTCACTTATTGTTGGGGAAGAATGTTTGCATCCTACTTTTCTATGTTGCTTTATATCTAATCATCTTTCTTATAAATAAAAGCATGGTTATGAAAGCTGATATCCTAATTTAACGTTTCTCTATTCGCTTTTTGTTGGGGAAGAACGTTTGCATCCTACTTTTCTATGTTGCTTTATATGTAATCATCTTTCTTATAAATAAAAGCATGGTTATGAAAGTTGAGATCCTAATTTGTACACTTTAATTTAACGTTGTATTTTCTTTGCATAAAATGGTTTAAATAGATTTATTTATGGTTTAACAAATTTGTGTTCTTTTTTCATTAAAATGATATGCATTTAATTATAATGTATAATGTTTTGATTTTTGGATTTAAATTTTAATGCTTTTTTGATGTTTAATGATGATTTATATTTTATATTATAATTTTAATGGATTATGTGTCTAATACTTTTTTTAGTTTAAAGAGGTATATGTAAGTGTAAATAGAGAGATAATGACAATTATCAATGGCTAAATGGGATTTCAAAGTCAGGTGGTTTTGGAATGACCATAAATTTAATGGCTAGAAAAATCCGAAGTCTTATACTAAATGGTGGTTTATGGTTGACCACCAACTCTGGAACTTGGTTCTAATGCTTAGTAATTCCTGGAACATTTCCTAATTTAGGTTGATGTCCTCTACTAACTGGAAATTCTTGTAAATGAAAACTTGACGATGACTGCAAACACTAGAACCTGGCTCTATGGCTTAGTAGTTATCAAAACATTTGCAAATCTGGCTAGAAGTTGATGTCTTTTGGTGATTGGAAGAGCTGACAAATTTCATTTTGAATATGAACACAAACTGATGGTGGTTTGATGATGAATGCAAGTTGAATCATGCTCATAGCTCTAACTATGGCTACTACTCTGTCTTTGGATAAGGATTGGGTCTTTGGTTTGGGCTGTTGGTTATGTTCACTTGTATGTGCTTAATTGATAGGGATGCAAAACTAGAAGCCTCATTGACGATCGTTGTTGTTATTCTGCCTATCAAATATAAAATGAGATGATGAAAATATTTCTACAATTCTGACAAGGATAAAGATAAAAAACTATGATCCTCGATGTGGAAAAATTAATGAGGATGTTTCCTCCTACCGAAAATTCACCCATTTACATTGTAATTTAACTATTAAACTTACAAAAAAACTATTTGCAAGTTACCATTGTTCTGATATTTATTCCCAAGCCATTTATTGCAACTCAAAATCCCATAAACAATTTCCTTGGGAGGATTTGAAATCGATCATATGAAAATAGCACATATAAAATGGTGAAGAAGACATTTGCCTAAAAATTCTAGTCCAAGAACTACCAACATTATTAAAAAGGAAACCAAATTCTTCACATAAGAGTTTTCATAGAAGGAATTGAAAACCCTTCTACTCAATTATTTTGCAACTAAGTAGAATTTTGGTATGGTAAAGAAGGCACCAATTTAGTGAAAAACAACATTATAATAATCTAGTTCATTTACATTACCTATTTTCATTTTGTTCTCCAAATCCCTTGTCAACATTTAATGAGAGAATAGAAAATGCAACAACAACAAGTCACTAGAAGAAAACCCAACAATTCCATTGATTTTTTCTTGTTCTTTATCCACGTCGTCATCTAATGCTTAGAGTGATGAAGACATCATATCGAATCTGTCTACCTTTAAGACCTTGAATGGTATACTTGGGCTTGATAACATAAGTAGTTAGAAGGGTTTTTCTTCTTGATGTTCCAAGAGAAGCGAAGGCTCCATGATGCCTAAAAAGAATAGCAATAGATATTTGAAACCTATATCTTTGGTGTAGTTTTGGAGACGCTTCCATCAATACAAGGGTTTTTACTTCCTATACTTCCATAGGGAAAAATAAGATTTCTAGTAATCGAGAGAGTGTGTCAAGTAAATAGAGAGAACACAAATATGAGTTAGGATTATGTGGTCCTACAACAAATAATGGAAACAAAAGATAGAATATGAATAGCTAGTTTACCATGTAGATGGTAAAATGGGGATATAGATGAAATAGACGAAATGAGTAGGGTCTTTTTGTCTTCTATAGATCATAGGAAAATTTAATACGCTTAGGATTGCATAAGGAGTATATATTAGACTACCAGATAGGTCAATTTGTCTTTCTTAGAATAAATAAGTTATTTTTTAGGTGAATCTACATTGATACCATTGAGAAGTGTGAGTTACATTTTCATTAATATGATACACATTTAAATACATTGTTTTGATCATTGGATTGAAATTTAAAGGTATTTTGGACTCCTAATGACAATTGATATTCCATGCCATAACCCTAATGGATCCGGTGTCATTAGTATAGTGGAATATAGTGTACTCATTGAGCTCCTACATAAGGCTATTGTCTTTGGCATCAACTATTTGGTTGTTAGATTGGATTCCCAACTCATGGTCCCACTATTGTACCATGCCTATCTTGCGATGAATCATGTGTTACTATCACTGTACTTGTAGGGATGTCTCCTTGAGTGATTTTTTTATTATATTACCTATAAAAACATACTGAGGGGATCTAATATGTTGGATAATTTGTTAGCTAATTATAAGTTATATTAGTAGTTTTCTTATTAAATCAACATTACTAATAATGCATGGACGTACATAAATAAGAACATTAGAATATAGTCAAATCATTTTTAACCACAAGTAGCCACCTATATATATATATATATATATATATATATATATATATATATATATATATATATATATATATATATATAGAGAGAGAGAGAGATAGAGAGAGAAACATGTGTTACACCATATACCAAAATTGGTGCAACAATGAAACTCATATTTCTCGCCCTAGCCTCTAGACCATACATTAGACATACATATTGTATCATCCACTAGGCATACAAGAAAAAATACTAGCAAATACTAGGTTAGGGGCTAGTCCTCATGTTGATGATAACATATCATACATTGGGCTACATTCCTTATGAGATAACCAAGATGGCTAGATACATCGACAATGTGCCATTGTAAGTGTCAAGATACCTCATCCATACTCATTCGTGACACCCCCATAGTGAGGCATTCTATTTTTCTCTACACCTCCCTTAATTCATCTTGTCCTTCGACTGTAGTCTCCTCCTCTGAGACCCTACCAATAGGTGCATAAATAATGCAAAAGTAAATTACATGTGCCCAAAATATTAATGCAGGACCATTTCTTTAAGTCAATAAGGCTTAAGGGGTCTTATCACGTTTACAAAAGGGAATGGGTTCCTTTAATTTAATTTAATTTAATTTATTGTAATTAAATATAGGGATTTGATTTTCCTAGTTGAAATAGAAATTCATTTATGAAATTACGGATTATCTCCTCATCTGCATGTAATACACCATATAAGGAGAGTTGTTGAAGATTTATATGTTTTAGGCTTAAATTTGATATTTTATTTGTATGGATGATTATATCCATATTTAGTGGATCTAAACAATCCACCCCTATTGTAAATAGTTGATATTTCTAAATAAAGTATAGTAGAGGGGGATTTGAGTTTGATAGTTGAGAGAGGCTAAGGAATAAGAAAGGTATGAGAGGGGAGAATGTTGGGTTGTGTTATATTCTTTCCATGACTAGCCCACGTAGTTAACCAGGGGGTTAGAGGGGGGGTCATAGGGGGTTTGAGGTGTACTTGTAACCCCACTTTATGGGGTCCGGGGCAGCACCCCAAAAAATTTTGGTTTTGGAATCTATGTTAGGTTGGGCGGACCCACCTATGGTTTTGTGCATGATTTTCGCACATGTTTTTGGACGTGATGGTTTTCGGTCCATGGTATTGGATGCGATGGTTTTCGATCCATGGTATTGGACGCGATGATTTTCGGTCCATGGTATTGGATGCTTTGGCATGTATAAATATGTATTGTAATATTCAAAGGAACATAATGAAATATCAAGCTGGTAGTCTTGGTTTTGGGATCCAGGGGAAAATCTCTACGTGTATGTGCTTTATGTGTTATGCTCTCGCATTGTTTATTTTATGTGTTTTAGAATTTGTATGTAGGTAATTTTTGTATGGGGTTAAAACCTACATTTGGTATCGGAGTAGATTTGGCTTCAAGGGGACGCCTTTGTTGCTGAGGGGTTTCGCTCGGGCTTGTGGTAGACCCTTTTCAACGGGAGATCTGCGAGATCAATTCTGGTGGTGAAAGAAGATGGCGAGCAATGGAAAGATAGAGATCGAGAAATTTAATGGTCAGATTTTTGAGTTATGGAAACTCGAGATGGAGGATCTGCTGGTGGATAAAGATCAGTGGATCGTGGTATATCCGGGTACTAAACCAATGGGAGTGTTTGATGAAGAATGGAAGAAGTTGGATCGAAAGGCAAAGAGCACAATACGATTGTGTGTCTCAGATTTAGTATTGCTGAATGTATCAGGGGAAGCTACAACAATGGCTTTGTGAGACAAGTTAGGGACTTTGTACCAATCTAAGTCTCTGGTGAATAAACTGTTCCTGTGGAAAAAGCTATATAACCTGAGGATGAAAGATGGAGACTCGGTGACAGAGCATCTGAACACATTTAATATTGTGGTAAGTCAGTTAGCATCTATTGATATTAAAATTTCAGATGAATATAAGTGCATCAGTTTGTTGTGTTCTCTACCATATTCATGGGATAGTCTGGTTATTGCAATAGGTAGCAATGCAACTGCCTTGCAGTTTGATGAAATAGTCTCAGCCTTGCTGATGGAGGAGATGAGACGAAAAACTATGGAGAGCCAAAATGGTGATGCCTTGTCTGTATGAGGACGGTTCCAGAACATAAACAAAAATAAGTCATCGATTGGGAGATCTAAATCTAGAGGGAGATCTAAATCTCCAGGAAAACCTGTAAAGGTGGTGTGCTGGAAATGCGGAAAGGAAGGCCACTTCAAAAGGGACTGTAAATCTAAAGCTCCTGACAAAGGAAAGGGATCTGATGAGGCTCCTTCTGCAGAGGCGAAAACCACCTCAGATGAAGGTGGGGATGTCTGCTTGGCTTCTTCAAGTACACATGTAGATCATGAGGCATGGTTGATTGACTCAAGTGCATCCTTTCACTTCACTCCCCATAGAGAGTGGTTCTGTGAGTATGAGAAATATGATGGTGGTGATTTCTTCTTGGGGGATGACAGGAAGGCTAGAATCATTGGTCGTGGAAAAGTAAAGTTGAAGCTGCAAGGTGGAAGGGTTAGAACACTTCCGGGTTTTCTACATATTCTTGCATTAGCCAGAAATCTGATTTCTATTAGCAAGTTGGATGATGCAGGTGTAAAAACAATGTTCGAGAAGGATACCCACAAGATGGTTCGTGGAGCACTGGTGTTGATGTGGGGAGTTCAGATTGGAACTTTGTACAAGCTGAAAGGTAGCACTGTTGTTGATGGGTGCAAAAGTTCCATGGTTCCTAAAAGTGGAGCAGAAAATCTAGTGGTCTCTGGAGGAAATACCATGTTGTGGCATCAAAGGCTTGGACATATTGGCGAGAAGGGCCTTCGAATGCTTCATGGTAAAGGTATGGTAGAAGGTATGAGTAATAGCTCTCTGGATTTTGATTTCTGTGAAAATTGTGTATACATGAAGCAGAATCGGGTGAGTTTCCCCTCTGGTGGTAAGAGGGCGAAACATATATTAGAGCTTGTGCACAGTGATGTGTTTGGAACTGTGAAGTTTCCATCACTGGGTAAGTCTGTGTACTATGTATCATTTATAGATGACTTCTCAAGGAATACATGGATATATTTCCTTAAGAAGAAATCTGAAGTCTTTGATAGGTTTAAAGAATTTAAGGCTCTAGTGGAAAACTAGACAGAGAAGAAGATAAAGGTGCTAAGGACAAATAATGGTGGAGAGTTTTGCAGTAAGGAATTTGAAGAATTCTGCAAGAAGTGTGGTATAGCACGGTAGAAGACTACTCCATATACACCTCAGAAAAATGGAGTTACAGAAAGAATGAACAAGACATTGATGGAAAGGGCAAGAAGCATGCTCAGTAGTGTCGGGTTAGGATAGGAATTCTAGGCAGAGGCGGTGGATACTGCATGTTACCTGGTCAACAGGTCACCTTTGTCAGCGTTGGAGGATAAGACTCCACAAGAGGTATGGACTAGTAAGAAACCCTCTCTTTCACATCTAAGGGTATTTAGATGTGATGCATATGTACATGTTCCAAAGGAGAAATGAACCAAGTTGGATAGTAAATCTAAAAAGTGCATCTTTATTGCGTATAAGGTTGGTTTAAAGGGTTATAAGCTTTGGAACCCAGTAGCAAGGAAGGTTGTGTACAACCGAGATGTGGTGTTCAGAGAGGTGAAATATGTTATTAAACATGAAGTCCAACCAAAGGAACTTGAGAAGATAGAGTTTGAGCTAAAGGAGGAAGAATCAGACTCTATAGAAGAGGAGGAATCAGAAGATGAAGAGCCCCAAAATCCGGCTGTGAGAAGATTAGTTCGAGAAAGAAGGCAGCCAGAAAGGTATAGTCCATCTGCTTTCTATTCAAATTTTGCTTTGTCTGTTACAGATGATGATCCCAGAACTGTGAAGGAAGTAGTGGATTCAGAGGATGGAAAACTCTGGAAAGAGGCCATGGTTGATGAAATGGCATCTTTGCACAAAAATGAGGCTTGGGATCTGGTGGAGTTGCCGGCTAGAAGGAAACCCATTGGTAGCAAATGGGTGTTCAAAAAGAAGACAAATGCAGAAGGAAAAGTGGAGAAATACAAAGCTTGGTTGGTAGCAAAAGGTTATTCCCAGGTGCCGAGAATTGATTTTGGTGATATTTTTTCTCCTGTTGCCAAGGTAACTTCCATTAGATTATTTTTATCTGTTGCTGTTGCTTTTGATTTTGAGGCAGAACAGATGGATGTGAAGACAATATTTCTTCAAGGGGACCTGGAAGAGGAGATCTACATGAAGCAACCTGAAGGCTTTGCGGTGAAGGGTAAGAAAGAACTGGTATGTAAGTTAAAGAAGTCTCTGTATGGGTTAAAACAGTCACCAAGGATGTGGTATCAGAAATTTGATACATTTATATGGGGACTTGCTTCACCAGAAGCAAAGTAAATCACCGTGTGTATTTTAAATTAATTGGTGATCGTGTTATTTATTTGGTCGTGTATGTGGATGATATGTTACTAGTTGGAAATGACAAAGAAATTATCCAGGATTTGAGACCCAATTGTCCTCCAAATTCGACATGAAAGATATTGGTGCTGCAAACTATATTTTGGGCATGGAAATTAAAAGAGATCATACAAAGAGGAAGCTCTGGTTAAACCAGAGGAAGTATGTCGAGACAATACTGCAGAGGTTTAATATGTAGGATAGTAAACCAGTGAAGGTTCCTATTCCTGTAGGTGTGAGGTTATTTGCTAAACAGTGTTCCAAGACACAAGAAGAGGAAGAGGACATGTCCCGTGTTCCATATGAAAGTGCAGTCGGTAGCCTGATGTATGCAATGGTCTGTACTAGACCAGAAATTGCACAGGTAGCGGGAGTATTGAGCAGGTTTATCTCAAAACCAGGGAAGGAGCACTGGGCAGCAGTGAAGTGGGTTTTCAGGTATTTGCTTGGCACTCGTGATTATGGTTTGTGCTACTAAGGAAGACCAGGATTGGATAGAGTGTTGGATATTCGTGGCTTTGTTGATGCAGACTGGGCTGGAGATCTGGATCAGAGAAGATCTACAAGTGGGTATGTGTTTAACGTATTTGGAGGTGCAGTCAGTTGGATGAGTAAGAAATAATTTGTAGTGGCACTATCAACTACAGAGGCAGAATACATGGCAACCACTCATGCAAGCAAGGAAGCAGTTTGGTTGCACAGATTGTGTTCAAGTATGAGGTTAGTACAGGAAGCTATAAGGATAGACTGTGATACCCAAAGTCCAATTTTCTTGGCAAAGAACCCCACATATCATTCAAAGACAAAGAACATTGATGTTCAGTATCACTTTGTGAGGGATATTATAGAAGACAAAAAGGTGTTGCTGGTAAAGGTGGACACTTTGAATAATACTGCAGATGCATTGACAAAATCTGTGAGCTCTGAGAAGTTCTCTTGCTGTAGAGAGACAATGGGTGTTTCAGGGTTGGAAAAATGACTAAGCTCTCTTTTGGTCCCCTATGGAAAGAAAACAACAAGTGGGAGAATGTTGGGTTGTGTTATATTCTTTCCATGACTAGTCCACGTAGTTAACCAGGGGGTTATAGGGGGGGTCACAGGGGGTTTTAGGTGTACCCGTAACCCCACTTTATGGGGTCTGGGGTAGTGCCCTGGAAAATTTTGGTTTTGGAACCTATGTTAGGTTGGGCGGACCCACCTATGGTTTTGTGCATGATTTTTGCACATCTTTTTTGGACGCGATGGTTTTCGGTCCATGGTATTGGATGCGATGGTTTTCGGTCCATGGTATTGGATGCTTTGGCATGTATAAATATGTATTGTAAAATTCAAAGGAACATAATGAAAAATCATGCTGGTAGTCTCGGTTTTGGGATCCAAGGGAAAATCTTTGCGTATATGTGTTTTATGTGTTATGCTCTCGCATTGTTTATTTGATGTGTTTTAGAATTCGTATGCAGGTAATTTTTGTATGGGGTTAAAGCCTATAGAGAAGGCCAAACATTTGCATAAGTAGGCTAGAATTGTATAGATATATTTAATGAGAATTGTGTGAATATCCTCGACCATGTGGGTCTAACCTCTGTGTTTTCAAATTGATATGTTTATGCCATGTGGATGTTGAGTTCGTGAGATCGTGGTAGAATATTGCGAGTACAGACAATATAATCCTCCCATGTCAGCATATGTATGTATTGAGAATTGGCATGGATGAAAATAATTTGAGTGATTAAATTGACAAAGGGTCCATCATTGTAGGTTAACAAATTATCGAGGTTTGCAGAGAATATCATTTATCAATGATAAAGTTTCAAGGGGTTCAAACTTCATTAGAATGAAAGTCTATAATGTAGAGCAGAAAGGAAATCCATGTCTTTTTAAGTTCTTTCAATTGACATAACATCAACCTTCTTGTCAAAGGATTTTTTTTTATTGACTTCTTGGATTTGGGCTTGTATAAGTAGTCGTTGCACATCAAGATTGTTTTGATATGAGATGTTGGAACTGAAACACCAAGATTAGGAGCACATTGTTAGTTACTGGGAATAGAAAATTGGCTATCAAAATATTTTTATCTAATATGAGCACTCTACTAGGGAAATTCTTAAGGTTGAAGAGTGGCGACAAGGACGAGGGTAGTCCCATCAATTAATGAACTTGATAGGCATGAAATTTCATGTCAAATGTAGTTCCATCTTCTACACCATTACCTTTAGGATTAAGACTTTGTTAAAATTTAAGTTATAGTCCATTCTTGCTAATACCAAGACATGAAATAAGTTTTTCATTAGGTACATAAATAATTTCGTGGATTGAAAGTTTTTTTTTTGGCCACGTACTTCGGGCTTGGGTATTCATTTCTTACCCAAGTATTATCACAATGGCATGTTAACATATTAGCTTGACATTTGAACACCAGGATCCTTTAGATAACATTGACAAAAATGAGATACGTTAAATGTTGAAAATGTTTAACAGAGTTATTCTACTAGATTAGGACCATTTACTATGCAACTAAATTGTGTTGTAATGGAAATTTCTATGGCATCCTAAACAAATAACACCTTTTCTAGCTCTCTAGGTCATAACCCTTAATCACATTCATTGGAAATGTGGTAAGTGTAAGAGCTAGTATAATTTGAGGTTCTGTCAAGTGCTAATAAAATTAGTGTTGATTTTGTTGGTTTCTAAATGGAGAAGTGAATAGGGTGGGCCAAAAAGGCCTTTGTGCATGTATATTAAGCCATTGGTCATGGTACTGATCATATGGCTAAACATTGGATTAAGCCTCTAGAGTCTAGGGCTCAAAGAATTGAGGATTATGCATGAACATATGATTGGGGTAAAAATGTGTGAATGGTGTTTTTTGAAAAGCTAACCCTCGATCCATAACATTAATTTAATGAAAGAGGTGGGATTATCGCACAATGGAATCGACGCAATCTAATGGGTTAAAAGTGCCCTGAATGAATAAAATTGGATGTAGTCTTCATCAGTGTGGTATCAAAGAAATTTAAAAGTGTCGATTTGAATATTAGCATAGATTAGAGATCAGAGTGGCACAAGCAAAGAATAAAGGATTGGTTAATGAGGTAAATCATAGAGGATCTATTACAAGGGAGAATACAATTCCAACTGAGGAATAGGGTTAGGTAGAATTATTTTGAAGTGAAATTAAGGAGTTTGTAGGAGAAATAATTTTGCAAGAAATTGGTAGCTAAGAACTCAAAAGTTCATGGAGAAGCAAATATATTGAGATTTTTCAACTAATTGGTCTTAATTATTTTGTAATTAATTAATATGTAGGTAGTAGTGAATGAAATGAGAAATTGTGGTGGAAGAACCTTGAGTAGAGAGCTATAAACAAATTCTAGTTAAGCTTGGAAAGGAGGAGGACAAGTGTAAAGTTCTCAAGAGATGTGAAAGTGCAGAAGCCTAAAAGAAAATAAGAAACTCAGAAAGGTTTGAGAGGAGAGGACAAAGAATACAAAAATACCAATTTGAGGATAAGCTTGGTGAGGTATTGTGACAGGGTGAAAAGAACTGTCATAGTAAAGGCTTGGATGCAATTCACAAATGAGCATGAACAAGCTCATAAGAGAAGAAGTGAAGATGACGACTAATAGTCATGAAAAGGTTTCAAGTGTAATCCATAACATAATAGAGGAAAATGGAAAATAAAATGGAATCAAAAGGATGAGTCAAGAGGAATTTGATAGAGAAGTTACTAAGTTAAAGGAAAGTCTTAGTGTAATGATGATTCTACTACAAGAGAGTAAGTATGAAACCCAAATATGTTGGCAGTGTAGTGTTGGAGTTGATGTCAACAAGCTCTTGGAACTACTAGAGATATGCATGTGTGATGAGTGCTTGGTGTTGGATGTTTGGTAATGGTATTTTTAGTTGGAATTGATGTCAACATACCTATGACTAGACCTAGTCGATATGATGTTGTGATGGATTCTAGATATGTTGATTTGGTTGGAGATGTTGTTGTCGCAAGAGATATGGATTGCTACTACGGATGTTGATGTTGTGTTTTAGCTTGGAGATGCTACTACTACAGGAGGTTGGAGTGCTTCTCTAAATGTTGCATATTTCCCTACATGTCTTGGAGACACTACATATGCTGCTACATGTGTGAGATGTGGTTGCTTGTGTTGGATGTGGTTCTACTAGTGATGGAAGCAATTGTATGTCTTGATGTTGTTGCTACAGGAGTTGGTGATGTTGCTATAGATGTTGTAGATGCTTCTACATGTGTTAGAGATGTTTTGGTTGTTGCTTGATGAGATGAAAGTGTTGGTCATGGAGCTACAGTTGGTAGAATAGGTTTATCATGTCACTGCCTTGTTCTTGGCCCATTTCATCAATTACAGACCTGTTGCAGAGGTTTAAAGGTGTGTTCAAGAGCTGGGAAAGATGTTTCAATAGGTGGTAGAGGTTATGTACTGAAGAATTGATGCTTTCTCTCATTTTTAGACACAGTTGCATGGAGGAAGGGTCAAGGGTGTGGTTTTAGGCTCCACTAGCTGGCAAGGCAGGCCCAAGGGAGCGACTATAGCTCCAGTCACTTACAGGATAATGTTAATGAAGAGACTATGGTGTTTTCACTAAAATTGCTTCGCATTCCTCGCATTGTTGAGATAATTTTTGTATTTTTATGACATATTTGATAAGAAATTTTGGTTTATGGTCACAAAAGTTTGTGGGACCTACAGAAGATGACTAAAGTTGAAGGCTAATGGAGTTAGTGGTTGATTGAGTCATTGAGCTAAATTTGGATCTAATCTAGCATATGAATAGAGTTGTGATGCTTAGTAGTTCTGATTAATGATTGAATTGAGCATTTGGGTTCATCTACATATTGGATATAACTCATTGTTATTATTTCGTTTAATGAGTTGTGTGTGTGTGTAGAGAGTGAGCTTGGAGAAGAGCCTACACACTGCATGTTTCACCAGTAAAGAATTTATAAAGAAGTTTGTAGATGTACCAATAGATAGATGAAGTTTATTTCACCTATTATACTATGCAGTGATTGAGGTGTTGAGGTGTGGATTGGAGTAGAGTTTGAGAAGATTGTTTTCCAGGTGGTGTGGACTTTTTTGTGGAGGTGTTGATGGAAGATTATGCTGCAAATTTGATACTTGATTGAGCTTTGATACTATGTTGTTGTAGTGCTCATGTTGAGTACGTTTAGGAGTCCAGTTTGAAAATATATGAAACGAGGCTCGCAAGGAGGAAGTGAAGGCGTGGAAGCTTTGAGTAGACAAGCAATTGGTGAATTCAGTAGAAGGAAGAATTTTCTCCAACCAATGGTTGTTGGATAGTTCAACAGAAACTGGGTGAGGCTCATTGGTCATGATAGTACCAGCATATCGGAGTGTGTAGAGTCATTTCTTATTTAAGGAGTAACCAAGAGAGGATCAATTGATTAAGGTGGTCTTTCGAGAGAGAAACATTTTCTTGTCTGAAATGGTCAGCATATTATCAAAGAAATCGAGTCTTCTAACTCATAGGTGTGAGCTTATCCATGTATATTTTTTTAGAAGATAATAAAATATTGAACAACGCAACAACAACAAGGTTTTTTTTTCCAGGGTGGGTTTTCCACCAGAAACACATGTGTTCATGTTTTGATTACTTTTTATGGTTGCATGCTTATTTTTTATTATTTAATCTTCGATTATGTGTTTTAGTTCATGCATGCTTAAAGTTTAATTAATTGGAGAAACCGTTTAAAAGTGCCACACTATTGATTCACCCCCCCAATAGTGATATAGTTTCCAACAATTGGTACTGGAGCAGGGATCTCGGGTGTAGCTTAATCACTAGATTTTGGATCTTGGAGATTTTGGAAGAATTTTTGCAAATTTTCTTAAATGGATCAGCAAGGTATCCCTATACTTCATGTAGGTAATCTTGCAACTTAGACAGTGAAATTAAATTCATATTTTATATGTCTTGATAATTTTTTTTTTTCTATTAGTAGAATACAGAGTTAGAGATGAATTTGATGATATGGCTAAGAATATTATTATGAATATTATTTCAAAATATGATAGCATGCATGTGAAGAATTGTGAGACTACCAAAGATATGTTGGATAAGTTTCATAAGTTGTATCTTGCAGAAAAAATGCATTTTTCAGAAATGCAGAAAAATGCAAAGGATTCTACCTTTACTGCAATAACTAATCAATCCTCCTCACAAGATAAACATGGAGGAATGAATGATAGTAGTGAGCGATCGAGTAGCAAAAATGATGAGAAATCCAAGATAATGGAACTTGATGCAGAAATTCAAAGATTAAAGGTTAAATTAATTTCTGCAAGAGAAGAAGTAGAGAGACTCTTCATAGCAAAAAAAAACTAGTGCTCAAGCATCTTCAAGAAAAAAAAAATATTGTTGGAGCACCTAGTTGCAACAAAAATAATGAGAACCATGAGCCATACAAGAAGAAGCAAAGAAAGACAAGAAGTTAAAAAATGAAGAATAGAATTGGGAAGTGTTATAGTTATGGAATTTGTGGACACATAGCAACAAGTTACAACAATGGAGAGATCAATCTCTCTCATCAAAAGGAGAAACCAAAGGAGAAGCCACATCAAGTGTGCATGCAAATGAAATCTCCATCTTTTAGGTATAATAGTCCTTTTTATGGTTATTGTTTCTCATGCAATGATTTTGGCCATAGGGCTATTGACTGTAGGGCACATGCAAGGAATAAAAATCAAATAAGCAGAAGATATCAAGTTATTCCTCAATTCCTTGGTCACATTAGATGTTTTGTGTGTGGCAATTTTGGCCATAAGGCCAATGGTTACAAACTACCCATGTTTTCCAAGGGATCCAACCAAAGAGAGGAGAATGTGTAAGGCCATCCACACAAAAAGAAGAAGGCTCAACAAATGAGAGTTTGGAGAAGAAAAGAGTAGCTAAGATCTTCCACAAAAAAACTAAGGCCTGTATAGTCTGAGGGGGAGCATATGGTTGCATGAAAACTCTTATTTATGCAGCCATATGGGATGAATATCATAAGAAAAATTTGCATTTCTAGAGATGCATGTGTTTAGGGGGAGTCCTTGAGTTTTGAAGCGTGATTTTCATTTTTGCTCTATTTCTATTCTAGTATGTTGTTAGTTGGAGTAGCATGTGCATCTGTTGATTATTTTGGAGAAACTATATGTTTTGGTTTGTTTTGATGATAATGATTATATGGCATCCATGCATTGCCAAGGTGTGATGATGGATCACACATTTAGGGGAAGCATTTGTGCTTCCAAATGGATTTGGAATATGTTGGAATTGTGTGTAGGAAATTAGTCTTGTTGTTGCTTCCATATAATAATAAGATCATATATTTTGCATGACATAGTTGGTTTATTGATGATTATCATATTACTAGATTAAATTATGCCATGTGTATGTTGCTTCCATGGATATTTGTTGGATCATCTAGATTGTGCACATTATGGCTCATGTTTTTACTTCTAGATGCATTATGGTTCTGCTCATGTGTTGTTGGATGGATGAGATATGAGAATGATGATAGTTGTTGTTGATGACATTTTTATGCATGTTTCTAATATGTATTTGGATGGATGATAGATGATAGTATATATGTTACTACTCATATATGGAAGTATACATTTTGTTGCTCAATGATTTATTGCTTATGCCTCATTGATGATATGTTGCTGACCTATGAAGAGGATAAGTAATTGTTGTTTCTTATGATGATTTGGTATGATGGATGTTGTTTCTTGATTTTTTCTCTCATGGGGTGTGTTGTGGCGGCTATAACCACCCTCCAAAATTTTTCCTTAGCCTGTTTTGGAGCTCCCTACCGACCTTACATAGCACTTTGTCTTGCTTCATTAAGTACTCAAGCTTCAAGTGTTTTCCTAGCACAAAGGCAGCCTATCGATCACAGTTGATCCATTCTCCTCATAGGCTCCTCACACGGACTTAGTCCAACTATAGGCTGAGCAAATTCCCCTTGAAAATTGTGCATTTCTAGAGGGAAACCATCCTTCCCTCGAGGAATTGTGCAATCCCCTCTGACACCCTGCTCGGCTCCAGGATTGCGCAATCTGGTCAGCTAACCCTCCCAGCAGGATTTGCACAAATTTTCCCAGCAGCAGGCTGTCCAGCCCAGGATTTGCCTAAATTTGGGTAGTAGTCAGCTGCTCTACTCAGAAATTGTGCAAATCTCCTGGGTAGCCAGCCCATATCCCAGCCAGAAATGCACATTTTTCTCCAGCAGTTTAGCAATCTCTTGCATGTGAAGTTGAGCTGACCAGTTCCCTCCGAGACTAAGAATAATAGATTTGCATGCATTGGTTGCTTCTCCCAAGGCAACATGCAAAGGCATACCTTGTTTCAGAGATCTATGTTTAGCAGTTGGAGGTTACATGCAAGGAGCAATTTCAAAACCTCCCATCAAGTGTCGCTGCCCCTAGATTCGTGGCATGCATGTCATAACCTCGATGTTATAAAAAATCATCAATCGGATGCTGCAGAGCTCATTCCTCACATCAACCTTGTATCTTTGACATCTCACATCACATATAGGAGCAGACTGCACATTCAGCTCAGTGGTTTTGGGGTAAGCCCACTTCGCATGCCTTGTGGTGCATTTCTGTCGCTTTTGTGTTTTCACTTGTGGGAGTACTGTTTGCCTGATTTCCTTGAAAGCTTGCTGTCGTTTACATGTATACTAGCTTGTCTTAGCTCTGTTTTAGTTTTCGTTTCTATCTCATTGCTGTTGCATGCATGAAACTGTTGTTCACGGACGTTTGCCTAACCGGTGAACTGCCTCACCCACATGCATTTTGATCTGTTTGCTAAATCTTTCATTCATGTTTTGCATGCACTGTCGATCACTTCTGCTATCACTTAGTGTTGCCATGCATTCACTGACTTACTTACTTTGAGTTTCCCGTCGGCGAGTCAAGCCAGCCTTAGCACGAGCTCTGCCTTCACCAGGGATGCATTGTGCAATCTGGGAAAGGAAGGCTCACCTTCCTCTCCAGATTTGCAAATTTCTACCTAGTACTAGCCTCTATGAATGTTTTGTGCATTTCTGGAGGACAGTGGCTACTTGGCCCAAGAAATTGCGTAAATCTGTCCCTCGGCCAGTAGTCCTTCCAAGCTGGAATTGCACATTGCGCAATCCTAGCAGTCAACAACCAGAGTGGACTGTGCATTGCACAGTTCCAATAGTCAGTCAGTCTCCCAGTAGCCCAGACTGTGCCTTGTGTAGTCTTGGCAGTCTGTCTTCCGACCTCCTTGCCGAAATTGCGCAACCTTCATGATCAGTCACCCAGGTATGATACAAGTTAGTTCTCATGTTCATTATGGTTTTCAACTAACAGATTTCTTGCCATGAGTGTTTCCATGTCTCCAGGTATCAGAGGTGTTCATCTGCCTCTCAGTGATACAGGTATAATGTTTTCCAGGAGAGAAGAGATGAGGATACTGTTCAGAGCATGCTTGGGAATGCGGTCAATCAAGTGTCTATGATCTTTCCTACTCAGAAAGACATCAAGTTGTTCATAAACAAGGACATCAAGTGGTGGTATCACAATGAGAAACATCATTAATATCACCTGAAGACAACATACCAAATGCAATGAATGAAAGAGGAGGGTTGTTGACAACACGGAGGTGGAATAAGGTTGCAAGCTCAAGTAGGTCCATTGATGATGAAAGAAACTTTGGAGACTCTAGCTATGGAGTGACGACGTGACATGAAGATCGTGCAAAGGAAATAGATGTAACAAATAAGGAGTTGCATGTGTTGAAGTAGCAACTCAGGAAGAACATGAAGTTGCGTCCACAGATGAATGAGTTGCAGTAGGATCAGGAACAGTAGTGGGCACAACGTGTGCTCACAGATGAAACTAGGCCCAGACAAGTTAAAGATCCATCCCAGTAGCTAAAATGGAGTAGACATGGTGATCAGTGTGGTTGATCACATGCAAGGGATTCAACAACATGCATGTCATTGTGCGCCCGCATGCAATCTAACCTGTTCAGCACACTCACCAAGGCGAAGACAAGAAGCAAGTCCAACTAGAGCCGAATGGGTACTTCGGTAAGTTGATGTGCATGACCACCCACACACACTTGAAGATTAACAAAGACACTATGCATCAGTGTGCTGTGGGTTCAGCCGCACCCAAGAAGACCATCCGCATGTTAGCAGACTAGTTGGATGAAGGGGCCAAACCAATACACTGATTGCAATGAAAGAAAGAGTTCTCTTCAGCAAGATGTCACCATGAGGTGCATGCACACCATCACGGATGACCAAGCTTGGCATCAGCTCACCAACTTCACCATCACAAGCATGTCAAAGAGTTGGTCTCACCACAGAGGACCGAGTGTCAGTGATGTCTTGCAAGGCTTTATAAAGCCATGTTGTCTCACATGAGAACATGTGCATTGTAATGTTGAGTCATGTCAAGTGTAAGTCAAGTGTCAATAGTTGGATGTAACAATCATAGAGTAGGTGAAGAGTCGTGAGGGTAATTGAACTATCACAAAGGGGAATGTCAAGGGTCACCCCACCCTTTGCTATAAATAGTCCCTCATAACTCATTGTATGGGCTTTTGGTTAGCAAGCTCCTACTAAGACTATTTTGAAGAAGGCTTGGACAATATTGTAATGTGCCTTGGCTTCTCCACTACATGGAGCTAGTTCATCTCTTTGGAGTAGAAGGTGTATGTGGTTGTAACGTTCCATTGTTGGGGCTAGAAAGTTTACATGGATGTATTGTATGATTGTGATTTACACTTCTTTATATAATAAGAGCCAACACATTTCCATGCATATGTTTTTATTATAGTTGGACTGTTCTAATAGCCTTAATGATATATGTTGTTTAACTCACATACTTGTATATGAACTGATTTGTGTGCAATTATATGAATCTTGTTGTTAATGTGTTGCATATGTTGTTAATGTTGTCACTGTCTGTGTCGACTGCTCTATCAGACATCAGACAAACCTTTCTCATGAACCTTTCTATATCAACTGTCACACTCGTCTCAGCCTAATCCATGAGTGATGTTCGTGTTATCTTACCTTGTTGTTGTGACTTCCACATCCGAGTGGACTCCTCTGCCGGAAGTTGTGCATGTCCTTTGTGTGGTGTGTTCCTAGCGGAGTTAGGACTGATCCCTTTCAACCTGGGACTCACCTTCACCTTCCTCTCCCTTCAATTTGTTGGAACCTCTCATACACATTCCTTGACTCTCTACATCAGTCACACCTTTGCTACTGACAGAATTATCTTACTTGTCTTTGTGCAACATCGCGGTGAAGGCATTACCTTACAACCCATTGCTGGGACTCCTATACCAAATGGTCTGAGGTCTAATTGGGAATTCTTACTAGGGAGATCCCCTTGACATGTTGGTGGGTTCAGCACTGTCAACATTTTTGGTGCTAGAAGAAGGCCCTGATGACAAGCAGTGTCCTCTCATCTAGTTTTGAACCTTTGCATATCTTTCATGGAGTATTGCATTCTTCTTCCCCTAAGGTTTTTTTCGAATCGTGAAGATGTCTCCATCTCGAGGAAGCTTTTCAATCTCTTGTCCACTCACACGTATGATGGTGAAGGCAAAGTGGCCTCGCCTGAGCACTTACATAACTTTCTTTCCATGATTTATGAGGAAGATGAGTTTACTCACGAACAAATCCATTTTTTGCTTGCATACACACTTCGCAAATCTCCATTTCATTGGGTGCTCAGCCTACCGGTTGACACCATGCACTCATGTGAGAAATTCTGTGATCTTATTGAAGACATGTTATATCATTTTGATTGAGACCATCTTAACCGAAAAGTGTTACAGCAATGGAGGGCTCCACATGAATCCATTATTGATTTTTGGCAGTGCTTCCGTGACTTATAGTTTCAAGCTCCGAGGAGCCAGATGAAGTTCGCTTATCTCTGGGACCAGTTCGAGTACTGTCTTAAGAAATCTTCCCATCCCAAGAGAAAGCTTGATGTCAAGCCTCGCTCAACCTTCTTCGTTGATGGAACTGCGCAATCTCATGTGGGAGCAGGCACTATCTCAACAGACTGTCTACCTCCCTCTCATTCAATAGTTCCACCATCACCCAATGATGTTGAGGATCATGTTTTCACACATGTTCATCATTCACACTCTCCCAACATCAATCCACTCCATTTTCATGCAGATTTGGTTGTGAGTCCTTCAATTTCCCATCTGCATTCTTTTCTTCGACCTCCGTCTTCGCACTCAGGTGCTCCTCCGGATGATGTTGTCTTGTGCTCATCCATTCTGGACTCTTCACTTGTTGTGAATGAGGATCAACCCACTGACGGAGTTGGTGTTGTAAAGCCAACATGCACTTTCATTCATGAAAAGTATAAGTGGGAGTTTGGACATCAAGACTCGACAAAGGATGACTCCCTTCCATCCAAGATCCTCCGTTCTTTCCTAGCCTCTTTGGTGAACCTGCCATCCATGATTTTGCATGTGTGTCTTCATCCATGGTTGCACCCATTTTTGATCACTCGCAGGACTCAATGGATGTTACTCCATCATTCGACAACAGAGAGGATAAGTTATTAATTGAAGATCCACTTGATCCTTCATTTGTCTTTTTCGGAAACATAGAGGATGATTTCGTTCACTTTTCATTTACCCCTCTATTTGATTCATTTGAACACGAGGATGCCGAAGAATTCATTGATTTTTTTGATCGTGTCGTTCATGATCCATTTGCTTCCAATTTTGATCACGATCATGAATCTATCGCAGTTGATATTTCTAAGCCACCGGTGTATGATGATCTACCTGATGATGAAGTTGAGACACCTAAGTTTGTCGAGGCACTTTAGCCTGAGCTGATGGTTATGTCAGGCCCTCGGTCTCTTGAGGTTAGTCTCACTTCTGATGATGAAATCATTCAATCGCCAAAGGCTCCTCATCACTAATATTTATGCATTGAAGATCCATCTCACACACAGATCACACTTCCTCCAATCGAACTGCACGATCCCATTGCTTATACTTTGGAGGAGTCTTACATTGCAAGCACTCATTCGTGATGCAAGCTATTTTTTTTTCTTTTGTTTGATTGCATATCATAGTCAAGAGTGTGCTTATGCTTAAAAGTTGCACATAGTGTCACACAACACCATGAGAAGTACACGAATAGTTCGTCATGCACTTGCACTCATTTATGTCGCATGGGCACTTTGAAACACAAAGTGTGGTTTTCTTCATTGTTGTATATTTCTTGCTTGTTGGTTTGTACGATTGGGTTTCTCGCGGACCAAGCCTTCACCAACATGGGTCTACGAATGCACTGATTGCTACATTGGAAGTATCACTTCACTTGATCAAGCCTATGCACCGTTCATGTAGGAGTAGGAGTAGTGTTTGCTTTTAGTTGTTTTCTTACATGCTTGTTTTCTTACATGCTTTGTTTTCTTGATTGTTTGCTTGCATGTTTGTTTGCTTGCTTTGCTTTCACTTTTGCTTCTACTTTTGCTTGGTTTTGTTGTTAATTCATTCGCTTGTTTCGTTTGTAGGTTAGTTCGCATGAAACCATGTGTGACTCATGAAATGAGCTGGGTAAAGTACAAGAGGGATTGTATAGCTATCATGTTGGCTTGTTGGGGCCTAACCCAGGTTCGAGGTTAATTATCCAAACAAATTCCTGTACTACTAGCCCTTTCAGCAACA